>JBAMAV010001581.1:3832867-5110489 GCA_037043315.1 Amiota communis
CTAGCCCTAGCCTTATTTTATTTAATTTAATTATTTGAAATACAGACTTGCTGCAAAGTGCACCGAGGTGACTACAACACGCTGATAAATTACACGCAAGGTTTATTATTCGCCACTTATCACATGCAGACAGCTTCGGTATTGAAGCAGTTCTTCGTATTTTATTATAATTTTCCGGATCGTTCAGAAATTTAGTTTTAACACAATTAGTTCGACCAATTAATTTAGAAATTTTGATTAATATTGAAGCTAGATAAACAATAAATTAGCCGTTTTCTTTGACAGACAAAATATTTCTAGTAATTTGTACAAAATTATAAATACTCTCCTTTTCAATGCAATTTTAGTACTATGTGTCTGTCATATAATTATGTTAAGGCTGCAATCAAGCAGAAAAACAACTAACACAACCAAAATCAACGATAAAATTACAGTTTTGTTCACAAACAGAATGCAGCTTTTACCTATCCAAGTATTACATTCTTATTCTATGCTTTGATTTAGTTGATATTTAAACAATTTTTGTTTGGCGAGTATAAAAAGTGAATGTAATAAAAGTGTCGCATAATTACGTTAAGCACCTTTTGACTCCACTAACTTTCATCTTATTAACTGGGACTTTGGTTTGCAAATAAGCAGAGCGACACATCAGTGGACAATGACCATTTGTTATTTCATCACTTTGATCAATTTCATAAACATACATTTACACTTCATTTGGTCTTTAATAGTGGCTTTACAGTGGCTCGTATCACGAAGATATGGTTTTGTGCTTTACAGTGCTAGAAAAAGAAAGAAAGAAAGAAAGAAAAAGACACCTGACAATCACAAAAAACGATGAAATTATCAAAATGCTGCCCACTTACATGGGAAAATTGCCCAACACTGTTAAGACTGACCATACAAAAAAACCGAATCTAAGCATATCAATATGAGATTAGAATCTTTCAATCGAATCATATCTACAACAACAACCACACATGGAACTCAAATCAATAGTCGTATCTTCATAGATTCGAATTTAGATTACTGTAAAGCCACTATAATGCACAGCACAGAATGCTTGTATGAATTATGTTAATATACAAAAAAAAGTTTCATTTACAAAAAAGCCATGATAAACTATGAAATTTGACTTTAACGAAATTTGATTTTATGTTTTATGAATTTTTTAATATTTTTTTGTATAATAGTTTCAAAAAAATGTTGCGTTAGTTTTTTGTGTGAAAATAAAAACTTGTATCTACAGTGCGATGGAATTCACTTCAATGAACAATTATTTATTGAAGCACAATTATTTTTTGAAGAATTTAAACTGATTTCTTAAGATAAATATACAAAATACCAAGCAATTCTTTTCTCTAGAAATATTCAACTAAAATGAAGATATTTTTTGAAATAAAGAAATGAAGAATATTTTATTTCAATTAGAAAAGAATTCAACATTTCTATATAAATTTAAAATGATAATATTCTTTTCTTTCCACTTCAAGGATTACTTTGCATGAAGTAAGAAGAATTAAAGGATTATATACAAAAAATCATCATTCATCAATGCATGTCAACAAATAATTTTCATTGGTTTTTTCTGGATTTTATTTAATATTTTATTCACATTTTTATATCTTATTTTAAATTGATTTCTTTTTTTTATTGTGTTTTTTCTATGATTTTTTTATTTTATTTTATTTTTTTGAATATAAAATTTGCACATAAAATGAGCTTATGAGTGAAAGAAAAAGTCAGAATGTATTATACATTTATGGTTGGGATTTAATAAATTGATTTAAATTGGGTTGTGGTGGGCTTTAGAAATGAAAAGCTGAAAATCTGAAAAGCTAAAAAGGCAATCCAATTGATTCTGACCACTGATTGATAAATGGCTTTTTGACCTGACACTTGAATGGTTGATTTTATGTGTTTTCTCTATTTTGCACTCTTAACATTTGCGAATTAACTTGGCTTATGTTAGCGTGAGATACGCTTAATGAAATAATAGAAAAAGAAGGAGAAGAAAAGAAATAAATGTGTGAATAAAAAAACAAGGAGAAAAATTTGATAGATGTATCAAAATTGATGGAATTGCTCTTCTCTATTGAAATGGGCGAAGACATGAGTGTCCAATCCCATTAAATTTTTTACAAATTGGCATCATTCATCGTAAGTATGTGTAGATACAAGGATAGAAGATACTTGTTATATATATTAGTAGATGTGGGATGTGGGAAATGTGACAATATTAGTAGTAGTTACCACATATGGAAAAATATTGCAACGATACACAGATGGCAGATGCCCTAAATGAATGCAAAGCGACAGTCATTCATGTGTATCGCAATATTGAATCAAAAACCGTTCAGCCATAGAAAATCAATTTGCAATGTTACGGTAACGAATATCAATACGGTGCTGGGTACTCTGTACTCAGTACTCGATGGTCGTTGTTGGGAATGCATGCAATCAGACCAAAACGGAATGGAAATAGATAGTACTAACAACAATAAAATATTACAATATTCTGAATTGAAATTGCATCAAATAAAATTAAATAAAATAAAATGAGAATTTGAATAAAACAATCTTTTTCAACGAATATGTGTGTCGTCGTCGTCGTTTATCAGATGAACAGGTTGCATGCATACAAAATCATACAGCAAATATATTGAAAGTTATTCAAAATTGTATTAGATACACGTACATAAGTTTCATAAAATGGTGAAACAATGAGTCAAGCGAGAATTGATTAGAGTCACATTTAATGGGTTTGTCATAACAATATAAAAAAAATATCAGTATGGAATCAAATGTGAAAAGTTCACAGATAAAACACATGAACACGAGAGACATTAAAAGAGGGAAATCAGAAGTTCTAAGCTCGCACAAATACACTAAGCATCACAAGAATGAGTGTAAGATAAAACAGAGTTTCCAAGAATCTTGTCACCGGAAGTGGGTACATGGAGAAACGGCAATAGGTAAATGTTGGAAAATTCATGAGAAGATCTGCCTGTCACATGCTACTTCATGAACGTCATGTTGCCCTTGGGCAGAAGTAAAACCAAGAATGAGATGAAGAAACATTGCAGATAAATTCAAATACATTGTGACAAGTTAAAGTGTCATTACCATACACACAAAGACACACACACACACATACACACTCACATATATATATCCATATTCAGTTATAAGTATTCATGTTTGTGTGTCAAAATCTCATAAGATACTTTTAAAAGTTCGTTTAGTTGCTTGCCACTTCCTTTTTTCTACCATTTTTTGTTTTTTTTTGGCCAATTGTCTTTCTTCCTGTCTATCTGTGGAAGGATGCCGCATTTGCTTGTCGTTTGCCTTCCTGTTTCATTTCTATTCGCTTTTTCTTCGTTCGTTTGTTCATTTTGTTATGATCGTCCTTCGTGTTTATGCAGTTACTCTTTTTTTTTTTACCTAACTTATTTTTACCCATTCCTGCTGAAGCTAACCAAAGTGTGAAAATGTCCTGCGGGCTTGGACACTTGAGCACTTGAGTCTTACACGTTTCCTTTCTGTTTTCTTTTACCTTTCTTGTTTTTTTTTGTGTGATTTTCCAACAAATTTAAGAAAAATAACAAAATAAAAATGTAGAAAAACTATGAATGGTCTGGAAAATGTCGGAAAAATCGACGGCAGTAAGATGAGCATTTCAAAATATAAAAGGGGAAAGCAAAATCTTTGAAATTGTTGTTACAATGCCATCTTCACTTTCTTTATTTCTTTCCATTTCTTTACTTTACTTGTTACTTTTCTTTAACTATCTGAAGAAAGAGTCTTTTATGCTTCAACAGCATTTTTCTTCGTTTCAACATTTATTTTATTTCTTTTGATTTTCTTATTCTGACAGATTTTTGACAATATTCTTTGGCATGGTTGGGAGCTTCTCAGATGCATTTAGGATTTTGTTTGCATGTTTGATGGATTTGTTTTTGTTTTTTATTTCATGATTTCATGAGTTTTTTATAACACTCCAAAACCACTACTCCGGTAGGCAGAATGAGAGAGATGATGATCGATTTTATATCAAATATAAAATTTATGATTAACTGATGTGAGTTTTTCACATAAAAATATACCAACCAAATCATTACCACCATTTATCTTACTTTCAAGAAAATCTGGATACAAAAATATCATTTACAAATGTACTATTTACAATATAAATGGAAAAAGAATACAGTAGAACAAAAAACCATCCAGGATACTCATACAATATTATTCTATGAAAAACAAACACATGAGCACCAAAATAAATAATATTGTAATAAAATGAAATTTGATATATAAAAAGTGTGAGAAATTGTTAAGCCGCAAAAAATGAAACAAAATGCAGAAAATGACAACAGAAAAATGAAAGCAAATAAAATCTGCTTGCCATTTATGGCTTTATAAAAGCAAATTGTGTATGAAGTCATAAAATAAGAATTAAAAAGAAATAAACACACACAACACACATTTATAATCGAGGGTTCCTTCAGGAGTATCGCACAATTAGTGACTCCTTTCATTATACATTTTACTAACTACTTCTACTATGAGGAGCTTCACATGAGCTATTAGCAGTAGACTTCAGTTTCGATTACTCCGAATTTGAAAATAAAAATTAGTCAGAGGGAATAAAAATAGACTAATAGAATCCATGATGGAGATATTTTAAGTAATAACTTTTCTATTTGTGAGTTGATGATAAATGTAAACGGTAAGCAGCTTGCGTAAAACAATTTCAAATAAAAATTTCATTCAATATGAGACTAAGTTCCATAGGTAAATAGATAAACGGTAAGCAGCTTGCGTAAAACACTTTCAAATAAAAATTTCATTCAATATGAGACTAAGTTCCATAGGTAAATAGATAAACTGCAAATGATTAAGCAAGCTAGTCACCTCTTCCTATATTCTGGCGTTCATTAGGACTTCCATGATGAATCTGAAACTTTGATAGATCTATACTTATATTAAAAAGTGGACAGATTTGTTTTTTTATATGTTTGTTTGTAATAAAAAAAAACAAAAAGTTTTTAAAATTGATTTTTAAGCTCTCTAGGATGAAGCCTTTTTATCCATTGTGTCGGACGGTTAGTTGCTAACGCCTTAGCAAGAGAGTTTCGATTAAGTAATAGTATTTCACTATACCTTCTGGTATGGAAATTTATTTGGTCGCCAACAACTGTCACGTTCAGGTCTTTATAAAGAGTACTGTTACGGATAGACCAGGGGGCACCAGTAATTAGACGTAGAGTTTTGTTTTGTAACATGGACTCTATGAAAATTACAATAATATAACACACGCACAAAAATTTTCATACGTTTTTTTGTTGTTTATGCTTTGTTGTGATGCACTCTTTGTTCTCTTCTTTTTGAATATGATGTTCATTGAGAGTGGTTCAAAAGAGAGATATTGTGTTTTGTAAAAGACTATGACTGGATAAATTGCTCTAAAAGAAAGCCTCTAACAACAACAACAATTTACACACAAAATTTCGGAATTCCGGGAAACTCGTCTAAAACTGCTAGTCCGCTTATTAAGTAAGTGCTTCATAACTCTGCAATAATCTGTTAAGAAGCATGAGACTATACGGATACATATTCGATTAAGTCTTAGTATCACATGACTTATTTTGTGAGAGATAGAATGCATGGAGATTTTCGCTATTCTCGTATTTCTTGTTTCCACCTAATTGCGATTTATCTTTAACACATCGTCTGAGCTGCAAGGCAGGCCACAGATTGATTCTGGTCCAATGGTTGGCAGCTTCTTTCCTAATAAGTTACTCTGCCTTTTCGTACGTTTGGAGCTAAGTTTATCGTTTCAGTCTGTGCATATTTTTTATAACTGGTGGTATGGTAAACTAATCCATCATTGCGATGTTCCTATTTATAGCTGAAACGCATTAGCTAAGTGTTTGTATGCTCATCCATAATATTGTAATACACATTTTGATGAATTTTTCACAAATCAAAGTATTGTACCAAAAACAAATAATCAATAACAAAAGCACTGTCAGTGATGATTAACAGCAGCTTGGACTCTTCAATATTCAAAGTTAATTTTCCAAAAGTACGTTCTTGCTAGTACAATGGTTTCTTATTTGAAATACTTTTGGTACTACTCTCGTGTATTGAAACAAGAAAAACCTATAAACCTTTGCCTACACACAGACATACAGACAGACAGACAGATATACACTTGCACAAATATTGGCTATAACTGTGTGTAATATTGCAATGTATTTGGATGACGCCTGCACGGTTTTATGCGCCAAAGGATATATTTTTATCGTTGTTGTTTTTTTTTCTTCATTTACTTTGCCTTCTGTCCATAAGGACATGGCGAACCACGCTTATCAACAAATGACTGAATGAACGCACCGACGCAACCATAAAAACACATCAACAACAACAGCAATAGCAGCAGCAACAAGAATAATATCAATAGCAACATGAATACGAGCAGCAGCTGCAACGAATGTTAAGAGAGGAAAAATTCATACAAAAGATAGGCCTTACTACACCGACAAAAAGACGGATGGACAGACAGACATATGCATATTAATTGGTCATCATAAATTTGCCAGATTTCTTACCTCACCTGACCAAATGGCATCGTCGAAATACCATACACATACTCTTAGTTGCATGTGAGCTCTCTTATCCTCTTTGTTGGTCGCATGTTTCATCTTTATGTTGCCATAGTTTCATTTATCAAATATCGCAATGTCAGTTATTTGCTTGAACATTTTTTTTTTTTGTTCTTTTATTATGTTGCCACATTTGTTGGCATAAAATATGCATATGTTTCAGTTATTTTTAATCGTTTTTTCCCTATAACATCAACTTAAAATGCATACATGTTTGCATATGCAGATCCTAAATATATACTACATATTTTGATTAATTTTAATGCATAGTTCATCTTCACCAAGTACAATCTCAAAAAACTAATTTTGCCTTCTGAAACTCTTTTTATTCATTATCAGAATGTTAGGGGTCTCCTTAGTAAACTTGACGTTTTGTATAGGGATAGTTTCTCCTTTGTAGCTGACGTTATAGTGTTTTCTGAGACATGGCTGAACTCGGATGTACTTAGTAATGAAATTTTTTGTTCAAATTTCGTTACATATAGAACCGATCGACCTATTCGCCGCGGTGGTGGTGTGCTCATCGCTGTTACTTCACACTTACGATCGGAACTTGTCGATCTGAATTTTCCAACCAACATTGAGTTTATTTGTGTGAAGTTAGTTTTACCTCATGAATCTATTTTTATATCATGTTCCTATATTCCGCCTAATTCCATTTCGGAAATTTATTTAAGTCATGCCAGTGCTATAGACTCAGTTAATAACATTCTTCGTGACCGTGACTCTTTTATCGTTCTAGGCGATTTCAACCTCCCACTCATTTCATGGTCCTTTTCCAGTACATCAGGTTATCTAGTTCCTTCAGCACATCATGATTTCTTGGGCACCATGTTTGACCTCTCCTTGTTTCAAATGAACTCTGTAGTCAATTTTTTGAATAGATCACTTGATCTTGTGTTCAGTAATGACTTTACTGGAATTTCTGTGTCAAGATCTCAACCATTATGTCTTCCTGAGGATACCTACCATCCAACATTAGAAATTTTGCATTCTGTAACCTGTCCTGCTTCAGCCCCCACATCTAGATGCAAACGTCGGTTTTGTTTTCGCAAAGTTAACTTTGCACAACTAAATGCAATCTTTCTTGGAACTGATTGGTCTTTTTTAGTCAATTGTAATGATATGACTACCGCTATTAATTTCTTTTTATTCAACGGTATACAATATTTTCGTTGCCAATGTCCCCTACATTGTAGATTCGTTAATTACATATAAACCACCTTGGTTTACAAGAAGGCTTTCAAACCTAAAAAACATAAAGTCAAGGTTATATAAAAAATTTAAACGTACTGGCTCTTCTATTGCTTTTGCTAACTTTTGTGTAGCTCGGGCTAATTTTCTTTCATTAAATAACCTTTGTTATAAGAACTATCTCTCACGTTGTAGACTGCAATTTTCGCGTGATCCTAAGCAGTTTTACAACTTTGTTAACTCAAAGCGCAAGTCTTCTTTATTTCCCTCATCTATGTATCTAGTTAACGAACAAGCCCATAGCGATTTAGGTATTGCAGACCTGTTCGCAAAATTCTTTCAATCAACTTATTCCTCTAAACCATATGTTGGCAACTTTTATCCATATTCCACTTCCCATTGTAACCAAATTGTAACTCCTGAAATTAGTGAGGAGAGTCTTCTTTTAAATTTAAAACTGTTGAAACCCACTTTCTCACCCGGTCCAGACAAAATACCTAGTTGTCTGCTTAAGCACTGTGCGGAATCTCTGTGTAAGCCGCTTCTAAAACTTTTCAATTTATCACTTCAGAGCGCATCTTTTCCTGCTATTTGGAAGGAATCCTTTATTGTTCCGTTACATAAAAAAGGTAACAAAGCTGACATATCTAATTATAGAGGTATTGCCAAACTTTCTGCAATCCCAAAGTTGTTTGAAAAAATGCTCACTTCTACCCTTTATCACTACTGCAAATCTATTATTTCTCCATGTCAACATGGTTTTATGAAGAATAGATCACCAACTACTAACTTGCTTGAATTTACATCTTTAGTAAATCTTGGTTTTAACGAAAAATGTCAAACTGATGTTATTTATACTGACTTCAGCAAAGCGTTTGATTCCGTTAATCATGATTTGCTTTTACTTAAGCTAGACCTTTTAGGTTTCCCGCAAGATCTTCTTTGTTGGATTTCTTCATATTTAAGAAATAGAGTTCAGCGAGTGTTGTTTAAATCAACTCTTTCTTGTCCGGTTGATGTCACTTCTGGTGTTCCTCAAGGAAGTCATCTTGGCCCATTACTGTTTATCCTTTTTATAAACGATCTTCCTTCATCCTTGAATTACTCTCGTGTTCTGATGTATGCTGATGATGTCAAACTATGCCTCTCATTTAATGACATCCTTTCGCAAGTCAGATTGCAAGATGATCTAACATCACTGTATTCATGGTGTTCATGCAATCTTCTTCAGCTTAACTGCGCAAAATGCATGTTTATGACTTTTCATCGCCTGAAACCTCATCTTCTTTCTTACACGATTGACAACAATTCATTAGCGCGTGTCTCTACCTTCAGTGACCTCGGAGTCATTTTTGACCCTAAACTGAGCTTTAACCATCACATTTCTTCAACTGTTAATAAAGCTAAAAGTATTTTTGGTTTTATTAAAAGATGGTCTAAAGAATTTAACGATCCCTACGTTACAAAGCTTCAACGCTCTGGTCTTGCAACACCTACGATTCTCCATCCACCGTGACTGAATCTGGACGCACAATTTTGGATGGGGTGTCTAATATCTGTCTCTGACCACACATGCTGTGAATAGGGGCATAGCTAGCTATTTAGCAAATAAATTTCCCCCACCGGGTCAGAGACAGATTTACATTCTTTTTGCTTAATTAGTTGTAAGGCTTTATTTTAAGTATTTTTAATGTTCTTTGTTGACAGTATTTTGTCATAATTAAATTAAAATAAATAAAATTAAAATAAATAAATATATCAAGTGATGTTTGATAAGACTATGTGCAGACTATCATTGTCACCATAAATGCCAAAAAATACATCATGTTAACTCGACATTCTTTGGCAGTTGAGTCTCGTTTTCAGCTCAATATGATTTTTTCATTACTAAAAATTTATCACCACATGTATCATGTGAGTGCATGTGTGTGTGTTTTTGGCACACTCATTCTCATAGTAATCAGTGTGTGAACTCAAGTGGCAACATTCGTTTTTGGCATTGTGATTAATGTTTGCACATAATTTTGCATAAAAATCATTTCTCAGCGGTTTTTCGCATAATTTGTTTTTTAATTGAAAATAATTTATTTATTTATTGTCTCACTATTCTCTCTCCAAACACATATACAAAATAAAGTAAAGTCATTTGTAAAATTGCATAAATTAATATTTAATAAATAATGTTGCATACTTTGCGGTTGCACTTAATCTAACACAATTCAACTTGTTTCGGTTTGGTTTGGTTGGGTTGTTGTCGTCATAAAGTATTTAATGTTATCTAAAACATATTTCGCAAAAACTACAAAGAAACGAAGAGCACGAAAAGAGAATGAATATGAAAACCACGAACCAATGTAGGTTAAGCTTCGTTGTCGTAATACTATGTTGTCTACCAAAATCTGTTGCCTGCTTTTAGGCGTTAATGTAAAATTGTAATTTACTGATTGTTGGCAACAGCGGCAGCGAGTCACAAATGAGAAAAACAACAAAACGAGATGAGTTGAGATGAGATGAAATGCGAAACAAAGCATTTCAGATGACGCCTAATTTATTGTTATTAAGGTGTACGACATAAGTGCTTTGGCACTTGATAAATACATATGTGATTTACTAAATGAAAACTATTTGTGTTAATGGTTGACTATATTAAAGTGTATATCTGCATGATGAGTGTGTGTGTGTGTGTATCTGTGGCTTACAACAAAAAGCGTACATTTGAAAAATTGTGTCAATATGCATAAAATGATATTGTAATAGAGTAAGAGTGTAAGAGAGTTGGAGGAGTAGTAGTATATGAAGAGAGTTTGAATTGCGTAAGTGAGTGAAAAAACACATAATGATAGACAATGATGATAAGAGATTGAGAGCTTCATTTCTATTGTGGTTATATAATTGTTTCAAAATACTTTCCTCTATTTGTCTAACTGTCACAGCCACTCCAACTCTCTCTCCCACTCCCACTTACTTCTATTCTTTTTTAGGTACGATTATATGAATTTTTTTGTGTATTTGTTTGTATTTTTATTTTGTTACAAAATAAAACGGCATGCAATGATAACAAGAAACAATGAAACACTTGCAACAAACACAAAACAAAACAAAACGAAAAATATATTTTACATTAAAGTTAAAATGAATGTTGAGCTGATTGTGTTGTTGCTGCTGTTGCTACTGTTAATGATGTTGCAGGGCTGGTGCTGTGTGTGTGTGGAGGTTGCTGAGGATGTTGTTGGTTTGTGAATCCTTTCGAGCGTAAAAGCACTCACTAAAACAAATAAACACTTTGCACATTGTTTCGTTTGACAAATGTGTATAATTTACGGAAATGTTGTTTGTGTTGTCTGTTGCAGTTGCCCATGTGAGTACAACTGTATATTTGTAGTACTGTATATATGAATCTATTGTATTTGTGTTAATGTGTTAGAAAGTGTAATACATACAACGAGTACTACTTGTTTTAATGGATTCATTACAAACACAATATAAAAATAATTCACAAGTAAAAAAATAAAATGTGTAAATTGTTAAAACTTTTATTTACAATTCAAAATTCATATGGGATAAATGAAGACTGTGTTTGTGTTTGAATTTTTGGCTGGAACTGTGTATAAGGCGATTCGAGTTGTGAATATATTTTTGGCAATTTTATTCTTTCAACAACTTCTGGAGTTTCCACTGAAGCAAGGGAGCAATACAATTTGCACAAGATTGTGAGTAGTCTTCAGAAGTCTGATTAAGAAACTTATCCTTTTGTGTTTATAATAGTGCTTATTGTGACATTATTTGATAAAGTGTAAAGATGCTACACCATTGTAAAAATGCAATTCTTATAAGATTGATCAATTAATAAAGTGTAATTTGTCATCGTCAATGCCTTGCCAAAATGGCAATAATATTTATGTGCTCATTTAATAAATTGCAAATAAGCAATACCATTGCACATATGCTAAGCTATACCAATCGGTAATGTTGTTTATTTAGTATATGTATCTGTAAATGTACCAGAGATAAACAGGCTTTTATGAAAGTTTAAAAGAAATGAGCATTGGTAGAACAACCCTCCCTCTCACAAAGATGTTTGTTGTCTAAATCACTCTCATGCATAACGTTGTTGTTCTCACTGATTGAACCTTAATTTTACCTAAATGCACTACCAGCGGTGCAGGAAAAATTTTGTATATCATAGCACCACTGCTTAAATTTAATACTATTGCATTTATGCAAAATTGTAGTAAGTCTGATAACTTAGTAAATAGAAAATATACCATTTATATCAGGGTTGCAAACCACTTCAAAAATCGGTGTAGTTCGCTTCAGTGGTTCGAACCTCTAAGACGAAACTTGTACCGGTGTAAGAACCGGTTCATGGGTAGCTCTAATGGCTCAATATTTTTGCACTAAGTATCTAAATATTTATCAAAACTTTTCTTTTACGAAAATTATTATTTCAAGAAACATTTGATGATTCAGTATTAAAATTAAATAAAAGAATGTCTTCTAAAAGGTCTTCATAAATATTTGCCCTTTAGTCAAATAAAATAAATTTTAATAGATTTATTGTAAGAATTGCATTTTTATCATGAACCGAACCAAACGATTTTTGGAGTGGTTTTCAGTTCGGTTCTGTCTTTTTAAAATAAAAACAGTTCAGTTCGAATCCCAAAAAATGTGTGACGGAAACGGTTTTCAACCCTGATTTATATACGATTTATTCAATATTATGAGTATCCTTCATAAGTTTATTTACTTGCAAAAATGATCAGTTTGAAATTTAGTATAGTGTCTAATTGACACTTATGATATCGAACAATACACAAATGGTTTCTAGTCCTGTTTCCCGTTGTTCGTGATGCTACTTTTCTTTGCGTTTGAGGTATAAATCGACCAATTACTTTTCATACTTATGAGTACAAGCATCGAAAGTAATTGAACTATTCTAGAAACTTTCATAAAAACTCACTTAATACATAATTAATTTCATAGCACTGATATGTGAATACCATAAACAGACATTCATATCTGTGGCAGCAAGTCAAAGTTGCCACAAATATGTTAATATATTGTAGGTTATTCAAAACAAATATGTCAAGAATCAGAAATAACTCAGCCAAACTTTAGCTAATAGTATCAATCCTAAAACCTTGCATGACTACAACTCACCAAGTGTATTGCAAGCGCATGTCTGGTCAAGATAACTATACAAGACAAATTTACAAACACACCTAAAGATTTGAAATATGTTTAACTTAAAATCATTAATATTATGTATACGCAATGTCACATGCATTCTAAGGAAAAAGAAAACCCAAAATGATTTTTAAATTTCTTACATTTTATTTCTATTCATGGTCATTCTTCAAGGAAACCTAAGAAAAAACTTAAGGAAGGAGCACTTAAGATATTTCAATGTAACTAGTACACCATTTAGAATTCATATTTTGAGTGCCAACAAATGGAAGCAGCTGCAATTGTAGCAAAAAGCACTTAAATCTAGCAAATAGCTAATGACTTGACTTATTTTCAGTTCAACAACAATAAATATACTATGTAATAAGAGTTTGAGTATCAATATGAATATTTTTCTGTATACTACAAAGAACAAAAAAATGAAAAAAAAAAAAAAAAAAAGCAAATATTAAAAAATATGTTAAAAAGAGAAAAACACACTAACATAAATACCAAAACATCATTTATTCGATGAATGAAATTGTATATACAATATGTGAAATATAGCAACAATATTACATATTGTAGTAGACCAACCAACCAACCAACCAACATATGGATGAAGCACTCAATGGAAGCACTCAAAAAGTTATAAAAATGCGAATGCATTAGAAATATTGTACTTGGCCTCGAATGAATACTTCATTCAAAGAGTAATCATTTGCAAGCTATTAACATTGTATAAAATACAGTAAAGTCCATATAAAGTAAACAATAAAGTAGTTATTTCTTCCATCTTTTTAAAATAATTTCTGTATTTTTTCTATTCAATTCATTAAAATATTTTTATTACATTCAATGCAACTGAAGGTCTGTACATAATAACAAGAACAAGAAAAGTGATAATCGTGGGTGTTTGTTGAACAAAAACTCTCATCCTTCCTTCTATATTTATCTACACTTCCATTGCCTTCCTTTCTCAATATGAGATATTTAAAATTGCAAGCTCATTGTTAGAATTTCCTCCACAGACTCTTTACACACTTCAAATGTTGATTGCAATTGTTTGTATCTTTGTAGATACAACAAAAAATGCGAAAACTAAAAATGAATGAAATTCCCTTAGTTCATTGTTTTGTTGCAATTGTCTTATTGCATTTTTAAGTTTCGTTTCTTTTCATTTAGTGAAATGGAGCACAACATAAAGTTGTTTATCCTTCGTTCATTTGTTCCCAAGTTTAGTTTGCTTTGTTGTGGTTTTAATGAGTAAATTTAATAAAATGAGAAATAGAAAAAGAAAAAGAAAGGAAAAAGTATTGCTAACAACTTCTTTGGATCTTTGTTGCTGTTAAGTTGCCTTGTCTTTGTGGGACTTAGTACAACATTCTGCATTCTTTCTTTACTTTACTTTTACTTTTGGTTTCTTTTTTGATGTTGTTGTTTTTCTGTATTGTCATTGGAATTTCCAGTATGCAGTCAGTCTGTCGATGAGCCTGTGAGTGAGTCAATGAGTCTGTTTGTGAGTCTGTCTGTCCATTTTGTTTTTGACCCTTTTCAAGTTGTAATCAGCACCGCTTTTAATTATTGCACGCTTTCTGAGTGCTTTTGTTGGTCGTTTTGGCCTCTTGAGGCTTCAATACGCGCTCGCATCATAATGAGCTGTAAGTAATTAAAAAATGAAAAGAAAAAACTGCAAAAAACTGAAAATGAGACCAAAACACAAGGCTCACACAATCAGAGAAACAGAGAGAGGGAGAGATAGAACAAGGAACGAGGCACAAGGAAAAAGAAGAAATGATATGCAGTTGAACATATAATTTTCTTTACTTTTATTCATTTGCTGACCCAGTTTTCTACGCAAGAGATTTTCCTTAACTTCAAATTTACTTGCAATTCTTACTTACAATAATATCAACTACGATAATTCATATTTGTACGTCTATATATTTTTCTTTGAAGCACTGTACACATTAATTAGAAACTTGTGTGTCTGTGTGTGTGTGTTTTCTTTACTTTATTCTAGTTTTTTCTTTTATTTTCGTTTCCAACTCTTTTGACTTGTATGGGTATTTCTGTTCTGTTCAGTTTCTGTACTGTAGCTATTAATTATATTATGTATACGCATGATATAACAGTGCTGGCTTTTTATTGAAATAAATGCATTTGCAAAAGACCCAACCAAAGAGAACTGTAATTTATGCTGGAAAATTGCACATTTACCCATTACCCCAAAGATACCATTCAAAGCTATTGCAATTTACTTAAAATAATATTGTAATTTTCCTTTGAAATGAAAACCAATTTCAAATTCAATTTTCATTAAAATTGGCCACACTCAAACAGAAATGTGCAATAAAAACAAAATTTAATTGAATTGCCATTTATTTTCCATGGAAAATGGAAAAAATACCATTCAATTTAACACTTCAATGTTGAAGTAATTGAATTGGTAACTTAAGTACCACATAGTACACCATACAATGAAGGAAATACTCAAGTTTTATAGCATACTTACATCATTACATTATCATCAGTAACAACAGTAAGAACTACAGCAACAATGAAAAGATTCATTGTATACGTATTTGGATCTATCAAGTTGAGGTGATGTCTATTTTCCTATTTCCTCACTCAATCACAAGAGATGTAATACTAACTAAATTTATTTATATAAGTCAAATATTGTATCTGAGAATGTGAGTGAGTGTGTTTATATATTCACTTGACAATAAAAAAAATTGCAAGGAGAATGGAAAAACCAACTCAATCACATTCACATTGTTAAGTGAAGCACACTTCAATAAGTTACGCAAAATGCAACAATAGAAACGCTTACGTACATGATTGCCATGACTGAAGGAAGCCATGTCAGTTCCTTCTCAGCATGCCTGCCTACCATCCATTCATTGAATCAATACAGGCACTCCCTTTACTCTCAGTACAGTCAGTCACTTATTCATTCAGATAGTCACAATTCCATTCTATACAATTCAATTCAATGCCTTGCACTTAACACATGTTGATGTTGCAGATGCACACCCATACACATAGACATTCTGTTCGTTTACTCATAAGTCACACAACTTGAAGCAGTACAAGTTCAATTTTGTTCCCAATTCTTTACTTAATCCGCACTCTTGATCTTTATCTCTCTCTTCCATGGAGAGGAATATTTATTGTGTGTGTGTGTAAATTTAAGTGCTGATTGCATCAGCAAAAGGAAAACAAAATATGATAAGAAATATACACCAGAGGCAGTTATTTTAATAATCTTTTTCTTGATGTTGTTACATTGTGTTGCAGCTTCGAGCTAAGCTTAGGTTGAGTGCTTTGTTTAATGCTTCAAAAATCCTGCTTAAAATCAAAACCAATTAACTTTGCTTTAAAGCCTTCGAAAACTGAACTGAATGAAATACTTTATCTTCTAGTGCAGATTAGATGTTGAAAATGACAAATCCGATGCTGATGCTGATGCCGATGATGGTGATGATGATGATGGCGATGAGAGAAAGTTAAATGCGCCAACTAAATTGTTCGAGTAATGGATATTTGTTGGCACAATCTACAATTTGTGTTGAAGATACTTTAGACGCGTTGCAGTTGCCCGCCTACGATTTCAAGCTCAAGCTCCAGCTTACTTAGTTTGACTCAGTTGGAGATAACGCCATGACAGCGCATTCTAACTGACAAAGCACACTCCCACGCATACACACTCATGGACTCACAGATACTCACAATGACAAAGTACTATAGTCATAGAGTTTGGTAGGAATAATGTGCGGGTGCCACTATCATGTCGACATCTTCTACATCTTCATTATTGTCATCATTAGTGACAGTTTCATCATCAGCAACATCTTCATCAGCATCATCAGCATCATCATTATCATTATTCACTACATTTTCAGTTGTTCCCATTGTAAAATGTCCAAAATGGTTACTTGTCTATTGCAGTGTGCTTGCTGTTGTTGTTGTTGTTATTCTTTAGTACTCCTGCTGATTTTCTGTAGCATACTTTTGAGTGTATAATAATAAGAAAGAGACGCTTTATATCAAAGTGTCACCTTGCAAAACTCACTCACTATTTTGGGCGTATAACTGTCAAGTTTCTAGATGTATTTCTAGTATAGATTGTTGGTGTGCATGTGTGTGTGTGTGAGAAAGTGTGTGTGATTGAAAGTGTATAAAATTTGTTAAATTTCCTCTTGTCATGGCCAAACATTTGGGCGTATGCAGTCACGTGTTTCTACAATATAAAAGTGGGTGTGCATTCTTTCCATGTCATCCTTATTTTATTGTATTATTTTTGAGATTTTTTGTTTCTGTTCTTTTTTGTACATTATTTCTGCATGTGAGTGACACATTCTATCATTTTATTTTTAGACAAAAGAAAAGGGCAAAAAAGAAAAACCATTAATTTAATATCCTTTGAACAGACACATACGAAAAGTTCAATGTTTACAAAGAGAAGACTCTCAAATTTAAAAAGATTGCATTTTAGTCAAAAGATTTTACATCTAACACCATGTAATTTGTGTATGGATCTGCATTTTGTTTATAATTAGATACGAGAACTTGGAATACTAAGAGAAATATAAGCAAAATTACAGTTGAATATCTTTTAAATTGAGATAATTGGTGTTTCGTTTATTAAAATTTTAATAAGATTTTCTTTTGGAAACTGATACATGGTTAAATTGATTGTAGTTAGAAGAAGTTGTGACATAGACAAACGGACATGGCTTTCCTGATTCTCCTTGGGGTCCTGATCATGTTTTTGTATCTGTGATACCCTGTACATTACTAATATCAGACTAAAGTAATCATTTTGTTTATAAAGTAAGCAATGAGAATTCAAAAAGGATATCACTCGAAACACCGTTTGGGTTAAATAAATTATGTATCTACTATGCGATTACGAATGTCAAGAAAAATGGGTATATTCGAGGATGCGAATACGAATGTTCAGAACATCACTTGTATCAATTAATTAGTTAATTCCAAGGACTGCACTATGTGCATAGATTTATTTGGAATTTAAATAATGGTATCTAAAATTAGCAATATAAGGAGCTGCTCATTTAATTGCCTTCAGACTGGTGGAATCTGAATATTCCAGCAATTTGCATCCAAATGGCTGCACCATGTGCACTTGGTTCCTGGGATATTGCAAATTACTAGAAGCGAATAAGAGAAAGAAGTTAAAGCATGTTGTGCTTCCTTCAGCATTCTTTTCAGACTAACTATTTCACCTGCCCGACCACGCAATAGAAAGCAATATTAACAACGATTGTGCTACCGCGGTACCGCTTGTTGTCAAACGCTACTGCGGTACCGCTTGTTTTTCAATGCTCAGATGCAGATTAGTGGATGTGAACTTAACTACTATTGCTTTATTTTTATACTCATTGTCAGTTTATATGTATCTCATGATTAACACCAGATCCAAGAGAACTAATATTTGAATGCATTGTAGTTAACTTTCTAGCCCACAAATGCACACACTAGAATTACCACCCAACACTTCCTTAACAAGCAGTTAGTCCTTCAGCTTGTTAGTCAGTATGTTAGTCAAAGAGTAGAAGTCAGGCAACAGTGAGTCCTTCAGTTGCTCAACTCAAAGTAAGTTTAGCAATAATAAAGTTTTGTTAAAGATTGTGAGAACTTATTATGTTCAGCAACAATAAAAGAGTGTAAAATAGGTGGAAATAAATCTCTTCAGGCGAAAATTTTAATATTTAAGAAGCACAACTGACATTTTTTGGGGTACAAAATGAAATAATGTACAATCATCAAGGTGCTGGAAATCAATGCAAATAGAAAAATTAGTTTGATCAACTTAACAAGTTTCGAGTTTCTTTAAAGAAAATACATTTTATTGTAAAAAGAGCATAAATTGAACAAAAAAGTTTATTTGATGAAATTAATGCCTTTAATTAAACTATAGAACTCTTGCAACTGTTTAAAAAACTGAGAATTTAAATTCTTCACAATTTTTATTAATTGCATTTTTTTATAACATTCATTGGAATAAATGTTAATTAAAAAATAAAATTAAATATGTTTTCAATTGTGCACTTTTACTCACTCACTGCTGAATACTGACATGTTAAAAGTTTGAACAGTATAAATATTAAATAATAAAAATCAATAATGACAGATATTTAACTTTTGTGTTGGTTTATCACTCATATTTAACATAAGACAACATGACGTATACGTAATGTGATATTAAAAGCACATAAGTGATATAAATATTTATTTGTTTACCATATTTGCCAATGACGGAAAATTCTCAAAGTATGTTTCTTTCACTCAGTATTTTAACATGAAATTTAATTCACGTTTTCAGGAAAAGTTTTCAGAAAAACAAATCAATAAACAATTGTAATTATATTTATAATTTTGACAATTATTATTAACGACTGTAACTATAAACTATAAGAATAACCCATGTGAAGTACTACATATAATGTGTTTTACCTCTATAAACTTGTATGACGTCTGATGGCGTGTATTGTATTACTTGTTTTTACTTTTTAATATCCTGTCGAGTGTGTGCTTGTGGCATCCACATCACTCTCAAGTCAAGTTGAGTTCAGTTCAGTTCAGTTGAGTTGAATTGAATTGTGTACTGCGGTGTTGTATTCGTTTGTATCGACTACTCCTGACACAGCTCCATCAGTTAACGTGACTAAAATAAAAGGAAATTGCACTCAAAATGTCGAATATTATATTATGACAGCAAGCCAATAACTAACAAAGTGAAAAGCCAACAAAATAAAAAAAGAAGAAGAAAAACTTTTGTCAAGTCAAAAGTTTTTTTTATCAAAGAAACTAAGTGGAGTGTAGCAATTACTATAAGTCATATTAAGTAGTAATACTTACTCTTGGTGCTTGCATTAAGTAAAGTGAAAAATTTAATTTTGTCATTTTCTAGTGCTAGCAATTTGAAAGAACTTTAAATATTTTATTATCAAGAAATGATTTAATTTTTGGACTTGTAAACAAAGAAAACTAAGTCACTCTTCTTTATGTAGTATGCACAGTACAATGTTAATGCAACCAAGCAAATACTAGAAAAATACTGTGTTGTTATGAAATTATTCTTTATTAATGAATTTGGTAAGTAAGATATGGTCTGCGAGATATAGTTTAGCTGAATATATTATTAAATCACGGAGTTGTAAATTGGGTTGTTTGTAGGAGAACACAACGTCAGGTACAAGGCGACTTGTGAAATGAGATTTCTTAAGTTGTTGGGCCACTAAGTGAGTAATAAATTGAGTAAAAACTCTACTTGGATGAGACTTCTTCAGAATTTTGACCAAAAACTAATGTATCAATAAATAAGGTGTAACAAGTTTCAGCTAGTTCTTTTGTCATATAACTTGATTTAAAACTTGACAAAAGACTCGCATGAAAGGGCACATCATTAACATACGTCAACAAACTAGTAGTAAGGCATTTCAGTTAAACTGGCTGGTTGGTTCTCATTCTAAACTTCGCCTTGATTGCAAAACACCTCATTACAAGACAATCATTAAAACCAATGTGGACATATGGAATCATACTTTGGCAGCATTATTCAATATTGAAATAATACAAAAAATTTAATTCATATTCCTACAAATACTTGTCAGAGCTTCAAATTCAGTTCTTAACATACCAATAGTTAGATTAGGCTCACATAGTCACACAAGAGAGTATGGCCCATTGTGATACCAGCAAAGAGTTGACACGGCAGCCCCTTAGTGCGATGAGGAGAACCATTTGGATTCCAAAATGAACCTAGCTATGATTGGTAGGAATGATAGTTCTGTTAAGCTGGAGAGAAACCCAGCACCTAGGTGGTTCCATCTTCTTCTGGAGAGGGATGGACACTGGCACTTCCAAGCCGCAGCTGCGTACGAAATCGTAATGAGGAAGCCCAAGTCTGCCAGCATATTTGTCTATGACGCAATGGCCTGTTAGTACGTTTATAGTCTTGCTTATTGAGGTTCTGCCGAGATTTAGCAGCTGGGCGGTTCGTTTCCTGTTCATATTTGACCAGGTTTGCCTAGATATGCTGCAAGTGCCTTCTTCTACGCAGAGAGTATTGGCTTTTACTTGGTTACCAATAGTATAAAAACTATATTTAATGTTTAGAAAACTATAGTAACGTACTAGCTGTCAATCTATTCGACAACAGCAGCAATACTCAAAGTTGTAGTAGTAGTAGTACAATTTGCATTTCTGCACCAATATAATTTCATTTTTACACCAAATTCAGTGAATGTCTCATCCAAACAGTTCTTAAATAAAATAACAATAAAATTGTTTGATATAGTAAGTTTTTGGAAAAGAAAAACGTTTTAGTCTGAGAAGCTCATTAAATGAAATTTCTTATGATATTTCACCACAAAATCAGAATGGGTCGTTTTCTTTTTTATGTGTACATCTTTGGTTTTAGTGGTGTAAAATATTAAGTTTGCCTCATTGTCATTTGGTTTACGCTTTTCTTTGCGATGTGAACTATGTGAGAAATTCAGTAACGTATGGCGAGGGCAGTGTTTGGATGAGAGACCTATCACTAACGGTTGGAGACAAATTGATTTTTTGCGTTAAAATTTTTTTGGGTTTTTGTTTTTGTAAACACTTTGTAACTACAATTAATAATTAATAATACAACAAAGCTCATTTTGGGAAAAATTGTATTATTAAATTTTAATAAATATTAATAAACCGAATAAAATATGAAAAAAAAAAAACCAGAAAGCAGGCTATCATTGGCTATGTGGTTCGATTCGGCTGATTCCGACAAATGTGCTGCGTATGGTAAAAATAAACCTATTTCAGCTCTCTAGCTCAAAATCTGAGGGACTAGTTTGCATACATACAGACAGACAGACGGACAGACGCACATGGCTAAATCAACTCGTCTCATTGAGCTGATCACAAATATATATACTTTATGTGGTCTGCGATGTCTCCTTCTGTGTGTTACAAACTTCATTACAAACTTATAATACTATTCACTCCCGTGAAGATTATAAATATGGGAGAGAAACACTTCGAATATGTACTGCGCTTATATCGTGCGTTCGCTGCTTCAACCAACAATACCGCCATAGGCTAGTGTATTAAGCGCCGGCTCGTATTAAGGTACAAAACGGCAGATAGTGAGTTCAAATCATAGTTACAGTCTAGGAATATTGAAGCAGCTTTTAATAAATGCATAAAGGAATTAGAATGCTGATAAACAGTAGAATTAGTATGGAAAACACACACACTCTGTCTGCTCTGCATAATTCTCCTTCTTAAATGGTTTATTTTATATATTCACTTAGCACCATAGTCAACGTGTTTCACTTCAAAGGCTCTGTTGACACTTTATACAGTTATAAATAAATAACTAAAATAAAAAAACGATAAAAGTTGCAGAAATCCATAAGTCAACAAATGACTAGCATGCAATATTGACTGTTGATTCATATACAAAAGACACTTTTACCCGCCTATCACGGGACTTGCTTCAAGCGTCTGCAGAATAATCACCCTCCGGCTACATTAACTTCATATGAACCTGAAGCTATGTCCAATGGAGGTATTACTTTGTGTGTATTTTATACATGGTTGACATTTAAATCAAATTATTGAACATGCAATTTAATTAACATTTCACGTGAATTTTACAAATTGACCACACATTTCGCTTTGTTTCCTTGCCATATTTAGGCGTTTTTCCGCATTTTTCACTTTAATTTCTTTTGTATTGCATGTGAAACGCAATGCGGAATGCAAAAAGGTTAACCACAATTTTGAGTGTTTTATTCATTTGACCTTTTAATAAATGAGAATTTAATTATAAATCTCCTAATGATGATGATTTTAGACTTTTGATTAGTTTTTGTGCAGTAAATTGTTGATTGTTCAAATTCACAAAATGAAAATTAGCACGATTATTTTCTATGTTAAATTTGTTTTAAATTTAATTAGCTTTGTGAACATGAAACATCTTTCATGGAACATCACACAACATTGATATCACTTATTTAAGGCATTGCAGAAACTAATTAACTACGAATTAGCCAAGATTTCACGCATTAGATATATATACATATGTGTTACTTACCTTACCATCTACTCTAGACATTGATACACATTCATTCCAATAGTATGTACATATGTATGCCACACTACTTTGTACAGATTTAAGTTCATGTTATTTATGTGCAATTAGTCAGTTTTGGTATTCTGATTCCGATTATACTCGTATGTACGTACTACCACTACTACTATTACCTTGTTGCCTCTGGCTGCTTTTTGCTTGCTGTTTGCTCCATGTTATCGTATCTGTCAGTTGCACAAATCTATTTGTATGTGAATAATTATGGTGGTACATAACGTTACGAGTTTCTGCTTTGCTATTGTTATTTATGCATCATGTTGTTGCAAAACAATGTTTCACTATTTGAATGTTATAATTTTATTAAGCTGCTTAGAGCGAGCAATAAACAACAACGAGCAACGAGTGTTTGTACTATGTACATTTGTCATCGTACATTGCGTATGCTTAATTACATTTTGTGGCATTTGTGGGCAACAAAAATGTTTATAAATTAAAATTAAATTTATTTATTCAAGGCAAATTTGAAATATTTGTAAACTAAACCTGAAAGCAATGCAATAAACGAAATAAAAATCGAGTGCCAAATTAAATATTTATCAGATGATCAAATGACATAATTAGATACAAACAAATGCAATTCAAATATTAATTGCATTTGTTATTGAAATAATATAGTAAATAGAAATTGTTCAGAAAACAGGTGACAATTCTAACACTTACATTTTATATTAAAATTAGCAGAGAAACGGAAAAAAAGCAACGCAAAGGACAAATCACTAAGCGTAAGTTAATTGTGTGTAATTAAGAAAAGCAGAGAAAAACTTATGACTTTCAAATGCAAATTACGTGATAGTAAGTGAGTGAGTTAGTCCTAGACTTAGTCCTTGTTAAACATATAAAAGTACTTAAAATTGTGTGGTTGCTGGAAGTTTCTCAGTTTTGAAATTGTTGTAAATAGATAAAGCGTATAAATTTTATCACATTCTGACAATTAACGCCGGATAGTAAGTAGTGACTAGATCATTTAGACTTAAGAAAATATCTTCATGCTTTCCTCCTTCTCCTTTCTTTTTTTTTTATATCTTCACTTGGTGTCGTGGTTTCTGATGCTCTTGGATGCTTTCAAACTAATAAATTATTATGTAACACAAACACATTATCTAAACCAATTAATTTATAGCTAATTTTCCATGTTAACCATCTTGGTTTTTCTCATTGCAGAAGGAGTTATTCGTTAGCAAAGTTGAACCGGGCTCGCCGCGCAACGAACGTAAATTTTCCGCTGCAACAGCGCCATCGATGAAAACAAAGTGGCTGAAAGCATTTAAGAGCCTAAAGCCGGCTTCGGGTTCCGCAGCACAAGAAAGGTAAATCACTAAACAAACATACCATAGTATAAAAAAAACAAAAGAATTTAGATTACTAACAAATACTGTATGTAGTATATTTTAAGTGATAATTTAAGTGATTTCATTTTCATGGAGAAGGAACATGGAAAATGTTAACCACAAAAATTGCATTAAGCAAATAAATTTCATATCAAAACAGGAAAGAAGAGAAAAGTTTCCCTCTCTCCATGACTCGCTCTTTGTTTCGGTTGGCAATTCGACGAATTTCATAATTCGTTTTTAATATGCCTAAAAGCATGCTACAACTTGCATGGGTATGAATAAAAATTGAAAAATACGTAATCATTTGCAAAATACAAAATTTGCCAAAACAAAAAAATAAAAAACTTTTTACAACAAAATTGCTTTCAGAAAGTAGCAACACAGACAAAATCAAAGGAAAATCCACCAAAATACTAACAAACACACAGACACAAAGTAACATAATTTCAAGCGCCTAAAAGTATGTGATTGTGTGAATTTATGTATAAAAGTATAAGTTACGAGTAGACCAGACTACCAAATATTATCAGCAGCAGCAACATCAGAACTCACTTGGGCATACTTCAACCATAGGCAAATAATGCCTTTGACCTTCTTTCTTTCTATACAAGTGAGCATGGAGCATAACATTAAGCTTATTTGATAGAATTTCATTTGAGGTTTCGCAATCATTGATTTATAAATTTTATTCGCATTTAAATGTGAAATTATTCTTTCATCCTTCTTGTTATACTTAGGCTTAGAATGACTGCACAGATGCTTGCGTGGAAATCCCAATTTGCGTTTGATTACAATTCGATTGCGCAAACAAAAAACCATTAGAAAATTGAAAAAATAAAGTACGAAAGAATAGAAAGAATGAAAAGATAGGCAAATAATTTGTTTATAATAAGCGATGCTATTAAGCCCTCAGCAAGGTCAATAGTCCTTAGTCTGTCAAGTTAAATTGATCTGTCTCTTGACCCCCCAACAAATTCATTTAAAATTCTCTTTTCCACAGGGTTGCTGATAAAAACTACAATGAAATTGTACCATATACAGAGTTTATTATACCTTTTGGTAGATTTAAATCTTCAAAGTACTTAAAAATTGTTAGGAACAAGGAATTGAGGATTCTTAATAGCATTTTGAGTGATCACTGTATTAAGCCAGGTATTGCCTTAGGCTCCAACTACAGATTCTGCATGGAAAGTGATGAAACCTCACATTATGTAGAGTAGAAGAAAAGTTACTAGCAGCCCTGTATTTTCTATAAATCTAAAAAGAGAAGTATCTCATTCAACAGACCCACTCATTTCCGAAACATATAATGCTCTTAGCAGGTCTTTAGCACCCCCTATAATTTCCAGACCATAGTAAAATATTTCAAAAATTCATTTCATGATTTACATTCGTTTAGCTTTTCTCTTTACTTATGTTTTGTTGTTTTTGCTTATGCTGCTGCTTTACTTTGCTTTGCTTTCAATTTCATTTGGTATAATGAGCGCGATGTGGCATAATCCAACTTGTGTTCTGTGTCTGTGTCTGTCTTCCTCTCGAACTCCTAAAAACCATCGAATGCCTTCGAGTGTCGATGAATGTTTAGTTGGTGAATTTTTACGCGATTTTTTTTCATTTTTCCTCTTCATTCATTCATTTCTATCTGTCTTTTGTTGTTGTTGTTGCATTTTGGGTGGCACAAATACTTTCGTCATTTTTGCGTCTGTTTATTTTTTCGGTACTTTTTGCGTTGCTCATTTCTGTTACTACTGCTGCTGTTGGTTTTGCGGTTTTGATTGTGTTGCTCTTTTGTGGCATTTTGCTGTAAAAAGAAATGTAAAAAAAATATGCTGAACCGTGCCACATCATAAAAGTATGTATTCAAAGTATTCATTCAAATGTAATGTTTGCCATAAAGGGAAATAATTTAGAATCTCGCTTTTCCGTATTTCTTTTTCCATTCGACAGCATTTCACTTGCAATATTCATCATAAAATTCAAAAGGAAATTTCTGTAATTTTTGTGTGAATTTATGAATTTTATGGAAACAAAATACTCACGTTTCATTCACTGTTTGTTTGTTTGACACAAGTCAACTCTTTCATAACCGCAAAGTGCATTTAGTCGTTGACAGATGCAAATTTCTATACTCTCAACCAAACAAACACATCAAAAAGCAAAGAAAATGTCATTCATCTCAATGCCAAACCACAAAACTTCATTAAACTTGTGGTCATTGCCAAATTGATGCCAACATGCTTCATGCTGCATGCAGAGATATGCATATACAAAAGTATCTACATGAAATTGTACTTAATAGTAGCTCAAGTTAAAATTAAGATTTATTTAAGTATATGGAAAAACCAACAATTTGATTAGTTCTTAAATGCTTTTAATCAATAAGATTTTTTTACTACTATTTATTTATATTTTTTTATTTGTTTTTATTTTTTACATTAACCAAAATTACAAAAAAAAAAAAAATAATTTAATTCAATTTATGTCAACTTTTATTGTCATTTTGCAAAAAAACGAAAATTCACACGAAAACAAAAATCAATGAAAAATATCAAAAAAAAAAACCAATTCCAATCAATTCAATTCAGTCAACCACGTCAAAACCAAATGTATCACGCTGTCTCAACTGTTTTAACTTTGAGGTAAAAAATAAATTATCAACAAAAAATTCAATATCAATTTTTATTTTACAATTACAAAAAAAAGTATTCAAAAAAAAAGAATTAAAAATTTATTTGTACAAAGAAAATTAGCAATTTTTTCTTTTTCATTAAAAAGTATTTTAAATATTTTCCGAAAACCTCCCCTAACCGGTTTGTTTCCAAATAAAGAAAACTCATTAAGAAGGCCAACACATTTTTTATGAAGTTCAATTTTAAATTAAAGAAAACTAGTATAAATAAAATCAAAATAAATAAATTAAATTGGGAAAAGAACGTTTATTAGGGACTAAAAATAGAATATCCTTGAAAAAATTCTTAAATTAAAAATATAATAGAATGTAAAGGTTTTCATACGAGGACTGCAAATTACATAAACTGAATATGGTACAAAATTCTTTGAATTATATGTATTCACTTAATTAAGTTTTTTTGAGACTTTCTACCTTGAGAAACTGTGACGTTAGTTCTGTTTAAAAATTATCTATAAATCCACTTGATCTTATTTGTGCTACTCTTATAGCATCTATGTTTTCGATTAAACAAGACACATTTTTTGCTGGCAATACAAAATTACAGAAAAATTCTTCAAAAGATTCCATAGACGAAACTTTTGCCAAAGTCTTAGAAACTACTGCTAAAATCTTAAATGTGAAAAAACTCTGAACATGTCAATTTAAAATAATCTATTGCAAGAAATATGTATGTATCTTGTAAAGTACGATTAACTCTTATCAATTATAATAGTATACAATACTTACGGGTTTTGTGTTTATAATGCAATAAAAATAATCTAAGTTTATAAATAAAATTCGATGGTTCTTTGACATATTCAACTTCAATAATGCTCTTACTTATTAAGTTTAACCATTTATTTAGGATTTGACAAACAGAAGTTTCAACAAAAATGTATGATAATCCAGTACTATACGCTGTATATTGTCTTCTTTCATTGTGTGTATCAGTTTTGCACTAATTGTAAACACAACAATTTTTGATAAGCACTAGGGTTGTAACGATTCCTTATCCGATCGCCGATAGTCTATTGACCGATATGAAACAGTCAGACTTGCCAACATAAGGTCTTTTAGACGGTCAGTTCAGTCTCAGTCCATGCTATCGCTTTAAAAATCGATATGGACTGACAAATAAGCTTGGCCATTAGTCCATTTTTCTGTCATCGATTCAATTATCATTGCGTATTTCAAGTCGATAATGGACTGAGACTGAACTTAACGTCTAAAAGGATATTTAGTCGTATTTAATATTTTTTCTTCTGAATCTGACTTTTTCTCCCAAGTTGGCAAGCCTGGAAACAGTGAATAAGCGCGGCAAACCACTTAGTCAAAAAAAGCCGCTGGATTGACAATATAAATAAGTCAGCACAAACAATTGCTGGAATGGCGAAGCCTTTAAAGTATACAAGTTCCATCTGAAAAATTAAAAAAAAAACAGAATGATGACACAAAGGCTACACGACATCAAACATGTGGACACACTTAAAGAGTTATCATGGAAAAGATTTGCACAACGACACGCCAAAGACCGACAGTGGTCTGCTCCCTAAAAAACAAATAATGTTAGAACTTAATTTCAAAAAAAGAGTTGTGTACGATACTGATGATCCAAGAGCTGTAAGAACTATGTGCATATTCTGCAAAATATTCTTAATCATGTATGTTTCACAAATTTTCATTTTTAATTTTTCCAACGTGCGCGCAAAATTGCACATATGTGTATAACCAAGACAAAAAAACAGCTGTTCAGAACACACCAGAGCTCACTGTGGACGGAACTCACAACTTTTTACTCACTGTAGAAAGGCTGTAATGGACTGAGACTGCACTATCCGTCTAAACAAAAGTGTCTTTAGTAAGCTATTTGTATATATCGGTATCGGAATCGCCGATTTTTTACTCCAATAATTGGAATCAGAATCGTATCGGCAAAATGTTGTATGGTTACATACCTAATAAGCACAAAGTTTCATTGAATGAAATCTTTGAATAGATTATGTGAAGGATTAACTTTTTATATTGTTATCAAGATTTTCTTGGGTTAACAAGTAGCAAAGGTTTCTAAAAAGCAGATATTGGCAATGTTAGCAGTCTAGAAGGTAAAGAGAAGTGCTTGCTAAGATATCAATCTCTTATAACATTCAATATAACAGTTATATAATAAAATCCGATCAGGCGTTCAATTTGCAAGATAAGTTATTTAGGCAGAATTTGAGTAAACAATTGTGTAGTAACATTCTTATTTATCAAATGAATTAAAGAAGTTTCCAACAACCAAGTACCATAAAGTGAATGTATTCTTTAAATAATAATAACCTAGAAGCAAGAGAACATAAAAATGTGTTGGCCTATCTTACTTTGCACAGAAAACCTCATTAGTTTTTGATTAATTTGATGCAAATATTGTATGCTTACCCATTAAAATATCCCAGAAAATGACTACTATTGAATAAATGCAATTTTCACTTGTACCCAGAATTCAAAAAACCCAACATATCCATTTTTTATTATTTGGTTTTGTTAGATATTTCTAAGTATGTATATTTGTACATTATGTAAAAAACTAAATTATAGTTATATCTACTTTGCATCATCTGTGATCCAATTCCAAAAACCCAAGTATGAAATCACACTTACAATTTTAAATACACAAACACTCACAGACAGATGACAGGTGTAAGATACTTGTACACAAACAGATACTTATTTATATACGAACGAATGAACGATAGAGTATCAAATAGGAATCTATGAAATAGAGAATATGCAATTTAAATTGTACAATATTCAATTCTCAATTGATGGAATGCATACATTCAATTGCATACCCACCTCAATCATTTTCAACCTTCTATCACTAAAAATGCTGCTGATAAGGAACTTACATATATGTACTTGGAGAGAAAAATGCAACCAGACAGCATGTGGTGTTACTGTGAAATATGTATATCCTAATGTATGCATAGAGGAAAAATTGCTAAAGATAAATTTGACAAACGAAATACATACATACCTACATGTGAAGACACACGAAACACTATCCCGACATGAACTGCACTACACTGTACTGCACTTATGGCATGCCTCATTGCACGACTCTGGGTCTGGGTCTCATTTAACCCAAGTGTACAATATTTACTTCATTGGGTGAATGAGTAAATGGGTAAATGGGTAAATGGGCGGATTGGTGGAATACATGTTTCCATAACGAGGCAATGGCCTTGCATTCATGCTGAGTCTATTTGAATCTTGCTTTCGTGGCAATGCAACTATGAAAATATAAAAGTAGAATTCATGTCGACAACAGCTGCAAAATATTGTAACATTCAGTGCCTTTCATCGATGATGATGATCACGAGAATCCTTCATGTGGCTCTATGCATATCTACCCCATAATTCTTCCATCAACTAATGCTAGGTATTCTTATTAAATTGAAGTGCTCAAGTGATTTAAATAAATTTTCTTGGAAAAAGCTTCTTACAATTTATTTGTTTCTAAAACATTTACTTTCGGATAATCCTTAGCCAAGAAATTTTCAATTGACATTCTTAAGAAACTTGAGTTAAGGAATCGGCAGCATCACCCTCATCATGATGATGGTTAGTGTTGGAAAAATTTAGTAAAGTAAACAGAAAAAACAGAAAGAAAACAAAATGAAACAATAAAAGTCAACTGAACAAGTACTAAAAGTGAAACAAACGATAAATGATGACTAAGACCAACAATGCAATAGTACAACAAAAACAAAACACCAGCACAACAAAAGCACAACACAAACATATACAAATGTGCAAGAAAATTGCTTGAAAAGTTTTCGTTGCGGATTGAGAAAGTTTTAACATTGCACACGGAATCAACTCACTAAAAACGCCCAGATTCCAAATGCCTGCAAAGGCATTTATACTACAATCCTGCAATCCCTACACCAACATACATGAATAGGTTACCTAGAAAATATTATATTATATTATAGCTAAAAGAGCATAGGATTGTCTTTTAAGTCCTTATTATTCTTCTGTAGTAGTAATTGTATTTTTAGAGAGACAATGAAATGCTACAAGAAAACAGAAAATAGTCATCCCACTTCCCAGTTACCATTTAAGTGTAATTTGTTTTTTGGTAGTTGTAGTTAGTTCTTTTAGTTAAATAAATAATACAAAAAATTAGTGGCAAACTAAAATAGTTAAAAAAAAAAAAACAAACAAGAAAAATCACCAAATAAAAAATATAAATAGAAATAGAAATTGTTGGCCAACAACTTTTTGTTTGTTGAATTCACTTTTATTTGATTTAGTAGTTTTTTTGTTATACTTATTTGGTTTTTATGTTTTTGTTGCTGAAGAATTCAAATTTATTTCAATTGTTCTCAGGTAACACAACACAATTTTGATTTAGTATACTCGTATAGCAGTTTAGGTGTCTGTGTGATTAAGATGAAAGCATAATGTAAGTGCAAAGGTCCTTCATTTACCATTGTTGCACTACTTTCTCTTTGTTTGTTTGTGTGTCTCGTACAACAAAAGTAATTGAAATAGTTTTTGATTTGCTAAAAAAAAAATTCTAATGAAGGGTGAATGTTTATTAGTCTATATATAGGTAAGCAGAGATAGAAGGCCATATTTATTGAAGTTTTACGGACAATTTAATACACTTCACATAGGGGAAACTTTTGTTTTCGTAATCACACAAGATACAGGAATAAAACTATTAATGCAGTACTAAATATCATCATATAGAAAAGATAAGACAAATAATTAGTTTATATGAAATATAAGAAATATCTTAGTATTAAAATAATTTGTCCCTTATTCATCATTAGCATCCAATTTTCATGAAACAAATTTTAAGTCATTAGTTTAAGAAATTTTGAAGTTATTGAAATCAAAATGAATTTGTTCGATTTAAATATATTCTGAGACACTTTTTGTTTTAGTATCACCGGCTTATGTTTTCTCCTGGCATGTGCCAGATCTCGAAGACGGATTTAACGCCGATTGAAAACGAACTTTGATGTTTGAATGAGTAGCTGATTAAAGACTGTTTGCGACTTTCTGTGATCGTCAAATAAGCGACTCATAACAAAGACTTTGTTAATTCAAATTAATTTTTGGCAAACAAAGTTAAGTTAACGTCAGAGATTTCAAAACCATCAAAAGAGATTTCTGGCACCAGAGAATTGTAATTAGATTGATATGGGGTTGAAAGAGATTTCTGGCACATACCTGATAAACATAGTGCTTATTTCATTTAGCCGTTTGAAACGATTATTAAGCGTAGATCGCTTACTTTACGAAACCTCATACAGCATCATCTTGATTAGTGTAGAGTGATATTGGCTTTTGGATCCCTTTGGTCGACGCTATCAATTGACGATATTTCTACTTCGGTTTAACTCTTACGCGCAAACGTAAAGCATCGTCAGTCGTCATAGTATCCCAACATCGGCAACAGGGGGCACATTACATTAATGGAAATTGTTTTTCGCATTTGGCTTCTTGGAGCCCCTTGCCATCTGGTGCCTAGAACGACCGTCCCTCTCGCTCTACCCCAGGCCTGGCACTGAGCACTATTAATTTGTCCGAAAGATGGCAGAAGGTCAAAGACCAATACAAAAAGAGTTCACGATGAACATTTATCAAATGAAGACACCAGACAACTTCAATAAATCAAAGTTCATAATGACTTTTTAATCATTTCCATTTGTTATCAAAGATATGAAGAACATGAATCAATGTAATAAAGAACATAAAAGTAAAAGATTCAATTCAAATGAAATTTCCAGGAGTTTTGAATGTTTTCAAGTATTTTTAATTAAATGTTGATTTCATATCAAAGGGGACATACTAAGAATTTAATTTATGTTGAAGAAAAAAGTCAATGTAAATAAAAGGTAAAACAAAAAAATTCCAACTAAAAATCAGTTAGTCAATTGTTTTTCTTTGAATAAATGACAATGAATATGTACAAATGTGAAAGGTTAAATCTGCAGGCATAATTATATTATACATATATGAACAATTAAAGCTAAAAATTCCATTCCACAATTTTGAATGTGTAATTGTCCCTTATGTAAATAATAGATTTTTTTTTCATTGTACCATTCAAATTTTTCTGATTTTTTTTTTTTTTTATTGTTTTTAAAACCTCAGTAACAATTGAATTTGTGTTTTTTCCAAACAATACAAATAAATTTCATTAAAAAAAACAAAGGCGTCATAATAATTTATTTAAATATTTTTCTGCAACTTTTTTTTTTTTCCAATTTTTTGCTATACTTTTCATGTATCAAAATGAACTCAGATACATTTCAGTTTATTGCATATTTATTTATTTATAAATATATACATACATATTTTCGGTTTTTGCTTCTATATAAATAAAATATTTAAATTGAACATGCAACAACATTTTGCTACTGCATATGTTTTATGTATGTACGTACGTGTATGTATTTATGAATTGCATAACAGTCATAACATTTTCATAATTGAAATGTTTATTACCATATATTGTATTAATTATTCTTATAACTATACTAACATACTATAATATTGTATGAGTAACTAAACTAATATTATAAATTGAGGCTATGAAAGTACGAGTACACTTAAGAACATTCACATACAATATGCTTTCACATATTGTTTAATTATATTGAACGTATACAGTACTATATACAAATAAAATTATAGCATAGTTACAAAATTGAATTCATTAAATATACTTATGAAAATTCATTCATTCTCATTGATTCATTCAATCATTCATGCTTATGATATACGAGTAAATAGAAATTGTATTTTTGATTGATAGAAATTTTGCTAAAATTAAATTTGCACTATGAAATTTTCATTTCATTTTAATTGAATTGATTTAATAAATTAATAGAACCAAATTCAGTTATTCAACAACAGAATTTCATGTGGCTGCACTCGATTAGTTTTCAAAAGTATTACAGCAATCAACTAATTGAAATGTTTAAAAAAAATACGAGTAATAGCAAATGTGTACACATGCATAGGTATATGTGATAGTGTTAAATAACAATAGTAAAGAGAATTTATATAAATAAATATAGGAGGGGACATTTAATAACTTCAGTTTAACTGATGACTGAATACATTCATCATATGAATGGTATACCAATTCGAATGCGAATATTGGTGATCATATAAAGAACATCGGACCGAGTCGATTGGACGAAGGGTGTTTATATTATAACAGACGGCATTATGTAGTGGATTGCTTTTGGGCGCGATACTCACCGTCGACCTTACCGGCTTGAGAGGCCCTACTAGTAGTTGCGCTACCACAGGCATCGCTCTCTGAATTAACAAATATTCTATCAAACGATCATTGAGATATGCAGGCTTATGTGTGAACTAAAAAAATCATATCTATGATATAGTAACGCATCGAACATCATAAAAATATCATAATACCAATGAAATTCAATGTGTAGGAGGGCATAATCAACAATAATAACATCAACAACAAAAAAAAGGGGGAAAAATACTAAAAAGACGGAAAAAAGTTTGTCATGCATTTTGTTGTTATCGCAGATTGTTTGTGTTTTTCATCAACACTTTTTAAATAAATAAATAAACAGACTAAATGGATTTATACGTGTTCATACACATATATTGTAGTAGATTGTTGTGAGCAACATAAGTTTTATTCACACATTTACACACTTCATACATCCTTATATACATAAATATTTATAAATTTATATATGTATAAAATAAATCTGCATTGTTCAAATGAACACATGAGTATGAGGTGTGAGTTGAGGTTGGCCTGATGCCATCATGCATCAATAGTTATTTCTCATCGTTGTTCTGTTCGAACACTGTATACTTTAAATGTATCTCAATTTATCTGTCTATCTATTTCACTCTCTCTTTCTCTGTATCTCTCTCTTTATTCCATTCTCTACTGTGATATTGTGAACCCTTTCAGTTTTTCAGTATTTTGTTTTATAAAATAAAATGAAATTTACAACAATGAAAGCATATCAAGAATAAGCATAAACAATTGACAGTATAATGGACACAATAATAACAACAACAATAACAACAACAATAAGACCAGTAACAAGGGTAACAACAATGAACAGGATGATCATAAACAATGTAAAAATAATCAACAACACCAGAACAGACATCATCAGACATAAAAGTGAACTTAAATGAATGTAGACCAACCACATTCAACACTAACAAATATCAACACTTCAAAAAAAATAGAGAAAAACAACAACACCAACAACAGAAATGAAAGGAAAGAAATTTCTATAGGAAAAAGTTTCCAACTACTCTGACTGTATCTCAATATACAAAACAATATCAATGTTGTTTTGTTTTTATTTTATGCATTGAAATTCTAAGAGAAAATTTCATTGATTATACAAAAACTAAAGCAACATTACAATGCACATAAACCAACCAACCAACCAGCCAACGAGTATCTTTATATTGCATATGTATATATGTATGTATATTTTAGAAAATGTAACTTTTATTATGTTTATAACATATGTAGTATTCTTGTTTCATTCAATTGTGTTCAACGAATGAAAGTGGTAAATGCAAAACACTCATAGTGAGACGCATTGTTTTTACTTAAATTATAGATGTAGAGATAAAACAAAAAGAATATGGTTTCTATATTTTCAACAGCATCAATCCAATAAAAGCCAAAAAATGTTTTGAATGAGGATGAGACTAGCATAACTCAAAAATATTGAAAATTAATTAAATTGCCATAAAGTATATTATTATTTATATTTTATTACATTCAGATATATCTTAATCTTTTATAGGAAAATGTTTGTCATTGTTCATGACAAATGAAAATATTTGGGGCAATTTATGCATACTCGTGAAGGTACCGAAACGGGTGGCAGTGTATAATTGCAATTATCTGTTCTCGTTAACATAACTGCCAATCTATCAACGAACTGCAGGAATTGCAATAAATAATATATTAATCGTACTTTTATTTTCTGTTTAAATTAAATTTGTAAAACGTTTCACTTTCGCCGTATAATTTCGGCAGAGGTGCCAGACAATTAATTGCCACCGTGGCAACGCTAATCTTTTTTGTAATTTGCGCAACTCATTCGTTGCACAATTTTACACAAATGTTCAAATTTTTTGCATATGGACTAACTGTCACTTAGTTCATGCAGCGGTTGCTTATGCAATTTAATCAATCTCGTGAAGACCCTAATTGTGTTATTGATTACTATAAAGAAATAATAAATATGATCAATTATAGTATAATGTTGTTCAAAAAGTTATGGCATTTTTAATAAGATTTGTAATACTAATGAACATAGATCAATGTTATTTTGTACATTCTTTTCGATGGCTTCTTATCATATCACCATCTCACTACCACTTAAAAATTTTGCATACTTGTGCCACAATTGCATTCCGAAAACTCGATCAAAACATATCAATTTTTTTAGATTAAGTGCCAACAACTAAATGCGCACAAATGTTTCACATTCATGTGAAATCTATCGTTCCGAAACACTCAATAAATAGTCCATACTTAGTTAAAAAGTGTGATAATCTAAAGATATATTTGACTAAAAAGTATTCTTTGCTTTTCAAACTTATTTCATCAAGTTTTTATCACTCCTACCTAAGATTACCACTGTAATTAACTTTATTAAGTGTCAACAACAAAGTTCGTGAAGACACTTCATACTTATAAACTTCAAGCTTTGGTACGAATATGATAAACAAAAGTTAGTTATGACTTTTTGAACTATTCAGTAGACCTGAACCGAAAGCCTTTGATGCTAGATGCTAGATTGAAATTTTAATTATAAGTCAACAACAAATAAATAAATTAAATAATATTAAGTAGATTTTATAAAATCAAGTTCACCAAGTTCTTATTGGTGCATTACTTTTAAATTGTATTTTTTGCAGTCGGGTTTTTGATTGTTTTAATTATGTATTAAGCTGTTAACCTTTATAAGTGCAGGGTAATCCACCCGTACCAAACGCACCAAACTCCTTTATTTCTCATACAATCTTGATATCAGTAATCCTTTTGTTACCCTTTCCATACTAATGTTTTATTTAAGAAATTTTGATATTTTTTCGTCATGCTGACACTTCCTTCATATTACAAATCTCATTTCACCAATCTGTTTGACAAATGATCTTTCTTTACTTTTGCTCTATCATATTCTTCAAATAACATGATTTTATGGTATTTGAAGCGAGATGATTACTAAGGTGCTCCTCTAATAGTACATAGTATGAAAGATTTTTAATCCAAATATTTTCCAATTTCAAACTCTTTCAAGAAATTTATCTGCTTCTTTTTCTATTCATGTAGTCACAGAACTTAAATCTCTTTAGTGAAAAAATTTCAATCAGTTTTTTTTCACCCATGATATCATCATGCTGTGCTAGAGAAACAAAGAAATGTATATGAAAATATTTACGATATTCATGCATGTTTTTCATGTTCATGTTTTAATTGATGTGTCAAGAAGGCATGTCCTTGTCCTTTCCTGCTGCTCATATCCTTTATTTATTTGTTTGTTTCTCCGTTGGTCGATTTGTTGGTTGTTTGGTGGGTTGGTGGGTTCGATTTCATTATTATTAAAAAATGTGGTGATTGTTGTAGTTGTTATTGGTTTTTATTATTACTTATAATTATTGTTCTTGTTTTTTGTTTTTTTACAATATGAAATTACAGTTATTTACTTTGTTGTTTGTCATCATTTTCTTTTATTCTTTGTGCCTGCGTCTTGTTGACTTCGTTCGTACTATCTTTTGGTTGTTTCTTTGTTGTAAGCAAAGTTAATTTATTGACAATGATAAATGGGCACATAAAATGCAATTAAGTTCATATACACAGATACACACTCACACACACTTGCACATATGCTGATGTATACATTAATAGATGTACATATATGTGTGTATATGTTTGTAATTGTGTATATTTATTCAAGTGTAGTAAGTATTTTATTACAATGGCAACACTTTTTTTCATTCATTCTTTCTTTCAATTTCTTTTATTTTTTTTTTTTTTGTCTTGATGCTTCAACATACGCAAACATTTTGATTAATGTTCTTCTGTATGCTCAACGGCATGCATCTCTCCACCAAGTGTTTGTCTGCCCATCTGTCTGTTTAATTCTATGTGTATATGAGTGAAAGTCCATTCTTTTACTTTAACCTTTTACACTCATACAGAAAATATTATACTATGTTATTGTTTGTGTATAAGTTATTTTTCAATGGCCGTTGGCGTTCATTCATTCAATTGTGTTTGACTCCTGTTCATTCTACAATATATAAATTGTTTGTGTATTGTTTACAAAATTTTATATGTATGTATATGTAAATTCTTCACAACAATATGCTGTTTACACATTGCTTTATTTAACTATTGTTGCTTATTGTTACTATTGTTATTGCCTTAATTTATGTACATCGCTTATTTATGCTTCACAAAAAGGGGAAATGGAAACGGATATGAAAATATACATACATTGTACATAAGACAAACAATACTGAACTGAAGAGAAAGAAAGTGAATTTCATTTGCTATAATATCCTTATAATATAATTAGATTTGTAATAATTGAAGGCTAAACGAGTGTAGCTCAAGAAATTGTTATTATTTTGCATTTGAAATCATACAAAATCATTAATGAAAATATATTTTATACATCAATATTCATATTCTTCCATACTAGAAGGAACTGATAAAATTCTATAGGAAAAGGAAAATTCTGTTTAACAATAATATTAATTCTATATAAAATTGTTTATACAGGCGAAATGGTGCCGCTGGCACATCCACACAGCCGCTGCGTCCCAATGAGGATGGCAGTCATCATTTACAGGAATATACATACAAAAAGATAACAGCTTGTGATGTTTGTTCACAAATCTTGAGAGGTATGAATTATCTCAGAAAAATCATCTATTTATAATTTATATATAGAAATATATCAATTTGATATTATGAATTCCAGGACATACACGTCAGGGTCTGCGTTGCCGGATTTGTAAGTTAAATGCACATGGTGACTGTGCCCCAAATTTGCCACGTTGCCAACCCAAACAGAAACTTTTGCGCCGCCAGAAAAGTACATCGGAACTTGAGAATCGCGTTGACATCGAAGAAGAAAGTGAGTATTACATTTCCCTATTATCATCATCCAACTTTATAGGGATTTATGAAAAATGCAATGGAGACAGGCAAACATTGGGTATTCATACCTTGATTATGTCTACTAAAAAAAATTGCTTACAATCGCAATACGCAAACACAGACCGATTTATTTGAGTTAATTTTTAATAACAAAAATTAATCGTAAATAAAATTAATTAATAAATTTTTCATTTTAAATTATGAGTTTCTTATTAATGAAAGAATTAATCAATTAATTGATGCATGAAAATTTTAAATAATTTTTAATTTAACTTGATTTTATTAATTGGTTATTATTATTAATATAAATTTGGATAACAAATATTTGAATTTTAATTTATTAATTTGTCACACATTTAAAATTCAATTCAATTGAATTCATTAAGTTAGCGAGTAAAATTTTAATATAAATAATCATTTCAATCAATTTTCAAAGATTTAAAACTTTATATAAACGAGTATTTCACTTAGGTATTTGTGATGTTGGTATATAATATAACATCTGATAATATATAATATAATATTTTCTTATATAATAAATTACATTTACATATTTATAAATGTTTTAGTATTTTTAACAAATCACTTAAAATTTAGATATTTAGTAACAAATATAAAAGCATAAAATAAAAATAACATATAAAGATATCTTCGGTTCCACCGATGTTTAAATACCTTTCACTCCCTAGATAATGAAATAGAGAACTTTCCCAGACATAAAAGTTAATGAAAAGGGCATTTTATGTGGTAGAAATATCAAATTTTGTGTCGTTTAGGTTTTGCGAGGCAAGCAAAAGTTTTGCTTAAAAAAACTACTTTCACAATAAATAGGCTGATACATTGGTTTGATTGAATTGATCAATCTTGTTTACATTATTTCAAAGACGATGTTTTCTTTCAAAAATGTCTTGAGATTTCTATGAAGTCTAACTCTTTTAGTAATCAGAGGAAACAAATTGTTATCCTACGATATGCCGCAGACATGTCAGAAAATTCTTTGTAGTGAGTCGCATATTTGACAATCACACAAAGTCGGAAACACTCTTCAATCAGCTTTTCATTGAAACCAAAAAATGAAAATTTTCTAGCTCAACTACAGGCAAATTATAATCAATCGGCATTAAAACCGTCTCCGTTTTCTGGAACTTGCTTGATACAGATGCAACATGCAATCAGTTCAAATCTAGCTCGAGGCTTGAGGTTTGCCGCAGACAACACTCCGAAGGTCAACAAAGTCCAATAGGTTGGTCCCACTCTGGAAAAGTGCCTCAGATTGAGTGCATAAATTGCAGAAACTATGCTGGCTGCTGCACTTAACCATGAAACTCATTTACAGGCAATAATGGGCCTGACTTTTATTCAATGATACAGAAAACTATCTGCCCTAAACTTCAGTTTAACAGAGTCAAAGGTAGATGAATTGTTTGCATAGAAAATGGGCAGCTACATTGATTCTTGTCATCCTGATTATTACATACTCAATAAGGTTTCCGAATGGCATTGCTTTTATGCTTTCTTAATCATAACCAAGTGTGAAAAGTATACCGATTTACTATATTTATATTAATTTTTAGGAAATTTACTTCCATAACTTAGTTGGTTTTTTTTTTATTTACACATATGTATATAAATATATTTCTAAATCGTGAATCAATTCATTTAATAAAAAAATAGTTTAAACTTTTCAGTAAAAAAAAAAACAAAAATAAATCCATCAAAAGAATGAGAAAAATGAAAGTGAAATAGGAAAACTTTCAAGTTCACATACTCGTAGTTCCAAACAATTCTTTATTTTATTATTTTTATTTACTTTTTTTCCTTACATTTATAGATTTTTCGTTTTTATTATGACATATTTCATTCATCCTTTCTTCGTTCGTCCTTTCGTTCTTATAGCTAACAAAACTGATTGCTCCTTCAATACAATACAAAACAATTTTGACTTGTATTTTGAAGTTAAACTTATTTTAAATGGATATTCCAATAAAGCAAAATTCTTAAAGACAAGACGCAGAAGAACTAGGAAGACGATAGTGAGAGGCAGTCAGTCAGTGGGTATTTTGATTCAACGGGGGCAATTTTGTGATTTTATGTTGAATTGATTGCACTGCTGGGAGCAAGAAAACACTACCAAAGTTGAACATTGCATTTTCTTATAGGAATTTTTAACTTTTTTATCTTTTCTTGTATTTTCGATTTGTTTTGTTATCTCCTTCTTGTCTTGTCTTGTCTGTCTTTATTTTATTTTCATTTTGAATTTGTCTCTTGAGCGAGCGTTACCAATTCTAGTAGTATTCCGCCAAAGTCTTCTTCTCTTCTACTACTCTACCACTACTACTTACTATGTTGCTTTTACCATTGAAATTGAAGTAAAAATAAGAGAACTAGAAACAGAAATAAATTTTATCATTGACAAGAGAACGATCAGAGTATTTTGCCTTAGGATGAGATAAGTAAGTTCAGTTTGGTTTGGTTTGGTTGGGTTGAATTCGTTCTGCTTATGCCGGAAATAGTAAAGAAATTTTATTGCATTTTAAGCAGTTGGTTGGGGCTCAACGAATTTTCTTGACTTACGTACTAAATAAAATACGAATTGTATATCCGTTGTTATTGTTGTTGCTATTTGCAAATGATTAGATTGAATTGTCAAACAATTTTGTTAAATTTAATGCAATCAGTGGCGTAAAGTCAAGAAAGAGGATTTTATTTATCTCATCTCTTTTATTTTATTTCTTATTTTTTCTTGACACAAGGAATTCGTTTAGTGTAAGTGGATTTTAAAATAATTTAGAGTTTATTTACAATTTTCACGTCTTTCACGAAATGAGTGACTTAATAAGTTTCTGTCACATTTATTATTGTCATGGAAGAGGAGAACTCAGAAGTCCTGAACTATAACTTAGTTCAGCTTTTTATTTATTAGGCTAAATTGCATATTATTTAATTATTTAATAAAAAACCAAAAGTTTGTTATCTAAAACATGTAAGGACAAAAGGTAAAACTGAGTTCTGAGTTATTGATTTAATCAGCTTTCTGATAGTAGAATAGAATAGAAACATTGAATTGTTATAGATACATAGTTTAAGTTTAATATTAAAGTTTGGAAAGGGCTCTATGGAATAAAATTGGACCCTTTGCTTATATTGCTGACTGCTAAGGTATGAGGTTCTTGTATGAAAAAATATTTAGATCATACAAATTTCACACATAAAGTTGTTCATATTTCGTGATTTCCTTATATATAAAATAAAAATTATCCTTCCACCAAATACGACATAGAGAGTTATGTCATCAACAGAAGGTTTACTATGCGACAAAATGAGTACACTAAGAAGAAATGATCTTCCAGCTCAACTTCAATTTTAAAGAGCACTCAATACATACATTCCCTCCAACTGAAGATTAAGTAAACTAAACGAAATTAGAATAAAATTTTATTACTTATTGTTAGTCTCTATGAAAGTTCCAAAAAAAACTCAATATTTCGTGAAAGATATTGAGTCTTTGGTGAAATCAAAGGCAGCTAAACGTCTTCTCTTGTTTATGTGTTTATTTAAAATGATCTCATTTAAAAAGAAAAACTCCCCCATTTATTTATAATCCTAACATTTCTTTTTTTGATACAAACTTTTTATTCTTCATTTATTAAAAACTATATATAAATATTTATATATGAAATTTATTTTGCCCTTGCCTTGCATTCCTTGAAAAGCATTACCACAGGATATAAGTGAAAATGTTGCCGTTGATAATCCTGAAACGAATTCGAGTGTTACCATTAGGAAATTTCGTCAAAAAACTCCCTTCATCGATCGAATTGCTCAATTAGGTATCGGATATGATAAAATTCTATTCTATTCTATTTTATACAATATAAATTTTGTACTTGCTAGAAGTACGCTAAAAAAATTTCCTTTTTTATTTAAGAATTTCTAACTTATGATTTTCATTTTTTTTTTCTTGTATGTTGAGCTTTGCTTTAGATATTGTAACTGAAAAAGCCAAAAACAACAAACAAAATTTTTGTGCTAATTTTATTAATTCAATGAATTATGAATTACAAAAAAACACACAGTAAAAAAAAAATAAGTTTAAGGGAGCAACAGAACAAAATCATTACCAAATACAACCATGAAAAAAAAGAGATATGAAGAAACCAAAAGAAAATTAACGTAAAAAATAAACGCTTTTAGTCGTTAATGATTTAATTAAATTTCTTTTTTGAAATTAGTTTCACCAAAAACACCAAATGTTAAGAAAAGATTTTCCTTGTTTTTTTCTTGAGTTTTCTTTTTAATGATTTTAGTGGAGCATGTCACACAAACACAGCAGAGTCAATCAATCATTAAAGAAATCAAATCAACAAAAATATATATAAAAATCATTAAATTTTAATTATTTGTTTATTTATATGATTTTATTGTTTTTCATTAAATTAATTTTGAATTTTAATTTAAATTTGATTTTTTATTTTTTAATTAAGCTACAATAGAATGAATAGAAAATATGGAAAAAGAAATGGGAAGCACAACACCAACAACGAGAGAATGTATCTCTTAATTAATATATAATATAATCATCATCATCACCTAAATCATCATCATCAACATCATCATCATCATTTTGATTATGATTATTACTAACATTTTAGTATAATGCTATAAACACTATTACTAAAACCTAAGTTAGTTGTAGGCTTAAGGCAGATTTCAGACTTCTGATGTTTAGGAAAATATATTTTAGTTGTACTATTTATGGCAGATTAATATGTGTATAATAATGTATTTAAATATTTATTTATTGAATAATGAATTCCTAATGATTCCTTTGAAAATAAAAATAAAAAACTGTATTCATTCTTCAGCTAAACAAAAAATCTAGTTAACGATGCTCTTGTAAGCGATTTGCCCTTGATTTGACTCTGATGACAGTAACAATTTATTATTGGACAATTTAAGTGTTGTTAACTTGGATGAATGCACTGTAAACTCATTAGAAGCACTTAAATCAAAATGAAATCCGAAATTCAACAGTAAATTTGATTTAATTCATTTAACAACGCTCATATATGTCTACAAATTGTTACTGTACTATACTATACTGTACTGTACTGTACTGTACTTAATGTTACTGTAATTATTCGAGATTAATCATTATATATAAATTATTTGTATATCCTTTATCCCTATTTATGTTTTTTTGGTAACCATCCAATCGATGTATTGTAAATTTGGCACGAAATTCGATCATGACCACCACCAAAATAATCAAAAAAAAAAAAAAAATAAAAATATATATAAAAAAATACTTAAATCGATTCTTCACTTAATCGAAAAAAAATCACCTTCATCACATATCACAACCACCAAAATCAATAAAATCCTGACCGACCACCAATCACCAATGAACAACCAATCAATCAAATCAAATCAATCAATCAACCAAATCTCCACCGATTATTGCCTTTGAAACAAAACAAAAAACAAAATTATTAATAATAATATAATAATAACTGAATCAAAGAGTTCACCGATATCGATCAAATTTATCGCGTGCTCAAACAAGCCGGCGAACTTAAATCCGCGCATATTGCAGCCGCCGACAAATCCGTCCAGGGCAAATCGGATGGTGGTGCTGCCATTGGTGCCGTTATACCCGCCATAACCACCACAGGCGGAGGAGCAGGCGTAGTTGGCACAGGTCCTGGTTCCGGTCTCGTTGGATCAACATCAGCAACGGATATACCCATCGTTAATGTACCCGAATGCCCGCCACCAGAACGAAGTTTGGCTGCAGTGGCAGCAGCGGCAGCAGCTCGTGCCGGACGTGGTGTGCGTCCACCACCAGTGGCCATGCCTATACTGGGCGTCCAACTGCAACAACAGGAATTGCAACAGCAACGCGGTGGTGCCCTGCCAGTGCCCACGCAAGATATCTCTAGTAGTTCAGGTCCGACATTAGTAGAATTCTCTCTTTTATTTCTCTCTTGTTTATTTTATTCGTTTTTCTGTTCTTTTCCAATTAATAATTTCCTTCATAATACACTTGACTCTCTTCTCTTTCACCACCACACTTACCACTATTAACTACAACTATACAATCAAATACATGATACTTACTTACTAATTTCTTTCCTTCCTTTTTTTATGAAATCTTTTACTGGTTCTTCAACTTTATTTCCTTCTTATCTTAAATGCATTTTCGTTCTTTTCATCTAAGTTTTTTCTCTCTTGGTTCAATTTTGTTTTGTCAAATTTTGTTTGAAGAAAACAATTTCCTCAAAAAAGAAGAAAAAGTTGAAAATATCTTTCACAAGCCACAAAATGAAACAAACTCACATTAATCACCAAAAACACACACACTAACACATCTCTGCTCCTTTGACCACACACACACACACACGCACGCATTCACTCAATCACTCACTTTCTCACACATATAGAAACTTACATAGATACACTCACAAACATCTCTATGAACACGTGCTTTTGTTAAGTTCAAATTATGGTATACTTACTTTCTTTTCTTAAACTATTTTCTCTTGGTTATTTCCTTTCTCATTTCGAACACTTTTATTTGCACTTGTTTTGTCTTCTTTCTCCTCTTGTTCTTGTTCAGATATTCTTTGAAAACCTCATAGTAAATAACAAGTATCTTACAATACTATAATACAATAATAATAAGTATATACACTTAATGCTTTTTGACTTGAGTTCAAGTAAAATAAATTATTATGAAAATTTGTTAAAAAAATAAACAGAATAAAAAACACATAAAAATATAAAAGTAGTTGAATCATCATCATCCTTATCAATCAATCAATCAATCAATCAAACGTTCAGTCAGTCAGTAAGTCATTCAGTCACTCAATCAATAAGACAGTCAGCTAGTGAATCTGTCGAAATCATATCATCACTTGTAGTTTGTCCATTCATCAATAGTTTCTTGCTGAGAATTATATAAGTTCGCTTCTAGTTTTGTCCTTATCCTTTATTTTCTGTAAATGCGTAAACAAGTTAAAAAACAAAAAATAATAATAAAACCAATAAAATACATATATTTTACACTTAGAGAAATTTATGAATTTAAAATTATATACCATATATAAATTAATATATTTTTAGAGTATTTTTATTCATAAATTTATAATAGAATATAAAAGTCTGAATATACAAAAATACTACATATATAATATTTTTGCTATAGTTATGTAATAAATTAAATATTAAATCATTTTTGTAAGTAGTTTTTTTTGCTAGTTTTGTTTATTTACCATTTTTTTTAAGTATTTTATATAAATTGGATTTTATATTTATTATTAAAATTTAATATTATTTTCAAATTATGAATTGTGTTAAGAATTATGAAGCGCTTTCATTTGAGTTCAAAAGAAAATTCAGCAAATTATTTCATTTATCAGTAGATTGTTAATGATGTGTTATTGAAATCAAAGTACAAAAGAAAAAAACATTATATCATATATCTATCTAATTAAACGGCAAACATTGACATTGTGAGTCCTTTCCTGCTTAAAGCACGGAACCTATTTTTACAAAAAAAAATACCAATTGAAAGGTGGTTTTCGCTAGATGTGAACTGTAAATAAATTATCAAAACACGTTTAGAGGTTAAGGCTTAAAAAGGTGTTAAAAATAACAGCTTTATAAGAACAAGTGCAACACACAGCCGAAGAAGTTATTGTAAAAAAATATATGCTTTTTCTAAAATGCGGTCGATTGTGTCGGCCAGGGGCTCCTTTAGTAAAAATACCGCCATACCGTTCTTTTTATTGCATTGAAATTTTGTGTTGAATAGTTTTGGTCCCGATATGTGTCCCCGTTCCCGAGATCCATGATATTCAAACAACCCCTCAGAGTATACTGCAAAAAATGAACTAAAATATCCGTTCCAGGTGCCATAAAAAAAAAATACAAAACTATTTAATGCCAATTTGTTTATTTACTATCTGTCCATATATGGCCAATCAATAAATCTATATAATTAAGAAAAAATAAAAGGACGTGAAATTACATGATGTGATCAAAGATATGAACATAAATGACAGTCTGACTTCAGACATAAGCATACAGAGTTTAGTTTAACGGAAAACGAAAGGGGTGGTCAAGCGGATGCTCGCTCCATAGCTTGAAGGCTGTTGTCGAGTAGGCCCAAACTCAGCGAATTCGGGTGATTCTCCTGTCTATTCAAATGTAGCTCACTGTATCATTGTATTTCTTCTTTGACCAGTGCCAGTACCGAATTTCATACATAGAACGAAGCACTTACTATTCTTCTCAGAAGCTTCGATTGAAATCGTTGAATAATTTCTATGTTAGAGTTAGCTGCTGTACCCCTTAATTGGATGCCGCATATCCATATTGGCTTAATAATTGTCTTGTACAATAGGACTTTATTGCGCAAGCTTAGCTGGGACCCATAACTTAACAGCCAGTTCATTTTTCAATGGGCTTAATGGGGACATATTCGCCGTTTAAGGCAACAAGCGGACAAGAGGCACGCTCAAGCGTAAAGGTCGTGTGGACTAACTAGCCAAGTTCCAACAAGTATAAATACATTTTAGTTTACTAATCAAATAACTGTCAGTTAGTTTATTGTTGTTATTTTCAACAGTTTTTTTATGTTTTACTTTAAAACTAATCAAAGTACAACAATTCTAAAGATACATCTGATCAGAATAGAAGGATTCACTTGAAAGAGAGAGAGAGAGATGGCCTACTATAAAATTGACTGGGAACACAACTGACTGTAGGGTTATTAAAGTAAATATTTAAAATATTAATAGTATGTTGCTCAATTATTTCATATAAATCAAAGTATTGAGCTTAAACGCCTCTTGTAATAAATTTGATTTTAAATACTCTTAAAATATTCTCGACAAGGCGTTGAAGTATGAACTTCCTTTTTAACACCTTCTTACTTACAACCTATGTATGTGAAATTCGTGAAACCCTGAGACATATTTTAGTACTATAACAATCAAACCAAGAGCAGTACCCTCTTTTGCATGACTGTTCAAGCATGTGACTTAATAAATATGCTCCAACATCTAAACAATATGAACAAATAGGCCATTTTCTCGAATAAATGGAAACATGAGTGTGTTAGTATACTATCCATGTGTGAGTGTGCCATATATTATGAAATAAAATCCAGAAAATGAAACCCCCTTCCCAAAAAAAAACAAAAAAACGAATGTCCTTTCAACGCATACAACTTTGATAAATGTATTCTAAGCGCGAAGCTTTTTTGCTTTATGACTTGACACAAACATATTGTCGGCAGTTAGGCTCAGGCTGGTCGGTCGTATATCCTTGGTTTCTTCTACTATTAAATGTCCTAGTTTTACACTTACATATTGTATGTTGTGAAATTGTGGTATGCCACATAATACTCTATAACCACATGAATAGCAATAATAACCAAATATTTAAAGGCTAATTTCTATGTAATTGAACATAGTAGGTAATTGGAATGAAGAATTTTATTATGATTGCCCATAGCCAATTGTAGTGGGTGCAGAATGGTCAATAAGAAGCTTATGTGACTTGTGATAATCACAGCAATATCGATTTAAATGGCTTTTAAGCCTTAAGTTCAATAGAGCAACCAGCAAGCAGTAAGCAGAATTAAAGTAGGTTGGCTGACATTCTAGAGAATGTTGAATTATGTTCAATTATAGTTATTTACTTTGCGCTTGGGCGCCTAATGACATTGCCAATGTCCGATCCGCCCATGTGAGGCTATTCACACACTTGAGTTCATGTAAGTGGCTCTTAACTAGAAATTTATGCCAACCATAACATTTCTCCTCCTTCCTTCTCCAGAATGTCTCATGTTTGTTCGGCCTACGCTCGTTAGTTTTAATAATACTTAATGGACTAGACTGCTATATTTCAACACAGATACTCATGCTCAAATACTCACATATAAATTCATTCATTCATTCATTCATTTATAGAAATGTAAGGGCTCAACCTACATATGAATTTCAATCATAAAAGAATCTCATATACAATATGAGTACATATATGAAGGAATGAATTTTATGCCAAAAAATAAATAGAAATTCTTATGTTTTACCGTGAGAAATTCTTAATAACAAAAATATACCATACTTTTGGGGCAATTTCAAACTTAAAATCTATTTTATTATGTTATATCTTATGTGGTTGGTATACTATACAATATTTCATTTATTGTATGTATCTTTAAGCTATAAAGTATAGTACTGTCTGTATTTGCCAAATTGCTATAATTCTTGTGCACATTGTTGGCAACATTCTGAATCTTTTTATGACTGCAAAGTCCAATTTGAAATTATTTTTTCTTTTTTTTTTCCTTCTTCTGTGCATGGTTTGCGTGTTGATGTTAAATGCTGGTACCAATGCCACTTTACTCCGTCAACTTCTCATCTCTCAACAATGAACAAACTACAAATGAAAGACCAAAGAACGTGTTTCATGCTTATACTATAAGTATGAAGTTCTGTTCTGTTCTATTCTGTAGTGTTGTTCATCATCTATTATATGGCAAAACACACGCGTTTCACGCAACTTGCTATTGTTTAATAGTATAGTATGTACATATATGAGTATCTGTCAGACATTGACTGTCATATACTTGCACTCACTTGTACTCAGATACACATGTATGTATGTAGTATGAAGTGAGTTTAGTGTGGTGTTGTAACATCCTTTATGAGTGCTCAACTCGAGAGCAATGCGCGCTGATTACAGTAGCCACTGCCATTGCCACAAATTTTTGGTCGCATTTGTGGAGCTTTGCCTTGGTTATGATGCTCTGTGCCGTGCCACGCTACATGAATGGTGCAAAATCGGTGGTAACAATGTCGTGGGCAGCCGCTACATGCTTATACAGAAACACACACTTTATCACACCTACGCATACTTATGCACACAGATACTGAACGAAACTAAGTCTAAAGCTGTAGGAAGCTCTTCTCACTTTGTAGAACGACGAACATAAGTCGAAACTTTATGACAGAGTTTGGCACTTTTAGACTTTCGCAACTATAAATTTTACTTCAGTTTCATTTCATTTGGTGCCCCCAAAATGTCACCATCGCATCATAAGAAGAATAATACTTACATACACGTACATATATTCTTCTTTGCTTCAATGTATCCTTACAACAACTGAGTGTCTGACCTGGCATCTGTATGGCAATAATATGCTTTAAGTTATGTATTTTAAGCATCAAAAGACAGAAATTTTGAAATTATTTGCTGGAATTCGACAATAGTTTTATGTTATAACATAGAATAGAATCTTCAATGAAGCAGAACATAATTCTTTAACACAATTGTTCATTCAATTTTATATATTAATTTTTATTTGTAGTAATTTTTTTGATTAATTTTAATATTAATTTTCATTTGGTAAATAAAATCGGCTCAGCAGCGTAAATTAACAAATAATGAAAGAAATATTATTAAGTAAAAATCAATAATTAAAATTAAACAAACATCCTAAATTAAATTAAATTAAATTTCATATTTATTCTATTCTATTTTTTTTGCTATTTTATAATATTTTAAATTCGATGCCAACATTAACAAAAAAATTAAATAAATAAATAAAAAAATCATTTACAAAAAACAAACGCTTGCTTCAAATGCTTGCTCGCACTAAAATACTGAAAACTAAAAAAAAATGAAAAATCCTGTAATCTTCGCACCCTAATTAAATCAACGTCAACAATAATAAAAAGGTTATAATACAATACCTGCAAATGTTGTGCCACATGCTTCCGTTGCAAATATGACCACATCGGCATATATCAGCAATGGATTTAGCATTAACTATTATACCGCTACTGCTTTGAAGCAGCAACAACAGCAGCTACAACAACAACAGCAGCAGCAACAGCAACAACAACAACAGCAGCCAAAACCCTTGGAACCATCAACGTTATATTTTCCCCAACAGTCGCCATTACATCTACTAACCCAGCAGCAACAACTACACCAGCAGCAACAACAAAAAATTCCACCACGTCCACAACTAACATCATCGACATCATTATCGCAACAATCATCGCCTTATATATCGAGCGATTCAGGTTTGCGTCGACGTCTATTTGCCGGTTTTCGTCCACTGTCCGGATATGGTCGCTCGCGACAATCATCATCGCAACACCGTTCAATTTCCTTGCCAGAAAGTAATTACGTACCCTACCACTACCAAAACTTCTACTATGATACAACTACACCACCAAATCCCAGTTCTACAATCACCAGTACTCGTACAACTCAATCCATCAACGAATTGTACTACAACTACAACAACAACTACACAACTGCAAATAAATTCGCATCAACAACATATTTTTTAAATAGTACTATATCTCCACTTTCATTAAGATTTGTTCTCTCTCAGTACTATGTTTCTCTCTAATTGTTGTGCAATTTTTTACTACAAATTAAAATATCTTACTCGTATAGTATTGTGATTATGATAATTGCAATTGCATTCCATTGTCTCTTATTATCTATCTAGTATAGTACTTACGTAGTTGTACTAGTTATGAACTATGTTCTTACTTCATTCGATTGCGATTTGATGTAATTTTTATATTTACTTTTTCAGTTATTTCACTTGTTTTTCTCACTGTAGTTTTCACAATTTTGAAACACTTTTTAGACTTATCACTATGATGGATTAATTTATATTTTTTTATAATACAATTTTCTAAGATTATTGTCATTGAGTTATGATTGTTGAAAGGATTCATTATTTATTAAAACGTTTCACAACACAGAAAATACAGTACAATATTAGATCTAAAACCTCAATTACATTGAGCGAGTTTACAATCTACCTGCCAGTGAGTTTACATGCGGAAGAATCGGCGTATGTGATGGTGATCGACCATGAGCTTTGCTTGTAACTAGTCCATATGATTACACTGGGCAAGTTTAAATGCAGACAGTGAGTTCGCTGGCTAGAAAATTGCTTACTCGCTCAACGTTATTGAGGCTTAATGGAGTGCTTATCATATATATACAGTAAAATACTCCATAATACAATACTTTTCAATAAGCTCTGGTTGTATTGAAATTTCAAGGAATCATGTACTTTATCACACTAACTATTTACACCAATGTCAAGAAGTTTGTCTTTAACTATGTTAGATTAACAAAGAAAAGTATGTCTTGTCCTAATTATGTCACCTAACATGGTTTTTATATAAAAAGTTCTAGTTGTGTGATGACTTTTTATGGAAACATCAGCATAACTTATAGTTGACCAAATGAATAGTAAATATTTCTTATGAATATGTTAAGAAGTCTTGTTTTATATGAAACTATTAGAAGTTCTTCTTCACAAAAACATAAAAGTGCAAGATTTTGTTGAAAAACGCATTGCGTTTTTAATGTGACATACAAGCACTTGCCCTAAAATATCTCATTCATTTCATTTTAAATTTAACTGAGCTTTATCACTAAATTTAGGTGCAAGGCTCTTCAATGATAATCCCTTCAGTTAAATAGTTCTGTATTTACCAGAAGGCTCATTCTATTTTTGATATCTAACAAATGCTAATTAATTTTTAAAGTAGTTTTAAGTGTTAAATAATGTTTAACTTCCTCTTGCATCTCTACATCTATGGTATGTTTACATCTGTTTTTTAGACACTTCTAAATATGAATTTATTCAAAATTTGCATTATTTTAAACCAGCACAAGTAAAGGGCATATATTTTTCTGAATTAATTGTCTCTCTGCTCTTGGAATTCATTCCATGAATCATGAAGTACTTACACAATTTTAATGGGTTTACACAACTTTCCCTAATTCAAGTTGAAGCCATGCGAATAAAAATCTTCGTTAGCTAAGGTCTAACTACTTCACATTGTTTTTATTTCTTTATTTCTTTGTTAATTCTGAAAATTTCTTTAATAAACTCATACGCATGCATTTTTTTGCCCTAGAAAAATGTGAGAGGGAAGTGCCAGAAAAACTGAAAAATAAAAACAAACAAATACAATATAAAGGGTGAACTATGCCAACATTCCCATATACAAAAGATACACATGAATATATTACACATAAGCATTTAATTTGCCCGAAATTTTGTTGCCTTTTTTTTTTGGGTTTTATCGTACATCATTCACACTACTGAGAGAAAAGGTAACCACACTGTGTCATGATGTCACAATACAAATGTTGGTCATCTGATCTATTGGGTTTTGTTTCTATGTAAAACCAAATATTTTAATTGTTGATTCTATATTACAAACTGAATTTTTGCGCTCTAATCTTTTAGTAATTTTTACATTTTCTAAGTCACATCTTCCAAATTTGATTTGAAATAATACAATTTATCTTATAATTAAATGAACGGTACCAACATTTGATATGACTCTCTTATAGAATTATGGTATGGTTGTATTTGTCTGCTTTTAAGTTTTTATATGTACTGATTGGAAAATTAATAATTGACTTCTGTGTAAACTCAGTAGTGTGAGTAGGGTATCTAAGTTTCGGTGAACCGAAGTTAATGTTCTTTCTGTCTTGTCTTTTTTCATGTTTGTTAACTTTATGTCAAGGACATTTGTTTGTTTGTTTGTTAGTTTTGTTTATTTGTCTCTTTGTTTGCTTCTTGGTAGCTTGTTTATACATGTGTGAATGTGAATGCGAGTGTGAGTGCGATTGTAAGTGTGTAAGTGCACTTGGCAAACACACTAATAGTACATCTTCTTATCTCTTACCCTGCGTGATTCTCATTTGCACCAGAACTGAATCAATTTTGGCTTAACACTTGAAAAAAATCTACCACATAAAAAAGAGCACATACTTTAACTATTCACACACACACACACACACACACTCTTATCAAACACATACACACAAAAGCACACACAATCAAAGAAAGATAACAACCACACATATGTTTACAAACGACAATAACAAACGTTTTTTTTAAGATTCTCTCATGTTTTTCCCCTTTCATTTAACATTTTTTTAACAATTTTTCTTTAGTTTTTAGTTTTTAGTATTTTGAAATTCACGCGGAAATTCATTGCATATTTTTAGGCGCACTCATTACAACTAGGTACTTTTTATGTTTGGAAATAATAAAAATTATTTTAATATTTATAATAATAAAATTAAAATGCAATTCTATTCATAACATACTACATACTATATGCAATTCTTATGTTTTTTGTATTCATTTAACAATATTAATTATATGTATAATTTTTTTTATTTACTGCATTCTTAAATAATGCGAATTAACATATTTAATGCCAAAGGATATCAAAGCCCAGTCATGTGGATAAGCAGCTTCCATGAAACATATCTCTACATCCTTTCACCCTTAACATAGAAGTATCTAACATACCCAGCAGACATTCTCACATCTTCTTGATATGATACCTGGTTCAGCTAGGATTTTCACAGCAACTTGAGCATCTCAAGGCATCTTCTTGTCTTGTTGTGGAAGTGAAATGGGATATAGAGAACCATGGAGAGACCAACAGCAGCCTCAAGGGTTTTCCTTCGTTGCAATTTTAGTATAGAAAATAAATGAAAAATCATGAAAAAAAATAAAAGAAAAAGACCACGCCAATTAGTCTTAACCCAGTTTGCAATTAATGAAGAATTGCTCAGTTTTATTTTTAAAAAAGGAGGCGAAAAGGGTATAACTAAAGCAAGCACAAAATTTGTTAAGTTGTTTGCCATTTTCATGTTTCTTTGTTTAAGGTATCCACCCCCGTTAAAAATGTGTTCTCACATTATAATTATAAAGAAATGCAATTAATTTCGTTAAACTTCACATGTGTGGTGGAGTGAATTTCTGCTTCTTGTTTACTTCTTTTGTTTTTAGTTTTTTCTTGTGTATTTTATGTGGCTAAAAGCGACAATAAATGGCACACTTAAAATGATGGTGGATAAACCCGGTTGAGTGATTACTCTTTACATGAATAGTAGTTTGTTATTTGTAGTTAGTGAGACGAGTTTACCCATTCCAAGTTCACTCAACTTTGGACATTATGATTTTGTGCTCTAATAAAGCGACGCCTACATTTTTGTTACTTAGCTCAAGTATTCTAGTCCTTGGCAGTAGGTTCTTGGATGGGGCCACACGGATATTTATGTTGCCACCACAATAAGAAAAGAATAACTGAAATTGTGAGTTGTTTTGTTCGTTTGTTTGTTTGTTTGTTTCATCTTGTTGCGCCTGCTGAGCTGCAATATAATTTTCATTTTCTGTTATTGTTGCCTGCGTGTTTTGCGTTGGTCCTTTCAGTATTTTGTGTTGTTTTTGTTCTCTTGTACTTTATGTTTTATTTATGCAACAGCTTGAGCTAAAATTCAGTGAGAATGTTATGCCGCATTATTAAAAAGTAGCCAGACCCAAGTGGAGTCCATCCCAGTTGCGAGAACTGGAAATGGAGAAAGCTCAGCTTGAACAACTTTTACGTAGTTGCATGTTGACTTCATTTTGTCGTTTTTTTTTCCCCTCATTTTTGTCGTCTTTATTTCATTCTTTTTCCTTTACTAGTATGAAAACTTCTTTTTCGTTGGCTTACAATTTTTGCTTTCATTTTTCAGATGCTGCCCAAACTTTGAAGTCTTCTCATAATCTGCGAATATCTTGTCAAATAGTTTACGTCCTTTACATTTTTTTCTTTTTTTTGTTTTGTTTCTTACATTTTTGTGTTTTTCTTTTCATCAGTGAATGGAAAGAGAGCTTTAGTTTCATAATCTTTTGATGACCTTCTTTTACCCAAATCATACATAATTATGGTTGCAAGAACTGTCTTGGCAAAAGACAATTTTCTTAATTTTCTTGTTGTTCTTCTCTGTTTCCGGGGCAATTGCCTAAAGTTTTTGGCACTTTTCGTTGTCCTCCGACAAAACAACACTTTCACTTACTTTTTATGCATGATAAAATTTAATTATTAAAATATTTAAGTAGTTTATTTGATTGCCTTCCTTTGTGGGCGTAATTACATATAAATTTTTTAAACAATTAAAATTTTTGATTTTATTTCATTTCTTATAAATCGCATTTTTATTACTTAAAATAATTTAAATAATTACAATTAATTGAAGTTATCATTTAATTTAAATATTAAACTTAGTGCTAGCAAGTTGACTGAGAGCTTTAGCCTTAACTTAGTTTTAGCTGACATTATATACAATAGAATATAATAATAATAAAGCATGAATTGCTTGTATCTGCCTAGAACATCAATCCCAATCAAATGCGCACATAACAGAAAGAAAAACCGATAAACTAATAAAAAAACCACTCATACTAAATAATCCAAAAAAAAGCGACTAACCATTCTATGGGATAACTGGATGAATTTAATAAAATCAAATAAAATAAAATAGAAAACAATTTAATAGTTACAGATATGCACAATCAATCGCGTCCATTCGGTGAACCTTTGATGCTGCATAGAAAGATATTGAAAAATCCAACGACAAGCATACCCACAACAGAATCATCATCTGGCATCATTGAAGCATCAACAAAAAATGTTAATGAAAAACCAAAATCGAATCGCGTGCGTTTGTCATGATGATTTTGTAAATCAATCAAGAAATACCGTAAATAAAAAGAAGAACAAATTCTATGAAAACACAAATAAATCAGAAATCAGCAAAGATTATTTGATTTTGTCCTTTTGCAGAGCAAATAAAAGAAAGAAGAAAGCAACATCAACAGCAGAAGCAGAAGCAGCAGAAGCAAAGCCCCAAATTTATTATTATTTATAATTATTTTTTATTGTTAAATTTTGTTTTTATATTTTCTTTTTTGTTTTATGTATAAACAAACAAAAAGAATAAATTGATTTTAGCTAAAATTATAAAAAATAAAATTGAATAAAATAATTAAAAGCCTCATTATAAAACTTTTGTGAATAAACAATAATAAAATAATATTAAATTATTAAATGAAATTATTTTTCTTTTTTTTTTAGATGTTTTAATTAATATTTTTTCTATTTATGTTAATTTTTAATTATTTTCTATTTATTGTAAAAAAATGAATAATTTCCTTGTTTTTTTTTTTTTGTATAAAATTCATGAAAATTACCTTTAACAATCATGTTTTATTTATTGTATATTATTTGATTTCCATAGTAAGTTATTGTCTTTTATTTGACTGTCATATTTAGATTTAATTTATTTTTCTCTTACTATTATTTTATATATGTAATTTGATTTAAATTCATTATGTACATAAATGTTGTAAATATATGAAGAATGTCTGTTGTAAGTGGAAATGTGAAAAAAGCATATGTGTTTTATTTTATTAATTATACAATATTATTGTTTTATTTATTCTGATTTTAAAACAAAAAGTGATGAATACAAAAATTTCAATAAATAAAATTTACACAAGAATATAATTATCAACAAAAAAACATAAAAATCATAATACAATATATCTAAACTTGGGATTTTAATGAAAGTGAAATATATTTCATATAAACGATTGCACTTGGGAAATAACAAATTAAAAATTCTTTGAATTTTAATTAATTTTTTAATTCACTTTTACAGATATATGCATATTATAGTTAACATAGATCAAAGGACAAGGACATGCGTATTAAGAAGAGTCATTTCAGTTACTCTAAAATTTAACGACTTTTTTTTTACTAATGCAAACAAACAATAATAGACAAATAGATAGACAAAAGTATACATGGAAGATTCAGTTCCATATAACGAAAATAAAATTGTAATGATTTACATGGTTCTTGAAATGCCATTAAGGTTCAATGTTATACTAAAAGAAACCAGAAAGAAGGCTATCATTGGCTATGCCAAAAATGTAACACTCTTCACGCTCCTCAGGGTTGCATTCAACGTTACTTTCTATACATTATATTCTCTCTGTTATAGTTTGATTATCAACAAAAACACAGTTTGAGTGGAACTTTTATCGTTATAAGTTTGTCATTTAATGTGAGTTTGTATGGGAGGTACCCCTACTGATCTAATCCTAGGATAATGGAATTTACATGGTTGATGAATATGGATCAGAAACTTATAGTGTTAAAATTTCAGTTCGATACGTTAAGAAACAAAAAACTTTTTCTAATAAGAAGTTTAATTTAAAAGGGTGCTTGTATGGAAGATACCTCCCCTAGTGGTCCGATGCGGCTGATTCCGACAAATAAACAGCATATGGTAAAAAGATACACATGTGCAAAATTTCAACTCTCAGAAACTAAAAACATTTTGTAAAATCAGAAACAAAGTTATATAAACAATACAAATATAATAAATTGGCATGAGAGGAAGTTTTGACTTGCTTCTGATCTGGATTTCAAGTAACTTATGATGAGTTCTGTAAGTTCAATCACGTCAGCATTCATCTGGAAGATACAAAGTTACTTTAAACCTCTTTTTTATATGATGGAACATAACTTTATCACAAATTGAGTGTAACATGATTCCATAAACACAATAAGTCAGAATAAAGATGGTACATAGTATGGCATTGGGGTTAACCTAATATTCTTCTATTTTCAATTGTGTACGCAAAAAAAAATATAAACAAAAATAAAAATATATCGAGATATGATGAGGCAAGAGAAGAAGAAAGAATTACAGCTTAGCTTAATTGTAGTATTGGAACAATTAAGGAGTTTTATTGTAAATTGATAGATTAACAACGGATTGGATAGAAATGTCTTGGTGTCTCCAAAGTGAGAAAGATATTCTGGTTAAATATGTCGATTCCAAAAAATATAAACTCAGTACAGTATAATTACAAAAGAATAAATCAAAAAATAAGGAAAGTCTGTTAATATTACGGTTGATCAAGAATTGATCACTTTGACATTGGATCTAGAAGAACGTCTGTTCGTTTCAACTTGTGAACAAATGACTGTCATTTTTCATTTGTCAACAAATAGCATTTAATGTCGAAGCTATGGGACAAAAGCTCACTTTCTATCAGTAACATAGGTTTAATATAATGGAACTGTATCCAATGAGTGAGAGGTGGTTTAGTAACTACGCGCCTCAACATATGCAATACTAAAAACTCTTTACTGTCATTAAATTTTCTTATTGTTTTCAATTGAATTATGGCGCACGTGATATGTTCAGATTTTTATATTTTATGTTTTAGACTGGCATTGATTGTAATGTAGGATATTAACTTAATGTATATAGCAACAAATTTACATTTGTATTTATGTGTTCATTCATGTAATTTTTTGCTCAATTTTTGTATAAAATAAATTATTTTTTCTTTAATTTTCTTATAAGCCTTTTTATAGTCAGTATTCATTCTTCACACATTACATTAAAATTCATTCAAAATTCATTCTATGACATTAAACAAAATCATCAAAACTCATTACACAGAACTACAATAATAAATACAAACATAAATATAATAAATTGCAATAAATCAATGCACTATTTTCTCTTAATAAAAATATAGTAGATTTGTAAATATCTTTCTTCTACTACTACTACTACTACTACTAACACCTTCAATTGTAAGTATGTATTGTAAATGATATCTTCACAACTTCTTCTATCATCATGCTTTTGGCAATAAGCTTAACTAACCAAAGGCTGAATAGATTTCTATCACAAGTAACATAAATGATCTTTCTCTTCATAAGTACTGTACAATTATATAGTATTTTCTGCTCTAGCTCACCACAATCACAATATGCAACTATTTAATATATTAGAACTGTTTTTATTTTCTTATTTCTCTATATTTTTGCATACAATTTTATTTGAATTTAATAAACAAACCTCAAAATGCAAACAAAACAACATAATACAATACAATACAATAAATAAGAATATCACCATCAAAGTATCTCTTATCTTTGGTGTGATTTTTTAACACAAATGAAAAAAAAAAAAAAAAACAATAAACAAAACAAAAATAAAATGATTTAATTTTAAATAAAAAAAAATATAAAATAATATTTTGGAATGAAAATATTTTTAAATTAAATCATCAAAACCACATAAACAAATATTCACAGACAATGAAACTAAGCAATATTATTTTAAGTTGTGATAATTTGCTTTTAACAAATTATACACACTAACATACATTTTAATCTACTTAACTATACTCTACTCTGCTCTATTCTAATCTGATCTGATCTTATCTACTCCACTCTACTATAATCTACTCTACTCTAAACTATAATTAGATCTAAACATATCTAAACAAATTTTAATACAAATCATAGTACAATACAAACAAAAAACGAACATAAAACTAATTGTTTTAACTGCTAAATGTTGAATATATTTTTGGTTCTTTTTTATTGTTTTTTGTTGGACTTTTATGTTTTGTTCAATACTAGAAAAATGTAGTTCAACTTAGCTTTATGTATTAATGAATTACATATTTGAAATATTTTATAAAAAATCATATTAACATAAAACTTTTTCCAATTTATTTTTTTTTTTAAATATATTTTGTATTGTTGCGCTGCCGTCAAAATCAAAAAAAAAAAAAAAAATGTAAAACATAAAATCGTCAAAAAAACAAACACTTGCCATTAATGTCATCGTCATCATCGTCATTATCATGTAATGCATAATGCAATAAACACGCAATTTAATGACATTCCAACAATTACAATATCAACAATTACAACAACAATAACAATCAACAACAACAGCACCGCACTCGCCACGTCGACAAAAATTGAATTTACGCATGAAATCATTGAGTTTGGACTCACCGGAATCATCCGAGTTGCATGGTCAAATCCGTCGCAGGCAACAGCCAATGACAATGACAAGTGCTATGGGTCCCTCCACTTCAGGTGGCTACTATCATGGCGGATCGGGTGGGCATCTGGAACATAGTACACCGCCATCAAATAATAGTCGTCTACATTGTAAGTAGAGCGGAAAGTGTACAATTGCACTTTAGTCCACACCAGCACATATACACTTTTGAATACACAAAACACACACTTACAGAAATAAAACTCGCTTTCTCAATGTGTTCTATCTTTTTGCCTATCTCACTGACTTACTATACCCTACTACTCTCCTCTATTAAGTACTACAATAATTCTCTCACCTTACCCACCATGTGTCTGTCTCTTTGTGTCTTTCCCCTTTTGTGTTCATTCACTCTTTATGGGTGTCGTCTTCCATTGTGTTGTTGTTGTTGTCTTCATCATCACTATCATCATATATTTACCCTCAAACAACTCAACTGAATCTTAACTTTACCATAGACAAGTTTTACTGCATACTCGTACTCTTACAAAGTTTCTTTTGGTTTTTTACAAAATAAGAACGACAAGCAACACAAAATAAGCTAAATGACAGCTACATTAAGTTGTAGTTGTTGTTGTTCTTGTTATTGTTAGTTACACCTTTTCATGTTGCTTGGTTTTCTGAAACTAAAATCCAAACAAAGCTGAGCTTTCCATTAGCAAAACTCCATTTTTCTTTCTGGTGTCCCTTAATGGAGAAAACCCTTTAATTCTTGCCACTTAACACATCTTAACTTTCAAAGAATCTTTTTCAATGCAATGCTCACTTCCGGTTTTATTTATCAAAGCAGTTCAGAGAGTGTTTAGCTTTCCCAGCTACTACAAATACAATGAGTCATTTTTTACTTGTCTTAGATATATGTAAATAAGAATAATGAAAATGAGCTTCAAATCACTATAAAATACAGGGTTGTTGTAAATAAGTGAAACAAATTAAAACGTAGTTAGGTTGAAATGGTGAAAAACTTTTAGTATCACTTCTATTGTGTACATGGTATATCTTCAGTCAACATCAGTGGTGCTTGCTTTCTGAGCGCTATCATGAGTCTGAATAGAGGAGACACTATTTAGCAATACTTCACTTAAGTGCAACCTAAGCAATACCTTTGCTTTATGAAATCATTTGTCTTACTGCTGAGGCATAAGAGCGTGAACCTCAAGGACTTCATCTAAGCTCATTTCTCAGTATGTTTTCTATCCATTCTTTTGACATGTTCAGCTTAGGAGCCACTGTGACGTGAGTCTCATTCCAATTCAAGTGACTGTAATTTTTTGAATAATGTCTTTTAATGTTGATATGCATTGGAGACTACTTCCTTTACATCTGGAAATGCTACTATGTGACACAAAACATTTCTGCATTTTACGATGGCTACATGCTTGAACAAAATTGAACTTGTGGCTTTGCAGCTTCATCTAGTGCAACATGATATTTGGCCATTGATATAATTTTGATACTTCTGTCTGTTAGCTTCGACAATACACCAATCTATATATCACCTAATGCAATTTGTTTCAGCAGCCCTGTAAAATTAATGTAATTTGTCTTATACTATTAAAGACTCTATATGCAATGCAATGTAATGTAACTCATTTGGTCCGTAAGTTTCACAACTCATTTGTCATTAAAAAAAAAACAATAAATTTACAAAATAAAATTCATGAAAAATGAAATGAAATTTGTTAATAGCAAACCAAAAATAAAGTAATAGTATTGCTGCCTTTGAAGTAAATAAATAATTTCAATTTGTATTATTGATAACAACAAGTAGCTTTTTCATGTAGTTTTGAAGTTGAATTCGTTCGCTTTTTTGTATTTAAGCATAAAACCGTAAATCATAACAAGTTTTAATTAAAAAAGTTAGTAATCGTAGTGCTTTTGAATCAACATAAGCGATAAAAAAACCATACACATTTACATGCTACAAACAATCTTCTTACAGAAAGATACAAACCCATCAATCCACCCACTTCCCTTCCAAAAAAAATATACCAAAATGAAAATATATTTTCAACTTTTTGTTTTTCTCCAAAGAAACAAAAAAAAAAAAAAACAGAGTGAATCTGAAGTATTATTACATATTTTGTTTTCTATGTAATTCCTGCATGACCTTCTACCTCATAACTAGACTACTCAATGACAAACATTTCTAAGTAGAAACTTAAACATCTCCAAAAAAAAAAAAAAAAAACAAAACAGAAAAATAAACATTTAAATCCTTGCATGCTCGTTCCTTTCTATATGAACTAAAATCCTCAAAAAAATACATATATCTATCTATCTATCTATCACTTACTCTAACTTTCTATCTCTTTCTCTCTCTTCATTTTTTCATCAATTTTTTATGTATTTTTTTCTTTTTTTGTATTCTTTTTTTCACTTCATACTATGCCGTTCGTCGATTTTGTACTTCTTTGTACTTACTTCGATAATCGTCAAAAATCCACAAACTGAAAATTTATTTAAAAAAAAAATATATTTCAATTTAAAACATAAACTCACTCACTCATCCCACTCCTCATCCAACTATAAAGCTAACATTACGTTCCGCCATACTTTTACAGCGCCATCAAGTCCTTCACATCAGGGCCGCAAATTGCTCTATGCAAGTCGTGGCATGCGGGGCGGCAGTGTTGACCTGCCCGATGAAATGGAGAAATCTCAATCATCGGCGAGTACATCGCCATGTCTTTCACCTGTAAGAAATTTTCAGGTATCTTTATTTATTGTGAATTTTTTGTTTCAAAATTGACACTGTGTGACAAAAAAAAATTAAATTTTTATTAAAACACGTTAAGTTACGATACATTGCAGTAACATTTATATTCACCTATGTATGATTACGATATTGATGAAACTTAAGCTAAGACTGAAAAATAATCTTGTAAAGTTTAATGCGGATCGGACAAGTGAATACAATTTTATTATTTATTTTTTTTTCTACTTATGATCTTATTCAAGGAAAGAGTAGGTTGTTCGTACGACGCAGGGCCGTGTGACTTATTCTCGACAACAAAGAGTCCTGTCATACAGTGTTATTATTTCTTTATTTATTTTTATAATTTTATTTTCAGTTAATTTCAATTGCATGAAAATTGGTGTATTAAGTTTATTTATTTAAATATAAATTTATTGCATACTTTACTAACTAAAGTCAATGTTTATTTATTTTATTTTTGTATAGAAATCTCACCGTTTGTTACCAACAAATTTGTATGTAATTCTATACAATTTCAAGGCACGTCACGCTGATGAATTGGATTTGAAGGCGGGCTATAAAGTAAGTAAATTTTTTAAAAATCATTATTTCGCCAAAGATTTTAAAATATGTGAAACAAATTGTTTGGGATTATCTCTTTTATTTACACTTCTTAATTACAAATCCTTGTTAGTTCATATTCTTCTGGGTCATACTGTTCATTACTCATATATTTCATTGTACGTGTATTATCATAACTAGTAACTTCAGCGACAAGTAGTCTTGACAACTTACTGATGGACCAATCCCGCTTACCTTTCTTTCTTTAAACTACTAATGACTGCATTCTTTGTCTAAAGAACTACAGATTTTTTTGATCAGTCAATGACAGTAGTTCAATCAGAATGATTTTATTAGCAGCTTTTCGGATTGACTTACATAAGTCGGCATCACTGTTAAAATTTGTTGATCAACAGGTGGCTTAGTAACATGCTTCGCTGCCGAGTAAAATAAGGTCACGAGAGGTAATCCGCAGGGGTAGTTAGATCCCTACTTCTTTTCAAATTGGTTCCTAATGACCTTCTTCTGAGTCAAAAATGGTAACGACATCAGCGTACTATTGAGACTTTTTCTAGGTGTGATCAGCAGATGGTCTTGGGATCAACCCACAAAAGAATAATTTGGTGCTGGTGTTATTCACAAGAAAATATAAGACACCTAGCTTTAGTCTTTTTCATTATTTGTCTACATATATAATGGAATGCGGTATCGTACTATGTTCAACTGACATATGATATATGGATCCAATTGTAACACATCAAAGGTGACTTACATTTGTACACACTCAACTAATATTTCAACATAAGAGATTCTAAGTTACTTTAGAGAAATGAAAGAACTCATTAAGATCTAATAAATCATAATAAAAAGATCTATTCATAAGTCAATATATAATCATTTAAAATGAATTATCAGTTCATTGACAAATAATTTTTGGCATGGAAACTAAATTTATTTAAAATGTCCACCTTTGATAAACCGACATAGTGCAAAGCAGATTTGTTTGTGTATTTTTTATTTATTTGGTTTTCGTTTGTACAATAAAATAATCTGTTCAAAAATTCCATTAGAAATACAATATACACGTTGAACACTTCGTGAATAAATAAAGAGATTTCGTGTTAAATCTCAGAACAAAAATAACAACAGCAACAATGAAATGAAAATGGGTCGGAAAAAAAAAATTGTGAAACTACAAATACTCGTAACAAATAACCAATATTTTTATTTTATTTTATTGTATTTTTTATTATGAATGTAAAAATGTTTGATTTTTCAGGATTTGGGTTCTTTTGGTTTTTTCCTTTTTTTTTTTTTTGTTTTTGTTGATTCTACACAAATATAATAAATAAAATTTTGTACATAGTTGCTCTTATTGTTGTGCAACGTTGTGATTGCACTTGGGGCAACTGCGGGTTAAGTTGAGCATCAAATCACGCCAACAGACACATATATATAATTCTCTAGTATATCCATATATTTAGACTTTGAAAAAGGGAAGGGGTATTAGAACAACCTTGATTTTTTATTTGTTTATTTGTTGATATAGTACCGTATAGAATAAAAGTAACTTTGTTAGTCATACACCATGAAAGATAGATAGGTAGGCATGCAGGAATTGTTTGTCTACCATTTTTCATACCTTAGTTTTCTTTCTTAGTTGACTGTTGCCACCCACTTTTGGCAAATTGTATTTATTGGCCAAAAGATAGAAGATACTGTTGTACAAACGTTTATTATCTACACTGGCATGTGCATGACCCGCGGCGTTCCATTGTTAGAAAATAACAATTGAGAGAACATGAATGGTGGTGGATCAAAGTGTATATAAACCAACGAACTAATGAATGAATGAATAAGCAAACAACTGACTTACTGAATGGCTGACGGACTGACTGACTGACTGAATAAAACGAACAATAAACTTGATATTTGACTTGATGACTCATAAAATGGCAGCAATCAATGTTAACAATGAACTAAAATATTATTATTATTATGGATTTTCTCTCTTTTGGTCGATGAAAAAAAATCAACAAATCCGATGTAAAAATAAAGCAGAGAATAATAAAACAGAGAAAGAATGGCATTTTATAGAAATTTAAAAATCTTTTTTTTTTAAAGGCAAACTCAACTAAAGTAACGAAATTGACAATATGACGCCTGAAAGTATGCAGCGATAAATTGAATGAGCACCAAAATGAAACAATACTAAACTGATCAACACACATTCTGTCTGTCTGCCTGTCTGTTGTTCCGTCAATCATTACAAGTCTGTATGTGTTTGTGTGTGTGAGTGTGTGTGTCTGGGAGTGTTCCATGCTCGTACAGAAATAATGTGAAATGAAACTATAATGATGGCAGCCATCTTGCGTGACGAACGCAATGCTACGCGATGCGATGCGATGCGATTACGTCGCGACGGAAACGGAAGTGTTCAACAGTGCAAAAAAGCGCAAAGCCAAAATGGCTTCGAGGGAATAAGAGGACAGCAACAACAATAACAACAACAATTGTCAGCAATTTCACATGCACAACGGTGTTTCTGTTCATGCTCTTTGATAGTGTAAAGTAGAAATGGGGAAAAAAATTGTGGTATTGTATATTGTAGTATGAATGGGAAATACCGGAATAAAAAGTGCCTCGAACGTACATACAAGTACATCGCGAATACGACCACAGTAATGTAAAACACAATGCAAACCACTTCTGGCGTTGAGTACTCATACTTTTGACTGCCCACCTTCATTCATCCAATCCAATCCATTCCATTCATTTGTTCATTCTGACGTTTGCGTCTCGTTACTTTACCTCTTTAAAAATATGGCAGTGCACGCGAACTCCAAGACCCCAAGAAGGTTGGTCGGTCAGTGTTTGTCCGCATTTAATTCAATATTAAAGAAGACGTCAAGTATTCTGATTTCATTTATTTAAGTGTAGTAAGTAAGTAAATCTGCCGAAAGTATGCTTGCGATGCAAATTGGCAACTCTGTATTCGTTGGTTGGCATTAAAGTATATTCTCAGTTGAAACTGAAAACTGACGACTTGGTTGACTTGGACAACTTGGTAGCCGGATATAGTCAACGACTTCAATTGTTGAACAGCAAGAGCTTCAAGTTTGAGCTCCTTCAAATATTGTATAAAGAGTTTTTCTTCTTAAAGTAATTCAATTTATAGAAGTTCCTTAAGAGATAATGATGCTCCCAATCACTCACTCACTTCCTCTCATTTTTTGAATATTCTCTTATTTTACTTTCAGGTCACAGTAATTGATACTTCCGATCCGGATTGGTGGAAGGGCAAAGTATTTGGACGAGTTGGTTATTTCCCATCCAAGTATTGTGTACGTTTAAATGCAAACGAGAAGCCCCTACAAGTGCTACATAATATGCAAGTACCAGAGGGTGACCGTGGTGACAGTATAACATTACTAAGAGATCAAATTGTTATTCAGGTATAATTCTCTATACATATAGATATTCTCATATGTATCATCAAAAACATTGCCATTATGTCCATTTATTCCACAGATTGGTGATGAGGTCAATGGAATGGTGATGGTGCGTTCCGCTGAAAACCGCCAGGGCTTCTGCCCTGTTAAATATCTACAGGAGGTGTGACAACCAGAAGAGCCGCCATCAGTCGAACGTGACAAACCGCAAAAATCATCATTGCTCTCGTCAAAGATGATCGACAAGACCAAACGTAGAATTAGAATAGTGGTTAACGACAATGGTGGCGCTGACGTCGACGAAGACGCAGCCGGCACCAGTAGCTATCATAATCTAGCAAGTAGTAGTAGCACTAGTAGAATGCATGCCGACTATGGCGATGCAAAGAGCACGAATATTGACTATAATGGTGATTATGGCAGTTGGGTCAGTGGTGATCCAGCGGCCGCTGCCGCCATTGCCTCTGGTAGAAGTAAGAATGATAAGAACTGGGAGAATTGGGAGCGCATACGTGAACAGAAACTAGAGAAAATGAAGAATATTTGCTTTGAGAGTTATCGTCAGTCGAAGCGTGACAAAATGCAGTTGGCCAAACCGAAACCAAGGCAACTTGATCCCACTTGGTACACAGATAATATCTACTCAAATCGCTCTGAAGATCTAGAGGAGGACTATGTGCCCGATTGCATTAAGTATGGAACATATCGTAAGTTGCGTAACATACGTGAACAAGATGAGATCTTTGGTGAGGGCACTATCGGGGCTGGTATTGAACGTGAACGCCGTGGTGAAGGTGAGGGTTCATCGGGTTATGGTCTACATCGGTCAACAAGTTGCAAGGAATTTCAATATCCGAAATCGCAAAGTTGGTGCTTTGAAGGGAATGTCTATGAAGCAGGGGTCGGTAGTGGTGTACGTGGTGTAGCAGCCGGTATCGATGGTGGTAGTAGTGGAGGTACCGGTGGGCGCACTACAGCGCCCGGTGGCATCACTTCTATATTGAAGAACCGCGGTAATGTACCAAAGTCCTATTCGTTTAGTGCCACATCAAGCACGACCAAGACAACACCATTCGATGTCATGGACTATGAGCTACCACCACCGGTAGGTGTAACTCGTCGTGAAAAACAAGAAGCCTTTCGTCGCAGTTCATCTGCGTTCTACAGCAACAGCCTCGATGAGAGCGCTCTGACGCACAGCTGTTGTGCGCGTGAGCATTGCACGAACGCCAAGTGTCTGCTAGATGATATTTATCCCAGTTATCCACAAAGACGTGGCTGGCGTCGTAGTCCTTCGCGATTGGGCATGTATAGCGCTGCAGCCAGTGGTGGCAGCAACAGAAACCAACTTTCCGACGCTTCAGCAGTAAGTGGGTCGGATTGGCTGCTCGATCATGAACATGTTGATCATCGGACAGCAGCGGCACGGCAGCCCAGCTATGCGCTGCACTCGTCCTCTCGAGACCGAGTACGAGATCGGGAACATACGCTGGGTGCTCCGCTGCCGCCGCCGTCGACGATGATCTGCTGCTGTGCCACCGATGACTATTGCTACCATTGCCAGCAACAGCACCATATAGCCAGATCACGCTCGCGCATCCTTTGTCCTGGCCATCATCCGGCGGCCGAGGAGGAGGAGCATATGCACTGCCGCTACGATACCGATCTAGAGCACTTCATACGCGATGAACGCGAACGGCTGTTGCTGCAGGACAAATTCCTTGATGATGACGAACGGTTTATGACAGCTGCAGCACCTGGCCCAAGTTCAAGCTACACGACCAACTACCGTCGACCGGCTCGCAGTAAGTCGTTATTGGAGGTTCAACCGCCGAGTCGCTACGACGATGATTCATGCTCCGACTCCACCGAAATGGACTTAGAGGATTTTAACATCGATCTTGAAAAGTATTGGGAAGAACTCGAGAAGCCACCCAGTCCCATCGATCTCGATATGCAACGTCGCAATATGCACAGCAATTTAAAGGTGAAGAATGTCAATGTACGCTGCTATAATAATGGGCAACCCATCGATATGCATGATCGCGAGCAAGAGCGTATGATGATCAAGAAATCATTGCTTGAAGGAATGCCCTCGCCACCGCAACCACCGGGACCGAGTGGCATTTCCTCAAGCACAGCACCTGGACCTACTAATAACTATCATTTTTTTGAGCATGCTGGCTCACCCCTACACCGCGCCTTCAACTACAGCCACAAGGTCTATCCCACAGCCGATACGTTGCCCTCATACAAATATAATAATTTCTATCCAGAACACGTTGGTGGCCTTGGTAATGGCCTTGGAGCTGGTGCTGGTGTCCAGACACAACAGCCTGCCGCTGGAGTACACCACACCTCTGCCGGTGGTAATTCTGCCCTTAGTCTGATCAATAATATTTTCTCAATATATAAGCCAAATAAGTATTCACCCCATAACTGCCAGCTTAATTATGAAACCAAACCGGAGCCTTGCAAAAAAATGAATGTGCCTAGCACTCGTCGACCCCTTGGTGCCCCGCATTCCGAGTACATGCACTCCATGAAAAGACCACTGCTGATTAGCACAGAACATCCACAATTCAAAATTGTACCCGAGAAGACCGGACTCAAGATAACGCCACTGTATACCTACGATGAGTTTGGTGATAAGCAACAGGCGCGTCATAAATTGACCAGCACAGCACGACCCCTGATGCTTCCGCACTGATGGTGCTGGACTTTTCCGTGGTATGGTAATTGTTATTCCCATTAGATCATAATCCATACGCTGGGTAATGCTGCCAAAAACATCATCTTTTTGATTAATATAAAGACTCACAATAACAACAACAAAACGCACAAATATAAACCAACAACAACAACAACAGCAACAGTAGGGGATCAAATAGCTACAGTGGCGATATACGTACTTAGTACATCTGCGTCTTCTCATTTCAATACTCAATACTTAACAACACTATAGTAAAAGATTTGTAGATGAATGAGATCAATCAATATAAGTACACATAATTTATTCTACTCGTACATACTCGTATAGTAAAATCCCTGCCACAAATGCTTCTGATTTCGTTTCAGGCCAAGATCAATTTCAATATAAAGAACATCAAAACAGCTCCAATAGAATATAAATTTTATTGAAAGTTGCAAAATTTGAAAGTTATGGCATTAGTGATTGGAGAAGATGCAAAGCTCAGTAGTGTTGATTGATGAATTGAATGAATGATTTATGGATTGATTTACTGAGGGTGCGAGTCAGAAAAGTAATGAGTGAGTGAGTGTGTGATTGAGTGTTTCGATGAGATGAGAGTCTTGGTTAGCAGCAAAGCCATACCATTGGAAAATAAACCTAAAAAATTAAGAATATTTTTATTTTTTAATAAATAGAATAGAAAGGCATCATATAACATAGTGAGAGAATAATGAGGCATCATTTTGGAGCTGGTCATTTAATGATTGTTTTATATATGAATACCATATATTATGTCCGCCCAGATTAACGATGACTTACAAAGTTTTCTTTTATTTGTAAAGAAAATAATTTCAATTCTTTAAAAAAATGTTTACATGCGCTCAAAAATTCTCCCAAACATAACAACTAACAACAAAACTAAAACTACTTAAAAACAATTAAATTACATAACATTAAATTAAATTTTATATAAGCAATCAGTAACATAAAATAAAAATTTAAATAAAATAAAAGAAAATTAAAAATGATGCAACTGGCATATCGTGTTTCACACTGATCAACTTTATTAGCTATAAGTGTACGTACAACTAACTCCCAAGTATTTTTTCTAATCATTTCTATGTATTATTGCGCTCTAAGAATTTAATGACAAATGAAAATATTTATGAATAATGAAAATTTTAATAAAGTTCAAAATAAAAAAAATATCCTCCAAACCAAAAGAAACACAAAAACTAAAATTCAAATGAAGAAAGAACTTTTCTATTTTTTATACCATTCATATGATGATATCCTTAAAATCATTAAACATACTTACTTACAAAAAATTAAATCAATTTTTATGACCTTTGAACTCTTTGTTGATCTTTTATAAAAACAAAAAAAAAAAAAAATAATAAGTACAACCCTTAAAACTATTATTCCACAAAATGTTGTACAATTGTTTTCACAAAAAAAAAAAATTAAATAACATTTAAGCACACAATTAAATAAATTAAATTAAATTAAATTAAATGTTTATAAAATAAATTCATACCAGTAAATGGAATAATAAAATTAAATAAATAAATAAACAAAAATGAATTAAATATTTTAAATAAAAGAAAGAAAAAATATTTAAGAATTTTGCAAAACATAAAAAAAAAGATAAATTAATTAACAAATAAAATATGATAAATTTTAATAATAAAAAAATTAAATAAATAAAAATTTGCAAAATAATTTCATAAATAAAAACAAGTTTATATTTATTGTACCGCTTTTTATGAACAAGAAAATCTAGAAAAATTATTAAAAAAAAAAGTATTTATATTAAAATTTGCAACAAAATAGATAAAACAAAAAAGTAAACTTAATGTAAAGAAAATTTATATGTAATATTTGTAATTGTAATTGTATACTGTATACTGTATGATGTTTATATATGTATATTTTTGTGTATGTGTGTGTGTTTGAGTGTATGTGTATGTGTATCCACAGGCCTTATTTTTTCAACATGATGTTTGTATGTATGTTTGTATAACTTAACTTATGATAACCTTATCTTATCTAACCTAATCTAACTTATGTATGAAACACAATGAACATTCATACTGAAATAAGAATTTATTTACTATTTAATGAATTGAAAAACTAAACAAAAAACCCAACAAAATGAAGATAATGGTAAAAAAAAGAAATGATTACTAGAGGAAGTACAATATTATAATCATATGACAAAAAAAAAAGAAACAAAAAAAATTATTAAAACAAACCAGAAGGATTATAATAACCTCCTTGGTTCATCAAAGTATACAAACCTTTCTCACCTTTGACATGAGATGAATTTCAACGGCTGTTGTTGACTTAGACTAGAAATGCCTGCTGTAGCTCATAGTCTATTGAACAAATGAAATTTTCAACAACTTACCTTCATATTCTTATTAGTTATCACACAATTGCTGGCTAACACTGCTAGCCCAGAGTTATTGACATCATAACATATACATTAGTTGCCGAAACGATTGATCTCAATTTAACAAAATTTTTATAAAATTAAGATATTTCAATTATGACTTTGATCATTCCAGTTTTGATTAGTTAATTGTTTGTTCCTGTAAATTGTCCGTTATGCTTACCATTTCCACATACTTATTATATACAACAGTTTATGTAGTCTTCGGTGCCTGCTGGCTCATTACAAACATTGCACTAAAGGATTAAAAGGTATACAAATTTTTTTTAGAAAAATTTCAGAAATTTCTCATAAAAATCTGATGTACAAACCGACTCCAATTTCAACTTATTCTATTGTAATTTATAACACAAAATACAATTTTATTTATCATTATTTATCAGTTTATAAATTTAAGGTCATAGATTAATGTATAAATAGTTTTATTTTCCAAACTCCAATGCAATATTTTCCACCATCCGGTTAATTGGTATAGCACAGAATATAATCAAAGCATAGATTTGTAAAAGTATTTCAATAAATCTTATATGTGGCGAAATTAGCTTTTGGAATTGTTTAGGTGATAACCAGGCCCCTAATCTTACTCCATGACGAGTCCAAAAGCCTTATGAAACAAATTAATGATGCAACTTTGTCTTTTATTTATTTATTTATTTAATTCATGACAACTTACTGTCAATAAAAGTACATAATACAAGTTGATAAAAATAGTTCCCGATGGGCGAAACTTATATACTAGCTATGCTTCTACTCACAGACATGTGTGGTCAGAGACAGACTTTAGACACCCAAAATCCAAAAGTTGTATTGTCCAGATTCAGTCACGGTGGATGGAGAGTCGTATGTGTTGCAATGATAGCAGTGGTCGAAATCTCAGGAAAGAGAATGTGGTACATTTATGAATATGTATACAAAAACATTAACTTTATCAACATGGTGGTTACCGTGGCTGACTCGTATAGTCCACTACGAGCCACAATTAGCACTAGAGTGCCTTTTTGAAACCACTTCCTCGCCAAACGCAATCAGTATTACTAAATCCAAGCCGTCTAATTAAGGTATTTTAGAAGATCACCCGGACATGTAACTGCACAGTCCGAGATGTTGTCGATGATGTATTTGCCCAGAAACTTATTTCTAGTCTTTGTCATTGCTGTGCATTGACATAGAAAGTGGGTGAGTGATCTTCCTCTACTTTTCCACAGCTTCTATAATGGCTTCTGAATGGAATACCCAGTCTCTATGCGTGAGTCCCTACACACCAGTGACCAGTCAAAGCTATTGTAAACATTTGTTGTAACTAGGCCAGGTAGCACGTGTCACTCTGCAAGATTCAAGATCTTTCTACCGTCTGTTGCTATCAACATAAACTTTACAAAATTTAAACAAACAAATTTAATTTCATATTTGCCCAACTACTGTCAACTACGATATTATTGTCTGGGCATTGACGCAATCAAATTTACTATCTCCTATTTTTTGCCATTATTCTGCAAGCCTATATTTTCGGATTGAAGCACGTTCAAGTCCAAGCTTTGATGTGGGGAGCTGCATTATTACTGTTTTTCATAATGGTTTTGGACTCGACAAAGAGCAGAAATGTTGTCCGTTCGGCACAGTATATCTTGAAAAATATTCTTTGTTAATCCAGATATCATAGCAAATGAAAGGAACTATATTCGTTGAAAAAGTTTAATTCATAGAACATGATTTTATTTAAATATTAATATATTCCACAGACTTTATATTTTAATCTTTAATTACTTCTCTCCTTTTACTTTCTTACTCTACTCTACTCAACTCTATCTCGCCTCTCCTTCTGTTTCTTCTCTTACAATACTCGTATAGATACAGTCTTTAAGTATACAACATATATTGTATGAATATGTTTTTGCTATACTACTTCGATTCCATTATACAATTCAATTTACAAATGCTGTGAAGAAAAGTCTTTACTACTTATTTGTCGGTCTGTGTTATATTTTTATAAATTTTTCATATAATTTTCTACTAAACTATTTATTTTTACTGCTTTTTTACTTATTACTTAATTAAATGCTTAAATATTTAAAGTGAATTAGCAATTAAGAGATACAAACAGATAAAAAAACAAGAAAACCTTCTCTCAATTCTTATTTTCTCTTTTTCAATTGCAACTATTGTAGTAGACGAGTTAAATCTTCTAAGAATTTTTCTATTTTCCTTAAATTTGTACCTTTTTGTATTTCCATTTTTAAATGAACCTTTTCTTAAATAAACCTTTGACCTTTGCCATATAAAATATTTGTATTTTTCTGCATTAGTATAGTTCAGAACAATATAGAACAAATGATTAAGTATATGAATGAAATGGATGATATGGAAGAATATCTATTATTATATAAGTGTATAACTGAAAAATAAATAAACAAAATGAAACGCCCAAATCTTATGAATATTAAAAAATTTTAACATAAATGCAAGTGATCTCGATGCAAACCACGAACCCTCTTCCCTAATACTGTGGGAGAGATCGCCTATGCAACGGGAAAACTAAATGCAGAAAAAACAAAAATTATAAATAAATGAAAAAAATGCTGAAATTGGCAATTAAGAAAACAAAGTATTTTTAAGAATTATCAAATTTCAAATAATGAAAATAGCAAATATTACAGTAATATGTTAATGACAAACCATTAGTAAAGAAAACATTGTTAGTATATAAGAAGAAATGAATATGAATACAAACATGAGGACATAATTATTATTTAGCTCAAATATTTAATGATTTACACAAAAATCCATACGACAAATGAAATTAGAGAAATAAAAAAAAATGATTAAAATGCTTCTTTAGTGCATAAAATTAAATAAATAAAAATGTAAATCATTGCAATGTTAGGAGGAACACAACAGCATCAACTACAACTAATAAGATTTACATCTAGCAAAAACTTTTTAGATTTTAGTTTTATTGAAGATTTAAAAATCAATTGATTGAATAGCAGCAGTAAAACCGATACGAGATACGAAAATACAAAGCAAATGATAAATACATACATAATTAGATGTGCAGACCTTATGTTGTGTCATTAAATATAAAACTAAAATAAGAAAACCAAAACAAAAACAAAAAAGAAAATTGAAAACAATTAAAGAAGAAGAAGAAGTTTTAATGCAAAAGAAAATGAATACTATGAATGGATATCAAAGAAATAGAAAATATCATAAAGAATTTTGCAATAAACGAAAGAATACATTTCTATGTTTCCGAATGAGTTTCTAAAAATGAAACACACACAAAAATATTACAAAAAAAAAATATAAAAAATAAAAATATACTTTAATTGTGCTCATCCATTTAAATTATAAAAATAAACGAAAAATAAAAACAAATAAAAATATGCTCATCTTTATCAGATCTTAAGTAAACAATTATTTGTTTTATTGATTAATGCTGATTACATGATTATAGGAAACATGGTGAAAATCATTGAGTGCTTACTTACTCAAGCATTTCAAAGAGGAAAAATGAAATGTAAATTTGATTCTATTAACACAAACGAAATGTAGACAACCTTCAATCCACCACAGATTTCAATCTAAACTATCACAAAGCTTTGTCTAAGTGCACAACTGTACTGTATTGTAATGTATTTGGAAACATGGCAAACCACCTATGACGACGGCGTCTTAATGGGTTTTGTATGGTACATCATAAGCTGCATTATAACTTAGTCTAATAATCTAAATTTGTCAAAGCCTAGCTGTTGATGTATGTTTTAAGAACTAAAGCTGAAGGTTCCCTATTCACAGAAGATCAGTCGTGATGATAAGCTTTTATGTTAATATGTATTGATATTTGTTTAATTCTTCATAAAATTTCGGAGTTTATTCATTCATTTATGAGAACCCAATTTTTTCAGGCCCTTCCATCTCTTAAATTCCAGCAAAAAGACTGAAAATGCAACCACTTTCATTGTTTGCTTTACATTCTAAAACCATTTGAATAGTTGTGATCCTCAGATGTCTTTATTCATCTAAACCAAGTGACATAAATTAAAAAAAATTCCTGTAAAAGCAATATGTGTCATTCAACTAAATTGAACTGAAATGTATGTAAATCTGTTTATGAGGAGAAACAAGTCGTTTTGTTCCAGTTTACTACTCATTTTGAAGGGTGTGCCATCTATTGGTCCGATTTTGGTTTGGTCATTCAATTAAAAAAAGTAGGTATAAAAAATGATTTCATTCAAATGTTAGCCGCTGTTGGCTCGGCAATAGGCCACCCTGGAACGCCAATTTTCAAGCAATTTGTCCACTGTTTCCTGGTCAATTTGAGCTATTTCAATGTGAATGTTCTGTTCCAAGTGATCAATTGCTTGGGGATTTTTGGCGTTAAATTTATCTTTCAATGCTCCCCACAGAAAAACGTACAGCGCCATCAAATCATATGGACATCTTAAACGGCTAATCACACGGTTGTTAAATCTTTGGCGCAGAAAGTTATACCCAGCGATATTTTTTCATTTAATGACCTAAGCATCATCGAACCAATAAATGGTCCACCCTTTACTAAACTATTTCTTCGCTATTTATACTATTATACATTTTGTAATCTATATCTATCCTTATGGTTGGACTGACATTACATCCTTATCAGATACCTTTGTGTGAGTCTATAGTTAAATGCCTATGTGAACAATGCAGACGCAGTTGCTGTAATATCTTTCTATACTTATACTTACTCTTGTATTGAGTACATTCTTCATTTAGGAAATCCCACCAGCAATATGCCCTAATTGTTAATTTATGATAATTATCTTATTTACCCAAGGACTGTTATGAATCCTATATTAACTGATGAGCAAGCAGACTGAAATGAATGCAACGTGCTTTGGCTTCCTTCTCTAATTTCAGTAATTTGCAATATCCCTGGAACCAAATGCACTTAGTGTAGCCATCTGGATGCAAATTGCTGGAATATTCAGATTCCACCAGTCTGAAGGCAATTAAATTGCTATTAACTCAGATATTATTAGTACAATATACATAATTCCAATTAAATCCATGCATATGGTGCAGTCCCCAGAATTAACTAATCAATCAGTTCGTATTCAGCTCTTTTTATGTTAGTCGCAAAAACTTTCACTAGACCGTCTTTACACATTCAATTACATAGTTACTTTATAAATAACTAATTATTTCCTGTGAAAAATCAAATTTAAAATCACTTTGTCAATTTTGAGTGTGAAATACAAGAATTATTGAATTAATAATGCATTCCTAAAAGTATGCAACATTTTTTTTTTGCCTTCAACATTTTCTACACTCTGTCTGTCCGTCTCTCTCTTTCAATCTCATTACAGTGATGGCTTAAAATATGAGTACATTGATAGAATTTTTTATTTAATTAAAAATATTCTGATAAAAAAAAAATTGCATTTAAAAATTTTGTTTTTATTTTATTTTATTAATATTTATAAATATGTAATCATTATAAAATCAGTTGTACGAACATCTGACATCATAATTAACATAACATACTAATTTATTATTACAATTATACTTTTTTACGTATGCCTACCAAGTTTCTATGAACTAATAACATGTGTTTTTTTTTTTTTGTTTTGTTTTTTTTTTTTTTATATCGTTCTGTCATCATTTGTTTAAATTAAATATCACATAAAAATAAATTAGCATAAAATACAAACAATTGATTTACAAATTAAAACTTAGAAATAATTTAGTTGGTGTCGATTGATTGTTGATTTTGTTTTGTTGTTATTATAAAAGTTATGGGCGATTTATTTTTTGATTTATTTTGTTTTGTTCTTCGATTATCATGTGATTAGTTGAATAATCATAAAATAAATCCTTGTTCCAAGATGCCTTACTCTCTGGAATGTATTGCTAATCATTGTCATTATTATAGTTATAAACATTTGACATCTTTATCTTCGTTATTCTCATCGATTGGAGGGAATGCGTTTCATCATTTGAAATTTCATTTCTTTCGTTTTGTTTTGTGCAATTTTTTTCATAAAGTTTTTTTTTAAGCAAAATTATTGTACATACAAATTTATGGTTATAGCTAAAAACATATAGTTAAAACTAAGAATTTGCCAAGTCAGTCATTAAGTGTAATTAATAACTACTACATACATATAACATATACATATGTATGTGATGGTACTGCTAGCTACAAATAGGTCGATCCAGGCGAACAAGTGGCGGCAGGCAGCGGGCGTTGATTGTGCCCAAACCCAGTTTAGTCATAAGTCATTAGTAGAATGAAGATTAGAGTAAAGTAGTGTTGAGGAAATGAAGAATGCTTGTTACACATCATGTCAATTTGACATCAGATGTCCTGATGTTGTCTATTATTAACACTACTGCTGCCACTACTACCAGAAGCAGTCTGCTCCAGTTGAGCACGTATCATTGATGCTGTGACTGCTGCACTATTGCCACTGCTGGTTGCCGAGGGCGAGGTGGGTGTCGCTATTGCAGCCACATCCAAAGCATTCAGAGTGTTGCTGGATGCAGCTTTTTGATTGGGGAAAAGCACCGAATAGGCTGGTGGTGGATCAAGTTCTTCATAGTTAGGTGGAGCAGTCACACTAGTGGGATCCATGCCACCATTTACTGCAGCGGCTGCCAGCGCCGCTTCGCGTTCGTTGTTCACTGCATGCTGAGAGGCAGAAGCTGAAAGTGAACGTATGGTTTGAATGTGAGAGCTCAAGCGACAAAAGCAGACTGAATAGAAGACAACAAAGCGATAGCGATCGGTTGAAAATGATATACAAATATGATATAACACAAGATTTAAAAATATGAGTAGTGTTGTTTTTGTTGTTTCGCGTTGATTTGATTTGATTTGTTTTAATGTTAAGGCCAAGGAAAAGGAAATTGCATTTTAGGTTCAGCAATAATTGGAAATATTTATACATATGTCGATTGTGTATAAGAGTGAGTGAGAGTGAGAGTGTGTGTGTGTGTGTGTGTGTGTATGTGATGAAAAAATAAAAAAGTAAAGAGAACATATCATGAGTATGTCTGCACATCAAGAATATTAAACACAAAATCCACATGGCATAAAATACTTACCCCAAAGACCACAGATGAGCAATGCACCACCGCAAAGCAACATGCCCAACATAAGATAACCCCAAGGGCCATATTTTGACAGATCTGAATGTAATCCGGAACGTGTTGAGTTGCGACGATGAAAACCACCACCAAGACTAGAATCTGTATTATTCTCCACCTTGGGATCGGTCTCATTTGCTTCATTTGTCACTTGGCTATCATTACCGCTTGTGCTCATTTCTTTGGTATTTACTTTACGCAATGTGGTTCTATTCACAGCCACCAGCAGGGGACCATCCATGTCACCGCCACCATCCATTGACACACGATCACCATCGTCATTTAGATGCGGGATTATTGTGCTTGCTTGCTGATCTGTTGACGGTGAATCATAAGCAAACAAATTACGAAATACTTCAAGGGCGAATTGTTCAAAGATATCTGAATCCATGGCCGAAGGTAGTGGTTCACCAGTTCGTCGATGTTTCCAGCACATACCATAATCTTCATCACTGTCATATTCATTACTATAGGGACAATGACGTATGCCATCACAGACCAGATCCTTTGAGATGCACAACAAGGGTTCATTGCTAGAATAAATAAACATACAATTACTGAGCACTTGAAGGAATAAAATTTCCCATTTGAACTTACCCAATTCTCAGACATTGATGTTTTTCATCACCTCGGCATTGTTCACCTTTACCCAATGCGGTTACCATTAGTTTTGACTTAAGCGTATGTTGTCCATGTTCCCAAACAATACGCACACGTCCATGGAACAAACGCACTGGATCCTCCATTTCAGGAGCTGTGTCTTCCAACTGGCAAGGATCAACGCGCCATTGAGGTGTGTGTGGATCCAATGAACTAAACTGAAATGAAAACAAGTTATATCAATATAAGTTTTCAATTTAAACACGGCGCCATATGCAAATTATTTACGCATTTAAAATGTAAACTTAAATAAAATAAAAATTACTTATTAACGCGCATATAAAAAAGAGGCGTTGTATATGATAAACACAAAATTTACACATTAAAAATGTGCGATATTCTACTTGCGATGAAGCATACAACAACGCGATATTAATTATTTAAATAAATTAAAACTTAAACAAAACAAAAACAAAAAAATACGGTAATAAAAAACTACTTTATAGCAAAAATAACCGGCACATGATTTCGTGCGCGTGAACAAATTTTATTCATTTTTATTTATTTATTTTATTTTATTTATTTATAAATTATTTTGTTGCATTCAAAGTGAGAACAAAACCGAATTGAATTCATTTAAATGAACTGTATTGAACCCACCGCTGCTATTCACCCCACCCAACCAAAGTGAATACCAATTCAAAATGATAAAGATGAAAAACAAAAGTAAAATAGTATTTAAGTAGTTAAGTAGTTAAAAAGGTGAAAATACAATAAAAGCAAATAAATAAAAATATGAATATATTTCTCATTTAATTATTTATAAACTTTTGGCTTTCACTTTCACTTTGTCATTCAATTCAATTTCTTACTACTACTTATTCACATAGATTATTATTATTACTATCAAATTACTTTTGTTTCCAAGTATAATTTTAAACATTTAAATATCTTAAAATAAACATAATTTAATTGATATCATTTTAATTAATATTTTCTTTTCTGTCAAGAAAGAGCAACAACTTTTTCTGCGATTATTGAAGATATTGGAATGAAATCAAACAGCAATCAGGGGAGTTGGTGATCGATAGAAGATACAATTAATAGTTTTGATCCAAGTCACAGTAAATATCTTGTGAAATACTATATGAGATTAAAGATGAAGAAACGAACTCAATGTGAACAAATATTTAGATTAGATTAGGGGAAGGGCTGCAGCCGCAAATGTGCCTATTGTGATAACCCCCGTCATCACAGATTCTGTTATTCATCAGGAATGCCAAGACTTTCTTCGAAGACAAATCTGCAATTTTAACTGTTTAATACTGGTTTCCAAGGTGGAGGAGTCTGATTCAGATTGTGCAGTCACATAGTACTTGTTCTACTGACTCCTCGTGTTCATTGTAGTCTATAGTCTATACAAATAGCTATGACAGATCCGCATGTTATAAAAGTGTTTCGTTAAGGCTGGAACAGAATGGTGTAGCTGAAGATGATTCTGAGTCTGAAACCCGAAATCAAAAGTGAACAGAATGTAAGGTTCATCCATTATCGCTTTTTGTTTTGAACATCAATTAGCTGTGTTTGTCATTTGAAAAGCAGACATAGAGAGAAAGATGATTTGAAGCCGAGTGAAGTCAAAGTAGTTTGACTTTTCACGGTTTCAGCTTCATCTTAACATTGTGTTCGTTCACATAAAAACAGCTACATTTGATTTGTTGATCAGACTCAGCTTCACCATTCTGTTCCAGCATTTACTCTGCAATGTCCTGTCAAGAAACCTAAGACTATCCGGATACCAGTCTGTGTCAGTCCCAGTAATTCCCCTGTCGTGCCATTGTTGGAGTTTGGTTTTCATCGAACTCCAAGGCAGTCCGCAGAATGGCTCTGGTTCAATGAGAACGTTAGCAGATCTTTTCTGGTGATGAGCAAATATAATATATTGCAAATGCAGTCAGAATCAGAATTATGTTACCTCCTGACTGATAGACAGAAATTAGATAACGCTTACATCAGTGGCACTCTCTAATATGACTAGAACTTCAAAATATAAAATAGATCTACATATGGAGATTTATCATTTAGTATCCATAGAAATTCTGTAGCACTTGGATAACAAACGAGAATATTAAAAGATGTCAAAGACCACACCATACCCGTTTTTAAACTTCCTTACAACCACACACTTTATATAATTATTTTAATTTGCTTAATAAAGAACGGGTATGTATTATTTATCTCTATAAACAACTTCTGACAACTTAAAGTTAGTTAGAGAGGCCTACGCATTACAAACTACTTTAGTGTATCAAATCGATTAAGATATATTGACCAAATACGTATGTTAGAACTTTCATATTGAATTTTCAAGACTTAAATGCTTGAAATGATTACACCACTTGTTATTTGTAACCGGTTCAGATACTTATTATTATACTACTGTACAATAGTAGTAGAGATACAACAACTACAACAACAAAAGGCTTAGTAACAACAAACTTATAACATTAAAAAATACGATCAAAGAAATAGAAACATTAAAAGAAAAATTCTATTCAATCAGAGATACTAGAATCAGAGATAAAGAAGCAACGGCAACTGGTTTCGCATGCCATAAACATTTTTTTTATTGAAATTTTTCATTTCTATATTCTTTTAAGAGAACCTTAAATAGTAACAAAGACATGTTTGCAATTTTTAAATAGCTTAACAAACATATACATATATAAACGAACAAATGAATTGTCTTAAAAGTTTTTTTTGAATTACTTCATCTTTTATTTTGTATTCTCTATTCCTTTCTTTTCTTTTGTCATTAATTATTCACAATGAAGTTCATTGACTTTTCATTGAACCTAACAAAGTTTCCGGTGATCATTAACACAACTGTGAAGTCTTCAATAAAATATGGATAAAGGTAAGTACAATAAGATGTGTGTTTCACAGATTGAAAATCATAAACAGTTTCTAAAAATCTCAAAAGATCTGCCCCAATTAACGTAGAATCATATCAGATCAGATTAATGCTCAAAAGACACTACATTACATTATTGCAGCGCCATTAAACTGGTTGAAGTTCATTTGAATTTAAATAAATAGATAAGTCGAAAAACATGTAGTACTATGAGTATTACGTTCACCATATGTCACATAACATAATTTTTAGAACAACAAACAACGCCCACTTTTGTCATACTCGTAGTATAAAAAAGTAATACATAAAATAACAAATGTTGTAATTGTCTCATAACTGGTTTATTTTTTATTATTGTTTTCATTTTTATTATTATTGGTTAAGGTCAACTGAAGAGAAGAAATAATAAAAAATCTAGAGAAAACAATATTATTTAACTCCAACGAATTTTGCATGCCTTTCGAAAACACTAAGATGATGTGTATAGTTAACCGAATGTTAAAATTTTCCAAAGTACACACACAGTGCTATCTTTGATGGTTTATTTATATTGCATTATTACAGATATTCAAAAGTTTATAGAGTGACTTTGTCTAATCAGTCTACACATTCTTTTGTCTCGTAGCAATAATAAGTGTGCTTCAGTGAGAATAAAAAGTCGACAAATCGCCCATAGTGCATTGTAGAAATTCTGAAACCTTCTAGAAAAAAAAGTCGACCACTTTCAACCTCCATATTTTCCACACCCCATCGACACACAACCACCATAGTGCACGATGGAGGACTTGGGGCTACTGTCATACACAAAGACCATTCGTCTGCGATGTGTAGTTTTGGCTGTAGACTGAAATCCAGGAACACACACTTCTCATATTACATAGCGAGTCGAAGGTGACAAAAAAAAAGAGGTAACTGGCGGAAATGCCCATATATAGATAAACAACTAGGTATTGATTGAAACCCATGTCTGTTCCAATAATCCGAGAACTTCTAGTGAAACATGAAGAAATTTTAGTTCTTTAAATCAAATATCGATACCTTTACATAGAAACAAATGGACTGACAGATCGATCGAAGATTCCAATGAGTGACAAACATCATTGACAAAATAATAGTGACTTGATAGAATCAAAAAAATTGAGATCTTCAAGGTAAACAAACAGTTTATCTAAGTATTTGGAGTATAAAGAAATCTCTATTTTTGTAAATAATCAAATAGAACTGATTTTGTGTGGTGTTAATGTTGATGTGTGAGATGTAAATTCAATAAAATTTACATAATCATCACAGATAAACTAACCAAACCAAACCTTATTTTAAGTATATATATGTATTTATATGTTATTAATTCGCTATTTATGTTAATGAAATATAAGTTGTGTTTTGAAAAAATTTAATATATTAAAGCGTAGATATGTCAGTATTTCAACTTCTGGTTTTCCACACACTACATAACTACTAATAGACTCGAATCTATGTCAAATATGGGCTGCTGCATTTGAAAGATGATGATGATGATGAAATGGCAGCTTGTCGACGCTAACAAACTGCAATAATAACAACAACAACATTTACTATATACAATATGCCATTAATGTTCACGACCAACCAAGACACAACACCATCTGATCTGATGTGATCTGGCATCATCATATTCTCTACTACTTAGATACTATTGTACTATTATACTCAACTCAACCCAACTCAACTCTACTACCTTATTTAGATACAATTGTATGCAAAATGTATTATTTTCAATTTATCTGTTTGCCTTACGCCTGCCTGAATGCCTAACAAGCAAGCAAGTAAGTAAGTGAGTGACTGTCTGCCTGCCTGCCTGCCTTCCTGACTGACTGACGCTCCTCTTTTGCTATTCTATATTTATTTATCTATATAGTATATAATTTTTATTCTTATCCTCATCATGTTACACTGCATGCGAAATGAACGCGCATCGCAACGTGTTTGAAATATAAAATGAAACACAGGAATACAAAATTCAAAAAAATGGAAAACAAGCACAAAACAAAATAAATGTGTGTGTGTATAAAATATAAATTGCTTGTGGGTGTGTAAGTGTATGTGTCTCTATTATAATTTATGCATCAATTTTTTACAAGTACCTATATTTTGTATCTTTATATCTTTGTTCACATGGCGCATATTCAATTTTTAACGTCGCAATATGCCAAAAGTAGGCTTATTTTGCTAGGCGTAATGGAGAAATAAATTTTAATAATTTTTGTTGTTTAATTTGTCTTTAGTTCAAGTTCAGTGTCAACCAAATTAACAGCAACAACAACAGCAACAACAATAATATGTGTCAGAATATAGTAAATTTTATTAATTAACTAATTGATTGTTGTTTTTTTGTGAGAGAGAATTTTTTTTTATTCAGCAATCAAAATGCTTAATAAGACATGAGAACTTGAAGAGATTTTTCTTTAAATGTTAGAGGGCAATAGTTCCCAATTGAAAGTGCGAGGGTTGATCATTGACATGGCTAACATTTGTCAAACGAAATAACACTTAACTTCAGTTGTGTCCATACAAATAGTAGTGCATCATATCCTACTGATTAAACATTTTTTTTGACATTTTCTGTCTGGCAAATTGGAAACTTTTGTTATGTTGGTTCGTTGAACAGATTGCAAAAAATAGGAAAACATAAAATTCCCAACACTGTTTTTTGATTAATTATGTTAATTGCACAAAAAATCTGCTATTCATTAAAATACAATAGTAGTGCTTCACATAAGCATGTAAAAAAAATGAAAAAAAAAAATCAGAAAGTGTGTTTAACGGTAGAAACTCTTAATTAAGCTCGGCAACACTATCTATGCTTATCTGGGTGCCGGGTCACTCCGGTATCCAAGATAATGAGATGGTGGTCGAGTATGCCAAAAAAGGCTCGGAACTGCCTGTGTCTCAATCAATTGCCGATATTTATAGACCATTACAGGATGTCCTCTCATGCCTGGAGGTGAAAACCAGAGATCTAGAAGGCAGGAATTGGGCTAATAAGTCCGGCTGCACTGTCGCTAGGACCCTCCGGCCTTGCTATCAGCCAAAGAGAACCTCCAAACTTCTACACTTCAACAAGAAAAGAATTCAGACGATGACGGGAGCTATGACGGGTCACAGCACCATCGGGCTAATGGCCCAAAGGATGTAGGAACTGGAGAGCATCCAACACCTCCTCTGTGATTGCCTTCTTCTTAGTAGAGAAACCGTCTCAGGAAACCGTTCTTCAAGAAGTTGGGCAAAATGTCATTTGTAGACCTTGTTCTGTTTGTGGATTCCTCATGCTGGTATTAGAGAAAGAGGGTAATCTCTGGGACCAACCTTGGACTGTAGTGGATTACCTCTTCCTATACCCTTTCACGTTTTATCAGGCATTACAATGGACCTTAAGGCTTCTGGGTGAACATGCGAAAAATGCGATCAGCCTGCATAACCTAACCTTACCTTGGTGTGTTTAAGTAGTCCAATAATATTCTGGTATAAATTTTCTGTAAAAGCGTTACTGTTTCTTTTTTAGTTGGTAGAGGTAGAGGAGCTCAGTATAGAAACTTTACAGCTTCTTTATTCCTAACACAATACATATGACCGTTGTATTGCATAAGTAAAAAAAATTAACGATTGATAAGGATAAGAAGTCCCCTCATCACTTAAAATATTGTAAATTTTCCAAAATTACCAAAAGCAAAGTAAGTAAATCCCAACTTAATAACAACAGATAACGATGATGCTTCTGCTGATGTTATTAGCACTAACATTTTTATAAGAAATACTTAAACTTTATTATATAGTATCTTTTCAAGTATAATTCTTTGCTAATAAGATAATCACATATAAGTTGTCAATTTTTTATTACCATTATATTTAATAATTATCTTCTAGTATTATTAAATAATTTGTCATTTTATGCTTGTTGTGTTGTATAATCTGTTTAGCACAACTCACAGTTCACCTTGGTAGATGTTTTTCTAAATATGTATACTTAGCAACAAAATTTACTTTTATGTGTAGTTAGTTTTTGTTATTTGAGTAATTTTTGCTGTTCAAAAGTGTCAAATTAAATGAAAACCACAAATAAAACAATAAGCAATATGATAGTTTTTTTTACATTTACACGTACATTTATCAAAGTTGAATTTGTATGTGAATCTTATATCTGTCTGAATATACACCTATCTTAAGGTAATTTGAGTTGACTAAAATATCTAGTAAAAAAAAACCACCAGATTTAATCATGAATATTATTTTACAAAACCAAAAACCGAATAGTATAAAAATAGTATAAAACTTTAGCTAACAGGAACTTCATTGTGAAAAACCATTAAACAAAAAAACACACAAAAAAATCAAACTAATTTCCATACAATGAATAAACCACAAAACGCATAAAATTATCTAAACACACTCAAACACACACCCATATGGGATGAAGATACTTACTAGATAAATAGCGGAAAGGGCAAAGACAAAAATACAATAAAAACAATAAAAACAACAACAAACATTTGAAATATTGTAGTAGTAAATGTTTGCATTGTTGCGTCATTTGTTCATTTGAGGTTGACTTGGTTTTGAGGAAATCGCATCACTAAAACTTCAGTTCAGTTAAGTTTTTGCTTTGTTTTCTTTCGAACTTCGACGATGCGTAATATTGTCTGCGATTATTTGAGTTTAATCTCTTATATAAATATTTTACATAATTTCAATGTTTATACAATTTTTAGGGTGCGAACGAACCCAAAAAAACATTACTTAGTAGATACACTTAATCACTCACCAAACATTGAGAAGTTTGGATGACATGAAACTATCAAGCTAGCATAATAACTATTTGGCAACAATACTCTCCTCAATGGGTATGAAAGTCGATTTTGTTTAACGTGAACACCTGTCATGGAGACTTTATATTAAGATGACGAGCACAAGTACCAACGGGCACAGGTACCAAATTCAAGTCATAATTATATGACTCACTCATTGGTCTATTAGTTGGGGCCTCTTTCAAAGCTCTGCTGCTCTATGGGTCACAGCACCCGATTGTATAACGCAACTCCACTTAGAGTTAATGCTTTACCCGCATCAGGGTCACCACGATACTCTCTTCACGATGGTCAGCACGGAAACAAGCCTCTGATCAGATTCCAAGGTACTACATTCGAACTCCAAAAACAGCTAAGGGTTGGTGCCCCAACTCTAAACGGCAAATCCAGTGGGGGCACCCGATTCAACCTTCGGGTGTGCTGGCTATTGTCAAGCACGTTAAGTGCAAGGGGATTTTCATGGCTTTGCAGCCTGGAGATGTTTTTGTTACTAATTCCTTACGGATCGTCAGTGTCTGTTGATATCTGTTCAGATCTGAGTATCTCACGTACCAAGGTGCTCCAAACCCTTGAAGAATCTCAATGTTTGAGTGGGAGGCAATGCTCAAGAGCTCTATTTCATAAGTCCACACCGGTTTGAGTATGGACTTATATAGTAACAGCTTGTTTTCTCAGACTTAGATGCGAGCTTGATCTTAAGTACCACATCATTTTTAAGAGTTTTAGGTCAAACTGTTTCATTTTGAATTTCATGTGGGGCTGTCCAAGGTATTTCGCTGTTGTCTTTTTTGGAATGATATCTGCATTAAGGCTTATGGGAGAGCAGCTCTTCCGATTCATGGTGAACGTTACATAAATGGATTTCTCTGTGGTCACGGCAATGTTACATCTTTTGGTCTACGGTTATATAATATTTATTTGGTTCTGCAGTCTCTGGAATATGATGCAGGTTCGGTAACCCACAGATGGAACTGTAAACACTATATTCATGGATACAGTTTTCGTTTAGTTAGGTCTCTTCTGCCAAACTGGCAGCATACTCATTGCATATCATGATTGCTTAATTTATTGATTAGAAAAGATAACGACTGTGTGTACAACAGTTCCAATGCTCTTTTGAATCGCTTTAAAATCAGTTTGAATCGTGATATCAGTCAGAACTAATACTAATACTTGAAATACTTTCTCTACTGAGAAAGGGTACAACAATTGTTGATTTAATCGGGTCACATTCACTATGGCTAAAATCTATTAAACGGACTTCAAGAAACTTGGTCATGTTCCTTGTTCCCCAGAAGTATGAGATATAGTTTATTATTGAGTGATTATTTACTTTTATTTTCTAGACCTAGAAGATAGACTTAAGAGGATAAACAATACTCTCAAAAGGCGTTCTCATAACTGATGTACATGAAAATTAAGAGACCCATGTATATATTTTTAGTCATAACTCTTAGCTAGTAAATACACAATACTATACTATTTTCTATCTTTTTATTGTATTTTTATGCAATTTTTATTTTTAAATTTATGACTTCCTTTGCAATAATCATGAAATTCAAATGCATAAATCAAAATAAAGAATATCTAAACATCACGAAAATGCATGCAATTGAAGAAAATATCCTAAGTAGAAAAATATATTTTAAAAAATTTAATGAATTCCTCCTCCTCCTTCTCATTCTTCTTCGCAGAGACAAAAAAGAAATTATTAAAGTCATAAAAAATAACCAAAAGTTAAGAAAGATTTCCTGAGTCATGGTCACGCGAAAATTGTTTAAATCAAACATGATTTCATGGTCTAGAAGTAAGTAAGTATGAATTGACTGACTTGGTTAGCGTGTGAACGAAAAATAATAATAATACGAAGAGTATAAAAATATCTTCTACAACCATTTTTGAAATAGACAAAGTGCGCGCATGCGTAACACAAGAACACAAAGTACATTTAATGAACAAAGAAGAAATGCAAACATGTTCACAAAGAAATGCTAAAAAAAAATATTCTATCACAATAAACGAAACGGAAAAAGTTGTCATTTCGTTTGTGTATTGCGTTTATTTTTAGTCATTTGTAAAAAGCACGATTTTAAACATTTCAAATGGAACAGAACAGAATAGAATGGAATACTAAGTCAAGTTAGGTAGATAATTAAATTAGCATGCCCCAACCTCAATTTTTGTGGTACTTATAGTAAGTAGAAAATTTATCACATTTATACTAAGTACTTACAATGCTTAATGGACAGGTGCGACCATGTAGAGATTTCAATGCGGTTGTATTGAGTTTCTCGATTAACGATGACATTTCATTAAGTGCTGAAGTACTTGACTTGTTGGGTTCCACTGTACTATGCTGGGCAGGTGGTGGTATTGCATCTACAGTGGCACTTTCCATTATTTGTGATTGTTGATGCTGTTGTGATTGTTGATGATGATGCCTCAATTTCGGCAATATCAAACGTACAATGAATCCATATTCTGGTGGTGCACTCAATATACGCGTACAGGATTTCTTTTTGCCACCAAAAGCATTTGGTTTGAATTCCAGTATAACACTTGACTCTTTGCCATCACTTTCAATGAAATGTTCATGTTGAGCACTGCACAATTGCTTGAAATTGGGATTTGTGAGCATATCGATATCTGCAATAAAATAACAACAAATTAAAATAATGAGTTAATTCAATATAATTAAATACAAATGAAGTGAAGTGAAAGTCCAAATAATTGCATAGCAGCAGCACTAAATGATGCAAGAAAATTTATTAATTCACTATAAACATTATTAACATGTTGTCATTTTCACTAGTGTCAATCAATCAATCAATCAGTCAGTTAGTCAAACAGTTAGTCAGTCAGAGTCAGAGTGAAACCAATCAATGTAAAATATTGACTCAGTGACACAATTCATATTTATTTTCTCTCAACTTTCAATGATGATAATTGTTATGTTGTTACCGACAGACAGTCAGTCAGATATTCAATTACAAACTTTTATTTTTATCAAGAGAGTCCTTCAAACTTTCATCATTCATTTGAATACTCCTCACATGTAACATAAATACAATATACTTCACTCCTAGTGTTTCTGTTGTCAATCAATTGTTGATAGTCAAAACTTTGTTCAACAAAAAGTTTCTCAACATGATGATGAGTGAAATGTTGCTAATAATGTTGCATCTGCATATGATGGTGTTGGTGATTGTGATGTTGATGTTGATGCATGTTTGTTGCGCTGCATCAAGTGCAACTGACAAAAAAGTGTCAAACACTTAAACAGATATTTGATATTCTTGTTGTTCTGTCACTGTCAAAATGTTTGGTAGTCATCAAACACCACACACTCTCTGGGGAACAACTGCTCAATTGATTGAATTTTGAATTGAAACCTGTGCTCACTTAGCTCATCAGCAATTGAAACCTGAAACAACATAACTTAATAAATGATTGAATGTATCAATCAACGCGTGTATCTGTTAAATATTTTTATAAGCGTTTAAAGCTCAATTTGCTCAATTTATTTTCTATTTTATTTATTCTTTTTCCAAGTTAATGTCTTTTTTCTTTTATTTTTTTCTTAAATTATTTTGCACTCAGTGCGCGTGTGGAACAACACAGCAACAAATAAAACAACAGAAGAACAAAAACAAGTCAAAGGTTGTACAGTGAAAGGCGCTAACAAAAATAAATACAATAAATACAATACATAAAAAGTATAAAAATAGTTGTTAAATTAATAATTCTCATACAGATACCCATATTCAATATTCATTGTATCAAGATACATCATGCTCATTCATATGCTTGCTTCTGTACTTATTTGTTACAAGTAGCGTATTGTGCTGGATGCCTTTGCCTCATTCCATGAATATCATCATTGAAAGCACAAAAAGTATTAAGAGCAAACACGATTCATTGATTCATCATCATCATCATCATTGTTCTTTTCCATAAGCTGTAAGTTGATTGTAAACGAGCTCAATAGTTGTACTCACTTATAACTTATTATACTAGTTGTTTCTGTTGCATGTGAACAATTGTCAATTGTGGGTGAAAATAATATCTATACAAATACTCATATGGTTTTTTTCCTCACTTTTTAATATAATACAATAATAAATTGGCAATTGAAAATTAAATAAAAAACAATAATAATAAAAAATATTATTGCAAGAGAGTATATGGTACATCAATTGATTGTCTTTTTTAATCTGATAAAATTTCCTAGAAATCGATTATTTTCTACAATAATTGACAAGAGCATTTCAACTTTTTTTTTCTATTGGCGCAAAATTATTGTTGATAAGAAGATTTTGCATCACAACTTTCTTCAATAACAAATACTAGTTTGATATTAAGATAGAATAGGTTAAAAGTGGACTTTCTTCTTTATATAAACAGATCATTTGATATTGTTCTGGTACTCTAAAAAAAGCTTATGAAAAATTTGAACTAATTAAGTGTTGAATTTATTGTTAGACAAATGTTTTTGTCAATCAATATAAGCTGTTTCAACTGTCGTTTCCTCTCTTATGATACTTCATGCAATACAAATACTTAGTAACACCATCTTCATGTAGAAGCTGACATATCTAATTTCTATTATCACTTTTGTCTTATGTTTGTTATATTAAAAGGTATGGTTTAGCTTCATAAACATAGAAAAGAAGCTTCGTGTTCATGACTGTTATTCTATATATGTATGTTTATAAATCAATTACTTTGTATAAGTCCTGCAAAAGATTAAAGCGGAAAAATTGAAAAAAAAAAACACAAATTGACCATTACTATCAAAAAACGAACAAGCCTGCATTTAAAAATTGAAAATAGCACGGTGTGCGAGTGAGATTGCAAATCATGACCATGAAGAGAGCTTGGTCATGTATTAAGCGGTAGTCATCTGCAGTGTATTAAAATAAAAACCAGGACAACACTCATTTACTTAATTAAAGTCGCAAAAGAAGAAGCAGAGGATGAAGAAAATAATATGGAGAGATATAGAAAAACAGTGGCAACAAATGAATTTTAACGAATAATGAGGATTTTCTAAAACATTAAACGAGAAATGATTACACAAATGTAACAGCTAACCAATCAGTATCCAATAAATATTTGAGAAGGAGAGATAGAGCAACGTCTACCCGGGTATCTAGTAGGATATACTTATAAATGAAGAAAAGATTCTACTCATCATTATGTATCAGAGATGATATTTTTGTGTTTTTATATTATAAACTCATTATTTCAATTGATTATTTGATTTAATTTCATTTGATTTGATGTGATAACTTCAATGTTAATATCTTTTCTTTGATTTAACCTACTGATTAAAGTGAATATGTTTGATTATCAAGATTCATTACAATGACATATCATTTCAATATATTACTTAGTAGTAAGAATATCTTTAAAAATATATATACTTATTTTATACAACAAAAAAAAATAAAAATAAAAATAAATAAATAAAAGTCATGATCATTAGAGGCGTCTACAATGAATCATCAAGTATTTTCCTGTTTTTCAATTTTCCTATTAAACACTTCTCATGTGCACAGACATGCGCCGGGTAAGTTATTTTATTAATGCACACGTGACATGGCAAACAATTTACACAAAATTTATATATATTTTGAGTTATCTACATGACCTACAAAATTCTTTAGAAATTTTTAAAGGTAATAAAAAGAATGCAGTAGAAAGAAAAAGACCCTCTTAAACTATACAAAAAGACAAAAGATTTATTTCGATTTACTAATTCACCATCTCTTATGTTCATACATACCTTTCACCACCAATTTTTACATATTTGGAATTTGTTAATTGTGATTTCTAATCGAATTGTGATGTTTTATGAGTATATATCTTAACGATAAGCTTATATAGGAGATATCTCAAATATTGATTAATTTGCTTCAATTTCTAATTATGTTGTGTAAATTGTGATGTCATTGTGAGTTTTGGCAACAAGTTTCTATTGATTTTAGTATGAAGACTACATCTTTTAGTAATTCAGGAATTTGGTTTAAATTTCAGTTCGATAACTCAAAAACTAAAAACACTATTTTGCATAGAAATTGACTGACAAAAGGACATGACCATGTTCATGATTCTCATCATCATGTCGAACCTATACACAGTAGTATAAATAGTATAAAAAAAAACTAACAAATAACAGTCAATAAATTATAAGTTCGTGTTTCAATATTTTATGATTATAAAAAGTTCTTTTGAAACTTGTGTTTTTAATGAAATTTTCATTGATGTGAAAATGAAACTTTAAATAAAAATCATGAAATCTAATACTATTTGTGTCAAACACAAACAAAATCCCTTGGAAATGATCATTGAAAACGACATTAATTTGTATACAATCGATCACATGTGATAATTGATACTAATATGACAGATAAACACAGGCCAACAAACTGAAAAACACAGACAATTGTGCACGCTACATTACAGCAATTGTTGTTAGATCATTTTCTATGATGATGATGACGATGATGATGAACAAACGAGTGAAAATCAATTGCGGCCTTGTATAGTCTGCTGTAAAAATAAAAAAATAAACCTGCACTTTAGATAGATAGATAGATACTTTGTAACATAGATACACCATATGTACAAGTTTGTAGGTGTATGAGTGTGTACACCGCCCAACTAGTAAAGCTCAATTGCAGTCATTATGCATGGAATCACATACATACCCATAGATGCAAACATATGTGTACAATGATTTAGGTTGACCTGATTTTTTAACTACACTGAAAAAATATGTTTAGAAAAAATTATACAAAAAACTATTAGAAAACTCTAGAGAGACAACTTAGTATTGTTTTAATTCGCATGCGTCACGCGCTTGTGAACTAAACAAATACGATAACGATACGAAACGAAACGATCTAACAACTCGTTTTGTTTTGACTCAACAGATAAAATATAAAATGCCTCATTAGCCAAAACAATAAAGTTGTCTATATGCACTCATCGTCTACTATTAACATATGTTGTTCTTCATGCTTCTCTAGTTTCACGTTGACAAAATGATGTCCAAGATGATCATTTTGTGTTTTTTATTTTTTAATATAAAATCTATAAAAACAAACATTTTTGTCATTATTCATGCAAATTCATCATCATCATCGTCTTATTAATATTTTTATTTTCATAGTTTCAATGTCAAATCTTTTATAGTTTATACACGTGTTCATCTCTTTAACTGAAAGATACATAATATTTTTACTGAGAATAGAAAAACCCCCTTTGACGTATTGAATATCATAAATTAAAAGGAAACAAAATATTCCTCTGTCACTTTCAGATGTGAAGCAATATTAGAATGGATTACTATTACCAAATGAAGATATCATCAGGCACTGATTACATACTAAGATGAATTACTTAGGAGAAGAATCAAGTCATTTTCATGCAATCTATTCAAAAATATGTTATAAATAACAACTAACCCCTTCAGCTTTCCAAACTATTCAAGATTAAATCCCAATGTTAGAGGCAATAAATCAAACTATTATACAATAATATGAACAATACTACTTAAACTTGAGTCAGTTCTTAAATATATTAATGATAAATTACTTAAAACAACTGTTCGATCAAAGAGCACATGTACTGTTTATGTATTGTTTCTGTTTTAAACAGTATATCATTGGAACTATTTTGTGAACTAAAAGGCTTCTTCTGCTGCAACGTCTGTCATTTTTTTTATTAATTCTTAATTTTTCTGTTATTATAGAAACAACTTAAACAATTTACAATAAATTACAAGACAACAATACAAGATTAGTAAGTGGGACAGAATGGTATGAATTAAAAAGATATAATAGAGAGATCGACAGAATGCGACGATCTTTTCAGCCGTCCCGCCACCATAACTCATCCCATTCTGGGTCACTTTAAAAGACGCCTGGCTAATTTGTTTGAAAGATTCTTCAACCACTTCATATACTCCTTGGCCTGACGATCACTAATCTTAGGAACCCCTAAGTCCTTCTCAAGGTCCGCTGTTCGCATAAACCACGAGGCACCAGAGATCAGAAGCAATGTTATGGCCTGCAGTACTATGATCTTCGGTATGATCGATTTCGCTGCTATGCCGTACAAACTGCAAGCAAATTGCAATAATTGCTTTGTAAATACGAAATTTATTTTTTAAGGACAATTTATTCCGGCTGTTTAAAAGCTAACGCAATTTCCCAATTCTCTTTCTGAGGGATTTCGTGATACCAGTAATATGTGTCTTGAAAGTTTGCTGCCTATCCAAATACACACCCAGGTATTTATACCCCGAAAGGTGCTCCAACAGCTGATTGCAAAAAAAAAAAGCCGCAAGGCGTATGTCACATTAGCACATTTCTTTATATTAATGCCAATGCTCCATTGTCTTGTCCAGACTCAAAATTATGCATGTATAGTTGCAGGGTGTCCGTGGCTCGTGGTTTATTAAATGCACCTGTTTCTGGCGAGGATAGCCATATTGTCTACAAACGTCGCAATGATAACATCCTGAGAATCCTCAGGAGGTAGTTCTGGGCCAGTGGGCATATCGTGTGTGAACAGGGTATAAAGTGTCGGCCCCAAAAGGCTACCCTAGGGGACACCTGCACAAATAGCCTTGATCCTAGACTCCACACCATTTAGTACCAATGAGAAACGTCTACCATGTCATGCATCGAATTATAGATGGATAAAGTAATCAATTCCGATTGTCAAATCCGGATTCAATGAAATGTGCATTATTTGAAAAGAAAACATGTATTTTTCATGCATCTAAATCATTCAGAATGCAATACTAAGCCTTATATCTCACAAGATTAAGGCTTAACATAAAGTTAAAATATATATTGATACAGGCATATTATACCCAGACTGATTGAATCCATTTAAGATCAACACTATGTTCATTTTTTAATGGTTAATGTAACCCAATTTAAGCTACTAACTTCATTTCTAATGTGGTAAGTATAATAGAACTTTCTTTTAGGTCAAATCGAAAAGAAAACAATAGAAATTTGTAAAATTCTGTGAAAGTGTTTTCTAAATTGTTTTTTTTTTTGTGGTGCGGCAGCTGCTAATGCTAATAATTACTAATATTGTACTGCTGTTGGCCGTTAAGAAACATTTGCCTCATTCTTTTTTGTATATTTTTTTGGTGCTTAACTGTGTTTCGGGCACTTCCCGCTGAGTTTTGATGTTGTGGCAACTAAATGAAATAAGTAGAAGTAAATTAAAAGAAAGTGTGGCAAAGTCAAAAGTTCATGCTTGAGAAATTTATGCTAGAATTGCGTGTAGTTGAAATAATGACTGAGGTTTTGCCATTTTCTATTATTTTTTATTTAAATTTTTTACGGGAATACATTACCATTTTATGCACTGCAAACTATTTGATGTCTTTTGAGGGAGTTTTAAAGAAAATTGCCTTTTTATTCATATGCAAATATGTGTTATAAGTTGTTATTAAAAACTTCATAAATAAGTAAGTAAGTAGTACATACAAAAATTATTCAATAAATCGTTGTTAAGGCCAAAGATATTACTTTTGCCCAAAGGTCACTCACTACTTACTTACAGTTTAATGTGATTGTGGCTTTACATACTTGGATAAAGATAAGATTTACAATAAATTTTTCTTTTAAATTACATGCACACCGCAAACACACACACACACACACACACACAGAGTAATACACTGACTGAATAGTTTATATTTCCATTTATCTTTATGAGATTTAGTTGAGGTCAATTAAAAAGATTCAAAAACATTGAAGTGTGCAACCTTCAAAAAATGAAGATGAGCAGTACGCAGCATTGTTTGTGTGTGACTCAAAAAGAAACGCATAAAATTAATATAATAAAATTTAAAGCAAAACAAGAAATAAATAAAATTTAAAAACAAACAAATAAAAACATGTGCATAAAATTAAATGATTTTTGTTTTAAATAAAATTAAAATAATTTTTGCATGAATAGAAAAATCTTTTTCATTCAATTGTTAACTTTGTTATGTTTTTCTTTTTTTTTTTAAATTTTCAAAGGAAATCACTTAAAGGTAACAAACAGTAGAAAAGAGAAATAAAGAAAATAGAAAAATTATTGTTTGTTAACAATTCAATTTTCATGCAGTTGGAAAAATTGGGTCAACTGTCAAAGTCAAAAGCAAAAGCAAAGGTTAAGTGCGTGTACTAAAATACTCTTTTATTTTTCTCATATTTTTCTATTTCTACTAGTACTACCTCCCCACTCTCTCTTTCTCTCTCTCCCTCTTTCAAACCCTGTGTATATACCATATACGAGTAAATCGGGTCTAACATGGTCGGTCGAGCAATTACAAATGGCAAATGATTGACTATGGTAAGATGATGATGATGATGATGATGCTTCCATTTCAGTTTAACTTTCTAAAAACACCAACAACAAAGTTAACAGTTCCTGTTGACCAATTTTCTTAATGGGTCAGACGTTTGTTTGTAAGATTACAAATGTCGCTTAGAACATGTCTACTGCTCTCTCTCTCTCTCTCTCTCTCTCTCTCTCTTTCCACTATCTCTCTGTCTCTCTTGCCTGCTTTTGCACAACTTGTTTGTCCAACAGTTTATTTTTGCTTATTCTTGGCAAGAGCAATGATGATACTACGAATAGGAACAAGAACAACAAGTCTACGACATGAAAAACATAAATAAATTGCAACAAAATAAATAAACTTGCCACACAACATAGACATACACACACACACACGCGCAATTACATATATATGTACATAGTATACACACGTACATGTGAATAATGGTTAATGGTAGCGCAACACAAGAAACAAACATTAAAAATAAATAGGAAAAAATACTTTGGCAAACAACACTTGACATGCATTCACGGTAAAGTTGTGCTGATGTTGCTGTGCCATTGCCATTGCTGATGATGTTGCTGTTATTCGCGTGCAACATTTTCCCCCACATCTAACGGCAATTGTTGCTGCCTGCATCTCATGCGCAAATTGGCGTAGCTAAGAAGCTTTAACAATATCAACTAACCAAGAACCAGTTACAATACTTTGGTTTCTGCTCATTTCCCGGCCTACTAGCTAGTTCTCTGCCTGCCTACCTACAACCTTTTTCAACTCACTATCTCTTTGCTATCTTATTCTCTGTCTGTCCGTCCGTCCGTCCGTCCGTCTCTTGGTATGTATGTACTTTTCTGCTCTAATGGCCACATACATAAATCAACGCCACAAATTTTGCTATTAGCTAAAATTGCTAACTGCAACAATTTTCCTTGTTTGTTCCAACACTTTTTGCTACTTTTTCTTCTCTTCTCTTCTACTATTTCATTCAATTTCTTCATTTTCATCTTTATCTTCACCTTCTTCGTCGCTCTTGACTTGATGGACAATTTCGTTGCTGTTGTTGTTGTTGTTGCTGTTATTGTTGTTCTTTAGCCAAGTTCGAATTGTGGCCAAGAGAAAGAACATTTAAGATAACATAAGACAAACAGTTAAATTGTCAGTCTGTCCATCACATCAGTCAGTCAGGCAGCTAGGTCAGTTAGCTTGCCAGTTTGCTAGTCAGTTGGTGTATGAGTGAATTGGGTAGGCAAATAAACAAAATTGAGGGTCACTCGTTCATTTGGTCAGATTTAGGCCATTGAGTGGGCGTCTTTGAACGCCTGTTAATTTGTCTAAAATACAAGTTATTGCCAAAGCTAACAACATTTTTATGTTGCTACTACTGTTGATGATGCTGCTAGTGATGCTGATGCTGATGCGGCTAGTGTTTGTGTTGCAAGAAGTCCAGCTACCTAACTCCTTCCTTCCTGGCAACCTACTTGCCTACCACCTATCCACCATCAACACCATTAATTTCTGCTTGTTTCTTCATTCATATTCCTCTGTCAATATTATCTTTCTTTCCTCCTCTTTCTCTCCATCTATCCATCTATCTACAATATCTATCTGTGGCACTCACAAATTTAAAGTATCTTTACGATGTGGCAAATTGCCTGTTACCGGTTTTTAGTGGTTGCAAATTTATACATAAAACTTCATTTGCATTTTAATTGAGTAGATTTTATTTTTAAATTTCTTCTTGGTTTTTATTTTATGTTTTACTTTGGGTTTTTGTTCCCCCCCTTTTGATGTGTGAATATTGAGAAATATTTTTTAATTGAATTCGAATTATTTAAAGTGAAATCAAATGAATGAATGAAAACTTGCATTTGAGTTTTATTTCTTATTTTATCTTTTATCAAATTTTATTTTTTAACGAATGAAAATGTCAAAGATCCAAAGACCAAAAGTAATAAACCAACTCGCAACAGTTTAAATCAAAATAAATAATTTCTATAATCTTTTAATGAAATCTTTTAATTATTATAATTTTGTATTAAAGGCAAAAGATCTTGTGGTATGATAAACTTCAATTGAAGAAAAAACTGTAAACAAATTTGTGTTTTTATTTTTGGAAATCTACTGTGTGGTGAATGATTGAGAGATTTGCATTTGCTTGAAAAGAAATAAAAACAAAAATTACAATAATTAATATCTTTGAATCTTTCTAGTTGCTTTCATACAACCGAGAGATCCGCTTACTCAAATCGCTACTTGAAGTTTACATTTAATTGGATTTAAGAGTGTCTATAGTTAATCTATTTCTATATAAGCTACTAGCGTTCCCGGTGTGCTTTGCTACACCCCCTGCGTAATGTTAATATGTGATTTTGTTCTTGTCATAATTGGTTGCCGCCAACATTGTATAAGTAGATTCATTCTCTTGAATGATGAAATGCGATGTGTAAAAAATTATCTGATATTTTTAACAAAGACAACATTTGGTTTTAAAATATGTTCCTAAGCTTTATATGAAAAGTTTTATCCAACACAGTGGGTTTGGTAAAAAAAAATAAGTATGCAAAAACCTTCTCCATGGAAAAATACATATATGTGCCAACTTTCATGGTGATCGGTCGAACGGTGTAAGAGTCCATCGTCGTCAAACTAAATTTCTCTTCCAATTTTATACATATAGATAGCTACTTAAGATAGGTGCTTGTTTACAGAGTATTGTAGATATATGATCTATTTATTAGCAATATAAGCATTAAGTAAATTTAAAGCAAATAGCAGAGGCGGTAGATATTAAATCTAATACTAGCATATGGTTCAAAGAACTTAAGTTTTAGTATAAGGAACTTATTCACATATTACCGAAACTAACAAATATTCATGCCATACATGGTAGTTGAAAATACATAAATATATTGACTAATTTGTCAATCGGAAATACCACATTTTGGTGAAGAAAACCCAGAAGAAATTAGATGAGTAAGTATATTCTGGATTACTTAATAGGCGCTATAATCATAAATTTATATAGCTTAGAATCTTTTGAAGATTATAATTTCCTTTGTTTTTCAGCAGTCAAAACGATCACATGTTTATTGTTCTATGACTTGCTATACATTAATGATATAGTTGCTTACAAATTAACGGTATCTATTGATGTTGTTGGGTAACAGATTCAAGTAGAAATCAAGATAATTGGCATCAATATTTTGAACTATGTTAAAATGCAAATCCTTAAATATCTCGACTTTAAAAATAAACTGACTTATGCCACTTTCAAAATAAACGACTCATATGTAGGTACGTGTATTTGGTAAAGAATAAGCTCTTTCAACTTGTATTTTAGCTTCTCAAAATCTAATCGAAAGGGTATTTAATATAAGATGGAACTGAAGGCAACAATTCTTCTTCAATACAATATTTATTCTTTCATTTAAAACCGCTTTTAGAAAAAATTGTTGTCGTATTTTTTCTGTTTTTATTTTTGTTTTTAATTTTTTCAATAAAATAGCTGTTTCTTTCTTTTGTTTTGGAATCTCAAAAACCAGTTTCTTCGAACTCTGATGGTTTAATCTGCTTTATTTTTGCATGAAATATATGTCTCTCACTCTATCTCTCTCTTTGTAATTATCCCTCCCTATTAGTAATTATTAAATCAATTTATTGATGTATTTACAAAATTTGGATGGGATTTGTTTATTATTATTAACAATAGTTATAATAGAAGGCACGTGCATGGCACAAGAAGATACAAATAAATTTTATTTTAAAATATTCTGTGTTCTTGAAAAATTATTTATTTCATTTATTATATTTTTTGCATAAGCTTCCGTTTGTCATTTTTATTTTCAAATCTAAGAATTAATCATCATAATAAGCTTAATTCATAATTCTGAAAAATGGAAGAAACAAGTGAGTAGTTTACAAGAATTTCTCAATTTGTGTGTTAATTTAGTTAAACATCCGCAACAGTTAATTTTGTTGCTTCATTGTATCTTTTCTGTTATGTATGTTATACTAATATGTTATGTTGTGTTGTGTTGTGTTGGTGTTAAAGTTCAACGAAACTGTTTCCAACATGAAAGTCATTAACTCGTTGAAGTTGCTATAAAATTATTTTATATATTATTATAATGAAGGCAACAACATCAGCAGCAGCAGCAACTTGAGCTCTTTTATTTTTATTTTATTTTATGAGAAGGAGGTGATGATGGATGACGAATAACTGTACATACAACGACTACAGTAGAAACAAATAAAAAAAAACAAAAGATAAAATGTCTTTGACAAGATGACTCTAACGGATTGTTTGTTTATTATTCTCACTGGTTTTTTAGTGCTTTACTTTAATTTTCTTCTTGTCTTTTAACCTCAATTTCAAGATAAGTTTGCATATTGAAATTTATTTATGTATTTTTCATGAATGACAAAGGAATTAATTTTCGACGATACAAAACTGATATTTCCATATAAAGTTTTACAGTGTTAATTTATTTGAAGTAGTTTGATAAAAATTGCAATACTAAAAGTTTGCCATGAAACTGTCGGTTGCTGAAGATTTGATTCCAAGAAATTATATCGAATATTTATTATTATTATTATTATCATTTATATTATTAATAAAATTTCCCCTTGAACATGAATAAATGACTTGACTTTATAAGCAAACTGTTTACAATATACAATAGTTGTCTGTGAACCCTTAAATGTTTGCAATTCCCATGAATTCTTGTTCCTTTATTTGTGAATTTATACAAATGTAGAGAATCATTCTTCTGCTGTTCATTGCTTTTAAATAATTTTTTATTTACAATTTATTTTCATTTATTTACTTAGGTTTTTTTTCACAAATTTCTTTATTGTATTTATTTTTACCCCTTTTTTCTCTTATTCTTATTGATTTTATTCCTGATGTTTATTAAACCGAAATGTTTATTTATTTGTACTCCACCTTCTAGTACTTATTTTTATATAGTTTTATTTATTTAATTTTTGCAAAATTATCGTTTTTATCGTTCATTAACTTCATCATCATCATCATCATCATTCACAAAGCGCAATTAATTGAAGGCCCTTTTCTTAGTTCATTCAATGACTTCGACCTGAGTTGCTTGCTTGCTTGTGTCTGCCTGCCTGTTTGTCTGTTTCTCTGACTGTCTGTCATTACACAAGTATAGTAAATACAATATTTATTTAGTGTTGATCTTTTTTTTTTTTTAGACTTTAATAAGAACATTTTTTGTAATTAGCACAATTGTGCATGCTGCTGTTGCTGCTACTCATGTTTCAGTACTCAATAGAAGGAGACAACGAAGAGAATAATTATAATGAATAAAAAAAAAAATTAAAATAAGATAAATTGTATAAAATTAAAATTGTAGTTCTCATTAATTTCATATGTACAAACATGCAAGTATGGATACATCGATATAGGTACATACTCATAGTCAAAATAATAAGTACAACACACCGTTGTTATTATTGTTTTAATTATTCTAGTGATTAATTTAGAGAATTTACATTATCAAAAGCACGAAAAAATCTAAGAATTCTAGAAGAAGTTGACCAAAGATTGGTTTAAAATCCGATAGAAAATCTATGTGAATTGCTAATTCGTATTTTCTTCCCAGAGTATGAAGGACATGCTTTTGAATTGCTTGATTGATTTGATCAATATTCTATGTGTATGGGACGAAAAAGATGTCATAGTTTTAATTTTCTTCCTCGTCTTCTTCTTTTGCGAGCATAATTGAGTTCATTCAGGTTGCCCTAACACTACCGCTTTATACATGACCAAAGTCTCTTCATGGTAATCTTTGCCATCTTAAAAATTTCAAAAAAAAAGTAACTTTTCTGGCCTAACATTAAATATTTGTTTCTTTATTGTGAAACTAAAGCTTCTATATTTTTTACTACAAAATTTTACACTTTGTATATATTTTTAAAATGGACGAAAATGGTATACCACCAAAGAAGGTCAATCAACATATTTTAAAGGCAATCAACACACTTACAAACGAATATAAAGAATCTTATATACAAGAGGAAGATATTATTTTATTTGTAAAACATAAGATGCGGAATCTTAACCCAATAAGAGATTTTGACAAAGTCATACAGAATGCAATGAATAATCGATGTAAATTAGGAGTACTAGATAAAAAGGATGGTTGTTTGGGAATATTTCGGGTATTGAACGAGCTGGAACCAAAGGCAACTCCAGTGATGACTCAATCCCCGCTGGAGGCATCAAAGTCAACGGAAACAATAGCAGATCATGGCAAATAGTTAATTTATTGGTAATAAATAATGTTCTAAGCTTAAAGTGCACATTTATTTAGATTTGAATTCCATATTATCTCACCAAACAGAAGACCGTCCTAATGAAAGTAGCAGCAGTGTTCATAACATGCACCTTGAACCATCGTCATATATTTCATTAAGTGGTAGCAACATTCAACTAGCATTTATTTTCGGCAATTTGATACCATCAACTCTGACTGCAAATAGTACTCGTACAAATAATTTCGATGTTTTTGCTTGTCTTTCTGATGATCCCAACAATACTTCACTGGAAAATCTTTCAGTGATCCAGGAAGAAGAACCCGCAAATAAGGATAATGATTGTCAGAAGTAATTGGCTATAATTATTGGTTATTTGTTTGTTTGGGAACCTCCATCTACCACAAATACACCTTCATAGATCTTCATCACAATAAATAGTTATAGTTTTGTATTTTACAAACACATCTCAGTTCTTTCAATACATACATACATCCTTCTGTTTGTCTGACGTCCGTTTCGAACCGGAGCGACAAAGAATATATGCGCGGCTCGGATCTCCTTGCAGCTCCCAGGAGATTGTAAGGCGCATGATGACGATATTATAAATCTTACGTAAGATTAATTAAAAAATACTAATAACAAAAATGTTTTCTGCATCTGTGCCACCTTAATGGCTGTCACTCTGCATCAGTGCTGCCAAGTTTTTAGTCCTTTTCGATTTTTTTGGGTCATGCTCAATTTTGTTGGTCTTCTTAGACTGAATTCCCCTTTTTTTATTGCTCGTTGTTATTAAACATCTGATAAGAGCTCAAAACAATAAACAAAACTGTAAGTAAATTTTAAATTTCCTTTGTAATTTCTCACAATTAATCGCAATGTTATATTTGTCTGTATAATCAAAACAAAAAACAGCTGTTTATTACGCGAAAATGGCACAGTGACTACCAAAGTGAGTTTAAATTCGTGACAAAGTGGCAGTACAAATAAATATTATTAAATGCCTTTTTTTTGCTTTTCAGTTCGACAATAATGTCTCAAAAAATATTGATTTTCAAGTTTTGTACCAATAACTCTTCAATGCTTTAAAAAACTCCCACCCTGGTGTATCGAGTGCAAATGTAAAAAAAAATACTGAATGACTTGTGGAAAATGTAAAAAAATGAAGATAAATCTAATGATGAACTTGAAAAAATTGTTACAAAGAAGATCGAAAATGAGATACAATTAGCAACAAAAAAAAAATATAACCGCTTTGAACTTTTTTACTCATGTAAATAATTATTATGACATATTCAACCAATCAATACCTACTATTGTGTCAACAAGAAATACTTTTTTTCTAGTGCGCAGGTTCTTCGTCATCAAAATTGAAAGATACAACTTCTAAATTCTTCTTCGTCTGCAGTAGAATGTTCTATCAGTAATATATGTTTATCCACGTGTCAAGTCTACACAGTTGTCAAGTCTACACAGATGGAAAAATCATATGGTACACCTTCATAGTAATCATCTAAAGACAAAATAAGTTTTATTGAGAAACAACTGAATGCATTATACGCTGCTAGAGATTCACTACCGAGCGACTCTAAAAAAAGATTTAAAGACAGAAAAAGATAATCTTAAACGCAAACAAAAACTTCTGAATATCAAAAAAAATATATAGAGATAAGAAAATATTGAAACTATGTCGACGGTCCAGAGTTAAAAAGAATAAAACATTATCTTTAAGAGATTCTGTTGGGCGGCATAGGTTAGATGAATACCAGCCTATGTTATTAAAGACCATTACGGATATTGCGTTAATTGAAATTGCTTCCAAAGGCAAACGCAGGGATGAAAACTTTGGTTAAGTTAACAGAAGAACTGAAGAAAATTGGGTATAATATAAGTCGCAGTGGAACATATCTCCGTTTACTACCCAGAAATTTTAGAAGCATTGAAGGCCAACAACATGTTTCAACAGTTCCTGTAAAACCTGCTCGTGCGCAAACAGCTTTTCATCGCGCCCACATTGATAATCATTTTGCAGCCACCTCAATCCATTACCTAGAGAGCTTATACTCTATTCTCGGCCCGACTCAAGTTTTTATCACATCCCAAGATGACAAAGCCCGTGTTCCCATTGGTATTACAGCCGCAAATAAGCAAGCACCAATGCTAATGCACATGGAGTACCGAACCGAGTAAGTTTGCCTGACCACGACTGGGTTAAAGCAGAGCGGCATAAACTTATACCTTCTGTATACGCCCACTTGGAAATTCCGATGCAGTAAGATACTCTGGACCAACATTTGTTGCAATTATACAAGGTATGCTTCTTATTTTCACCATCACTGTATATCATCATTTTGACTTAATAATTTCCAATAAACTTGGGGTTAATTTCAATCATTTATTACGAGGCAATTAATATTTATTTTATTGTATATATAAGTATATTTTATCTGATTGTCTGATGTGATAAAATCAGAAGTTTTCTTTTAATTTCTTTTTTTTTTTTTTTCTCCTTTAAACTGAAAAATCAATTATATACATACTATGTACTAATAAATGTGATAAGATAAAGAATAATGAAAATAACAAACAAAACACACAAAATATATACAAATATATGTAAGTGTGGATAGCGTACGGTCAAATACGGTCAACAAGTTCCCAAAAAAAATAAACCGGTTTACGAAAAACATCATTTTGAATTTATTGAAATCATTTGAAAGAAATCAAATGAAATATCAAAAATCCCAAAAAACCAATACTCATGATATATTTTATTTTTAATTATTTATTTTTAATATTCATTTTTATGAATTGAAATATTTTATTAAACCCTTATAAGTATTACTAAATTATTATGGTACTTACTACTTAAAGGGGAGACCGATGCGGTCTGAACTAATGTGGCGGTGGCGCTAAATAAAATTACGAGAATTGTACAAAATGCGTACATTTGTTGCATCTGGCAACGCTTGAACATTTTGGCGCTGATTGTGTTGTTGTTGTTGTTGTTGTTTTTACTATTATTGCATTTTGTGTGGTTTATTTTACTATTGTTGTTGTTGTTGATATCTTCGCTGTTGTTTTGCTTATCGTTTTTGTTGTTGATGAAAGCGCCGGCGTAGCTGTTGCTTTGGTCTTGTTGTTTTTGTTGATTGTGTTGTTCAATTTGTTGTTGTTGTTTGTGTTGGTAATAACAGCTGCTTCTGCTACAGAAATGCATAGCATCAGCCATTTTTATTTCTTTTCTTTTTTTTTTCAAATTAAATTTCTTTTGATTTTAATTGACGTCGTCGTCGGTCAGTCGATCGTCATGCAAATTGTGATTAATAATTAATTTAATTTAACTGTATCGAATCAAATTAAAAAAAAATATCAAATTAGTTGAACGTCACCAAACGAAAACAAACGCGATACCAAAAAAAACTCTTATTTTAAATTTATTAAAATTATTATTATTTTATCATTCGCACGTATGTTTGTATATAAAAAATTTGTCATTTCGTTTAATGCAAATATTTTTGACTTTTATTTTTCGTAATTTATGGGAAATTTTAGAATTTTATTTTGAAATACACACCAAAATATGCGCATAAACACAAATAACACAAATAACTGAACTGTAAAGAAAGAAATGCACATACACAATTTTCGAATAATTTTTTCTTTTTGTTTTGTTATGTTTTATTTTATAATATTTTATTTCTTTTTTTCGGGTTGCATTTGCGCTTTAATCGCGCTCTCGAAGGGGAAAACAGCTTTCGCCACACGAGTGTAACGAATCAGTTGCGTACCATATGACCATACACGCCGAGTGCTGAAGAAAAACTGTTCAACGAACTGATCAATCTGCTTTAAGTGGAGCTCGCTTGCTTGTGGAGAAGAAAAATACAAATACACACTCTCAAATAAAACGAGAAAATGAGTAGTAGTAGTGGAAGAGAGCAAATTACGAATGGTGTCGCGTGGGTGATTGAGCCCAGCTTGATCAAATAAAAGAGTATAAAATATTTAATAGTCTTTGGTGGCTTGGCTCAACTTTGTTTCAGTTGTGACGCTCTCTCTCTCTCTCTCTCACTTTCTGAGATAAATGACTTGTTGACTGCTTTGTTGGTTGAATTGGGAGATGGTTGAGGCCCTGCCTTATGGCCAACAACAATAGTCAATAGTCTGTCAGAAAGGCAGAATCAGTAAAATGATAACAAAAGTTATTTAAAGTAAAAGCTTCATTCGAACTCTGAGGAGTGTTTTCCTAAGCTCTAACTATCTCTCTCGCTCTCTCTCTCTCTCTATCTGCCAATTGCGTATATTTTATGCAAATAAATAAATATTTGTAAACAATTTTTATTATTTTTCTTGTTTTTAGGTTTGGCATAAAATGAAAAAATATTTTATTTTTTCGCAATAAAAATTATTTCTTCTTTTGTTACAAGACAAAAAAAATTAATGAAAAAACGAAAAAGGGAACATTTTTTATTTCTTGTTGTCCCCAATTTTGGTTTTGATTGCTGACTCATTTCAAAAGATTATTCATGGTTTTTCATCGTAACCCAATTTAAGCGTAGGAGACACCCAACAACAACAAAAGTAACTATAAGAAAAAAGGCAGCAAAAGGCATCAGGTCAGAATGAAAAAAAGCCATCAATTTACCACAATTTTGAAAAGAAAGAAAGAAATAAAAAGTATACAAAAACGAAATTCAAAGCATGTCTCAGATAACAACAAAGGCAACAACTGACTCAATTACAACAACTTGCAAATATACAAAACAAAAAACCAAGGAGGCTACACCACACTAAAAACTGCAATCAAACTGCATGCAACGGTACCAACAGTAACAGCAACAAAAACAACAACAATGCAATAACCCAAACAACAACATGCAATTTTGCTAAAAATAAACTTCATATGAAATACTCCAAAACCCGAACTGGCACCAACAACACAAGCAGCAGCAACAACAGTTAATCGAAACCAAAAATCAAATGTTAACCCAACCAAATGTAGATGGAGACAGGAGAAAAAACAAACTACCAAAAGAAAATGAAAAAAAAAAAACCCATCACGCAACACAATAAAAAACAACAAAAATTAATCCGACTCTTGAATATCCTTTACTTTCTGCCTATTACAGATCATCCTAATCACACTCTTTTTAATAATACCAAAGACTATGCAAGAGTATAGACAAGACAAATCAATCAAGAAACAATCTATACTTTTGATATTCCTTGATCATACTTTTCTCAATCAAACTCTCAATAGTAACACTCTCTTAACATATGTATGTATGTTGCTCTCTTTTTTTTAAGAATATTCTTGTAAGCAGGTAATATCAGGTAGCAGGTAGAATTGAGTGCCCGAACAATGGAAAAAATAAATGATTGTGAAATTCTTTACATAGAAAATAAATTAAATATCTAAACACAAAGGACACATGTTTTCATTGATTAGTTTCGTCATGAGAATCATTTACATTTTGTGGAAATCAGCTACCATTATCAGCACAAACTGTATGTACCCTCTATGTGAACATGGAGGGTGTATGAAAAACTAGAAAAATAATTGCACATGGCAACAGTAAAGAGATCCGTCAGTCACAACGCATGACAACAAAAATGAAAAACTCGTAAGTCGAGTTTTAAGAAAAACAAACAAAAACAAATGAAAATGAATTTTAGCTAAATTGAAAATGTTTTTCATCTAAATTAAGAGATTTCAGGTGGATGCAAGTAAATGTATAATACAAATAATGTAAATCTGGAATCATTGGGAAAGAGTCATAGTTTTATTCCCATTCTGTATAAATGAGAAATATTTGTCAGCTTCTGAACGCAATCAACATAATCATTTGTTGACCCTTCTTAACTCCGGTCATTGTACCAATCACAAAACATAAGCATTTCATCTAAATTGATGTAGTCATTATTAAGAGATTGAATGTTAATGGGTTTAAGTGATTTCATCTGTTTCTGTAATGCTGTTAATACTACGAAAGAGTATATGATGGATCTACAACATAGCATGGTAGATGATACTAGTTTGTTATCTTTCGATACGAGTATGAATATTGTACTCCATAATCAGATTTGCATTTTTAAAATTCCAAAAAAAATCTCAGTAAATTATTACCTGCATAATTTGTATAATCTCATATATGGTATATGGTATATGTACTTGTAATCTATACATTATAATATTTATCCAGACAAAAATAAGATAATTTTTATGTTTCATACAATAGTTGCCCAATCAGTCTCATTTCGAGATAAGTACATTGAGTAAATCATCAATTTCAATCGTTTTTGGCTTTCAGTAATTGATGATCTATGGTTTCGATAAATGATCTTGTTGGGCAATGAATCTTGCCTTAGATTAATATCAGATCCATAGCTTAAGACTGAGAAACTAGTATTTAGTTTGCATTAAAACAGAAGTATCAACATGGCTCAATCCCTGCTCCTTATCACGCTGATCATGTCCATAATGCAATTATAGAGTCTTCGATGCATGATTACCTGAGGGACAAACATCATGGCTAAGTGCATGATACCCATTAAAATTAGTGTAATAAGTGTATAAACATAAAAACAACAACAGAAGAAATCATGAAAAATATGTTGCAATTCGAGTTGCAGTATTTGTTTTTGTTGTTGTTGTTGTTGTTGTTGTTGCCAGACTGCAATTGCAAATGTTACAACAAATACAAGAAGAACAACAACAACATTATTATTAATATTATTGCAAGCAACAACAATGATTAAAAAGCCGGTTGAGACACACGCACACTTAAGCCCAAAGCCTTGGTTTCTTTTTCGCTCATAAGTAGTTGATGCTGTTGTTGTTGTTGTTGCTGATCTTTTTTGTTGTTTTTGATTTTACTCATGCATTTGCTATTATTGTTTTCTGTTTCTGTTGTTTGATCATAACATGTTGTCTTTGTTGTCGTTTGTTGTTTTTGGATGTTTTTGTGTGCTAAAAATAAACTGCTAAATAAAATTATGGTTATAACGTTGCAGTTTTTTTGTGGTTGCTATTGTTGTTGTTATGGTTATTGCTACATTAAGCTTAACATTTGTTGACAAAAACAATCTTAACTTGATTTGCTTGTTTTTGTTTCTCTTTTATATACATACATATGTATGTATTGCTAACATACATACTTAGTATTATTTTGAAGAGCAAATACCAAAAGTCTTAAGAGAGCTTTTTGATGACAATAACAACACGAAGTTCCAGCATACTCCATAGACCAATTCCATTAAGTCACGTAACTGTATTTAACTTGCTTATGGTTTTAATTAAATTTAATTTTAATTGCTACTGATTTTCTTGTATTTTTGTTTTTTTAATTTGGTCCTTTCATTATTGCTCTTATTGTTTTTAAAATTTGTTAAATTTTATATTTTACTGGTATTTTCATTAAATTTTTTAATTTGTTTAATTAATTAATCATGCTGTATCGCATCCACGTTGGTGGATTGCCATTTCGTCGTTGTGTGGCGGCTCAGTGTGTGTAAGGACCTAGAAATTGATACCGATGCCAGCCTAGGCTATCGTTGGAATATGGACAAAAGCTGACATTGAAACAAAGAGCAACCCAAGTCTGGCAACAAAATGGCCCATCATCAAGGTGAACAGCTTGTCTTAATCCTCCTCAAACCATCATAAGCATCCCATCCAATCCTTCCCCATCATATTCTATCCTGGCTTAGCCTATTCTACCCCCTCCTATCCTAACTATACCTTATCTATCCTACGCCTTTCAATGATGTCATTTAAATAATTATTTTTAATTAAATTATAATTTGTGTCTATAAATTTCTTCTTCATTCACATTTTTTATTTTATTTCTGGACCATTTGCTTCCATTATTTATGTTTTTCTTAAGCTTTCCAAACTGAAGTTTGTACAGTTTGAGGTGTATTGTAAATATTTGAAATGAAAGCTTTATAGCTAAAACAAAAACCACTTAAAGCTTATGTAAAACAAAACTGTACAGTTTAAGATTCAATGCATTTTCACCACACTACTTGTTTGAAAGGTAAAATTCACAAAGTCATGCATACAAAGAGGACCAATTCCTTTCTTGTTAGATTATCCATTTATTTATTATTTTTCTTTTTTAATGCATATGACCATCTCCATCTCCATCTCCATCTCCATTCTGTGTTAATGTGTCATTTTTCTTGCATAGACTGCCAACATTTGTGAGATGAAATTGAATAATAATGACCAAATATGTAGTAGCAGCAGCTATTATCTGTAAAACAATTAGTGTCATTTACTGAATGGTAGCTTTTATACAAACACACATGTATATGTAATCTTACCGATGTTATAAGTTTTGGGTCCATATTGAATAAACCTGCAGCACTCATGCAGTGCTTACGATGCATTACCTCCATTGAAAATGTTTGTATTATTTGATAATATATACAAGTGAGTTCTGAGTCCCCTTGATAGCGTATCTTATGTACAAGTGGTCCAGTAGCAGACATCTGATCAAAGACAGAAAGGAAAGATTGAATAAAGTTTATACATTGAAATAGACTTACCGTATTCGAGATCATACTGCAACCGGTAACATTAATACAAATCACTATAATCTGTACTAAAATCCAAGCGACAATATATCCAATTTCATAGATCTCCAGAACCAATGAATGCATTATAATGGCAAAAACATTATATAATTGTATTGTTATAATGCCAAAGGATATTGTTGTCGAGAGTACCAAATGCCAGGCAAAAATACGCATTACAAGATCCACAGTATCGGCAATACTTGAGTATATGCCCAGTAAGTTTTGCAACTCCTCAATAGTGGGAGTTTGCCAGGTTTTCTCCACATGTGTGTCTTCCTTGTCAAATGTAGTTAGCGGAGTGTCACTAAGTGATTCCACTTGACGTGTAAGCATTAATCTGCGCTTATGTTCGACAACATCATGGGCTTGATAGCCATGTGAGTACTTAAGCAGTTGCCTATTGATGCGTTCAAATTTTGATTTGATCAACAAAAGCAAATTAAAGAATTGAAATTCTTTTAGAGTAATTAGTAAAATGGGTATGAAGCATATGAACCAATAACAACTAGAAAAGGGTGAGCGCGTCTTCAGCGTTGGTTGTATGACGACACAATTCACCATGGACAGAATAATGGGCACAAATTGAATTAGAGTTAATTGTATAAACATTGAGCAACGCATTTTTCTATAACTGATAGATTCATGAGTCAAAGCATCCAATTGCTTATCAATATAATGAATTGCATAGCAAAGACGTTGCATTTTCGGCATTGAGGTCCACGATGTGAACAAAGCCATTATGGCTTGCAGAAAAATCGCCAGGATCTGAGTCCAGTTCGTTAGAAAAGCAATTAAAGCAGCATCACGTACTTTTGGCCAATGTTCGACATGTGAAAGATTATAGACAGCCACACCAAAACCAACTGCAATCAACCAATAAGGAATTACAAGAAAGAAAATGGACATTTTCACTAGAAATTTTCACCAGTTAATCCGATGGCTCCCACTAGACCAATAGCAATGGCGCGCCAATCCCAAAGTACTTTGTGCTCACGGTATGATAACGATGTCTTAAATAATTCACCATTTTGCAATTTGATTGGCACAAAACCGAATACTTTAAATATACGCAAAAACGGATATAAAAGATAACCGAATTCGTTGCTCTCAAAATTTGAGAAAATATATTTTCGGATAATTTTCATTTTGTCTGAGTGCGTCTTGTACATTTCACTTACGGCAAACAACTAAAGCAATTGTTCTTTGCTTCCAATTCATCTAATCATATGCAATATTTGAATTAAGACAGCGTAAGGACATGCGCACTATTGCCAATTCAAGTCCATTTCACAAATATGGTACTATACTCGTACACACTAACAATTACAATAACAACAATAAAATGAAAACTTGCATAGCTAAATCAACAGTTGGGCGACCCAATGAGGCAGAAAGTATAGGTTGTCATATAAACAATATGAAATGTAGAATGACAATACTCGCGACTTCGGTATTTTAGCTGGTAGGTGATAGGTGTCTATTGTTTACTATCATTATGTGTTTGTGTATTGGTGAGTGCTTATCTAAAGTAATTTGATTAATTAAATGTTTTAGGGACTGTTTTCATTATCCACTTCCACTTCATTTTGTATTATCTGAAGAGATATTAAATTTGTTAAGAGGATAAAACATCAATATGTATTATCAAAATAAAAATAACATTACCACTCAGATTACATAAGAGGGTCAATCAAAAAGCAACCATTTCATCTTTATTCTAATGCTTTTGGGAGCTGCGACAGACCCATAATATTTTATTATATTTATAATGAAAAGAAAACTTTCAATTCTTTTCAATCATAGCTAAAAGGGGCTTCTAACTCCTCTTATTGGCACTCTGATATCTTCCCAGCATATTGAAGGAAGTGAAGTCTTTGAAGTTCCTTCTTCAAGACAAATTTTTGTTCTGTGATTAGAGGGAGGATCGAAATTCATCTACGACATATGGTTCCTTGGTCAAAAATTCTAAGAATGATCCATAGAATCGAAATCTGGATGTACTTTGGTCACATAAAATTTGACCCACCCTACTATACACATATATGAAATAGGACGAGGAAAAAAGTTTAACGGCAATAAACTCCAACACCGTTTGACCGATCAGCATGAAAGTTGGAATGTAAATGTATTACTTCATGGAGAATGTTTATATGGCACTTTGTTGCAACTCGCAATTTTTTATATACATATTTTCATATTTTTTTTAATAAGAAGTGCATTTATTTTCACTCTACTGTAAGATCATTATGCCAAAATACAAAAAGTTTAACGGTATCTCTCTATCGAAATAAAAACACAAACACAATACATGCTTGCTTTCGTTAGTAGCAAAAAATCAAACATATGTGCGTGAACAAAATGAGAGCTAGAAAGGAGCAATGACTACAAAAGTCACGCATTAGAATCACGAAGTGGCCCTATTAATTAATAGGTATTCCACATAAAAACCTTTCGGAGAAAATTCCTTAAATGATAATGAAAACCGTATCAAAGTTCGATGAGCAGTTTAAAAGTAATCAGTATCCAAACTTTATGGAATTTACATTTTTCTTTATACTACACATGTAATGATATCTTGATTAAGTTATCAATAACAATTTCCATATAATAAAACAATGTACAATGTATGTATGTATTTTTATAAATTTTTTATTTAATTTGTTTTTTACATTTCTTTAAAACTTAAAAAATAAACTATTTTTTATTTATTCATATAATTATTTTTTTTTTGTAATTTTCTGTTTTTTCTTTTCTTTTTGTTTTTTATTTTTGGAAAAATATTTACAAAATCCAAATGCAACGGAGAAACATTTATCAAGTGGAATCAAAAAGTTTCCCTGAAAAATAATGCATTTTTTGCATAAACTAATATTAATTAAATTAAAGAACTAAATAACGAAAAAATTGGAAGAAACAAAAATTTAAGGAAAATAATAGTTTTAAAGAAATTTCATAAAATAGAAAAAAACTAAAGATTGGAAAGATTGGATTAGGAGTTTCTATCTTTTTTGTTACATTACGCATTCACTCTGATCCTAAAAGAAGGTAGAAAGGAAGGGGAACCATTGCTTAGTATATTGTACACAAAGAGAACAAAGTATAAAGAGTTTAAATGGCATTTGCAGTTCCAGTCGCCAAAGCGTCTGAGAGTGTTCATCTTCTTCTCCTATGCATCATGGCCTCCAATGAACTGGGATCTAAGGTGGCAGCATGCTCTAAGTCCTCACTGCTGGCATTCTCCTCTGCAACATTTACAAAAGTGCTTGAAAGTTCACCATTCAATTTATTCACTTCACCCGTTGAGATGTCATACATAAAAATCTCCTGTTCGGCATCTTCTGATGCTCTGTGGAAAATCATAAATTAAATTTGAATTTTGAATTTAATAAAAATGGGGAAATTTAGAAACTCACTTTGCTACAAGTAGTACAACCGATTGCATCTCCAAATCTGTACGAGCTTCCTTTTCTAGCCAACGTTTGAAATTCTCTTTAGTTGGTTTCTTTACTAAAGTCTTGATGACATCGCCGCTGAGAAATTTGACTTCTTTAGTATCGACACTGCGTGCTTCATTTTCTGAAGACTGCTGAGGTGCTTCCACCGGTGCCAGTACTACAACGCTTACGATCTTCTTGCCAATTAATTCTTCGCTATCGGGTATAGGAAACTGTGCTCCATTCAACTTCAGAGGCAAATAACGATTGTACTGACGATCGGCCAGATCGACAGGTGGCACCACCGTTGCATCTGATTTTATGTATTTCTCACTAATATTCTTTCCAGTTTGTGGATCGAAGCGAACCACTTTTACATCCAAATTCTGTTTTTGTGGCAACGAATTCGATTGCTTTACACGTTCAATATCCTTTTCGCTTAGAGCAACCTTGTCTCCATTTGGCTTGACCACAGTCAGTACTTTGTTGGTCTCGGCAATTTGGGCGCCACCACCAGCACCATAGAAATGCTGCAGATGCTCTGCGGGTAAATTCTCGAGCGCAATGTCCCCAACCTTATCATAGTCCAAAACAGATATTTGGGCATTGTTTAGTATACCAGAAGAGAAAAGTTGTTGACGCAAATCATCGGGGACCTCGTCGGGAAGTTGCAGTAAAGTCTGTGAAGCCTTTCCATTAGACGTAGTAGCATATGATGCTGCAGTCGTTGACTCTACTTTATTCAAATTGGTAGATGGTGCTGATGCTGTAGCTTGTGGCACATAAGTTTTGTCAGAGGTAGGTCTTGATTGCTGTACTTCCTGTTGGCTCTGTTGCGTCTGTTGAGTGCGTTGTTGCAGTTCTTTGAAGACATCTTGATGGTAAGTAGACACACTATAAGGTGAGTTATCATTGGGCAGAGTTGAAGCAATTTGGTTTGAGGCCGATTGACGTGGCTGTTGGACTTGATTCTGCAGTGCGGATGATTGCGAGTGAACTTGGACTACCGGCTCATTATTTATATTGGTATTATATTGGTATTGATTGTATGCAGTGACAGGCATTGGTGTAACTACCATGACCTTTTGGCCAAGTGTAGACTCGGCAAAAACAGGTGCTGGCGTTGAACTGGGCACCACCAAGTATTGATTGTTGTTAACTGTTTGAGAAGTGGTTACGAAATTTGTGAACTGTTGTTGCTGGTGTTGATTTTGTGTTGCTGTATTATAATGACCATTTAGAGGAACCTGGGGCTGTGCTGTTGGGCCCAAATTTGGTGCTGGTATATCGTGAATCACTTGGTTGCTACTGCTGCTGCTGCTGAAACTGTACTGCTGTTGGCTATTTGGATTCTGTATAGTCTCTGTGATATGTTGTTCGAACTTGGGTATGGACTTCAGCAACTCAGTCTCTCTGGAGGGTTGTATGTCAAAAAAGTTATGTAAAGCGTTCAATGCTGCATTGGGATTAACTGATGATGCAGCCGCTTGAGTTTGGTACTTATTAACTTGAGTTTTCTGTTGCTGTTGCTGATGTTGTTGTTGCTGTTGTTGTTGATGTTGCTGGTGTTGCTGCTGCTGATGTTGTTGTTGGCTTTGATAGTAATCCGATGTCTGTGGCGTGGGCGATTGGACTGAGAAAACGGGTTGCTGAACGAATTGTGGTTGACGATTGAATTGGAAAGGTGCCTGATGCTGTGACGGTTGTTTCAGAGGCAACTGCTGTTGCTGCTGGTGATGTTGGGGCTGTGATTGATAACGGTGTTGCTGTTGGTAGTTACTATTATCCAGTTTTGCTGGTATAGGCACAGGTTTGATTTGTGGCGCTGGTGCTGGTGTGGGACGGAATTTGATGGGTTGATAAGCCAGTGGAGACTGACGTGAAGGCAATTCCTGGGTTTTTGGTGGCACTGTTGGGAAGAATGGCACTTGTTTTGTAGGCGCTGCACTTGGTTTGTAATATTGTTGCTGCTGCTGTGATTGCTGAGGCTGGGCATATTGCTGATTGTGATTGACATAATATTGAGATTGTTGCAGTAACTTGCTGAATATCGATTGAGTATTTGTTTGGGGTGCATAACTTGGACGATGTTGTTGCGATTGCGGATGTGGCTTAGTGTTAAAGTATTGATGCTGAGGTGGTGCTGGCTTCTGTTGTTGTTGTTGTTGTTGTTGTGGCGGTGGAGGACCTACAAGTGCTGCTGGTGGCCTAAAGTAATTTGATGTATGCTGAATTGGCAACTGTTGTTGCGATTGGAAATGATGTGTCGAAGGTTGCTGATGTTGCTGATGCTGTTGTTGCTGCTGTTGTTGTTGCTGATGATGATATGTGTTAATGCCGCTATTAAAAAGTAAATTCGATACTGGAGCACGTCCAAAGCCACTATCGCGTCCATAATCGGCACGTGTATTAGCTAAGAAGTTATCACTGCCCTTTACCCCACTACCCACAGGCAAAGCTACCACTTGTCGTTGTATGCTCTCAGCATCGTGTTCCTCAAGTATGTGGCCGAATTGAGCTTTATCTTCAGCTCCGAAGGACACATGTATGCCACTGTTACTGTGATATTTCTCTGAATCAGGATGAATAATTGTACGTAGAGTTGTTGTCTTCAATGGTGGCAATGGGGTTACTGGATATTGGATGATCTCTTCTTCCTCCTCCTCTTCCTCATCATCACTATTATCATCGTTGTTAAGTGAAGCGATCGGTGTCTCCAAATGCAATTTATTATTCTGATCTTTTTTGTAGTTCACATAGAAGACATGAACTTTCTCCTTCTTCTTTTTCTTTTTGGTTATTATCGGTTGCGGTGGTTCTTCAGACAAAGTCTCATTGGCGTCTTTAATGATGATTTCAATAATTGGTTCCGGTGCCTCCAAGTATTGGGGATATGGAGAATAACCAGTTACATAATTACCAGGAAATTGTGCTGCAAAGAGAATAATTTTACAGATCTACAAACAAATTAGGCATGCATTATCAACTCACCAATGGCACTTTGACCATTATAGTAGCCAGTTTGGGGATAGTAGCTACCGGCGCCGCTATTTTCTTCATAGCCCACGCGTCTACTTGCCACATCGGCATATAGATTTCCAGCATTTTCAAAGTCATAGAGTGTGCGTTTTCCACGATTCTCACCGGGGGCTCCGCTCTTCAATTCCTTCGACTGACGTACTTCACTACTTACAACAGTCTTTTCCACCTCTCGTTTTTTTGGTGTTTCCTTGTGTGTTGTTGCTTCGGCAACTGATTTTACTGATTGCTTCTTATCATCTTTGGATAATGATTCTACTGCTGTTGCTGTGGCGACTCCTATTGTGACCACTAAACCAAACAGCTGCAAAGACAAGAAATAAAGAATCATATAGAAAAAAAGTTTTCCACCATATCAACATTGACAATGAATGAATGATTTTTTCAATGCCAATACTTCACTTAAGCCATGGGAGGCCGCAAACAACAACAACAACGCATTTATATTCATTACCAAAACCAAATTGATTATGCAAAAAAGAAAGTGTTCAACAAACACGCAAATTAGTTAAACCATCGACAGATTTGCAGGAAGTACTAAAAGATACAAAACAATTTTTCATTTTAGTTTTTGGCATTTCTGCAGCTCAAAGTGAAATCAATTTAAATATACATACGTGTTTCTAGTAAAAGCACCCATAAATTTATTTATTTATTTTTAGTTTAAAGATTTTCTCGGTCGTTTGCTCATTCATCAATCAGAGTTGGACAAGTTATGTTGTCATGACTCAACTTGTCAAATATGCTTCAAACATGCTCGATTTTGAAAACAAAACCAGGGTTGCAAACCGAACAGATGGAACGCAGTACATGCTCTCGATCAAAATACACTTCTTTATCCTGACTAAAGCCATTTTGCAGTAAAAAACATTGGAAAATATGTAATGTCAAGAAATACATTGATTCATGTATCAATATCAGAGAAAAAATGGAGACAATTTCATGATTATTTCCTTGTCTAACAAAGCAATAGGACAATATTGTTTCTTATGAGTGAGCACACACCAAAGCAGACAACACAAAATATATGTTTTTGTCTGAAACATTTTATGACTGGTTGTCGACAAATACACGTCTTTACATATTGGCTAAGACATACCGCATGCAGCTTAGTTGTCAATAATTATGTTCGTCTGTTTCATTAAGTTCTGCTTGGTGTGTGTTTCTTGCCTTATTAGTCAAAGACGTTTTGTATGATCCGGTGTGTTCTCAGCCTTATATTGCATTATTAATTTGCTTTCAACATTTTAGGAATTGTAAAAACGCAGTACCGACGCTGTGCAAATGCAGTATTTAGATCTGAATTGCTGTACAAATCTGCGAAACACAGTACGGATACAATAATCTGGGTATTCACACAAACGTGTATTTGCCTTGTATATAGTTTAAACCACGTATATTTTACACTGTTTAAACTAAACCACGTATACACTGTTTAAACTAACTCCATATAAAAAAAAAGTTTACGCGATGCCGTAAACTGAATCGACAATTGAGTAGGTTATAGCCTTTTCACACCGAACGTGAATCGATTCTATGTTGAATCGACCATTGAATCGGACAACAACCACAAAGAAAAATTATAGTTGTTGTTGTGGAATGTGAATCGGTTCATGTTGATTCAACAATGGAATCGGCTGTGAATCGAAACAGGGCTGGCAAATTTCCGATAGTATTGGAAAATATTCGGTAATGTCCGGTTAAGAACTGTCATTTTCGACAGACTTCTGCAGCTTTTTTCTTTCAAACCAAATCGAACATTACACATTTTTAAGTAAAATGCAAATTGTTAAATATTTTGTAAAATTTTAATAAAAAAAAAAAACGTATCAGGAATGAAACGAGAGTTGCAGGAACCATGGGCATGTTCTGCAAAATGTTCTAAATCATGTATTTTTCACAAATTTTTAGTTTTAAGTTAGCCAACGTGATTGCAAAGTTGTACGTGTTTCAATGAATCAGTTTGGTGCGAAAAGGTTATGAAACCGCTTATACTGAGGGATGAATTGACAAGTCTGCACAATTATAGACATCTTGTATTGTTTGTTTACATTTCTGAATACGACATACACTGAATAGACGATTTACACAGCCAATCACCAAAACACACAATTGCGTATGAAATACACGTTGATATTCTTTACACTGTTGAGTGAAGACCCAGAATATATTTGAATGTGATGTTTAGAACAAAGCCTTTTATTTTTTACGCAATATTAATGTTGAACCATTTGAGCCGAACCGAACCGCGGTTCAGAGGTACCCATGAACTGATTCTTGCACCCGGTACAAGTTCTCTCTAAGCGGTTCGAATCACTGACCCGAGCCACACCGATTTTTTAAACTGTTTGCAACCCTGAACAAAACATGATAATTATAATATTTAGTACTCAATTTTGGAAACATATAAATGTAAAATGTAAGATCATTTAGTATTTGAGAAGTTGAAATGCTCTTTATTTCTTAAAACATTGTAATAGACATCTTTCATTCAACTCAGGGTCATCACCGTCATCATCATCATCATGGGATTTCATCATCATCAACTTGTCTGTATGCAACAAAAATTAATTAATTCACTCATTAATTAATTGCAATAATTAAAGAAACTGTAAACAATATTGCATACATACATATGTACGTGTATGTTAAAGATATCATTTCATATGAGTTTAGGTCAATGTCAATGGAATTAAAAATTTTAGTTTATAACAAAACAACAAGTTTTTAACTTATTGTATCTGAGCTGGCAATGCAAATATTTGTTGATTAATTAAATCATTTATTATTATAATTGGCATTTATTTTGTTGAATTCCCTCACCAACTGAGATGAAAGTCAGGGGCTGCCAAAAGTTGTATCTATTTATCTTATGTTTCCTTTGCTAAATTTGTGTATTCATTTATAAATTAATATTGCGGTTAAATGGAACATTACACGCTCATTGAGCACATTAATTTAATGAATTTAATAACTAGGTGAATTTGTGGTTATGATTACTTTTTATAATTATTTTTTAATCAAGTCAAACTGTGAAAATTGAACGAGAAAGTTTTTTTTTTACTTAAGTAAATAATAAAATAAATTAAAATGCAAACAGTAAACTTAAAAATCGATGACGATGAACCAAGAAAATGATATTTGCATACATAATTTATATAGTAAACCATAAAATAAAACGATGTCAACCCAAATTTAAACAATACAATGACAAAATACATATTAACACATATGAAATATAATAAACAAATAATATTTTATTAAAGAAATTTGGATTGGAATTGATACAAGGCAAACAATGAACTTTCCCACAATAAGAAAAATCATTTAAATCATTGGGGTGACATGTCAAGTTGCCACACGCAGTTCAATTTATGTAGTTTAGTTTAATGCAGCTTACTGATCGCTTAAATTTATGCATTGTATCTGAATCACATGGATGGAGTGCGGCTATCTTTCTCTTTTATTGAAGCAATTGAAATTGTGTTCGGTTGACAGCAAATCATAAAATTGAATTTGTTATACTTTCCAATTTTGTTAACCAAAATGAATGAAGTTTTTTTTTTATTATTTTAAAAGAAGAAATACTTTTTATATACTCGTATAATAATTTTTTTTTCTTCCTCAACTGCTTCTCATTGATGCAACAATTTGTTGTTTTGTTGTTTTGTTATTTGGATTTGTGTTGACTGTATCTAGATGCATCACATTGACTTAATTTGCATGACACTTTCTTTGCCTCTACCCTGTCACTCTTTAGTTATGAAGTTCATTCACAGTAAACCCAAATTTCACGTAGGTTGTAAATGTTTCAAGTCCGACGTCATTTCTGTGTACAATTTGAGTTTGTAAAATAGAAAACTTTAGCGCTCGCCTCAATAAAAAAGTGAAAATGAAATGAAAACAGTTATGCAAATGAATTTTGATGATGATTGTCATCAACTCATCACTGGTTCAGCATTCAACAATTCACACGTGTCACATGCGTAATATTCGCACATTTTACTTTTAGGGTTTCCGTAACCAATGGGTGCTAATGGGACCCTATTAAACGTAGCCTTTCTGCGACTGCATCCTCTCTCGCCACTTTTGTTTGTTGACAAGGGGAACAAGATTCCGATGCGGCAGCCGAGCTGCTTGTACCAGCAGCAGCTTGTAGTTCAGCCGACGTTTTTCTTTGTCTTCTTTCGCGTCTTTTGTATTAATTCATAATTTTTTGGCTTGCCTAGAGTGAGGATACATGCTAATGCATGCGAAATAAAAATTATAGCTCGGAATGTGAAGAAATTTGCTCTGCTACAAAACGCATACCTTCACAAAGTAACATAAATAAAGAGGAATGTGAAAATAGTTGTAAGCGTGCTAGCGTTCTAATGCTGAGTGCAATCAGCCCATACAAACCCCCCTTTAAAAAAAGTTCTTATTAGAAAAAGTTTTTTGTTTTTTGACGTATCGAACTGAAATTTGAACACTATAATTTTGTAATTTATGGCCATCAATAGTGTAAATTTCATGATCCTAGGTCTACCAGGTGGGGAACCTCCCATACAAACACCCCTTTAAATTAATGTTCTTGTTAGAAAAAGTTTTTTGTTTTTTAACGTATCGATATATAAGTTTCTGATCTATATTCATCAACCACGTAAGTTTCATGATTCTAGGGTTACCAGGAGGGGTACCTCCCATACAAACCCAAATTAAATGGCAAACTTTTAAAGAATAAATGTACAATAAAATTGCCACTCAAACTGATGTGATGCTAATAAAGGAAGGTTGGATACAACCCGGAGCAGCGTGAAGAGTATTACATCTTTGGCATAGCCAATGATAGCCTTCTTTATGGATTTTTTTGCCAATTTGTTCGCATGTAGTTTGCTTGCAACGAATGATGGAATTTTGAACTATTCACTTTTCCTTATTTTGCAAATTTATGAACGAACCCATTTATTATCATTTGACATACTTTGAATGTAGCAAACACCTTCATATTCATACTATTGCATGCTTGTTATATTGTGTTGTCTATGATATTCACGCTCAATTGCAATAATTAGCATTAATGGTAAAAAAAAAAGAGAAAAAAGAAGAGTCTAACAGTCAGACAGACAGTGGAGCCAACTATGATGGATGCAAAGCAAAGTTACCGCCTATTTTGCGTCTTAGTTTTACTATGTGACAGCTAAAGTTAGCTTCATCACATCTTTTACATTCAAACATTATGACATTGTACTAGTACTAGAAGAAGATATGGGAGAAGAAGTGGAGTTGGTGTACATATTGTATTGTATATAATTAAACTGAATTAAAACTGTTGCTGCCATTTGTGTTTTTGTGTCTTGTTATTTTTGCCTACAATTGTCGCTTAAGTCAAAATGTCATTGAAATTTTCTTCATGTAGTTTGAATAAATTGTCATCAGCATCATCATTTATAGTGGATCTTTGCAATAATTTTCGCACGCCCCCTTCACTTTTTTTAAGATTTTTATTGTATTATTTCATTTCTTATTGTTTTTTTTTTTGTGTTTTTTTTTACATTTAAAATTAAATTAAGTCAATTTGAGTGCCTCTGAAGTGTGTTAATTTTATGACATAACAATGAATATGTTAAGAGATACAATTGCCGGTAACATCGAATCAAGCGGTTGGCATTCAAACATTCAACATTTTGAAGTGTAGATATGTTGTTCAGATAGGAAAGATACATACACCGATAGAGATAGACATCAACAAATCGATTGCATTTAATTAAAATTTTTTTATAAAATCAAAGAATAAACATGACATTTGAAAGTTGAAAGATGAGAAAGAGGCTTAATAAAATTATAGTGAATTATGAAACTTTTCTTCACTTTCTCGGATTTTTCTTAATATATTTATTTAACATTTTTATGTTAATTCGTTATTCGTAATCGAAAGGGAGGAGACAATGCTAATCTTAGCCCCACGATTATTTAACATAGTGACACACATGTGAATGAATGCCTAAAGTTTAAACAAAACAACAAATGTCAATTATAAAAACAAAATTTATTATACACTCATAGATACCATCCCTAGTATAAATAAAAAACATTTTTAAGAAATTAGCATATTTAACTGACCTCTACACGTAATACACATAGATACACTCACTCATTCCCTCCTCTTGTGTATGTATGTATGTGGTCGGTAGCTTTTCTCCATTCCATTTATTCATTCACTCATTCATTCATTAAACCAAAATACACAAAACACAACAAAAGAAAAAATTAAAGCCAAAAACGTGCAAAAGATGAAAAAAAAAAAATTATTTATGCACAAAAGGTATAAAATATTTATTTATTTTCTTTCTTATTTATTTATAGTAGTCAAAAGAAGAGAAGAATGAAAAGAGATGAAGATGAATAAAAGTCGAAAGACACCATGAAAAATGCCAATACAATGGGAGAAAGTTGTTTCCTTTAGGCAAACAACATCAACACCAACTTCAACAACAACAACAACAGAAATGCTTACCTAGTACTCGTAAAAACAACAATTGCACACTGAGCTATATAGAAAATATACGTATACCTACTTACTTACATATTGTAGGTAATACAAAAGACAAAACAATTTACTATTGTATATTGTACTACTTATTTCTGTCCTAAAGTTGACTATATGATCTGTTGTATGTTGTAATCTATTCTAAAGAAGTATAAGTAGCTAAGATTTCGTTAAATGGCAACATGGTTAATCGATCTACATATCATTAAACCTAGAATTGAAGGCCGACTCGTTGCTATTCCATTCGCACTATTTCACTTCACTACTCTAAACTTTTTGTATTGAGTAATATTCATACAATGTGCATCGAATATACAATATAGAAAAGTACAAGTACACACACAAAACGAATACTATGGATTAGTGTCCCTAACGTAAAACGAATACTTTGGGCAGCGGCAATCTCTGTTAACGAATACTATGGGTATTGTTCATTTTAACAGAATAAAATGATGGGCTCAGCAAAAACTTATGAAAAGAAGTGAGTACAGTTGTATTTTAGAAGCCGCCTATAGCAGAAGTAGTTATAACTTATGCTGACTACTGTCAACCTCACCAAATTACAATAGTTATATTTACGATAGCATTAATGATGAAATACTGCGATATAAAAACGTGAACATTCCCTATAGCAGCAAAGAATTTAATGTCTTACAATGGTGGATTAGTAATAAAGATCTCGTATTTGCATTTCTTTTCAAGATAAGTTGCAAAATCTTAGCAGCACTGACAAGTAGCATTTTCAGAAATCCGCTGTAAAATTGCCTCAAATGAGGATCTGACTAATAACATTACCTATAACATAAACTCTAACAAACTGAGACTAATAATTCACAGCACCACTACTCGTTCGTATAAATAAAGGATGTTTTTTTTAGAGGTATACAATTTTAAATTAAAATAAAATAAAGAAACATATTTTCATTATCAATTAAACTGGCTTTATTGAATAGATAATTGTATGATATTAATGTTTGAATATGCGTACAAGGCGCAACCTGGAAGTCCAATTTTCCAAACATTTTTCGCAGCATTTGCGGCCGTATTTTGCCAATAACTCTTCAAATGTTGATTTCCATGTGTTCAATTGTCTCTGGTTTATCGGCGTAGGCAAGTGACTTTGTATAACCACAAAGAAAATAATCCAATGGGTTTGATTCACATGATCTTGGTGGCCAATTCATAGGACCACTACGTGAAATTATTCGTTCATCAAAAGTTGCTTTGAGTAAATTAATTGTAGCGTGTGCTTTGTGGCATGTGGCTTTGTCCTGTTGAGATCATATGTCAGCAAGATTAATGCAAGCTAATTGAGGTACGAAAAAACTTCTAATCATGTCTCTGTATCGTTCACCGTTGACAGTAACATTCTAACCATCATCGTTTTTGAAGACATATGAACCAATGACTCCGCCGGGCCATAAAGCGCACAAAACAGTTATTTTCTGTGGATGTAATGGTGTTTCGACAAAAGCTTGTAAATTATCTACACTCCAGATGCGACAACTTTGTTTATTTACATACCCATTCGACGCTTCATCGCTGAACAAATTTTTGTATGTAAAATCAAGATCAATAACAGCATCTTGCCGATTGGCCGAATTGGCGGCGCTTACGACTCTTATTTCGATACAAAACTTCAACAAATTTCAAGCTTTGCTTTGGTGTAAGTCTAAAAAGCAACTATTATCTGTTAAATCGGTTGTCAAATATAGCAGTATTGCCAACTCAAAGTTGTAAATCTCTAACAAAAAGCACCCTTTACTTCGAAAACTATTACCATTCGTACTCATTTCTAGAAAAAACACTACCTACTGATACACTGATATGATATACAGATACTGATGCAACATGCATTCATTTTCAGAGTGAATCCATTCATTACCACTTTAAAGGTACCCATGGAGGCCTCTAATACATATGTATTAACTAATTATTTGTCTTAGAGACTAATGTTCATGTTTATAATTTCTTTGTGTAACTATAAGACTACTTGTGACGAATTATGTATTGTATTCAATAACAAAACTAAGTATAAGTAATACGATCATTCGCCGAGACTTTTTCAGAGATGTCACTCTCTTAAATTAATTTTTTTAATTAGAAAAACACTCAATAAATTAGACTAAGTATCAATCACAGTAATACACAAAACAAAAGAAAAAACTATTATAACTACTAAAAAATTAACTGCAAAAGAAAAAAAAAACATTGCCTTTGTAGCAAGAGTGATGCTTTGATTGCAACACTTCTTTGACATTGTGATGCCTCTTTTCTGAAACATTTCTCTTTTCAGGTCTGCCGTTGATTATATGGCTGAGATTAAGATTAAGATTTATGTCACATTCTTTTCATTACATCATACATTCTTATTAAAAAAAAAAATTATTAATTGTTAACTACACTTCTATACTAATATCATGAAGAGGTAATGTTTGTTTGGATGTTAGAGATAATCTTCGAAAGAACTCATCCAATCTTAAAAATACTTTCACCAGTAGAATGCAACGTTGTCACTGAGTGTCATGGGCTTTATCTATGTATGTACATTGTACATATATGAATAAAACAAAGTCCGGCTATTTTTAGGGTTAACTGAATTAGTGCCACTCAAACTGCTCACAGCTCACAGCTCACAGCTAATAATCAAACTGTGTTTTTTGTTGTTACTCAAACTGTAACAGAAAAAATATAGTGATGCTAAGAAAGGAAGCATATCTGATATTTAGCATTTGTCGCCATTCGGTCGGTTACGACTTTGCTAGTTGTATAAAAATTATATATTGTATTTTTTTCTAATATTTTCATTAAAATTATATTTGAGGTTTTTTTTTTTTATTGTAATAATCAGTGAAATATGAACAGCTCCTAAGTTTAATGGTTAAATGTCAAATATCAGACTTTAAACCCAGCAATCACAAGAAAATAAAAATGAAATATAAGAATATTGTATTAAAACACTTTCATTTTGTATCTGATTTTAGCTCAAAACTAAAAACTAAAAATAAATTGAATGCTATAATTTGTGTAGCTTCTGATTGCTTTTGGCCATCATGATTTTCTTTAACATACAATAAAATGTGAACATGATAGAATTATATAATGTATCGAATGGAAAATGACTGTAAATGGCAACTGTTAAATTGTATGATGCACAGGAGAAAAGAAGAAAGAAACTACTATATTATTGTATTGTACTAAAAATAAGTTTTAACATATTACTTAATAGAAATAGAAATATTAATAGCAGTTGTTGCTGGTTTGGTTAACAGATTGAAAATTTGCTAAAGGATTTATTACTTGCAACAGCAAACAGCATACTTAAATGCAGTAATAATAATAACAATAACAATAAATAACAACAAACAGAAGATACAATAATATAAGTATGTACTATAAACGAATATTCAACAGCAGTAACAGCATAAGCAGCAGCATCACCAAACAACTTAACAATAACACAACATTTGCAACTTTAGCAGCAACAGCAGCAGCAGCAGCATAAGTAAGTAAAGTCAACAACATGTGGCAATCTTTAGTGGCAGTTTAGGCGGCTGATGCCAATAAAAAAAACTTGGCGACAAGTTGCAGCAACAAACCAAACTTCAGCAACACCAACAATAATAATAACAATAATTATGACCACAGCAATACAACAATACTGACTTTGACTAGAAGTGACAAAACAACAACAGCATCAGCATCAGGTTGTTGAGCTAAACCATGACGTTAACAAGGAACACGTTTTTTGTGGTTTCTTTTATTTTATGTTTACGAGTATTTTCTTTGAGCCAAATGTTGTTACCACAATTGTTGCTGTCAGTGGCTATGATAGCTGCTTCATGTTGAATGCAACTAAAAAGCATATATTTACTATATGTATGCAGTATAAAAATATTAAGTGAAATATGCGAAAATACATAAACAAAACAAGAAAGAAGTGAAATTTATTAATTTCAAAAAAGATCCAATGAATATTGTATAAAATATTCGTTGTACAATAATTTTCTTAATTCATTTATCTTTCTCTTTATAAATTTCGATTTCATTCATTTGTTGCACGTGTGTCAGTGTCAACCGAAGTTTTGATCTCCATTCATCTTCAGAAGCAATTATTCTTCTTTCAAATCGCTGATTGTTCGTCTAATTATTATTTTAACAATCATAAGTACCACAATAAATATCGTTGTTTTCTGAAATGATAAAACTGATTGACTGTTTTACAAAGCAACAGGGAAGAAAACAACAAACAACGGCAATTAAGAAGAGAACACCATACATAACTTTATCCCTAAATCACATTTCCGATTTTTATTATTCCCGCTACAATAATAACTGCCGATAATAATAATTCCAGCAACGACAGCATGATTCCAGTGCACAGTGGTGGAAAATAAAAAAAATTAAGTCATGAAATAAATGGATGTCCCATCTCTAACATGAATAACGTTGCCACTACTAATTATTTATACTCTTCACGCAGTAAATAGTATTATAAGTTTGTCAAGAAATTTGTAACATTCAGAAGGAGTTATCGGAGACCCCATAAGGTGTATATATTCTTGATCAGCTCGATGAGACGAGTTGATTTAGTCATGTCCGTTTGTAGTCTGTCCGTAGGTATGTATGCAATGTCAGTCCCTTGAGAGCTGAAATTATGAACGAACGAACCAGATTTTGCCCACTACAAACCAACTTTGGAATAGCCAAAGATAACCTTCTTTCTGGGTTTTCAGTAAATTTTAACCACGATTTCTAGAAATTGCTTCAGAAGTCATGATACAATAAAACAAGGTAGCGACATATTGGCCTGTTACGCTCTCAAAATTAATCGCTCTCAATTTTGACTTCATAAATATATCAGTGTGCTTAAACGCTGAAAGAATAAGCATTTAGTGTTGAACATAACGTGAATGACACACAAAAAAAATGAATAAGACAACAAATTAATAAACAAAACAGCAACATTTCTATTTTTCACACAAATTCCAAATTTCTGACAGTTAAAAATGCACATTATTACATATATAAACTAAAAATTCATAAATAACAACATATGATAGTGTTGTGCAGCGTAAAAATTTAGAAAAAGAAGAGCGTAAGTATATTTTTGAGAGAGAACCACATAACTGTAAACTACTGTCGCTACCTTCATTTATTGTATCATGATCAGAAGTGAGGATAAAGTGTTCACTCTTAAAATCAAAAATAATTATAAATACTGTTCGAATAAATAAAACAAATGATCCAAGAAAAATCCAAAACTATTAACTTTATTTTAAATATACTTATTTATTTATATGTGGTATGCTTTTTGTTAAGTCATTGTTTGCTAATGTGTATTTTTTATGTGTGCAGTGACTGCCAGTTGTTTAAAAAAATGGAAAAATTACTCATAAAAGAAGTTCAAATTTTGATGATCACCAGTTCATTTATATATCCAATTGTTTAAATATCTGCTTCATGTTTCATATAGACTGGATCTAAAAAAAGTGACAAATCAGGTCCGAAAATGAAAAAGAAACAAAAATTTCGTAAAAATTACAAGATTACAAACGAATCAAGAGACAAGAAGATTTTTTCATAAAAATTTCTAGATACAGTTGCTGAATTTACTGGTATAAAGAAAAACATTGATTGGAAGATGTGCAACATTATTACAGGCTAGTCTTCAGAATACAAAATCAATGCTGAACATTTTGGAATACTGCTAAAAATCTAATTGAGATGAATCCTTGGTATTACCTTCTCCACTCTGTTCACAAAATTTTGATTCACGCTGTAGGTGTCATAGACCACGCGCCATTATCGATGGGGAAACTCTGAGAAAGCAGCTAAGGCAAAAAACCAGGAAAATATAACACAGATTTAATTCAAAGATTGCTTTATAGCTCTGATTCATTTATTACTGGGCAAAGAAAATTACCTTGTAAACGAAAGTCTACTTTAATGAAATCTGTTTATCATTTTAAAGAAGCTTAAATGTAATGTGTAGCATTGTGTTTTATATTTATATATATGTAATTTATAATCTGTTCGATAGGATTCTATATACAATTTTTTAAACATAAATTTTAGTATGTCAAAGAATTTAGAGCTTTCTTTTTACTTTTCTTCAAACTAAGTAAATAATTTAGATGGAGTTTCGGATGTTTGCTTTGATGTTCAGACTACAAAACTTAAATGTCTGTTTCTTTTAAAGTACACCACATGCTTATTATTATTATTTGCGTTATCATAAATAACGTAAGACATATTCGTGAGTGCTGAAATGATTAAATTGATTGATTGGTTCCCATTGAAAGGAGATTTGATGTTAACTTGCTAAACACACAGCAAGTATACTACAAATAGCAATAACAACAGTGACTATTTCGAGCCAGAGTTCTTCGTATTGTAGTGCCTCCACAATTAACCAAATTTCAATCAAAATAAGGAGAACGCCGATAATAATAAGTCCTGCGGAAAGACTGCAGCAGATTAAAATATTTATTTGCGTTATTATAAATACCGTAAGAAAACAACAAATACCGGCAATTAAATAGATAACAGCACCTGTATATAAAACTATTTCGACCAAGAGATCTTCGGCATCTTGTATTGCCAAAATTGCTCATATTACATCCAAAATGTAAAGAACGCCGATAATAATACGGCAAGACTGCAGCAGCAGCAACATGTTTTCAGTGGCTTCATTTTTATTGCTAAGATTTGTGTTTTTATATTTATAAACCTTTCTATGTAGAAATAATTTTGAAATGAGAAGAAATGTAGTGCTTTATTGCTTGTTTTCTGTATACAAAGTTAATAATTTAAATGGAGTTTCCGATGATTGTTTTGATGTTTAGAATCCAAAACTTAAATGTCTATTACTTTTAAAGTATACCATATGCTTGACAACACTTGGGAGCTAGCAGATTTGTGGGCGCCTTGGAAAAAACGAAACAGTAAACATAAAATAATTGTAATAACATCATCTGATTTAAAGTCACCGATCTTCTTACATGATTTTTATGAGTTACAGAACCGTCTGTTAGTCATCATCGAGTTCATAATAGTATGAATAACCCACAGCTAAATAGTAAAGCACTTTAAGAATGACAAGGGCATATGCAATTATATTCGCATTTTTCTCATCGTCTGTGTCCATGTCAATAATAAAAAATAAACTTATAAAATAGATAACGTGGCAAATTAAACAAAATATTTGCGTTATCATAAATGCCGTAAGCCATATTCGTGATTGCTGAAATGATTAAATTGATTGATTGGTTCCCATTCAAAGGAGATATGGTGTTAACTTACTAAATACACAGCAAGTATACCACAAATACCAGCAATTATGAAGACAACAGAACGAGCATAATTGAATATTTCGACGAAATCTTGTTTGGCTTGTGTTGCCCAAAAAATTGAAGCAAATCCCCAAAGAGTGGTATCAATGCCGATATACATAAGTCCACTGGCAAGACTGAAGCAGAAGCAACATTTTGTCAGTGGCTGCATTTTTCTTGCTAAGATTTGTGTTTTAAAATTTATAAATATTTTTATGTAGAAATTAATTTTGAAATGAGAAAAAATGTTGTGGCTTTTTGCTAGTTTTCTGAATACTAAGTTAATAATTTAGATGGAGTTTCCGATGTTTGCTTTGATGTTTAGAATACAAAACTAAAATGTCTGTTACTTTTAAAAAACGAAACAGTAAACATAAAACAATTGTAATAACATCATTGGATTTAAAGTCACCGATCTCCTTACACGATTTTGATGAGTTACAGAACCCTCTGTTAGTTATCATCGAGTTCATAATAGTATGAATAACCCACAGCTAAAAAGTATACTACTAAAAGAATGTGAATGACATTCCTCACTATGGTCCTAGTTTTCTGCTCATTTTCCAATGCTAAAATTGTATATATCACATAGACAAAACAGGCGATTAACAAAAATAATTGCGTTATCATCAATACCGTAAGACTTTTTCGTGATTTCTGAAATGATTAAATTGATTGATAGGTTTCCATTGAAAGGATATGATGTTAACTTACTAAACAAACAGTAAGAAAACAACAAATACCGCCAATTAAGGAGATAACAGCAATAACATAATGGAGTAAGTATATCGTCCAAGAGATTTTCGTGTTTTATTCTCAACATAATTGCCAATATTCCACTCAAAATGTAGACAACGCCGATAATAATAAGTCCTACGGAAAGACTGCAGCAACCGCAACATGTGTTCAGTGGCTTCATTTTTGTAAAATGTAGTGCTTTATTGCTAGTTTTCTGTATACAAAGTAAATAATTTAGATGGAGTAAACTAAATGTAGGATATTTTTCAAAACACCAGATGCTTGGCAACGCATGGGAGCAGATTTGTGATGGCAAAACAAAAATTCAGGGCCTAATCTCATCTAAATAACTTCCATGTTGATACAAATAATACATCTTTACGTACCGCTTATACCTGCAGTATATCTAACTATTATTTTCAGGATATTGCTTTGTTTTCAAGAATCTTTTCATAGTTTCTTTTTTTAAGTTACTTTATATAGCTGTAAGTTTTTTTTTCAGAAAAAGTTACTACTGAACAAATTTTTACAATTCTGATTTCAATCTGGATTCTATTGTGAAACAACAATAAAATGAATAGGTCTTATTAATTATTATATACTGAATACAAAACAAGAGACCTAACGACTTGATATGATATTTTAGAAATTGAATGAATTCATATGTATATATGAATGAATAAAATGTATCAGGATACGATTAGGACTTAATAGAAGTTTTATCAGCTGGTTTTAACGGAAATGTTATCGTTAGTGTTATGGTAGATGGAAGATAAACTCAAAAGTCAATAGGCTAAGAACGTAAATAAGAAAACAAAATGATTAAAGACTAAATATGTGAATTAACTTAGATATTGTGTTTTCAGTACTGATAGCATTTAAGTAGTCTACAGAATAATCTGTATCATTAATATTTGTTGACACAGTTTACTTAAGGATTTTCATTTTAGTATAGTAGTTGAATATGTTAAATATATAAGAACTAATTACTTTTTCATTGCATTTAATACAAATACAACATATGAATGAATTTGATTTTTTGAGAATTTCACTGGAGTTTAATGAGGATAAATTTCAAATTTATGACTACATTAGCATGACTTGTACACCTACTTTATCAGGCAGGTAGCAACATATGGAAAATGTATAGCCGGCAAAACAACTTTCACACATGTGAGTCACAAGCTCAGAGAGGCAAAAGCAAAATCAGAAATGCGCGAAAATGGGTGACTACAAAAAAAATTCCAATACAACTAAAATGTATGATGTAAAATTGTCTATATTTACAACGAAGTAATGTAGGTTTATTTTCTGATCTTTGCAATTCACTGAGGCGTGAAAAGAGATCAAAAAACGACAGGAAAACAAAGCAATACAATAACAAAATAGATATGTAAATAAAAATAGACGCCAAGACACACGACAAGAAACACTTAAAAGTCACAATAAAATTGAATGACAGGAAATGTGAAATTACTCTTTATAATCCTTATAATTAGTAAGAAACACAATAACCAAGACCAACACACTACACTACACTACACTACACTATAAGTATGAACACACATTCATGAATGAATTGCATAAGTTTAAATTTTTATAAGGCACAAGCAACATCAGGAAATGAATTTCAAAAAAATTAAGGATTAATGGTATATAGAAATACAATTAAATAATATTATTATTTTTACTATTACTATTTAAGTTTTCAAATATTGTACTTATTTCAAAATGCATTTAATGGGAAAACAAAAGACTTCAGCGACAAACTTGCATAACTAGAAAGCGTATAACAAGAACTACAATAAATCTTTAAATTAAAATGGAAATGACAATAAAAACATATGTACAATCAAATATACATAAATATTTCTTTTTCTTATTTTGTTTAAAAAAAAATGAAAGTGAAATAAATTATTTCACATGTGTGGTGACTCTGCTACCTCAACACAAGGCAAGTTGTTTGGGCAGAAACTCAAATAAACAAAAAAATAACAAATACTAAGAAGAGTCAAATTTAAGAAGCCGTCAGTCAGCATTTACAAGTGGCAACTTTGAGCTAGAGAAACAGTAGATGAACGAAGATCAACATGAAAATGGAAACAAGTAAAGACACGAAAAGAGGCGCAGTTAGAGTTAGTATAAATGAAGATACATAATATGGAAGTCGACTTCATATTTTCAGTATTTCTTACTGGTTATTGTGGATGATCATGATGTTGATAATCATGATGATGTTGTTTTTATAATACAATTCATTGGAAAATGCTGTGTTGTGTCCACTATTTTGCTGTGTTGACCAGCAGCATCCGATGAACATGATGATCATGAGCTGCTCATCATCATATGGTCAAGACAAGTTTTAATGGTTGCCGCACGACCACGATGAGATAATCGACCCGTGACAAAAAGATGAAATTTATGTTATCTTCAAGAAAAGTAAAAGTGTAAAAGTTTTGAACTGTTAAGAGAATATTATCATATGCAACATATACGATTACTACATACAATTTTTGTTGCAATAATAATTTATTATAATACAATATCTTAATTAATTTGGCATATCGCCAACTTTATGCACAAATATTGAGTATTGTGTGCACATTACTAAATGACAATTTCATATTATTACATATCACATGATAATTATGTAAAATTACATATGCAAGTATGCAAATGAAAATGAATGAATGAACAAATGAAGAAATGCAGGAGTGCAGGAATGCATGAATGATAATTAAAATAGGTGTGGTGACAGTAATGTAATGTAATGTAGACGGAGATGTACGATGTACAATGTAATCTTACGCAAACCTGAAATGCAATGAAATGCCTTCGACGATTTATATTGTATGAAGAATGATGGACAACTAAAGATACACAAATAATCATATAAAATACATATGTATCTATGAATAGGCAATCAAACAGACCAAAAGCTAGGCAGACAGACAGATCGACAGACTGAAGGATGAAGTAGTAGGCCCATATCATTTAACAGTTATTTGAAACAATTATTATTTGTTTGCATCAATAATGATGGCAGCCAATAAAATAGACTTAGGCAACAAACTTCATTAACTATGTTTATATAGATGTATGTAGTACATATCTGCAACACCAACACCAACACCAACACCACCACCAACAGTATGTATGTATGTATGTCCATGCAACTAAATAAAGAAACATATAAAGAAAAATGTGTTAAAGTCATAATTATCTATAACTTATATGTTCAATCAAAAGCAAATTATTATTATTTATTTATACAATTTTTTTTTTATGTTATATGTTGCCTATTTTTTTGTTAAATTTTTTAACCAAAAAATATCAGAAATTTTTAATTAATTATTACAAGGTCGTTGCATAAAAAATGTTTGACAAATCACATGTAATGAAATGAAATCACTTTCATCTCTCAACACACACGCAACTCATTTACATAGACGTGCAAACTTTATCACCAACCGTCCAAATGAGCAAATGGGCGGGCATGCGGGCGAGTGCTTGATCGGCCATCGACCAACTTAATGAGTTTTATCATCATCCTCATCATCAATAACAACGATGACGACGACGACGATGGCGATAGCGATAGTGACAGCTGAAACCGGATCACATAACATAACCAATTTGAATTGACTACGACGACCTCACTAAGAAATTTAAATAAGAAACATCTTACATAATCATTGAACTAACGACAAACGATTGTAATTAACAAATTAACAAAACAAAAAAAAAAAAAAAACATAAAATTAAAAAGGCAAAGACACAAAAAACAGCAAACAGAAAATACCAAATGTTAATTAGTAACAGCAACCAAAAATCACAAGAAAATAAACAAAAAATATCTCTCTAATCGACAGCGACATACTTAAATGTAATTAAAAGAAAACAGCATCAAAGCAACATCAACATCGTAGTAAATAAATGCATTCCATTTGTATATTTTCTATTATCTAAATGAAATTAACTGATTGCTTTACTTTCAGGCTGCTGCTGCTGCTGCTATTGCTTATGTTATTTCAAAATTTACAAATATTAATTATAGTAATCATCTTCACTCGGTAAACGTGCCAAACTGAATGTGACATGCTTTTAAACACATTCATCTTCATATATCACTAGCGTACCTGGCGTGCTTTGCTACGCTCACGACGTGATGTTGGTGCGTGATGCTTTTTCTTTTTGTAATAGTAGTACATTGCACAGCAATTTCAATACTTTTGAAAAATCAAACGAATCAATTAAGTGTTAATATTGACATAATTATCTGATATATTTGACAAAGGCGATATGTCTCTAAGCATTATATGCAAAATTTTGTCACACCAAACACTCTCCAGACTATGCTAGAGTCTCCCAAAAAAATTTCATCAATCATCAGCCGTACTCATGTGATGATATAGATAGATAGATAGATATTGTTGTATGGAGATGAAATTAAAGGTCCCAAGACTCAATACAACGATTGTAATACGTCTGTACACTTTAAAAGATAACAATAAATGGTCGCTTTACAACTTTATTGCATGTGTGCATACTAAAATGTTGTATTACAATCGTTGTACCGTATCTTGGCCCCTTAAGATAATGATTTCCTTTTGTAAAACATACACACATTTGACATGAGTTGATATTATTTTTGTTTAGAATGTACCTATGTATTATATGGATATATGGGACAGAGCTGTGGTGCATTGCTTCGTATTACAACAGAAACTCTTAGCTTCTGGGTAGGTACACAAAAAACACTAAGATGACAGTGTTTTGGTATCTAAGCCATAGATAAAAAACTAAATTGGAAAATTTCTATCAAAAAACATGCTGTACGACTTGTAGCTCAACGCAATGACTACTATGTCTCTAGTTAGTAGTAGCTTTCATTGAGGACTCATGATTATTGTAAATTTAAAACAAAAATAACAAAAAATTGCTGTTGCCATCAACAATATTTGCAACTGTAAAAATTTACAAAACTTCCTAATTGTAATTTATAATAATTTTTTTAGTTGCCATACAACAATCACCAAAAATAACAACAGTAATAACATCGGCAACAGCAACTGAATTTTGTTAGATCTTTTTGATGTTTTTTTTTTGTTTTTTTGTTGTTGATAAATGCGTGTACAACAACAATAATAATAATAAATATATTTGGTCAAGAGATGCGGATTTTGTCGCTTCATCTTCGTTCACGAAGATACTTTCAACTCTCAACTTCTGTCCAATAATATAAATACAATACAGCAAAATACCAAAATACAATTTTAAAAATAATTACATTAAAAAAATCATATGTATTCCCATTTTTGGTAGTCAAAGTGAAAGGCATTCATTCATTCATTCCCTGTAGCTTAGTGTAGTGTTGTATTGTGTTGTGTTACATTGTGTCTTCATCATCTTCTTCATGCATTTAACTGCAGTTTGTTTATCTTTTTCAATGATTTATTTTATTTAATTAATTTAGATATGTCTTTCAATGCATTTTCCGCTATTTTACATAAATTATCATATTTAAAGATTAATGTAAACACATGTCTATACAAAATCCTAACTATTTGAAAAGGTTAACAATTTGTTGAAATACATATAATACATATTTTGTTTAGGTTGTAATTCTAAATTAAAAAAAAAATAAATGTTGTACATAAAAAAGCAATCAATCGTTTGTATCGTACTATACCAAAGTAAACAATAATCAACTTTCTATAAAAAAAACAATCCACACAAAATTCACTTAACATTTTACATAAATTGACATTTGTCATGTGCTTCGCATACTCATTGAAATCAAATGTACACAGAAACTGATTCAAAGTAGCCAAACAATGCAGAAAATGAGACAAACAAACCGACGACATAGAGGCATATGGCACGAAATCGTAACAAATACGAGCATTGTAAATATTATACAAATGACAAAACACAAATGGCCTACAAAAATAACACAAAAATAGTATTTAAAACTCTATTAAATCAATTCAAGACACACCTGTGCCTTCTTTTCCATTTCGAACTGAAAACACTCCACACATGAAATTCATTATACGAAGCGAAAAGCAGATGGAGAAAAGAAAAAGCTATGATTAAACAGAAACACAATACACCATAGGGAACTGTTAAGTAAATTTAACAGGTGCCTAACTTGCAGGGAATTACAAACTAATCGATCTTGTACTATGTCAGATGAAATTAGAAGAATTTTGTATTTTTTTTTTTATAAATTTTTTATTTATGTGTTATTTGTCTAAACTCTAGAAATAATCAACAAATTTTGGTAACATAATTTTACATCACAGGATTGTTGAGGCTCTAGAGAAATAGACAAATAACTTATACTTTTTTCTAGTCTATGATCTATAATCTTATTAATGTTCTCTTTTCAGGTGCTGTACAACCTGTTTAATATAAAATAATTGAAACTAAAAAAATTGTTCTACAAAGCGCCCAGCATACGGAAGCCTGGTTGGCTTACCGTCGACTTGTAAGAAAGCAAACTTGTGCATCAGTGCACTAGTGAACTTTTAGACTCGAGACGCTGTTTTCGAAAATTTCGCTTTCCTAAGTGATGATAATTAATGAAATTTGTATTAATCTATCATATCTATATGTATATATAAAATTTTATTCATGTATGTTCCCTATGGATTCCAAAACTGCTGGACCGATTATCAGAGAAATTCAAGCACAGTATGAAGAGAGTTCCTGTAAAGTTTGGTTTAGATTGGACACGCTTTTGTTAAGAAATTTGTGGATAAAAATTTAATTTTCTTTTTTTTTTATTGATTTGTTTTACATAAAAACAAAGAAACCGAATTGATTGGCCGGTCCTATATATGTGTGTATAAAAACTGTTTAAAATTACAAATACAAATCTTAAGAGACTTCAAATAGCAACCAGAACTACTGAACTGATACCATATTATATTATATATTTATCATTCTTATTAGATTAGGATAAAAATAACGAAAATTGGAAAGAGTCCGACTGGTCAAGTGTTATATTTGCAGTCGAGTCAACTTCAATCTAACCATATGGCTTTCAAGCCATTCGTCAAAGGCAAAGGTTAGCGCTATTCAGAAAAATGCATTTTACTCACTGTCAAGCGTTCCCAATATTTGATGATAGGGATGCATTTCCAAATACTTATGTATTAAACGGTGTCTAACAATGTTATATTCGATGGAGTTGTACCAAGTTAAGAGTCTGTTACAAAAAAGAAGGGTAGTCCAGTTTCCATCAAGATAATTCCATACCTTGTGGTTGGGTAAGTAACACTACTACACTACTTTCCATCTGACCACATTTTTATACTCTTCACTGGAGTGAATAGTATTATAAGTTGGTCATGAAGTTTGTAACACACAGAAGGAGACATCAGAGACCGCATAAAGTATATAAGTCTGTCCGTCTGTCTGTCTGTATGTATTCAAACTAGTCCCTCAGCTAGAGATCTGAAATTTTGCACATAGGTTTCCTTTTACCATATGCTACCGAATCGGATCAATAGGGGGGTGCCTCCCATACAAACGCCCCTTGAAAATAATGTTCTTATTAGAAAAAGTTTTTTGTTATTTAACGTATCGAACTGAAATTTGGACACTATAAGTTTCCATATCCATCAACCATGTCAATTTCATGATCCTAGCTTTACCAGGAGGGGTACCTCCCAAATGAATCCCCTTTTTAATCAATGTTTTTAGTAGAAAAAGTTTTTTGTTTTTTAACCCGTAGAAGCATGAAGAGTATTATTATTTGTTGAGTTGAATAAATAATTTTTTGTCGTTAGATTGCAAAATTGAAGAAAGTTCTGGTCATAATAACATTGGATGCGCCAGGGAACAGTTTATTAATGAATTAAATTTTAAAAATAATGCAATGTGGTGATTTTTAAGTTTTTCTAATGTTTTGCACAATAATTTATATCAGTTTTATAGCAAAATTCACTGCAAAAAAAAAAATAAAATGTATTCAAATTTTACTAATTTTAATATCATTCTACTAGTACCTCAAACAACGAAATAAACAGAATTCCCGACTTAGGGAATCACTTACACTTGGCGAAAAAATACCTTCCCTAAAGAAGTGAACTAATTAGGCGTCACACTACAATCTATAATTAACAAGGCTAGGGCAACTATATGGACCAGCAACAGGCTCATGGCTAAGAATTGGTGACTGAAACTATGAATATCATTGTAGCTGTACACGAGTGTTACTACACCGATGATGTCATATGCTGCATCGATCTGGTGCTTTAAATTAGACAAGAATTACAGGTCAATCGAAGCTTGTTAGAGTGCAAAGTCTGGCTTATGTAACCCTTGAACCTACTGACTGGACATTGCAGAGTAATGAAACTTTACATAACATGCAGATCTGTAGTAGCGATTTGTTTAATGAAGATGAGGAATCAGCAGAGCACTTACTATGTCACTGCTAGGGTCTACTCTGGACCAGACTATGTCACCAGTTGAAATTGCTGGTTTGCTGTGATTACAGCACACTTGCGGCCGCAGGGACGAGGTTTACTAGTTCCCGCTCTTCCCCTAATCTAATCTTTATAGTTTTTTTTTCCATTAATAAACGTTTTTATAGTATGCATATTATTCGTCTTTCGTTGAAAACTCTTCTGAGAGTTTTATTTTGATACCTTTAAAGTATTTATGTATATGTTAGAATTGCTTACACGTTACGAACTTTAACTGAAACAAGAAAGTTATAAAGTATTATGGTAATACAAAATTACTCATAGCAATCAAAGTGTTTTTTTTTTATTATTTGTCTATTGAGTCCTTCTAAGAGTCAATTGATAGTCTCGACACTTTTATAAATAAATGCGTAATCCCATTAAGAAACAATGCACTTGTATATACATACATATTGATATGGTACATTTTTATAATAAGTGGCCAAAGAACTCAACTTGCACAAACAAACAACAAAGACAAGACAACCAAAACGTTGTGCCAAAAGGTTTCTAGGTCAATTAACTTGTCGAATACAAAATAACATAAAAGAAAACTGTAAATACAAAAAAAAAAAAAAACTGAAAAACAAGCAGAAACAGTTGTCAAGTAATGCAAACATTTTCCAAGTAAATAGTCTTCTATTTTAACCTCTTAAGAAAATTGCTTAATAAACTCTATTTTTTTTCCTTTGAATTTTTGTCATCATTTTCAAAAGATTAAATTAAAAAAAAAACCCCAATTTTTTTATATTTTTATAATTGTTGAATATTATTTTCTTTTCTTTCTTCAGTTTTTCTTTATCATTTTACTATTGTATTTTATGCATGATTTTTATTGAAAATCATTTGTGTATTTCTTGCTTTGAAAGCGTCTGATTGTACACATATGGTATTTGTTTCGATTGTGTGACTTTTTTAATAAAATTGTGGTCTATTCATCGATATCACAGATTTGGCCTTCAACTTTTCAACATCATCTTCAACTATAGTTTTTGTTGTTTTTATTGCTATTGAATTTGAAAGGCTCAGAAATAAGAAGATACATAGTATAGCAACATCCAAACAAATATTTGCCATCGAAATGAGGGCAACTTCTATGTGAAGTTGTTGTTGGTTGATGTTGTGTCATTGCTAAAGTTGTTGCTTAGTAATGGTGATGATGATGATTATGCTGATGATGTTGATGATGCTCAACAAAATGTCGATGCTGATGATGCTATAGCAACATTGAAGATTTTGCTCATCATGATGTTACTCAGTTATTGCGGCACTTGTTGTCGTGTGCATAAAAAAAATGTTCTTTGAGAAACACAAATAACGTACTTTTGATATTTTTGTGTAATCTGAGAATTGCAATAATTAAGATAAAATTGCTCAAACACAATATTCACAAGTGTATGTATTTTGTTGTAATTAGAAATTTGTATAGCTTTTTTTAATTAAATTTTAAAGTTTCCCTTCACTAACCTACATACACATAATATTGGCTTTAGAAACATTTGTATGTTCTCATATAATGCAAAATGAATCAAAGTAAACAATAAAGAGAAAAATTGCAAAAAAAATGTTTGCTATTGTTGCACATTACTTGATGTTGAAGTTGAGCCAGACAACAACCGGAAGACATTTTACTCTTGAGATGTCACTAAAGCGCACACATAATTTCAAAGCAAACAGTTTGTGCCAATTGTAAACACACACATACACACACACACACACACACAGTTTGTAAGTGTAAAATACAAATTTAATGGCATAATTTATCAAAGTCGTTTTCATTGTTGTATGTGTCTATTTGTTATGGCAAATACACACTGAGGGCATGTGCTCAGAGGGCATAACTCACTTGTTTGCAACAAAGTTGCTTGCTGCCTGTTGCTGATATTGTATTATTGCAACAAATTGTGCAGGTCAGTGCAAGTGTAAATGTTTATGTTCATGTGGCGCTTGTTTATTTTATTTGAAGTTAAGTGTGCACATCAAACACTTGTTAATGTACACACATAAAGTATTGAAGTGTGTGACCTTTTGTGTGCCCTCTACAAATGTCAAATGTTACAAGGAATTTATATAATTTCATTTACTTAATAAATCATTTGAAGTCATGAAAGAATATTCAACTGATTTTAATCACATACAATTTATAATTAAAATTACCAATTACTTACCAATAAATATTTAATCCTCATGATTTCAGAAAATTCAATTTTGCACACACAAAATAAAAATTAATCCAGTAAGAAGTGTTTAACTGATGAAAGAAATGGAATGGAAAAATTGTTTATTTAATGGCATGGAATCTTATATTTAATTATTTATTTTCACTTTTTTGAAGCGCGGAAAAGAAAATTTATTTTTAATCGATTAAAACAAGTCAACACAATGAAAATAAAGATAAAACAAAAAAGATAAAGAAATGCCAAAAAAAAAAAATAAATAACATAAAATAAAATTCGCAAAGAGTCAAAAAGAGTCGTTGATGATGAAGTTGAAAAGAGTTTCACTTTCATGCGATCATGACAATGTTGCAGATGCGCAAACAACTATTGCACTTGCAACGCACTTAAACGATTCACCGATAGACCGACCAATCGATCGATCGATCGATTCAATTCATTCGTTATGGTTATATCCTTTTACAATAACAATGCACTTAAATTATTCACACAGACACATACATACTTGTGTGTAAAAAGAGTGACACTCACACTTATGTTAAGTATACTACAAACAAATACACAGTGAGTGAACTCAACTTGAATAGTAACAGTTGAGTGAAATGGCTGAGATGACACTAGCTAGCGTTTGAAGATAAATTCGCGACCGATCGACATCGAGGTTGTTGTACAACTGAATTCATAAAAGTCAAAAATTTAAACAGCCAACAAACTAAGTTGCTAAGTTGGGTATGGTCTGCTGCAACTGGGTCTACGCTGGCGTCAGCGTCAACGTCTGCAAACGAAAGCCGAGTTAACCAAGTCAAGAAGAGACGAGCGACACAACTAAAACCAAAAGCGAGCGCCAACCAAATGAACAACAACAACAACTCAAACAACACTTTGAGCAACAACAAAAGGCACAAGAAACCCAACAGTAAACAACAACAACAATAACATCAACAATATTATGAAGTTGTGGAGGCAGCAGCAGCAGCAGCAATAGAAACAACAAAATCAAGTCACAACGACAGCAGCCACAGCAACAGTCGAAGAAGACACCAAAGCTTTGCTCATGTTGCTTTGCATGTCCATTGTTTCTACTTGTATCAAGTCGAAGAGCCCCCAGTCCAGTGATAAAGTAAACAGCGCAGTTGACGTCCAAGTCGAAAGTGTTGAAGAGTTGTGAGCTTCACCAGTGGTGATTGTGGTGAATTTTAATTTGAATAAAAAAAAAAATTTGAACAAAATGAATAATTTCCAATTTTGAGACACAAAAAAGATTAAAGGCAAAAAAAAAAAAAAAGAAAATAAATATTAAAGAAATGTTGATATTCTTCAGATTTTTGATTAATTACCGAAAAAAACTTCATCATTAAAAATTCATTAACATAATTTGGTAATATATACGTGGTATAACATAATCAGAAAACAGAAACAAATACACATAATTTCACGAGCATTCTCAATCAATGCCAAAAAATAACGAAAGTGAAATACAAACGAAAGTAAAATTCACCAGATTTTACTTTCAATGATCTTGTTAACCCAAAGGCATTAATGCTAACTCCAACAGACAGTTCAACAAGTTAAACTGATGAATGAAGATACATTTGTATCTCAGCTGCTGCTGTTGCCACTTCAGTTGTTGTTATTGTTGTTGTTAGTGTTGATTTTGTTGTTTGTATCATTTTTTTTATTCACTATTCAATGCCCGAAATCATCATAAGAAATTGACAGTGAATTGGCAAATGAGTCGAAAGATTATTGACAAGTAATAATCACAAAAAAAGAAACAGTAAAAATACCGACAAAATACTGTAAATCTTATACTTATTGAGGTAATTTTCGGTAGAAAATAATCTGTAATAATAAGCAACCATAAAATCATGAAGAAAACATTAACTCCGGTTTCATCAAAGATTACTAAGCATTCATGCAAAGAGTTAGAAAATGAAAAGTTTAAGCTATAGACTGAAATCCGATAGGTTTCCTAATACTATATACTATATATTGACATCATTGGTCCAATATTCAAATACTAGTTGGTATAGTTTTTACTAAATGATCCTCCTCCAATCCTACATAACAAAGCAGAAAATCTTCATAACAAATGAAATTATGATAAAAGCAGACATTCTACAAGGCAGTGTCCTGGAACCAACATTATATGTATGTATTTATTCACTGCTGACATTCCAACAAGTACTCAAATTGTCACATCGAATTTTGCAGATTACACTGCCATAATCAGCAGCTCCCGTTGCCCAGTTAAAGTTTCTACAGTCCTGGATAATCATCTTAATATCCTCCAGGATTACAGTCAGTGAGGGAAAATGTAAGCACCTTACATTTAATTTGAATCGTCGGACATGCTCTCCAGTAATGTTAAATGGTGCTACAATTCCTCAAACTCAAGAGGACAAACTCTGGACAGGCGTCTCATCTGGAGGAAACATATAGAAGCTAAAAACACGTTTATAAAACTAAGGACACAAAGTCTTCGCTGTCTATTTAACTCTAAAATCTGATTTGAGTCTTGAATACAAGGTGCTACGGTGTAACTGTGTTGTTAAACCAATTTGGACATATGGTTTTGAATTATGGGGTACCGCAAGCGCAAGTAACATCGAAGTTATACAAAGAGCACAATCTTAGATACTTTATGGTATAATAAGAATGAAGACATTTACAAAGACCTGGAAGTACCACCAGTAAAAGATGAATGTTCTAAGCGTATAGGATAAACTATTGTAGCTCGACACGTTAACCACTTCCTCTTCCTTGCAGGAAGGACACAAGTGTATTGGTTTAAAAGAGTTGATTTATTATTGTTAGTCCAATTCATAAAAACATAAAGCAGATGCAATAAATAAAAATAAAAACAAAATTGATCCAATATTCAAATACTAGTTGATATAGTTTTTATGAAATGATGCTTTTAATATGAAGATGTAATTTCCTTCATTTAGTAGTTACTTCTTACAGTAATGGAGGAAGCCCTATGAAAACAGATTATCAGTAAAATGTGCTTTCCATGTTAGATAAAAGACTTGTATGACATATTGATACCATTATGTATCAAATATTTCTATATTGATGAACTCTGACGGAATCATACTATGAGAGTAAGAAGAATCATTTGTGAGTCTTGTTTTTATTTCTTCATAATGCTATTCATTTCAATTCTCAAGGCCTTCAATGTGTTACAAATATCACGACAATGTGTTTATACCATTCAAATGCTATGGTGTCAAAAGTATCTCTTTCACTTTACGTGTCATGTAAACAAAAAAATAATTAGTCAATAGAGAAAGGTTTTCGCCCCAAATGGAAACGAACAAGGGGCGTTTTCATATTATTGTAAAAAGAAAAAATAGAATAAATTAGCAAAATTGGAAAACTAAAACAAAAACAGATTGTACATGATTATGCAAAAAATTAAAGGGAAAGAAACAATTGAATAAGATATTGTATAAAAATGAACAAAAATTCATTTAAAATGTTTTTGGATTTGCTGGGAAAACTAGGTGGATTTTTCCTGTCATCTTATCACCATAGAATAAATTCAAGGTTTTCGTTTTAACCAAAATAAATGTGTGAGAAAATTTAAATGGATGAAATACTTTTCTTTCGTTGCAATCAATTTTGAATACTGATACTACTGAATCTTTATAAAATGGGGTTTGCAAATATGGATTGTCATTAAAATTTTCATTATAATCACATTCATAGTTACTCTGACGCATCGATTATGTTTTTCTGAACATAATCCGAATGGAGAACAACTTCCGGCAGCCGACACAAAATAACAAAAGTAACAACATGCAAACTATTGAATTTAACGATGATCAACGACAAACAATTCGAGATACTTACACATTGTGAATTTTTTCCGGCAATTTCACCCCAAGACAAAAAAATTTAAAGAAGAAGGAAAAGAAATTCAAAGAAACGCAAATAAATGAGTGACTTTAAATCGATGAGATACAATTGAATCTCATTGAGTGAATGAGTGAGTTTGTTGCATATGCATACCATTTAATGAAAAGTCAAAATCAAAAGATATTTGATTTTATTTTCATTTTCATTCGTTTAGTGGGTGCCACGTCTGTTAATTGCAATACAAGTGCCACCAAATTGTATTGTACAAATGGGTTTCTTCCACCAGCTGCTGTCTGCAGTTTACATTTGATGAAACTTGTTGTTGCAACAAATAAGTAAGTACCATGTGTGAGATATTTAAACTAAAATAGCATGATGCCACATTTGTTTTTTGTGCAAACTTATTTAAAGTGAGCAAAGTCAGCAAACTGGTTACTGGTTATTGGAGGCTATATCTTTCTGCTCAAATCCTAAACATTAATCGAACGACAGTGAACTTCTCGAACTGGAATTGGAGCGTTGCACCGCATTGCATCGCAACACTATGTGTTGTTCGTCAATGATGTTTCAGCGAAAGTTGTTCCCCCTAAATAACGATGCGACACATTGCACATTGCGTTACGTTATAAATGTGCAGAAAATGAAAACGAGACCGTAATCAAAACCGGTCAAACATTGTCCAATGTCTACCAACCATCGACCATCGACGTTGATCAAGTGCTTCTCTATGCAAGCCATAAATTAAGTCAATATTCATTGTACATTTGGACAACTGATTTTGGATTGGATATGCCTGCCACAGACCTCTGTTCAAATTGTTTTATTCCGACACAAATCGACATACATATATAATAAATTTTATGCGTAAATTAGTTAATGACCATTACGGCTCAACAACAACAACAATACACAGACACACACTTCATTTCGTTTGACTTAAGTTGAATCCCGCGTACCGCTTTTTATCAATTTGTCACATTTAATGTGATTTTTCCAGTAACTCGTTTTTATGCTACGCTAGTATTTATTTTATTACCATGCTTTATTGTCTTTTATTTTATTTAACCATCAAGGATTTTGTTTCTAACCCCAGACTATAATTGATAACTAGTATCTAATGATACTTTTGATACTAGTTTTCTTATCGCACAGATTTCAAATGTAAAGACATTTTTCTGTTTAACAAGATAGCTTTGGACCTAAGCCTCTGCAACAAAGTTTCATATTTTATAAGTTCATGGATGTCATCTTAAGTTAATAATAATAATTTTCTTAAATAACATTTCTTCTTCATTCAAGTGAATACTTTTCTACACAATAGTTTTATTGTTGTACGATAGTTTTTTAACTAATAAACAAAATGAAGACAATCAATAATGGCTTCTTAATTCGAATAATAATTTTGAATACTTAAAATCATATAATTAAGATGTCTTAAGCAACTGCTTATTATATTAAGTAGGAAGCGTTTATGAAATCAATTTTATTGGCTATACAAATTTTAAGTCTGCAAGGACACTCAAATTGATGTTGATGAATGTGGTTTTATTATTGATATTCGTTCGTTATAATTTCTAATGTTTGAATGAACAGAAGATAAACTTAATATTATAAAATGTACAATGAATCAAACAAGTTCAAGTTTTGAATTTATTCCATGGTGATAATCAAGCATCCACTATCCAATACTGCTCCACAATCATAATAGGTTGCCACTTTTTACTTATCCCAATTAACCGATAGTGAATACTTTAATTGTATTGATAGAGGGCATCGCATTGGTATTAGAATCGAGTGGAATGTGATAAACTTAGTTTAAAACTACAATTAGAGTCAATATTTTATATGCAAAATGAAAACTAAACTTTAAAGGACATTTTAATGACATATCAAATCCCGTGTACTTCAGTTATCCTTTATTGTATGCAATCCAATTAAATCTATAATACTTGAGTCTTGCACGAATGCATTCGCAAGCAAACATTTCCAAATTATTTATTTATTTATTTTCAAACCTAGATTAGCTTATAATATACTAGCGTAGCGCGGCGTGCTTTGCTGCGGCTCCGTCGTGATATTCAATAGCCTCAAACACGAAACACCTACAAAGAAACTCAAATACAGAAACGAAGAGGGCAAAAAGTGCGTACTAAGACAGAAAAAATAGAAGTATAAGAACAACCAAAGCATTAAAAACGAAAAAACGTACAAAACTTTTTGTTTGGTCTTGCAGTGGTTTTCAAAAAACTTAATACTTAAAAACAGTATATTAAAAGTTGAAAACTGAAAAAATAAGTATGCAACTCTTTTCATAAGGATTCATTTGTTATTTATTTAATTATTTAAATCGGCTTAGTATAGTGGGCGCTAGACAATAAAGTTAAAAATTTGGTAAAAAAGTGTCTTTATCTCAACAACAGTGCCACCTACCGGGACCAACTGATGCATAAACCATCTTGGTGACCCCATAAGTAAAACAAAAAAAAGTTTATCGAACTTGGTCTAGCCGTTTAGAAGCAAAACAGTCACAAAATTTTGTACACTCGAATTATATATATAAATAATCTAGAATAACTTATAGAGTGCTAGCTACAAGGCCTTCGACTAGTCTATTATAAAAAAAAAAAAAAAAAAAATGGTTAAATTAAATTGGATAGGTTGCAATATTTAATAAAAGAGGAAATTTTATGAATGTTATCCACGAATGGAATTTTCAGGAAGGTGGAATGTAGATTATGCCCAAATATATGGGATCTTGTGTTGTCTAGATTTTTTCAATCATCCAAAAGGTATTTGACCGAGTGATTGTACCTGCAGGGTGGACAGCTTTTTCCTTCTAGGAGATGTTGATGAGTGACTTTGATGTAATCAGTTCTCAATCGGATGAAAGTAGAACAAATCTGCCATCGGGAAACGGATTGGAGCTTTGTCTGAATTAAACGTTTTGTACCAATGATCATATGCAGGCCATTGGCTTAGTTCCGTTGCACGTAATATATTTTTAGTATGAATCCTGGTATAACCATCAGGCATGGAATGAATCCTGCTTTCTTTGCTGCAACGTCTGCAGATTCATTTACCTCAATCCCCGCATGACCGGGAACCCAAGAGTGCATACAAGTGAATCAAATGAAAATAACAAACTAACCAAATGAAATGAAATGCCCCCACTTTGGCTGAAGAACTCTGCATGTGCGACAGAGTGAAAACAGACGAACAAAAAAGTGAGTCAGTCACTGTAGTCGTATACATATATTTTGTTTAGCCCGTATATGGTAGAGTCAATGGTCAGCTGAAGAACAGCTTCCATGTATTCGAATGATTTCCATTCATTTCAATTAATTTCAAATTAGGTTCATTTGCATTTCGTCGGCATTTAAAATAGAACATTTGGTTTGTCTGAGCAAGTATTTGGTATTTGCAATTATGGGTACAAAACTCTTTTTATTTTAATTGGTCGATTGAGTACTTGGAACTTGTTACATTCTCTAATTGCTACCATTACAGTTATGCAATCCAATTTTATTGAGTATAAAAGTGAGTTTTAATAAACTTATTTCTACAATAATTTAATTTGATTAAATAAAGCAGTAACTACAGTAGTAATGCATTAATGCGATCTAATTATTGCAAATTCAATTTGTATTATGAAAACATGTGGATTATTGAGCTGCCAATGCTTCTTTTTGTTGGGCCCAATATAATGCATTTGTTAAAATACCACATACATTAAGTGCTTCAGCATTTGATATTTTATTGATTTTTTTAAAGATACTTCAGCTTCATCGTCTTCTGCCGATAGTCTATACACTCTTCATTGTCAGTATTACAGTTTAAAACATTGAATTCCATTGCAAACATATACAAATAATGCAATTCGGGTTAAAGACTTGCAATTAATTCGGATTATGAAAGTAACTCTTCGGATTACTAGAGAGTAGTCTGATTAACGAATTACTACTACACGAATTATTTGTCAACACAACATGAGTGTTTTCTCAACAAAGTAAGGTGTAAGGTGTTAACCCAACTATAACGATTGGGCATACAATAAATATTGTATGTAGATTACATCATATATTGACATATGTTATCTTTTAATCTAAAATTATATTATTTCTATTAAATTAAAAAGTCTTACAACTTTGGTAATGTTTTGAGCAAATTTATAGCAGTTTGTTCTATGAGTGTGTTATAATAAGACATGAAATTCTGCATGATAATTTCGTGTTTATTTGTAATAGAAAACTTTACAAATGCAACAAATTTAACGGATATAATATTCCGTTTATATCGCGAACAGAATTTTCAAACAATTGTATATCTTCGAAATCATAATGATCAACAATGCGTGCTGCGCCTTGATTTCTATTGGGAAATGATTGCTGTCCTCCGGTTAACTGAAGAAAGCATTTTTAATATTAAAGCAATTCATAACAGTGAAGTTTTGACTTTGATATGTCAAGGCACTGAATTTGATGTCGCATTGATGACTGCACTAACAGAAAATCTGGAAAGAATGCATCAGTCAAGAGTTCTTGTCTTACTACCCAGTGAACCAACATCAGAATTACTTATGAGAATATCATTATTTTGTGAAAAGGAACATTTTACCAAAGTCATGTTAATCGATTTGAGAGGATCTAAGACATATAGATTATATCCATTTCCCAAAGCAAACATTCGTCAAGTTGAATTTAACATCGATGAAACTTATTTTCCAACTTCGTGGATTGATTTTGGTGGAAAAATTGCATATACACTACCGGATCAGGCAGAACCACGTACAATAGTGTACCGCCATCCAAAGAGTGGACGCTTGCATTTTAGCGGTATTATGGGCAGATTTTTCCTTCTTTTTGGGGAACGTTATAATGTTACACTTAAATTGCTTCATCCAATTAAACTTGGTGAAGTCCGATTCACATTTACTTTAAATGAACTCATAGAACATGGACAGTTGGATTTTGTTATTGGAGTAACAGATTATGCTCTAAAAATGCAGGATTATGTGGAGTATTCTCATGTCTTTTTTACCTCGAAATGGTTTATAATGGTACCGTGCGCTCAACAGCTATCCATCTCTCAAGTCTATCAGTCAATGTTAAGTTCAAGACTCACCTGGTTGGTCGTAAGCATTTATTTCGTATTTTCTTCATTGGAAGCATTAATTTTACGCGTAGTACGGCAACGGCCGTTTGTCTTCATAAATTTCCTGGTTAACGAACAAACTTTACCAGGGCTAATTGGTCAGACATTTAAAATGCCCACACGTGTAACAATGAGTTTAAAGCAACTCTATATGTTTCTATTTCTACTTGGATTAATTTTGAATACACTCTGTTCTGCAAATTTACGAGCACTACTTACTAACCGTCCAAAGGATCGTGACATTCAAAACTATGTTTTTTTTTTTTTTTTTTTTTTGTATCGGAAGTGAAGCATCGAAAACCTACCCGGTCTACAACCGGAGTGCGGGACTTTAATCCGCTAAACACTCCCGCCCCTCGTCCTATCGTCCTCCCGGAACTGTCATTAGATAATACGTCGGGAGGAAGGTGGAGCCATTGCTGCTCAAAAGTCAATCGGTCCTAGTTTAGTAGGTCACCTATTGTGTTGTGTTGTGTTCGTACGTGGGTCGTGGCTACTCGTCAGTATTCTACGATCCCCCGTCCGGCACCATCTGCAACGACTGCATATTTCGCCTAGCCCTCTCTAGACGACGTAGCTCTAGCTGGATAGCTGTCACACGCTCACAGATCCGGTCCCAGTTGACCGGATTTGCTAACATGAACTGTAATGCGCTTGCTGGCTCCTGCGGATATCCTTCTGGAACAGGAAACCGAGCACATTGGAACATAACGTGCTCCGCGTCCTCCGGTTCGTCACACAGTGGGCACCTTGGTGTGTTGTCGTGCCCAAACCTGTATAGGTACCACCTGTATCCACCATGTCCTGACAAGAACTGGGTTAAATGGTAGTTGGTTTCCCCGCTCTTCCTGCTCAGCCATTTTTCAATGTCCGGGATGAGCCTGAAAGTCCATCTACCATTCTCAGCGTTCTGCCATCTCCGCTGCCAAAGCAATGTTGAAGCTTGCCGCTCACGCCTTCTAGCGTCGTTGTCTGGACGCCCATGACACGTCTCATAGAGTCTGCGCATTTCATCAGCCAATATGTCAATGGGAATCATGTCCGCTAGTACCAATGCCGCATCATCTGAGATTGTTCGAAAACCCGATACTGTTCTCAGCGCTGCCAGCCTATATGTACTCGAAAGGATTTTCAAAACTATGTGGACTTACGTGAATCGGGTATAAATATAGTTATTGCCAATGATGAACGTTTCCAAATCGAACAGTATTTGGGCGATGATTTTTTCTCCAATACTGTCCCACATAGAATGTTTTTCGATAGCTGAACCTTTTCCAATATGCGCCTTTCCTTGAACACAAGTTATGGATATCCAATAACCGATGTGCTTTGGGAAATGTTCGAAAAACAGCAAGCTTATTTCACCCGTAAAGTATTTTGTAATCCACCAGCGCTTAACATTACGGATTTATTACTATTCAGTATACCTTTTCAAGTAAACTCCATCTATACAGAGCCTATAAATCAATTGATGATGGATTTGCATGCAGGTGGGTTCATTACATTATGGCAAGGCTCTGCATTTCAAGAAATGATAATGCTTGGTAAAATATCGATAAAAGATCCTTTAAATAAGAATTTGAGTAATGTGATCACAGTCTTTGATTTGAAAATGGCCTGGACAATGTTAATATTAGGCTACGTCTTTAGCTCCATCTCATTTATAGGTGAATTTCTTATAAAATCAAAGTCGTAATTTTTTTTTAATTACAAATATATGAATATTTATTTCGCATATATATTTAGATATCATTTATGATAATGATTCTTTTTTAATTCGAATTAAATTGAAAATATTATAAAATTTAAACCGAAATATTCTTTTATTTAATTTTGTCTTAAAACTATTAACAGATAACTCGCAGAGAAATAAGAATAGACTAAAAGTCAGACCAAATAAATATGTCAACCATAACCAGTAGAAATCTTGTTCTTGAAACACATGAAAAGGTTCACTTGGATTGAGATCCTTTAGTTGGAAATCACCCAGGGAAAGCATTTCGTTGAAAACATTGCTGCGCCAATAATCTATAATTCCAGCATCATGAATGATGTGTATGAAGTCATTCAGCGGCGAAGTATAAACAGAATTGGCTTTTAAGGGTACCGACATATATATACATTCTGCTACTGCTATAGATGGTGCATCGCAGTACAAAGGGCTTGTGAAATACGATTGAAGATGCTCTAAAATTGGCCACATTGAAGATGTAACCAGGTAGGCATACGAGGTGTTCATTGAGCGGCGTCGTTGCCCATAAAAGTTTTTTTCGTTTATTTCCATAACATTTGCAAAACTCTGAACAAACGCATGACCTTGCAGGTATTCAAAGGCCCGTAAATCTTCCCTCTCGACGAGAAACTTGACGCCAACACGTTGCATATCTACAAAGCTATCAATGGGCTTTTGTAATGGGCGTTTCATTAACATTGTCTGTAGATAAGCTCCAAAGCGTGCATTGAGCACAAGACTCACAAGCACAATCAATTGATAGATCAGTTTTAATGAAATAAACGATGTGGGCATACGAGAATGTAATTTAAATGACTGCCCAATAATTCCCGGAAAAACACGTTCGTTGAGTAAGAAATTAGCTAATAATTCCATTAAATTTTGCCATTTCATGTTTTGTTGGTAAATGTACAAAATTAAAGTTTCAAAACCAGAGAAGAGGAAATATAAAACCAATAAATATAGTTGACTGCCGCATACCAGTACGAAAACTTCTTTATAAGCAATCGGCCGTGCACATGGTGCCATGACGCTCCAGCGACTCAGTTCCACAGGATATGAAAACTCACCGATCTCATCGCGTAGCATATTTCCAGACAAACTTATTGCCAACTCTAAAGTCGTGTTACGCGTCATTTCCAAGCACTCGAGTATATGGAGATTCTCCTTAGGCACTACAGGTCGTAAATAGCGCATGGTAATATTGTAGTGCTTAGCAAAAAGCAACATAAGTTTTCCCACATAGCCACTCAAACGCTGCTCACCTGTCTTTGGATCTATATAGACAATCGTACGTGGTTCGACTTGATCCGGTAGAGTGAATAGTTTACGACCACCAAAGTTTCGATCTATGTTAGGCACAAAATAAGGTTCTGTACTATTAAAAGCTACAGCATTAATACGATATTTCGGAAAGGGTGCTAGACGATAGTAATAGTCATTGATTGTAATATCAAATCCATTTAAAAATATTACATTAATGAATTCCTCTTGATCACAATATGCCACCAATGCATCGAGTAACTGAGAATTAAACTCTTGCAATATAAAAACAACTCGAACATGTCGCATGCGTTTAAGAGCATCAGCTAACGCATGGGTCAGTTCATTATCAAAGTCCTCTGAGATACAAATGAGTGCTAATATTCTGTTATCGTAATTTCGGTGTAAGAAGTATGTTGATTTCTCTGACAAACGGAGTATTGCAGTATTTGCGTTCTTAAGTAATCCTTCATCCATTAATGGACATATATGTTCACCGCGTTGCATTAACAATAAAGTATGGTAAGATTTTTCTATATAAATTCGCCTCAGTAAACCTTCAAAGTCTTCTATTTTGAGATACAATTTGTCTGCTTCAAATGCAAAACTTGACACTGTAAGACAACTAAGAACTAAAATGCACAACATTGTTGATTTGATTCTTTGTGACTAACTAAATATTTACATAGGTGTCTTCTAAAATACTATTGTAATTAAAGTCAATTAAAAAAACAGAGTTCCTGAAGACAACACAACCAATTAATCAAATCTTATCTTTGAAAATCACACGAGTTAGTATTAATAATCGAAAAATGAATATTCGCTTTACTAAAATCACAGTGTCAATGAAGTGTTCATTTGCTTCGCTTTATATTTGCTTTTAGTTGCACTTACCTTTATGACTTGTTTTATAATAGAACATTTAAGCCATAAATGTTTCACATACATATAATTATATACTTTTTTCCATCGCTTTTAAGTCCTAAATAAAATAAAATTAATATTATGGTAACATTTGAGTGACTTCCATAGTGTTACTTAATGTTGTAGCGGCGCTCCAAGCATTGAAATATTCATTCAACAGTAGAGGTAAACTTAATAGGTATTTTAATGAGACGACTACTAAGTTGTGGTCTAAAACTACTCAACATTAATAAACTTGTGTGTGGAATATGTGTCAATTTTCAGGGAATAAGTTCCAATAGAGTGCGACAATTAAGTGCCATCCAAGCCTGGATGACGGCTGGCGCCCGAACCCAACCAAATCAATATCTATCATCTACCATTTGTTGCTTATTGTTTATAAGCCAAAAAATTTCAATGTGCAAATAATATTATCGAACAAAAAGAAGCTGTTATATCATTTCACATAAACTGCGTCAGAAATATTGCGAGCAAGCATATGGCGATGTTTGTATAACCAGAACAAATATTCAAAATATATAAAATCTATTATTACGAGCGACAAACCCAATCCACAAATAAAGTGCCAAGGTGCGGAATGAAAGGCATTTTGAAGATATAATAAGAAATCTCTTTCGATGGTTTTGAAATCTCTAACGTTGATAAATACGGTTTAGTTAAATTTTCCCTTATTTGAAGTTATAAAAAAATAAAATATCAACAACTGTAGCTTATTGTTTTCTTCGGTAATCTGCATTTAAGAAATTCATTATTTCAGCTGTTTAAAGTATCAATTTGCATTTTACACATCTAAGTTCCAAAATTGTTAACTCTGCGTTTTCTACCACAACTACATAGATATGGAAATCAATCGGCATAAAAAGCGTCCTCGATTTCTGATAGATAATCGTTGCAACAATTGTATTGAAGAGAGCGGAAAATACTTTGACTAATAAATTTAAACAAAAATCAAGATACATATTTTGTTTTAATCATGTTCAGGACCATTACAGATACTTAATTGTCACAATATTTATGTCTGCTGGATATGGGCGTTACTTAAGTCGTAAAAAAACAAAAGTATACTCTTTTCCAATTCTAAAAATATAAAGAAAATAACTTGTTTCTTTTCTAAAATTACACTTTATTAAAACAATTAATATTCAATATGGCAAATATATAACTTCATTTCCTCATTTCCTATATTTCTTTATATTATAAATGAACAACTCGACAAAAAATATTATAAAACTCAGTCCGAAACCATACATCGGAATATTCCAAACTAAATTGAATTGATCTAATTTTAAAGCTCCTATTGGGATACGATGACGATGAGTCCAGATGGCGCGCAGAATATCTTGTTGTTATAAAATTGCTGAGCTTGTTCCACAATGGATGATAATGGTGCAGTAACCGCATATCCATAGCTAGAATTTAATGAATCTCTCATCTGATAGTAAATTTATCTATCTGCAATATCGTAATCACTAATTTTTTCCGTAATATTTATTTGAAGTGTTGCCCGTATGTCATCCACTTCCGGTATATTGAACAGAATCTTGACATCTGAATGTTTCAAATCATTTAATGTTTTAATATTCCCGTGCCTGGGATGCGTTGTATAAAATGTACCCAACTGAGCTGAAAATCTACTATAGACAATCAAATTTTCCACGAATAATAATACGATTATTTGCTTCAATGCTGGTGTCATTATTAAGATGAACGGTTGCCCAATAAGTCCTCGAAGTAACTTATCATTGAAAATCAAATTAACAAAACGAATAGATTTGTTTAAAAAACACGACGAATTAATGGATCCATTATGATGATTATGACGTATGTGAGATACCATAAAATTGTGCTCAAATCTCTGACTAATAACAAATAAAATTCACCAATAGTAAGTTCTTGACCACAAGGTATCATTAAACCCCAATCGGAAGGTGATAACAAAAAGGTATACTCGATATCAGTAATATTAGCCGATATTACAAGAGGCATCATTGATATATCTAAGGTATTATTTTCAATCATTCGTTTTAGTGTCACTTGACTAATGGACTCTCCTTGAGTAATTTTATCAACAAATTCAAATCGAATATTGTATGTTTCTGCGAAGACCCAACACAGATTTGCCAATTGTCCACTTACTATTTTTTGACCCGTTTTGTTATTAGTATATATGAATGTATAAGGTTCTTCGCCTTCGGTAGTTATCCGTGTTATTTTAGCACCAAAATTTCTCCAGTGACAAAGAAAGTATGACTTAAAACTGAAATCTCTTTCAGTCTCTGCTCTATAATAGGGAAATGGTTTTATCCGAATCCATTCTTCAATTTTTGCTCGATAGTAATTTACACCAATTCCACTTTCAGAGTTTATAATTAAAAGGATACGCGATTGAAGCATTCGATCTAAATTTTTTGCTAATGCCATCATAAGTTCTTCATAACAATAATCCATAAAGCAAACAAGAGCCAAAAGTTCTCTATTAAAAACCCGGTGAATCTTAAACCATCCATGTTGACTCATACTAAGATTTGGTAAATCAATTTTTAGTTCTCGTACAGGACATACAAACATCTTGCACGATTAGAACTGTTTCAATTAATATATTCACATTTTCTAAATGAAACAAACAAAATTATTAAATTCAATTGTAGTCGTCGACACTGAAAACCGTAACTTTTTATTGTTTTATTCAATATTAACATACACGTACATACATCAAGTTTTATAGAATATTATATTATATATCACTACATAGTGTTTGTAATTATTAAACGACACTTAGTATTATTTACATGTTTTAAAATAGTTTTAGAACCACAAATACACGTATTCATATTAGATTCAATTTTTCATTTGATCATATCGAAAAATCAATAAACATATATGTAGTAATTTGATGTAATAACAGTAAATAATCTATAATATTATCGTGCTTTTAACTAACTCATTCCAAACCACCAATTTGACTCAAACTAGCGGACTGGTAACCATATTTGCCAAGAAGCACAATGCGAATTTAAAATTTCTCTTGCATTCTTAATGCACGTGACAAGAAGTTACTGAAGTTCCACACAAACTCTATGGTCGAGAATCTTCTTAGGCACTTAATCACTGCTTACCTGTTTTTGGATCTGTATAGACAATAGTACGTGGTACGGCTTGATCCGGCATACCGAAGTTTCGATCTATGTTAAACAAAAAGTAAGACTCTGTACTATTAAAAGCTACAGAACTAATACGATATTTCGGAAAGGGTGCTAGATGATTGATAGTAAAATCAAATCCATTCAAAAAGATTACATTCATGAATTCCTCTTCATCACAATATGCCACCAATGCATCGAGTAACTGAGAATTGAATTATTAATGATCGAAAAATGAATATTCACTTTACTAAAATCACAGTGTCAACAAAGTTTATTAACAAACTCAATCGAATTTTGTCTGTTATTTATTTGCTTCGCTTTATATTCGTTTTTTGTTGCACTTTCCTTTATGACTTATTTTTTAATAGAACAATGAAAAGATTGCACTAATTGAGTGCTTTAAGTCATAAATGTCAATTTATAAATCATTTTTTCTATCGCTTTAAAATGTGTATATGTATCGTAAAATCGTATGCCTTTTTCTGGGGGTGCACGCTAATCTCAGAGACGGCTTAACCTATTGGAATACGGTTTTCACTGGTGTATTGTAGCAAGCCTCGTGTATATTTTCGTACATACTGCGCAAAGTTTGCTCCAAACACTTTAACTGATGGCCAGAAATCACTACCTGTCAATGTTTCCAGAGAGGGATGGCCAAGTTGCGGAATGAAAGTATATATAATCACGTTCGGGATACTAAATTGTCACAATGTTTATGACTGCTGTATATGGGCATTAATTTAGTCATACAAAAAATAATATAAACGTCTTAGAACATTTTTGAAGAATCGAACTCGTCGAAATCCAATGGGACAGTTACTCCATACAAAAAACATAAGTTGCAATTTTTCTATGCAATTGAGTAATTATGTTAATTGTTGAGCGCTGCCAACCTTGTGCATTTATTATGAATTGGCAGCACAACCCACCCACATGGCAATGTTTTATCACGTTTACTTAAAGAACCAGGACATCGAGCTTTGCTCTGTAAAGTATTTTCAAAAATAAGTCACTCTGATGAGCAAGTCACACTATATTTTATGCATATGGCAACTCAGCACCAGTCACATCTGACCACCATGCCATGTGCCATCTCATATGCACACCTTGATTTGGATTTTCCTATTTTTCGACTGTTCGTTTTGGATTTTTCAAATTTTCATTTTTCTGAAAGCACCACAGTAATAAGGCGAACAGAACAAACAAAAAATCAGCCAAATCGCTAGAGCCGTTCCGGCATACATAATTTATATATTTACAAGACTTCCTCGTTTATATATTTAAGCTAACAATTGATTTACAGCTAATAGAAGTATGAATAATAAATTATTTATTATTATTTCTGAACTTATTTGAATAGATTTACTTTTTCCACTTTTGCCGCTATTTTTAATTATATCTTTAAATTCAACTGGCACTTTATTCACGAAATTAATAATTTACGAAAATACTATCAGTTAACATTTTACACAATCCGTGAATTCCCTAATACTCTTTTCGCATTCTTAAAGATTAAATAAAATTACTAGTTTCGCTTTGAAAATTACACTTTATTAAAACAATTAATATTCAATATTGTATACGTGTATAACATAATTTCCTCAATTCCTAGATTTCTTTATACTTATTATGTATGAACAACTCGACAAAAAATATTATTAAACTCAATCCGAAACCATACATCAGAATATTCCAAACTAAATTGAATTGATCTAATTTCAAAGCTTCAATTGGGATGCGATGGCGTACTAACTTTTTAAGTTTAACATCACCATGGGTTAGCATTTCATAAAATGTGCTACGAAGCCAATACTGCATAAGACCCACTGAGTAAACAGAAATCACATAGTTATCAAGAGCTTCCTTATATATGGAGTTTTTTCCTAGGGGAATGGTCAATATTAAATTATTCAGAATGAGTCCAGATGGAGCGCAGAATATCTTGTTGTTATAAAATTCCTGAGCTTGTTCCACAATGGATGACAATGTTACCATAACCGCATATCCATAGCTGGAATTTAATGATTCTCTCATCTGATAATATAGAACTCTATCTGCAATATCGTATTTAAAATTGTTGTCCGTAATATTTATTTGAAGTGCTGCTCGTACGATTTCCATTTCCGGTATATTGAATAGAATCTTGACATCTGAATGTTTCAAATCATTGAAAGTTTTAATATCCCCGTGTCAGGGGTGCGTTGTATAAAATGTACCCAACTGAGCTGAAAATCTACTATAGACAATCAAATTTTCCACGAATAGTAATACGATTAATTGCTTCAATGCAAATGTTGGTGTCATTATTAAGATGAACGGTTGCCCAATAAGTCCTCGAAGTAACTTATCATTGAAAATCAAATTAACAAAACGAATTGATTTGTTTAAAAAAACACGACGAATTAATGGATCCATTATGATGATTATGACGTATGTGAGATACCATAAAATTGTGCTCAAATCTCTGATTAATAACAAATAAAATTCACCAATAGTAAGTTCTTGACCACAGGGTATCATTAAACCCCAATCGGAAGGTGATAACAAAAAGGTATACTCGATATCAGTAATATTAGCCGATATTACAAGAGGCATCATTGATATATCTAAGGTATTATTTTCAATCATTCGTTTTAGTGTCACTTGACTAATGGACTCTCCTTGAGTAATTTTATCAACAAATTCAAATCGAATATTGTATGTTTCTGCGAAGACCCAACACAGATTTGCCAATTGTCCACTTACTATTTTTTGACCCGTTTTGTTATTAGTATATATCAATGTATAAGGTTCTTCGCCCTCGGCAGTTATCCGTGCTATTTTAGCTCCAAAATTTCGCCAGTGATGCGGAAAGTATGGCTTATTACTGAAAGCTCTTTCTATCTCTGCTCTATAATAGGGAAATGGTTTTATCCGAATCCATTCTGTAATATTTGCTCGATAGTAATTTACACCAAGTAAATTTGTCATGCTATGACTTTCACAGAACTCCATAAGTTGAAGTAGAAGCATCTTGCAAACAATTCCATTTTCAGAGTTTATAATTAAAAGGATACGCGATTGACGCATTCGATCTAAATTGTTTGCTAATGCCATCATAAGTTCCTCATCAAAATAATCCATAAGGCAAACAATAGCCAAAATTTCTCTATTAAAATTGCGGTGAATCTTAAACCATTCATCGTGTGTTATACGAAGATTTGGCAAATCTAATTTTAAATCTCGTACAGGACATGCAAGATGTTTATCACTGTGCATGATTAGAACTGTTTCAATTTGTCGCTCATTGTTTATACTTTTCACAAGTTTTTCCAATGGTTCTAAATTAATATATTCACATTTTATAAATGAAACAAACAAAATTATTAAATTCAATTGTAGTCGCTTTCCGTGCATGATCCGAAATGAAGAATACTCAAATGAACACTAAACACAATAATTTTTTATTTCTTTATATTCAATATTATCTATATACATCAAATCAAATGTTACAAAATATTATATCATATATCACAATCTACATAGTGTCCGTAATTATTACACTACACATTTAGTATTATTTTTAGAACTACACATATTCATACGAGTATTAGTTTCATTCATTCAATTTTTCATTTGATTAAACTTTACTGTATATTATCACTTCATATCGAAAAATCAAAAAGCTTAAGTGTAGTAATTTGCTGTGTAATAACCGTTCATAATCTATAATATTATCTTGCTTTTACCTAACTCATTCCAACCCACCAATTGGACTCAAACTTCTATAGTACAATAAACGATATCAGACAAAATACTTTTGTCCTTTACACCCTTGAGTCTTTTCAATTACATAGGAGATTTGTAGAAATATTCATTTTTATAGTATACTAATGTGATTAAGCTTTGTCCACCATTTGCTCTCCCATTATTTAAAGAGATAGTCAGGAATGTAGGATACAATACCATACTCTGGTCTGTTGTCCTTCACCCTGTTAAGAATTTCAACAACTTAAACTAAACATGTTCATGTGTACTAGCAAAGGGTTTAACATGAAATGTAATCTGTTGGAATCATGCAAAAATCGTGTAGTTTTTCCGGCATTCTTTGTAATACATAAACGAACTTAAACTTTTTAAATGGCACAGTCTAGTTATGATTTTATGGTGCTTAAGTTGTGCAATTTTGCTCTGTTTAGAGCTTCATATTGAAGCTAAAATAAACAATATTAAGCAGGAACAACAACAACAACAACAGCAACAAATACTATCTTCGGCCAATGTGGATACATTAAAAATTAGTGAAAAACTTGAACAGCTTATTTCTAAAATTAGAGCAGAAGAATCCTTCGGAACATTAGTGATTAAAGGCGATTTAAATGGTTGCATTTTTGAAAAAATTATAAAAAACTACAAGGATAAACCAATTGTATTGATGGGTACTCAGTCATTAAATTGGCATTGGAAATTTGAGTCCACAGTTTTGATATTGAATTGTCAAGAATTCGGAAGAATAAACAATATATCTAAATTGCAAAATGTACGTCGATTAGTTTATGCTAAGAAAACGGAGCCAAATGAAATTTGTCGACAATATTTTAATATTGAACACTATAATGTTGTTGTACTTAATGCAGATTTTGGTGAGATAGGTCGCTATTATGTCTGTCGTCTTTATATGGGCGAAGATAAACTGTTTATTCATCAAGATCTAAAAGATTCGAAACATCGAAGGATCTACAAGAATCAATTTCAAAATATGCATGGCGCAACAATAAGGACTGAGGCGGACCAATTGCCACCACGTTCAATATTGTATCGCGATAAGAAAAGTGGCCAACTACACATAATTGGTTACGTTGGTGGACTGGTAACCACATTTGCCGAGAAGCACAATGCGACTTTGAAATTTCTCAACGTGGCTAAACTCGGAGAGCCAATATTCTATGAGAAGCTGGCGAATGCAACACGCGACAATATGCTGGATATAGCGACCTCTATGACTACATCACTTGCATCGAGCGACTTCACCTACATAAGCTATCCGTATCAAATGACAGATTATTGTTTAATGATACCAGTTCCGACAAACATCCCCTTCAATGAAATCTATACATACATCATGGATACTTCAGTGAGCTTTATTATTTTAATGCTTATGTTCGTTTTCTCGCTTCTGTTGATCTATAGCGAATCAAAGTCATGGCACAATGTGACCTTTCTCAATGTATTTCTTAATGACAAAGTCATGCGTGGTCTATTGGGTCAATCATTTCCAATGTATAGAAACCCAAATGCGAATGTGAAAATCATTTGTTTTCTACTTTGTTTCACAAACTTATTGATTGCCACCATGTACGAAGCTTACTTGCAGTCATATTTCACGCAGCCTCCGTTGCAGGAAAAACTACATGGCGCCCAAGACATAGAAAATTCACATCTTCGTATACTTATAGTAAAACGCGAAGCCCAAGCCATTCTTTCAACTGTAAATCGGACTACATCTATGGTTAACAGCAGACTCGCAAAAATAATAACAAACTTTGAGGAGTTTCTTCATGCACGTGACTCATTTGATTTGCGTTACATTTATCCGGTAAGCAGATTGCGTTGGCTCGTCTACCATGAACAGCAGCAGTTCTTTAAGAAACCAATCTATTACTACTCAGAAGAACTATGTCTCCAGAAGTTAATGATGCTCTGCATACCATTGCGCGGAACTTTGCCATATAAAGATCTTTTCAATATGCATATAATAACGGTATTGGAAACAGGTCTATCGGACCGTTGGCTATCCTGGGGTTTCTACGATATGGTCAAAGCCGAACTGACAACAATTGAAGATCTAAGCAAACCGGTAGTGTTCGGGATAGGCATCAACTTGGATGATATGTTTTGGATATGGTGCTTTTATGGTCTCACCATAACTATGAGTTGCCTGTGCTTCGGCTTCGAGTGGTTTTGGTGGCTTTGGGCAAAACATCGAATGAACAAACGCATGTCAATAAAAGGGCGTGCATAACAAGAATTGACACAAGTTTCAATTAACGCATTACGCACACCATCTGAGATAAGCATGGTTGCATAAGCAAGACACTCCTTCAAATATACTACTCTTAGCTATCATTAATAATATACATATGAGTATTCATTCGCTCAAGACTATAAATATTGGATAACCTGAATGCCAACATATCAGTACGAGTAAACTAACAACCATGTCAAAGAGTGTCCTAATATCTTTGATATTGTGCAATGGATTTAGTTTAATAACAACCAACGATAATTTTCACACTGAAATGACCACCTTCATTGCTGAAATAATCGAGAACTTTAAAATAGATATGCTGCATATACGGTCGGATTATTGTGCAAGTGATTGGTTCCATGAGTTGTTGCTAGACTTGCCGAAACCTGTTATCCTGCTGGAGATGCAGAATTCAACGCCACTTAGGGCTCAATTCGGAATTAATATTCTTAACATTGTGTGTTTACCATCCGACGAACGATTCAACACCACAATTCTGCAAGAATACATTACTGCTTTAAGTAGTAGAAGGGACTTAAAAACAATATTCGCAATTCAACCCATTATCAGCTATAATGAAATGCTACTTGAATCGCTATTTCGCTTCTGTTATACCGAGAAAATTGTTCATGTATTGGCGCTTTATCCAAATGGATCTTCACCAGGTACGCACTATCATAACTTTCGGCTATATCCACAATTTATATTAGAGAAGAACACATTCAGCCAGCGCAACTACTTTCCACCTGTCACAAGCAACATGTACGGACACAATTTTACCATATTGCCAGATCAATTGCATCCACGTAGTATTGTCTACAATGACAAACGTACTGGCGAACAAGTGCTGCTGGGATCAGTGGGTCGCTTTGTGCGTACACTTGCCTGGAAGCTGAATGCAACACTACGTTATCCATTTCCCATTATTAGTGGTCAGTTATTGCATACTACCGACATGAAACGCCTTACCGAAAATTATGCCATTGACTTACCGGTCAGTCTCACACCTATCATAAAAGCTAAAGATCTGGCGTTAGCGTCATATCCATTCGAAATAATGGTAGTCTGCATGATGATACCTATAGCAGATACTATACCTTTACGAGATGTTTACCTGATCTTTGCAACATTTCGAAATTTAATTTTAATTTTAACAATATTCTACGCCTTCGGAATTCTTTTGACTCTTCGTCAACAATTCTCACAACCTTCCTGGCATCTGATTGATTTCGTGATGAATGACGTTTCGCTGCGAGGAATACTTGGTCAACCTTTTCAAATGGCTCTTCAATCGAATGCTTGTCTAAAACTGATTTATATACAACTTTGTCTAACAGGTCTGAATCTTACAAATCTCTATATGGCGCATCTACAGACACTGCTGACGCAACCACCAAAACAATTTCAACCATATAGTTTTGCAGATTTAAACCGTTCTCCTTTAAAACTTCTTATTAATGGTCAGGACTACAATTTTTTTAAAGACCTTGGATTATTTAATCAGCACAAGTACGAGAAAGTGAATTTAACAGAATTCAATCGTTTACGTGATGACTTAAATACAAGCTATTTCTATTTTGCTTCTCGCATTCACTGGTCTTCATTTGACATACATCAAAAATATTTCTCACATGAACTTTTTATATACTCCCAAGAAGCATGTGGCATATCTTTGGGTTATCTAAGTTTTAATATACCGGAGCACTTACTGTTTCGAGAAACCATTAATCGCCTTATACTGGATGCTCGTGCAAATGGCTTATATGATTATTGGCTCAGGTTTCACTTTTTCGATATGGCAACTGCTGGTCTCGTTAGCTTTAATGATTTATCTAAACCAAGACATTTCGGAGGTCCACTAACATTTGACGATCTACGTTGGATATGGTGTTCTTATGTCATTCTATTAATATTATCTGGCTTAGTATTTATTTCTGAAATTGTTTTTTATCGATTCAAATAAATAAACATTTAATTATTTTCTCAATTGTTTGACAAATTATACCAGTACCAAATTAACTCTATTATAAAGACTACTAAAGTGGCTATGCAACACAATCCAAACGAAATCCAGATCCAGTAGAAATCTTGCCACACCATGTCACGATACAAATAACTTTCACGATTATAACAAAAGCTTACCTCACCGATGGATAACATTTCGAAGAAGGTCAAACGATACCAGTGTTGAACAATGCCAGACTGTAAGATTCTTAGAAGGAAATTGTCAAAAGCTTCTTTTAGATATGAATTCGGTGCCACTGGTAAAGAAACCATTGAAAATCTATTAAAATAAATATCCTTTGATATGCGATATTTTGGATGTGTTGACAACGATTGCATTTGTTCGATAAGTAACCATAGGGAGCTTGTCACCGGGTAAGCATATCTGGTATTCAAACCAATACGAAGTTTTTGGTATTCTAAAAGTGAAGGTACTTGCTCAAAAATATCTCTGTTCTGAAGCCACTTGGGCATGCCAATAGATGATATTACTTCATCTGTGTCTTTAGAGAAAATTAATATTTTTAACTTAGCTCGGCGAAGATCATCATAAGTTTGTATCTCATGCTCTAGAGGAGTATGCATGAAAAATATCTCTAGATATGCCACATACATGTTGCTCAGAAGAATTCCCGAAAAAAATATCAACCAATAAATGATTATATGTGTTAGGTCCAGCTTTTTAGCCATAATAAATGACTGACTGAGGAATCCTCGGAAAACTTCATCAATCAATATGATTATAAAATGACATATGTTTCGATAACCCAAAGAATATTTCAATTTGCGTGATAGATTTAGGAAAAGAGCCAAAGCCATCATTACACTTAACAAGATGATTAACAATTTCCATTTGACTATATTGAAGAATATATTGGAAATAGGTATTTCCGGTTCCACAGGCAACATAAGTAACCATTCCATAATCTCCAAAGGATATGTATGCACTTGTGGATTTACATAAGTAGCTGGATCCGAAATACACATGGGTAAATCTAGAGTATCATTGAAAGTAAGATTTACAATTTCGGAAGGAGATAGTGGATCGTTTGGATGTAGAAGTTCCACTGGCATCAACAATGTTGCATTTATATATGTTGCAAAATTCTGTACAATTTTAGCTATTTGTCCAAGTACATTCATCTCTCCATTGCCATCGGTGTGTATGACAGAACGCGGCATTACAAAATCAGGTAAAGTACGAATCTCTAATCCAGCCAAATCATTCACTTTGAATTGAAAAAAATAAGGTGAAATTTTTGCTAAATGACGCACATTGATTTGAAATGTTGGAAAAGCCCGGAATCCATAAATCAGTTGAGTATTTTCATAATTTTCGAACAATGCCAACACATTGAGCATTTTATTGGCATGACACATGCGAAAAAGCCTTATTAACTCTGTCATATTAAAATTCTGAAGTAGAAAGATTGTTGGCCTTTGTCGTATGCCCTGTAGATTGGTATATAGCGCTTGTAATAGATTTGTATCTGGTTTAGATTGCATGCAAATGAGTGTTAATACATTACTATTGAATGTTTGCTTTAAATGGTATTTTTGTTGTTCATTTAGAAGAATTATTGGTTTAATTAACGTTTCAAAATGTAATTCTGCAAGACATTGAGACGCTTGATGATGCCTCAAAATGATTAATGTCTCAGATGATGTTTCTTCTAGCATGGCTTGTAAAATTAATGTTATATTCCGAGTAGATACCTTTGAGATTGTATTAAGTACAATTATTACAAGTAACTTAAAGTAAAACATGGTTACTGGTTGATTGATTTGTTCTATACTGAAGTGTCCCTTCAAAAGTCATTCCATTTTACTTGAAATATTTTCTCTTATGCAGGCAAACGCAATTAAAAACATTATGCATTTTAAATAATTATTTTTCTGATTTAATTGCTGTGATATGGTATATTTATTGTGGAACTAAAGTTGACGCAACTCTTTTTAATGGAAAATTCATTGACGCATTCAGCTGAACAGGGGCTCAGGGGCGGCAAAACTAAGTGAAGTACTGTTCTGCTCAGAAATATCCATACTTTTTCTTGATTCTTTGTTTGAGAATTCATCTAGTCTTAAGGCTTAATTGGAATTTGATTTTTCAGTTTCAGGGGTGGCAAGCATGGCAATCGCCCGGGGCCTTGCGCACTTGCACTATAACCCATCGTCGTATGATAAGACATTCTAACGAAAATAAATGTCATAAGTAAGATATGGCTGAGCGAAAAATGCACCCAGATACCGCTAACACAACACCTAGACACATTTTCAAAATGCCTTAATAATTAGCGTAAAAACTGTTTCCAGTCATATTTGGTAACAACAAGAGAATTGGCTGATGGAAATTATATTGAGAGAAAGTACAAACTCGTACGATATAGACTTGTAAGAAGAAATGTCGATTACAAACGGGTAGACGAAGCTCCTGCAGTATGTCATTGCCAACATCAGCAGATTTGAGGAGAGAATATTTGGTTTCATGTACAGCATAAACAAGTTAAAGGAAATGACTGACTATGAACTTTTGAACGAATGCAGTAACTTCCAATTATCTCTAACAGTACGAGCGAGACACATGTGATATTGATGGACATGAATTGTATATGAACTGAATATGTTTATTCGTATATTTAAAAGAAACGACCGAAGTGTATCATACTGTCGAATGATAGCCACGACACCTGCAATAGTTGTGTTTGCAGAAAGAAGATCGGCTTTCAATGACAAATGACTTATTATATCTGTTCTTGTAAGCACGCCTCTATGATTAGTGTAAGTTATGTTATATGTAACTATAAGTAATAATGTACCTAGAGTTAAGTGAAGAGAATTGAATAAAGTAAGATTTAGTCTTGTGAACTGACTGCATATAATTTAATTAATGTTTTAGTCTTAGAAAAAGCTCCAAACATCAACCTGATTCTTTTAAGACATTAATGCACCTTGGTTACGATGAATTTTGTAAAGATAAGGGCCTCGCAAAGATCTTACCGCCCAGAGCCTTGCTGTGGCTAAGGCGACCCTGCTCTGTTTCTTCATACGATTTGAAAGACCCTTCGCAGAAATATGTAGAATCACAATACCCCTATTCCTCCTATGTATAAAATTTTAAATTGATTAATAATGTTTGTACTGTTCTGATGGCTATGAAAAACCACCCAAAAATAACCAAAACCTATTATCATTTGTTTCTTTTTCCATTTATCATGTCCCCTGAATGCTTTGTCATTTGTAATGACAATTATCAACACCCCTAATTTGTAATGTCCACTGTCCACTTGTCCACTGGCATGACTAGTATTAAAATGTTTGTGTTTGTTGAATTCGAAAATGATTTTCATTTTATGCTGTCAAGTGACTAATTGGTTATGGCTCACATCAAAACAAGGTTAGCAATCAATGAAATGACATTGATAACACAAAGCAAATCAACAAATCACCAGAAGAAAAAGACTATTGCACTTGAGAGGTTTATTGGAACTTTCGTCTGATTTTAGTTCAAAAACAAAACTTGAGGCTACAAATGATAAATTAGTACAAAATAAACAAAAATAAAAAAGTGACACACACTTGGATTTATAAATGCAAATTTAATTCGCTGACGCAAAGTTTTGCCAACTAATTTCTTATGTTGCGATCGATGCGAATGCGAATGCGACAAACACCTCCACATATTCACATATGCTAAATATCGATACAATACCGATGCATAGTTATAATGAATGCGGATATAGTTTGAAGCATTGTTAAAAGTCGGTTTAACAATCAATTTGCCTTTCCGCTATTGATTTTTGGACAAACGAGGCAAACTTAGGCATTTAATGCGTTTTTAATAAAATCAAATTTTCGATTGGTTTCTACCCCCAAAACATTTGAATTTTTAAATAAATTAAATAAATCTTATTTCTAATTTAATGAATGAACGATCGATTGATCGATCGAACGAACGGTAAGATCGTTTAGAGATGGTTATTTTAAATCAAATCAATTTAAACAAATTTAAAATTTTCCACTAAACATTCTCATCATCATCAGCATCCTCCTCAATCATATGATAATATTTTCCAATAAAAAAAAAAAAGAAAATATTGTTCAATATAATTATACACGTATGTATATTATTATGATATTTCGATTTTCAGTTCAATAACAAACAACCAACAACCAGTTTGGTTTTATAAAACCCCAAATTCAAGTCACTTTGCTTTATTTTAATCAAAATCATAACCAAATTTAAGGAAAACAAAATCAAAATTGTTAAACACAAAAGTTCAAATAAATATTATTTGTTTGCTTTTCATTTCGATTAATTTAAATCTTTACTCGCCCGCTGTGCATTTGTTAGTTAATACTTATAGCTACAACATTATTTACCTTGATTTAACGCTTTTAATATTTTTTTTATTATTATGTAAATTTGTATTTCTTTTATTATGTAACAAAACAGAAACACAAACAAATATTTGTTAATTTCTTTTAATACAAAATTATTTATTCCATATTTTAATGACCCATATTTATTGTTTACATTTTATAACTTACTTTGATTAATCAAATATCTTTTGTTTTTAAAAGCTGCTTAACATAAAATATTTATTATTTCTTCTCAACTTCCACATATAAAATTGACAAATATTTTACAGTGCAACAACAACTAATTAAGCCTATGGAAAACTTAATTACAATATAAATTTATGCACTTAATTTATTGCATATTTTTTAGAGAAATAATAAAAATATTTTAACATATCATAAAAATTTCATAAACATAGAAATATTTCTCACATTTCACCTTTTGGGACTTTTCAGTTACATATATTTGGCAATCCAAGCCATTATATTTTATAAAAAATTAAATATATTGACAATTGATACAAGAGAAATCGGTAAAATTCTTGATTAATTAATAGTTATGCTTAAGGAAACCTTTCCAAAAAAGAAATATGTATTATTTTATGCCAATAAAAAATAGCACGTGTGCCATCGTCCACGTGATAGAAGTGAAAATTCTTAAAATCAGACAGAGAGAGAGAGAGAGATAACCTAAAAACAACATACATAATATTCTGTCCAGTTAATTTAGCTATGTCTGTCTTTCAATCTGTCCATCTGCCTATCCATCTGTATATTGCTTTTGGTTTATGTGGCGTGTGTAATTGTTGTTGTTGTGTTAAACAATGTGTTTACGTTTGCCTGTCCCCTCTTGGCGAAAAATTAGATCATCAACAAGCTTCTGTGTGTTTCTCGTTCTCTTTTCTTCGTACATTCGCTTGTTTTTGTACAACACACAAACTGGTTGCTTGCATGTTGTTGTTATAAACATTTTTATACACACAAACTGCATGTTGTTTTTTTTTTTTAATTTTATTTTTTGTTGGGGATATGGCAATAGAAAAACACATTCTATGAAAATTTGAAGTGTCTACCTAGTGCGGTTCATGAGATACAGAATCCGAAAAACGTTAAAATCTGTATTTTTTTCACTCAAAATTTGTACTACATTTTTGCCCAACGCCGCTAAAGAAGTTTCCCATCAAAAATAAAAATATTGCAAATTGATTCTTTGTAAAGCATCAGAGAGTTTTTATTTTGATGATATTTTTATAGAGTATTTCATGAAAAAATATACTTTTCTAACTAAAGCCTATAAAGATACATATATTATTTTATCTCAATAAAATCATAAACTAGTTAAAGTTATGGGTAAGTTGTTTTTCGAGATTATCCGATTGTATTCGCTGATTTATTTAATTTTTACCTAAAGTGTTTGTGTTTTTTTCAATTACCCTTATCCACGAGGGTTACCATTTATATTTTGGGAATAGAGAACACAAAAAAATTCTCCATGAATGAGAATACACTTTTGCATTGAATTGCACTATTTTTTGAAACAATCCCCGGATGAAGTATGTATTTCCAAAATATAAAATACATCATCCACTTCTACAGGCATCAAAAAGGTTGATTTGTTTTTGATGTGCTTCTGTGTGCATTTATAATGTATTAGGCAAATGACTCATTAATTCGTCATACTGGGTTCTCAAAAGCTCTTGTGTGTGTGAATGGGAATATACGGCAAATGACCCATTATTTTGAAATTTAAAGTTCTCAAAATCTCTATTGCATGAGAGCTCGCATTACTTTGGTAAAGAATGATTTGTCTTCGACTGTTCCTTTTTATTGAACACTTCTGGCAAATAAAATGTTGTAAAATTGACCGTTCAAGCAAAGACTACGAAAATAAAATAGACTGTACATATCACTCCAGAAAAGTGTGTATGATGGTTGTTAACAGATCTTTTTTTATGACATTTACGAAGCTCTAACATTACACAAAATGAACAACGATTTCACCAAATTGAGTGGCCCACCTTCTTAAGAGCGATAATCTTTGTTTCTATGTTGCTATTATGATATTTTGGCCACATGTCCCACTTTTGTAAACAAACAGGTGACCATTTGCATCGAAGTGCTTCAACATATTTTTCTAAGATAAATGTCGTTCCGAAATATAAAAGGTAACCTTCGCATTACTGTGGGACAATATTGCTATGCAAATTATAATTAGGCATTCCAATGAAACAATAACAAAAGAAGGAACATTAGTTTTCGTGCTACCTGATTTTATATTTACAAATCTTTTGAACTACCTAACACGTAGGAGTATAATAGACCATTTTTTGTATATGTCATGATATTTGTAATTACAAAACATTTCATTTAATTTTAATTTCAGATAGTAGTCTTAATTGACCAATTAATAAATCTATTATCAAACTACATACTACTATATACAACTGATATGAAATTGGATCATTAAAACATTTCCCTTTGTATAGATACATATTTATTTTCCATTATAAATTTATCTTAGACTAAAAATGAAAGTCTTCAAAATTATCAAATTATTTATTTATGTAAATTTTCCATTTGGAAAACGCTTTTCCCTTTGTTATATAACCGGCCTATAATTTGATTAAACATACACCAAAAATCAATAAATAAATAAATATAAACATAAATAAATATGAGTATACTTAAAATTATTCAACTAATTGAAGTTAATGATATGCCTCACACATAACAAAAAGATGCTTTATAATTTTGCCACAAATACTACAATACAATAAATAAAATGAATTCAATAGATATGCAAATGAATTGAAAATTAAAATAAAATCATTTACAAACCCATTTTGTCAACTTCAACCTCAAAAATAAACAGAAAAATGAGTGAATTATGTCAGATGCTGTGGCTTCTTCAGATGCAACAAAAGATCATCGATTCAAGTTTCGCTAACAGTTTAGTGTCATTTTTAAGTGTTGGAGATACTTTAACAATAACAAAAGAAGTATTTAATCTTCCACTTTTTTTTCGTTTGTTCAAGTTGCGTCGTGTCGTGTGTGTGTGTCTTTAAACTATCAATTTATCTTAGTTTTGAAATTGACTAATTCAATATTTGAAATATTGAAGAAAAAAAAAATCATCAAAATTCCAAAGTGATTCATAATACACGCTTAATAAAATAATAAAAGTGTAAATGAAATGCAAAATCAAAGACACCCGCATCAAATTGTTTGTCAACTATTAAATCAATTAGTCACGGGAATTTTTTTTTACAACCGTATTATGAATATAAACATAAAATCAGTAGAAATTTCGACCTTTTAAACATCCACACAGCAAGCATCACAGCATTATTGCCTTCAAAGAGTTTTGTAATCTTTTGAACTGAAAACAATTCAATTTTCTGCGCTTTTAAAACTTGCACAACCACATAAACGTCTTAGAGCAAACGACATACCAACAAAAAAAAATTATATAGTTCAATTCAATACAGTGCAGATCGATTGAAGATTATCTTCATCAACGGCACCATCATTGCCATCAACGCCATTTGAACTTACTGACATCATGAATAAAACCTTGTGGCCATACAAGACCACCACATCTAATACAATCGAATGGAAAGGAAAGGAATGGGTTAGGATCGGATCGGATCAGATCAGATCAGATCAAAACTGAGGCAACAATTTTTCTTTCTTTTGTTTTCACAATTGTAATAAGTAAGCGAACCACAAAAGTTTGAACTTCTATTATAAACTGACTGACTGACTGACTGCTGATTGATGATGATGGCTATGATGATGCTCATTATGATTATGATCATCATCATTATATTGTATATACATACTTGATATTCGTGCGCGCATGTTTCTTTCATTTATTTGTTTTTCTTTTTCGCCTCCAAAATGCTTCTACATACATTTCAATATCTGAGATACATATCTTTCTTTCTTTTTGAATTTTTGCATTGTTTTCAGTTTTTTACTACACATGAAATTCATTGATTGGGCTGCTTGCCTATTTATGTTCACTGATCGATTATCAATGTTGTTAAGTAGCACTAATGGTTAAATTGATCTTTGGCTCCATTGAGATCGATTAGTTCACCTTATTAGAAAAGGCTGATTATAAAATAACTTAATTTTGTGTGCTAGAAATTGTTTTAACTTTAAATAAATCTAAAATAATAGATATGCCGATTGTCATGAGACACTGAATAGAATAAATCGAAACCTCAGTTGTTTGCAGAAACATTTATTTGCTATTTAATAAATACCAATTGTTGAGTCCTAATTGTGATAGGAAACACTTGTTGTATTCATTGGTTGACCAGGCTCTAAGCTGAAGGAGGGTTGAAGATTATTAACTTCGTAAATTGACCATAGGGCCGCTCCAGGCCGCAAGTCTCAGTAGGCGCATCAGTGGTAAAGAAATATTACATTCCAACCAGCTTATGTAATTAACTCGACACGATGTTTTCAAGATGATTTAAATAGTTTATTATTATTATTAGTTATTTATTTTATTTTAACACATTAAACCTAATATTTAATACTAGACTTAATATACAAGTTTACCAAGCACTACATACTGTGGCCTTCGACATGTGATTTAATTACATTTAAGTCCTAAATATTTATGTTGGAGTACTTAAAAGGATTATAAAGTTTGGAAATGTTAAGGTATGTGAGATTTTTTAATAGTTGGGATGGAATTTGGTTACGAAAAAGGGCAGGAGTCCAAAAGATGGTCTACGGTCAGATCAGCTCCACAGAGAGGGGGGGGCATGGTGGACGGACTGTTCCGTTGAGAATATGTGTGTGCCAATGTGCAGGCGAATAAATGTACCTACCACATACCCGTCTCGTTACGTTGGTGAGTAGGGACTTTTTAGAACACGTCGTTTTTAGGGCAGAATACCGATGGTTTAATTATGACCAGCTTCGAAGGTGACGAAGTTCCTTAATTAATTAGTTTATTTCCGTGTATTCCTTGACGACTTGGAGCCCAGAAGATGGTTATTTTTGTTACGGTGTTGAATGCAGATTTTCTGGTTTTCACGAATCGTAAAGTCATTGTAATGAAGGTTTTATGTGGCTAACAGGACGGAAAGACTGTCAGAGAAGATTACAAAGTTACCAATAGGCCTCTACAGTGAAGATGGAGTTGTATCAAGGCAGTGAGCCTTTAGCAATGATTTTCTACCTGTTGTCTACGATAGCAAAAGTCGTGGAGAGACCTGTTTTTTTCCCATCAGTGTAGAGCCAATTTTTTTTTTTACCAATTTTCTCTTTTTGGCATAGGAAACGTGACATGTGTCAAAGCTGGTGCTTGTGTTTTTAGCTGAACTGTGAAAGCAGGTGATGAAATTTGGCAGACTTCGAGCTCCGGTTGGCAATGGGATAATTATTTTGGAGAACTTTGGTGGAGGCAATTCTAGTTTTTGCGTTTTTGCTTAAAGATGCAGGTAAAATCCTTTGCTAGCTTGGAGATTAATTGCAGAGTAGTTGCTTCAATCTTTTCCATGATGCTGGGTAGCCCAGCTTCTGCCAGAGTGCAGGCATTGGGAACATAATAATTAACAATATCCATGATGATTATGCTTATTCATCTCATCAATGAATATTGACTAAGTTTTGTTTTATTAATGAATGATAATGATGAATACAAACAAATGTAATTTTTGTGATAATAATAGTCATTCTATGTAAATTAACTATTCCTATACTGTGAGGAGTGCAGTGCCAACGAGTATGCTCCATTCTAAAACTTGCCTTGGGCCGGCAATGAGTACCACATCTGGCAGCATTGAAATTGATGTAACCGAAAGTCTTGATTCTCACCAAAGTTGATTGTTAAGTTTGTTGATTGGCCACCAACAATCTCAACTAATTTTTTGTGTTTTATAGATCAACACTTTTATTAATTTCGCCCTCAAAAAGGGGAATTACTATATAAAATTAAAGCATATTGATTTCGTAGTTTTTTTTTTTGTATAACTAAACATCAAATTCATTAATAATTTCACAAGAATTAATTAAAATATTCATTTAAAAGCGCACATGACAAGCAAAATGTTTAATTTTGTTTGTATATGGTATAATGACTTCTTTGTCATAAATCAAACAAACATTTGATGCATTAAAACTTATCAAAATATTTACAGATTACATCATCATCATCATCTTCATCATCATTACCATCATCTATGATATATGTAAGTTCAATATTACACAAGTTTTCAACACATTGCAATGCTCTCAAAGTCGTTTTGGCACATTAATCATGAGCGAGCAACTTTTATTATTGTTACTATAGTATTAATTTTTGTATTCAGCTTTTTCAGATGCAAACATTTTGCATAAGATACAATTTGGTTTGGTTTTTTGTCGAAATAACTCGTATTATACTTAAATAAACTGAAAATCAAAGAGTGTGAGTTCAAAAGATTTGATTTAATTTTTTTTAATTCACTAAGTTTAAATTTTTGTTTTAATTGTTTTATTTGTTTTTATGACATGAATTTATATCTTTAACTATTTGGATTTTGTTTGCTATTTGACCTTTAATTTAAAGAGATTTAAAAGCATTGGGTATACATGAGTATAAGATACAAGAAGATGGTACACAAATTTTGGTTCAATTTAAATGAAAGATTAATTTTAATAATTTAATAAAAATGTATTTTTATAAATTCTTCCGTGTGAAACTACACTCATACACTTTTTATCCACTTCATATTAATTTGAAATATTGTATGATTTTTGCAACCCATAGAATCATGATTCGAAGACCATAAAGTCACGATTTTGGTTAATTTTTTTTGGTTTTTGTTAGTTATTTTGTCCTTCGTTCGAATGCCTGTTGCCTGTTTTGAATGTCAGGCTCTTAGACCTCTCTAATTTTGATGTGATCCATCATGTCCAAAAACTTAACTTTATAAGTTGCTTAGTACATCATCTCATGGTCAAATATTGTACCAAAATCAAACGAACTGAGTTGTGAACGTTGTTGATGTATAGATCACGTGTTATATCTTTTAGATAAGATTAACAATTTCATCTTATCGATGACAATGTTTTCATTTGTTAAAGAAGTTGGAGGTCACCGCATAAATATATATAAATTTTAATTCATCCAGGCTATGTGATACAAACAGTTAGAACTTCTGAGTTACTGCTCATCAATCCATCAATTGTTTATACAATGTACATTCCACCACACTCTACAAACTGTCACTTTAAATTCACATAACTCAAAAGAAGCCGTGAAAGTGGTGTCCCATTAGCGAACTTGTTAAAATATGGAAAAAACATGAAAGGCCGTACCAACTGTATCTTCTCTAACTGACTTACTTTGAGAGAAGCCTTATACTCCATCGATAATCCATGAAAAATGTAGAGTTAACGCTAGCCCAACCACTATTCGCCGTGTAATATCGAAAGCTGTGCATATAAAAAGGTTAACAATCAAAAATACACCACCACTGAATGGACTTCCAAGGGTGCAATGCCTTAGTTTTTGCTGTAACTATATGAGCTGGACTACAGAGTGGCATCGCAGATGAAAAATATTTAACTAGGAAGGACCCTATGGCAGCTTTTATTTCCGTATTACAGCATCTGTGAGTTACAATTTATGTTAACAACAATGAAAGCGATGGCATACAATGGTGTGTTACAAAATGCCTTTCTATTCTTCCACAACGTTTAGTAGTTTCCCTTGCAGTAGATATATCAACATGACAATGCGCCAATCTATACTGCCTGAACCGTCAGATCCTATATTGAAAGCCAGAAAGTGGCCTTACTAGCCGGATTTATCACGAAAACTGTATGTGTCGGGACAGCAGTATGCAACCTGAACTAATAAAAGCCATCACACTAACTTGGAGTTCAATAACACCCAATTCCAAGAAGGATCCTTGAAGTTTTGATGCAAAAAGGAGGCACAACCGACTACTAAAAAAATTCAAATGTACTACTCCAATAGAAGACATACACAGATTTCAAACATAAGAACTTTAATAAACTGCTTTTTTTTGAAGATGTGGCGCATAAATCTGTGTTTTTTTTTATAGTTAATTTGCCAAAAATTAGTCCTTTAACATTTAAGACTTCAAAATTAATTGCATACATTTTTTTTTATTTTATTTTTATATTTTTCACTTTATTTAATAAAAAATTTTGTATAAAAATCTCATGCAAGGTCAAATATAAAAACACTGCTTGACATTAAAAACTGTTATACTTATGTTATAACTTAAGGCGCTTACATAAGACACAATTAAAGAAAATCAACAAGCAACAAAGTACAATATGACAATAATTTATCTTAACTAACACTAACTACATAGTACTTAGTATTTCAGAGACAAAGTGACACACAGACAGACTGATAGAGGAAAGAAATGAATGAATGCACAAATACATATGGGAGAGAAAGAGTCCGGAAAACTACTTCCCTAAAACTCTGTGTGATTAACAACATAATTTATTTCCTTCCTAGTTGTCGTTTAAAGCAAGACTTAACATCAACACCACCATGAACAACAACGATAAACAATACTTAAAATACGAAAATATACAAAAAAGTGTTAAATGCCGGTGGAAAAAAGCTTAGATACTTGTAAAATAAACTGGAGACAATAACAACTGTGACAAATTCCCATCACTCGTTCGCTTGCAATGTCCCCTAAAACTAAATAACATAACATAGCTAACAGTTAAATAGATACTTGGATATTTAGATAGGTGGATAAGTTGATATATTAGTAGGAAGGTCTTAGGGCGTATCTTATGCAGTTTCAACACAAGTTTCCATATAAAAACTACTAGACACTTGTAAATATTCGTACATGTATACAAATGTATCTCAGGTATAATAATAGTATGTAATGTATTGTATATTGTGGACCACCAGCAGCCAAACAACAGTTTTGCAATAAATTGCGCTAATTAGACGCATTAATCATACTCCAAATGGAGGCCTTTTGCCTAGGAGTGTATAAAATACTGAAGTATGTATGTACACATTAAGAAGAATAACGAAAACATAAAATTAGATAAGTTGAAGATGAGATGATTGTTGTATAATACAAGTTGACATAATAGACAACTTTTCATATGAAGTCATGAGTCTGACAAACAAATCTTAATCTCTTTAGATTGAATATCTAACCTGAACATTAAAAGGTTAAATCAATAAACTTTTCATTATTGTCAGAAAGACTGCACCCTTGCCATGATCAATCAATCAAATGATCAACCAAGCTTTCAATCAATCAATTTTATACAATAATTTCAAAATTTAACTTCTTATCTTGTTGATTTAATCTTGATTTCATGTCCAAGCCCACAATTGATATTTTATTGCAATTACTCTGGTGTATATACAAATAACATAGATGCATTACTCTACCATATAAAGTGTTTTACCCCGAATCATTTATTTTGGATTTCTGAAAAGAAAATGAAATTTTTCAATTTTAATTTTAATTTTATTTTTTTTTATTTATTTCACATGTCAAAATATTTGTTAACAACTTTTTAATTGTTGCATGTGGCAGCAGCAGAAAATGTTCAAAAGTTCAACATCAACAGTACAAACAAGTTGAGATACTTTGTGTTTGTTTGCCGGTTGTTTGTTTGGATTAATTGGGGAGTTTTGTTTGATGAAATTTTTCTTTATTTTCATAATTTCTTTTTAAATAAAAAGAAATGGAAAGTGAAACATCATCATCAGTGGATGCTGAATAAAATCAGATAATAATGCACAACTGGAGGCGTTATAACATACCAAAGATCAACACTTGAGTTACCATGCCATTTATAGCATGTGAATTAGATCTTATCTTAAGATTAAGAGTTCTTCAGATCAACCTTTCACATATTTATTTTCCATAAATATTCTCTAAAATTATTATAACATAAATTACTTTTTAAATAAAGACTAAGAAAAAAACTAATAAAAATTAAATAAAATTTAAAAATGCATTAATCATAATTTATGAGGTTGGATCCTATGGTAATTTTAACTTGACATTCGTGTAACAAGAGCAATCACAACAGAAACAATGACAACAATATGATTATAATGATTAACAATGCTTCCACTTTTGACATGCGATATGTCAGGGTTTAGTTTAGTCATACTACTCATACAAGAAAATACATATATGGTATGCAAGCATGCAATTTGTAAATTAACAAGACCCACGAGACAAAAGTGTCAACGGTGACAATTTCAAGAAGTTCACATTGTTAAGGTTTGTTGAGATTTCTAATGATTTTCCTATAAAAAAAAGAAAAAGCGGAACTAAATTAGAGTTGAGATTTCATTTCCTAAAACAGAAAATGTTTCCAAAATTTCTTAGTTTTTATTGTACGAGTATTAATGAATCAATTAAACAACAAAATGAATTTCTTGCTATACTCGTATACAATATTTCCGCCATTTAAAAGTAGAATGTAAAACATTTGGAAATTAGAGTGCAAATTAAAATTGCAATTGCAAGAGTTGGAAATATGTACTACTCGTATGTATGTTCATAAGTAAGAGTAACTCAAGTAATGTGTCTCATGCAAGTTTGTTGCATTTACTATAGCAATTTGTAGCATGCAACAAGCAACATAATTAGTGACAACATTAAATTGTTTCTTGCATGAGTTGATCTATTTTTTTCTTGTATCTAAAATAAAGACAAATTTCAAATCAACATCCAATAAATAGAAACAATTTTCAATAATTCAATAATGCCAACACCACCACCACCACACCTTCTTGACTTCAATTCACAAGACTTTAGCAATGCTCCTTATTTATTTTTTGTTTTTGTTTTTGCGCTGGAATCAAATTAAAGTTATTTTTTGTAGTTTTAATTCCAATAATTATCCACCATTAAATTTGTTGTTTCCTAAGCATCATCATCATTGTCATCCACATGATTAAGGAAACTTTCATCAACAAAAACTACTTTTCAACAGTTCAGTTTAGTGTTTAAAAATAAATAACAAAATACAGAGAAGAGAAAAAAAAAGAAACAATTTATCAAAATAAGAAAGCCACAAAAATTAAGTTAAAAAATATACGAAGGCAAAATGGAATGGAATGGAATGGGGAATTATTTAAGTAACGTCTTTAGTTTAGCACTCAAAGCACAATTGTAACAAACGATTTTTGGTGTGTTACATAAGAGATTTAAACGCACTAAATCACAACAACCATCACACGCAGGCAGGCGGATGCATTGAATAAACATCGACAGCATTAGCCACTACCAACATCAGCATCATCGGATCATCATCATCAGCAGCAACTCTCAGTTTGGTATTCGGTGCATTGTCCATTGTAAGTGGCTAAAGCAATAAAGCCATAAACCACAATTTGGGCACAAAATTGAATAGATTTTCTTTTGGCGCTTGCCAATGGCTTACACTACAATATATGCCATCTTCTGTATCTTCATCTTTATCTTAAGCTCCAAAAATAATGCAACAAGTGTGTGTCTGAGTGTGTATTTGTGTGTTGAACCAAGCAACAAACTAGAAAAACCAATTTGTTGTTAGCAACGCAGTACAACTTGTAATTTGTATCTTTATAAATGTGTCTCGTACATCTGTGCATCTGAGAAGCGCGGCATACTTTCGATTTTCCATTTTAGTGCTCTAAGCAAAGTAACAAAATTGAAGCAACATAAATAAACAAATTAAAAATAATTATGTGTATGTGTGTGTGTGTATTTTTTAGCGCTTCTTTATTACTGAACATTCATTTATTTTCATCAAATTTAATCAATTTTTGTTATTATTTTTTCACTTTCAATCTAAATAACCTTGATGATTTCAACAGATCGCCATTAATATAGTTTTTGGCTTAAGCATATTGTGGAAATTATATAATATTTTTAGAATTAATATTTGTTTAGTCCTTTTACAATTTTGTTTTATTATTTTCATTTCTTTTCTTTTGTCTTAGATTCCCAGTATTATAAATTTATCATTAATCACTAAAAACTTAATATTCTAAATATGTATGTATCTATAATTACAAATGTAATAAACAACTTTTAATTATCAATTTACAATTTGTTGGTTGATTAGTAAATTTTAAACGTTAACCGCCTGATGCAACCCTGCAGCGCATACATTCATGACAATGCTGCCAAGTTGCAAATAAAAAACAATGCTGCCATTTCCGTTTTTGCCATTGCTGCCAAAACATGTTATCGAAAAACAATATAGCCGCACTGTCACATATTGCAGAAGCAAGAACTGCCAGTAGCAGAACTGTTGTTTCACACAATTAAGAAAAAAAAAAACAGATATAAATAAATATTGAAGCATACTGATAAATGATAACTAATAATTTCGTATCATTTATGGGACAATATGGAAGACTTACATTTGTAATAACCAAAAAAAGAATGATGAATAACCCTGTGTGGATTTTCATTGTAAACTGTGCTAAATTTGTTTGGCTAGTCGGAGTTTAATGCATGTACTTAGGAATAACAATTAAATACATATTTAATCATTATGTGGACTACACAATTATTGTATTTTAATAAAAACTCAATACACAGTTTGTTTTAAATGAAGAATATTTAAATATCTAAAAAGCATTTTAAAATAATATCGTATATTTTACTCAAGTATGTACGAGTCATTTCGTTTACTCTTTAATAATAAAAATTTGTTAAAAGCGCCTTTTTACCATTTAAAATTTAGCATCCCCATTGCAGTAGCAAAAAGAAATCAAAAGTAAAAACTTGTTTCTGCAACTACAGCAAATGTACTCAAATCTTCACTCTCTGCTAATGCAACCTGGCAGCACTGTTTTTCGTTTCTGCAACTGCAGCCAATGTACTGAGATATGCCAGACTGTTGCAACTTTAAATACTTTAATTTTCTTTTTCAATTATAACATTTAAAATTTGCAATAGATTCTATTTAAAAGTTGTATTAGAACAATTTTATTCATGTTTGTTTACAAAAAAAAAACAAATTGCCAACAGTGCTCTTTTATAATGAGTTGGCATGGTTCGGCAGTTCTTGAAGCTGCCAACTTGTTGTCAACTTAATGAATCTGGCAGGCAGGTTTGTCAACGTCGTAGTCATCCACAAACAGAGTCAGCACTTTGTTGCGTACGTCGGTTGATATTGGAGTGAAAATTTCTTAACTGAGTGAAAAGTGTGTTGTAATCTGTAGTAAATAATTAAATTTTGTATTTTATTAAGTTGTAAAGTGTTAGCAAGATAGTTGATAATGGCAGATTCAAAAGGGTAAGTGTATATGCAGATAAAAACGCGTTAAAAGTAAAAAGCCGACAAAGTGCAGCAGCTGTGTGTGTGTGAAACGATGATGACAAAGACAAAGAGACGAACGCGGTGACGGTCAAACGGAGCAAAAGCTTCAATTTCGCGCAGTCATTGAATATAAAAATGGTCTGCGCTAATTTAACCGCTAAATTATTTGACATTTCATTATAATTTCCAAAATCTCTAAAGTATAGAAAATTTACCCAACTCTTTTTTATGCAAATCATGCAAAATTTTCACTAAAAATTAGGACAAAGAGTATAAAGAGTACGAAACTAGGGCGCTCTACACCAAGCGATTCTATCGGGCTCACGCCATTTGTCAGTCACATTCTTCTTCTTGCCTTCCAAAACATTAACAACGAAATTCGAATGCGTTCACGCATTTTCATTTTGAAATGAATTTTTGCGTTTTCATTAAAGAAAAAATGAAAAAAATATTTTTTTAAACAAAATAGGCTATGATTTTTATTTGTTGGAAATTGACATAAATAATTTTATTTTCCATCTTATAGTACAGTATCGTACGAAAATTTATATTAGTAAAAATTATAGAAGAAGAAAAGTGGGGAAAAAACAATAAAAAGCAACGACAAGAGAAGAGAAGAGAAAAAGAGTAGATAGACAGACAGAATGTCAAGTGGAGGGGGAAATGATAATAATTCTGAACGGCGCCGCAATTTTGGTGGTTGGCCACCAGAATATATCGACGATGAATTGATGGATCAAGATCCAGAAGATATGGCAGATTTTGTTCAGAAATATCGTGATTCAAAAGGGGAAGGAGAGAAAAAAAAGAAATCGCAACATGATGCAGCAAATCGAACAAAGACGCCATCAAGCTCAAAACCCAAGAACCAAAATCCTAGTGATAGACGGTTCGCTAATTATTTATTTAATTTTGTTACCCTTGACACTAATGCATCATAATTGAATAAAATTTTTTTTGTTTTTTTTTTTTTCTTAACAGTGAGGATTTAGCTACCGCAATCTTGAAGCGCAAGGATCGCCCAAACCGTTTAATTGTCGAGGAGGCCCAAAATGACGACAACTCCGTGGTGTCGCTTTCGCAGGTAAAAAGCATTTTATTTTCTGTATAAAAGCCACGTCACTTCTCAGACTCTTTGCGGTAATGGTGGTGGTGGCGGCGGTGGTGGTGACTCTCTTATCTAAGACTGAGAGTTCATTAATATATTTAGAATAATTTTATTGCAAAAGACCCTTAGACTGACGCATTTCGTTTGTTTGTTGTTTTTGTTCTTTTTCATGTTTCAAAAACTAAACATAGGCGAAAATGGATGAACTTCAATTGTTCCGTGGTGACACCGTCATACTGAAAGGCAAGCGTCGCAAGGAGACTGTTTGCATTGTTCTGTCGGATGATACTTGCCCCGATGAGAAGATCCGTATGAATCGTGTTGTGCGCAACAATTTGTGCGTTCATTTGTCGGATGTGGTTTCGGTGCAATCTTGCCCAGATGTTAAGTATGGCAAACGTGTTCGCATCTTGCCCATCGATGACACCACCGAGGGTGTAACTGGCAATCTCTTTGAGATTTATTTGAAACCGTATTTCTTGGAGGCCTATCGTCCCATTCACATGGGTGATAACTTCATTGTGCGCGCTGCTATGCGTCCAATTGAATTTAAGGTCGTGCTTACCGATCCGGAGCCATATTGCATTGTGGCCCCAGAGACAGTGATTTTCTGTGACGGTGATCCAATCAAGCGTGAGGTATGCTCAGCACAGATCAATGATTTATGAAGTGTGTCCATTAAATTTGGTGTTTTATTTTGTTTAATATAGGAAGAGGAGGAGTCTCTAAATGCCGTTGGTTATGATGACATTGGTGGCTGCCGTAAGCAGTTGGCCCAGATTAAGGAAATGGTTGAGTTACCATTGCGTCATCCTTCTCTTTTCAAGGCGATTGGCGTCAAGCCACCACGTGGTATTTTGATGTACGGTCCACCCGGTACTGGTAAAACTTTAATTGCACGTGCTGTTGCAAACGAAACTGGTGCCTTCTTCTTCCTGATCAATGGCCCAGAGATTATGTCGAAATTGGCAGGTGAATCTGAGTCAAACTTGAGAAAGGCATTTGAAGAAGCTGAGAAGAACTCTCCAGCTATCATCTTCATTGATGAAATCGATGCTATTGCACCCAAGCGTGACAAGACACATGGCGAGGTTGAGCGTCGCATTGTCTCACAATTGCTCACTTTGATGGACGGCATGAAGAAGAGTTCCCATCTGATCGTTATGGCTGCTACAAACAGACCCAATTCCATTGATCCAGCATTGCGTCGTTTTGGTCGTTTCGATCGTGAGATTGATATTGGCATTCCGGATGCCACTGGCCGTTTGGAAGTCTTACGCATTCACACCAAGAACATGAAATTGCACGATGATGTCGATCTGGAACAAATTGCTGCTGAAACCCATGGACACGTTGGTGCTGATTTAGCTTCGTTGTGCTCGGAAGCAGCTTTGCAACAAATCCGTGAGAAAATGGATCTGATTGATTTGGAAGATGATAAAATTGATGCTGAGGTTCTTGCATCTTTGGCTGTAACTATGGAGAACTTCCGTTATGCAATGACCAAATCGAGTCCATCGGCATTGCGCGAGACCGTCGTGGAAGTACCAAACACCACTTGGACCGATATTGGTGGCTTGGAGAATGTCAAGAAAGAATTGCAAGAACTCGTTCAATACCCAGTCGAGCATCCAGATAAATTCCTTAAGTTTGGCATGCAGCCAAGTCGTGGTGTTCTCTTCTATGGACCACCTGGTTGTGGTAAGTTCACAACCTCCATTCATTCGCTCTCCTCCTGCATTCAACGACCATAAACATTGTAAATAATTTGTATTTCTATTTTTTTCCCCCCATTGTGTTCTTCAGGTAAAACTCTTCTCGCTAAGGCCATTGCAAATGAATGCCAGGCCAATTTCATTTCGGTTAAAGGTCCTGAACTATTGACTATGTGGTTCGGTGAATCGGAAGCTAATGTGCGCGACATTTTCGATAAGGCTCGCTCTGCTGCTCCTTGTGTATTGTTCTTTGATGAATTGGATTCCATTGCTAAGGCACGTGGTGGCAATGTTGGTGACGCTGGCGGTGCTGCTGACCGTGTCATCAACCAGATTCTCACAGAAATGGATGGCATGGGCGCTAAGAAAAATGTCTTCATCATTGGCGCAACCAATCGTCCCGACATCATTGATCCAGCAATTTTGCGTCCGGGTCGTCTTGATCAATTGATCTACATACCATTGCCAGATGATAAGTCGCGTGAGGCTATCTTGAAGGCAAATTTGCGTAAATCGCCACTTGCCAAGGAAGTTGACTTGACTTATATTGCCAAAGTGACCCAAGGTTTCTCTGGTGCTGATTTGACTGAGATTTGTCAACGTGCCTGCAAACTTGCTATTCGTCAAGCAATTGAGGCCGAAATACGCCGTGAAAAAGAACGTTCTGAAAACCAGAACTCGGCTATGGATGTAAGTAACAAACAAACAAAACCTACTTATATCTTAACAACAGTATAATAATATCTAATATCATTTGTATATCTAGATGGATGAAGAGGATCCAGTCCCAGAAATTACACGTGGCCACTTTGAGGAAGCCATGAAGTTTGCTCGTCGTTCCGTGTCTGATAATGATATAAGAAAATACGAAATGTTTGCTCAGACTTTGCAGCAATCACGTGGTTTCGGCCAGAACTTTAGGTACGTTTGAATATTATTTGATCCCACTTTGGTAAATGAATATTAATTTGTGTGTGTGTGTGTTTATATAGATTCCCAGGCAATTCGAGCAACACACAGGGTACTGGTTCCAATGTTGCATCGAATCCTCCGGCTGATAACGGTGATGATGATCTTTACAGTTAGATTATTAGTTTTAAATATTTTAAATGAATATTTAACAAGTATACAACAATAACAACAACATCAACAGCAACAAAAACCTACTGAACTACAAAAAGTCTATGATTTAAGTGTGGAGAAGATCAATCTACATACAAAACCCCCAGCACCCAGCAACAACAATTCTCTATATTTATAAAAAACAAAAACGAAAAAAAAAGAAGGAAAGAAAGAAGAAAAACAATTATTGGTGTCTGTCTCTGTAGTAACAAGTAAAAGATAAACGAATGTTGGCAAAACAAAAGAAAACAACAAAACAAAATTTATTTTATTTTCATGTTTATAAAAATTTGCCCATTTTCCAATTTAAAATCATCATCTCTCGATCGTTTAACAACAAAATTGTTTTTTCTTTTTACATCTTTTGTAATTTTTTTTTTTATAAAAAAAAAAAAAAATATTTAAAAAATTATCCCACACAAGAAAAGATAAAAAAAAACAAATACCCAGAATTCTCGAATGATATGATTATCATTTGTACTTGACATTTTAAAATAGTAAAATAGCAACAGAAAACAAACAAAATAAATAATATTAATGCCAATTTATTATAAACCTCAAAAATTGTGCATTCGTCGAGCGCTATAGAAAAGCGCTTTCTCTTTCGTATCATTCTTACACACTAATATTAAATGTGGAAAAAAAACATTACATTAAAAACACAAAAAAAAAACACACATTAATGATAAATAAACAATTACAACTACACAATATAAAAAGTAAAAGATAAAAAAACCAACACGTAAAATTATAAGTACATTTGGAGCTACGTTTTTAAGTGAAGATATAATAAATAAATACAAAAAAAAAAAAAAAAGAAAAAATACAAAAAAAATTTAAAAAAAGTGCATGATCTTTGATATTTTAATATTACATATTTAGGCATAAAGAATTGGACAGTGTAACCTCAAAAGCAATAAGTTGTGAAAATCTATTGATTCATAATTTTACATTTAACATTTAAATGCATATGCACTGCTTTACTAAATTATACGAATGCTTGAAGCAATGGTCAATACACAGAACTCAGTCCAAAGCAAGTATAAACTATCGCCATTAACATTGATGATTGGCTTCACTAAGCAATGTCTTCAAATGCTCCTGGGATCATCGCATGCTTAATTGAAAAACCCACATTAAAGCGAAACTGGTGGAGCTCAAAATAAAGTAGAAAGATGTACTGTACCACGGTCTCAAGTAAGAGTAGAGATTAAAGTTCGACCCATAAAAATTCAGAGTGGACAGCTGTAGGCAACGACAAGTATCTCCAATATTAAGATACCACTACAATAGCAAGTGCTCTTTGCTATGTTAGCAATTTTGAAATACAAATGATAGTGCCATTCGTTAGATATGGAATAAGAAAGTTATCTGATAGATATTGTATATCAATAAGTAGCATAACCATATAAGCACATTAGTAATAAGTTTGTTGGACAACAGTACAAATGTGTGGTGTCTACAAAGGTTTCATGTCTTGAACCGTTCATATAGATTTTAGGAAGTAAAAGACTAGTTTTATATTGATTGATCAAATGTAGTACAATATATTTGCAATCGAATTTTAATTTAGAATAAAAAAGTGTAAACAATGAAGTGATAGAATAGCATTTATCTTTTTCTCATCAAAATTTAATAATCTTTTTGAGTTTATATCAAAGCCATTTAAAGAATGTTACTATCCTAATGATTTGACATCACGACGGGCCTTTGATAGCTTAAGTGAGTTGAGCTGGTCTTGATTTCCTCTGTCACCCTAGGTGACCTAAGATACTTATTAATGGCAGCAGTGTCTATGAATATAGTATACACACTGAGCAATACAAAAAATGACATATGGAACAATCTAAATAGTAAGATAAGATTAGATGTAAAGATTTGTATGTAGTGCCATGTTTCTTAAATCGATTATTTTCTGCAATTGAGATTATTAACTGTGTTGGTTTGAAATGATTTACTGCTTATTCGAACAATTCTAGAACATATGAAATAATTAGAAAATATTCCTAAGTGTATATGGTTGGTTAATAAATTTTTTTTAAGTGATGACATCATGACATGTCAATGTGTTGCAGCAACATGTTGATGCATGTTGCCGATTATGAATGAAGTATTTAGAATTTGACTTTGTTTCTTTCGATCACCATTTGCTTAGATCAATGATTCATGGCCTGAGTGCTGGACACATCGATTTTATTCGCTTGAAGATAACGATAAATCAATCATTCAATGGTTTACTTGATTTGAAATCATACAATTATTCACACATATCTCAAACTTAGAATGCTGCATCAAATCGTTATTTATGAGATTGAATCACTAAAATGTGATATGAAAATCAATTATTGAAATTCACACATTTTTATTTACTCAACATCAAGTTTTCTTTATTAAGAAAATTATTGGTTTAAGTATCATCTTTATTGTGTGTAGAATACTTACCAAATCCAGGTTTTTTTTAAAGCAATTTGTTGTCGTTTGACACATTGATACATTATTGATGCAGTCCAAATATGTGTGGTTTCATGTTTTTTGTTAGCTTAATGTTTCTTTTGCAAGTATTGTAGTTGCAATTTGAATATGAACTTTTCAAGTCTTTAACAAAAAAAAATCACTTATTGCTGCACATGTCCATGGACTTATTCAAGTTGTGACAGAAAAAATTTATAGAATTTTTGCTTTATCGAAATTCGATTTGGTTCTTGTCATAGAAAATTCGAAGGCGAATTGGAATAAAGACATCAAAACAAATTTTCAAACATGAAAAGTCTTCCCCACATCTTCTTGTTGCAATATATCATGCAATCCAACTCCATAAGTAGTCAGCTCCTGACTGTGTTTTTGCACAAGCTCATCAATATCATTATTATTCACTTTCACCCCATCTCATTAGTAACCACTGGCTTCATAGACACTGCCTGTAGACACATTCCATAAAGCTCTCTGTCCAATGCTTTTTCCAGGAAGCTCTGAGTGTACTCTTCGTTAAACTTTTCTATGCTTTTTTGATAATCTTGAGGCAGGTAATGACAATGTACTTTCCAAAACAATTTTACATAAAGATTGGTTGCTTCAGTCATATCAAAACAAAGCTGGAAAACGACTTTATTGTAGAGCTTCTTAAAACTAGAAATAACATGTGCTAGTTCCATATGTTATAGTTCAATTGAGGGATGTTGGGAGGCAGAAAGTAAACTTTTATAATCTTAAATAATTCAATGAGGTTGTATTGTAAGGTAACTTAGATCAAGCTGCCAATCTGTATTATTGTTACTATATTTTTATGCAATTCTTCGACAACATAGAGAATCGTCTGTTGCACGTGAAGTTCATCTTAGTCTTGGCCAGGATAGACACATTTCACAGAGAGCCAGAGAATTGTCTGCCATGAATTATGATTCTTTTATTGAATACACGAATGAACCTGTCGTTTCAATAGATACAATGTCTATTGTTTGTGTGAATATTGCTCTGTTTTGAAATGGAATGATGAATCTAAAGTTTTCAAATAAATCTAATTCCAAAGTAAACAATTTTTATGTATCATTTTTGATAAATTTTTTATTTATTCGTCAAAATTTCATTTTTTAGGAAATTTATTTATTACATTTATTCATTTTTTTTCCTTTTATATTTTTTAGTTAACTGTTGTTTTTATTAACTTTTAGTTTTCCTAGTGGAAAAACTTTACAATTGATTTCTCATCATCATCATCTATCCACATTGTCCATAAAATTCAATTCATCCAATGCTAAGTGAAAGCAAGTATTTGTTCTATATGGAGTTGATTGATATAAACTATAATAAATTAGCCTGCTATCTGTTTTTATATGGTTTTGTTGTTATGCAATTTTCAATGATTTCATTCTCTGTTTGTTTTTTGTTTGGCATTTTTATTTATAAATAAATTATAAATTATGTTTTAATAAAGCATCAATTGTTTTGTTTTTATTGTTTTAATTCTGAATTGCATTATGGATTTGTGTGATCGATTGATTGATTGATTGATATATTGTGTATATATTCCTTTCTCTATATGAAATTTAAATGAAATAATTCAATTTTTTTTTTTTTTTGGTTACAACAAAATTTTGTATGATTTTATTACAATTTTCATCATTGTTTCTTGCAGTGTCTACACTTGTATTTAATTTTAAATTTTTTATTTTATAAAGTAATTTATTAATTTTTAGTTTATATATTTTTTTTCTTTGTTTAATTGTTTTACACATAATTAATATTTTCTTAATTACAACACAACAATTAAAAACACATTTATTTTAATTTATTTTTTAAAGTTTATCCAATTTCCTTTTTTGTTTTTTGTTTTTCTTCTTAAATTTTCATTTTGCACAATTATTGAGCTTTAAAATTTACTTTATTTGCTGATTTTATATTTTTTAAGAGCAGTGATTTTTATTTTTCTATTTATTAATATATTTTTTAATATAATTTTTTCATTGCAAAATGGCGGTTTTTATTCAGTTTTAAGGATCATCTTGATTTATTCTTTATTTTTTATTAATGAGTAAGGAATCGTGTGTGTGTGTCTTTGTGTTTGTCGGTGTGCGTGTGTGTGTGTGCGTGTAATTATTGTATAAATTTTTGATTGGGAAGAAAATGTCCAGCACTTTCAGCTTATTTTATTTTTTTGTTAAAAACAAATTTTTATTTTTTTTGAAAAAAAAATTCATTAAATTAATCAAAAAATAAAGAAAATTGTTTCAATTAAATTTGCCATTTGGTAAGTTAAAAATAAATAATAATAAAATATTAAACAACATTTTAAAAGATTTAATTTTGAAATTTAATTAAAATAATATAAAACAAAGATGGCAATAAATTTAATTGATTGATTGATTCATTCAATTCATTTATTTTTTTATTTTTCTCTTCTTTTTTTTTTTATTAATAAATTAATAGGTTTTTGTTTGTTTTTGTTTTTTATAGAAATTATTAGTAGAAGTAATTATAGCATTGTTTTTTTTTTTTAATTTAAAGTCTTAAATTTAGACTAGACACCAAAACACATTCATTAATTAAATTATTTTATTTTGTTTATTTTCTTATATCAAGTAACATTTTCTTTATTTGATTAAATTTTTTTATATTTTAATATGCGCATATGATATATGTATTTTTATTTATTTATTAATAAATATTTTTATTAGTTTTAGACAATTTTCATGACTACTTTTAAATTTGTTACACAAAACATTAAATTCCATTTTGATAAGATGGTTTCCATATATAGTATTATTCTTTATCATTTTCTAATTCTTATGTACTTATTATTTTACTACAATCAATTTTCAATTTTGAGAAGCTTTGCAGGGATTTTCTTCTACGTTTCACACATGAGAATGATCAGTATGATAAAGACATCGGGGAATCCATGTATCTTGAACTCTTCATTCTACAATATATAGATAACAAGTTTTAGTTAGAGTTTCCGCGTATACTGGAAGTTGAAGGTTTCATATGTAATTCTTGATGTCCTAAATAGTAGGTCGATCGAATCAATACATTATGTCATACCAAATTGATTTTTGTTAAGAAGACAGTAAGACATTGAATAAGTATTTATATATAATTTAATTATTTAGTTGTTGAACCGATCGAACTATATTAACTAACTATCCTTCTTGACAACTGAGGATTCCTGACTTTGTCTAATAATTCTTTAAAAACCAGAGATTTTGCGATAAGATGGAAGAGAGGAGCAATGACTAACTTGGAATTTTGTAAACTAAAGAAGCCTTATAATAACGAGTCATTAGGGTAGGAGTTATAAGAGCAAAATCATGCTTGGTGGTAGTCAGACGGACCACTTGCTTTGAGAGCAATGTTCTGCAACGTTTAACTTGCAAGTTTGTCAATAAATTTGTCATATAATAACGAGTCAGTAGGATAGGAGCTATGAAAGCAACGGCCTATAACATCCAACTTGTTGATAAAGTAAATTCGCGGAGGATAATATCGGTAATCAATTAGGTAAGTAGTTGATTCCCAAGCAGGAAAATGAGAGAGTACCATCCGATCGATTCGATGTTCATTTCGAAACTCTCGATAATGACAAGTATAGTTGACTTGTGTCAACTTGTGTGATTAACTGACTGAGAACAAAATGTTACAAAAAGAAGAGAAAAATTGTTCAGGTGTGAAATTATAAAGCTCCATTCCATTGTTTTTTTAAAGTAAATGTTATGACTCTTGACTCCTTCCTTCCATCCTTTGTGTGAAAGGTATGAAATCTTCGATGAAACCGAAGGGCAAATCTTTCTTTATTTTCTTAAAAGATTGGGGGAAACAAAGAATCTATTATACTTTTATTTGTTTTTGATAAGCTCATTTAGTTAAATTTATATAAAGATTTCTTTTTTGTTTTTTTTTTTGTGACCTAAAGATCTAAGAAAATATACTATACTTGTATATATGTATATAAAAAAAAAGCAAAATAAAATTGTGAACAAACAACAACACAAACAGAAATATACTAAGGTATAACTTTATAGTAAGTAGATATATTGTATTGCAATTTCAACTTTCTTTGCTGTTTAGATTTATTTGTTTGATAGATTAAATAGATTAGAGATAGATATATCATAATATCATAAAGAGAGGGTCTTCCTTTTTGTCTAGTACTCGTATATGCCAGAGATTAATAAATTTTCTTTTACTATTTTTTTCTTTTTAAATATATAATTTTCCATCGCTAAGTTGATCCCGTGCAACGTTTTATGATTGTTCCTTTAGCCATTTTTATATACAAATTTTTAAATAAAATTTGGGTTTTCATTTTTCTCTCCAATTAAGATTACTTTCTACCAATTGAGGTATTCTTTCTTTCTTTCCATTATTCTTTTGTATGATATAGTGTATTAATTTTATGGGAAATTTATCTGAATGATTTGCTTTCATTTATTTTATTTTCATAATTTTTACTAATTTTTCAATCATATTGTTTTAATATATATAAAAATATTTAAAGGTTTCATTTGTAAAAATTTTGTGGTAGTGTAGATTGGCAGATTTATAGATATAGATATAGATACATATGCATAGATAGTTTTTTTTTTCTAAGAGAAATTATTGTTTTTTTCTTATATAGTTAAATTGTGAAATAAATTTATGCAAAAAAAAAATTGCTTAATGGATCAAGAAGTCTCACAGACCTTAATATCATGTATTGCATCAATAAAGTTATGTTCCTCTGACTATTTGTTTTACTCAATATAGGCCTAAAATTTTGTTGTTCGATATCAGATATTGGTTGGTAAACAACAATTTAAAAATCAGTAGCTCATTCCTTTTGTGATACAGAAACACAATTTTTGTTGTTAATATTAGGAACACCTTATTTCTGACATTCGGGACAATTGGACAACAAACAAATGCTCAGGCTAAAAGTATAAAGGATACATAGATAGAGTTGCCTTTTGTAAATTTAGTTTTGCTAAGGAAGACATTCCTTTGTGTGACCTTTTTTATGATCATAAGATGATCGAGTTTCATTTTATAAGGAAGCGGTATAATCATAACATAGTCGAGACTTTCGGACGTCCCAGTAGGCGTTCTTATTGGAAGTAAAGTCGAATTGACTTGCATTTGATCATGTCAGCTTTTGTTAGCTTCTGAAATTTATGGGACCCGCTACTAGCACTTATGCTAAAAGCAGCCTGTTAAAAGCAAGCGGAACAGTATAAATCGAATTGGTTATTGCCTTGTTTTTGTTACTATCCATTACTTAAATTGATTACAGTCGTGTTCCCCACTGGTATTTTGTCTTCCATGAAGGCAAAGTCATGTGTTTTTTGAACCAACATAAAATTTCATTTCAAATGATCAGATTAAAGGTTATTGAAATCAATAATCACTTCAAAAGATACAAGAAATCTAATGGATTTCACTTAGATAGACAAAGTTCTGTCAGTTGATAATTTTTGGTTAAAACTTTGTATTGATTCTTATGGATGATATACATACATATATTCTGATTGACTTCTCAACATTATAGGTTTAAACAAATGACATTTAAATTATAATTAATTATTGGATGATTTCTTTTGCTGATCCATAATAATTTTGCATATTTTTGAATATTTCATTTTTAACTTTATCAATTTTCTTTTTTTTTTGTTTTGTGTATTAGTGTTATCAAATTTAACTATTAACTATTGATGTGTTTCAATTACATTTCATGATATTTGGGTATTATTTTTTCACCATATATGTAAGTACATTATAGGTAGTAGTCTCCTTCCTCTAAAGGCGGAAACACAAACTATTGTTACTGAAGCAACACAGTTATTTGTTTGGTGCAATTTTCTGATTTTAATTATTATATTTTATTTTATATATCTGAAGATTTGAGCGATTATGTTTGTTTTTCTTAATATTTCATTATATTTTTTATATTGTCAATATACCAAACTCAATTTAATGAAATTTATTTCTTTTAAAATTATCTACTTTTTTTTTTGTGTTTCTTAATTAAAAATATATAAAATATATTAAATTTATATGTACGCATTAAAATTGTAGGTACAAATTATGACTATGAAAGCATGATGATAACAATTAAAGAAACATAATTTTATTGTATTGTATTTTGTGATTTTTATAATCTTCTCATTTCATAACATTTCAAATATTTTATTAGAGACTCCACCACTTTGTATACAACTAAATGGAAATGATTATCATTAAATTATTGTAGTTGTGTTTGCAAATTTTATTTTAAATTACTGAACTTATACATGTATTTCAAACAAAGCTTTCATTTATCTCATTGAAGTCTTTTTGAGTTTGATTCTTCGATTAACAAACATACTGGAAGGTGAGTCCCTTATATTTCATACAAAAACTTAAAATTGATTCGTTATGGTGAAATTTTCTACAAAATAATCCATTTGACACATCAGATATTGAATATTGCTTACAAAGTTGTATCAATTCATAAAAGGTAGTCGAGATCGACTTCCAATGGACTCGAGATTTAGTTCGAACTTCTTCAAAATTCTATTTTTACACACAAAAATTTCATTCTGTTTGATTCAAACACCATTCAACATAAATTTCTCAAACATTTTGTAGAACAGTGAGAGAACTATATGGTCTAACTAAATATTTAATTGTCTTTAGTTATTGCCATAGAATCTGATTGTTATATAAAGATAGGCTTATTATATAAGATAGAAAATCCAGAATATTTTTCATTCATTGGCTTAACAAAACATGTAACCAATTGTCAATTGTATTGACTGATACATATGTATGTCAATGGATTAGACTTATTCAAATGTCAATAGATTGGACTAATTCCTATGCCAATTGAATTGCCCGATACATATATCAATGGAATTGACTTGTTCCATTGTCAATTTGATTAGACTGATACAAAGATTGTAATACAATTTTATCATAGTTTTAAGGTCGTACAAATATTTGCACAAATAATTTTTTTTTGTAATTTGTATCGTTGCCAACCAACAATACAAATATTTGTACAAATAGTTCATACTTCTTTCGTAGTTTTTAAATTTTTTTCACCAAATACCGTTTCTTTATTTTGCCGTATCAAAAATAAGATAATTTCTTCATCTACACATACTTAAATACTCACACAAATGCAAAAAATGAGAATAAGAGATTTGAAAGAAAATCAAAACATTTTGATGTTCGTCCAACATCAAAATCAGCGCCATCGACAATACAAATGGTTTGTGCTCTCTCTCTCTCTCACTTTACGTAACATTTGTGCAAATATTTGTACGGTGAAATGTGTACATGGGCGTTTCAAATCGTTTGGATATTTCGTACAATTAGAGAGTTTTATGATGTTCTCTTTGGCCATGTAGTTATCTCATTTACGCCTCCATAAGGTAAGTATGTATGAAGTAGACATGTACTCACTTTTATCAAATATTCGAAACAAGCAGACTTGTGCGCGAAATATTTATAAAGTGTTAACAGACCGCACACTTCAAAAGATAACAAGAAATGGTCGTTGTACAACTTCATTGCATGTGTTGTATGCTGTATCAGTGACACATAGGTAAATGTTGTATTACAAACTTTGTCTCGTGTCTTGACTGCTTTATTCAATTGTCAATTGATTTGCCTTATTCTTATGTCAATTGATTTGTCTTATTCTTATGTCAATTGATTTGACTTATTCTTATGTCAATTTTAATTAAAAATTACTTTAGGCTAAAATCAAATAAATTATTTAGTCAAAATACAACATAAAAATTGTGTCCTTAATATCTGGACTTAATATTGACAAAAAATATCATAATTAAACAGTTGTAAAAGTGGGTGAAGAGTCTATAATATTCGATGAAACCGAAACCTGTTTTTTGTTGCTTTTTTTTAGTACAATAAAATTAGTTTCTTTTAAAAATTAAAAAAAAAAAAAATATATATATATATATATATAAATGTTATTGTAAATAAAATGGCTAAGATCAATTTATAAATTTGTGCTATGTATAATAAAATATATAAAAATAAATTTAATTAATTTAAATAATTAAAAAATAAATAATAATATGTAATAAATAACAATTTATTGATTTTATGTTTAATTTTTTGTTTTTATAATTTATTTTCTCTTTTTTTAATTTATAAATTAAAATACAATTATACAATATTTAATGCTGAATAAAATATTCAATATTATTTACTATTTATCTTCTTCTTCTCCTTGATATAATTTATTATTTTTTAGCATATTTTGTTAATTTCTTTTCTTTTATTTTTTTTTAGATTTAACATTAAATGATTTTATTTATGGTATATAAATTTTCATGTTGCTCACATTTTGTGCTTAAAAATTAAATAATTTGTTTTATATATATTTTTGTTTGTAGGTTTTTTTTTTAGTGATAATTTCGTATTCATGTTTCTTTTTTTTTATGTAACTATTAATTAGATTTCTTTTTATATTTTAAATAAGATTTGTTTGTTTGTTTGGTTGTTTTGTTTTGGATATCTGTATGTTTTGTGTTTATGTCTAGGAAGATATACATAACCATACCATACAACATATAGATATAGTATTTATTTGCATATCCGTGAATCTGATTTGAGTGTTTTTTGTATTTGTGTATAAGAGGATATATGTATGTTATTTCATTTCTATATAATTTCTTTTTTTTTTAGTCATTTTGTTCATTTTTTTTTTTTAAATTTATTTTATATAATATTGTGCATTTTTCTTTTATTATTATATGTTTTTATTGTTTTGCTTTTGCTTGTTCTTGTTGTTTTGTTTAATAAATATTGATGAGTCACTGCAGTTCAATTTTATTCATAAATTATACAATTTTTCTTTTTGTTTTCCTTTTATCAAATTATTATCATTATTATGTAATTATTATTTTATTATAACTATATGCTTTTGCTTCTTCATTTTCTTGTTGCTTATGTTTTGTTTTGTTTTTTTTTTTTAATTGCTGTGCATCAGATATTTTTCTTCTTTTATTTTTATTTAATTTATTTATTTATAGTTTTCAACAATTTTTATGTTTTTAGTTTTCTTGTTGTTGTATTTGTTGTTGTTGTTTATAGTTGTTGTAGATGTTGATTTTGTGGATTTTTATATCAGACTTTTTATCGTGAATCGGTGATATTATTTTTACTGCCAAATATTTTCACAAGCTGCGACTCATAGTCATCAATATTGCGTTTCATGATATCCATACAAGGACCAAGCAGACGCTCGAATGCCCCCACATCGAGAGCTTTTATTTTTTATTTTTTTGGAAATAAGAAGTTTAAATATTATATATTTGATGGAAAGTTATATTTTTATTTTACAGATAAAGACATACACACACACATTTAAATAGAGACATGCTTCATCGTTTATACATACATATAGAAGTACATACATATACAAAAATATATAAAGTTTTCTTTCTTTATCTTTGCAATGTTTGCTATTAGGATGATGATGATGATGATGATGGTGGTGGTGAAATGATAAAAAGATTTAAAGCAATTTACATGGAAAATACTTACAAAATATTTATTGGTAAGAATGATGATAATGAAGATGAAAATTAACATGATTGTCGATAGTTTTCAAATTAAAACACAAATTTTGGAAATCTAAATAACAACAGAAAAAAATTATTAAAAATAAAGGAAATAAACAGTCAATAATACAATAAATAAATTAAAACAAAATGTAATCGTACGCTACTTGTGCTTATTTTAAAGAATATCATAATACACCTAGGCCAGTTATTTCCTCCGTCTTAAACGAGACAAGAAACTATGTTACTTTCCTAGATTTCAAAAAAAGGCCATTCGTTTTTTAAGTGCTTTATTAATAGCAGCAAATTTATGTCACAGATGTACAAAAATCTCTTTAAATCTTACAAATCAATATACAAATTTATAGAAGTCTTGCTGCCATTGTCTTCTTTAGCATGCTCTTGCAGTTACCCCATAACATATTTTATGGAAATTTACGATTGTTTATTTGATATTAAAACTTCATTGCAGCACTCTTGATAGGGCAACACACATTTTTCTAACCCCCTTTTGAATTTCACACATTTTTCAATGGATGGACTTGAATTCATAAAAAATAATTCAAGACTTTTGGTCAATGCTAAATCCTGTTGAAGCTCATTCAGAGTTACGTCTTTTTTACCCCCAATATCTTGGAAACTGTTGTCATCCGATTTGGAATTCTCTTCATTATTCACCATCGCTACATATGCGGATGACACAGCAATCCTTGTAAACTTTTACTCGGCGTAAGAAGCATCTGAATCAATAAAGGATTTCTTGCAAAGATTTCAGGCCTGGGCCAAGCGATGGAATATTGGAATAAACCCAGAGAAATCGGCAAACTGCGTTTTTTCCCCAAGACATGGTTGTCTACTATGACCCCAGAATCATTCCGCAGGTGGACCAAGTCCGTTACCTCGGACTGATTCTGGACAAGCAACTTAGATGGCGAGCACACATTAGAACCACTGGTTGCTGCGTCCATCCAGCAAGTTGTCGCTCAACAACAAAAGAACAATATACAGACAATTAGCGGCTCCTGTTTCGCGCTACGCGTTACAAATCTGGGGTACCAGCAGCATCCAAAGAGTCCAAGCCTATCAAAACAAGGCACTGCGTTGCATAGCTGAGGCTCCATGGTTTGGGCGCAACACCATTCTGCACAGAGATCTCAATACGACCACTGTGAGAGATGAAATCATACAATGCTGTAACCGTTAGCAGCAGAAAAAACCACAAAACCACCCAAACAGACTTGTGGCGGCACTAACCCATGGGATCAGGCGACGTCGTTTAAAGAGGCTTCATCCTAATGACCTGCTAAACGGAAGTTTGCCACTTAGATAAATGTACACTGCGATATAATCGTCCCACATCACTATTCTAATAACCACAGCAATATTTTATGCTATTTTTGCGACAATATGTCTGGTTATAAAAGCTGTTCGGTCAAAAATTAAACATTTCAAATGATTTGTTAAAATTCAGTAAAAGGATACAAAAAATATTGTATGCAGTTAAAAATTCAACATATTTAGCTATACATTTTATTAAGATAATGGTAGAAAAATAAGTCGATTGCTTGAACTTGGATTGTTACCATTTAAGCTGTTCAGTATCATATAGACATTCTAAATCTTTTTGGTGTTAAAAGCCTTCAAGTGACTTTTGAAAATGACTTCAAGCGTACAATTGGTTTCAGTACCTCATTATTCAAAACTATGAAATCAGTTGATTCTATCTTCACCTTGTCTTTTGATACCCTATTTCCTACTTCTTCTTCACTTATATTTTCAAATTACATATATGTCAACACAGTTATCTTCAGTTCATGGATCATTCTCTGCATCAAAATGAGGAAGGCTAGTTAGGTACCAACATCTGTAAATTCAGTCTTATTTGAGCAGATTGTAATATGTACCATCGTTGATGGATTTTATCACATCTGATGTTGATTTTGAATATTCAACAATTTAGTGGCTGTACAATATTCATTTGATTGCATTTGACCGCTTATGGAAGCTGATGCTCATTGAAGCTATTTATTGTGTTTCCAGATGTTGAAAATACCCCATAGAAATTTTGTTCAAATTTCGTTGATGATTGTTGTGGTTTGGATTTGTTTAATTCTCTTTCACTAGGTCTCTCTAATAAAATTGAACCAATTTAGTGGAAACGAGTTATTAAATTCAGTTTTTAATGTACTTGTCATACATAAACCCAATGAAATCGGATGAAATTCATTTTAAAGATACCAGAATATTCATTTTTTCATTTAGTTCGCGTGAGCCAAAGGAGGACATTGCTTATTGCACAGCAAGTGTTCCTAACATTAAATGGCATGTGGTGTGTCGCTTACGTCATGTGTGACCCCCACTGTTTGCTGTTTCATATTGCCCTTAGCCAATCTTTGTCATTATTTTCATTGAAATAAGTTCCAGGTTTAAAATTGAATGGTCTGTAAGTTAAACTGAAATGACAAACAAACAATATAAAAACGGATGCGAGACAGTAGTAATCAATTGACATAGTTAGCAAACTTGTGCAGCGGCATCAGTAAAAAATAGTAATAGAGACTGGTGGATGATGAGGATAAAGTTTATATGTAGAACAACAGCATGTGTTGTATTTAAATATCCCAGTTTAAGTCATAAACCATCACTCAATAAGTCTTAGGTCTAACAAATGCGTTTAGTGTTGTCAAACCCATATGATTACTGGATGGTAGATAACTTCATACTACACGTGTCATGACATACTGACAATTAGTTTATAGTGGGTCAAATGAAGAAAACGAAGACCAATCGTTCTATCAAAGAGGCGGCATCGAAAGGTTAAAGGAGCGTTGGAATGAATGGAGATGCAATAAAAAAATGAATTGGTTTTCTTAGTTAGATTAATTGATGTGTTATAACAAGATTTCCTAGTCATAACTGCTAACTTCTTTCATCAATTCTAGTCAGCACACACTAAATTCAGATGATATTAAAATTCAGTGATGGCGATAATTGTAGATTTTATTTTAGAGTAACAAGATTTTGTTTGGAAATCATATTTGCATGCAGATTTATCCAACATTTATAAAGCAAATTTCTACTAAAGGATCATTTAAGTTTCTCAAAAAAAGAAACCTCCATAATAAATCGCAAAATGATTTAAAAACCCACCCCAACCAGAGAGATTTAATTACTCAAAATGATTATTTTTAAATGAATTTGTTAATTAAGCAGTTGATTACCACACATCTACCAATTTTTTGTACAATTTTCCTTCACCACATGCTGTGTTGTTGTTTAAATGAAATGAAAGCTTACCGAGGTGATGGATTTGATTTTGTTTGGACGCATTGTCTGTATGAACTTAAGACATTTGGCCGCGTCAAACAGTCACTTTCACTTTCACTATGAAACATGAAACTCATTGTCTAATGGTACCACAAAATAAAATCCTTCTACATGATGATTTTTCTTCTCTTCTAATAAAAAATAATAATAAAAACAACAACAAACACTACACACAACAAATGTGATTTTACTTTTGTAACAATACAAAATTTAATTTTGAACTACTAGTCTCGTAGGTGAAAGATCAAAAACTATAATAATTATGATGTTAATACAAAATAAACGAATAACAATTGCATTGATAATAAAAAAAAAAATATAACAAATTTAATGATTAATTGCTTTGATTGTGTATGAATTTAGTAAAACGATTCAGTGATTTAGTGATTGATTGATTGATTGATTGATTGATGGAGTTGTTGCGTTTAATTGAAAATGAAGTCTTCTTGATGTTCTTGATTTTGAATGGTAAACTTGAGTTGATTTGTTTTAAAAACTGGCATTACGACGAGCCATTTCGGCAAAGGCTTGTTCATACATCAAAATATTGCGTTTAAGGACATCAGTAAGGAAGCCAAGTATACGTTCAAAGGCATGAGAATTAAGGACTATTGGAAAATTGAATTGTATATTAATAAACAAATGATATTTTTGATAGGTAATTTTGAAGCATCTAAATAATGATGTGTTTGTGTATATTTATATTTTAAATTTCTCCAATATTTTTATATTATCATAATATGTACGCAAATCAATATCTAAATAACGATAATCACTAATCGCCCGATCTAAGAGTCTAGTGCATTTGCCAAGCAAACGTTCAAAGCATTTTACTTCAAGGACTACACTCAAGTGTTCATAAATAAATAAAAAAATAAAAAAAAAAAATGTTAAATAAAAAAAGAGCATGAAAAAAAGAACAAAATAAAAATCAATTAATTCAGCGTATATAAACAGAACAATGTTACTCTCTAATATAATAAGGTAACAAAACAAAACAACAAGAAATATTTCTCTATATATAAGTACTAAGATGAATGATGATGTGTGACTTACATGCCAATTTGACGGGTCCATCGCAAGCATAAACCGATGCAGCACGTGGGCGATGTGTGACAAGTGCAAGTTCACCAAAGTATTGACCCTTTCCTAGTCTCGATATTTCGATTTCTGTATCCTCCTGATCCATGCGCACCGACACTGTGCCTTCTTCAATAAAGTACATGCCATCAGCAGCATCGCCTACACATACACAAAACATGAAGTCAATGCAAATTCATAAACATTCTTACACATACTACTAAGTAGTATATGCACAAGTTGAATTGTTTACCTTGTTGGATAATTTGTGCTCCATTCTCGTAAGTTTTTGAAATTAAGGCATCAGCCAAATTCATGCGTTCATAGTTCTAAGAAGAAACAAACAAAAAAAAAAAAAAACAGAGAATTGTAAATGTAATCCAACAAATTAAATTCACCAATTCACTAACCTGTAGTGCCTTTAGCATTGGCACATTGTTTAAAAGTTCCTCGTACATTTTTCGCTTTTTGAATGCTGACTTGAGCAATATGCGTCTGAATGTTGGACGATCCATGGCCCACAACAGACCTTCTGTCTCGGCTTGCACCGTTGCGGCTCTAATTAAAATTAATTAATAAAAATATAAATGAAGTGGAAAATTACATGAAAATACAACAGCAGTTCACACAACAAACTTCATTATTATTATGTAAATTAAATGAGAATAGAAACATTGTACATACTTACAATAGTACGAGTATGAACAATATAAATAGATACGATACATACCTTGGCATATTGTAGAGAAGTGCTAATTCTCCAAAAATTCCGCTATTGTTATAGGTGTGAACATGTTTGTCACTAAGAAATACTTTATAGATGCCACTGTTATTGTTGTTCATCAATTGATCAATCAATCAATCGATCATTCATTTATTTATTGAGATGTGTGAATTATAGTAAAAACAAAAAAATTGAGAAAAGTAAGTACAAAAATTTATACAAATTTGGAATTCAATTCAATCGAGTAAATAATGAAATACTTACGATTCAATGACATAAAAGTTGTCACCATCATCACCTTGACGTATGATATTGTCACCTGGTTGTACCTTGCGCTCAAACATGGCATCCAAGACTTGATTCATCTATACAAAAAAAAAAAAAAAAAAAAAACACACACACACACACAAAACAATAAATATAAAAATTCTAAACTTGTTAATTATTGTGATTTTAATGATTTTTATTGTTATTATTAACCTGTTCTTTTTCCAATGAACGGAAAAGCAAAACATCCTTAACCGATTCGGTGAGACGTGCACGTTGTTCATCTGTTTTTGGATATATGACAGCGGCACCTTCATCTTCATCCTCCGCTTCGGGATCATAGGCTTCGGCGAACACTGATTTACGCCGAGTACTTTGAAGCATTGGCATCGGCTCTATAAATATATTTTTTAAAATAAAAATCATAAAAATAAATATTTTTAATAGAAATAATTCACTTAATTAAAGGTAAATCCAAAATATGTACGTGTATGTACTCTTAACACATGTGTGTTTGTTGAGTAACTTAATTTTAATACACAAAAGTAATTGTAATTGGCTTGCAATATAACTCACAACCAACCACCTACAAGTTGCACTCACTTAATAAAATACACGTACTATATGGTATATCCATTAATGGTATTGAATATTTACAACATCATATACTACTATAGTACCTACTATATTGCACATTGCGTCATTGAAAATCAAATGTAAGAAATTTCTTTACCGAAAATATTCAGAACGAAAAAATGAAACCAATTAAAAACGCATTAAAGCTACTCTTCACTTTATTCCACACCTCCCCACTCTTTCTTTTCTTTTTGATTTTTTGTTTTTGTTGGTTGATGATGAGGTAAATTAAGTTATAAAATATTTTCACATACGAGAGACGCTTGATGAGTTCATAAATCTCAACATAATTCAATAATTCTTCTTCAAAATACACACAATATGAAATGCATGCAGTCATTTATAATCATGCAGTGGGTCTAGACCCCAACTATTGTATTATATTTCATTTAAACAGACTAATAGCATTTGATCATTCCTAAAGTCATGTCATTAAGAAGAATTTGTAACAACAAAAACAATTGGAAATCAAACCAGAAAGAAGGTTATCATTGGCTGTATGTACCAAAGATATAGTACTCTTCACGCTCGTGTGAATGAGTTCTTTGGATGGTGAATATGGATCAGGCACTCAAAGTGTCCAAACTTCAGTTGGATAAGACAAAAAACAAAAAAGTTTCTTTAAATAAGAACATTAATTTGAATTTGGATCTGCATGAGAGGTAGGTACCCCACCTGGTAACCCTAGTATCATAAAATTTACATGGTTGGTGAAAATAAATCTGAAATTTATAGGTGCCCCTCCTAGTGGTCCGATTCTGCTGATTCCGACAAAAGTGCAGCTTATGGTAAAAAGAAACCTATGTTCAAAATTTCAGCTCTACAGCTCAAAAAGAAGAGAGACTAGTTAGCATACATACAGACAGACATGTCTAAATTAACTCGTCTGATCAAAAATATATATCCTTTATGGGGTCCGCGATGCTTTCTTTTGTGTGTTACAAGCTTCTTGACAAATTTACTGCGTAAAGAGTAGAAAAATATTTTTTCCAAATTATATCTGCAAGAAACAAATTATAGAAATCAAGACAGAAAAAAATATAATTAATTCAAAGAAGAGTCAACAAAGAAACTAGTAGCATCTGAAAATTTCTAGTTCTTGGGTTCACATATATGCATATTCCTTCTTTTATTGTCTTGTTGATCGGGTCGGTCATTGGCAATGCCTAAACCAATTAGACCTTGGTGATATCAGATGGATTTTATTGTAAGCTGATGCCTGAAAATGTCACTTACTCGTAGTTCTGCTAAATAAATATTGTCTAGTCTTTCACAAAGTAGAGCTCGTATTCTTGACTATGCAGATCACAAGTATAGGAAATGTTCAATGAATTCATTTGTTTCTGCTATCTACATATTATGCATTCATCATTACCCATTTAATAGATACGTAAGTGTGGTGTAATTAGTCCCCTGTTAGTATGTCTTTGAATTTTAAGAATTATAATTTTAAAATTGTATCATTGGTACACTTCTTTCAAACATCCCTCGTTACATGCAAATCATATGCATGAAGAAAAAAGCATTTCTGCCGTGCGGCATAATTAGCATGCTTAATTGAGCAGTTTGTCATGAATTCCCGTTGAAAACAAAAGCGAATGCAAAAATATCTGAATGATAATGATGATGTTGAGCTATGAAGGAAGTATATATAAATTGGGGGACACACAAATTGTCTCTTCTCTTCTTTGAGCATACAAAAATTGTACTATAAATACAACAAAGTAGTAATGAAAGAGAAAAAGAATATCAAAAAGTCAACGATGTTGAAATAATTTACAAAAGATATGTACAAAATGTATCTTTTACTACTCTGCAACTGAGTGGGCTTGACATACTCTTACGAATAAGAATACTATATGCATAAAGATAACATATACATACTACCTACATACCTATGTATGTAGAATTATCATAAAGATATATGCATGGCTTAATAAAGCTGCGCAAACAAACGGATACCTCAATCTATGTACAGTACCTATCTATATGTATGCGTATGTAGATTTATAGTTTTGACTGCTCAGTTCACTCGAGTGTCGGCAAATTTGTTGATCCAATTATGCAACTTGTGCTGTCGGCAACAAACAAACAAACAAATGAAACAGTGAAACCAAGCCAAAGCCAAAGTGAACAACGAACCATCCAATGATACCAAGAGCCAACCAAGCCACCAACAATCCAACAAACCATCATTGCACAGCTGAGATAAGCAAATATGCTTATACCCATCATAAACATACATATATTCATGTATAAGAACTTATATGGATCGTTTATTCTGTATAGGATATCCACATACGAGTATAACATAGATACTCATATACTGCAATGCATAAATTCAAAATTACAAGCAAACACCGACGACTATCTGCTCATACTATTGTATTTGAAAATATTTAACAAATGCATTTCTATTTAATTATTTAAAGAGAAACACAAAAAATATGAACATGAACTGGTACGAGCAGCAATTGAAAAATATAAATATATACTAAAATAACAAAGAAAATAAGATAGAAACTTAGTTTCATTATTGCCGAATTGTTTGTACCTTTTAAGCGAATAGAAACAAAAAATCAAAGGAAATGAATATTCATGTCTTCAAGCTCTTGTAACTCAGTACACCTATAATTGGACTAATTCTTAAAGGTATCCACATAGTCTTGGCTTCGTAACAGGGCATTGAAGAAGGGCATACAAAATTTACAAAAAAGCGGATCCATCGAAACGATTAATCTACATTATGTAATGAAGAATACGAGACAGAAGAGCATTTGCTAAGCCTTTGTGATCAGACTCCAATATCTAGGTAATCAGTACAACTGAAATTGCAGATTCCTCTCCTAAGAAAATCTTGGAATTCCTGATAAATAACAGAATTTCGGAGAAACTGTAATAATGGGGTTTGTGACAATAGAAGAATTGGTAGTAATAATATCATTGAAGCCGCAATACTGAGGAGACTAGATCCCTCCCTTCCCCAAATCGGTTATGGTTAGGCATACCTAGATGAACATAAAACAAAGTTGTCTAATCAAAGGAAGAAGTAATTAAAACAAAAACTATAATCTTCAGTGCGATATGTACAATAGTCATATGAAATATTGACCAAAAAGTACATTTTAGGGTGTGCTGTTTAAAATAGTTATTTATCTCCGCTTATCTTGACTCTCAAACATCTACGTACCAAAAAATATATGTATATCAACCTTAAGTTTGTTTGGAGGGTACTTTATCTCTACCTTTACGCTACATCTCAAAAACAATCTTTACCTATCTCCTGGCTTAAAGTCTATCAACTCTCAAACTTTTTTACTTGGCTTTAGAAGCTAACTCTAACAGTAATTGGGAGGGGAATATATACTTAGACCAGATTATCAAGAGATGATTCTTTGCAAATTAATATCTGTTCTACAACTTCAACATTTAGTTACTAATGGATGAATGAACAAAGTCGTTTCTGAGAATGCTTTACAAACATCATGTCATAATGTAAATACCCTTCACATTGTGTATAAAGGATATGCCAAGAAAATATTATTTCTTATGCTTGTTCTTTATTTTTATACATACATATGTATATGAAGGTACTAGATAGAATGCAAATGAAACAAATAAAGTTACAATTTGAAATGATGAACAATTGTTGTTTCTGATCACTCACTAATTTTGAGATAACAAAAGAAAATAGCAAAACAATTTTGCCTTGGTAAGTAGACATAGACAGATACTATTGTACGAGTAAATGAAGGCTTGAAATTCATATGAGAAAAACTATCAATAAAAACATTGAGAACAATTTAATTGCAAAAACATAAATAACAAAAATGCATGACAGGAAGAAGAAGGTAATAAAATTTTTTTGTTTTATAATAATTTAGACAGATGTATAACATATGCAAGTATTAAATATTTAATTTTTTAGTTTATTTCTGTTTTTTTCTGTGCTTTTGTTTATTTTGCAATTCTTCTTACCAACCAATAAACTGCTGTTGCCACTAGACACTTGTGTAGACATGACGTTGATGGTGAGGTGATGGTGTGAATTATTTAATATTTTTTTGTTTTTTTAATTTCCTTTTTATATTTTTGTTGTCTTTTGAAAGTTGTTCAAATTGAAGTCGTGCATAAAACCTACTATTGTATTTATATACTCAACACATTCACACATAGACATATGCAAACAAAATATTATGAATTTGTATCCATGTGCGCGTACTCATGAATTCAAGGCAAAAATTTCACATAAATAAGTATCAAAAACCAATACAAATTCATTCATTCATCCATTCATAGTACAACCAGTCGCCTATATAAACAAATAAACTAAAGCGGAATAATAAATAGAAGAGAAAAAAAGAATAATACGGGCCATTAAGTTTGATTCTTTTGAATCTTATATACCTTACATAAACACCATAGATAATAAAAGTTTCCTATAGAAAAAATGAAATTTTTAAGGCAGTTTTTGCATATTTGAAAATTTTGGCAAGATTGATGAGTATTGATTGTCTTTCTGGAAGATATTTATATTACTTATGACATAAACTAGTTTTAAAATATTGATATGATATCTACATGTATAAAAATCTCGTGTCATAGAGTTTGTCGCTTATGGACTGCGAAACTACTGAACCGATCTTGATAAAATTTTTTATATTTATGTAATATGATCCAAGGATAGTTTTCATCTCTATTAATGAGTTCAATATTTTTTAATTTTTAATAGATGTTAGTTTAAGGTTAGCAATCAATAGATGTTGCCGTGTTTCGATTTCAATAGTTTAGAATAATATCAATTCAGCGCATTACAACTGAGCCATGGCGACACGTGGCCGGGTCTGCTAGTCATCTATAAATCTTTGGATTATTAAATGATTCTTTTATTATATTTATAGAAATCAATCTAGGATGTGTCATAATCAGATATTATCTCAGTGTGTTTTTGTACAAAATTTCAGCATGACATCTTAAAAACAAAAGGACTGTTAAACATAGAAATTTGCAGATAGATCAAATCGATATACATATTCAAACGGTTAAACTGGTCAATTCCATTGCATTGCTTATTTCCGTAAAAAAAGGATGTGGAATGCAGTACAAACACGATGGTAAAGTGATACACACGATACCCTACTCATCGCACCACGTGTGAAAGACATAAAAAAATGAACACTTAATAAAAATATAAAATTAAACTGGAAAAAAGAAATGTTGAAATAAAATACAAAACTATAAAGTAAAAACATTTGACTATTAGCCATGGATATGGGAATTTACAATTTGAATATTGAATGAATATGCAAAGTTGTGCATCAACTTGACAACAAAACTATCAGAAATAGTACACCACAATTAAGTGGGTACTTATACTTCAAGAGTATATTACTCATAAATAAATATAACTAATTGTAAATTGTGTTTTTTGTCATTACTAATTTTTTTACATTTCTTTTGAATAAATACTATACGAATTATTTTATCACATGGAGCGAATAAGTAATTTTCTATTAAATTTCCACTTAAATCTTAAAATATTCAGTAAATGCAGTAAAGTTGAACTTAAATCATTGAAGAGATATGCGTCTAGGGACACAAAAAATATATATATAAAATTGTTTATACTGCCAGAGTATAAAACGTAATAAACGTAATCGTGAAAAGTGTAAAAATACCACCGTGAAGAAGCAGTAAATCTCCATTTCACTATCACACGACACGAAACTCATACTCATTGTCAATGACGACAATGACGCCAATGAAAGCGATGACAATGAAGACGACGTAAACGACAACGACAACCAAGACGACGACATTATTGTCAGAGATTTTACTCAACGAAAAGTATAAAGGGGCTTAAGGCATATTGAGGTGGATGCGTGCATGACTTTGGTCTTATGAAGAAAACAAAAAATAAAAAAATGGCAAGGAGAATGCAATAAATGTAGAATTATGTACGTTAAAGGACTTTAGTCTAATAAAGCTTTCTTGTCATCTCGTTTAAGTAATTTCACAGTAGTAAAGGATAATCATCAGACATTGTGAAAGATACTAGGATATTATGAAAACTGCATTGTATTGTACTGTAGACTGTTAAAGTATCTTAATTTGATATCTTAATTATTTTTGATTATCATACACACAAAAACACACAGGAGAAGGCACAAATTATAGTCTTTATGAGTAATTTGTCAAAGTCATTTGGGCTTTAGATCATGTCATACCACCACACCATCACTATCATCCCACCAGAGTTAGGTTGAATGAATTCAAAACACTTTATTATTTGAAATTTAGCACCATTGTCCTAAATTATTATTAGATGCAGATACAACAAACTACAAAAGCATTTAATCATATTGTATTTAAGTGCAGAAAATAGGAGCGCCGAACAAAATGTGGTGACTTAATCTCTTGATGGCCCTTAAAACCAAATTGACAAAAAAATAAAACAGAAAACAAAATAAAAAGCTAATGTTAAATTAAATGACACACACCTGTAATAAGGTTAACAGGTTATTTAAAACATTCACACTGACTAACGCACTTAGTGTAAATTGTAAATTGTATGGGCGTATAAAGTAATTACAATATTTTCAAGCCCAAAGCAGTCAACACACACATGAATAAAATTTCATTTTGATATAAAATTTAATTAAGGTAAAAGTGTCAAAAACAAAATGAAATGAAAAGACACACACACCACACACGCACACTTTTGCATTCATTCAAACACCTAAATTACAAAACACATATGATGATGATGATGAAATATGAACATATATTATTTGAACTAAACTAACAAATGAACTATTGTACAATAAACGACGATGAACAACGTTCACTGAAGACTGCCAACTGACAACTGCCAACTGACTAACTTTATTCTTATTGCCACATGATGATGATGAGGTGAGATGATGTTGCCGCTGCCATTCGCTTATGAAGTGTTGACGATGTTGATGAAAACAAAGAAAATGCTCTTCTGGCGGATGTTGTTGCTTATGATGGTGCTGATGATGATGATGATGATGATGGCAATGATGTGTTGCTAAACTAAAAGCGAGAAAATTCCTCTCAACAACAGCAATGACAAGAAATAGAGAGACACACAGAACTGTTAGGAGGAAATAGTGAACTGAACAGATGACAGAGCAAATGATGCGCCTAACAGCGCGCTATAAAAAAAAAAATAACTAAAAATATACGCACATTCACATTTACAATCATTCAAACACTCTCACAAGCCACACAACACAACACAACAGTACAACATAAAAATAATAATATAAAATGGTAAAAATTAAAAAAAAAAAAATAAAAACATATTAATATGTATGCATATATGAAAGAAAAAGAAGAGTAAAGTATTTAAAGCATCCTTTGTCCTCATTAACGTCGATATTATTAAGAGCAACACAAACACAATCAAACTCACACATATGTGTATACCAAACATACTGACATGTGCTTATGGCTGAGTGTAGTGGGTCTCAGCCACGCAGGCAACCATCCAAAGTACCCGAAATGCCAATTTCCGATCATGTACAGTCATGGTAGCAGTCAACTTAGATATTGAGGCAAGCCATTGTTTGTATGCATGACACTTACAGAACTGAACTGAACACGAAGGACAGCCACAACGTTTATTAAGGTACACACACATATGCATATATACATGTGCTAACTTGTTTGTTTGTTAGTTTGGGTGTGTGTGTGTGTGTGTGTGTATCTCAATGAATAAACACAGCAACCTAACATGGAACTTGGAAGAACGACCAACAAAAACCACCTGTATGAAAAAAGCTTTACATGATGATGTTTTGTCGATGACGACCGGCGACCAACATCATGTCGATGCCCATCAGTCAATATATGTATGTACAAAAATATTTGAATGGACATGAATCTCATACCCCTCCTGTCCATCATCCTTGCATTCATCTCATCATGTTAGCTAGCTGTCCTTTCCACAAGGCTGCTTCTAAAGATAGAATGGGTTGCATACCCAGGTAGGTAGGTAGATTGTTGTTTGAATATTCGTTTTGGGTGACGCTTTAGAATGTTAAAATTGTGTGTGAGTAACCTCGCTTTCTCCCTCTCTATCTCGTGGACTTTCCAAACTCAAGTGAAGCGTTAAAAAATAAAATTGTACATACAAACATATAGATACATATATACATATATGTATATATAAAGAAAGCTAGTTTCGTTCAGTCGTGCGCATCAATGAACATTCTAAGCAGCACTGCGCAGCGTTATTCCACTCGAGGCTCTTGTACACGTCTCCGTGTAAAATATTATGATACTAGTCCATGCAAAATTAATAATGGGAGAGAGAGAGTGAAGGGACGACGACTCTATATTACTCCCTATTAGCATGAAATAAAACAATAGATACGACAACTAAGGATCTACATGGACAGAAGACGAAAGAAGACATACTGACAGGCAGGCAGGCAGGCAGGCACTCAGATAAAACAAATAGAGCAACAAAGAGGAGCAAGCAAAATATGCTTATGAATTATTTTTCATCAAATTCTACAGATATTTTCCATTCTTTTCGTCCTCCACCTTTCCCCTTTCTTTTTTCTAGGCAAGAATTTTAATGGTAAACCAAAAAATATGTTGGCATTTATTATTCACTTGACTTACTATTGTATTTTTATTGTCTCTCGCAACTAAATTTCACTGAGAGAATTCAGAATGAAATTCAAATTAAATGCAAAATAAATTTGTATTGTTTCAATAAAGAAGAACTTAAGAGAGAAAATTAAAGTCTTATAAATTGTGCCTGGGGAGTTGAACAATATTGAATGTTTAAAGAAAATTAATCATGTATTTAAAAATAAACATCAAAGCAAAGTGGATGAAGCCCCCAGTGAACCCCATGGCTTTTAAATAAATTTAAATTCAAACACACTCACTCCCTCACTCACTACTCACTCATTCACTCATTCACTTATAATCAATTTATATATATATATAAGTAGAATTATGTATCTGTGCGTGTGTGTGTGTGTAAGTGGATTTTGTGGCAGCTTTTCCATTAGACTTAAAATAAATTCAACTTTATTAAGCACACAATAAACAAACAAACAAACAAGCAACACAAAAAGGACCTTATTTCTTTAACAGATTTTCATTGAATGTTCGTTGAACAAAGAACAAAATCATCAAACCATATAAAACTCAATTCACTCAACTTAGAAAAGAAAAGCATCTACAAGATACGCCCCTACTAATCAGATACTGCTCTTTAATGTTCCCTGCCTCCTTTAGTTTGCTTTATTTTGAATATTTGATTTGTATGTATTGATTTTCCTTATTTTCTTTTATGTATTTCTATCTTATCAAACTCAATCAACTACGACTACAGGTAATTTTACTTAACTTCAATTAGTTAACAATTATAGAAATCAATCAATTTGCATATTTCTGTACTACTCTCTGGAATTTTACTTCTTCTACTATTTATCTAACGCTTAATTTGTATTTTAATTAATAGATTTTTAATGACAAACAAAACTTGGCACAACTCACTTCAGTTTACTCCACTCCACTCCACTCCACTTTACTTTAGTTCTCTTTTTATAACCAACCAACCAACCAAGAACAGCAATTCTAATGATGCTTCAAATAAATTAAGTTTAAGTTGTGTTTTGTTGTCTTTACTTGAATTGACTTGGACTTGGGCTAAGATGTTGTCTAATAAACATAAGCAAGTAGTAGTAGAAGAACAAACTATGTACTTACACACAGAGCACGCACAGAGGACCTGATGAAGTCAGATTGTAGATTGTGCGTGTGTTTGATTTATTGTTCGATAAACATGAAACTCAAATTAGACAATAACAAACCAAGGAAGCAATCAACTAATCATCCAACCCACCATCATCATCATCCTTTCAGTTCTCTTCTTATGTTTGCTAATGTCATTGATGTTCATCAGAGAAAGGAGTGAGTGAGTTAGTTTATTATATTAAATGTATTTTCCTGTATCCTTATCTTATCAAGGTAATCGAAATACTTTTATTTGAGTTTTCTTTTTTAATTCTATGCTGAGTGAACTCTTTTACTTGGAAATACCATGAAATCCAATAGAACTGAATTAATTTTAATCTAAGATATTTCAAAGAAACTTTACAAAGTATCGATTTGCTTCTGCATAATACTACATACAATAGTTTGTGACTTATCTTTGATAAGATTAGATAGAAAAAGTCATTAAAAGGAGATAAAACAAACCAAAACCAAACCAAAAACAAACCAAACCACAGCAGCGTGAAAAAGTACAATTGAGAAAACTTTATACACAAACGAACAGATGCGCTTAACAAAGTACTAAATAGACAGACTGACTGACACAAATACATTGGCTAAGACACTACTCACCCACAGACTGAATGAAAGATTCAGTGACTGACAGACTGACAGACTGATTTGAATGATGATAAACTACCTCAATATTTGTGTGTAGTTGGTTGGTTTGAGGTTTGGTCGGGTATCTTTGAGTGAATGAATTCTAAGTGCGGGCTGGTCAACACCATCAAAACCCAGGCCACAGAGTCAGCAGTCAAAGGTTCCCAGAACACCATAGGAAGCGGAAACGGAAACAAAATTGGAACGAAACGGAAACTGCGTGTAAATGCCACAAAAAGTTAAATAGCCACCGCAACAACAACAACAATAACTAAGAGTAACCACAAACAAATGAGCAGCAAACAAACTACCAACAAATGAAGGAATGATTGGAGGACCAAATGAATGAATGAGCGAATGAAGGAAAGTAAAACTTTTTAATTTGCAAAACGCATAAATGAAATGAAAAAGAGAACCATAAAAAATTGGCGTAGAATATGTTGAGTGGTTCTGGGTATTGGAAGGTAGTCATAGAATCATTGGCATAAGCAACAGCATCAGTAGCACCATCAGTAACAGAAGCAGAAACAGCAGCCAACCTTCATAAAAAGTTTTTAATTTAGATTTAGATGTGCAAACAAAGCAGGCGCGGCGCCATTGCTGGCTTTGCAAAAATATACCATAATAATAAAAAGCACAAAACTTGTGGCAAATAACAAAACAGAATTTATGATTCGTCCTTTTATTTCTTATTTTTTACTTGCACTACTATACCCACAGATAACTGAGAAAACTGCCACACACACACAGTTCTTTCTAATATAAATTTTCACTTTTTTTTCGCTCGCTATTTTCATCTTTGTGCTGAGTTCAACTTTTTCTTTTTCGTTTTTAAATAAAAAAAAAAATGGTTACCAAAGCAACAGGCAAATAAATATGTATGTACGAGTATACTTGCTACACACCAAACAACTAACACAACAACAGTCAAATAGATAGACTGACTGACTAACTGACTGACAGACAGACACTAGATAGATAAGTATTGTATTGTAGAAAAGACAGAATTACGAGCGACCCAGTGGGTGAGTGAGTGAGTGAGCTTAACTAACTAACTAACTAAGTATAATTCTACCCCACTCAATGCCAACTACATGCAAAAATGATTAAAATTAAGTTTCAGCTAAAGACCGCAATACTTTGGATATAAACAACAATCATCGGGGGAAGCCAACCAACACATAGAGATCTGATGCTGAACCAGAACAGTAGTGGTGGTGCAACAAAAATGGGTAAAATAGTAAGAGTATATCTGATTTTATCAAAGATAAGATACACTGTTCATAGTCAGTTTTATCTCTAGTACAATATGTAATGAATATTACTTTTACCATATCAATCCTTCTAGACGGAAATTAGATTAACAAATTGTAAACAGTCATACATATTAGAGCACTGCAAGAGTCAACAACAAACAATTAATTATCCTCACTTGCTCAAACGAATCATGTGCTACACGCAAGACTATCAATGGTTAATCCCGTGGTATTTAGAATGAATGAGCTTCAATAGATGCATTTGTTAACAAAGACAGTGAGATTCCTAGTCAAAGCAGACATGTAATACATAAGTTTGTCGTTGGCTGTGAAATGTGCAAAAAAAAAAGATAATTAATACCCATTTCTCGAGACTATCAAGGACCTACAGACCTAGTAAAAATAATATTAACATTTCTGAAGAGACTCACATACAAAATTTTAATCAAAATATTCATATACTTTTATTTAGGGACGAGTGCGTACTTAGAGTATTGCTATGTCTTCTGTCTACTTATCACACCTGTATACAGATAATTTTGACAGTGAATCTTGAGATATTCATGAATGAATCATGTGTACAAATCATCAAACTTATGATAAGAATACATGACAGATCATAAATATGAAGTGTATAATTATTTAAAGAAAAATGTAATAATTGCAATATAGCAAGCATGTAGGCGTTCAAGTGGACTTGCGCAATTCAACATTGTAGTCCCTCTGACTGCCTTTCTGTTGGTATTCTAACAATGTTAAGTAATCGTTGTACATGTATATGCATAATCATAACCTCTAGGGGGAAAACAAGCAACAATTAGTATGCTAAAAATATAACACGAGCTGTTCACTGCAAAATGCCTTCTTGGTTTGGAGACAACATATACTATATAGCTCTCGTGTAGGAGTTACATCTAACTAAAAATAGTTATTTCTGAAGATTTACACCTACATATGTATGTTGAATATTTGCAAGTTAGCAGCAAACAGGCTTGCTTTGATATGCATACATAATACCTATAAAGTGCGGTCATTTATGAGTAGAAATGTGTGTAGCTGCTACAATATAAATAGACATTTTAGAATTGTTAATCCAACTTCAAACTATGCAAAGTAGCATATCTTCCTTATAGTACCTATTATATTAACAGTTATTGTATTTTTAGAAAACTTACCATCCTCCTGTGATGCCGTACTGTGGTCATCATTCGTTTCATGTTGCTTGGGCTGTGCACGTGCTTCTTGCATTTTAGTAAAGAACTCGACGGCATAATCAACTACACTTGGCGGTTGTTCAACCAAATATGCTATGGAGAACTCTAATAGCACCTCCTTCAGTTCATCCGGTATTTGTATACGGGCACGCGATGAATCACTCGACATGTTTGTGCTGCAAAAACAATAAATAAATAATTTAAATTTGAAGCATTTCATTAAAATTATACTTAAGTAGTTTTTTGTAACAAATCAATGAATACTGATTGATCAAATTTACTATAGCTCTATTATGAAATTGTATTGTAAATATTTTTGGTAATTGCCAGAATGAATGAATTAAACGAATTTATTTATAACAAAAGCTGATAAAGCTAATGAACTGCTTAAAGCTCCATCCTATTCATGTGTCAAGAGAGTGAAGTTTCGCAAAACTACGAACAATAATGAAATTGGCCAATTTAGTGGCATGTCCTTATGGTCATTATGTCAATTTCAGGTAGGACGCCTACAACTATGTACATAGTATACTTGGCTGTCAATCAGTGAACCTATCAATAAGGCCATTAGGCAAAACTTGTTTGCATAACCACCAAAAACCAGGCTAACAATCAACACAACCAAAAAAAACACATCACATTCTAGCGAACAAAATCAATAGCAAAACATGAAATGTGTTCATAAAATCAACCGCAGGTGAATGATGAGAAATGTGAAATGAGGAGCTAGCTAGAGGTGGGATTGATATGTAACCATTTTCTATATTTCGTTTGGTATTTTTGGGGGGCGGTTAAAGGTGGCGACGAAGGAGGTTTCGATTCATAAACCACATTGAATTTTTGGCCAATCATTGCCAGAAGCAGAAAAGTTACACCAAGCGAATGAGGCAAACACAAAAACACCTGAACATCATTGCCTTACGGGAACGTTGAATATTAATGAAGTTAATTGAAAAACTTTTACACAGTCACTGCTGTTAAACGTTGATTTTTACTTTTCCACCAACCCACCATTTAAGTTACCTTTCTCTTACCTAGTACATAACACAGGTAAGTAGGTTTTCATTCGTGGGTATTTTCCTTTTTCTTTTTTTTTTTTTTTTCTTTGAAAAGTTAATTTCTAAAATGACAACACATAAATGAAAATTTCTTTATGTTTATGCGCTCATCGTTGTTAACATTTTATGCTAAAACTCACTCTTAATGTTCTCGATAAAGATGAAGAGGCGATAGCGAAGACGGTTAAAATTTAAAATTCACTTTTAGCTTCAGGTTCTTAGCATTTAAGACAAATACTCATAGTACTAGGACTTGTGATTTCTCTTCTCCTTCTACTAATTCTACAACCATTTCGACTACTATAAAACCAAAGATTTCTCTGTGTTGCGATGATGTTTTAGCATTACTCAATATGCAATTTACATAATTATGAGTATTCGAAGAAGAAGAACCTTATAAATATTTATGTTGATTTAAAAAAAAACAAAGTTGGTTTAAGTATCATTCAACTACCTTACACCTATTTTACATATTCATTAATTTGCCCACAAGAAAATTTCATTTAAATCATTGACTTATTATACTTTGTAATTGTAAGTTCTTTTGATTACTCACTTTTTGAATTTTACACCCACTATTGTACAAATAAATCTTATTATTTTCATTACTAAAATTTGTTGAATATAATTTCGTTTTAACAAAGTAGTAAATATTTTCTGTATTGCTATTAAATTTTACATGGATTAAATACTCAATATCAATATATCATATTCCATGCATCTTGTGATAAGGCTGATCCTGTCCTTATTAAGTTTTTAAAATAATACGTTTAAGAAGAATGTTACCGGTTCCGGACAATCTCGACTTCATACCGAAACATTGATTTAGGCCTGAGTAATACTACTATAGCATTCGTCAAGCAATCGACAGAGTTTGGCATAACGACATTCTATACAAATTTATATATTTTCATATTTTCTCTTGCTACGGTCTTTTATTACATGGTAACCCTCATTTTTAAATCATACATTTTGCTTTAGTCTTATATGCTGACTCAGTGGCTCTGATCGAATACATTTTCCATCATCTTCTTGCTTTACTTAATAACATTACCAAAGTATTTGAAAGCATATATGCTTTGGAGAAGAATGTCACTGGTTCCGGATAATCTCGCTATTATGTATACCGAAACATCAGTTTGGGCTCCGAAGAAATCATAGTACACCTGAGCAATGTCATAGAATTGTAATTGCTGTAGAATTGACATTCGGCAAACATTCGACTGCTTTCTGTGAAATATTATCTGTTACTATGGTCTTTATGTATATAAGTGAATCTTCGACTTTATATGACATCAATTTTGGTGTACCGCAAGGTAGTGAATGTAAATGTATGCTCATAACAACTACAAGTAGATCCAGTGGTAGCATCACAAGATCTTCAATAGTAACTTGATTGAATAGAAGTTTGGCTTCAAAAATTGAAAAGAAAAGTCAAACCTTAAAAATTTATTCAAGTTACATTTTAGAAGGAATCTTAATAATAATAGTATACCTCAAGGTATCATTGCCAAACTCCTAGACCGCAGGCTTGCTTGAATAGTACACCTTAAAGTGAAAAAAATCCAGCTTAAGCTAAAAACGAGTGGCTGCCAAATTAGATTTGAGTAAAGAAAACAAAATTCTAATCTATAAAGTTATGTTTCAACCGGTCACCCATCTTTGGGACACTAAAAGAAACTCAAATATTGAAGATCGTCAACGCACCTTGTTATGCAGGTAATTACAACACACATAAAGACCTTAACATTCCTTTTGTTAGGGGAATAAAAATTAAGGTGACAAAGACGTATGTACTTGAAAAGACTGAGTAGCCAAGAAAGCGAATTAGCTACAAATCTCCTCGACAGTAATAATAAGGTCAGGCGGCTAAAAAGATATTATAACCAAGACAACATACCAAATAGATTTTAAGGCTTTATTTCTAAATTTTCTGTTATTTAATGTTTAGTTGGGCTGACTGTCTATTGTCTCAACCCAGTAGTCGGGCATTTCTTATTATCTATTGCAGTATGTAACGAATGATCAAATATTTAATGTGTTAATGCTAATATTTCATTTATAACGTTTCATTTTGCTTTACTTAAAAGTTTAACATTTAAAAAAATTGCATGGTTATAGAGTTCAATAGTTCAGAAAACCACAATTTCAATATTTCAAGAATTTCAAACAAAATATGCAGAATGCGAAACAAAAAACAAAATTTAAAAGTGAATAATAAAAACTGTAATAAAATTCTTATTAATACAGAAAAAAATTGCTCTTATAATTTGAAAACGTTTATGTTTGATGTATGTAAATATAAAAATATATACACAAACTATGAAATAATTTTTTTTCTTTATTTGCAATAAAATACCAACTGTGGTGATTCTCCCCGAGTGGTCGCGCAACAGGGTATAGCACGCGATTGAGGCAAGAGTTAAAGAGTACTAGTAGTAGTAAAAGCATCACTTTATGTATGATTATATAAAGATACTGCAGAAATCAACGAATGAAGCAGGTAAAGAGGACTATAGAGTATTGTAGCTGCTGATGTAGAACATCAACATCAACATGATGTGGCATGAGTAGGGAATTAAACAAAACTAAGTATCTGCAGTTGACAAATTACTAAAATTGTTCATTTGGGTGTCAGGTTCAACATCGTTCATTGCTCATCATCATCATTATCATCGTCGCCATTTGTTGCAATGCACCGGGGCAATGTCATCAACAATTTATTATTATTATTCTGTTGCTGGCTGTTGTTTTACTTATGTCTAAGTGGTTGCAGTGTTGTTGCTCTTGTAAAATTCTGTCGTATTGAATTTACATAACTACAAGACTACTCTAATTATATCTGAATTGGTTTGAGATAATTTATAAGTTTGTTGTCTCAATATCTGTATCTGTTTATCTGTATAAATATTTCATTAAATAATTGTGCAAACAATTTCATTAAATATTGTAAACTTAAGATGAAATTATATACACTCATATAATTTACTTTTAATTATAACAAGTCACTGAAAGAAGGGGCAGATAGAGAGCGAGAGAATGAATTACTAAACTGGGGTCTACAAAATAAAAACAAAAAAAAAAGTTAATAATGATAGAAATATTGTTGTAGTTGAAAGCAATAACTCATTAATATGCAGACTGCATACAACGAAATCGCAAAATCTCAAAACGTTGAAATAAATCCAAATGACATTTAACCGACATCAAGTTTCTTTATGAGCGATTTTGTGCGTGCACATGAAACTGGCTACCACCACACACCACACAAAACACAAGCAAAGTCAATAGACCCACGCCTTATATTGAGATATCGAATTGAATCGAGTTGTGTTGCGTTGCGTTGAGTAGGAAAATACATAGTACATACTAGTAAAAAAAAAAAAACAAAACAAAAAATTTAAGAAAAATAAGAAAAACTCGAAAATGAAAAGGCAACAAATAAGAAACAAATACAAATATTTGGATAGCTTCGACTAATAAATACTCTGTACCATATCACATTCAAAGAGGAGATAGGAATGAGTTTGGAGATGTACATATTGACATAAAGTGGTATATAGTCTCATAGTCAATAATAATATATCGTTGACCCAATAAATTTTATGGAAATTTTATGGCAATAAGTACTGTTCAGACTCATATTTCTTAAGTGAGGTAAGTGAAATTTGTTAGGTTTTCTATTTTCCAGTTTGGTACGTATTTTTGAGGGTTATTGCATGATTTAATATTTTCAGGACTGAATGAAAGTAATATCTTTGAAAATATGAAAGATATGTGTAGCTATAGTTTGTGAAAGTCTTTGGACGAGAAATGAACAGCCTCCTGAACTGCAGAAACTGTGTAACATTTTGATTCAAACTTATAATGTTCTGCAAATTTTATTGGTGTGCCTAGTCTTGATAAATTGTCATCATCTTACTCTGCTTGTTACATTCAGTTGCACAAATCTAATATACTCCTTTCCCCCATATAAGGATACAGGGTATTGTTGCGAATGAAATTCATGAAAATAGAAAATTAAATTGAAGTCGAGACATGCGTCTATAACAACAACAACAACAACTACACAAAGCAACGCAAACAACTCAAAGTTAAACACGCAAATACTCATAAGTACAAACGCATGCATATACTAGTACACATACCATATGTATAAGATCGATAGATACTCTATATGATGCCTATCTCTCGTTAGACGCGACTCGACTTGACTTGACTGGTAGTATGTTGTCGATTTGTGGGTCAAGGTGGTTCAGTGTAAATGCAACAAATAATAAAAAAGTGAAATCACAAATCAAAATAAACACTAAGTAAAAATAGAATAAGAAAATAGGAAAAAAAAAAATTACAAATGAAATTATTTTGCAATTGATTACTGATTCGCTGAAATCATTATTTTTTTTTCTCCCTCTCTCTCTCTTTAGTTATGTCTATAAAACAAGTTTAGACAAAGTAATTGTGATTATTTATATTTCAAGTTGATGTTGAGAGACACAAAATTAATTTGGTTCTACTTATTATCCTTCATATACTTGTTGTCGTCTACATGGAATAGAATAATTTAGTAACTTTTTAAATTTTGCTTACTTTAAACTTTTACCAAAGCAAAATAGCAAACAGTTTCAGGCAATTTTGGTCCAAAAACAACATTTTTCCCTTCACAATTCGCCTGGAAATTGCTTTCATTTCCTTTTTCACCGAAAAAAGTTAACTACGATGAAACTTTTGAACTTGCGGTGGCTATTGTGGAGGGTAGTGGTGATGGTGAACAGACATCAAGACATAATTGATGGTAATTGTGCCATGGGCCATTTTCAATTCATATAAAGTGAAAACAATTTAAATTTTCAAGGAGTTGAACGGTGGAAAAAAAAAGAACTTCAGAATATCTTAATATAATCTCATTCCTTCGCTTTATATTTCATAAGTAAAAGACAATCGAGACACATCTTCTTCATGAATTGAATTTAGTTCAATAATTTCAATGGAAAAGCCAATGAAAAAATTTCTCATATACAATAGTAAAGAAAAGTGGAGACGACAGATGGGAAAATAGTATGAGTGAGCGAAAAATAAGAGAAAAACTAAAGAAAAACCTCTAAAACCATGCTCATTTCCTTCTTATTTCCGTTGCTAACTTGTTGGCCAAGTTAAGACAAAAAATAAGAAAATCTAAAAGGATATGGTGCCTACCACATACATAAAACACACTCACACACATATACACATGGACATTTTCCTATTGTAGATATTTTAAAACCTTCTTGCTGCTACTAGAGACATTTTCATCATGCCAATTGCTGGTTCTCCCTCTGTAACGTTGCTGATTGTTGTTGTTGCTGCTGCTGTTGTTGGTTCCATTGGTGCCACTGAGTTTCTGAGGAGCATCGTATAGCCGTCATAAGGCAAACACTTGTGTAATGCACCAAGTGTAAAAAGGCTTAAATAATATAAGTGTATCTATACATACATATGTATATGTATAGTTGCCTGGCTTTTGTATATAAAAAGATACATAGATGTATGTATATTTGTCTGTATGTATTTGTACATTCATATCATTTTTCCAACATTTTTATGAATGACACGAGATTATTGCAAAAGCAACAAGGTTTTATGGCAGGCGGCTTTATAACAGCCTCAATGGCAATTGTAGTTGAACGCTTCAATTTAGTAAATGGCATGATCACACACAGACATACGCACATCATACACACATATGTATATTGTATATCTATTGTATATAGACCACCATCCATTATACTATATTATGTATCTGTTGGTGGTCTGTTGGTGGAACCGACAACAACACCAGTGGCACCGACAACGACAGTAGTCGCCCCAGCAGTAGCAGCGCATGCACAAAATTACTTTTATGGCATTAACAAACCTCATTCGACATATTTGTCGCCATTTTCTCTACTACTACTGCTACTATTTCCATTTTTGTTTTTGTATTCATACATTTCATATATTTGTTTTAGTTTTTACCATAGTATATTGTAAATAAAAAAAAATATTGTAAATGGTTTTCTTTTCAGAGTTTTCATACATTTCATGTTATGAATCAATTTAATCACATTCATTTTTCTCTGTGTCTGCATGTTCAAACAGGTTTCTTTTTTCCAGTTTTCAAATAAAAATTTTAGATGATTTATTTCACATTTTCAATGTGGTTTTTCTCTTTGAAATGGTCAAAAAGGCGGATAACTACAGAATAGTGTATGTATGTATATGGAAGTACATTCGGATTAATTAATAAATTGCAAACTTCAACTGTTGGCTTAAATAAACCAAACTTATATTTAATCAAAGGTTCGCTCGATTAGTTGAAAATACATTAGTTCTCTTTAGCCTTTGAGTGTTGTACAGTATTCTATGAATACTGATTCAGAAATTTATCAGTTTGGCTAAGATGAAACAAAAATTACATATAATAAAATCGTATAAGAGCCGTGTCTGCACATTAAATATTTTCTCAAAACACAATTTGTACACGTTTTACTTATGTTAACGAGTTCAAAAAAATTGTTTTATCTGTTTATCTGTGCGTTTATACACGCTAATCTCGGAAACGGCTAAACCGATTCGAATGCGAGTTTCAATGATGTATTTTCGCAAGCTTCCCGTAACGTTTAGTGTTTGTTTCATTCCAATCGGTTCACAAACAAAAAAGTGGTCTTTGTATGTAAAGCTGTGGTGCAAAATATACTGATTCGTTGAGTACATTATGAGTATGTAGCATCATGTCCCGCATACAAGAAGAATGAAATAGTAAAAGAGCTGGTAACCTACCCTGCTGTATGAATCAGTAGCCCAAAACTGGTTCGTGTAGGCACTTTGGAACCACAGTACTAGTTCCAACTATCTCCTTTTACATGTATTCAACTGGGTGATTTACAATGGCGATGTCATTGGAAGGCGAAGGACCACCACAGCAAAACCCTCTCTCTCTCTCAATTTTCGTTTGTAGAGAAAGGAAGTGCACTCAAAGCGCTGCCGACAAAGAAAAATCGACAATCTATCGCGTTGTTCTGATCCATCATGTAATACGGGTATTACCGTTCTTCAGTCCACTTCAGACCATTACCTGCATTTCTAACGACTAGTGAATTCATTAGCCACCACCATCACCATTAGCGACTAGGGAATTCACTATCCAACAGGTAATAAGAAAAGGAGCAAGTGAATTACTAACGAAACGGGGACCGTTGTCACTAAGCATACTGCAGGGCACAAATAAGATAAGGTGTATGTGTCTGATTCGCCTTTTACGAATCACTAAAATAATCAAGTAGTCGTTGAAAGTCACGGAATTCAATTCTTTGTTCGGGCAGGATAACGTCCGCAGGTCCTTAAGTATCCTATTCAGCGACTATATACATTTGTTTTTTAAATAAAAATCGGAAACATATGTTACAAATATAACAACACATAAAGTCTATAAACTGAGCATCAATTTTAGTCCAAGGTTTTTTAAACGAGCTTCGAAGGTGTGTTTTACTTTAATAAAAACATAACTCTGATGTTTTTACTCATTTTCTATTAAATAACAAAACAAAATTGAATTATGTTTCATTCATTATCTGTATGTTTCAAGTCTTTTTAGTGTTAAATTTTAATCTTTAATTCATCAATTGTTTAAATCTTTGAAACAATTAAATCCAGAAATTTGATTTAATTTCATAAATTTCAAATGACCAAAATCAAAATGCCAAAATTAACACAAATGCAATTATGTATTTGTTTACCTTCATTCACAATCTACTTTTCATAGTATCATCTTCCTGTTGGCATTGCTAAGTGACAACTTATACTCGTACTCGTATTGGACAAGTGACATGTGTGTGCAGAAAATGTGACGCATACAATTCAAAGTAGAAATTACTCACTACAACAGCACAACAAACAAAACACTTAACAATCATTCGGGGTATATGAGTATATATGTATTTTCATTTTGTGTATTGCTACTTCAATTGCATTCACTGCATTCTCATAGAAACGCAATTCATTTTCATTTATGAAATGAAATGAAATTGAATTCATAATTTTGCCACAAAATGCAATCATGTCTGTGACATTTTATTCATGTTGGCGACATTGAATGGACTAATTGAATTTCAATTTCCACGCATAAAGCTTCATTCCACTCACACACTCATCTGTTAAAAAACAAAAAAAAAAACACAGTAAAGTATTGACCAATATTGTAGAGAAGAAATAATATTTCGCTTTAAAACAAAAATTAATTGATTGCTTTTGTTCTGTTGCAATTGCCATTGAATATACCATATATAGAATAAAAAAGAAGGAAAATTTTTAACTGCCGGTCTCAGCAGAATTTATGTACCCTTTACAAGTAAATGATTTTCTTAATTAAATTTCTTTATGGTTTCCTAATACAAAACATTTTTGGAAGGATTTCTATGAATCGATCAATATTTTTAAGAAATTTAGAGTACAACTGAAGTGTTTACTTTTTAAAATTATAGTTTATATGGTGGTCTAATCTTCTATAAATTATCAGAATGAAGAAATAAAAACCCCTGCATAAAATTGTCTTAAAATCTACCAATTGACTATACTGTCTTGGATAGGCAAACATCAGACTAAAATCCTGATACATTTAACATTAATTTGTGTTGTGAAGTGTAATATATTTTTCAATTGGAAATCCAACATGGGAAGCCTTTAATATCATACAATATATACATTACCAATTTCAATAATTAATCGAATATTTAAAGCAAGATTATTTTGATTTATAAAAAAAAAAATGAAGCTCAATAAAATCTATTGAGATTTTATTTATTAAATCATTAAATTTTATGCTTTTAAGTATTTTTCTCTTTATCTTGTTCAAAAGTAATGTGAAACTATGAGATTATTTTCTCATGATTGATTGGACATTTATTTTCTATGCATAACCTAAGTCACATGAAATGACCACACACACACTTAGAATGAGCAGTTTATCAAAGACATATGACCTTGGGTTTAAACTAAAACAAATTGCATATAAAACTATTAATAATTTACCTGTCTTTAGTTTCAGGCAAAAATTTAACAAATGGATAATAGCTCACACAAAATCAAGTTGTCGACTTTACCTGAAAATATATTGAAAAAGAATAGGATAGAATAGAAAGAGATGTGATGGTGAGAAAGGATAAATATTTATGAAATTTACTGTTAAAGTCAAAAGTGTCAAATAACATAACAAACGATCAAATTATAAAACATTTAACCTTGATGACCAAACCAAAACGAAACGAATTTAACCTGATTCACTCTTCTTTATTATGTGTGCTCACCACATAAATACAATATACCATAATGTACTCCAACAAACAAAAAGGGTCCTTTGTCATTTAAGAATGACACAAGAATCCAATGAGAATAATAATAATCATGATGATGCTGATACTCTGTCTTTGGTGAACAGAAAATGATTTAAGCTTCATCATCATCAACATCATCATGGAATAATATTTGTGTATACATTTTTAAGGGTAAACAAACACAAGAGTATCAAGAGGATACAATCAAGTGTATTTTAACTTAAGAGCTATAAAGTTACAATATTTCCGCATGGCACTTTTTAAATAAATCCCAATGAGCTTAAAAATCCAACAACAAACAAAAACCACCTGTTCTAGAGACAAAAAATTGAAATAACCTTAATGACAAAATCCAAAAAAAAAACAAAACAAAAATTTGGTAAACTCAAAATCCCAAATGACTTAAGAGCAAATAATAAACAAAACATTCTCACGTTTATTCTTCATCCGTTATTAAATTGAAGTTTAAATAAATCTCAATCAATAGCAATAAAATGGTTCAAAATGCATTGACTATTGTTAAGATATTCATTTGATTTACAATATTTGAAATAAAGAGATTATGTTTTAATCAAAATAAGGGTTTCAAGTTAAGACGAGGCTTAGCCATACAAGTATTAAATCTTATTAAGTTGTAGATTAGAATTTGTGTGTGTCTTTCAACCATTAAAAGTGAACCCTTTTATTGAATCTGTACAACTAAACATGGAATCAGTTGATCACCATGACAATATCTTTTAAATGGTCTTCTAAGCTGTGAGTGTCCCTTTTTATAATAATGAAATTGGGTGGTAGAATTTAAACGTGGTTGCAGAATTTATTAAGATGACTATCGCAATGGTGAGGTGACCACATTAGATTGACCTACATATGGAGTTTCTGCACAGAATGACTGTCAAAAGTTTACTTGTGAAGATGTTTCATTCTCATTTGGCAATTTTATTATTCTCCTACTTTTAACTTCTTCGGATGTTATCACACACAGTAGTAATAGTAACATAATAACGTTAATAAACAGTTAACGGTTATTTAGAAAAGCCGGGCGGGTTTCACTATTAAAAAGATAAAAAACTTTTTAATTCTTTCAAGTTGAATTCTCGTACTAATGAAAATACACTCTAGTAAATAAATAAGTATCTCTATACTCGTAAAAGTATTGTATATAAACAAATTTACTCTGAAATAAATACATATACTCGTGTGTGTGTGTATTTATTTTAGAATATTTTGCTTAAATTAATTTTATTTGAAATTTATGTTCACAAAACTTTAATTTGTTGATAAAAATGCGAGTCGAGCACGCAGACCTCATTTTCTAGTTTCATTGTGTTGCTTGTTGAAATGTTAACCTAACAACACAACAAATGTGAAACATAAATACATATAAATTTATATATACCATATAATATTATGTATGTGTTTTTATATTTGTTGAATGTGTTGCGATAAATATGGTGATGGTGATGGTTCTGTGTAGTATGTAGCACAAACGATGGCATGGAGAAATATACAACTAGCAATATTTTCCAAATGGCGTCGAACCATGTAATTTTATTTGTGAACAACACCTGCTGCCTGTGACTGCCTGCATGCAACAAATGGCAACTTAAATTAAGAGAAATACTCAAATATTATTCTAGAATTGTGTGTTTCGATAGAATATTTTCTATTTTTGGAAATTAATGATGATGAATCTTCTTACACTAAATATATTTTGCTTTCCAGAAAACAGAAAATGGATACAAACACAGAGTTTTTGAATAAAAAATAACTTGATTTTATGGTACATAAAATAAAACTCTCTCTCAATATGATCAATAGTATTCACAAGCAATCAGGGACAATTTTGTTAATATCACCAAAGCATTTCAATGCCCATTTGACTTAACACTTCTCCTATTCAAAATTACTATGCCACAATAACAATCACAATACACAAACCCCAAATCATAATAAATACAGCATTGAATAGTGGAGAAATCAATGAATTTACCATAATTTCGAATACAGTAAATCCGATTAAATATTATTATGCTCGAGTGCATTGCATGACCAACGTTTCCTGTGACACCCACACTCTCATGGCTTGTAAAACCCATACTCATGGTTTATGTAATACCAAATGTAGCATGAATGAACAAAACACATACCCACACACTCAACAAAAGAGAATTAAAATGCAATAATTCCTCTATTCAATGAGAAACCACATTCAAATATGGGAAATATTATTGGAAAATTGTAATATAATTTCCTTAAAAAGAACTTGAACAGAGGCAGAGATTTTATGCTGACAAATATATAAATGTTAAATTTATTTGGGTTTGATAATATTTTTCATAAAATTTAATTGGTTTTGCTTTGAATTCATGGAATATTTTCCATTTTAATTGATGAAAATAAATTTCATTTTCTCTTATTCCTTTTTTACTATTTAATGTATGGAAAAAATTGTCCAGTATTTTATGGTTATTATTACAATATTTAGTTTAATTATGTTATAATTATAACATAGAGTTTTAATTAAGGCTCACATTCTGCCATTATTCGGCCACGAGGCGTATACGATATTTATATTTTTTTTCTACTATAATCCATGACAACTTTTTACAGTACGTATAAGTAAATGTCATCACCATGATGACGGCATACAATAATTAGTATAAAATTTAATTAATAGGAATTTAATACTTCAATGTTGATTTCCCTATATTGAGATACAATATGTATTAGATTTATTTTGTCGGTTTAAATTCATTTTAATGAAGCAGTGCATTATGAATTCCGTACATCATGTCCACGTCCATATAACTAAAGCAACTTGACAACTGATTATGATATTATAGTAGCATAGAAGTGCTTAAAAGAGATTGACTTATCTGCATAATGATAAGTATCTTTTGGCATGACTTCATAAATCCTCTATCAAATAGATTGAGTAACTAACTAACTGACAAGAATCTGATGGGTCTCATCGTTAACATAAGTAAGCACAGCATATCAGGAATCATCAATATCTAATAAAGATTAATGTTTAGTTATTACTATAATATAAACAAGTTGAAAGATGTAGGACAATGTAAAATAATGATAAATGCATACCAATTAAGTATGAGATAATAAGAAATTGTGGCCAATCTAGAGATATCAAAGTGAAGTTTAGACTTAGAAATTTATAAAGCCATTTAAATACCACAAAATCTGTGAACCTTACCTTAATTTAGGGAACAAATTAGTACTGTACTCTGTTCCTTTAAAAATTCTACTTCTTAGAAGAACTTCTGACGCAAGAACCAAGTGTTGAGATAAGAATAATCAAATAATAATTGAGTTAATATGTCATTTAACAGATAAGAAGATAAGAAAAGGTTGAATCTTTTTTTTTTTTTTTAAGTGTTTAATGCCTAAAAACAAAATAATTTATTATTCACATTCATGAAACAGGAAGAACTTTAATATTTCAAAGCATTCAAAATTGATTCACATATTGCGTGTGTACTCGTTTTTCCCTACTGATTTGTCTTGACTTAAATTATAATATTTCAAATTTATTTAAGGCATAAACAAATTTTTGGCTGACGTAAACTAAGTAAAGAAACAGACACCAGATAAAAGCATTTGATCGATTATTTTATTATTGTTCGGTAAGAAACACCCCCGTTAATACCTAACTAAAGTATTGTTAGTTGTTGGTTTGTTTGTTTGTTTGTTTGTTTTCACTGTTAATGAATTTATCTTTTAACATATTTATTGTTGTTTTTATTGTTAAATTTGTTCAATACAAAAAGACGATGACGATAATGACGACGGCCAATGAAGGTTTATTGTTTTATTAATTCGAATTTGCTTTGGTCATTTTGTTAGACTGACTATCATCTAATTGTATTGATTTATATTTTAATCGAGTGATATTACTTAATTTGGTAAATGACAAACAGTCTTTATACACACATTAGTTAAACATAATTGTTTAAATATATCAAAATTTAGTTAATTTTATATTTTATGCATGCAGAAGGTTTTATTTACCAGCTGGATGGGTGGATGGTGGAGCACGCAAAGGCAATGGCCTTGATAGCCAACTAAAGCAGACGTGACTTCAAACATTAAGGCAACTTGGTTGGTTATGTTGCTTCTACTAAATTTACTATAAGGTTTTATACTATAGTTACTTGTGGGTGTAATATAAGATTCCCTTCGCACTCATTTCAATCACCCATTCGCCCTTTTGACCATTTGTCTGTCACACTTTGTATTGTGTTGGTTTCACTATCAGTGTCCGAGACGTGCCTTTGCTTTTTTATTGTTTAAGTTTGTTCGCTTGCTTTTGTTAGGTGGCGATAGACTCAATTTATGTTTGTTTCTTTATACATGGTTTCTTTTTTGACTTTTCTTTTTCCATTTTGTTTTAGTATTTTTCCTTTGTCTTGAGAAAGAAACTTAGTTAAAGTATCTGTGTACTTATGAATATTGTTGGGGGGACCTTCAGTGAAACGTGTCTACGCTTAAGTTTAGTAATGTCAATTTGTGCATTTTGATTTTGTTTAAGGTTAAGCGACCTTAAAGGTAAAGTCTTTGATAAATACATACATTACATAAGTTTACATTTGTAACATTAAAAATGTATTCAGTCCAAAGAAATACCATATATAATAATAACAATGTGGAAAACTAATAATGCTATTTTTGATTGAAATATCTTAGAATTTTTTATGAAATAAATAAAAATAATAACGAATAAGAATTTTAGATTTCTTTTGACTATATTTGTTGTGTATTCCTAGAATTGCTTGCATACTTACATATATTCGGAAGTAAAATCCATAAGTATCTACTACAAAGACAAGAGCACAAAGAATATACATATTTCTTGCTGCTTATACATTATGATATTTCTTCATTCATATATCTTTCTCTTTGTCATGTGGTGGCGTGTTGCCATAAATACGCCAATTTGCATACAAACAAAGACCGTCAGTCTTCAATTCAATCCGCAATTCAATTCCACAGAATTTTGTATTCTACAGAAATGCAAATATGTGAAAAATAAACCATAATACTATGGTTTTTCATGCATTTCACTTTACCTGAAGAACTTCCGGTCAATGAATCAAAAAAGCTGCTTAGCTGATTTTCAAGAAGCTAGCTACACACAAGAGAAGTGAAGAAGAAGTACTCAAGAGCAACCAACGATATTTCTATGAAGTTAAACATACACACATATATGTACATATGTTTACTGTGATTGTGTGTATTTGTCTTTAACCTCACAACAAGTTGCGTGAAGCTTTGACAGCAGTCGTCGTCGCTGCCGCCGAATATATACTCATACATCAACATCAAACGCCTTAAGAAAAATTTTACAAGGACAACAACAACCAACGAACGAACGATGGCAACCTACAATACTAAATAGCAAGGTAAATTCTCTCTCAACAGGAATCTATACATACATACATACACTTCTATATATCTTTGTATGTATCTGTCTAACTGTGTGCGCGTGTGTGTGTGAGTGTGTGTGTGTGTGTGTCTCGGTAAGTAAGAAAATCAAATGATAAAGAAGAAAAATTGAGGAAAGGAAGGAAATATAAAACAAAAAATTGCCAAACTGACATTCAGCGTAGCGGGCATAAGCTTAGCAAAAGTCAAATAAACGAACAAAGGTATAAAAGTATAAAAACCAAAGTATCTAAGCACAGTAGGGGTCGGAGGAAGTTACAAAAGTCAGAAAACAAAATCCTTGCGCATAATTCGAATACAATACAACAGCAACAACAACAATGACTACAAAAAAAAAGGTGCCAGGAATATAAATCCCACGAGTATTTTGAAGTAAAATTTCAATTCGTCACGCAACTTACTGTATGGCATATGAAAAAGCAAAATGAAAACACAACAAATTCTTTACAATAAATAAGAAAAGAAAAGAAATGGTCTTTTTTTTTTTTTGGTAAATGCCACGCAATAAAGAAAGATTGCTGAAAGTACTATGTTAAGAACAAGAGACCATTGTTTGGTGAGTGTATCTACATCTTCACCATCAACAACATAAAATAAAGTAAAAAGGTTATCAACTCGCAATTTGTTTGTTAAATAAGAGACGACGCAGGCGTATTGATTTATTAATAAACGTATATTTTCTTTGTATATACATACATACATACATAAATTGGTAGATACAAACACATACTCATCAACTAAACACCATACTATTACCCCCACTTGCATGTTTGAAACGCTGAAGGATAATCATGCTAAAGAAGGATGAAAAACCCTTAAGGAAAAGCAATGAAAATTATTGTTTCCCAAATGAAAAAGAAGCACTGATAAGTGACAACGCCTTTATATAATATACACACATGTTTTTTTTATCTCTCCCAACAAGAGTCTTTAAGTAATTTCAGCTCAAAGTTTTGTGATTTTGCAAAATCCATGGAATTACACAGAGGATATAATTTGAGTAGAGAAAAGTTTCTTGATTCATCATGAAGAAGTTAATATTTATAAATCTTCTTTATGAACCCACTGAGAATTATAATTTACATCAATTTGTTAAGCACATCAGTTTAGTAGTACATATCAGATAAGCATACTTAAGCCTTCCTCAACATTGGTTGTTTACCATTATAGATATTTAGTAATTAGTAATATGGTTACATACAGGTAGATTGCTAAAAATGAAAAGCTTTGTGGCCTCTATGCCTCTGGAAACACTCCGCAAAATCAACAAACAGAGCTATGTCCAGTGACAAAGGTAAACTGCCGAAATCATTAAAGAAAGGTTTATCGAGAAGACGGGGACTTCTTCTTAGATGATCAGAGCAATCACAAAGGAAGTTTTAAACTGTTTCGGACTTTTCCACATCTCAACAACTGCGACAGAAGTCTTGATGAGAAATATATGTATATCCTTTAAGCCAGTAGCCCATTAAGACTTCCGTCATCATCCGAATTCTATTCTTTCTTAAGTGTAGGAGCTCGGAAGTCTGCTTCGAATGGTAGCAATTCCAGAGAATTCGAGCGATATTACATCACGGTTCATTTGTCTACTGTATGCCTGCTAGCACCTTGGCTTTTGCTTCCAGATATGAAAATATAACTTGTAGAGGTCTGCACATATCTAGTAATACTTGTATACTCTACTGATACTCAAGATATTGTTATTTAACATTTCTATTTTATGAGGATCGAACAACAGTTGGTGGACTTACTTATCTATGCCGATGACTATGCATTTGTTAAAAGTATATCGATTCCATTTAGATGAATTGAAGGAATTGATTTCCACAATCAATGAATTTGTTTTTCAATCAATCACATTTTTAAACCTGAAGAAGTAGTTGCGAGGAAAGTGATTACAGAGTCACGAGTACAGAAAAATGTTTTAGGGTCGATAACAAATTTTATTACTTGAAAAAGTATCAACAAATTGTCGAAATGATGGGTGTATCGTGTGTATCGATCTGAAATAAGCTTAAGTTCATTCCTTAGACAGCTGCTTGTTAAAATACTCGGCAAGTGCACAACTGATAATATAGGCAATTTTTCTTTATATTACCTATTGAGATACAATCTTGAAATCATTGAGCTTAAAAAACAATTTACTAAAAGTACGCAAACTCAATTGAATATGTGTGTATTTGGGGTTCGTAAAAGCGATTTGAATAAACTCCAATCAAATCATTTATAGATTAACTTCAGATGTATGGTAAAGTGATTTAAGGCTTTTGAAATATGCAATACTAACCATTTTAATAGAATAGTAGATACATACTTATAATGGCACTCTAGTATCTCGATAGTATGTTGTGTACTTGTGGTACTTATTATTGAATTTGTTGCTATGTAGTACACATGATGTTTGTTTGTGGCATGTTTAGCGTTGCTTGTTGATTGCATTTCATTTTATTTTACAATATTTCTTTTCATGAAATGTGAAATAAACATGTGGCAGGCGTGGCAGCCAGACTGGCAGCCTTAACTGACTGACTGACTTTGTTTAACTAACATTAACCTTCGCTATGTGTACTAGCAAAGACCGCAATATGTCTAGTTACATATATCTATGTGCGAGTATATGTGAACTTTGCTTTTCTGTGGTTACCAACAAACTTTGACTTGAACACACACACGAGGAAGTTATGAGGGAGTTGTCTCTAACTTCCACCCACATTTACTATGTACATACTCGTATATAACTCAATGTCATTCTATTTCAATCATAAGATTTTCTTATTAACTTATAAAGGCTGGCTTGGCTGGCTGGCTGGCATCTTTCTGTGTTTCTATCTGTCTGACTGACAGACTTTGTGACTGCTTGCCTGCGCCTGTCTATGCTGTTGGTTCAATTATAATACAAAACTCCAATGGATTTTCAAGCGAAATAAAATAAATTTTAAAATGAAATTGTGCACTTTAAACGCATTTAACTTTAACTCACTTGAGTTTATTTTTTAACATTTTTTCTTATATTTAATTTCTCAAAATTTCTTTTCCTGAAAATTGTTTAAGAAAATATAATTTCCCATTTGGTTCGTTTTTAGTTCAGTTTTCTTCTCTTTTGTTTAAAGTTGTCTTGAGTGTAGTAAAAAATGAACAAGTTTCTGGGGGAATAAAAGTATCTTAAAGATGTAAAAGACTGAAAGTAAATACATATTACAAAGCTAAACAACAGCAGAGGAGGGGGAGTTCAAGCATAGTTGAAGAGTCTCTAAGTGTTGAGTTTTCCTTAGTTTAAGTTTTCAAAAGATTTTTCTACAGACATTTTAAGGAAATTGTTGTTGAAACTTTTATGATAACGATGACAACAATTTAGAGTTAAACACCACGCTCACTACATACAATAGTTGTATTGTAGATGCACAACAATAGATAGATAGATATACATACAAAAGCACATCCACATACACAGGTACAAAAACAAAGTGTAAAAATATTTTATAGTGCGAAATGCTATACATTTCATAACCCACCCATGAATAAATTTATTATGCTTTTAAAGTTATGAAAAAGATATGTTTTTTTCAAAAAATAAAGTGAAAATTAATTGAAAATGGAATCTTGTTAGAACAATTTAGGTGAATATTTGATAAGTGAAGTGCGCTATAAGTCCCACAAATTCACCTCAATTAAGCTGAAAATATACTTATGCTGCTTACATACTACTTACTCGTACAATAATTGGGGGGTATTGAGTATTAAGAGTATCTGTATCAAAGAGAATCCGCCTTTTCATTGGGGGTATCAAATCAAGTTTAAGCCAAGAATGCAGGCAAAAGCTTACCTAACATATGTTCCTAAACATATTTGATAAATTATTAAACATTTAAAGCTTAATTTGTTGCTGATGTTGTTATGCTTTGGCATCCATTAGCATGAAATTAGTGTACAATTAAGGTTTTAAAGTTAAAAATGAAAAACATTTGAACAAAGAACAACTTCTACTACTGATATACACATACACGTATGTATATACAACTGAACTGAACTGAACAGAAAAGAATCCAACAACCAACCAGCTAAGGCACGTATATTGCATACTATGTACTACAGTATAATGGTAGGAAGTTGGTAATGATGATGATGATGATGAAAAATAAAAATGAAAAGAAGAAAAATGTTAAAAATGTATTTGTGTGTCTGTGTCTGGAATACGCGTGTATACGCGAAGCAACCATAACTTCTGCCCTTAGATGTGAATGAATATACCATATACTGTTGTACTGTATGTGTATCTATGTATCTTTAAACGTGGCAATTTCATGTCGACACGGCATCGCATGTAGTATCTACATTGCTCGTATCTACAAAAGCAAAAGCGATTATATGTTGTTGTTACAAGGTTTATCTTCCATTTTGTAAAGTTAAATTTGTAGCGCTTAAATTTCGTTATTGTTGCTGTTGTTGTTGTTGTTGTTGTTGTTGCTGCTGTAGTATAAAGAACATAGAATGGGTCATGATGAAGAGAGCCACCGAGAGCGAGTGAAGTGTTAAATTACTTTGAGTTGAGCTTTGCTTTGCTTTAGTTGCTTGTAGAACAAGGAGTCATCTTAATGTAATTTGTTTAATCGGTGTTAGAAGAAGAAGAAGAAGTAAGACAATATTTCAGCAATTAACAAAGAAAATTTATCTATAAAAATTTACATGAACAAGAATATTTGTAATTCTTCTACTAAGTGGGAGAGAAGATTAATCAAAACATTCTTTAACCTTACAGAAGGTTAAGTTATGTTGGTGGAAATTTTTGTAGCATTCAAATGGAGAGGAATTGTATATCCACACAAAATTTTCTAATGATAATCAACTATAAAAGCTAAAGAGGTTAAAATATTGGTTCCAGAACAGAACAATTTGTTTCCATTTCCGTAGATTGATATGGCAGATGCTTATTTTTCAGATATTATATATGGTAAAGCAGGCTTGCTTCAGGATCTTTTACAAAATCCTTTTTCTCTCTTAGTTCCACAGATATAAAATCGTTCAAGTGCGAATCGGCCTCGCACAAGAAGAGTTCCGTTCCACCGCACAAGATTTACAGACGAGCACACGTTTCTTGTATGGGGACCCCTTTAATTTTTAGGGACCCTATTACTTAGCCTACTCTGTCCGTCCGTCCGTCAGAGAGCTCTATCTCATGTACTGCAACAGGTAAGGTAGTCAGTTTAGAATCATGCAATTTACATGGTTGGTGAATATGGGTCAAACACTTATAGTGTCCAAATTTTAGTTCGATGGTTGGTTGGTTGGTTACCGTGGCTGCATCGCGTAGTCCATTACGAGACACTTTTAGCACTAGAGTGCCATTTTGAAACCACTTCCTCGTCCAACGCAACCCGTCGAATTTAGGCATTTTAGAAGATGACCCGGACATGTGACTGAACAGTCAGAGAGGTTTTCGATGAAGTATTTGCAGAAACTTATTTCTAGTCTTTGCCAGTGCTGGGAATTGACATAGAAAGTGGGTGAGTGGCTCCTCTTCCTCTACGTTTTCATAGCTTCTACAATGGCTTCTGAACGGAATACCCAGCCTGTCACCAGTGACCAGTAAAAACCGCTGTGAGCCTTGCGGTATCTGAACGTCTTCTATTGATCGTTGTAACTAGGCCTGGTAGCACGTGCTACTCTGCAAGATTCAGTTCGATAAGGCAAAAAGCAAAAAAGTTTTTCTAATTAGAACATTAATTTGAATTTGGGTTTGTATGGGGACCCCTGTAATTTTTTAACTTTATTTTATTATTTGTCTTTGTAACAGCAATTGAATTACACACTCTGTATGTTACTGTCTACCTATTACGGCTCATGAGATAGAGCTCACTGACGGATGCATGGACGGACAGACAGCGTAGGCTTAGTAATAGAGTCCTGTTGGCACCCTTTGGATATGGAACCCTAAAAACTACCAGGCAATTCTGATTCTTTAGTAGAAATCAGTCTTCATACTGAGTCGCTAGCTATAGCTGTTACTTTGACATCATCTGTTTTTGATGGTTGTGGTTTAAGTCTCGAAAGGACGCAATGACTTTGTTGGTAAAGGTTCATCGACCTCCTCATTAACTACTTATTTCTGTTTATTTCTGTAATGACATCCTTCTGTCTATCGTGAAAATAAAAGTGTTGGGCCAGAAGTAATTGACTTGGCGTTTATTATTTGTAGTAAAAAGTACATATTATCTTTATAAAACTTAAGTGCAAATTTGACTACACTAATTTGTTTGGCAGCCATCAATAGTGTTTTCTTTGCTAGATCAGGTACTGCTAGGACTACCACATTAGTAAAAATTGTCTTATTTCCATGAAGTACTTAGTATTTTTACTTATTAATGACATTTAAAAGAACATTCTGCCTTTATATGCCATAAATTTTTACTATTAATAGCATAATCCTTACTAAAGTATTTTTCTTGGCTAAATGTTTTTCTGTGATTTTTTTAAATTGCCAACTAACAACACACCACCAGCACGAATTCAATGTGCCATTGCGAATGTTGCTTGTTTTTTGGTTTTATTATTGCCACAATATCTTTACTGTTACTGCTGCTGTTGTTGTTGTTGTTGGTTGGCTTGTGTTGTGTTGTTTTTGCAAAATTTGTTACAGTTCGTTGAATGCATAGATTGGGCATGTGGCCATTCCTAATGAGATTGTTACACTTGGTTACGCATCAAACAATCGAACGACATTTCAACGATGCAAATATGCCACAATTAAAAAAGGAGACGAGAATCATCATTGACATAAGCGAAGCAAATCGAAACTAAAGGAGGAGGAGGAGGAGAAGGTGGAACAACAATGAAAATGTTTCAATAGATTCTTTGGATTGACTAGTGTTGGTCGTTGTATTGTTCAATGAAATACTGAACAGTTTCTCAATGATATCTGCATATTGCATTGCACAGCATTTGTATCTCTTGCACACATCCTACTCGTATATCCTTTGGGTAGAGGAGTCTCTAACTTATACCACATGTGTGGGTTTTGCCATTTCCATTGATTAATTGGCATTTGTCTTCAAATACTCTACTCTACTCTTCTCCACATTGCATTGTGGTGATGTGTGTGTGGCTCTTTTGATTTTCCATTTTCGAATTTCTGAGAAAATGTTTGGATTTGGTTTTGTATTTGGTTTTGTTTTGTTTTGTTTTGTATTCCAGACCAATTGTTATGCATGTTCAATTGTGTTTCTGTTTTAGTCTGCTTGACTGTTGATAATGAAAGGATAAAATTGCATAAAGAGATTTATGCACTTGACTAGAGAATTTTGTAGTTTTCGAGTTTTGATAGATGAGTTGATAAGTTTCATTAACAGAAATCATTTGTACAATAGATTTATGTCCAGAGATATCAAATTATTGTCTTTAAAGTTATAAATATTTTAGTACCAGTTACAAAAGATAGAAACATTCTGTTTTCCTTTAATAAACACAAGACATTAGTAAGTACATAAATAGGAGAAAAATTTTAATTAAAATTTCATTCGAAACTAGAGAATCATCATGAGAAGATGAAACGAAAAAGTGATTAAACTAAGAAAATTTAAATGAAATTGAAATTGAAATGTGCAAAGGAGACGACAAAGCAAATAGTAGAACTGAAAGAAAGACAAACAGGACAAACTTGTGAGCGGAGCACAAACTATAATGCAACACAGTAAACAAAGGAACATCGAGAGACGTATGCCGCCATACATAAGCTTGATGACGACATTTGCTTTGTCATAGATACAAAAACCTACCTATTTAAGTACATTGTATCTGTGTGTATCTAATACTCATCATGATGCATGATGTTTGAGCCATGACAAAAACTAGACCATGAATAATCCTTGAAGTTGATTTAACACTGCAAAACATTACAAGTGATTCAAGTAACTGCCGACACCAACCAGACATAACACATCAGATAAATACATAGACACACATTCATGCATACTTTTACATAGAATCATATACATACTACATGTATTTGTTTTGAAGGCAATTGCTTAACACCCAAGGCAGTTTAGATATCGTATATAAAGTAGGTCGGTCGTTCGGTTGGTTTTGTAAGTTTTTTGTATATTGTTTGTGTTTCTGTGAAATGCCTTTTGGCATTCTATTCTAGTACATATAAAAAATACATAGATATGTATTATGTATTTTACATGGATACACAACACACACAGTCACTCCTATATAGATAATTATGCAAGAAGTGAACTAAGTAAAAAAGTAAACAACCAAACCAACAAACAAAATGGAAATGGAAAACAGTAGTCGCCTTAACAAAATCGTGTGTGTATTCTGAATTCAATTTAAGAATTCAATAAAAAAGAGACTAAAGAGAAAATACAAAACAATTTTCCAATAAAAGAAGAAAAGAACAATAAGAAAATGAAAATGAAAAATGAAAAGATATTTATGTCCACATGCAGCAGCAGCAGCAGCAGCAGCAGCAAAATGAAAACGGAAGGGAAACAACACAAAACGGAAATGTTAAGTAAATGAAATTGAGTTTAGGTCAAAGGACATTAAGCAAAAAAAAGAAAACAGAATAATAAACTGTCATCATCAACATCAACATTTACAACCATTTACCTACCTCATTTACCTCAATTTTATGAAAACTACAATAGAAAATTAAAATTCAAATTTATTTTGAATTCATTCAATTGAATGACAGACAGACAGACAGACAGATAGACTAACTGAATGAATGACTGATTGACTGAATAAAATGAAAACTATAAATGATCGCAAAACAAATCTATATAACTTGATACATCATTTATACTAAGGAGTCTTTAACAATGTTACAGTAAGCAAAGCTCAACAAAAAACAAACCCGCAACAAGCATTTACATTAAGCCACTGAAAGACTAAACTTGTCTTTTAAGAGAAAAAACAAATTGAAGTTGCTCCACACTTAAGATGGAAAAATGTTAAAATTACATTTTTATTGCCTGCCTTTAGGCGTATTCCACTTATTGTAATTTAACTTTTTGGTCTTTAAATTAAGTAAAAAAAGTTGAAGATATTTGTTTTAATCTCCGTATAATTTACATATTTCACTTTCAAAGAACTTTGGCCCCTCTTTATCCCCCTCCAACTCTCATTGGGATCCATCCATTTCCCATTTATTAATAGCTAAAGACTTTGTCTAAAATCTTCTGTTAGGCATCGACACAGAAAAACTATGGAATTTCAATTAAGTGTAGTATAAGCACACAGTATATACGACGACCAGAATCTTAAACTGGATGGAGGTAGGGGATATGTGTTAGGCACATTAAGTCTTTCAGAGTCCTGCTGTGCGGAACATCTACTAAGAACAGCTTATTCCTCTATACAATACCATACATGACAATTATATAACAAGATATACACATGTATCAACATTGTGAGTACATGAATCTTGTTTCAATTTCAGTCTAATGATAATGTATGCATTGAAAAACACTTAAGTGCTTTTTGTTACATTCACCAAACTAAGGTACCATACATAAGTTCGACTGACGACTCAAGCAAAAAGTCATAAAACTATATGCATGAATGAGTGAGTGAATGGTGTGAGGGGGTGATGTGAGTGAGTTAGTAAACGAGTTATTGTAGTGTAGTGTAGTGTAATGTAATGTGTATGCATGAATGCAATTAATCGCATGTATCTAGGACTCATATGAAACACACACAAGTTACACACTCTCACCCTCACCCTCACACCAATATCCATTGAAATTTTAAGGACGAATAGAAAGATGATGACGTCAATCTAGTATGTAGAATACACTCTATCAAGCCACATATATGGTAATACACTTACTTACTAATCTATGCACATATGTATATGTAGATACTTAGAATTTACCCATTTTATGTCTCAATGCCGCAACACTTGTACACTTGTATTCCACATACTAGTACGACGAGTATGTCTAAAGTGTATAAGTAATATGTTCTCATAAATTTAATAAGCAATAAAACCTTATGGAAATATTGTTCCAATGTACTAAATTTATTGCAGTGTTATTTGTTGCTTCGTTGTTTTGTTGTTTTCATTGTTGAAAGTGAAAAAAAAGGTTAAAACTTCTATTTTTTTATTTTTAATAAATGAATGAAACTGCTACTCTAAAATAACAAACAAAAAACAACTAATATTAGCTCAGTTTTAACTAACCTCGGAATGAAACCAATTTAGCACGCTCGAATTCATTTTCATTTGTTTGCGAAAACTCATTTTGAAATATTTGCACTTGGCATAACATAACACAAACAAAAACAACAACTTATTCATTAAGTTGAAATCAGAAAACAAACAAAAAAAAAACAAAAAGGTATGACTAATATGTATTTTTTTCAAGCAAAACTAACTTAATTATTGGCATTTCAGAAAGGGAATGCGTTAGAGAAAATTGCATGTTAGAGTATGTCGAATAAAAAGATATATGTAGGCATAGGTTTAAATATTAATAGGTGCTTACGTGTATAATGAATAAATTTTCTTTTCAATTTTAAACCAAAATGTTCTCTTGTTTGCATCTGATTAAAAGTGATTGGTAAATAAAGTTTGTATGCATATTTCATGTTCAATGTAAAAATGTTCAAAATTTCAACAAAAGTCTATTGAAACATCAATTTCAATTAACTAAAATTGATTTCGTAAAATTGATATAAAATACATAAAAGAAAATATTTATCTTTTTCCACTTTATACTCGTAAAACATGAAAAGTATATAATTTCAGTTTCACAGAATATTTTATACTTCTTATGAAGATAAAATTCAATTACAAAATATTACAAATTGTGTTCAGTTCTCAAAAGAAAGTATCATCATTTTTAGTCAGACAATTTCAATCAATTTTTTCGTAAGGTGGCTTACGAAATGGAATAATGATGGAAAGTTTCAGAAATCACAACTTCTTAGTAGATAATTAAGAAATTTCTGCTCCCAAGTTTCATTGAATTAATGGCAACTTTCAATGCGTCACTCCATAAACTCCAAAGAAAAATCTGAAGGAAAAATGTATAAAAATGCTGACAGATGGAAAGACAAAAAAAAACAGAGCTTCTAAAGGTCTCATCCTCGCTATTTCCATTATTACTCAAATCGATATTAAAGGTCAATGAATCAACTAGATATCTCGTGTCACAGAGTTTGTCACTTATGGACTTCGAAACTACTCAACCAATCTTGATGATTTTTTTTATATTTACGTAATTTGATTCTACTTAAAAATTAGGATAGTTTTATCTCGATTAATGAACTCAATATTTTTAATTTCAAATTAAATGTTTTTTTTTTTTTGCTAGTTCCATAAATTTGTAATTGATGGTTGAAAGTTATTTTATGCATCAACACTTCAACATTTACGTTATTTAGATTGGACCAGCAACCAATAGATGGCACCATGTTTTGATTTCTATAGTTAATCAATAAGGCAAATTAATGTATTACTATGTGCAAAATTAAATCTTTATTGTGATCACTAACCAAGCCAAAGAGAAAAAAACCAAAAAATTGTTTAGAGTAATATTAATTCCAAGCATTATAATTGACCCACAGCAACGCGTGTGCCTCATTTGGAAAATCAGTTAGAATTGAAAAAGGTCAGTGCATCCTTACAGTGGATTTCTATGTATGAGCTAGATCTGATAGTTCATTTGATCATAATGATTCATGAAGAAAGAATAGAAAATGAGGGTATGCACTTGATCAATTTTGTATCTTGCAATGCAATATATTGTTTCTTGGCTCATGTTTAACAGTTGTGTTAATGCTACCCAGAGTTCTACAAGTCTGATAGTGACTTCACTTGTGAATAGAACGCTAACAACATAGAGCAGAAGTCAACTCGACTTTCCCAAGTAAAACTTTACATATGTTTTTTGAGGTTTCTACTTGTTACAAACTTTAGGAGAAACTTAAAGTACCATCACTTTTACAATGTTATGTACATATACAATATTTAAATGTGAAGAAGACTTTAAATAAAACTGATAATATTTAGTTTTCTATAAACTAACGAGAGCACGTTCTATATACTCGTACTTAATATATTACTACTACTTACTCCTCTCGTCATTCTAGAATATAGAACATTTTTCCAAAATATACAAAATAATGGAGAGTATGAACAAGCATAACCCCCCTTTCTAACCAAACATACTACATAAAATGATAAATGCAAATGCAATGTTTTGGGGGAAGGAAGGTTTATGATGTTTGTATATTTGAAGAGCACTTCAATTTTCATCATGAAAATTGAATATGCAAACATCTTCTTTATATGCACTTGTATGTCTCTCTCTCTCTATCTCAGTGTGTGTGCATATGCTTGCAGGAAGTACCTTTTGCCTGTTATAGTCAAAATTGAATTTAAATATGTTTGCCGAAAAAGTTTTTCTTCTCTTCATTTTGCCAAGAAAATTGTTTAAAAACCAACAAACTCAAATAACTTCATTTAAACAAAAATTCACAAACTAAATAACTTGAGATAGAGAAAGAGATACAAAGAAAAGCGGAGAGAGAAAGATAGATAGAGAAAGTATGTATGAGTGAAACTTAATTAAATTTCCAAATGTCTAAAAAAGAAGGGGAAAAAAAACTTTTATTGCAATAAAATGTTAAATAGACTTAAACACGAAGACCATACCATATGATAATGATGATTATTATGTTGAAGACAATGTTGATTATGACTATCTTATGTGATCAGGATGGTTGGTGGTGGCGAAGACGATGATAATGATAATGGTGATGACGAAGTAGAGCTATAAATTGTAGAAAATGTACAATTTCATGCTTAATAAAACCAAATATGTTTCCTGTTCACAAAAGAATAAGGTAAAGTTTTGTATGTAGTTCTTCTATTCTCTTTATGTATTGTTTGAATATTTACGTAACTCATACGACATGTTGCCGTCATCTATGTGGCTAAGCATATTTTCCATTTTGTTGCTACATGTTGCGCATTTGGAACATCGTAGAGTCATCATATGAATATACTCGTATACATATCTACAATAAGTTTTCAACATACTACATAAAGATGTGCGATATGCGACAAAATAAACACAGGCGTTGACTTGAAGCATGTGCTCCATAAATAAACATTAAATGTTGTCGCTCCTTTATATTTTTATTTTGTATCTTTTTTATGTGTTATAAATGCGTAATGTGTGTGTCCTTCTTGTTGAAAAGCTGATAGCTTGCTCATACAGTTAAGTTCTATTTTTCTTTATTTTCCATTCTCTTTTTTTTTTTGTACACCATTGTCCTGTGTTCGTGTCATTTTTATGCATTCAGTAAACAGAAAAAAAGAAAGTGCCCTGTTGGCACTTTTTGTTTGTAAGTAAACTCAACCACCATGAATGTTCCATTTACTATTTATTTTTCCATTTGTTTCCCCTTCTCTTTTAAAGAAAAAACACCTTTTATTATACTTTACTTTTTTCCTACAATTCAATGAAATCTTGAAAACTTACAATGGAAGTGCGCTTTTGTTACAAGTATTTACTTTAAATAAAATTCTATCGAATTGAAAAGAATGCTCATGTTCATTGATATATAAATAAACATCATCTGAAGCCCCACACTAATATTAGTAGTAGGGTGTAGTGATGCACGAATCCTTAGGTTCGGATTCGAAGATCCGGAACTTAGAATAATCGCGGTTATCGAATCCAAAAGCGAATCCGTATACTACAACTCCGAACCCTACGAATCCGAGTACGAATCGGAATACTACGAATCCAAGTACGAATCAGAATTCGAAGCCTACGATTCCGAATCCTACAAATCCGAATCTGAATTTGTATACTACGAATCCAAATCCTACGAATCCAAGAACGAATCTGAATCCTATGAATCTGACTACGAAACCGAATATATATTTACAGAGAAATAATGGTAGAGTTTAAACTTATAAAAAATAATCTGAAGCCTATGTTCATAATGTCTATGGAGATGAAATATACAAGTTTTTCAGGTTTATCTGTATGTGATACTGTACTTGTTGTTTTGTCAATAACGATAAATAAACTAGAACACATAATTAGTATCCATTAAGTTATTCGAAAGTTTTTGGTGACAAAGAATTGAATTGAATTCTATATTAGGATTCGGATTCGAAAGATCCAGATGGAAAAAAACGTTGGATTCGTGCATCACTAGTATTAGTAGCATCAAACAAAAGCAATTTTATATAGCATCATCATGAAATAATCTTAGTTTTAAGAAGAATTCACATGTTTCTATGTTAAATCTTAAGTTTACCCAGAATTTATTAACACTTTATTCATGATTTTGGGAAATCAATATAGCAATAAAATCTTTCGAAAAAGTTGAGCTCGCTTTCAATAAACTTCTGGTGTGAAATCAGTTTGAACTCGTCCACAACCATCATCATTATTATTTTTATCACTATCATGATCTATGTAAATTATATGAAGTATGTAAATTCAATGCTTTTACAGCTTTTGTTTACACACTTCTCTATTTAACCAACACAAACGTCTTAGGAAAAAATTGAATGCCCAGACTTTGTATAAATTTGTATAAACTTGAAATTCAACAACACTTAATCCTAGTTGCCCGTGCTCGTCCATGACGACATCAAGATGATGATGTAGTAGTAGTCTGCTGTCGACAATGAAGGACAACCAACGACGAACTGAACTAAAAACCAGTAAAGAGAGCCTAAAAGTCCCCAAACAAACGTCAAATGAAACTTAAACCTTTCACAAACGCCAAAAGTCGTAAAAAAATAATAGGACAGAAATGTCCTGTCGACAGACAACTAAAACATGAAGGCAAAGAAATTCGAACGATGTGCGAAAACCCCCTCAAAAAAAAAAAAAAACAATGAAAGGAGGAAAAAAATCAACCAAGAAAAGAAAACTTATGCCAAATTTTAACGAGCAAAACAAGCATCAAATGTCAGCGTGCATAGCACGGTCTTCTATACCAGGATAACGACAACAACTAAGACGACGATGATGACGATGACGACAATGGAAAGGATGCCTTTCAAGCAACATGAAGATGTTGAACATCAAGAACAAGCAGGAGGACAATAAGAAGGAGCAGGATATAAAAAATAATTTCAAACAAACAATGAAAGTCATTTTTAGTAAGAAAGTATAACCAAGTAAATAGAGGAGTTGTGGCAGCTGAAAGAAGATGCTGTCGCCGTGAAATGATGAGAGAATGAAAATTGAACAGAAAATCAGAAAAGTTTAAAGTTTATGCAAAAAGGTTTTTCCTTTGTGCACTTTTCATTTTGCCTTTTTATAAAGGGTAAAGAAACCACAGATACATACACACACACACACACACACACATACTCACAAATATACTTGTTCATTACAATGAAAGAAGTAGAAATCGCTAAACGAAAGCTTATCAAGATAGTTAAGCAACCTTAGAACCATGTTCTATAATATCTAATAGTGTTGCAGCAAGTAGTGAGTATACAGTAGTAGTATGTGTTGATATATGAAGACAAAATTTGAAAGTTTTTTCTCCTAATTTTAGTTGAAAAGAGTTCTGTTTATTTTGGGTTTCGGTTTGAGTTGAAAGAAGGAATGTGTAAACAAAATTGGTTACTTTTGGTTACTTGGTTGGGTCTAATAAAAACAGATTTTGTGGCTTAGACCTTCTAAGAGAACGAGCCAGACACGACAGAGGATACAGGAAAGCCAGTAAATAAATAGAAATATTTATTAGATGTTGTAAGTAGTATGACATGCTGTAGATACTTTTAGATAAAACACGTATGTATTTTTATGGGCTCACAAAAACCAAATTTACATCAGCTACTAAGTATTACACATAATACTGATGGTCATGATGATGATAATGATGACGAAGCCAATCATGATTATGATAATGATGCTTGGATAAGCTATGCAAATTTTCAGGCGACATTCATTTTGCTGGTGTCAAAAGAAAATAGTAACAAAAAACAATGTCTAATTTTGAGTTCATCTGATGATTTATGTAAATTTTGGTATGTAAATTTTCTATTTAACTAACAATTCCACACATTTGAAATGACATGAGGCAATTTGATAATAAATACTTGGGGGTCGGTCGGTTTAAACTTCATGTGTGTGATTATTTTCATTGTTAAGAAAAACTCTTCTTTCAAATTGTTTCAAAGAGCAAATCAGCACTTCAAGTTTTCTAACAAAATGTAAAGAAATCAGTATCAGAATGAAATTAAAGACTTGTGAAAGTTCTTTTCAAATAATAAAAGCAGCAGTACTTTGATTGATATTTGCAGAATAATTCAATTAAAAGGAAAAATGCTTTGAGTGCCGGACGGAAGGATCAAAACGATACTTCGTTTACACTCAAGGAGACTCAAGTTTTTCATACCAAAAGCTCCAAGTCTAGAACTCGTTGCGCATACATCATTGACATTTTTAGCAAGAAAAATAGAAGAAAACTAAGAAAAAGCAAGTAATGGTCATTTAAATTTGCTCTTCACTTTCCACCCATCCGATTTGTAACATTTTCTGTTATGTGTGCCAACTAAGAATCCCTTTCAACAATAGAAACAACATTGTCTGTCAGTGAGTGGGTGGGTGTTTATTTGTTGTTGGTTCCTTGACTTGGTCGATAGCTCGGTTGAATGGTCCCTGTCGGTCGATAGTTCTGTTGTTGCGCATAAGATTGGCACATAATTGAGCCATTAGTGTTGACTAACTTTTTAATTCGCTAGCATCTTTATATTTTCCGCGTTTGTCTTCTGAATGGCAAAATCTTGTAGACGTCAGTCAGCTTGGTTGTCCTTTTGTTATTGTAGTTGTTGTTCTTGTTGTTGGTGATAAAAATAACTAAGAAAATTTATTAACATTAAATAAAGAAAGCCATTTTTACCCGCAAGGCAAAGCTTGACATTTAGTAAATAATTAATAACATTAGTTGAGTTGGTGTTGAGGGTGTTGTTCACTTTATCATCACCATCATCACCATCATCAACATCGTCGCATTCATTATCATGAAACTATCGTGCCTTAAAGATTCGTGTTATGGTTTACAAGCGTCAGTTGACGTCACAAAACAACGTCAATGTGTTTGTTTTAATGCTTTTCATTGTTGAAGTTAAACTACTATTAATACTATGGCATTTTTTTTGTATTTATAACTTCAAGGATATTTTCCTTGGGAATTATACAAATCAATTATATATACTATGTAGTATAATTAAAAGAGAAGCACTCAGAACAACTTCAGATTCTATTACACATAGTACGTAGGAGTTACAAATTAGGAAAATTTTATTAATAAACAAAAATAGTTCAATTGAAAAATCTATTTAAATGAGTTGTATCATATAGATAGATCTCTGTTGGAAGTTTGGAGCCTGTGACTTAAAAATGTGTAATTGTTATAAATCTTTATATCAAAGCCTAATGATAAATTGTATTGTGATCAGACGTACCTTTGTAAAGACTTATAAACAGCATGAGAAACGTAAGCACTACTATGAGACAACCATGAGTCAATGGCTAGCAGTAGATACTATATATTCAAAATTGGTAGATGGTCAAGCTTAAGAAGTGAAATATGTACATATCTCCAATATATTAATTGACATAAATATTGTAATGTAAAATGCATATAATATTCAAGTCAATTGACAAAGTCATGTTATGTGTTTGCTAGAACATAGAGAACGGTTTTCCAAATATGAACACATGCAGTGGCGAACAATAAACAGTAAATTTTCATCACATTATACATATTTTATTTCATATTTTATAGGAGGCAGTTCATAAGTAAAAAATTACCATGACTAACCATGGCGTGAAGATTCTTTCCTGCCAGAGAGTTGTTCCCCCATACAGAATACAGGATCTCATAAAAAAAAGCCCTCCTACACATTTTTTAAATGACTTTGTGGGCGCTATTACGAATCATAAGCATGAAGATATTATTTAGCAGCCATATGATGACCAAAAGCATGTTGCTTGTAAAACCTAGAGTTAGATGCCAGAGTCACCATTTCAGTTACCAAGGCCCAGACCTCAACCCGAGCAAAAATCTAGGTCCATTGAAGAAGAGAAAGCTCGGAAATTTCGATAGAGTGACTACTAAGTAATATTCCCAGTACTCATGTTCACAAATTGGTTAGAAAACATGCCTAAGAATGTGTACTGATATAAAACACAAATGATTGAGTAAAATTGATTTCTGGTCATCAGTTAAAGTGTATGGAACAATTTTGGGCAAAATTCTCGTGAAGAGTTTCTCTGTAAACACACAAAGCCCCTTCCATCATTATTATTTTTGATCAATTCGAGAGTGCAAGCTGAAATTGGTCTCCCATTACTTTTGTTATCCAAAAAAATAGTAAAACATTTGTTCTGCAACAAGCAACGCCATACTTTTACTGAGTTTAATTTAACAACAACTCTTTTTTGTTACATGATTGTTATTTGCAAGTCTAATTTTGTTGGCTAAAAATCAAGAAATGATTGGTCCAGAAACTATGAAATGACGCAGCTTGTCTGTCTATAAATGGCTTGGCTGGTTGCTTTAGTACTGATTAAGTATAAAGTAAAGTTGTCTACATTATGATGTGTTCCAACCTGTTCGAATTACATTTAAAATGAGGCTACATATAAACAACTATTCTACTATCTTCGAATCATGGTGAATATTCTGCAGAGAAAGCATGTGAATAGTATAAAAATAAACATAACAAAATAAAATTCAAAATAATTAGAGAAAAATGTGAATTCTATCAATAATGAATTTCTTTCATTCACACCACCAACCACTATTAAGCGTATTAAACAATTTCAAGTGTTTTATTTATTTCATTTTTATCTTATAAATATTTTTAAACATTAATCTAAGCACACAACACAATACACACTTTATAGATAAAAAACAAAAACCAATAGAAATCGAATAGAAAACCAATAGAAACAACAGAAATTGTAGTGTTTAACTTAATAGTATTGTAGTTAATTCCAAGACACGTGATACTAAAAATATTCGCACAGATGCCAATTAGATTCACATAATGTATACGCCTAGTTAGGCACGCTAAACAATTATTTAAGTATTGTGTTTTATTTTACTTTTTGTTGTTTTTTTTTTTTTTTGCAGTTAAATCGTTTTAAAGCAAATTAACACGCACATAATATTGTATAAGCACATAGATAAACACAGCACACGCAACTCACAAATAAACCAAGTGAAAGGCAAACAATCAACCAACTGACACTCAGTCAATAAGTATATCTAAGTATTTATCTCTTACAACTATCTGACACACTAAGCAGCCAGCATTGACAAAGCCAACTTAGTATTTGAAAAGAAAGATGCTTGTCAATATATGTATGTAGTATAGAGAAACTTAAGTGAATGAATGAGTGAGTGAGTGTAATAAGAAGATCGGGGGCAGTGCGTATATGTGTGTGTGTGTGTGTGTGTCAGTTCAATGTCATCCAAACTTACTGACACTCAAACATACAATTTGATCAGCTTTGTTCATTCATCAGTTCAGTTCACTTTACTTTGGTTTAGTTCAGTTCAGTTGATATACTTTTCTTTATTTTAGTTCATAGTTTACTTTAGTTTGGTTGAGTTGAGTTGAGTTGAGTTGAGTTCAGTGTTCAACTCATTTCAATTTTAGTTCAGTTTGTTTCATTTCATTTCATTTCATTAAGTATCCATTTTCATTTCTTGTATCTACGCACATGACAATGACAACTATCACTTTGTCTAGAGCAGCTTTTTGACAGTTTTGTTGTCGTTGTCGTTGCTGTTGTCGTTGCTGTTGCCGTTGCCGTTGTCATTGTTGTTGATGTGTCAGTGCTGTTGTTATTGGTGTTGTTTTTGATGTTGTTGTGGTTGTTGTTGTTTGTTGCTACCACCAACGCCATTCTATAATGGCACGTTCCATCTTACAAATGTATCTAAACAACCAACAACAACAACAACAACAATTGTGAGTGTTGTTAGCAGCAACCACAACACAATCATAGCGTCTACTATAGTAGGAGGTAGTAACACCAAACCAAATGTTGTACTACATACGATATGATTTCAAGTTTCATTCATATAAATTTGTCTTGTTATTTTTATTACAAGTTGTAAGCTCATTGAAGCGTTTAAACGAACGTGTGAGGTTGGATGCAAGTGTATGTCTATGTGACACATTGACATATTGTATTTGCTGATAATTTCTAGTTTTACATTTGATTTTCTTTTTTATCTTTCATTTCTAAAATTATTTACTATTTATTTAAAGATTTTGTTGTATTTTATTTTATATCAATTTATTTTATTTTTGTCTTTGCCAATTTTTACGAAATTTATGTCAAATGAAAGTGAATAATGTTCTTCTTCTGTCTTGGTTCTCTTTTACTACATACATACATACATACATACATATACATATGTATAGCCTAAAGTATTGTGTCGTGTGTGGATCCTTTTTTCTTTTTATTTGTTACTTATAAAATTGACATTTAGATACTTAGATACACACGCGCTAGCCTAAGATGTCGATGTCATTCATGTGTGTTGCTTTTGCTGAAATTATTTCTGATTAGTAGTAAATTGGACTTGGTGTCGTCTTTTCTCTTCATTATAGACAACTATAGAACTACTTACTACATGATGATGATGATGATGATGATGATGATGGTGTTGTTTTTATTAATAATACAATTTTTTTTTTTGTGTTTATCATTGTCTTGTCTCATTCATTCATGCATGTACATATGTTGTTTTATATGGTAGTAAAATCCTTGGGTCAAAATTTTAATTTAATTTAATGCGCAATGTTTTTAGTTTGGAATAAAGAAAAATGTCAAAGAATCATGTTATTATTCTTTGAATCAAATTTTGTTTACTTAAAATATCATCATCATTAAAATAAAACAAGAAAAAGATTTATGGATTATTATTACGCTTGTGTGGGTTGTGCGTCATTATAAATTTTGCAAAAATTACTAGAAACATTTGTTTTGTTTTGTTTTTGTTTTATTTCTTTCTACAATACAATTTTACATGCCAACTAAAATAGATTTTCATAATGAATTATTTCATTCAGCTGTAAACACACAATACAACACAACACAACACACAGTTGAGGATTAACATTACAAATAATCATCAACTGATTTGTAAATTTATATTTCACTAGGGTAACACAATCGTCCGCACTCTAGAAAAATCATTTGTTTCTTTTAAGTGCTTATAACTTCTCTGTAAACGAAGTCCTTTGGAAACTGGAACTCTACTATCACTGATACATGGCGCTGTAATATAAAACCACTGGTACACATCCAGCAAAGAATACCTTTCAAATGGTATTTTGTTTATCAAAATCGGTTCAGCGATTTAGGCAGGAAAGGATTCACAAAACATGTGTTTGTCAATTAATTATATAGAAGATAGATAGATTGATATTTTCAATTAAAAACTAAGTAGTATGTATATTTATACAATACTAGACCATGTTGAGCTGTGTCTAAAAACAGGAACCCTTCATTTTACCATGACGACTATGAATGCCTTTCTTTAAACGAAATATTGCTAATTCACAGAGAAATACAATAAAACTGATTGCTGAAAGGACAGCAGTTTGCTTAAAACCATTTGCGAATATATCCAAAGCAAGAGGTCTAAATGGTTCAACATCTTCTTGATAAAGAGAAAATAATTTTATTTTGAAGCGCTACATGAAAGCTATTTAATTCCCACAATTGTTTGAGTCCATGTTCAATTACCGATGTAAAGTATTGAAAAAGTTGATGTGCAAAGGGTGATTCTGGTTGCAATAGGAATTGTAAAGAAAAATTGGGACTACATAGTTCATCACCGGCAATACGAAACAGAGGCTTCTGTAAGGAACGTTGCTTCATATTCAATAAATTCCAATATGTTTCCCCCATAATGTAGGCATAACTACTATTCAATGAATCGATATGATGGAGGCTTGTAAGTGCATCTGTAATATAGAGACGAGGAATTAATGCTGCCGGCATTAGACCACTGTCGAAATACATATGTTGATCGTACTCATTTATCATAATCCGTAAATTGGTTGAGAAGAAATCTGCCATAGTTTCGATTTGCTTTACTCTTATACCTTTGGTAAACGCTGTTGTCAATTTCGCTGATATCACACTGTACAATAGGACCATATAGAGAATGAATGAAAAATATAGAAATTTATATGATAGACGGAACTTTTGGAAATCGGAAGTGCCCTGTAGAGTTGATGCTGCCACAATTTGTACAAGTGTTGGAATTAACGTACATTGACGACTACTTATGGAATTGACAATAATCATAACTAAAATAACACTTATATTAAAACCAGCCACTGATCGTTCAATTATATATCCGCAATAATCTTGTCTATCCAAGCGTTTGTAAGGCACAATCACACATGCTCTGGTGACATCAAAGAAATGAGGTAATTTCATACGAGTATCATTACTATATTCCTTCAATGGTGTCACTGGATGAATTCCGATGTGAGATTTCCGTTGCAGTGACCGTAATAGTGTCAAATTGTGATATGTATAAAAGTTAATTCCATGCAAAATTTCCAATTGAATTGTACCATTTATGGAACGAAAGAAATTTTCAAAAAATATACCAAATATACCACTTAATCGAATTGATCCGTTTCTATATAATTCGCTTGGTTTGCTCGGTATCTAAAATTGAATAAATTTTTAGTTAATACTATGAGATGTGGCGGAACATTCATTTTACCAATATTACTCTAGGTGCAGCCTGATAAACAGGTACATTAAACCGATAACCCTGAACATTTTTCACAGCCGTGTTTACATAGGATTTCTTATTCATATATTCAGAGTCAGTTAGATTCCGAATTGTCACTTGAGGAAATGGAGTAAATGTGTAGATTTGTTGATGGAAAATCAATACAGCGTTTATCATTTTCTTTTGCCAACACCATTTGAAGAACACTAATAGATCTGGTTTTTGTGTGATACTCCATTTATCATTTGTTTCAAAAACATATAAAATTGGCAGCACATGAAGTCCCTTCAATGTTTTATCAACTATTTGCAGTATAGTAGTGTCATTCCAAGTTGTTATACGAACAAATATTAAACTTCTGTTGTCAATTATTCTATTCAGTTTGATGGTCCCATTTAATCCCCAATTTATAATCGGTAATTCTAGCTGATTAGCTAATTGTTTGTTTAGTGAATGCCAAGATTGTGGATTATCCAATTTGCTTGTAAATGTTACCAAAGTTGTAAAATGTTCGATTTCATTCAAAGCCTTGGCAAAATTACAAATAAAATTATAATCTTTTGTTTCCGATGTCTTTTTTGGATACCCAATTTTTGTGAATTTTGCTAAAACACTGCATCCTAATAGTAGAACTATAAGCAACCAACTTGAGTGTAGATTAACCATTTCGCTTCAGTAAAATAATATCGACTGAAGTTATTGTACTTTATTTGGTTTCAAACTCTTCCAAAGTGAACAAAACTATTCAGTAAAGAAGATTTCCCATGGAATTTCATATCATATGTTTGTATCGAATTCAACAAATATTTATTTTAAATTTAAATAAATATTTATCTAGATAGTAAGTACTAGTAGAAAAACAATAGCTTTCTAGTGACCAACTCATTTGAGATTTGAATAGCTTTCGGAGCATACTCTAGCTTATTACATATTTGTACATTGTATTTATTGTTTGTTTGAAGAATGCAATATCTTTGATAATATTCATTTGATTAAGAATCGTTCGTTTTGGTTTTTTTAAATTAATAAAAAAGAAAAAGAGTGGAAAACTAGTCTTACATTTGAACTAACTTTTCATATATAGGCAACTTTATTATTTTTAAATATAAAGTAGTAATAGATACCCAGCCAGACGTTGTTGTGCCTCTCCTTCTCAAACATTTATGGAATACTGATTGATTTCCATTACATTTGTATATCAATTTTTGTCACATAATTTCGAAAATCTTACAGTAATATGCAGACAGTTAAATTAATTAAAGGGGTCCCCATACAAGAAACGTGTACATCTCAGTTGGACATAAAACCTTTCTAACGGCATTTAGCATCCTTTTGTTCACATGTTTAATAATGTTCATGGAAACGAGCATTACGATGCGCTTGAGTATTGATTATGGAACCCTTCATGTGCGAATAGGACTCACACTTGAACGTTTTTTTTTTTATTTGTTTTTATAAACTGCACATGACTACCGCTTAATACATGACCAAAGTCTCTTCATGGTAATGTTTGTAACATCGTTTATTTTTTTCCCGAATTTTTCCAAAACCACGCAAGTATTGAGGCGAACAAAACAACAAAAATATTCAAATCAGTCGAACGAATTTGAGTTTTTACCAGACTAGCACAAATCAATTGATTTTTATTTATGTAATACAACATAGTTGGAACTAAATCTCAAACTAAGACTTTAATTAGCTAATTATTTTAATTTAATGCAACACTTATCCTCATCTTATCTCTACTTATGTATATTATGACTCTTTTCAGTTGACTTAAAGTATCTATATAAAGTATAAAGTGTAGTAGTAGTGGTATTGTGCGAAGTTGATTCAAAGTATCTGACTAACTCTGTGCGTAGTTGTCATTCATGCACTTGTGTGCTTTGACAATTTTTGCTAATCACTTTTCTCTTATAATTCCCACATGTTTTGCTCGTATCTCACGTTTCATTCTGCGAACCAAAGTAATTAGAAAAAGTTTTTCTTTGACTTTCAACTTTTCTTTTTGCACATTTTTAAAGGTTTTTTTTTTTTTTTTCTTTTACAGTTCAAAAGCATAGTTCGATAATGATTCCATTACTGTTTTTTACGATTTTCTAATAAGGTTAAGTGAGTTTAATTTAGTTTTTTTAATAGTAGTTCATAATGTGTGATGTGTACGTAAATTGGTCAATTCAGAACAATTTTCGCAGAATCAATCAACAAATCGTTTTGTGAAGTTTCAGTCTCACTTTAATTTCACAAAATGTGTTTCTTATAGATAAGTTAGGATATGTATACAAGTGCAAGACATAACTTCCAGTAATAAGGTAAAATTTAAATGAGCAATTTACCCACCTAAAGAAGATCATTTGGGTGCAGCCTCGTTAGTCTGCATCGTGGCACATTTTGGATGACGGCTATCGCAAGAACATTAGGAGGCCTTTGAGGCCGTTGTTGACAACAGGGTATTTTTGCTGTAAAGTATGGTGTAAAGTCATGTCGACCCAACTTTTTGGCTGTGAATCAGTCTTTTGTTTGCAAAGGATAGGATACATGTGCATGCCAGGTGAGGCGTTTCTTCAGGATTTGATCGAGCTACTGGACTTGGCCCACTGAGCCAAATGCGATATCTGGAAAAATGTGGAGCCACAGCACTATTAGATGTTTTGCTTGAATTGATGGCGATATTCCAAGCATTGAATCAATGCAGATAATTGTTCATCATCTCTGCTGCAATTCGTTAGGATCACCACATCAGCAGTAAATAGTGTATACAACACTGTTTCCATTACATTACCAGCTAATACCGGGCTGAAACATATTATTATCTGTGTAAGATAGTCAGAACTGTCTGTACAAAATTCCAACTTAATAGGTGAATCACTGAGTGACAGGAGTTCATAACAACGAACTAATCAACGAACAGTTAGTCTATCTGTCCAGTCCAAATCATATCTCGATGCTGATCTCAGATATACAGTTCTATGTTTTGCAAACAAGACGACAATGACAATGTGTATAAAAAATATACTTAGTTCATGTCTTTGAGTAATTTATATAAATTGCAATGCCAAACATATAAAATCACTTTTAATGCTACACAAATTAGCAAAAAACCTTTTAAATTTGTATTTCAAAAAACTGTCAAAATTGTAATTACTTAAGTTTATAATATTTGTGTACATAGATACAAGTTCTCTCCCAAGTACTACATACTTACATATATATGTCTAAAGATAAGTGTGGTTAACACTTATCAGCTAACAGCACAAGTGAGCGCATTTAATGCTCTTTAATCTTGTAGTTAAAGCTTTTATTTAACAGACTTAAAATGGCAGTAAAGTAAAAAATACAAAAAAATAATAAAAAAACATACGAATTACGTCAATTACGAAATTCAAATCCATGAAAATGACATTAATGAGTAATGCAAGGCTAAAAATTTGCATTATTACGAAATATGAAAATATAAATATTAAAATATAAAACTTCATAAGAAAACATGGCAATAAACATTTAAACAATTCCAAAATATTGTAAATAAAAATTATATTTCGTCTATTTTCTTTTATTTGGCAAGGCAAAACTATGCACAATTGTATCTACAAAGTACATATCTATAATAATACGAGTATACATTGAAATCGAAGAAAAATGAAAGAAATCTAGAACAAATTTTAATTGAGTATTAAACAACAGAAACAATAATAACAACGCCAATCATCAAAATATGGAAGAATTGAACGATTGCTTGAAAAAACAAAAAATCTATAATTTGAAATTGCAAAGATTTTGACTTAGTAAATTTTGTTTGATTTTGTACAAGAACCTAAAAAACCAAAAAAATAAACATGAAAACAAAAACTAAACAATAACAAACTACAAATGCTTATTTGAACACAGCAAAAACTAAAGAATAAAACAAAACAAGTTAACAAAAGCAAAATCAGCAAAAAAATATTTATTGTACCCTTTACACATTTCGAATCAATGATACTTTGAAGAGATGTTTGTAACATGTTAAAGGAGAAAATATCAGATAACTCAAGAAAGTGTATAATTTTCATATATATTTGATATTTACCCTTCATGTTTCCCAAACAGCAGAAGTAATAATCTCTAAGCAAACATCTAGAGTTCTTGCCAATACCAGATAAAGTGCTTCTTATAATTCCTTTTAATGAAAGTATAATGCTATCTTCTTATGAGGCGAGCATTGTTAAAAAGACTTAAAATTGCAAAAACCCCCAGTTTATTGAGAGCTTGCAATCTACTAGCCAGCAAATTCAGTGTTCAGTTGCTAGTGAACTTGCCCAGTGTAATCATGTTGATTAGTTGCTAGTAGATTGCAAGCAATCTACCGAGAAAAGTTGTTTTACTTGTTACTTGCTGGCTGTTAGCAATTTCTCTCTCTCTCTCTCTCTTCACTCGCCACATGTGAACTTTTAAGCTTGAACAAGTGTGATATTACCTAGCATCAACAACAGAGCAATGAAAAATGGATTATGTTTTCAAATTTTTAAAAACTTATTGTTTTATGGATAGTTTTTCATTACTCAAGTATGGCAAATAAAACTTTTGGAAAATGGAATCAATTGTCTAATTTATTTAGTCAAAAGTAGAATTGTTTGGATCCAGAATAACAACATTTTAACAAGATAGAAAACCGACTTCAAGTAGCGCAAATGAAACGACCATTATTAAGAATAAGTCAAAAAGTACTGCTTAGATCTTAATCAGAACATCATAATGGACCACATGACAAGCACCAGTTTTCAAATAAAAAAAATAATCATCCAAATCAGTTCACCTAAAAAAAAAAAGTTCTGAGGTAACATACATAAACAAAAAATAAAAATACAGTCGAATTGATACCCTCTTCCTCTTTTGGAAGTCGTTCATAAAAAAAGGCAAACGAACAACTTAATTTAGTTAGGAACTTTAATCAGACTTATTTATGTTCTGAAATCTGCATTATCGATTAAATGAATTCATTATAAGGTATAAGGTCTTTATCGCTATACACGTCTGTTACTCCACTTATTTCTTCTAAACCATGCAACGGATTTTCATACGGTTTTCACTGTCATTGAGAAAATTTGTAATATACAATTGATTGTAATTAAGTCAATCATCATACCGTTTATCTAAAATATTTCATTTAAAGCAGCTGAGCAAGGGAAAGAAGGGCTGGATTATAAAAATGAGACAAAAGAAATGTGATGCAAGGGGGATTACCGAAAATTACATTTACCAATCGATCACTGGTAGAATGGTAGTAGGTATTTATTAACTCATGTATTGGAACTGAAATTCATATCTTTTGTTTTTTTATTAAAATTTTATAAAAATTCATGGAATTGAAACAAATGTGAAGAAACAACAAAAAAAAAACTCTTCTACACAATTCTTTCTATTTCAAAGAAACAATGGGAAAATGAGAAAAAAATGAATCAGCAATAAAAAAGAAAATATGTCAACGTTAGCAAATTCATCATTATTATTGTCATCATCATCATCATCATCAAAATTTAATATACAATAATAATTTATTTATATATTTCTGCTGTTCTGCTGTACTTTTTTGTTACAAATAAAAGTTTAGTTATCTAATTAGAAATTAACGTTATGTGATATTCTGAGTTCAGTTGCGATAAGTTTAAGTGTTGAATAACTGTAACAAATGTATCTATAGATACAAGACAGTCCGTGTTCCGTGTTCCAGTTTATAAATAAAACTTTAAAAAGTTGTTGATTTGTTGTTTCGCAAACTTTAATAACATTTACATTTACAGTTTGTTTGAATATAAAATAAAATGAAATTATAATTGGAAATTCCATTTTAGATATTTTGCAAACTATGGTGAATAAACAACAAAAAAAAAAGTGAGGTGCACCTAATGGAAAAAAATACATATACATAATTTTTTCTTTGTACTTAAAATATAATTATAGTTGATCAAAGGAATTTCTTGCAAGCACATATCAACTACGATGGCATGTGTAACCCTCATCAAATACAAAGGATTTTTTCATCCTGAGCCATTTTCATTAAAGAGATTTTTTTCCCCTAAATAATGCGTGTATCCTTACATATGTCCAACAAAGGGCAGCAAGTACAAGTAAGTATATCTGTGGGCTACAAAACAAAAAAGCCAACAAACTGATGACTATGATGATAATGTTAACTGAATATAATTATGATGCTGCTGTTGCTGATGATGATAATGAGGATGATATTGTTTGTTTGTACAATGTACATACAGAAACATAGTTTTTCTATTGACATTAACATTCATTAGTATTATAGGAAAATAACAACAACTTCAGCTATTAGTACGCGCTTCATTAAATTTTTGTTTTATTTATTATTTTTATTTCTATTTCCTTCCTTCTTTTTTTATTTTTTTTTTTTGCATTCAAGATTCATTGGAGCACATGAAATCATTCAATTCATGCGTTAAATATTTCGAATCATTTTCGTTCTAACGATAATTAGGGCAATGTATCGTAATATGGCTAATGTGTATTAATTGGTAACAGCGAATCAACTGATAGAAGAAAGAAATTAATTTTAGACAGTACCATGTAACATAATAAGTAGTTACTTTCAGATCAGTTCGGCTCAATATAACCTCAATACAAAGGGTGTATGAGAAGTACATGACCCAGGATAGATAACCTGGCGGCTCTTAATGAGAATGTGTCATTTAAATGGAACAATTTTTGTAATTTTAAAACAATGTGGTTTAAAAAGAGTAATAGTGTGTTAGAATACTGTAGACAGATCAGTTTAATAAATGCATTTATTCCTCATTTGTATGAGGAAACTTTCTGCTAAAAGAAGCCACATTTTGAGATTTTGGATTCATAACTAAGATAAAGTAAGAGCCAAAACAATGGACTCTAGCAAGCTTCGAAGAACGTTCAAATTTTTCTGGTATAATTTATTTTGACTGACTTTCTACGACCACCAAAAAGTGGCAGAGATTACTCTAAGATAATACAAATTGAAGAAGGTATGGTCTTAGTATTTTGTGATGAAAAGTGACTACGTTTACATGTTTTTCCTTGACAAGGGTAAGAACTTATTAATCAATCCTCTCATAATGTTAATAGTAAATAAGCTAATTGATTTGATTGTTTTTCAGAAGAAGTTAAAAGGTTTAGCACATCATACTTTGATACTTGAGAGATACTTTTTTCTCTTACAAATTCATCAAATCATCAAAGATGTTTAATGGGTCAAATAACATCACATCATCTTTCAAAACTTAATTAATTTCAAGTTATTGCTTTGCTATAGCATTTTGAAACATGAGAATAAGGGTCGAAGAGAGAGAGAGAGAGAGAGGAGAGAGAAGTTCATATTGTCGTGTTAATAATTATCATTATGCCAACAAAGAAGGAGTTTACTACTATAATGTTAAAACTCATAGAATCACATGGGCGTAAACTAACAAACCGCGTTACTTACAACATTCTACAACATAACCGCGTATCAGTCATTCACTCATTTTGAGATACTTTATCACTCATTCTGTGATACACACACACTCACTGTGTTATGTTCAATTCAGTTCATTAGTATAAAGTGATGTTATGTCGGTTCATTGGGGATGACATTGGTTATTATTGCTGCTGCTGCTGCTGCTGCTGTTGTTGTTGTTGGTGTTGTTATTGCCAGCTGTCACTTGTTTGTTATTGTAATTATGCAAATTCAACAGAGCATCATCAGAGCATACCATAAGGCGTTCGTTCAAAGGCATTTTAACATTCATCCAGCCTTCCATCCATCATATACTCGTATACACGCAGATACACACATTCACCTCATCAACCAACACGTTTTCATGATGAAATCTTTGCTTAACTGAATGATTCATTAATTTTGCGTGCAATCCGCTTACTCGCTTGTCCATTCCAATCTTTTCCTTTCACATTCTACTCTTAGACTTAATCATACTTTCTTTTATTGAGGACTTACCAAAAGAAGGTTTTTTGCTGTTATCACTGCACAAATGTTTCATCATTTATCATGTGTTTTTCTGTGCGTTAAAGATAGACGTGAGCACAGATACTAGGAGAAAAATATTTATGTAATATCGTTTAACTCTTTTTTGTTAATATCTTCAATGGTTATGAATTTTTCTATTTAATAGGTTTTTGTTTTTATGACAAATCTTTCACGGAAGATATTAAGTTAAAATTTTAAATCTTTTGCAATGACACCTTTCCATAGAAATCAAGTAGTAGTAGTAAAAGTTTAAGTGAGATCATATCATTTGGATTTATTTAATTGTTTTATTTAAGTAGAAAAATAAAGTTCTTTAGAAGCTGGTAGTAAGTAGGTCGATCAATAAGTCCTTAGAAAATCCGAGAAATCGCGATTTTTGAATCGATAATTTTTTTTGTTAGGTAAAGTCCAACACATCGACCACATGGTTTTATTTATATTGTCAATTAAAGCAACAAACTTTAGTGTACTGGAAATAATGTAAAAAGTGAATTCGCTCGGTGATTAAACACTTTTATTTAAAAGGCTTAAACCTCAAAAGAAATCAATGCTGAGCTGGAAGAAGTTCATGGCACATCTGCGCTTGCAACTATTTACAATTACCCAATTGTTTAAACTTGGCCGTACATTTACAAAAGATGAACATATTTCGGGACGATCAGTGGAGGTGGCCGCCGTGAGACAGACTGGAGATCTTCTTAGACAAGCGTTGCCGAACCATGGAAAATGTTGAACATGAATGTTGTGGTAAGTTTAACATAGTGAATTCCAACAAGAGGAAAAGTTTTGTTGTTGCAAGTGTCCCTACAATTGGTTGTGTACTTTGTGAATGCACAGATCAAACAACTGCTCTCGTTTCGTGAATCTCCCAACCAGCGAAAGAGGCAAAAAGGTTTGGGTTATGTTTTAATTGTCTAAAGAAGAGTCATCAAACAGGAGAGGGTATATCTGGAACTTGTCGTACTTGTAATTTGAAACACAATACGCTATTGCATTTTAATCATGAGTCGTTGAATGCTACACAATTTGATAATGCAATTACAACAATAAAATCCACCGTATTCACCATATTTGGCTCCCAATGCCCTTACTATTGTTTCCAAATTAAAAAAATTGGCTCGATGGACGACGTTTCATGTCGAACAAGGAGGTCATCAATGTCACAGATGTCAATTTTGAAGAACTTCCAACATCCTATGGTTTAAAAAATTTGGAAATAACGAGATTATAATGAAAAATAAAAAAAAAAAATTACGAAAAGAAAATTTTTCCATCTTTTCTAAGGACTTATTGATTGACCCATGTACAATGTTTGTCGCAAAGTTAACGAGACTTTTTCAAATACGCACATCCTCCAATGACGTTCTTCCAAAATTTCATGACCTACGGACAATTAGAAGCCGAGTTATTGCTTTATAAGTGAGTGTGTTTATAGCATCGGTCGAAAAGTGAACTTCGAACAAAGAACGAATATTAACTTATGTTTTAAACTTGGATAAACTTTTACTGAGACGTTTGAATTAATGAAACAAGTGTATGGTGACAATTGTATATCCCGTGCCACGTGCCAGAGTCCATGAGTGGTTTAAATGATTAAACAAGGTCGTGAGGACATCAAGGACGACGAGAAGTCAGAAAAGTTTCGTGATTACACCAAACAACATTGAAATTGTGCGTGAATTTATAAAAAAAAAAAAAAATGAGTCAAAATCTTCGTTGCGATACATGGCAATGGAATTGAATTTATCAATCACATATCACTTCTTTGCATTTTGATCGAAAAATTAGGGCTCAGGAAGGTTTGTTCCGTGAAAATGGAAAAGTCTCGTTTACTTTGCGACAGATCTTGTATGTAGTATATAACACTCATAGAGCAAGGGTGAAGGAAAGATTTATATGTACATTATCATCAATGGTTTGTAAATGAATAACTTTTTGATGATACGAATGGTGAGAAAATGATTGATTTGATATTTTCTTTGAATTCTTTAAGCAGGAATGCAAACTCTAAACCAACCAACAACTTAAATTTTGTCTTTAAAATTGCATTGAAAAATAGTAAAGTAAATGAACAAATGATATTCCTAATAATCATTTTTCTATTATTCTAAATTATACTGCATAAAATCAACATTGTGAGAATGTTGAAAAATGAAAAGAAAATCCACTTGAAATGAAATTTAATTTAAACTTCTTCTCATACAAAAAGAAAATTAGTAATGAAAAAACCAACAAAATCCATTCATAGATTTCATTTCATTCAATCAATGAGAAAACCTTCAAGAGCAGCAGCAGCAGCAGCAGCAGCAGCAGCAACAAAATCAGCGCTCATACTCGTCGTATATGTTAAAGATAAATCATCACATCACATAAATCCAAACATTTCATATAAACGAAGGAAAGAAAACTTACCCAACCGACGCAAATGTAGGAAATATTACTATGTCCAATAATATGGTATAGCAAAAAATATAAGAGAAATCACAACAAAATAGTGAAAAGATACAAAAGACGAATAAAGGCATACATACAGACAAGGACTCATTCACTCACTCACTCACTCACTCATCAAATAAGTACAGAAATAAAAAAATAAAAAAAAATGCTGAAAAAAAAGAAAGATATTCAACAAGAACAGGAAATAATATTAAGGCAAATGCATAAAAACAGGAGCAAGGATAGTAGATGGGCCCAGGACAAGGGACGTCGTGGGTATTGCGCAAGTTACAGGAAATCAAATTGTGTCTGTCGACAACATCATGGGAGCGTCTCCAAGTATTTTTCTACAATATATTAGATAATATAATGTGTGTGTATCTGTGTGCTGAGTTCTTGTCTGGGTATAGTATGGCATGGTATGAAAAAGCGTGAATATCAAGTTTGATGGATGTTTGAAAGAGCATCGAAAAAAAAGCAGAGCTCAAGGAGTCACAGAAGCTGTGACAATTTTCCATCAACGTGTTGTCAATAAAATAGATCATAATGATTGTTAATGATGATGAAGTCAGACACATTTTAGGTCATTTCCAACACATCACAACACAACTCAACTTAACTTAACTTAACAACATGAGGAAAGTTTAGAGAAAAAAAAAGCATAACATTTATTGAAAGGGGGGAGAGAAATAATAAACTTTGATAAGTTTGAAAGTCTATAATCCAATTCTTTTATAGCACATTTTTGACACAATTGAAGAACAATAATCGTAATGATTACTCAAATTTTTTTCATTATAAAAATTTGGTTGCAAAAATGCTTTTGGCATTTACTGCTTTTTTTGTTCATACTTTTTTTTTGTTCTTATCAAAATAAAATATGAAGAGGAAAAACTCTGTGGCCCCTTAGGTAACGCGATAAGTGAGCAAACGTATCTATATATACTTACATATACATAGATAGATAGATACATATGTATATGTATAAATGTATCTTTAATCGAAAAAAGAACTCACCTGTTTGTGTGTTTTTTTACTCTTTGTGTTGATGAATCGAGGGGGTGCTTGAATGGCGTTGAATAAAATTAGTTTTTTATATGTATATAATTTTTTTCTCCGTTGATTCGTTGGGATGGTTTTCTATCTTTATTTTTGGTATGTTTTCCTTTATATTTGTTTTCTTTTTTGTATCTCAATTTTTATCTTTTCTTTTTTCTTTTTTTTTTTTTGCTTGATACACGGCAGCGAATGAAGACTTCTACGTTGGCAGAGCTATGAAGATGATGATAACAACAACATAAACAACAAGAATACAGCAACGCAAAGCGTTAAAGACTGACTATTTATTTTTCACTTTGAAGTTCTTTTTTATTGTATTTTATTTTCTTTTTTGTATATTCTTTAATTTATTTGTTCGAGAAATGAATTTATTTTTTTCTCCGAAAAATAATTTTTATAATCTATTTCCTCGTTTGTTTTTCTTGTTTTATATTTTTTAACTGTCTGTCTTATTGACGCAAAGCACACTCCTGGCTTTTTTGTTTTCTTTTTGTTTTTAATAAAATTAATTTACAAAATTTTTTCATACGCTTTACAACACTAGCAGTTAGTTTGTAATTACTTTCACCACAGAAACAATTATAACAGCAACAAGAACAACAACTAACCATAATCACATTTAAGCGATAATTTAGTTTCATTTAAATCTATCTATATCCTACTAGTAGATACAAAACACACTTACTCACTCACTCAGTCAATCATTCTCTTAATAAGTATCTTAGTATGTTTACTTCTGTTTCTAAATACGATATGTGGATGTGGATGCTTAGTTAGAGAAAAGAAGAAAATTGTGCAGAAGTAGTAGATGATGAAACTTGGAATTTTATGTGAAATCAAGCAACAAGCAAAACCAGATATGGTTCTGTTGTTCTCAAATGTAAACTGAAAACTTTATGAAAATCACTGAATTTGTCATTAATTTAACCATTTTCAGGTTAAAGCCCTTTGTTGCCACATAAACCAGAACCAGGAACAGGCCAGCTTGTTTTTGAAACAGACCAGGAACAGAACACAATGTGTTAACCGAAATCTTGTATGATGTAAAAGACCAGAGTTCGCAAATAAATGCCAACCTTTTCATTAGGTTGTCAAGCAACCGGTTGTTAAGAAACCAAATGTAAAAGGGATCAAAACAACCTTGTAATTTATTTTTCGTTTTTTAATTTTTGTATACAACCATACAACTATACCGAAAACACGCTCCTCCGGCTTGCATCCAACATTCTTTTCTTAGCATTACTATATTTTGTCTGCTACAGTTTGAGTATTAATAAATAACACAGTTTGAGTTGCATTGTATTTTTATTGTACTTATAATCTTTTTGTCATTTAATGTGAGTTTGAATGGGAGGTACCCCTGCTGGTAACCCTAGGCTCATGAAATTTACATGGCTAATAGATACGGAACAGAAATTTATATTATCCAAGATACGTCAAAAAAAAAAAAAAAAACTTTTTTTAATAACAACATTAAGTGGTGGTTTGTATGAGAGGTACCCCTCCTGGTAACCCTAGGATCATGAAATTTACAATTTTGGTGGATATGGAACAGAAACTTATAGTATCTAAATTTCAGTTTGATACGCCAAAAAACAAAAAACTTTTTCTAATAACAACATTAATTTAAGTGGTGGTTTGTATGGGAGGTACCCCTTCTGGTAACCCTAGGATCATGAAATTTATATCGTTGGTGGATATGGACCAGAAACTTATAGTATCCAAATTTCAGTTTGATACGTTAAAAAACAAAAAACTTTTTCTAATAAGAACATTAATTTAAAACGGGGTTTATATGGGAGGTACCCCTCCTGGTAACCCTAGGATTATGAAATTTATATAGTTGGTGGATATGGACCAGAAACTCATAATAAAATGAAAAAAACATCAATCGTTTTGTAAACAGTCCAAAGAAGAAGAAACTTAGCGAATTTCTGTTTATAATGGATTTTGGCACTGACCGGGACCCTGATGAGCTTAGACCACCAGTTGTCTACTCCATAGTGTATCCGTCTGTGATTATGCAAATTCGGTAGCTTATCAGTTTTTGATCCAGTTGAATTGGATCAGATATTTCTCATTACAGTTTGCAGCTAATATGTCAATTTGTTTTCCACAGAGGTAATCCCAATATCTTTGCAACATCTTTGGCTTATATGAAGTTTATGTAAGTTATAAAGTTTGCTAAATTCTTGATAGTTTGTACGTATTTATTGGACTAATTTTTGATGAAACCTTTGGGTATTTATTAGTTATTGTAGGAAAAATAGGAAGAAATCAATTAAGAAAGACAATCTACACAATACGAGGTGCAGAAAATGAAGGTGAAATATCTGACTTTGACTATGAAATTTTATAGACTGGACAAATGGTTCTCAAAGATTATCATTACACACAATTTTTTAATTCTAGACATTTTATTGTCTTTGAGACAACTATGTTTTCTAATTGAAAAATGAAGATCAATTTAACAATACATATTCCTGAATTCCTTGAAATATGAATTGCGATCAAAAAGAGAACATGGCTAAATACAATATTAAAGTTCTTTTGTTGCTCATTATATTTAAAATTTTAATAGTTTTGAATTTTCAAATTTTTATTTAATTTCAATAAAATTAACTATTAAATATGTGTTTGTTTATTTAGGTATTTTGCTTATTATTCTCAGTTATCAGTTGAATAAATAAATAAATAAACAAATTCAACACACAAACAAACCATTAAACAATTGTTTAAAGTTAAATTTAAATTGAAATTGAATTTAAATTAAATTATGCATGGAACAATAACAAGACACAGTTACGAAAACAAAAAAAAAACTATTAAATAACAATTTGATTTGATCATTTCATAGAGAAAATAAAATTCATTTTTATTAAATGTAATTATTAAAATTGAATTTATGCACTTCTTCTTCTTCTTCTTCATCATCATCATCATCATCATCATCTACTTTATATGTATGAATATCATTTAATCAAATTAGAAACATGAAGATAAACGTTTTATAAAACGGTAACATAGCCACACAACTACACATGCATGAGTGTGTGAGTGTGTACATTTATAGATAGTACAATAAGTAAATTCAAATTTGAAAAACCGGCATTTGGCCAAATTTGAGTTGCACATTATTTGCTCTCGCTTATTACTCCTTTACTTTGCTCGCTCGCTTGCTTGTTACTTATTTTGTTTAGGCTTGACGCTCACCACTCTTACACTCTTATGCTCAATGCTCGCCCCATTTGGCGCTTAACACGTTTATTGATTGTTCCAGCCAAATAAAAACACAACAACAACAATAACAATTCACAACAAAACACCCAACTGTGCACGCACACTCCCACTTACACCACATCACATCAAATCACACCACACCACAATGCACCGCATTATCCAAGAGCCCCCCACAAACACTTTGTACCAAATCCAACAGCAACATCAACATCAACAACAACAATCAATGTCAGTAGCCAGAGCAATGAGACATATGTATGTTTGTATGTGTATTCTACTTGTGGTTGTTGTACATTTTTGCTCTTTCTTCTCCTCATAACTGTTTTTCCATGGCCCCGTTTGATTCCACGCACATAGTTTTTTTTTTCTTTTCAATTTTTGTTATTACAATCTCTCACTCGCTTGCTCTCTTGTTCTCTTCTCTCTCTCTCTCTCATACACACAAGTAAAGCTTTCTCACAGCACAACTCAACATACACACACACCTGTACATCTAGCAGTAAGTGAGAAGGTAAGAAAAGTAAGCAGCAATCGAAACTTAGAAGGTTTTGGCAAAACCAAAAATTTAAATATATTTAGAATTTTTTTTTTTGTGTTTGTTTTTTGGGTTTTTGTTTATTGCAATGAGAGAGCACTTGTTTTATTTTTTTGTTTGTATTACTATTAAACTTACTTGTAGAGATTTTAATTGATTTTTTTTTAAGCGTTGAACAATTATTTATTTAATGTGACGCTAAAACCAAACTCCGGCATACAATACTATCTTCTAACTTCACTCGATGGCAGATGGCACGCGTTACCTATTTATCTATTCAACCTATCAAGACTATGAAATTTGCTTAAAACTTTATTTTCATTATTTTGGCTTCACTTTCTGTGTTTTTGTTGCGCTCAATTACGAAAAAATTGAGATAGACGAAATTTCGTTGTTTTTGTTTTTGAAATTATGAATTTCATAAAAAACTCCATCCGCGAATGACAATCCAACCAACATGAGAATCCAAATACAACTAAATAATTTTATAAACAAACAAACGAGAAGAACGAGAATGAAGGATTGAAGGTGAATGAAGGTCAAAAAATAGCAGCAGATGTGGTCTTAAGGTCAAAAAATAGCAGCAGAGGCTGGCGTCACGTTTCAATCTCACTATTCCGCGTCTTTTGCTTCGGCAACGGTAATAATTTCCTTTTCAATTATGGTCATGTCTTTTAAGTACAAACTCACTATGCGCCACCTGGTGATATTTGTGATACTTGGAGCAAAGAGTATAAAACCAAAGACCATTAACAAAGACCATTAAAATATATTTATTTAATATAGTATATAATGTTTGTGAAAAATAATTATAATTATTATTATTTATTAGCAAGAGGAAGCCCGTAGACTGCGTCGCCAACGTCAGCGGCGAAATCAACGGCAACGGCGAGAGGAGACCTTCAATCAATTGGAGGAGATGCGGAAACTAATCCTGCAGCAGCAGTTGATGGCCGAGATCGTCGCCAGCAACGACCAACTAAAAAAAGAAAAGAAAAGAAATCAGCAACGCCATAAACGTTGGCAGCAAGCTGCTAAGAAGCGTAAGGAAGAAGAACAACTGCAACATCAGCAGTTAGCATTAAAACAAAAAATTTATAATGCTATCGCTGCATCCAACTCACGGCCCATGTTCAATGCAAGCAACAGGAGCAATGCCCGTCGGCAAAATAGAAGTACTCGGAACAGGAAGAATTCTGCTCGTAGCAATGCTTCATTTACGAGCGGAATTGTTCCTGGTCCGAGTAGAAGTACTGAAGCATCCAATGTAGATGAAAATTTAACAGATTTAAATTAATTTTTAACTAAAGTTGTTTTTAATTTTTTTTTGTATTTGTTAAATAAAATAAATGAAATCATCATTCATTTTTCTTCTCATTTATTTTAAAATAACGTGCTATAACTTTATACCCTATCAAGCTGCTCGGCAACCCTCCTTTCTTGAGTACATTTAAAATAACTCACAATTTTGAATAACATTTTCAACTATTGAGTGACTTTATCTTATCAAACACTAACAAACATCATCCAACATACCCCTTCTTCTATCGAACATCACACTTAAGAGAAACTCTACTAAAATTGAGAGATCTGTCTGCTCTATATGTTTTATACTCTAAATTGTTGCAGGCAAGTAAAAGCAGGGAACAGAAACTGATCATTGAGGAATGCAATAAGAAGATAGAAACGTTACAAACATGGTGTAAGAAATAGAGGTGGCGCCATTAGTTTACCGTTATGTGTCGTTCTCAATTTATGACGTCATTAACACATCAGTGTATATAACGCTGAAATAATTCATTTAGTGTTGAACATGATTTGAAATTGCATTGAAAATTGAAGAATTTGAAGGATATCAGTGTATAGAACGCTGAAATAATGAATTTAGTGTTGAACGTAATTTCAAAATGCAATGAAAATTGAAGAATTTGAAGAATTTTCATAGCACTGCTTCTTCAATTTTCAAATCATGTTCAACACTCATAAATTGAGAGTGAGTAAATTTCAAGAGCGTAAAAGGCCCTAGTGGCGGTACCTTGTATTATTGTATCATGCGTTACAAATTGAAGTGAAATGTTGGAAGGAGCATATCACTTCATTGGAAGAACGTTTGAATACATTGTACAAAAATACACAAAGTCTCTGAAGAGGCATCAAAGGATGCAATATTATTTGCGACTTTGATTCTGGAAAGGAAAAGGAGGAGGTATACTTCTGATGAGAAGAATTTACTGCTCTCCATTGCCTATCACTCTTCGAAGGCTTATGTATTTTTGAAAGATGGCCTACATTTTTTCTTGCCAACAAAACGTACCATTAGTAGATGGACGCCAATTCAGATGCTAAGACCAGGATTTGAGGCAATTGTTATAAAAAATCTAGAAACAATTTCCAAATCTTGGTCCGATGAAGATAAAAATTGCATCCTCCTTATGGATGAACTTTATCTCAGAACTGAATTGGAATACAATTCCGTATTTGACCAAATAGACGGGTTCGTAGATTACGGCAATGAACGTTTACCATATTTGGCGAAATCCGCACTATTTATAATGGCAAAAGGAATTTTTAAGCCTTGGAAATATGTTGTAAGTTTCTACTTCTCAGGAAGTAACATTCAACATTCAAGGCTTAAAGATGTTTTGCAAGAAAATATGAAAATTTTGGCAAAAATTGGTCTCAAAGTGAGAGGTATTGTGTCACACCTTGGTACCAACAATATAGCAGCTCTCAAGAATATCGTTGCAAATTCAGTAAGTGATAATTACTTCCTGAATGAGCACCATGGAAAAGTGTATTCAATTTCTGATTACGTGCACTTATTCAAAAACGTTAGAAACTTCTTATTGAAGTCTAACGTGACAACACCGTTTGGTGTTGTCTCATGGGATGTTCTACGGGAGATGTACGAAATTGATGTAGAATCACAAAGTGTACGCCTCGCTCCAAAGTTGTCTCATAGACACATCTATCCATGCAATTTTGATAAAATGAGCGTGAGCCTTGCAATGCAAGCCTTGAGTTTGACAAGTGCGGCAGGCATTGAATTTTTATATGAGAATAAACTGTTCGTTAATTCAGAAAATATTAAAAATGCCTTATCTACTGCACGTTTCATCAAATTCATTAACAATGGATTTGATATGCTAAATGGTAATTCCTTGTTTGATAAAAATCCATGGAAGAAACCGTATAGAAAAGATAACAGCAAAAGAGAAGAGATGTTATCATTTAAAAAAACATTCAGTGAATGTAATTTCGGTGAAAAAACAAACTTCTACAAAGCAATGATACGCACAATAGAATCTCTAGTCAATCTTAGCGATGATCTTCTAAATGAATGCACGAACTGTACGTTCATTTTGTTCCACAGATTTGCACAAGATAGCTTGGAGAACTTGTTTGGACAGTACCGAGCTAGTTTGGGCAATAACACGAACCCATCTCCTCGGGAAATTCAGCATTTGACAGCTAAACACTTGTCAATGAAAATAACAAGTAAGCAATATCTGCAAAATAAAAATTGTGAGAACGATGAAGATATCACATTAGATTGGATTCTTGGATTAGAAGTTTCCGAATCACTGAATGTATTCCTCAATGAGACCGAAATATCTTCTGACAGTATACCAAACCAATTGGAAACTCCTACTAGTAGTTCCAATGGCAATGTTGAGTATCAATTAACAGTAGCCGAAGAAGGTGCAAGTAGATACTTCACCGGCTATGTGTTGAAGGCAGTTACAAGCAAGAAGATTAAATGCTTGGACTGCAAGACTCTTTTTGAAACAACAAGTAACCTTCAACAACGTTCTGAAGGTTTCATAAAACTGAAAAATTATAGTGAGACTCAACTATTTTTGAAGAACCCAACAGATAAATGCTTCAATGTTTGCAACATTCATTTGTCTGTGTTCGCCAAAAGTTTTGAGTCCATTGCACATTTACCAAAGTTATTGGAAATAATGTGCAAGAAGTGCATTGAAGAGGTAAATCAGATTTTTCCTGATTGGTACAACGAAACAAATCCATGCAATTCTCATAGAATTGCTATTTTAAGTCATCAAATGCTGGTGTTACTTAGAAGGAAAAGTCATTGGACTCACAATGCATTGAAATTGTTGCAAAAAGGGACTGTTAAAGATAAGAAGCATTCACGTGAAATGAAGAAATTGAAAATAATGCAACACAACTAAGTTAGCATAATTTTCATCACATATGCTCTTATGCAATGGTGAATATGCCTAATGGGGAAATCAGCCATTCTTTAAGAAAAAAATGATTAACGCGCTGGAAGCAGTACCTCTATGGTGGTGTGGAAATCTGCTTTTTACACACGCAAAGAATCTGAAGGTTATGTCAAATTATGGTATTTATTGCATTGAAGGTTTTTAAATGTGCAGTTGTAAATATGGTTATAAAAATGGAAATGTTCTGATTCTGTTACATGTACTATTGTAAACATGAGTGAAAAAATAAATGAAAAATTTTAATAACATTTCAGAAGAGAATTTTGAGTTTTTCTCCTTTTGATTTCCTATTGCATTTAGTGCAAAAAATGCAAAATAACATTTCGAAAGAGAATTATGTGATGCAAAATGTTAATTTTGAGTTTTTTTCCTCTTGGTTTCCTCTTGTATTGAGTGCAAATAAGATGCAATTAAATCAATAGGTGGCGCAAAACGAATTTGTGCTTTAAATGCATGACCATTTCATTCGTCTCCACGTTGCAAACATTGAAGCATTTATCTGTTGGGTTCTTCAAAAATAGTTTTTTAGTTTCATTATTATTTTATTTCTATTAAAGTAATGCATTTTTGGTTTTTTATATTTTTTGGTTTCATTATTATTTTATTTCTATTAAAGTAATGAATTTTTGGAAAACATGAGTTGGTATTTTTTTTGTTTGTTTTTTTTATGAAGTAAACGATTCTTACCATGAACCATTTATCAAATGCTCATTGCACTCTATGAAGCTTCTTTCATTTCCGTAGGAAACGAATAGCTGCTCAGCAACACTCTTTTCTTGAGTACATTCAACAAAACTCACATTTTGCATTAACATTTGAGTGATTTGAGTGAGTCTGTTCCATCAAACCCCATCCAACACACTCAATTCACATTCCCCATGAAAGCAAAGAGGCACGCCGCTCATACTGAGAGCTCTGTCCAGTCTATATATTTTAATGGTCTTGATATGAGCATCTGAATGGATTTTATGCAACTTGACAGAAAGCTAGCAGCTGCAAATAGAGAGGAAGAGAATTGATTTTGTAGTAATTGACTTCTGCAATTCATTTATTCTCTTTGTTATGAATCAATGATCTTTTGTAATACTAAATTTTAAAAGGATATTATTTAATTTTTAATAATATTTAAGTTTTCGTGTTTGGATTTTTGCTTTCACATGGAAGAGTATTTTAATGGTCTTTGGTTTTATACTCTTTGACTGAGCAAAAATTATGCAGTTTTGTTTGTTTTGTTTGAAAATTTTTCTCGTTTTTGGCCTTCTGTTAATAACATAAAAATTATATAAAAATAAAATTTCACAAATGCAAAAGTTGTTTTTTATTAATTAATTAATTTGGCTGGTTAAAATGCCCTTCGTACAGATATGGAAAACTTAAAATTGTACTCTTAATAATTTGTATGTACAAAATCATTTTATATTCCTATTTTTTCCCCATTTTATTGACAGCTAATAAATTATTATCAGCTTTCCAAATGTCGCTCATTTCATTACTGAAAGATCTGTTAAGTGCATAATATTCTGTTGTTCACAGGAACAAATACTATAAAAAGTATAGACTGGACAAATGCAAATGACAAGTCAAATAAAAGGCAGATGTAGGCTCAGTGGCATAGACTGCGGCCCACGATTCAGACATCGAAGGATCAAATCCTGCTGATAGCGAAGTTGAGTTTTTTATATAAAATATAAGTTGTATAAATTGAAAATATAAAAGTTGCCGAAAAAGCTCGGTAATCCTGCCAACATTTGGAAGCATAAAGGGTCAGCGACAACACAGCACGCTTTTGGACGCCTTCGGCTTTATAAACATTTCATTGGCTTTCTACGCTTTCTAGTCTTTAAACAACAGAGCACGCTTCTCAACGTAAACAAAAAACAGCTGTTGTGAAATAAAAAAAAATTGTTTTGCTTTGGTATTTGTAATCATTTAATAAAAGAAACAAAAATGAATTCCACAATGAACATCGATTTATGTTTTTTTTTTATCTCTTCAACGGTAAATAAATGTAATGACATTGCTGTTTGCTTTTCACAAAAACAGGTTTTTGTAATTCACCACAACACCAAACAGTAATTTTTTGGATCGATAACAGGTATTATCGGTTCACCTATTCTCCACACTGGAAAGCCTCAGTAGTTGAAAGTTCACCAACTTTCGACGTTCATGCTTTCTAAGAACTATTGAAGCAGAAGCGTGCAAAGCCTGCGAAGCCACAAAGAGTGCTGTGTCGTCGCACCTTAACTTAGTATTCAGAAAACTAGGAAAAAAAACCACTACATTTCTCCTCATTTCAAAATTAATTTTCTACATAGAAAGGTTTATTTAAATTTAAAAATATAAGTCTTAGCAAGAAAAATGAAGACACTGAACACATGTTGTGATTGCTGCAGTCTTGCCGTAGAACTTATTATTATCGGCGTCGTCCATATTTTCAGCGGAGCACTGTCATTTTTGGAAACACTTATAATCGAAACACTCGTTCTGAAAATAATATGTTATGTCTGTTGTGCTATCTTATTAATTGCCGGTGTTTGTTGTTTTTTTGCTGTTTGCTTTGAAAGTTAACATATCCTTTGGATGGAAACCAAATAATCAATTTTATCATTTCACCAATCACGAATTATTGTTGCGGTATTTATAGTACTGGAAATAATAATAATGATGGGGCTTATCAGTATGATAATTACAATTGCCAAAATCGAAAAAGGACAAAAGAACTTCGTCCATGTCTATATTACTTTTTATACTTTTAGATACTTTTTAGTTGTGCGTTATTCCTATTATGGTGAACTCGAAGATGACGAATAAAAGAGGGTTCTACAATTCATCAAAATCATGAAAAACGAACTCAAATATGCTGATTCATACATGTGTAAGCAAACCGATGACCTTAAATCTAATGATGTTATTACAATTGTTTTTTGTATACCGTTTCGTTTTTCTTAAGGCCCCCACAAATCTGCTGGCTCCCAAGTGTTGTCAAGTATATGGTGTACTTTAAAAGTAACAGACATTTAAGTTTAGTATTCTAAACATCAAAGCAAACATCGGAAACTCCATCTAAATTATTAACTTAGTATTCAGAAAACTAGTAAAAGGCCACAACATTTTTTCTCATTTCAAAATTAATTTCTACATAAAAATATTTATAAATTTAAAAACACAATTCTTAGCAATAAAAATGAAGCCACTGAAAACATGTTGCGGTTGCTGCAGTCTTTCCGTAGGACTTATTATTATCGGCGTTCTCCTTATTCTGAATGGAATTTGGTTAACTCTGGCGGTACTACAAGACGAGAGCGACAACCTCTTTTACAAAATAGTCGTTGGTGTTTTTGTTGTTGTTGCCTTTATTGCCGGTATTTGTAGTATACTTGCTGTGTGTTTAGTAAGTTAACATCATATCTCCTTTCAATGGGAACCAATCAATCAATTTAATCATTTCAGCAATCACGAATATGTCTTACGGTATTCGTGATAACGCTAATAATTTCTATAATTGGCAATATTATCGTTGTGATATATGTGATTGCTGCGGACATTGAGTTAAAGGAACCTAAATCGAAAACTATATACGCATTGTCAGTAGGCGTTTCCTGTCTTATTACAGTATACTGTTTAGCTGTGGGTTATTCATACTATGATGAAGTCGATGATGACTAACAGAGGGTTCTGTAACTCATAAAAATCATGTAAGGGTTCGGTGACTTTAAATCTAATGATGTTATTACAATTATTTTATGTTTACTGTTTCGTTTCTTCCAAGGCGCCCACAAATCTGCTAGCTCCCAAGTGTTGTCAAGCATATGGTGTACTTTAAAAGTAACAGACATTTAAGTTTTGGATTCTAAACATCAAAGCAATCATTGGAAACTCCATTTAAATTATTAACTTTGTATACAGAAAACAAGCAATAAAGCACTACATTTCTTCTCATTTCAAAATTATTTCTACATAGAAAGGTTTATAAATTTAAAAACACAAATCTTAGCAATAAAAATGAAGCCACTGAAAACATGTTGCTGCTGCTGCAGTCTTGCCGTAGGACTTATTATTATCGGCGTTCTCCTTATTTTGATTGGAATTTGGTTAATTGTGGAGGCACTACAATACGAAGAACTCTGGCTCGAAATAGTCACTGTTGTTATTGCTGTTGTCTTCTTAATTGCCGCTATTTGTAGTATACTTGCTGTGTGTTTAGCAAGTTAACATCAAATCTCCTTTCAATGGGAACCAATCAATCAATTTAATCATTTCAGCAATCACGAATATGTCTTACGGTATTTATGATAACGCAAATAATAATAATAAGCATGTGGTGTACTTTAAAAGAAACAGACATTTAAGTTTTGTAGTCTGAACATCAAAGCAAACATCCGAAACTCCATCTAAATTATTTACTTAGTTTGAAGAAAAGTAAAAAGAAAGCTCTAAATTCTTTGACATACTAAAATTTATGTTTAAAAAATTGTATATAGAATCCTATCGAACAGATTATAAATTACATATATATAAATATAAAACACAATGCAACACATTACATTTAAGCTTCTTTAAAATGATAAACAGATTTCATTAAAGTAGACTTTCGTTTACAAGGTAATTTTCTTTGCCCAGTAATAAATGAATCAGAGCTAAAAATCAATCTTTGAATTAAATCTGTGTTATATTTTCCTGGTATGCTGCAGTCTAAATTTAATTATGTCCTCGTTTTTTGCCTTAGCTGCTTTCTCAGATAGTTTCCCCATCGATAATGGCGCGTGGTCTATGACACCTACAGCGTGAATCAAAATTTTGTGAACAGAGTGGAGAAGGTAATACCAAGGATACATCTCAATTAGATTTTTAGCAGTATTCCAAAATGTTCAGCATTGATTTTGTATTCTGAAGACTAGCCTGTAATAATGTTGCACATCTTCCAATCAATGTTTTTCTTTATACCAGTAAATTCAGCAACTGTATCTAGAAATTTTTATGAAAAAATCTTCTTGTCTCTTGATTCGTTTGTAATCTTGTAATTTTTACGAAATTTTTGTTTCTTTTTCATTTTCGGACCTGATTTGTCACTTTTTTTAGATCCAGTTAATATGAAACATGAAGCAGATATTTAAACAATTGGATATATAAATGAACTGGTGATCATCAAAATTTGAACTTCTTTTATGAGTAATTTTTCCATTTTTTCAAACAACTGGCAGTCACTGCACACATAAAAAATACACATTAGCAAACAATGACTTAACAAAAAGCATACCACATATAAATAAATAAGTATATTTAAAATAAAGTTAATAGTTTTGGATTTTTCTTGGATCATTTGTTTTATTTATTCGAACAGTATTTATAATTATTTTTGATTTTAAGAGTGAACACTTTATCCTCACTTCTGATCATGATACAATAAATCAAGGTAGCGACAGTAGTTTACAGTTATGTGGTTCTCTCTCAAAAATATACTTACGCTCTTCTTCATATGTTGCTATTTATGAATTTTTAGTTTATATATGTAATAATGTGCATTTTTAACTGTCAGAAATTTGGAATTTGTGTGAAAAATAGAAATGTTGCTGTTTTGTTTATTAATTTGTTGTCTTATTCGTTTTTTTTTGTGTGTTATGTTCAACACTAAATGCGTATTTTTTCAGCGTTTAAGCACACTGATATGCTTATAAATATTGGAAGTACATGTGATATGTATACAATGTAAACAGTAGAACTGATCAAAACTTGTCAAACTGTGGAAACTTGTCAAACTGTAATGTGAAACGTATTGCCAATGCATTATATTTCAGTCAGTTGGCAGATCAGCTCATATTCATTCTTCCACTCTTCCCCGGTTTCCCCTATCCAATGATGAGCGTTTGGTGAATTTGTAACGAGTTCCTTTTCACTTTTCTTCTTTAGAAAATCTAAATATCTAAACAATATAAAATTTTAATTGTAATTCATTCTTCCCTATGGCAAAGGAGAGAAAGAAGGTTACCTTTGACTATGACAAAGTTGTAATAAGAAATATTATATTATTGATTTGAACAGGTGTAGCACGTAATACCTAACTCTTTAACCGTTCAAATTGCAATTTCCAGTCAGCCCAGCTTTTGCGAAGATTATAAATGAACATAAAAACAGGGAATGTTGTTAAAAAGAGTTTTATGTTGGCATATGCTTCATGGACTATCGATTTTTTTTACAGGAAATTATTTAGGGAGTTAATTTGAAAATTTGAAATTGAAATCCATCAAATGAATTAATTTCGCAAACACATTCAATGTATTGCACAAATTCATAGGTACTAGGAGCGACCAGTGCTCGAAATTCGACCACCCCGCCGGAAGAAAGACAAAAAGTATTTAATCGTGTGAGACAAACTCAATTTTTAGGGTTTCGTACCCAAATGGTGCTAACGGGACCCGATTACTTAGCTTCCGCCGTCCATCCGTCCGTCCGTCCGTCCGGCCGACTCCGCTGTATCTCATGAACCGTAATATCTTGACAGTTGACATTTTCACAGAATGTGTATTTCTATTGTCATGATAGCAACAAATACTAAATCTAAAATGCAAGAACGTGTGCTCCAATATGCACTGCGCACAGTTTTAGAAGCTTTGTGATTACAATTACACAACAACAACATGTAGCTTGCTTGCCCGCGAACATTGCTTTGTTTGCATCAGAGAAAGAGAGAGAGAGAGAGAGAGAGAGAGAGAGAGAAGAGAGAGAAAGGGAGAGATCATGTGTTTGTGTAGATTGTTGGAGGGTATGACTTTTTTATACATAGTTGTGTTTGTGAAATTATTTAATTGTTTTTACTCCAAAAATACCCTACATATGACAATGATACATTTTTTACCAAAGCCGGTTATATAGTTTAAGCTTAAGTTTGATCATTAGGCAACGTGTTCCCGTATTTATATGATGATGATGATGTTATATATGTAGATATTAATTGAAATGAATACATAAGTAAATACATACGTACATTGTACATAATATGTAAATTAACACCTACAAGTATTCAAACAGTCCTCACCTTCAATGCGAGACAGAGATGTGCAGTGAAGCAGGATAATTAACAACGAATCTTTCTTTCATGAAACCTTTGCTCATTATTACAATAAGCTTCGCGAACTTAATTATACTGGTTCAACGCACATCTCTGATGCGAGATGCTGTTCTCTTTTAAGGTATATTCCTGCCTTAAGAAAGGAAGGTTGCATGCAACCCGGAGGAGCGTGAAGAGTATTACATCTTTGGCATAGCCAATGGTAGCCTTCTTTCTGGTTTTTGCTTGCTTTGGTTCTTTTGTTTGTTTTGATTCTTTGGTTGTATAATTGATTCCACTGTTCTATGCTTACCGCTGATCTGATGCCAAAACTATCACAACCCCGACAAATCACAATCAACTGTTCCAATACAAATAATCCAACCTCAAGTGATCACGTGGCTGATTTCAGCACAAGTACGACTATTACAACAGATCCAATGAGCAATATAAACAGTAGCTCTGCAATTCCTGTCCAAACTATTCGCCCATTCATACTGCCTAAGCCTGCTGAATCAACTTGAAACACAAACTATTCCAATTAGAAAATCGATAACATTACATCAAACTCCACATAAGTGTATCACCGAATACGCCAACTCAACAGGAACCCAGCAGTGCCAGTCTTAATCCCCACATCACAATTACCATCTGAAGCTTCTCCAAATCGAATGTTTGTTAACTGTGTATCATTAGATATCCATCACAATAGTTTAGACAACATTTATTCCTCTCCGGTGTTAAGTAATAGCTAAACAAATAACCAATTGAGATATCTTCATCAAATTCTTTCCACCCATCGGAATCGTTATCACACTCCGCCTTATGCAGTGAGAACTCAGGTACTGTTTCGCCACTTGGCAAGAGTCGAAGTTTCCACTCGCGGGATTTGATGGGTTGGAAAATGCGTATTAGAATCATGATCTGATCTGTGTAAGGTAATTTACTGGCAAACTTTAAAGTACAGCACGCTTTATTGAGGTGCAAACAAAAACAAGTTCGTTTTCGCTCTAATAAGATGGATAAAAATGTCGTGATAAGTGCGCGCCCTTCAAATATTTGAAATTAAATTCAAAATTCATGAAACTACAAATTCATTAAAATTTAATTTATTTTAAATAATCAATAATCAAACCCGTATCTATTCCAGTTCAAATTGTCCAGTTGGTATAATATTTGTTCTTATGAGAACACAGTTCACTCAATAGGAGGGAGGGCCAAGCAGATGAATTTAACCATAATTTGTTGTTGGGTATGCAAATATTTAAAATAAGAAGAAGAGCTTCGTTTTGTGTATTCTATTCGTTTTATTCAACCGTTGGTTGCTGCTTCTCACTACACATGCATACATGCATATATGCTAGTCGTTCGAAAATGAACGCTTCATTAATGAGCGATTCATTTATGAAGAAAATCGAAATCACTCACGTTCGCGTATGAGGAAACAAAAAAAACAATTTTTCGCCCGCTCTCGTGCATGAGAAGAAAATAATATTTTTATTTTTTTCATACGTGAATCTGAGCAAAAGAAAATAAAACAAAACGCTCTCGCTCGCATGTGAGTATTTCGGTACTCTGAATTTAACTTCACAGTGCCAAGGAATTTTTCAAGAAACAAATTGGATTTTTGATGACAATTTGAGTTAATTGGGAATTTGTAGTGCTTCATGTGTTTTACCTTATTTTGAGCGACATACGTCAAATGAATATTAATGGACTTATTCAATATTTAAATGCTTCATGTCACATGCTTGATGGTAAATATAACCCAATTCAATACAATGCATTCTCATATTCATGAAGCGGAAGCTGAGGTGATTTCCGCTGTCTGTTGAACAGCTGATAGTGAATTATAAAAAGTGATACCAAGCTGCACAATTTATGCTCGTCAAGCATATCAGCTGCTTCGATTTTGTACGTAGCAAAATTGAATTTTAATTTTAATAATTCATTGCACCGACCAACCAATAGAATGAAGAAAGTTCTAGTTACCGGTGGCACTGGACTTGTAGGCAAAGCCTTGGACGCTGTTATCAAGAAGGTGCAACCAATTGATGAGGATTGGTACTTTGCCGGTTCTGCCGAAGCAGATTTGACGTAAGTTTCGCCCAAGTGAAAGTGCAACAAGTAAACAAATGCATATGTAGAAATTATTTGATCCCACAGCGATCTAATTGCAACACGTAAGTTGTTTGAAAAGGTGCAACCCACACATGTTATACACCTGGCAGCTATGGTGGGTGGCTTATTTCACAATATGAATAACAATTTGGATTTTTTGGTAATGTAAAAGAGGAAACACCACTGTAAATCTTGTGTCTTGACATTTATTACAATTTTAGCGCAAAAATCTACAAATTAATGATAATGTACTGCAAACAGCACAAGAAACTGGTTGCACAAAAGTTATTTCATGCCTCTCCACTTGTATCTTTCCCGATACGACAACATATCCCATTGACGAGACTATGGTGCATAATGGACCACCACATCCATCCAATTATGGCTATTCGTATGCCAAGCGTTTGATCGATATACAAAATCATGCTTATCATGATAAACATGGCAGTCTATTCACTTCGGTAATCCCTTGTAATATTTATGGACCACACGATAACTACAAACCAGATGTCAGTCATGTTATACCAGGAATGATTTATCGCATGCACAAAGTCCGTACAGAAGAACCTGCGAAGCCTGAAACTGAAAAGGTTTTCACAGTCTATGGCAGTGGTAAGCCATTGCGACAATTTATTTACTCACATGACTTAGCGGAACTCATGATTTGGGTTTTGAGAAACTACAATAGCATTGAACCAATCATATTGAGTGTTGATGAAAACGACGAAGTGACAATCTATGATGTTGCATTAGCAATTGCAAAAGCATTTGATTTTAAGGTAATGGACGTATTGTATATGTACCAGTGATATTATTTGAACATGTGTATTTCAATTTTCATAGGGTCTAATTGTCTGTGATACTACAAAGGCTGATGGACAATTTAAGAAGACTGCCTCAAATCGTAAACTACGCTCACTTTTGCCTGATTTCAAATTCAGTGACTTTGAAGCTTCAATTGAGACTTCGGTCAAATGGTTTGTGGATAATATTGATAAAGCGAGGATTTAAAATTGACTAGATCTTCCAATCATCCCAATTTCCATCAGTTAAATTTTGTTAATTCCAAAAAAAAAAAAAAGACATAAATAAATGAAAAATTTTGTATTTATCTAAATAAATTTTCTTTATTTAAAATTATTAAATTAAAAACTAAATTTAGATGCGTAGTGGATACTTTATACATTTATAGGATAATAAAAATAATAGTAAAATTATTGTAAGATATCAGAAGAGAAAAGTTATTAATGCCGGACAGGAGAAAAAAACATAAAATTGATAAAGATAATTTCATTGTGAACTGCTTGCTTAAAATTAAATTTCATTTGTGCTGTTTTATTGTTGTTTTTGTTAATTTTATTGGCAAAGAAGAAGAAACTAAACTTAAAATTAAATATTTTTACATTTTTATTTATATATTTTTATATTTTATATTTTGTATATTTTCTTATTCTTCATTTTATCTTTTATTTTAATGTGTTTTAATCTAATTTTTCTTTTAATTTTTTTATAAATTGAAAGAAAATTTAAGATGAGTTGTTGATTTCAGAAGGGTTTATAGAGCATAGAGGAGTAGAGAATGTAATTAGAGTGAAGAAGATCCTTGTCCTTATTTCGGTTATACATAGTAGTTAGTATAATATATGGATGAGCGAGCATGTGCTTTGTGTAGGGTGTAGAATGAATGAGTGGTGTGTGAGTGTGTGTGGTGTTTTCAATAAATAAAATAGCTGAACTGAGTTAGAGGAAGCCAAGGGCTGAGACAGAGACATGAATTTATGTAGTATATGTATGCATGTAAAATTGTGTGGATCAGGAAGAAAGGCAAGTTAGAGAATAATTACATAACAGCAGCGCATCGTTGGCTAAACTAAACTAAATTAGTTAAACTCTAAGAAAAAAATGCACAAAAAGCTTATACAAATTTCAAATGTCTAGGCTTTTTGATAAATTTCTAAGCTAATGAAATCATCATCACTCCTTAATTGAGATGCGCTTAGCTGTCTGTCAGATTGAGATTTGCTTTTTAAGTTGAAATACTTAAATTTAGACACGCTTCAGCAATAGAGGCCTATTTCTATCGGCGAATGCTGTGTTAATCCATTTAACATCGGGTTTGGAGAAGCGCACAGATTGACCCTCACCGCAACTGTTTTCGGCACTGAAGACACCCTTTAGACGAACACTGGATCCACTACCGCAAGCAAGAGCGCTACCAGCATCAAATTCACAGGCATCGAACTTGGTGGCACTACAAACTGAGGTGCCATCAGCACCACAATCACTGCGTGACAATGGTGATGTGTTGGTCACATGCATGACAGCGCCTTCTTCATGAACTGCAAGTGTTTTTGGAATTCAAGTTAAATAGACATCACTAGATAAAATATGTGGATCACTTACTTTGCAGAGCCTGTTTGCCCCATCCAGTGGTAACACATTGTTCCGAAGGACTAGGATCTGCATCGCTAATGCAAATAGGTTGAATATGAGTAGCGAATTCGAGACGATTCTGTAGGCGTATGATGGCCATGTCATTGGCACCAGTCGATGGATTGAATTCGGGATGAGAGTCAATGGTCTTAGCAGCAACCAATTGGAATGGTAATGGTTCATTGGTGCTTCCCAATTCCCATTCTCCGGCCTTAACGCGAACATCATTAACAGAAACACTAAAAATAAAAGACTATGAAATAATGAGTCCCCGGACAATGTTAACAATTAACTTACCCTTGAACACATGTGGCTGTTGTCAAAACGAATTCATCACCAATAATGGCACCACCACAAAGCAATGACTTAGTTGATTCCTTCAAGATCATTGCTTGCCATGGGATTTCAGCAAAATTAGCATCCAAATCCTTGATACCAGCAGGTTTGGTGTTCTTGTTGCGGCTTGCACAAACGCCAGCCAAATTGACGGGCCATGGATCAACATAGTTTGAGTCACGACAACATTTACCTGGTGCACCAGAGTCAGGCAACAGACAATCGGTAAGTGGTACACGGAAAGCTGCTTGCATGGGTGTCAATTCAACAGGAGTATCGGTTATCACACCAATGGTGTTGCAATAGTTCTCGGCTGTGCAGACCAAAGCAGAAGCGCATTTGGAAAAGTGTTTAGGTGCCTCTTGATCTTGTCCTGGGAATTTGGGTGTTGGGAAGATTTGTGGTGACAATAGATCTTCGCCGCGGTAGACTGGTTTCTCATTGGATGGCTGTGATTCACGATCGGGTTCATAGCGAGGTGGCTGAGATACTGGACGATCACGATGAGGAATCTCGTTCTGGGAGACAGGTGGCAAGTACTCGTTGGTGGGACGACGTGTAGGCTGAGTTGGTTGTGGGCGATAGGCAGGCTGAGTGGATTGTGGCTGTGGTTGTGGTTGTGGACGGTAGGCGGGTTGAGTGGATTGCGGTTGAGGTTGACGGTAAGTAGACTGTGGTTGTGGTTGTGGACGGTAGGCGGGCTGAGTAGATTGTGGTTGTGGTTGTGGACGGTAAGCAGGTTGAGTGGATTGTGGTTGAGGTTGTGGACGATAGCCAGGTTGTGTTGATTGAGGTTGTGGCTGTGGACGGTAGGCTGGTTGAGTTGATTGGGGTTGTGGCTGTGGACGGTAGACAGGAGGAGTTGGTTGAGGACGTGATTGTGTTGGTTGTGGTCTATAGGCTGGTTGTGTGGATTGTGTTTGATACGATGGTTGTGGACGTGTCGATTGTGGTGGCAGATATTCATTGGTTGGTCTCGCCGATTGTGGTGGTGTCGTTGGTTGAGGTTGTGGTCGATACGAGGGTTGAGTTGGACGTTGTGCTGGTACAGTTGGGTTCGTTGGCAAGGGGAATGTCTTCTCGGGTAAGTTGAAAATGTAACCATCTTCGGTTAATGTGGTTGATGGCATGCGGCAGCAGATTTCTGGCGCATAACAACGGTTGGACTATAAATAAAAAAAAAATAATGAAAAGAAAAAAGATGATTATTATAAATGAGCTGATGACCGGTTAAAGGTTTTCATTTATTGGCAATAACAACAACATTTGATATTCTCTTTCGAGGCATTCATTTTGTGGCACATAAATTAGCACCAGCAGTAGCAGCAGCATCATTATATACAAGTACAATATATACGAGTATGTGCATGTCGTGCTTTGAAGTCCATGAGTTAGCATATTAAATTACAGCAACAGCACCAACAGTACCAACAGCAGCATCAGCTTCAGAAGTAATAACAACAACGACAATGGTTACAATGCAACCTGGCCATTAAAGTGGCCAGCCAATGTTGCTGTCAATTCTTATGTTGTTGGTTTGGTTCAGCTGGCTGACTGTTGATGGTAGAGTTTTGGTAGCAGCACAAATGGTAACGTCATGGTTGCTGCTGCTGCTGCTGCTGCTGCTACCGGAGGGGCGAGAGCTAGTGAGGATTGTTAACGTTAACCCAGAAATTTGCAGTTTCATGGTGCTGCAATCATGGCACCATATTGCACCTACTAAAGTTTAAATGAATCTTCATTCCACTTCACTTCATTTTACTCCATTCAAACATCTTCTTGATGCATACTAGTACAACACCAATGTTTCGAGGTGTAATTTTTATGGCAACAACTTGCCATACTCAATGAGTTGGCATAGCTTAATTTGATTTTATTTGGAATTTGCTTTTGCATGCATACTTTAGATGATGATGATGATGATCATGATGGTGGTGATGATGATGATGATGATGATGATGTAGAGCTTTCTTTGTTATAACTAAGATTTGCCAAGTGCAACCACAGTAACATAACCAAACATAGCAACAGCAATAGCTATAGCAATTGCATATAAATTAGCATATTTTGAAATTGTTTGAACATTTATACAATTCAAGTTTGTGACTTTAGTCTTTTGCATTTTATTTAATTTTTGTATTGCTGATTCATCGTGTAAACTAAAGCGTAATGCAATTGCTACCTACTTACTAATAAAGAAAATCAATATCAAATCAAAGCTACTATTGTACGCGTACATATACATTAAATAATAATCAATATTTATTATTTTGATCACACTCAGTCAGTCAGTTAGTCATAGGGTCGAGTCAAACAACTCAATTGATTTATACAAAATATGTATTTGCATTTAGCATGGAACCTATGCAGTAGGCGTTTCCTAAACGCCTCCCATGAAAAATGTACGTTTATTTTGCAATTTGTCAAAGTTTCAGTAGCATAAACAAAAATCAACAAACAACAATCAGCAAACAACAAATGTTATTGTATTGTAAATATATGAGTGAGTTTAAAGAAGTTAAGCTGCAGAATCGTTGAATACTAAAAGAACCGGTTAAATGATAGCATATGTATTTATTATTTATGTTTTTGTTTTTCTTTCATTAATTTATTAATTATTTAATTAATGAAGAAAAATCAAAGGTAGCGCGCTACCTAAAACAATATACAAACTTATATGTATGTTTCGATCTCCTCCCATATCACAAAAGGTATTTCGGTTGTGTTGTGTGTTGTTTGAAAAAATGTTTAAATTTGCATAAAAATGTCACCTTTTAACTGGTCTTGCAAAGTGTCAAAATAATTTTTAATTATGAAATGGAGTTTAATTAAAATTAAAATTAAAATAAAATCAAAATCATTGTGTTTAAGATAAAATATTCATATTTTTTTTGTTGTGTTTGAAATATCAAATTTTGTTTAAAAATAATTTCTTTTTAAACACTTTTTATATTTTTTGTGTTGTTAACTTCATCGTGTTTGTCTCATGTTGTGATTATGATTTGAATTTTATTATTATTATTAATTAGTTTTTAATTTTTAATATATTTTTCTTCATTTGGGCTAAGCAGTTTACAACAAATATTGTTACCGCCCGAAATGGGCAAAGTTCAAATAGAATTTACATATTAATTATATTTGTTTCAAAACATTAAGATATTTGATCATTAATGGAGAAACATCATTTGAATATAAGTATATGTCACTTATGTGGATATTCACAATTTCTTGGCGTGTGATATTTGTGAAAGAATGGAGAGATAGGCACTTGAAAAATAAACAAAAATTAAGTAAACAGGTTTTTTATACACGATCTAATATGGGAAAAGCCATGTTATATGCGCTAGGCAGAGTCATACAAAATAAGAAGTTCATTCACGAGCCACAATTAGCACTAGAGTGCCGTTTTGAAACCAATTCCTCGCCGAACGCAATCAGTATTAGTAAATCCAACCTGTCGAATTTAGGTATTTTAATAAATCACCCGGACATGTGACTGAACAGTCCGAGAGGTTGTTGATGATGTATTTGCCCTGAAACTATTTCTAGTTTTTACCAGGGCTGGACATTGACATAGAAAGTGGATGTGAGACTCCTCTTCCTCTTCGTTTTCTCAGCTTCTACACTGACTTCTGAACCTAGTCTCTCCGCGTGAGTTCCTACACACCAGTGACCAGTAAAAACCGCTGTTAGCCTTGCGGTATCCGAGCGTCTTCTGTTGATGAGTCTAAGTGACCTATATTCGTTGTAACTAGGCCAGGTGACACATGTCACTCTGCAACATTCAAGATCTTTCCACCGCCTATTAGCCAGCTGACGGAAATACAGGAAGTTGCTCCTCTTGACGTGTGAATTTACAAAAGATAAAAAAACTTTGAAGTCAGGAAACAAAAGCTGACAAGATCAGATGTAAGTAATTTCGACTTTGATAACTTGCTAATACCGACTAGGTCGATGGCATTTCAATTAGACTATGTTATGATGTTAATAACCATCTTTATGAAATGAAACTCGAACTTATGATCAGAATTTCTAATTTCTTGAATTTGCTCAATAGGAGTCAATACTCTTTATCACTACTACTACTATTTTAAACTTGATAAACTGATAAGTTGGGCATTTTAGGACATTGCTTTCATAGCAAGTACTACTTTTCTCTTCCTAATCTTCTTAAATAAACAATCTGTGGTTTTTAACAATCTTACGCGTTCTCAGCGTTCATGTGTCAATGTTCTTGTCATAATTGATTGCCACCAACATTATATGTGTGGGTTCTTTCTCTTGAATGAGTGAGATGCGATCAATTGGTATCGATGTGTTAAAATATTATTTGATATTTTTGACAAAGACTACTTGATTGATATTAAAATATGTCTCTAGGCTTTATAAGCAAAGTTTTATCCACCAATTTGTTGACAATATTAAACAATTACAAACTACAGATATGTGCCAACTTTTATTGTGATCGGTCAAACTTTTTTCAGAGTCCATCTCCGTCAAACTAAATTTCACTTCCATTTTTATATATATACATATATAGATTAACTCATATTAAAGATGTTCTATTGTATGTATTTTAGTGTAGTTTAACTGTGAATACAAATTCGAATTTTTTTAATCCGAAGATTTGCATACAAAAATATACATATGAGTTCAATTATCACTGGTTATGCAATGCCATATGAATATCATTCTGCTTAGGAATGGTATATGTAAGCTTTTCGACTTAACATCCACTTATTGCGCTTGTAAAGCTGTTAGCAACAATTTATAACTTTGATTATCAATAGAAAGTGAATCATCATTCAGTGGATTTTGGATCAATTGAAATTAATTTATTTTTATTGCATTTTCTAAATAAATTTCAAATACATTCCATTCTTATGCAAATTTCTATTTGAAATAATTGTGTCAACGAATTTATTTATGTTTAGTTCGTATAATTAATGATATTTTAAGCATTTTTATTGTTGCTATTTGGTTATGCAATCGTAAAAAAATATAGCAAATTAAAATTCCAATGTTTTATTTTGTTAACCCACAACAACAAAAATGGAATCTTTTATGCATAAAAATTCACACGCAGGTAAGAATAAGAATAATAACAACGACAATAATACACAGTTACACCCACCACAGCAACAACAACAACAACAACAACAACATCATAATGATCATTTTAACACCAACAATAATAACAAATAAGATTGTCAAAAGCGACCTCGATGTCTTTATTGGCAATTCGCGCAATTTGTAACTCATATTTCACAGCAACAGCACAGGCTGCATGCATCGTCAACAAAAGAATAAGAAAAACAAAAATAAAAAAAAAATGAAAAAGATAAAAATTGAAGCATTAAATGACAACAGAAGCTGCTAAGCGTTTTAAATGGCAAAATAATGTGCACATTTGTTTAAATTAAAAAAATATACAATAAAATATATATTTTTGGAAATGAAAAAATATGTGCATAAGATAAAAATATGTATTATCATTGTAGTACAAACGAATATTAATAGCATTAATTATAATGAATGCGCTCTTGCTACTTGTATCTGTGAGACTCTTGGGTTTATATGTCCTCATACTTTATGATTATTGCGTATATAATATACAAGTAATATAACTTATATGGTACACATAGTACGTATATCTGTTTGACAAGCATAAAGTGATAACTAAATATACCTTCATATTTTCATATGTGAAATCTGCTTGCTGTTGTTGTTGTCCTTCTGGTTTTGGAATTTTATTCATTTAATTTTCTTATCATAATCAAGTTGAACTCTATGCAATTCTACTACTTATCATATTCGTATAATATGTTGTATGTATAAATGACCCTCTGTTGTAATTTTCATCAATTAAGAAGCGTTTATCAAAAATTTATCTTAATGTAGACATCACTCATACGCAATGTTATGCGACACATAAAATTTTATATATAATAAACATTAAAAAAATGGTAAATTGGTAAACAATGACAATAAAATCAACTGATGGGTCTACTGGTTTTCATAACATACAATATACTATAAAATATAAAACCATTCTGCTATACTCGTATTATAAAATATCAGTTTAAAGTAAAACAGAAATGCCTACATAAAAATAAATTACACATGATCGATCATTTCAGGCGTTTCAAGATAACGAAAAGCTAACGAACGCCAGCCAAGAAAAAATGATAAAAAATTGTCGCTGTAATTTGTTAATAGCATTGTTGCTATTACATTAATGTATGTATATGGTATATTATATATATATATATATATATACTCATATATTGAATATGTACATATTATTTTGATGTCATTGCTAAGTGTTGCCAGCAGCTGTTTAAATTATGTGAACGTCGAAGATGTGACAAAGACGACGAGGCAACTTGATTTTGGGGTTTTATTTTTTGACTTGACAATTTTAAGCGGCATTTTTTGTATACCTTTTACACTATATACTGTTAATAATGTATCACTTTGTCAAGAAGTTTGTAACAAATACAAGTAGAATCCCATAAAATATACTCGGAAAGAGCATCACCACATTCTTCGAAAGCATGTGTCTTAGTTTAACAGCTATTAAGCTGAAATTTGACATGAAGGCTTCTTATTGTCGTACACAGATAATGTATTTTATCACAGCAATATATAGTTGTTATACCAAAACAATATCGGTTTTTAAATCAAATGATTTATATGTATTTTCTAATAGCCGAGTTAGACAGGTCATCGTGATTCAAGATGATGCATTTTGGTGTTTAGACATGCCATTTCGTATCACAAACAGCTGTTTTTTGTTTTGATTATGCTTGGCGCGTAACAAAAACGGAAGATGAAAAACGACGAAATTATCAAAATGCTGCCAATTTCAATAGAAAAATATCCCAACACTGCTGAGAGTGGCCTTTCGAAAAAAACCCAATCAAAGCGTATCAATTTGATATTCGAATCATTCACTCGAATCACATCTACAACAACAACCCCTCAATATTGTCATTTTCCCTGTTGTTGTTGTCAAATGGGATGCGAATCAATGGTCGCATCATCATAAATTCGTATCTTAGCTCACTGTAAAGCGGTTATTATAGTGGATAAATGATTTTTGAAAGCGATTACAATGACAATTAGCTTCTATGTAGTAACATTGAACTTACTACGTCCAAAACTTAGACCGACTTATATTGAATATAAATGCCGTTTAAACTATCCTTAGTATACTTAGTAGAGTTTTGTTTGAATAAGTTTTTTATTTCCGTAGGCTGAATGAATTGAAGGCAATGTTCTTGTCTTGTTTTTTTTCTTAATTTCCACTTCTATTAAATGACAATTTTAATTTATTTTTTGTTTTTATTTTTGTTTATTTTTATTCATTCATTGGGCGTTAGAAAATAACAAAATAAAACAAAACAAAACGAAACGAAAGACTTAAGTTACAAACTTGCAAAATGTCACACATAAATTAGACGTGAAGAAAAGATGAAAATACAAAACATATAAATAATGGTTTTTTTATTTTTTTTTTATTTTGGCAAAATAAAAAGAACGCACACATTGTGAGCATGTGAGTATATGAGTATGCAGGCATATACATATGTTTGTATCTCTGGTAAGTACAAATGTAACTGCCTGACAAAACCAATTAATCAACCAAAAAAAACGCAACACAACACACAAAACTCAAATTCAAACTCAAACAAAGAACAATGTTCAAGTAAGCGAAGCGAAACCATGTTGCATGTTCATAAATTGCAAGTAAGAAAAACTCATACATTATCAGTAAATACTTACTAAATAAACAACAATAACAAAAAAAAAAAAAGAATTATTATCATCATAGTCAACATATTTGTACAACATCTCATAGATACAACAACATACTAAATACACAACATACTGCAGCAATTTAATAGGAAGAGGAACTCAGTAGAGTGTGTTTTTTGTCTTTCATTTGTCGGTTCGGATGTAGTTTTGTTGTTTGGTTAAAACCCCAAAATGTCAAATTGACTTAGTGTTATGCCCCATAGAAATTCCAAAGATGAACAAGAATAATGAATAAATGAATAAATAAATGAATGAATGAATGAATGACGGAATGAATGTTGGAAAAATTGCAAGGGGATTGCTTGTCTTCAATAAACGATTAAGGATAAAGCAATGAATTCAAAATGAATAGAGAAAGAGAATGTCAAAGGCTTAACAATTTTGTATTTAATGTTGTAAGTTATTTAAATTCATTAAATTTTATCACTATAAAATATCTTACAAATTTTATTAATGTTTTTTTCTTTTTTTTTGGATAGTTTTTGTAATTTTCTTGTTATTGGATTTATGATCTGATGCATTTGGAATGCAAAACCCATAAAAATGTTTAAAAAGTATTGGCCCTGATGTGATTTGATCTGAACTGAACTGAACTGTATGATGATGATGTTCTTCAGTAGTGACCGAAATATGCATATACTTTGAGTAGAAGGTGTTAGATTTAATCAAAAAAAAAATACAAGTCTCTAATGTCTTTTGTTTATGCAAGTTAAGTTTTAATTCTAAGCACTTCATTATGCATTTTTACTATACAATATGATACAAATGACTTTGGTTGTTTGCTTAGATGTTTCTTTATTGATTTATTTTTTTTTTTTTTGTTTTTCTTGTTGTAAAAATGCATAATTTATTATTGAGATGATTAAAAATGACATCAATAAATGACATGTTTGTGTCATATAAATTACTAAATATTGGTCAAAGCCTTCATTAAATAATAATTAATTATCAAAAGAGAATAAATCTACTATATCTTACTACAATACCACAATAACAGTATAATACAATAATGTCAATGAACGAGGAGTTGACAACCATAAAAAAAGAGAAAAAAATACGTAAAAATTTACTAATTTTCATTAAAATAACATTAATTATGTATCTAAATCATAACAGATGGTCAACAAACTGACAATATTTGTAGAAAAGAAAAAAAACTATGGAAACAACTTTTAGTGCGAATTGGCGTTTGAACAGTCAATAGTCGCATAAATCAAATTAAAACATTCACTGTCTGCATTCTTTGTCAAAGTCGCGTGTTTATGTATTCATGTCGTTTAGATCTTCATTATCATGATGATAATGATGATGATGATGGTGACGCTGATGTTGATTGGTGATGAATATGATGTTAATGATAATGATATTCATTATGAGTTTTTATGGTGCTCATTATTATTATGCTATGGTTCATATTGTTAGTTGCACTTCATTTCTTCAAATTCATTTTTATACCCTTCACACTTACATTGCTTAATATAATGATGATGAAGATGATGATTAGCATGACAAGAGGAGGTTAATCTAACCAAATCAAAACTTTATTGAACTATTCGAAATTATTAAATCTTTGGAGAGAGAAAGAGTTTAGTTTCAATTAAATGGAAACTGAAATTTAGTGCTTCTAAATGTAAGTTTTTTGTAGTTTGTCATTGATGATGAATTAAGTATATCAAAACTTGTTAAATGCTATGACATTGAAAGTATATTAAATTTAGAACAATAGAATTATATACAATATTTGGACACAAAATTCTCATATAAATAAATTATTTAATTGTTATATTTTTATAAAGAAAACAATTTTATGATTTTTAATATTATGAAAAGATTAATTTATTTTAAATTGTTATATCATTGTTGGATCTATTTCAAAAGCTTTGAAGACAAGAAATTACTGGTAATTATGAGATGATCTACTAGACGATACAGAAACTGATGACAATAATAATGGCATCGATGACATTGGCAAAGTATGTATATTAAAAGTAGGTGGCTTTTAGTTATAAGCAATGTATGCTGGACAAAAATTTACTTCAAATTATTGGATGAGACTAAGATTGGGTGAGACTAAATCAAACAGAAACTTATGACGATGATGATGATGATGATATGTTCAAAGTAGCAGTCCATATAACCAAATAGTTCTAATCTGTGTTTGAAGACAAAGTTTTGCTCAAAATTATTGAATGAGAAACATGGAAGAAACAGAAACTGATGATTATTGTGTTACTAATAAAATGATATAAGGAAAGCATGTTCAGATCATCACTATAAGGCACACAACAGTTAAATGCATTTTTTTAAATTTAAATAAATAATACTTATATGAAGGGTATTTAATGTTAAGTGAAACCAAAGTGAATGTATTTTCCTATTATGTCTGGTGTGTGTTCATGTTTGAAATGACAATACGCATGTCATAAAAGTACCATTTAGATGGTTAAACTCATTTGTTAGATTTACATGCACCGAATGTCGTATGAAAAGAAACATGACAAATACTATTTTAGCATGAAAATGATGAAGAAGATGATGTTGGTGATGATGGTGATGGTGTTGACGATGATGTTCATGTACCGTGTGTTTCAAATGACCTAGACCTTGACGTTGCAACGGCATTGCTTTCATGCTCTGTTAACGCTCTGCTCCCTAGATCTACTTGTGTTATTCATAACATTTTACACAAGTCAAGCAACGCGGGCTCACTGACCGAGCTTTTGACAGAAGACCTATGTGTGTATGAACACATTTCAAATGCTATGATGAAGTGAAGTGCATGAAGATCATGAAAAGTGACAGTGTGAGTCAGTAGGCGGCTTAGATTATCTTTCAGATTTGTCAGATGGCATTGGCTTGACAAGGGGAAAAAATATATCAAATTTTTATGATGATTCACTTGAATTGTTTTTACCTTTTTAAAGTTTTTTTTTTCATGTTAATGTGGGTGCTTTTAAATGCAGAAAAATAAAATCCAATTATATTGTATGTATATTTATGAAGAATATCAACTTGCTTATATGACCTTTTTGTTTAAAAAAAATTTACTTCATTTAAGAAATTATCAATAAATAAATAAAGATTTAAAACTTAAAATATTGTCATCAAGTTAACTCATCTTTACAAAAATGTTGAATGTTGAATGCAGCATGGAATTTTAAACATGCAACATAAAATATGATAAATGGCCATAATGAAAATATTCGCCATAATATTCACAATTACGCATATGCATTTGTTTTGGTTGCGTGCGTGATCTGATGATCATCATCATCATCATCATCATCCATGAGCATCATAAAGTTGTTGCTGTTGCTGTTGCTGGAGCCATTAAAATGATGTTTACACCAAGTGCTTAAATTGTTATCAATCAACAATATTACTTGGTTTTCTGGTTGCAAGATTGCTTGATTGAAGGGGAGCGGGACCAAGTCACAATGAAATCAGACACAAAAATTTAAAGCGCAAAGCAACTGAGTTGATTTGAAGGATTTAAGGTCAATATACACCACGCATATGGCATGTGGAATGTCAGGATCATGTAAACATTAATTGATCAGATATGCGCATTAAGTGGAGTGGAGTGTAAAGCAGTGGAGGTGCAACACCTATTACTGAACCATACACCTACCTAGGCAAACAAGCAAAAAGGTAACAACAAATCAAGAGAAATACAATATTATTGTATAAAAACCCAGTTGAGTTGCCAGCCACTGAACAACAATTGCAATTGCTTATCAACTTGAATATGTATTTGTATATATGTACATACAACACATACATATAAATTTGTATCTGTGTATTTGTGTCCTTATGTATCTGTCTGCCAGTTCCTTGTGTTATTGGCACATTGGGGTTGTGCACCATGCATGGTACCAGACGCAGCCTTCAACGACCTTGTCGTGCATTCCATGCATTTTTCTTATGTTAAACTACTTAAAGTATTTTTCCTCTTCGCACTCTTGTAAATTAGGGAATATGTACAATATTTTTTACCCATTTTTTTTGCACCACCTGCAGACGAGTTTCGTCTCCTTATTTATGTAAGCAATGAACTTTATTTTGGTTTCTAGTTGTTGTTTATTTTGATTTTCCCCCAGAGTCCACTCATGTCTCATTTAATGAGTTGTGCTCATCCTTAGGTTGGTATGGGATGAGATGGCATGGAATGAGTTTGGTAGGGTGAAACGTGTGTCGACTTGATTTGGCGTCAATGTCTGCATAACTTAACAAGTTATTGTTGAGTGTTGTCGCTTGCTAAGGAAAATTATGAGCTATTTTTTTTTGTTTTTTTTTTTTGCTGAATCTTATTGCAATTCGTGTGTTAAAGTTGATGCTGATACACTGATGTTGTTTATTTGTTGTTCAAGTTGAATGCATTAAACTATATATTCATGTTGCTGATTTACTTTGTCTGGTTTTTTTATTTACAATATTTTTGTTCATTTGCAACATTTGTTGCTGCTGAATACTTTTCTTGATGCATCTCGTTACATTACTTGCATTTATTGTTGCATGCTGTTGTCTATATTGTGTGATGTGGCATGGCAATTGTAAATGACCCCTTTCTGCTGATCTCTTGTATCTGTTGGTCATTTCTGCTTGTAAACAACAAATTATGCAATTGCATTCATTGACTTGGCTTGGCTTGGCTTGGGATGGGATGGCTTGGTTTGGCTTTGCATGCCATCCAACAGACTCTCATCTCATGAAATTTCGGAGTAATTTAACACTTTTGATTAAATTGGAAAATATTTTAATATAAATATATAAAATAATTCATTCATTCACATTACTTTGGATATTTTCCTTTACTCAAGTCTTTTATTGAAACCGAAAATCATTTTGATTTGCATTAACTAATCTTGACTTAAATCTAAGCACACAATGCAGAGAATATTGTGTAAATCAGAAAACAATTCGTCATTCGTCAGTGGAAACAAATAAAAACAAATCATGAAATCTGCATATCAACAAATAATAGAAACACCAGCAACATTAGCAACCCAAGCAACACCAGCAACTCTAGCAACCCCAGTTACAACCTTAAACAATTGAAATACTTTGAGGTAACAACTCAGATGATTGTGTGTTAATAAGTACTGCTAGTAGTAGTAGTAGTAGTAGTAGTAGTAGTGGTAGGAAAACTTTGAAGTATTTGCTTTTCAAAAATTTTTGTTGTTTTCCTATAGTGTTGTTTTCTATTATTGTTTTAAATTTCATAAGCGAATCACTAGTAGTATGCACTACTGAGATTCAGTCCCCCTTGTCTCATCATTTTGAACATCGAAACGATTTAATGTTACCAATGTTTTTTAGGTTTGTGAGATTTCATTTTGAAGATCTTTATCTATGTGTCTATGATGAGACAAGTGGAGTATGTACTTCTTTTGTTACATTTGTGTTTTTTTCTCGGGCACTTGTAATGATTTTGCTTACAAACTGCCAACGATTTCATCTGTATGTTTTCAAAACTATTGTACATAAGTATATTCATTTTGAAGGTGAGGCATATTTTGTTATTGCTATACAATAGTATTATTTGTTATTACAATTGACTTTGGTTTAACTTACCCCGAGTTTCTTAACATAATCATCATTGGCAATTTCACCATTGCGACAATCTTGTGGCGCCACACAATCAGATTCTGGTCCACAGGTTGCAAATGGTGTAGGGGTTGTTGTAGTCGTTGTTGTCGTAGTTGGTGCCGGGCGATAAGTACAGCAAATATTGCTTTCAGGTTCACAACTCTACAAATAATTTAACAAAAATACAATTTATCAATTGAATATGACTAAGAAAATCACACAAAAAAGACAAGTAAAATTTGTAATAATATTTTTGTTTAATTTTTCTTATTTATTGATTGCCAAATCAAAATGTCAAATTAATAAATAAAAGAAGTACTTACAAACAACTACATAGTATAGTACAGTAGTATAAACAAACAATTAATCATAAAAATAAAAGCCTTAAGCAACGAACCTGACTTGCAACAAATGACAACTGCCACAAGTACAATACAATAACTTTATGTTCGACTGTGATGTCTATCTGTTTATGGTGATAACTGCAACACAATCAATCACACCTAAAGATCATGTTCACTGCATCAGTATTCATTCATTCATTCATTTACTCAATTTTCATATTCATATTCATTACTACTTACTAGTGTAGACTAAAACAAAAGAACTGAAAATGCCATAAAATCTATGGCGGACACCAGCATTAATTAAACTAAAGGTCATACTATTATAGTAGAAGAATATTGATTCTGGACGCACATAAATTGTGTGCACAATATTATTGTATTTTTCATTGAACTTTGTCACACTTTGAACAACATTCAAGAAGCCAAGAAAGAACCTTCAAAATGTCTTTATGGTCAATTTGTTTAAATAACGAACTGACATGATGTCGTCTGTCTGTCTCTATGCTAAGGCTAAGTTTTAAGTGTAAAAATTCTTATTATTGCAATCAAAAATGCTTAAGTATGGTTAAAGTTCAATCGTGTTGAAGCACAAAGTTTCAGTTCTTTTTCAATGTTTTTTTTTTTTTTGAGTAGCACAATTCAATTACCCTAACAGCAGAGGAGTCAGACACACCAACCATCAACAATATTATGGCATATTTGTATATATAATGTGTAGGGTATTATCATTTTGATGTGATGTTGGAAAAGGCGCCCCAAAAATGTAAAATAAGCTCTTATATGAAAAACTTCTTCCTTTTGAAGATAAGACAATCAATCATTAAGGGAGAATTGATCGAACTCTTAGCACTTGGGTTTTCATACATATTCAGGGTTGTAAAATGAGCTTTAATATGAAAAACTACAACATTTTGAAGATAGGAACGTCAAAGTTATTCAACTAACGACATATTGGGCCAATTGGTTTCATACGAGTGTATTATAAGTCTTCATAGGTCTTAGATTTGAGATTCTTTATATGTACTTAGAAACAAATCATTAATTTTGTATGTTGAGTTAACAAAACGTTTATTGATTGGTTGGAAAGGTATGTAATTTTCGATGGAACCGAACTTAATGATGTTGTTTTATGTTTGTTGTACACATATTACTGAAACTAAATACCTGTAAAATTGCCATGGGCAAATTAATTAATTAATATAGTCATTTGTTTATTGACAGCTTTCATTAAATATTTGAAAAACAATCTTTTAGTGTTTCTATCTATCTTTCTTACTTCTATACAACATCATTGACAGCATCATCATGATAATGAACAAAATATGTGTACAGATGATTATTGTAATTATTAACATGTGTTAAAACTATGAAATTGACTAAGGAACTGATAAGAGATCAATATGAATTATAAAATATTTATTATATTTCATTGGAATTTGTTTCCTTCCTCTTATTAGTTTATAGGTTATGGATATCAAGTTACTATTGTAAAATAACATTACAATCTTTTATTTATGAGATTCTTTTAGTTGAGCTCAATTTAAATTTACATTTTCTATGTTCTACAACTTGTTAATCTTAACCTTGTCATCAACAAAACACAAAATTATGAAAAGAAAAAGATAAGAAAACAATAAAAATTTTTAAAACATTTTTAAATCTTCAAGTCTTCAGATTGAATTTTAATATTTTTATTGTTTGTTGTAAAATTATTTTTCTTGAATGAAGCGCGTCAAATCAAATTACAATACAACATTGTTGGTTTAAGGAAGTGATGAGTGATCTTTGTTTAACAAACATTAACATTCTCTTGTATTCGTCTGCGTCTATATTAGGCTTATCTAATCTTTGACTGACTGATTCTTTAAATTTTAAAAGCATTTTAAGGTTTATTACAATATTATATCACAACATTACATTATCACATTCTAGGCCCTTACTAGGTAGTAGGTAACATGTTTAGGCAGTAGTCATAACAGCAATCAGTGTCTAATAAATTCTTTTACTTTTAACCACGTGTCATGCAAAGCCTTTTAAGGTTTATTGTTTTATCACTAGTTTACATTATCACATTCTAAGTCTTTATTAGGTAACATCTTTAAGCAATAATCATATTGACTAATAAATTATCTCAGAGTATAGAAACTTTAATTGGTTATCATCCTAAATGAATTGAAAACATCTGCTACTTCTACTGAATTTCTATAGTAAACAACAAACGCCTACATTCAATTCTCCATCAATGCAAATTCTCAGAGTTAAGTCATTATACTTAATATTAAAGCAAACGTCGCAGCAAAAGGGGAATAGTCCCATACCATGCCGCACTGAACCGGATAAACAAACAGCAATAGCAACACCATCAACACAAACAAAAGAGTATTGATTGCTCTGCGTGGGGAATCGGTTATATTGTATCATAAAAGTATATAGTATGAAGATGTTATGGTGATTTCTGATTTCCGTGTGGCAGGTGATTAACCTTATAATCGCTGAACGTCACTTTGAACTTTGACTTCAAACAAAAAGGGTGCTACGTAGTAGAAAGCTATTTAAAGAAAAACAATAAAGTATCTAGAAATTCTGTTCTGTTCTGACATCATCATCAACACCATCAACATCACCATCATCATCATATCTCTCCATCATCAGAAGCAACCACAACATCAGCAGCCGCAGCAGCAGCAGTTTGAAGAATTTCATTTATGATTAATTGTTTGCTTACAATTTTAATTCTTTCTCTGTTTGTTTTACTGGTTTTTGTTTTATTTTCAGTTCATTACCAAATACTTTCAGTTATAAATCATGACGTGGTGTTCTGTATACAATATTTATTTTATTTCGTTTATTTGTGTTTATTTGAAATAATTAAAAATTATTATGTGTATGCGTACATGTATTTTTAACTGATTAACTATGCGGCTACTGCTGCCTACTGGTTTTTGTTTTTTTTTGTTTATCTGTCTGACTCTTGGTCTGAAACTCAGTCTGTTTGTTACTCAATATTTATAGAGTGTTGATGACTAATACTTAGAATGATAAAAATTTTGTTATTAATTAAAGTAAACAAACAAAACACCATCATATCCGTCAAATTTCCCAGTTAATTCTCTCATACTACTTATTATACCATAAAGATACTTATTTCATTTCAAAACAAATATCTTTTTCACATAATTAATATGTGAGAATAAGCGAACAACAACAACAACAACAATAATAATAATTAAAAGTTATAATAATTTGCTTAACATGTTCATGTTAATTCTTAACAAATGGCAAATGGAACATAACACAAAAAATAAAAAAATAGAAATACTTCAATAAAACAAAATAATGAAACTAAATTAAAATATTCAAGAAAAAAACCCAAAAAATACAAGAATCAGACCATGTTAGTAACAAGTTTTCTATCATAGAACAAATAAATAAATGAATAAAAATTACATATCCGCAACAAATTGAAATTGAAACATGATGCACAATTTCATTCACATGTACAATAGTACATAAAATGATTGCATTGAATTTTATTGTAGTCAATTCAAGTTTCTTAATTTGGTATTGAGATAATCCAACAATAAATTTATCAATGAACACATTGATTGAATGAAAAACTAAATGTTTCTTATAATATAAGTAAAACAATGAATAATGCTAAATGAATACCAAAAGTAGTAACCACTGACACAGCAACAGAAACAGCAATAGAAACAGAATCATGAACAATATGAGTAATATTTTGTATACACACTCCTACACTCACTCTACTACTTATTACTTTGTCATGTGTGTTTGTGTCTACGGTTAATGATTTGTTGCAGAGGCGGCTTCTCTATTTCTGTTGTTTGTGGTGTCAATATTTGTCATTATGGCAGCCAAGAAGTGACAAATACAAAATACACAAAAAGAACTATTAATATAGTAGACACATTTGGAAGTGTTTAGATACAAGTATATTGTGATAATTTACTCATAAATTGAATAAAGAAACCAAAGTCAATCTTTGTCAAAGATAAATATTTGCAAACATTTGTAGCAGAAGGCATGAACTCTTAAGATTGATTTTAAGTAAACAAAATATTAATTACATTTCCATTTAAGAAAAAAGTTTATAAATTCAAATTTGAAATATGGAAAGCTATGAATAGAACAGAAAGTCCTAATGCTCTTATACTTTTTATTTAGTAAGTCACGAAAGAATTTCATTCATTAATCAATATATTAAATAATCATGATGATACGAGGGCAGTTAAATAAATCAGTGACTTTTGGAATAAAATACATGTTTTTTTTCGGCAAAAAAGCTCTCAAATTATTTAAAGTCCCATTAGTTCGGTATATTTAGTCAACCCCTTGACTTACCCCCAGCTGTTCTCGTACATTTGAAATCTCTGACGTTTATAAATATGGTTTGGTTAAATTGTCTCTTATTTGAAGTTATACAAAAAATTAAAATACCAACAACTGTAGCTTATTGTTTTTCTCAGTAATCTGCATTTAAAGAATTCATCATTTCAGTTGTTTTAAGTTTAAATTTGCATTTTAAGCATCTAAGTTCGAAAAATGAAATAGCAGCGTTTTCTAGCACAACTACAGAGACATTGAAAACCGTCTTCGAATTCTGGCACATGCCTGTAAGTCTATTATATCAATTTTATCTTTACAACAACAAAATACAATAAATTCTCCATTCAAACACTGGAATGATTGATATGTACTTCCTATGAGGTCCTTTGGATTGATCAATATGATATTATATGTAAAGAATCTAGCAACAATTCAGTGTTTAGGGATTTCATGCACAAGTAAAAATGGCAGATGAAAATTCATCAAAAGAACAATTTCATTCGTTTCAATATTGATTGTTTACTATATATATAAGACAGACAATGTATGTACATATTTAGTTAGATTGTCTTAGAGTACATATTTAGTTGATTAATTTTATGAAAATATTAACTTAAAGTTGATTGACTAATCAAATACAATAGAATGAAGTTCATTGGTTTGCTTGATTGGTTGAATTTTTGAACTTTCTCATAGACACAAAGTCATGATCAATGCCTACAAAACACTACTAATACGAGTATCAGTGATTCCATATTAATGCTTGAAATATGTCAAAGAACTTAGTATCATGATGTATAGTTGCGAAGTTCGAATCTATCATGTCTAAATTGGAGTCTTGCAGTGGGTGTCCAGCATGAGAGATGTTGAATGAATCTAACGAATTATTGGTGCTTGATCAAAAGCAATGAGTCATAATTAATGGAAAAAAAAACCATCATGTAGCAGGCCATAATATAATACTAAAGGTAAAATGCCAAATATGATAATGAATGGAATATTTTTTCTTTAAATTTCTTCTCGATGTTTACAAACATACGTGTATACGAGTAAATCAATAAAGCCTTTGATTTATTAATAAGTATGTGTTTTTTTTTTATTTTATTTTATTATGCATAAGGTTAACATAGCAAAAAGGTTCGATGCACTTCGTAGACGATAATCAATTGCTACTTTATTGAATTTGTTTGCTATTTTCAGTGAAATCAATAAATAAATTTAATAAGGTAATAAAATAAAAACAAAGAAGCATCGAAACGAATATTAATATAAATTCAAATTAAAACAATTCACTGCATAAAATATGGAAAAATTATTGCTATGAACTTTGTTTCAGTCAATAAAAAAAAAAAAAAACAAAATCTATAAACATAAATTTTAAAGACACAAAAACTATTTATGTATAAGCAAATAATACTTAAATAAATTCATAAGTTTTTGTCACATGTGACATATGTGTATCTATTTAGCTAGATACAATATCTAATGTGTAGCCAACTAAAAAAGCAGAATATTAAATAAATAATTAAATAAACAAATAAATATTGATATAATTCTCATTTATGGTTATATTTTATTTCTTTTTATTTATTGTTTACTTGGTTGGTATTTTTTCTTGAAATTTTGACTTTGAAAAAACAAAGTCACATAAATTGGGTCAAGAAATCAGAAAATCTTATAAGACATATAAATCAAATAAAATTGTCATAAATAAAAGAAAAATAATGTACTATGTACCCATACATTTAAACCTTCATTTGACTGTAAAAATTTTGTATTTTCTTAATTATGTTTATCATCAATAAACATGAAATTTATTGTTGGTTTTTATAGTTTTTTTTTTTTCATTTTCTAATTTTCAGTTGCTAAACTTGTCGCTGGTGGTCATTGGGTCAAACACTTGGTAAACGCTGCACAAATACAAATACAAATACACACATATACTCATTCACTATAAGACACATGACATATGTATGTAACTAACTAAGTAAGTAAGCATGTGTAGATAGAAGTGTATTTGAGATGCAAGGCATCTAATTGCAAATAACGTTTATAACATTTTTAGCATTGACTGTTTAGCATTTCATCTGCTAGATTTCTTTAATTAAAAAAATACACTTATACTTATACTTATACTAGGTATATAGTATATGTATGTATATAATTAAATAACATTTGAAGACTTTCGTAATGGAAAATATATGAAAAAATAATGAAACCAATGGATAAAAGACCGAAGGCTTTTAATAGCAGTTATATTTTTTACATAGTATAAAATATGAATTTGGCAAAAGTTAAATGCTTTATTCGAATAAAAGAATCTCTAATGATTTTTGAACTTGTTTGATACGCCAATAGCATCTTGAAAACTGTTCATAAGTAAGGAATCCGAAAAGGGAAAAGCAGATTAAATTACTATGGTCTTATGGCCAGCTTGGAATGTAAAGCACACCCTGGTGATGAATAGGAGTACGAGACAACACTAATTCAGTATAATTGGATCATAATTCTTAACTTGACAACATTATAGTTCAAGATATCAGGTATTGAAATATACTTTTTACACTTACTGTGAATCACAATGAGACAAATCTGGGCATTTTATTTATGAAATATGTAGCAAGTTCTTTGCTTAAGTCTTTTGTTTCATTTTGCAAATAAAAAATTATTATATGTATATTCATGCGCACGCATAAGATTCTTGACAATAAGAAACGACAAAAATGAGACCACTTTTTTTCTTATGAAAATTTATGCTTTGCTTAACAAAAGATCCCCTAAACAAACACCAAAAGCAATATTTCAATAAGGAAGACGACTGACGACAATCAACTGAAAGCGTCCCTTTTTTTGTTATTTCATAATCGTGATTTCATGATTTTTGAGTTTGTTTGTTTGTGTAAAGTCATTGTGATGATGATGATGATCGTCATCATCATGTGCCAACGACATAAGGAAAACATAAGGGACAATAACAGTTGATCTTTTTATACCTGTATGCAGGTGAATGTTAACAATATTAAACAAAAAAGAGTAAGTAATAAAATAAAGGAAGACATAAAATATGAAATTTTATAAAAGACCAAAAAGGATGACTGACACCAACAGCCATACAAAATCCATAAGCAAAAAGGTCTAAAAAGTGCAAGTTGTTTGGTTGCTTCAGTTGGTTTTGGGTTTTGGTTATGCGAGCATAAAAATATGTGGTAGATTATGCGACTTTTTACGGTATTTTATGATGACAATGCTATAACAAAAAATGAAAACAAAAACCATACATTGCATTGTTCACTTGACTTGACTACTTTGACTACTGTATCTTTTTTTATTTTATTTTGAAGTCATTGTTAAATTTACTGTTATGGAGTAAGAGTAGTGTCATTTTGGTCTGCTCATTGAATTTACATAAATTTCTTTGGCAGCAAACTTGTCGAGCAATTAAACATGAACTTCAAACATTTTCGTTTTCTGCATTTTTGCATATTACGAAATAATTTATTTTATTTTATTTATTTCAAAAAAAAAAAAAAAATAAATAAATTTAAAAACAAATAAATATTCAACACGTAACGGTGTGGTTTTTCTTATTTCTTTAAACCGGAAATTATTGGTAAATTTGGAGCAAATTCAACTGAGCAGCAAATTATTTCAAAATATGGAAAAAAAATCGCATTTTATATTTATAAAATTATTTAAAATTCATAAGATGAACTGTTTTTTTATTATTATTATGATGATGATGATTATTATTATTATTCTAATTTTTGTTGTTTCTGTTGTTTGAATTGTAATAACAAAAAACCCAAAATTCAATTCTCATTACGCAATATCTGGGGATCTTATAGCATTTCATTGTTTATTTTTTCACTTTCATTAAAGAATTTTGTTTTGTTTTAAAAAACTTGTTTCGATTCTTTATAACATTAATAATTCTATTATTATTATTATTATTATTATTATTTCATATTTAACAATAAAGAAATTAGTTAAGATTTTGTCATTCTATTGTTAGAAGGAACACTTTCATCATCACTTTCAATTCAATATTAAGAATAGTACGAGTATTTATAATAATAAAAGTATATAAAATGAACTCACCTGAATCTTTGGCAATTGCTGAGAGAAATAACCATTTTGACATTGACTTTGACGCACACATTGTTGACCTGCACCGCACTTAAGTTTCTCCTTGGGCGGCAAATATGTGGGTCCTTGGAATGGTGATGCTTGTCTACTAATGATGGCATGATTCAAGAAAATATTCGCTGATGGATTCACAGAGAAATGAGTTTCTTTTGCAACATTCTGGTATTGACCATTTAGGAACATATTTGAGGAATATTGTGAGCCTTGAACAGCGCAGGCTGTCATTATGGTGGCTAATAAAGCCAAAACAAGTGGGTTTCGACACCGTGACATCTTGTATTCTATTGTCTAATCAATACTTAGTAATTTTTTTAAATTCTTCTTTTAGATTCTCACAATTAAATGTGAATGTATCTATCTCTCTCTTCCTCTCTCTGTCTTTATTCAGGTGAGTGTGTGTTTGTGATTAATTGTGTGTGCGTATGAGAGCTGAAATTAAAATTTGAAGAAAAGAAAAACCATTAAAAATGTTGCTTACGTTTACGGAAGTTTTAAATAACATAGTATTGTGTATCTATTGTCAAATTTTCGCATAACTCAATGGACTGAAATTCTATCTATTGTTTTATAGATATTGTTTCATTTAATGGAACCATTGTTTCTTCTTCACTATGTTTAAGCAAAAGAATCTTTAATGTTTGTTCTCCATATATTTTTATTAGTATTTAGTTTAACTTGTTGTATTGTTCTGTATCTGTTGGTAGTATATATATATTTGAATAGATATAAATTTTATATGTTGTATATAACAGATTCTCATTCTCTTGTTTGGTTGGTTACCATGAAATGCAAAACAACATTTGATGACATAATATTCAACTCAACTTAACTCAATGCAAATACCATAAAAGTTAGACGGGGGCATCATCATGCTGCATCTTGCTGTGCCCACTTCTATGAATTGAATTGCAATTGCAACAGACACGCAGCACGCAGCAACAGCAAAAACAATCAACAAGCAATAAATACAAGATACAACCTAGACTATTGGCCAGACAGTGTCTGGTTAGTTAAATGATGTTCATGATATCAACATAACGAAGAATCTTTATGGCAGCCACTTCAACTTTGCCCAAAATTGTTACTTATACTCAACTGACTACACTCAACTGACTGAAATGACTAAATGATTGAATGAACAACTGAATGATTGATTGATTGATTGTGTTAGTATCTCTTTTGACCATATAGAAATACTTACTAAGTGTTAGAAATCATGTTCGCCTTTAAGCGAAAAACCAGTTGTCTGTTTGGTCTTCTAAAAGACTTCCTAATACTTGTAAATCAAATTTTCATACAAATTACAAATATCACTTCCATATATCTATGATAAATCCAATCCAAAATCCAACGCCTCACACCCTCTCATGATGATTATGATGATAATGCTGCTGTACAATTTGTCAAAATATTCTAAGTCAGATAAATTACAAGTTTGTCTATCATTCATGTTTTTGTGTTCATTGGTTGGTTGGTTGGTTGGTTACTTGGTTAGTTGTCTGATTGCTTCTTGTTTGGATGATGTATAAATTGTGATTATTTATCAAAAATAAACAGAATAATAGTGTTGTGTGTGTGTGTGTGTAAGTGATGGGCAAATACCAAGCGGATTACGCAAAGAGGCGTTTATTTTTATATATTGTAAATTTGTTGTTTTTGTTTTGTTTATTTGAACACGGTAATTTCATAATTGACAGCAAGTGACAAGTTAGCAACTCTAAATTGACAGCGATTATAAGGCATTTTGTAATGCATTAATTAAATTATTGTATTATATATGAGTTAGTTAGTCAGTTAGTTAGATATGTATACAATACAATAGTATATTTTTGTGAGTGATCTTGGATATTGTTCATCTATTTGATGTTAAGTAGCTAAGCATGATTTGTCTGAATTTCATTAATTAATAATTTACACATGAATCCGGGTTTGTTTTTTTTTTTATTGATTATTTCTTTATGTGTGCACGTCTTTTTATATAATTTAATTTTTGTTTTTATTTTATTATTATTCTTCGGTAGGAATAATAAAATAGAACAATCACTGTTCATAATCTTCGCTCGTAAATTTGTTAACCTGATTTTATGAGGGGGCTAATCGTACAACAATTTGCATTTTAACTATATAAAATCAAGACAGAATTGCCAATATAAACAACTTTAGTGGGAATTCTAAAATACGGGATGCGTTCAAAATGACTCAATGCTAAAAATACAAAATAGTGGAATTGGGTAGCAGTAGCAGCAAACACTTATCACTTGTTATTTGTGTATTTTATCTTAAAATTTAATGAATGAATGAATGAATGGTTTATTTTAATTATTCCAAACGTTTGTAGCAGAGTGAAGGAATCTCTTTATTTCAGAGATTCTTGATCAGTTGAACGAAAAGCAATTGCTATAGTGATATTTGTCAGCCATTCTATAGTGTAGACTTTTGATTTACCATTCATAAATTGGAACTCTTACTCATGCCCAAGGCAGAAATTCCAATTTAAATAAGGAAAACTTTTGCAGTACTTAAATCATGTAACAGAAACGACAACAGAACCAGACTCTAGTACATTTGCTCCTGAAACAGTCCAGAAACGGGGCCGCAAAGGAAAAACAGTGCGGCCAGGTTGCATTAAACATGAAATCAGATCTTAGTATATTTGCACCAGAACCAGAAACAACTACTTTTAAAGTCCTATCGGTGTCTGTTCCTTCAACAAAAGAATATAGACCAAAGCTTTGAAGTCTTCGTTAAAACAAATTGTGGCAGCAATATATATTTTCACCTGTTAGGTTCTATGGATGATCAAAACAACAATTTTATGGTGCACAGTCTCACACCGCGCCATTAGATGAATGATGATGATGATGTAAAAATGAAGCTATTTTGTTTTTTTATGGATAAAAAAATTAGAAAACAATTTCATAAACAGTATGAAATCATCGATAAAACTGTTGTTGGTATATTTGTATCTTTGTTTTGATCTAATGAATTGGTTCTGTTTAGATTGGATTCTATATCATGTCATAACTTTAATGAGCAAATTTTTTGTACACATAATTTGCATAAATAATTTTCTATGTTTTGCTATGTTTCTTTAGATTATCAGTCTTTTCTATCTGCTGCTTTAAGAGATTATAGTTTGTTTTTTCAAAAATTGTTGCTACTTTCTATTTCAAAAAGCATAAATAAATAAATAAAATTATTAATATGCATATTCATAATCTTGTGATTGTTGTTGTTGTTTGGAATTGATTTTGGTTTTGGTGACTCAATTTCAGATTTTATTTGTTGATTTTTATAGCCTTAAGCATTTTGAATTTTGGCTTGGCAAATATATTATTTTGTTTTTTTCTCCCAATTTCCAATATTTTTTTTGTTATTTATTTTGAAACTCATTGACCCACATTTGATTAGGATTTATACGAATGTACAATATTACAGTTCTAACCATTTTGATGTCATAATCCCAAAAAAGATTTGTGAATTTACATTTCTTTTTATACAAGGAAAAAAAGAAAAAACTAACAAAAAACTTAGGCAACGAACTTGTGAACTTTGTTCTACAAAGTTTTTAAAAATGACAAGGAAGACAAGTTAGAAGTGTGATTTATATGTGTGTTAACAAGAAACATATTCAGATATTCCAAAACTAAATATCATTATCATCATTGACAACACCTTATGCGTTATTTAATAGCCATAAATGGAAATATTCAAAGTATTTCCTATATATCGGTCAGTATTCCTTCTAAGATATGTATTGTATACAAAAGAAGACGAGAATGTCGGTATGCAAATTTTAGTGGTTTATTTTAACGGTTTTCACATAAATTAAATCTACAAATCTTCTTTTGCCTTATTTTGCATATGTTACTATTGTTACTATTGCTGTTGCTACTAATGTTGTTGTTGCTTTATTTTGCAACAATAGATACATTTGTATCTATAATAGGAACAACAAACATGTAGTATATAGGAAAATGTAAAATGAAGAACAACAACAATAACAACAACAGCATTAGCCACAAAGTTCAGATCGCATCGCCATAAAATAAATTTAAATGAGATAAACACAATGCAACTTTAATCAACAACAAAAAGATACAACAACAAAAAAACAATCACAATGCAAGACAGGCGCAACTGAATCAATCAAACCATCCATCAATCACTCAACCGCAAATGAATTTAATTTTTAACCACACTAACTACATTTGTATCTGTAGCAAGTTAAACTTGCAAGTTTTTTTTTTTTGAGTTTTTGTCTTTTCTGTTTTCAGATTTCGTGCATCTTGAGGATTGAATGTTTAAAGCAAAAATGTATTTCGAGGATTGAATACGAAAAAATTACATGCTCCTTAATTAAAATATTTTTGTTTCTTTTTAGTTCTTTTCTTTGATCACAAATAAAAAGTGATTTTTACACTTTGTATTAAAACACATATCATCCATCATATGTACATATGTATGTATATCCTTGAATGTCCTTTTGGCTTAACACTTCTGTGTTTTTGAAGTTTTGCAAAAAATTGACAATAGGTAAAAATCCAAAACACAGATTTGCTTTCTTAAAGTTTTTTTGTTACACAAAATTTATTTAAAAAATTTCTTGTATTTTATTCACTTTAATTTTGTTTTTCTTTTTTTTTTGTAATAAATTTTTAAGTATTAAGAATATTTTTTTTAAATTTGTGATTTTGAAACACTTTTGGAGCTGAGCTTTACCTATGAAAAACAACTCGAACGCACGTACGTACAACTTGATTATGATTGTGAATATTTACTAAGATCGCCTTTTTATATGTGCCAGGCAAAGCCAAGGCGTCAGTCATGTCTCACGTCGTCAGTTAAGCTTTAACCGGCAAATGCTGCGCAGCGATGCCAATAGCAAAGCCAACGGCAGCACACACACTCACACGCACACTTGTGATTCATATTAACCACAAATTACGCCAACGTTGACGTCAAAGTCAACGACAAGCGAAATTTTGACGCCAACGCCAAAGAAGCTTGCGTAGCTGCGTCGAGAAGAAGAAATTAAAGAAGCACATTGAGAAGAAGCTGTAAACAAGTGAATCAACGTCAGCGTTAACTTCGGCATCAACGAATGACTGCGGCGACGTTGACTTCGTTAACCGACCTAACTCACGACGCTTTTGTCGCTTCTGTGCTGTGCTTGGATCAACTCAAGTATAGTAGGAGATGCTCTCTCAGTTACACTCTTTTTCTCTGACTCTGACTTTTGAATACATTAAGCTTAGCAAAGCGCGCTCACTTTCATTTCATACATTGACTTGGCTAAGAGGAAATTTACAATACATTTTTACATTTTTTGTTTGTCGTCAGAGACAAGAAAATATACTCTCACTATCAAAAACTTGAAGAGCGTTCATCGACTCTTTTAGGTGATTCTATTTTTTTTTGTGAGTGACAAACAAATGACAACACATTTTTGTTGTAATATGAAGATCGTCTCCATTTAAGGTTTCGTTATTTAGCAGTTTTCCGGTTTGGGTGATTTTTGGCAGATTTTTTGTGTTTTGAAGGCAGATTTACAACTTTAGTTTTTATTGCTACTTAATTTATTATTGCACGTGTTTAAATCTCATAAAGTTTTTTTTTCAAATAATTTTTTTTACTATTCTTAGTAATTAAGATTTTTTAGCAGCTTGTTTTTTTTTTTTGTATTTGCTAAATATTATTTAATTCACAATGCATAATCATCATTAGGTGTCGGCGATTTGAGAGTCGTGATTGTTGACCTACCCAATGGGGTAGATCCATTAATTTCTGTGTAAACAGAATTTTCCTTAGCAGGATGTGACTCTGACCAGAACAAGATGATCACATATTTCACTTATATGTTGGGGAAATGAATACATAAATTATAATAATGTGACAGCATTATCAAACAACTGTGAGATGGGTCAAATTTTTAGATACATTGTATACAGAATAATGGCCACACCCCGAACTAAAGGAAATGACTTTGTCATACAGGTTATTCAGCAAGTTTGGCATTGAAGATTATGAATGTTCTAGAGCAGCAGTTCTTAAACGTATGTCTGTTCTAGAGAGACCTTGATTTGTTTTTGTTTTACCTTTTTCTGTAATGAACAGTGCGACCAACATTCCTGAGAGCTGCAATTCTTTTGAAATATACTTACGTATATGTATATAGAGAATGCTGCAACTTGGATTTCTTTGAGCCTTTGGAACTTGTCATGCCATCATATGAGATTTGTTTTTTATTTAGTCTGTGATAATTTCCAGAAACTGTGGATAATTTGGGTTTTATATTTTATTGTGTTTCAAAGAGTTTATGTTCTTCTATGTTCATATGACCTTCAAAGAAATCAGCCTATAAATGCATGATTATGTCTTTTTAATACAAAAAATTTATAGTATCCTTTACAAATATAGTAAGGATCAGGATTCCATATCCATTGTGATTTCCTTTGGGTATAAATATTAAACCATTAATGATGAATGATAACATTGTCCTTGAAAATGATTCATTTCACTGAATCAAGTCCAATGACTTTTACAAAAAAGTATATTAACTATTGTATACTGAGATGTTTTTTCCTTGACTTCAGTGATAAATTAAAAATTAGATAATTCACATGTAAAAATTTAATTTCATTACTTACGCATAGTTTCCGAAGATAGAATTCTTTTTTCTGATTTATTGTGTATTTTTTGTTTGTTTTTCCAATGATAATCATTATTTGTAGTATCAACGGGGCGTATTAGCAATAATAATTTAAAAACGATTTTGAGAATCAATTAAAATCTACAACAAAATCCGGCATATGAAAGTAATTAAGTAACCAGGCAAACAATAATCTCTACATAGTACAATATAAAGATATAATTTTCAGTTCGTTGCTTAAGTCTTTTGAATTTTGCTTAAGGCAAATAATATCCAAAAATAAAACCTACTATAAGAACTTGCTAACATATTCATGCGATGATTCATTAAACTAAATTAAACTCAAATAGTTCCAGAGATATAAAAAGCATTTAATATGCGATACCAATAACAACCGAATAAAATATGTATGTAAATTTAAGTAATTTTCAATATCAATGAACGAAATCATGGATCACCGAATGATCCATCAATGCTACATTACGATAAGCAATACAATTATTGAACTCGTACATATAACACAAAATACAATGTATGCATCCGGTTATATTTGGGTATATGGTTGGTATACTTTAGATAAATGTATGTTCATATGAGTATATTTCAACAGATAATGCAATTTATTAAATTAAATTAAAATAAGGCGGCAAAATAAAGACTAAATGAAACAAAACAAGATCACTGTAGTTGAGCAGGAACGACTATATGATCTCCTGTAGCAATTAGAGTTAAATTGTTATTAAGATTTAGATAAGCAAGGAATAGTTCTAATATGTTTGTTTGTTTCAGATATTTAGTGTAATATTTCTCGGGAAACCGTTCTTCGAAGAGTTGGGTACTTTGGCAAAATGTCCTTTGGGGGACCTGGATCTGTTCGTGTATTTCTCAGATTGGTTTTAGAGGCGTTTCTTATCAGGCATCATAATGGCTTCTGGGTCAACCTGCGAACATACCCTAACCTAACAACCTAGTACTAAATTTTAACTTTCTAGACCTTTCATGGACATGTTTCCCCAAAATGAACCTAACTTGGACATGTTAATCTGCATAGCAACAAAGATGGTCTTTAAATATTCGCATAGTTTCCAAGAAATAGACTCCGACAGTCATGGCAAGATCGATGACTCTCTTCTTTACATGTACACCCAAAATTAATATAGGGTATAGAATATAAGAGATAGCGAAAAAATTGTGCCAATTTATATTGCATAAACTGTTGAAATATATACTTATACTGAATTGAGCTAATGAAGTAGTTTAACTCTCTCCCCTTGCAAAAAGCAATTTGGTGTTCAATATGCGATATGCGATGATGAGAAAATGAAAACAAAGCAAATAATAAAAGAAAAATATAAATTAAAATCGAAACAGATATACGATATACTATATTACAATATATAGTTATATAGAGCATCCAAGGGGCGAAACGACAACTACAAAAAAGTGACCAAAAATCTTGTAATACAATTAAAGAGATTCGATGTTAAGCATTCATACAATAAAATACAATTTCGCACGCCTGTCAACATATTTTGTTAATAGTTAATTAAAACACTTGATTCACCAATAATGAGCTAAGATATATGTTCATCATTACACTCAAATTACATACAATATGTACTTGATACTTGAAAGCATGTGTACGAACTACTACTAGCACCACTACTACTACTACAACAACTAGTATGTACTTGAAAATTAAAAGCATTTATTATTCTTAGCGAAAAAATGTGAAAATAAAACACAAAAAAAAAATAATTAAATTAAATTTTAACAAAAATGTAGGCCAAGGCACAAATTGCTTGCAGAATTGAATGAATTCAATAAAAAAAAATCAAAAGAAAAAATATATCGCACTTAACAATTAAATCGAGCAAACAAAAGCTTCTTCGGACAATTTGAATTGATTTGTTGCATTAACTTGCAATATTTCGCATTCACCATCATCATGTTAATAATGATGGTGATGATGATAATAATGAAGGTGCCGCACTTACACACACCCAATCACAGATACAATCAGACAGCCACATGCCAACTAAAACAACAAAGGAACATATTGTAAATATAAACAAAAAAGAAAAAATAAGTATTGACAAATCGAATTTAAAGATAATTTAAATACTCTTCCTTCCTGGAAGTTGGTATACTATATAGGGCAAGATATTTTTGTAAACAGAAAAAGAGTTTTTATGGAAGCTTTAAATCTATGCGTTCTAATATACTTAGGTTTGATACTTACTTATTGCTTTTGGTTCTGATTCTTTCAAAGAGGAAAACCAAAGAAATTAAGTTCGATATGCTTGTGAAATGGATAACTTATATCCTTTTTAATTTTTTTTATGTAAATTTTGGTATTGAGAGTAGGTAATAAATGGTATTTTATTAAAGATCCATAATCTCTTCCTTTTGACTTCATTAATAAAAAAAAATGGGTAAGGAACTAATTGACCCTGCTAGATACACAGAGATTTAAACTCAATTGTGTCTGAAATCTCTTGACAAACATCACAGCAAATACACATAGTTCATACGATTCACTTTATATACTGTAAGGGGCATAAATAAAATAGAGAAACTAAATAAAATAAATAAATAAATAAATATGATAGCTGCAAGTCATACTGCTAGCTTATCAGCTACAGTAGCCGCTGATATAATTGTGTATATGTTGCTGCTGATGTTGGTACAATAGACAACGACAATGATAATGATGATGATAATGCTGATGTGATGCTGATGATGGTGATGATTGCGACAGGTCTTGGTTTTGTTGGCGGCACTTCATTTGCCATTATGATCTATGTATCACATATTGTACTACAATATATATTTTGATTTGATTTGATTTGCTTTTGCTTGTGATTTTGATTTTTAGGCCAACAACAGTCTCAGTTCATTTATTCATTCATTGATTTAATAATTCATTCATTCATTCACTCACTCATTCGCCATACAAAAAGAGCATTAGTTTGTTCATCTTGTGTAATTATGCCCTCCAATCGTATTTGATTCGCAAATCAAAAGTACATTATATACCATTGTATGTGTATATAATGCTAGACCACAATTGGCTTATTGTCGAAATCGAAATCAAAACTACAAATTAAAATTGCCCTCACACAAATGCAACTGAACAACAAAAAATGATGAAAAAATCAACATTAATTGCATAATGAAACGAAGAAATTTTTACTCAATTTTAATTGCAATTAATACTTATGAATTTTAAAAGACCCTTTTCTTTGCTTTAATGAAACCAAATAACTAACCAACCAAACAACCAAGAAATATTTGTTTAATATATTTATTTCGACTATCATGCAACCAATGCCAGATATCAAGCTTTATATATTGTATATTGTACAGTATATAGAACTAGATTAAAGCTCTATCATAAATATGTGTATTAGAGCGATTTATTACCGGTTTTTTTTTTATAATTTTCAAAAATAAATATTTCAATAAACAAAAAAATAAAAAAAAACTCATTTAAATAAATTAATATACGTACTAAATAATAAAAGATATCAGAAATCTATGCTTCTTTTATAGACATAGCACGCTTTAATGAAAAAACAATTTATTGGTTAATATATTATTTCATTTTCTATTATGATAATAATGTGATATAAAACCAAAATTTAAGGTTATTCTGATTGTGATGTTAAGAGATACCATTCATAGATTTTTAACGCATATGATAAAGAAGATTTTGTATAAGAACTGAAAATGATGAAGGTGAACTCCAGATAGTTCAAACAAATTTTTAACATATAATGACAGGTGGCAGGATTCTATATTTATAAGTAGTTGTGCCATGGCCACCTTCTCTCTTGTAGTTTTAAGTTAAGCTATAAGCAAACACAATGTAATAAATAAAATTAAGTAAAAGAGAATAATTAACTATAATGGAAAATAACTAGCAATATTGGAAGATGTATTGGCACAAAGTATACACCATCAAACATCAATATTTATATATTTAGTAAATATTATTTACAGATCTTTGTTACAAATATAATAATAAGAGATGTTAAAATAAACAGAGAAATGGGACAACCATGCATTGTAGTCCGTATGGCATATTATTGATGGATCAAAAGAATTCTATAATTTAATACAAGACCACAGAAATTCGAAGAAAATAAGAGCAAGTAACTGGATAAAATCACGTCACAATACAGTTGAACAGAGCAGAATACAGAAATTTGAAACGCCTATAGGATAACAAGCTAGATGATGGTGATGACTCACCAACAATTACAGTACAATCACTGTGCAATGATCTGAATTGCTTAAGCTGCAAAATATACAAGTTAGTGAAGAAATACTAACTATATTGATAGTTGTAGCGGTGTTAAAATCCGCTGATATGGCACTCTAGATCCAATAACAAAAAAACTCTCAGGATCATTAATAGTTATGGAAAGGTATTTTAGTGAAGAAAAATAGCAAGAAAAAAAGGTGCTACTACTACTATTGAAACGCTACCTTACAGAGTTAATAATGCCGCATAAAATAATGGTAAGACATGATCAAATGAACATTGCAAGCAAATAGATGCAATATAAAAACTGAAAAGTCTTGATGTGTGTAGGACAACTGATTGAAATAATGCTAATGGAAATGCATGGCCAACTGACTTGTCATATAGTGAATTATTCAGGGGTGCCACAGAAAACTCTTTCTCCTCTATTCCACTAGATTTCTGATTTTAGGTTCCACAGAAAACTCTTTTGCGAGTGTTTGATTCCGCATTTTGTGTTATTATATGGTGACAGCCCTATTAACATTCAGTTGAAGCGGTTTGATTATTCGATAAAATAACCGAGTGGTCGAGTGGAATGCAAAACTCCATACGACGAAAACACTAGAGTTTTCTCTGGCACCCCTGATACTGTAACAATAAGAAATAATATAGGATAAATGTATGTAGAAGATAAATTTCGTTTAAGTGCCAACAGAGATATTCATAATGAACTAAAAATAAATGTTGTTCAACTAGTAGATTGCAAAGACGTAAAGATACTGACCTATTAAGTATATTCATAGATTAATTAATAAGCTTTCAATCAAGGACTTTTCACTTATTTTGGAAACTTACTCATGTGATGAATCAGATGTGTATAAAAAATGTAAGTATAAGGCAAGAGACGCTGTCTGATGACCATAGATTCAATGAAATCAAATCAACTAAAGAATATTATAATAATAAATATTAATAAATATTAAAGATTTCAACGACAGGAGGGAGATATTTCTTTGCGAATGATCTATCGGTAGAACTTTTTTCAACAGTTAAACTCCCGCATATTTCTTCTAGAATCTAAAGACCACCAAAGAATTCTAATGAAATTCTACTAAAAAATTGTGACATACCCTCATCATCACATCACCATCAAGGTAAATGAAATTGTATAAATGAATATTTGTGAATAGATTCTTTTTTTTAATAAAGTCACAATGTTCATTGATATTTAAATGTCAAAATATTTTGGTTTATTGATTTTCTTAATTTTTGCACAAATTTGCGGTTAATCATCATTAATTTAAATATTATATCGAAATGGATTTAGTTAAGATCATCCATCCATGGATGACTAAGTCTTCGGTTAGGGCACTTCAAACTAATGGTCAACTAGAAAATATTTCTCATAATGAGAGGTAAGTATAAAGAACAAGTATATTTTGTATCCGTGTTATGGTCAGAAGAAGTTTTATGAAGTATTAATGAAACATCAAATTTATGTATGATGATGATGATAATGATGATTAATTCATAAATTTCATTTATAAATAAAATTATAAATATCAAATTCGATTCATCATCAATAAAAATGACGTTTAAAATTCTATATTTGTTTAACTAAATGGCATCATCTTGAATTATGGATTGTAGTATTGCAATTGGTAGTTTTTGATGTTTGTTGATTTTTAACTTTCACTGATGGAAGATTAATTATCAATTTTTCAATTTTTTGACTAGATCCTGTTCTCCGAAATAGCGAAATCATTTAAGCCAAATTAATTACCTAAGTTTATCTTAAAGGAAAACAGATGAAAACAAAAAAACCAAAGAATTATCTATCTGAAGATTCTCTTATGCTATAAGGTAAATGGATTTCTAAATAAATTAATAATTAATTATTAAGCAATCTATAAACCTTTGCGGACAAATTATTCTATTAAAATCAAATCAGCTTAAATTATTTATTGTATTTCTAATAAGATTTCACTTTGTCTGTCTTACAAGTAAGAATGGAATTTTACAACTTGGAATTCTTATGCATATTTTATAGATCAATTTGTTATTTTATCCAATCATGTGTATAGCATTAAAGAGTATCGGAACAAACAAACAAATTAACTAATCAACTAACAATTCATTTTAAGATTAATTTAAATAAGTTCAAATTAATTTTTTTTTTGTTTAAATATTTATGTAGGTTTTTGTTTAGTTCAATAAGCCGCGCACTCATTGGGGCGCCTAATGCTTATTTAGCTACTGTGATGATTTTAAGTAGCATCATCAACAAATGAATATTTATTGCTATCAGTCAATTAGTTAGTTAGTCCGTCTGACGGTGGGTTGTTCGTTGTTTCGTGCATTTACTATAGTGCGTGCAATAATTACATGTGATAAACCAAACCAACTGAGACCTACTTCCGTAAACGGATGCTGCTGCAAGTTGTCGCCATATCTTTGTCAATTCTTCACCTGTTTCTCTTAATGAATTTGTAATGGTGACGGCCATCGTTGCGCTCGATATTTTGTTGCTCATAAATTCATTATGTTATGCTTATTTGATAGAATTTTGACATAATCTCCATCGAAATAGCCGCCTTCAAAACGCTTAGCATTTGCCTATTTGCATAATTTAGCCATCAGCACTCACCCGATCGATGGATCGACAGATCACCGAATCGATCGGCAAACATACTAGTGAATAGTGAGTTAGGCTCAAAGCTACAATATTTGGCGCCAAATGTAGAATATTTCAACGATTTTCAATACTTTAATACCATCTAATGGGTTTTTATTCATCTAATAGAAATATTTTTGTTAATGAATTTATTTTTTCTTTATTGTGCATTGAATTAATAAATGATTGTTCCCCTAAAGTTTTGTGCATAATACATACATACTTATTATGTTGCAAAGCAAAGGTCGCAGATACTCAGGTATTGTATTAGTGTAAAATATTATTCTGAGCATAGATAGATTTATATGTATTTTTAATGACTTCATTATATTGTGTGCTATTCTTTGATCATAATAGATCTTTCGACAGTTTTTAAAACAATTCAAAGTCGCACGCTAACTGAACTAAACCTTCCTGCCTGCCTGTCTATACTTCATCATAATTTACATTCATTCATTCATTCATAATTATTAGTTTTTCACATCAAAGCTAAGATTAAAGTAAACTTTTGTTCAAAATCAAATCTTGTGTATTAAGAGTTCCGCAAAACAACAAAATTTCATGTAAACATCTTTAGATCACATCAAGTGGCATAAACTAAAACTTTAATTGTTGAATTAAAATTCTATTTAATTTCTTTATTGTTACACTTAAAACAATTTAACAATATCATTGACAAACTAGAAACTTCTCAATTTTACCATGATTCAGAAATACGTAGTACAAATAAAATGTATTATGAAACTATAAGATTTCTTGGAATTCCCTTATGACTGCTGTTGTCCTTCGCATATTCCTAGACATAGTCATTATACGACCTTGGAATATATGGCAACTAGATACATATGTATTCAATGCCAATTCAATAATTATAGTCTAAAAGACAACAAATTGCGCACCACAAACTTTAAGCTTCAAGCATCATCATCACCATTATCATCATCATAGCCTTTTGACCACATTCAAGGTTAAACGAAAGTTGAACATCAACCAACAACATTCATAGACTTTGGTCAATTTGTAGAAAACAATACAACACAAAAAAACAAGGAGGAGACACAGCTTCTTTCCAACTGGGAAAACCCATGAGTGCATTTTAGTAAAATTGACAACAAGCACGAAAGAAATAATATTTAATTTCAAAAATTCCCATTTGACTATTTGATGTCGTTAAATTGTGAATTAAGAAAAAGTGGTTCTTGTAGAATTCATGCCTCATTGTGAGTTGCTATTCTTGTGCACATCATCATTCTTATGTTGGTTTTTTGGATTGGAATGCAGTGCGACAAGTTTGTGATAATAATAAACCAACAACAACAGAAAAAACAAAATAAAAAGAAAAGATATCAAGATTTCAAGTTTAAAAAATTAATAACAATAAATAGTTCGCGGTGTTGACTGCCTGGATGTCTTTACGAAATTCGCCTTTAGTAATAATCAAAAGTTCTTTGTTCCATTGACTGAAGACACACAAATATAGCAGTTTTGGTCAGCACAAATAGTTTTAGTCAGTTTTCAAGAACAACAATATCCTTCTTCTACAATATTTATAATGACATTCTACAGTGCTAGAACAAAGTAATCAACTGGAAGTAATGGAGTTTGGTTTCAGTTCAAAAAGACATCAGTTCTTTAAGTGAAATATCAGCTCGTATTTAGAAGATGTATATCGAATACTCAGAGGCAAAGTTTAGGGCTGCTCATGCCTAGATACAATTATCAATATTTGATGGAACTTCTTGTATTTCGCCTTAGCCCATTTACCTAGTGATAGAAAATCATAACGACTATTGCGCTTAAGTTGTCTCCTAGAAATGTAAGAGTTGACTTCAGTTCATAAAGGTATCCGTTTCTTTAGAAACATTTAATGTCATTATGTAATAGGTTAGGTTATGTTATACAAGCCGCTCGCAAAAACCTTAAACCCGATTGTGATGCCTGATAAAACGTGAAAAGGTTTGAGTACTGTGAGCGGTGAGAGGTAATCCTCTAGTCTCCAAGGTTGGTCCCAGAGATTACCCTCCTTGTCGAAAACAAACCTGAGGCGTCCATAAACAGAGTCACGTCCCCCAAAGGACAATTTGCCAAACTACCCAACTCCTCGAAGAAGTCTACTAAGAACAGCAGGGCTATCACAGAGGAGGTGTTGGATGTCTTCCGGTTACAGAAGTCATGATGTGGAACCTGTTTCCTGTACACCATCAACTTGATGGTGCAGTGACCCGTCATAGCTCCCGGAAACGTCCGAATCCTTTTCTTGTTGAAGTGTTGGAGCTCGGAGGTTCTCTTTGGTTGATAGCAAGGACAGAGTGTCCTAGCGACAGTACAGCTAGACTCATTTGCCCACTTCCTGCCTGCTAGATTTGTAGTTTTCACTTCTAGGTATGTAAGGATGATGTAATGATCTGTAAATATCGATAACTGATTGAGAGAGAGGCAGCCTTTCCTGGCACACTCGTCTGCCATCTCATTACCTTGGATACCGGAGTGACCCGGCGCCCAGATAAACTCTGTGTTTACGAGCTTAATTAAGAGCTCGGTACTTCGTATGATTTTGCTCTTGAAGCTGTGGGCCGACAGAGCCTTGATAGCGACCTGGCTGTCAACATAAATCGATATGTGCCTTAAGGTCTCCCCCAAAGCAATAATTAACTTTGCTGCCTGCCAGACCACATAGATTTCTGCCTGTAATACGCTACACCAGTCAGGTAGACGATATGATAGCTGAGCTGCTTGCTCTTCCGAGAAGATGCCTGCACCTTTATAAGACTGTAGCGTACTTTAGAACCGTCAGTATACATCGAAAGCTCATCCCGTCTAATCACATTACCACAGTTCCAATCATCTTTACCCGGGAATCTTGTCTTAAAATTGTTATTCCATTTTAGTGCTGGCAATTACATACTCCACCATCAGCTTGAGTCCCCACTTCTTGTAAGATAATGCTGTGGCCGGCGACACAGGGCTTAAGAAGATGCAGCTCCCGGAGTCTAGCCGCTACGTATTGTACTTAAGATATGTGCTCACCGGTGCCAGAAAGTTACGAAAAACAAGAGGTTAAGCTCTTTAAAAAAGTAAATGAAAAGATAAAGAGGTCTTGCTTTTTGTTTTTCTAGCCACAGGTCTTTCATTGACTCTTCCAATCTATCTTAAGATTAAACAAATTTCATTTCATATTTTATCGATAGTGAAAGCTTTTTATCTTCCTGCAAACTTATTATTCTCTTCTTAAATTCTCCAACTATCATTACGAGTACTAAAGTGGATACAACGATACAAAGTCAAGTGAATACATAAAAATTTTATTCCGAAAGTAGTAAATTTGTTTTGTTGTTTATTTTCAGTTTACCCCTTCTCCAAATTGACATTAATCATGTTTTAAGTATTTTAAATTTAATCCGCAGGAAATGACGACTCCCCCAAAGTGTCAGCTGATATGACTCAATCATACCTGAGACGTTTCCACACTTGGGCCAAACGTTGGAACATCGGGATAAACGCAGAAAAATCCGTGAACTGCACTTTCACTTTAAGGCGAGATAGCTGTCCAGATATTAAATATGGCTCAACTATCATCCCACAGGTGAATCAAATTCGATACCTCGGATTGATCCTGGATAAGCGTCTCACTTGGCGTGCCCATGTCAAAAGTGCCGCTGCTTGTTGCTACCAGAAGTTGCGCAGACTTGATTGGCTACTGCGAGAAAACAGCAGGCTATCGTTAAGTAGCAAAATGCTGATTTATAAGCAAGTGGTGGCCCCAGTCTGGCGTTATGGCATACAGATATGGGGAACCACTGCTGCTTATAACATTCGTAGGATCCAAGCTTGTCAAAACAAAGCCCTTCGCCGCATTACTGGAGCTCCATGGTACGTGAGAAACACGACTCTTCACCGAGATCTGAACACGTCAACAGTTCTAGAAGAAATAAACTTTCACAGCAGCAGATACAACATAAAACTCATTCATCATCCAAACCCACTGGTAGCCTCACTAAGGTTAAATGCACCACTCAGGCGTCTTAAAAGATTACACCCAAATGATCTCCTCACAAGGAGAGTATGAAAATAAAAAACTTATAATAATATTATAACATAATCATAAGCGTCTGTGACGGGCTCATCACTGTTTTCTAAATCACACCAATATTTTAAGGCGGATTCTGCTGTTAATGTTTTCCTATATGTACATATGTAATAAAAAAAAAAAAAAAAAAAAAATCCGCAGAAACAAAAACACAAATAAATAGCACAAATGCTAGATCGAATTAGTATACTTAGTAGAATTTCTCAAAAACTTTATGTCAAACTAATGATGTCAATCAATCAAAAGCATCGCAAAACATGAGATTCATTGATCAAACTGGTAAATGGCCATACAACAATAAGGAACACATTCGTTCGATTTGTGGTTGTGTATAGAAAGACTTGTCGTGGGAGTCTCAATATTATTTGTTGACCTCTAGCATTTTGAATATACATATATATTTTTAGTTCTATAAAACATGTGACATATTGTCGATGGTAATTGTTTTGTTTGTCAATTTGGCGCTACCAAAAACATACACACTAAATCGTTAAATATTTAACTTTGACAAATATTTATGATTATTTGACAAAATGAAGTTTTCCACTACTATTTTCGATTCAAATAACGGTCATTGTTATTATGATTATTATCATTATTATTGTTGTATATTTAATGAATTGTTTTTTGCATAAAATGGTAAAAAACAATTAATTTCGAATAAAACTAAGGCTTAACTACAATCGATAGTATTGAATTAGGAATGTCGATGTGATTAATATTGATCAATGACCCGCAGCGAAGAGTTGAGTTAACTTGCAAAATAAATAATCAGCTGGCGGTTGATTTTTACCACAGATTCACTAATCCACAAATTCAAATTCAATTCAAGTAGCTTGCAACCCGATATTCAATGAGGACAAGTCTTAAATCAATCAAAATGTAAAAAGAAACAGTAGCATCACGCACATCATTTTATCTTATCATATCACAAGAATTGTTTATGATTTTCATTTAGAATGAAATCTTGATAAAACCATAGAACAAATTTATAATTAAATAATAAAATTACCACCTGAGTGCTTCTTTTTTTTTGTTGTTTTTGATGTTTGCAAAAACAACTTACAAGGTTACCAAGCTGTGATAATCACAGTGTCGAATGTAGTAGTAAATAGAATTGACAAGTAAACATGTTTCAATATTTGAATGTATTTATTTATTTATTTAGTATTTATTTTTTAAGAACATGAGGCAAACTGAGGCGCCTCATTTGTTTTACCAGAATGATGACAGTGGGGGTGCCAAGTGCAATTTGCTTTTGTGTAGTTACTAATGTCATTTAATAAAACTTTATGGCATAGACACATTAACATAGGTCAGCCATGTCCACATTAACAATAATTTTTCATAAAAAACAAACCTGCCAAAACCAAAAGAAATAGCAAAAGAAACCTTGATGAAAATGCCATAAGCCGAAGTGCAATATTATAGAAAATGTTTTAACTAAACAAATTTGCCCTTTGACAGTATAGCTAAAGTTAAATATTGCAAATGAAAGATTGTAATTTGATAGATTGATGTTCGTAGATACTATATTTAGTGGTCATAATGATGAAGGCATTGACAGCTCAAATTGGCACACAGCAGCATCATCATTAAAAAATCATTTATTTTGCATATCTTAAGTATAATGAGATTAATGATTCGAATATTTGCGTTGGCGTGAAATTTGTAACTAGATGGTGGAGAGAGACCTAATTTGCTTAGAGATTAGCCATATGGGATTGGTCATCCATCTATCCATTAATGATTCACTGGCTTATTTGATTTCATTTCATTTATTATTGTTTCATATAGAAAAATCTTTAAGGCAATTTGCTTTAAATACTATTCACTCTCTGATATAGTCAATAAATTTCTAATTTGTTTCGATCAAACATATACCTATAGATTTCGATTGTCACGGCAAGTTTTTTTTTGCTTGTACGAATATCAATATTTGATTTAAATAAACTTCCAAACTTTCAAATTAAAGATTAGAAAAAAATAAATATATAAATACCTTGAACATTTTTATTGCAAATCATTTTGAAAAGCTTCAATTTATACAAACTCATTGCATGAGAAAATCCCTTAATTCAATAAGTTTTGTCTTCAAATTTGAAATTTTATCAATGTCAATCAATAGAAACAATAAACAAATTCAAAATAACAGAAGTGTGTGTCCAATAGTCAGTCGGATACTCATCTTTAAGAGGGGATACGATTAAATGTGAAGAACAAAAATTAAAAATAATAATAGTACGAGTACTACTGGTTTCACACTAGTATTGGGTAAGTACTGCTCACTTTGGTGAACATGTTCACTTGTTTTTTTTTTTTCTTTTTAAGTGAGTCAACTAGATCACATTGCTCAGTTTAGTGAGTTACTCTTGTTCACTCACTCAATACTACTTCACAGACAAATTGCCCCACTAAGAAACCTTTGGTAAGTAATTCATTCAACAATATCAATTCCATTAGTGGGTGTGCAATACACGAGGATAGTCCCAGATGTACGGGTGGCGCTATTATTTGAAAAGAATGACTATGGTAAAAAGTATCAATCTTATGAAGTTTAAATTTGGTGAAGCTACGTTACTGTTTAGTATTTGTTTGGCAGAAGTCAATAGCGAACGCTCTCATAGAATTTGTTAACATCAAATAACAAATTGTTCATCGTTATGTGATGCAATACTTTCATTTGAAAGCCCTCAGTCTAACCAATATCAAAGCTGAACAAGATTCTACTCTGAGGGGTCTGCTTCTTCGTTTACAACAATACAAAATTGAGTGGCAGAGTTTAAGCGAAGCCCTACGAGCTGCCAAGACAAACTTCTCAGTGGTTGACCAAATGAAGATCCAGCAGAAGAAGGCATTTCAAAAGAGTACTGTACATCTCATTTTGACTGAAAATTTTAACATGAGAGAGCTGAGCGCAAGCAAGATGGGTGTCCGCACCTAAACCGAAGGAACAGTCAGAAAAATGAACTGAAAGGCTTCCCTTTCAAAGAAAGCAAAGACATTTCCATCGACAAGGTGGTGATGGCGTCAGTTTTTGGGTTGCACGTGAATTAGTCTCCGTGTATTAATACGATCTTTTCAATTAATTTGTCAATATGTTAAAACATAAACAATCTTTAAAAACTTTAGATGAATTTAAATTTGTCTAACATTAACAATAAACGCTTGCAGAGTCCATACAATTTTATTTTCAACTTCAATAAGTAGTCAACCAGGGGACGCTACAACTTATTTCTTCATCTCTCAGAATAATTGTCTCCCATTTCTCAATAAATTTATTTACATTCAATTATGTATTGTACTTCAATCAAAATGCTGCCTTATTACAAACATTACAAATGAGTATTGATATCATTTACAAAGAAAAGCTTGGATCCATTATAAACCGCCTGTCGTGCCATAAACAATGCATCATCGTCTGGGCAATGCAAGAAAAACTTTATTACTTAAATCTTATCAATTGTCTTAATTGAAATCCCAATTATATAATGAAGAAGTTGCGTAAAATAAATTTTGAATGGAATTTTATATCTTTACTTTAAATTGAATTTCATAATATTGTACAAAATAAATTCATTAAATTGTGTATATTATTTCATTCATGTTTAATTGCATTCAATTATAAATTTATAGAAATTGTTTAAAGGCATATGATTTTTGTCTGTAATTTTGGTTATACAATATAATTGTGGGCTTTGTGTCGTGCCCTCAAATTATACTGTTCCAATCAGGTTTTAATGAATTCTTATTCTTTTGATTTCTGTTTCATTGTATTTAAACTTAAATAAATAATTAAAAAACATTTTAGGCGATTGTTTGATCAAAAGTCATCATTGTCTTCTAATGAATGGCCATTAATTTGAAATAAAATATTTTTGAATAGAAACGAAAACCAGACAAGACAACCAGACATTATATTTCGTAAAATTTAAGATTACATTGGAACCTTACCAAAAATTAAGATATAATATAAGTAAGAGTAAAGAATGTGATCATTTTGATATAAATCAATAGTACTTATTGTATTCACGCCCTTGTAACAAGTTTGGCATCCAAGACTAGATAAAAAGGTGACTCACTTGGGTTGTTTAGGTACACCTTTATTGTTCCGATTGGTTGGAATTTAAGATAAATTGTGTTAAAAAAGTAAGCAGGTTTATTAAGTATCTTAGATTGGAGAAAATATAGAAGCTAATCATCTTGTTACTGCTCTGTCGATTGAGTTTATCGTATAATATGTTCATTCCAAGTACTAATAATTTTGGATACTCTATTAAATAAAGAGAAATGTTGTACCTTCTTCAGTAGTCAAGAACCTTCAATGAAACCCACTATCACAAATTATCATCATATATTTTCAACTAAGCAACAAGCAACTCTCCTCTTGAAGCTAATCATCTCCATGTGATCACAGACGGCTTCTTTAATACACTACAAACATCATGGCGAATGCATAATATCCCTACTAAAATCATGTATGACAAAAGTAATATGAATATAAGACAGCCATCACAAAATCTTTGATTTGGCGGCGCTAAAAATAATCTGAGTGCGACAAATGCTTTTACGACCCAGAGAGCGAATGTCAAGAACATTTAGTTGACTTCAAGCGACACTTGCGTCAATTAATCAGTTTTTATGTTTAGTGACAACAAAGTTTACTATATTCACATCAACAAAAGAAGAAGAAGAACTTAAGATGAGGACAGATGAAGGTGCGACAGCAAAAAAAAAAAAAAAAAAAAACACCAACAAACCATAATCCAAACCATCACTTGTCACCTCAAGATTTACTCAGTAATTCATTGCTGAAGCCGACAATCATTAAGTTTTACTCATGTTTCCGATGATGATATAGTGATTTTGTTGATGATGATGAATGGGAATGAAACTGGTAGTCAAGAGAGAAAACAAAATAAAATTCTTTACGAAAAAGTAAAAGTTTTTTTTGGCAATTCTTTTTTTTTTTCGTCCATTACTTCCATATTAATTCAACGTAATTTATTGTATTTTGCATAACCGGAACTTTGCAGTGAAACTATAAATTAAATATTAATTAAAAAATGTTTATGAATTTTTGATTTCTCCTCAGATTCTTCTACTTCTTCTCCTTTGGTGACTTCTTTGTTTAAATTTCAAAGAAACATAAGAATAAACAAAAAGAAAAACAAACAAAAAAAAAAAAAATTAAAATTGCCAAATTAATGGCGACAAATTGAAGACAACGTCGATCATTAGATTTAAATTTATTATTTTTTTTTAACTATTATTAATTTTATAATTTATATTTGGTTGTTTGATCACGCACAGGTGATTTTAACTAAAATCTCTCCCTCTCCTCTCTCTCTTCTCGTCTAGTTTGAATTCTATGTGATTTGATGTCATACTCGAATTCACGATTCACGCGATAACAAATATTAACTAATTGATTAGTATCAGTTTTTCGTGTTATGGATTATCATTTTAGCTTTAACCATAAATTAACTTATCATTTTTCACAATCTAAAATAACATAACAAATTTTGTTATTTATTTAAACATAAATTGTATTGATGACTTTGATGTCTCTTCCTTTTCAACTTGGTTTTAATAATTTAATCTTAAATCTTTATGGTTTTATCTAGTGAATCAAATACAAAAATCTATAATATACTACTTATTTTATAACCTTCCACTAGTTGTGGTTTTATGATATTGTATTATAAAATAATATCATACATTATTAATTATTATCCAATAGATGATTGGTATAATTGAGGACACAATTGGATTATCCAATTATTCTCTGTACAAAGTAGTAGTATTCACAATTTTCACAAAATAAGTAAGAGTTCCAAACAAATATCTAGACATAATTGCCCTGTAAACCTCATGTAAACTAAGATTTTTTCCAAGAGAACTACAAAAAGATATATGATAAAATGATATTCTTATTATAAGTCAACATCCACTCCAATAATATACCAACTTAGTAAACGTCCTCGGTCTGACACATTCCTATATTTATGGCAACACTGTTCACAAACCCATATTATTGTATTTCTGTACACTGGTAGTACCAACCTTCAAACGATACGTGTCAAAAATTCATAACATTCTCACAATTACAAGTTTACAGGTTACAATGGTTTAAGTGCTAAGTAGAAGGTTTTGATCGATGGTAGTCCTGATATGGACATCGATAATTCATTCAAGGGTTTTGAGGAAGAAGGAGGAAAGACTAATGGGTGTATAATGCTTAGGCATGGTGTGTGGTACTTTCCCTGCTTTAGGAATGAATACCACAAGAGCTTCACACCACAAGCTGGGAAAGTACGGGTGTTGGAGGCATGCATTGTAAGTTTGCAGAAGCCACGGGGTGACAATGTTGGAAACATCCTGAATGTCTGCTGGTATAATACCGTCAGGACCAGGAGATTTAAAGCGTTCGAATGAACCGATGGCCCACTGACGGTGAGCGTTGGTTTCCACAAGATTAGACCAGCACCGATTCGTAGGCAAGGCATGAGTAGATCCATTTTTGAGAGACACGCTGCCCGGAAAGTGTGTGTCTAGTAGGACATTCAGGGTCTCCGCCACAGTAGCAGTCCAGCTACCATCAGGTCTCTGGACGCAACCCAGGGAACTAGGAGAAGTTTTAAGGATCCTGCGAAGTCTACTTGTCTCGGAGACACTTTCTATATTGCCACAGAAAGTTCTCCATGTAGCTCTTTTGGATTTCCTTATCGCGTATTTGAGTTCCCTTTGCTTGCCCTTGAAGGGAAGCCAGTCATTTGAGATTTTTGCTCTGTTAAAAAGCTTACGGCATTGCTTGCGGAGTTCTGCGATATCGGCATTCCACCACCTGGGTTTGTGCTTACCTCTGGGTTATAGGCAAACATGCTGGCAGACTTGGGCATTACGATTTCTGACGCAGCTGCGGCTCGGAAGAGGAGGAAGAGACTGTGCTCCACCTCATGTGCCAGTGTCCATCCCTCGCCAGAAGAAGATGGAACCACCTGGGCGCTGGGTTTCTGTCAAGCTTAACAGAACTATCATTCCTAGCAATCAGGGACATAGCTAGGTTCATTTCGGAATCCAAATGGTGCTCCTCTCGCCTTCTTGCCATCCATCTAAACGTTCCAGTGATCAGGGACACGCATCATAAAGATCAGCACCATGGCAGCTCTTGCTGATCACTACAATTTGATATGTTGTAACAGTATTTTGTTCATCGACTATCATTCACATGGAACAATTGGTTCAAAAAAGTGTAGAAATCAAGAAAAACTCATGCACAAGAAAAAAGTGTTGTATCCAGTATTACAAGTTGATGAAAACGATGGTGAAATTGAATGAATTACGCATCAATTGCTTCCTCATAGCGACTTCTGGCTTTGTTCTCCAGAGGGAGAACTTTGGTTTTAGTGAAGAAATGATTGCCGAAATTGAGTAAAGACAAATCGTTTACATACAATAGGCACCGACATGTTAAAAGAGCATTGTAATGTATTAATAACTCTTGAAGAATGAATAAAGTCGAATTTCTAAATAAAAAAATTGTTTCCCTTAGTTTGACCGGAGACTTATTGAGTGATTATTTATTATAGTGTGTAATCCTACTTGAAAGGCTAATGGAACTAAACTTTTTTATATAAACAAATATGTTAGCAGAGTCGAAGGCCTAGCAGCTAGTGCTATAAGTTGTATTTTAGTTATAATATTACTTATTTGAAATTAATAAATACATGAAATAAATAAATTTGTCAGTGACTAAGAAAATCAAATACAATATAACATTAAACTAACTTGACCAATTTATATGTCATAAAGACATTGGATAGCAAATACATTTTATTTCTTTATTTTATTTTTTTTTTCATTGGAACAATCGAATCAATGGTGGGTAAATTTATAATGTTACATAGACAATGTCATTATTTATTCACATTTGAACTCAAAACTTCACTTAAACATACGCAGAATATTTAAAATGTGGAAAACCATCATGATTAGTTTATTTAAATTTAAATTATTTCTTTTTCCAAAATTTACTTGTTTGTATTTCCTTCGATGGAGCCAAAGTTAAAGTTTGTTTCCAGTTTTTATTTTATTTAAAATAATAATTTTTTTTATTGCTGTTTAATTTTCATTTTTTTTTTTAAAGAAACTACGACGAAAGATCATTATAAATGTGAGAATATTTTTTTAGTTTGTTTTTATTTACGATTCATGTTTTGTTTGTTTGGTTTTTTTTTAAAGCAAAAGTTTTAATACTTCAGACAAATAACAAGAAAATATGTATAAATTTTATTGCCAATCGTAAAAATTCTGCTATGATTACGCAACTCATAAAGAACCAACTATTGTAAGATAAAATAAAATATTAAATAAAAAAAAATATAATTAATGTAAATTAGTTTTTAATTAAAAACATTCCATTTGGGATTACTAAAGAAACACAAAAATAATAACAATAATAAAATTCATAAAAAAAAAATTTAGTTATTTCAATTTATAAAAAAAAAAAACACAGTATGTACTAAGAGGCCTAGGGTATTCGTTATTTCATCTCCAGCAGTTTGGTCCCAAATTGTATATTGTTAACTTTATAATATAACATTAGGCATTAATGTTTCCTTTCTTAAGTCGATTAAAACTTTACAAGTTATGTTCAGTGTTTAATCCCCAGTTGTAATGATTAGATATTCTTCATAGTCAGTATCTATGTACATATATCCGCTTGTCTACTGTATAATTATTTCACTATTTTTTGTACCTATAGAATGAATAGGTATTATTACTTTTCCATAATATTTGCAAAGTATATGTTTTGATGCTGTACACTCAAGAGATAATTGTTGCCGATTATTGAGATTGATTTGCTAATTGCTAACTAAAATTCAACATCTACTTCAAATGTGGACAACAAACTGTATATGCAAAAGTCAAATTTAATTTTAATTTCTATTTATAGCTAAACCGATCGACAAATCGTCATAGGTTAGTAAAATATGCATCTGGCTTCCACAGCTTCAAAGTTTGTTTAAAGTCCTGCTTCCGCCTTTCTTTCTTTCTGATAGAAATATGTTTTATTTACAGATACCTCATTATTGAAAGATTCAAATTGAAGTCATGATTGTTGATGAGTTGTGTAATCAATGCTTAAGCAACAATAATTGATTCAACATTTCCAACTTGCAACTAATAAGTACAGTAGTATGTGTCACACAAACTGTCCTACGAATTATTATTAAAAGATATGTAAGCTTTACTGAAACTGAAATAGATGCCTTTGCCTTTTGTTTTTCCCATTGAATGTTTAGATAACACAAACTTTTGTTAGGCAAAGCAATATTTTTAATAATTAAGTACTAATAAAAATAGCAAACAATTTTTATGAGAAATTCGTTCTACTTCGAAAATTATAGACGAGTTGCACTTGAGTGACTTTAATTACTTAATACTTACTTAAGTATTTCAAACTCGCATACTCCAATTTCAAAATGAACTTTTATTTTCACATAATAATAAAAAAAAATACAAACTGAAGGCGGATCCAGATGCGGATCTAAGTCAATTTGTAGTAGTAGAGTTCTATGAAAAAAATATAATAAAAATTCCACAAAACAAAAACAATAAATTTAAATAAAAACATAGAAAATAAATAAATAAATAAGCAAAATGTCAAAATATATCAATTGTCCATTCGACATTGAGGAGATAAAAACAATTCTAATTTGCGCCTCATTAACAAGGACACTTTGCTATTGCCAAAAAAAAATCTGACTGAATGACTGACGTTAATGCAAAACAGCCTTAAGCTAAGCTAAGCAAAACAACAGCAAAAAAAAAAAATTATCAAAAAATCATGAAATACTATTTTTTATAAAATTTATACAATAAAATAAATAAATTATGACATCAACAAACTATTAAGTCTATGAAGTAAATCGTTGTGCAATGACAAGCGCCAGCTGCCAATCAATTATGCCAAACCATAACCGACGGCGAAGTTCAATGATTGCCCCGCACTATTCCCCTCTTCGCATCATCCCCTCTTTCTTCATTTTGTTGGCTTCATTTCGCCATTTTGTATCTAATGAACGAATACATTGAACAATCAAAAATCCCACAAATTTGGATTTGTTCCAATTAAGCCGATTGACACCACCGCCACCGCCATCATCATCACCATGAACACTAAATGACACCAAATCTAGGGTTCATGTTAATTGCACTTGAAAATCAAATCAAATCGAATTAAAAATGCAATACTAACATACTACAAACAAACAATCTTTATCCAATCAGATGAGTTAAGTCGAGTTGAGTTCAGTTCAGTTGAATTGAATTAAGTTGCGTCGCGTGAAATGTCAATCTTACATAATTTCATAATACTACTTATAATAATGTAGTATGCTATTGGTATGTATAAACATATCAATAAGTTTGATTGTTTATTTCACTAGTGGCAAGTAAAATGTGCGTGTCTACTATATGATTTTTTTTTTAACTAATTCAGTGGAGCTCATTATTTATTAAAATCCCTAAATAGCATTATGATTTCCCTAAATACTGATGAGATTTCTGGTTTTTTCGCTTATTTTTTTTTTTTTTTGTTAATAAATTTATTAAAATAAATATAAATATTTCTGCTATTTTTGTGTTTAAATTAAAAATAAATTTATTAAGTTTAAATTAATCGCAAACACCAAATATATTTGTTTATTCAAAAATATCTTACTATATTTTGCTACTGCCGCTGATGTGACAAAGAACAGATTTAGCTTCATTAGGAGAATTTTATTTAAAATACAAAGAATTTTCTTGTTTCTTTGTCGCAAAATTTCAAAAGTTAATATTTCATTAAATTGCAATTAAAATGTAAATACACTTAATAAAGATGAGAAGACTTAACACAAGCAACTTCTTAAAGACACAAGTATTTCCTGTTCTTTCTCAAACAAAAATTTATAATTATATTCACTGCTAACTGAACCTTAGTGATAAGAAATTTTTGAATATGATTCAGTATTACCAAGTCAATGGAATAGTAAATATATACAGGAGAGATAGATTCCAACCATAGCCATGTATGCTACCAAACATATTATGCCACACATTTTGTGAGGAGTGAAAAAAATATTGTTACATGATAATGTAGAATAAGGTAACGAAATTATTGGCATGTACACTATTGATTTATTTGCAAATGAATAAAGGTCATGTTCCCTCAAGGCATTGAACCGGATCCAAGAACCTTCGTAGTATGTAGGTTATGTTTTGAAATTTTGAATTGTGTTTTTGTCTTTTGTAAATTTGAAAACATTAATAACTGATACAGATCGCTTCCAAGGAGAAAGAAATAATTGTAATTTAACAAAGAATCAGTCTTTTTGTTGAAAGACTATCTCGATGGAAAACATTTTGATAGAAATAGAAATACAAATACAATACAAATATATATATAAAAATCTCGGGGCTCAGAGTTTGTCATTTATGGCTGGAAAGAGTGAGGGAGTTTTAAATAGATAGGATGGGGTTTGGAAATAAAAAAAAAGACCCTTATGCTCTCCAAATTTTGGCAAGAGTCCAGAACATGATCTGCGGTGGGGCAGCTCCGCGAAGAGGGCATGGTAGACGAACTGAACCTTTAAGGAGGTATTGGTGAGTGATTTGAGTAGGCAGGAAGACCGATTTTGTCTCAAGTTGGGTTGATGGTCTTCATCGTATGAAAGTGTTTTTAAATCTTTGGGACTGGTTGGAGTAAATAAGTGGGATGGGGCAGTGCTGAAGTGCCGGACAGCCGTATTGGCATATTCATTTCCACGTTGCGTGCGAACCCAAAGAAACTACTATGTCAAATAAACATTATTCAAAAGCACCAGTCTTTCAAGTTTCATGGTAGTTTTAAAGCTATTATATTTTAAAAAATAAGATTTTGACAGTTAAAAACCATACAACATTTTTCCTTAATCAGCGTATACGTAGATAAATCATTGAAGGGACTTTTGTCAAATCAAATAATATCCTTTTCATAAATTGAATTAAGTTCCCATAAAAATATTGTCGAATTTTCATATTCTCTAAAAATAGCAAATTTAAGCTTTTCAATTCTCTAAAAGATCTTATTTTCGTCGCAAATACGGCGACCAAGTATACCTCAGAAGTTTTCGATCTGGATTAAATTTGGAGATCATCTAGTTCAGTCCAAAATGTTACCAGAGCATGATAATCAAAAGGTTTTTGTATAGCGATTGGTAAGAATCATTTCTTGGATAAAAACATAAGGGTCTGCACATACTGTTGGGGACTATTGTTCAACACTCCCTCATGTTTCTAAGTGATCATTCCTAAATTTACAAACAGATATTCAATGGTACTAAATTTGACAAATTTACTTAAAACCAAAACTAACTTTTTTGATTCAAGGTCTACAAGGAAGAAGATAGTTGGAAGAAAATTCAATCAAGAAACTTTCTGTAAATGGGAAACGAATGACAGAGAGATTGAAAGGCATCACATTTATCAATAAATATTATTAAGTTATATTGTAGTATGATAGACCAGAAGATTGAGTGCCTCATATTCCTTATATTGTAAAATATAGTTTGGAAAAACCAAATTCACACAGATTCACAAATTGACTGAGTTTGCCCAAAAACTACTTTACATTCACCAAAAATCAATAAATATAATTTATTTCATGTCAGACACAGATACTTAAGTGGGTGTGCGGTAGTTTTGTTTTGTAGACACATTTACGGTAGCTCATTGTCATACAAAACTAACATATCGTTATTGTTTTTTATGGATTTGTAACATGCATTAATAGGACTTTGACCTTTTGAAATACAAAAAAAATTGAGTAGAATTCTGTATACAATAAATGACGCAACTTGCGTATTCATTTGAAACAATTTGAAAATTCACAAGAACTTCATTTAGTTAAATTTTCAATCATCACAAAAGCAGCATATCAAATAACCATCATCATCAACATCACCATCATCATCAGTATCATCAGCATCAACATCATCATTAATTTCAAGTAAAACTCAACTTTATGTCGACTTATGACTAATTCGGATTTCATAAGTTGGTGACATATAAATACCATATGCATGTCACATGCTAATTTGTTGAAAAGAACTTAAGATCTTTGGCTTAAATTATGTTACAAGACTAATAAGGAATTACCAAACATACATATGTCATTGATATTGGGTGAAGTTTTTACTCTAAGCAGATTAAAAAATGTTAAAATGAAAAATTATGCAAAATTATTGTTTAATTTGAAAATCGCAAAAATCATCACAAATTATGGTATTTGAGCAAAGTCAATAGCTTGCGGCAAGGACAAGAAAGATAACAACGGATAACACACTGATACGATATCTCCAAGGCGACAAGGCACGATGTCGCCAAAAACTTGTTAAATTCATGGAATTGCTTAATTGATTTATTGTATAATGCAAAAAATGAGAAACACTTTAGTCTGAGGTATGTGACATATGTCACTGGGCATTAAAGACTTCCATTCACTAAAGATATCATATATTGATCATATTAGCATCGCAAGAGGGATCGATTTGTTCATATTGTTGCATTGCTTGGATATAATATTTTGAGATGAGGTATTGTACATTACCTTCTTTTATCCAATGAGCAGATAATTTCTCACAAAACACCATATTAGCCAAGCTATGAAATTTAATAGAAAAGAGCTTTAATTTTGGAAATACAGAGCTGAAATTATTTTATTATTTCCCAAATCATTTGATAAATTTGACTGGTCAGTAAGGGCATGAACTGATACATGTTTAACCACAAACCTGATGTGAAGTGTATGCAAGCTTTAGGTGAAACTAAAGATAACTCAGTTATATGTTTACTAATAAAAATATCAATCATTCATGGTTCAGCATTATGTTAAATAACTGAACTTGTTTTTACTAGACGAAATAATTCAAAAAGCGTGTTAATTTAAAATGAAGAAGAACCTTTAAAGGTAATTCCAAAACAGAAACATTTATTAAGAAAAAATTAGAAAAACAAATCTTTTAAATACTTAGTTTAAAAGTAACTATTTATTATATTTATGTGCATTTTATTTACAAAATAAATGTGTGTTTTATCAGCTTCATGTAAATGTTGTTTGTACAATGTGCAGACATTAAACTTGGTAACAGACACAGCACGCAACTTGTTAAACAAAATAAAGAACAACAACGGCAACATCAACTACTTGTAGTTATGTATGAGCATCTAGATACAAATGCGCGAACACTAACATCAGTAATACCAACCAAGGTGGTAACTGCATTTCCACAGCTCAGCAGGCATTCACAAGCTACAAGAATACAAACTACAGTAAGACATAATAAGTAATACATTTGCATATTTGTCTATAAAACTGTTCATAATAGTTAGCACCTGCTGTAGTTATACTGACCACTCTTGGCATCACACATAGCTTAGGAAAACGTGTCTTAGATACAATATTATGTATGATCGGCATGGCATGCGATAAATTTAATTTGGCGCACTCAAAATTATGTTATTAGAAAATTTCCATAGCATTTTGCTTAAACTACTGTATTTTTCATGTTAATATTAAATTTGAACTTTAAACTTTATCAATAACAAACTCAATTCTATTACGAAACTATGGTAACGCCAACAACAACAACACAGCGACATTAGCAAAGAACTCACTTATCGACAAGTGATAGTAGTAGTAGTGGCAACGTCACAGTCAAAGTGTCACAAACTGTCAAAATTTAAACCAACTTAAAATTTAAAGTTAACCTTGTTCTTGTAACCAGTTCTTAGATAGTATATGTATTATATTTAGATACTTGCTTATTATTAATTATTTAAATGTTATTTTAATTCACACAATTTAAACAAAGAGTAACAAAAATAAAAAATTAAATTTTCACACTTTCAAACAACAAATAAAATATATAATATATAATATATAAAAAATCATGAAATTAGTTTAGATGTTTTGAGTATTTCGATTAGAATTTTTATAACATTAAGAAACATATTTTATGAGCCATAACTAATTATTTGATTGTCATATACATACTACTACATACATAACACACTCGAAAAAGAGATACAAAATATATATATTTATAAAAAATATATCACTTATTAAAATAGTATAGCTAACTAAGGCAAAGACCTTAAGACCAAGATTCCATTCAAAATCTCAAGATTCCAATAACAAATGAATTGGATTTTGTTGTTTTTTCAGAATTACTGCCTCAAGTTTCCAAAAGAGACAATGAGAACGTGATATTTCTTGAGAGAACTCTCCCTTCTATGTGTTAAATGATCTTTGATTACAATACATTTATATGCACTTATATTTTGGGTGATGAATGGACAATATGGCTTCGTCCTCATTGTCAAAGAAAATGGGTCCAAACTCTCTTTCAGCCGATACTGCATAACAAACAGTTACTTTTTCATATACGGATATATGCCAGAAATCTCTTTCACTCCAACCAAATTGCAACTTTTGGTCGGTTTTGAAATCACCCATTTCTGTTATGGCTATTTGTTTAAAGTAGTCTTATCTTAAAGTGTAACTTTTGCTTTTCTCAGTAGTCTGCATAAAAAGAATTCAACATTTCAGTAGTTTTAAGTATAAATTTGCATTTTACAAAAATCTGTTTTTCATAAAAGCAAAAACAATCAAGCAGCCAAGCAACTAGTAATGCCTGGATATGTCAACCTGCTCGCATTTAACGTGATTGGTTTGATAAAAACTTTTAATAACCTCACAAGTTGGCATGTCTGTATTTCGTGAACGTGCTTGTGAATGCAAAAGTTAGAAGAAGAAGAGAAAAATTAGAAAATGTGGATTTTATTTTTGCACAATTGTAAGAAGATATTATTAAGCAAACTTGATGAGATTGTTTATAATGTATTATATGTACATAAAGGGGAAATCATATGGTATAAAAAAGTAATCAAGTCGCTGCGGCAAACGCTTGGTAGAAGGTTTCGGAAGCTTTAAACTCTGTTGGCCCACCAACTAAGTCTGATGAAGAATGGCTTAGAGTAAATACATATCAAATACAATAAAATATTCATTTTTTATTCATTTTCATTTTTATATGTAATTAAAGGTATGGAAAGACTGGAAGATGAATATTCTGACAAATATAGACAAAAAAACAAAAAGAACCCCCTATCGCCTCGAAACAGTTTCATCCCTACAGAACTACCAAAGCATTATTTCGTAGGGAGGGAAAAGATTGCTACGAATGATGGTCGCTATTTCGGTAGCGAAAAAGTCCCACTCTCCCGAGGAAAACATCCTCCTGCAAATTACATGGAGATCCAAGGCGGTCGTACATCCTGCTTCTCTGTGCTTCAAACCGACGACACTCCTGATCGAGGTGTTACCTCATTGTTGTCCTTACAAATTTGTATGCAGCTGTGGATTGTGTGCAATGAAAGCAGGAGTTGCGTGGGGATTATCGTTTTCCTGCAAGGTCAAGGAAAATGATTTTGCAGCATGTGAATCGCCTGAAAACACGAATTCCCCAAAAAAAAGTAACGTGGAAGAAAACAACAGTAGCACCAACATGTCAATCCGTCTCTCAGCATTGACAACAACAGCAGCACCATGAACTTTAACCCATTTCCAGTGAACAAATGTATTAATGCCCTTGTCGCCGAGGAAAACGCAACTCTAAAGAACGTTGAGAAGGAGTTGTAGGAACTGAATAAGCAAACAGCATCTCTTGATCTCTTAATTACAATATTGTCGCAAAAGAGCATACAATATTTATATGATTATAGAATAGTGACGTGGTATATTGTTTAGTTAACTAGACCTTCTGTTTGGTAGATCGATTGGATGGAGCGTCTCACGCATTTGGTGAGCGCTGATGCCAGGCGGAAGTCTCTGGCGATGACGTGAATGAAAATGAATGAATGAAAAATTTTCCATCTTATCAAAATTATACTACACAAAAGGTTCTGACCACGAGGCTGATGATTCCCTATAAGAAAGTCCCCAGTGAGGTTTGCTACTAAAGTGCTCAAGTGTAGTACATTGAGATATATGGCCAGTGATTCTTCGGCTGCAGCTCTAAAATGCTTCTTTAATTATTGATGATGATAATTAATAATTTTTCTTAATTTTGTATATCGAAAATGACTTTACCTGCAAAACAAGCAGTTTTGGAAGACCACTTCCAGTTTACCATTCATGACAAAACAATTTCTTATCTTCCAGCGAATTTATATATGTGCTGTGTATATGTAGTACATACCTTGAAAATTAGACTTCATATAGATATTGGAGTAAGTGTACCTGATGCATTCAATAAAATTGATTTCATTATTTCTACATCACGGTAACAACTTAAACTTGTTGTAGTTTTTGTTGAAGATACTTATGTTACTCTCAATAGATATGAACACGCGATAAGTCGCTATGTCATCCATCCTATGATTGCATTGCAATCAAAACAATTTATATGTAACGTTTTTTTTTTTAATTTTAAATCAATAAATTGCAATGTACTCAATATTGAGATACATTTTAATGATCTTCAGCCGTTTTCTGTTGTTAAGAAATTAATTAAAGCAAAAGCGTTTTTTAATTTGTTTACGTCACTTTTAAGCTACAATCAGCAGCACCATCATCATGTGCATCTTTATCATCATCATCAACATCATTCACAAAAATAATAACAACAACCACAACAACAACAACGTCACCAACAACTTCATCATTGTCATTATTATCAATTTTAAGTTAACTATGCTCGGCTTGGCTGTGCTTTGCTTTGCTTTAGTTTGTCTCACTTTGATTTGGGTTGGTTTACTTTTATTGAGATGAGTTCGAGTTAAGTTGAGTTGAGTTCAGCAGACTGTCGTTTTTTTTAGTATGCCCCTTGAGGGTCAATTTGAAGATAGCGATCGGTTCCAACATGCACATTGTCGTGTTGGTGTGTAGACAACAACGTCCGTTGTATTAACAGTATACCAGTTGTTGCTGGTACTGTTGTTACATGTTGCTTGTTATTATCAACAACATTCGTCAGCAACAACAGCAACTCTCAAAGAGACAGACAGACATACTACGACAGACAGATAGTCAGATATACAAAACAATAATACTTACAATAATAATAATAAAGTTAACTTCCCTTTGGATTGAATGCTACATTTTAGTCAAGTGAAACCATTGAATATGGCTCAAAAGATAATGGTGGAAGCCAAGTGGCGTTAAAGTTATCGTTCGTGCCACAATGACCTTGGCAAACACTTACACTAATACACTAATTGAAATCAGACAAAATGTTGGCAACACACACCACAAAAGTTGAATAACAAAAGTGTACCCGCATATCTTTTTTTGATTTGTATTTTAATCACTTTTTTCTTTTGGAAAACTTACAGGAAGTTTAAATTGAAATCTTAACAAAATATTAATAAACAAACTTTCACAATAATTTAATTTTTTTATGAGTCTAGCCCAAACAGGAGGAAACTGTAACTTTGGTCTCATTAAAGATGACATACACTCCACATAATTTATTCTTCTTTTAAATACTTCATAGAACCTATGAAAATAAAGCACAATTCAAGGATTTAACCGGAACTCTGCTTTGCCAGTCAATTCTCTTCTTTTGGATGCAATCTTTATCCTACCAATAACAATTCAATGAATCTGAATTGGCAATTACTAGAGGAAGGTCTACTGAAGACAATACTATTTCATATTTTATCATAATTTTAATTTCTTTTATAAAAATAGTAGACAGATCTAATGAACATAATCAGTAAAATAGAAACATAGATATCTATGAAATCACATGAATCCTCATTTAAAGTTGATTGAAATTGAAATATAATAAATTGTATTATACTCCTCAACAATATCATCTTGAGAAAATAATTTTCACTCTGCATTCAAGAAAAATAAATGTAAGTAAATGCAATTGTGTCAAATAAAGAAAGTTTCTTCAAGTGTAACATTTAGTTTTTCTGAGATGCCACCCAAATGGCGTTCTTCTGCTGAAAAATGTCGCGAAACAATTCGAAAAGCTGTTCGACGTGAAAATCCAGAATACCGCAAAAAAGAGCGTGAGCGCGATGCTCTTCGTAAGGCTCAACGCCGATTAAATCCAGAATATCGTAATCAAGAGCGTCATCGCGATGCGCTTCGTAAGGCTGTACGCCGATTAGATCCAGAATATCAAGAACAGGAACGAAAGCGTAATACACTACGACGCGCTGAACGTAGGAAGAACCTAGATTATCGTAATAAGGAGCGCAGAAGCGACAGAATTCGACATGCTAAACAGCGTGAAAATCCAGAATATTATGAGAAAAAGCGTAAGCAACCTACGTGCGTATAGTCAGGCTGATAATTATCAAATAAGTGAAATGAAACAACCAAAATAAAATTGTGGAAATGAAGAATAGTCCCATGCAACTTAAACGTTGCAAATTAAGATCTTTACAAATATTTTTTTAGCTCCAGTAAAAATGTAAAAAAAAGGCAATAAATGCCCAAAATAAACCAAACATTTATTTTGATCTCATCAAAGCTTTCATTTATAATCATGTGTAAGCTATTGCATACTTTTGAGAAGTTTAAATTCTTTGACTAGCAATTTCTTAGGGACTTTTTTGTTGAAGCGATAGAGAGGATAGATAAAAATCACTCTCAATGTTGACCTAGCGAACACTTTATTTATGGAACCCCCATCATGATGATGTTATTCATTACAAACAGCAAACTGCGTTTTTTATAATAATTTTTATTTGCTAATACAAAAATACATAATAATATTATTTTATATGGTATATAAATCTTTGTGAGGTTTTCTTTTTAGTATTGTATGGTATTGTGCAAAAACCGAAATGACAACAGGAATAACCTTCGACTACTTTGCAAAATGACAAAGAGAATGGCATCATAAAACACCAGAATTTTTTTTAGAATTCATAAAGATGTCAAATGCAAAACTAAATAAAAATTTAGATAACTAATTCATGAAGTTTCCCATGACAAAAATTTCATAGATAACATAAATCTATATAATTCGGTTATTTTGTAACACTTGCATAATCTGCTTCCGATTGAAATAACCACCATCCATGCCACCGAAATGGTGAAGAATCAAAAGAAACAAATAAAAATAGCAAACGATGCATTTTCACGAGTTAAACAAAGCGCTTCCGCTCAAAGTCATTTAACTGAAGATTTCATTTGTTGGTTACGAATTGACATACCGACAGACAGACAGACAGACAGATATAGTCAAAACATATATTAAAGTAGGCCAGTGCTGAAAAGAATACTTGTATCATCAGTAGAAGCTTGAAAAATTGTTGTTCCTATTGTCGTTGATGATGATGATGATGACGATGACGATGATGATGATGATGCTTCATTCAAGTTCATTTCAACGGCTGGTTGGGCACGATGAACAAACTATTGTACCAACAACAACAACAACAAATGGGATAAAAAAGACCTTCTTCAAGTTATACGTGTAGTATGTATTTATGTACATAGTTTATAGGTATGAAGTTTTCTTATACATACTACTTGCTCTTTTCTTTTGAAAATATCACAGAATTTTCAAACAAGAATAAACAAAACACAATCAGATATGTCCAACAATTGGATACCTTGTTGTTCAGAAAAATTTGAGAATTTTTCAAAGTAATTCAGATATTTTATTGCTTCTTAGACGAATCATAATTTACCACCCGATGCAAAAGAGCCCATTGGCTTAACGAGATCCAAAGAAGGCGACGATAATGAATTTAGCTAGAATTTTAAGGCGTAAATGAATTTCTAATATAAGAAAAGAAAGGAACTATTGAGAAACATCAAACAAGAAAATCTATGATTAGTTCAGAAAGTTATTCAAATTGTCAAAATTTTATGAATATCTTGAGAAAAAAATGGTAAAAAATCGAGTTGAGGATGTAAAAAATTCCATACGAGGTTACTTTGGTAGGTATTGTTTATTGTCCTTTTTCACGGTCAATTTAAGTGTCTGTTATCGGTTAGACAGGCAAATATGTTTGGCCATCAGTCTATTTCTCGAGTCGATTATGGACCGAGAATGAGACTGAACTGACCGTCTAAAAGTGCCTTTATAGTTTTAAAGTATCGCATTCATTACATTGGTAGATACTTCAATACAGCATTCTTAACATCTTTTCGATGTTCATTCTTATTGAATTCTCCACTAGAATCCTTCTTCCTAAATCAATTCAAAATAATAACAAAAATTGTATTGTTATCAAAGTTTATCATGGATACAATTTATATAAATTTATGTGTTTGACCATGTTACCTATGCGTGTATGTTAAGGTTCAGATTTAGGAAACATTTTGCATCCCTCTGGCCTCTGTTATTTAATACAGTATCTGTTAAATAAGATTTGGTTATCACATAAACAATACATGACTGTTAACTTGCATATTGCTTATCCAGACAGTCAGCTCTCTAGATTCTATTGCAAGCTTCTCATGCAAACGAATATACTACTCAAATTGAATAGTATTGAAATATACAGTCGTAAGGACGCAACAACATCAGCAAAAGCAGCAGCACCAACAACAACAGCAGCGGTAGTAGTTGTTATTGTTACTTTTACGTTTCAACTAAATTTATTTGTTCATCTTGATCTATGAAAGCATAAAATTTAATGGAGCATTATGAAAGACTTCGGATAGAACAAAAGCTATCACAAGAAACCACAACAAAGAGCCAACAAATTGCATTGCAATGAAAAAATACAAAAAAAAGATACCCCTTACACTTACTGACAATACAATATAATAGCGAGTGGCGACGATGATTGCTGCAGCCAAATGATGATAATAATGATGATGGGCGCGAAAGGTGGGCGAGTCAAAGAGCCAGCAGTCACTCATTTAAATACTATATAATTTTTTTTTAACTGATAGACTGAGACTTGACTCAACCCAACTTGGTCCGGCTTGACTTGCTAAATATGAGAGGTTAAGTGACTTGGCTTTATTTTTCTCCATATCTTTTGGGGCGGACAAATGCGTGCATTTGGTGTTAATTGCATGCACAAGCGCCACATTAAGCGCCACAAACTCAAAAATTCATTCACTCATCCATTCATGCATATATATTAGATGCCTCATCAAATAAGACTGAAGACCGACTGACTGACTGACTGACTGACTGTCTGCCAATGGCCCAAACAATTAAAATGATATTGATGTCATGCATCGAATACTATATTATACTCGTATATAGTAAAATTATGCAGCTGCAGTTGTTGAAGAGAAGGCGGTACAAAGGTGATTTTTTAATGCAATACCAACAAAAATTGTTTGGAAATCCAACAAAATTTTGAATAAAAAAAAAATTATTTCTAAAACTCATAATTAACAATTAATTTTATTGTGTAAATCAATTTTCTTTCATATTTTCGTTTTTTTATTTGGAATTTTGAATACATTTTTTAGATTGTAAAATAGAAATAGAAACTTTTCTAAATCCAATGGATGATTGAATGATGGAATGATGGAGCTGCTGCTGCTGCCCTAATTCATGTTGTTGTGATGTCGTGATGATTGAGTTGTTTTCTTACGCTTTATCTAAAACAAAACTGAGGAGCTTCTCATCACAATAAAGTTGATTTGTAAGACGGATGTGTGTGTTTCTCTCTTGGGTTTTTACCAGAAATTGACAAAAACAAAAATATCAAAAATATTTCAAAAAAAAAACTAACAAAAACAATTTAAATCATCATCAACAATAAATTTTAGCTGTAACTTTTTTGCTATTATATTTTTGTAGTTTCTATATCTACTATTTGGGTATGAATGAGTGAGTGTGTATCTTGTTGTCAAGTTCCATCTTCCTATTTATAGTATTTAAGTCTAGAATTTATTGTTTTAGACGCTTTCGTTTTGCGGTTGCTTTAAGCGCCAATTCTGGCTGTGTTAATTTCTAAAATTTCACGCTTTGGTTAATGGATTTTGTATATTCATTTAAAAGTTGGGTATACTTATTTCTATACCCTTCATGAGTTAAACTATGATTTGAGTTTGATCAAAAGTTTGTTAACAGGGTTAAGAAACCTTCAGGGACATCATTAGCATTAATCTTCAAATCGATATGTGTTGGGTTAAATACTCATTATGGCTGAAATAGAAGCGAGATAGTAAGGTACATGAGTTGTTGAGATAAAATAACAAGATTGAAGCAGAGACTTTGTAATGGAAAAAACTTCTGCTCAGTAATTCACAGAATATCTATTTCTCCACTCAGCAGGTTACACAAAAATCACTGTGGGCTACCAATAGATTCTAAATAAATTAGGCAGTGTTTCATAAACATGCCTACATTCTTCCCATTTATCTTCAGCAATAGTAGATTTGTACGATCCCACTTTGCCCAAGCATGCCTTATAAGTTTTGCTGTTAGTCGAATCTTTCCATTGGAAGCCAGTGATTCTATACAAGAGAAGTTTACAGGTCACCATTTGCATTGGATATACAATTTCGGCAACAGTCTCGTAGTTGCCATATCAAATTTGATTTATTTTGGAGTAGAAACATTAAACTAAAGGCTTGAACAGAATGATGAAGCTGAAGCTGAGTCTGAAGCCCTGAAGTCAAAGTAGTTTGACTTAGTTCGGCTTTAAATCATCTGTCTCTCTCTCTCTGTCTGCCTATCAAATGACCACAGCTAATTGATATTCAGCATCAGACTCAGCTTCAGCTTCACCATTGTGTGCCAGCCTTACGACAGATGTTTATTGAAATTCCTTTATAAATATTTTGTATTGCTGTTAAAATCTTTCCAATCTGACACATGTCCTATATCTTTAATATAAACAAATCATCTTGACCAGTTTTCATCATTTATGAAAGGTATTAACCCTTTGGTATAACCGAATTTTCTAGTGTCCAACCTTGTTTTTTATTAGAATATAATAAATAAATAAATATAGATCTAAGTAATATATAACTTATAGAAAATTGAAAAAATTAATAAATTTCTCTTAATCTTCTTTAATGGCATAGAAAACCAAGAATTATGATCAAAAAGAGCCATCAAAAGAAAGAAATACTAACTGCCTACGCCTTTAATAAGTTAAGCTTAATCATAATCATCATTATCATCACAGATCATCATCATTGGGAAGCTTACTGGGATTTATTCAATTATAACTCGTAAATTATATGTTTATTTAAATTGTTTTCCTTTTTGGATGATTTTCTTTTCTTTTTTTTTTATTTTTAATTGAGAAACAAAATTACGCCAAAAGCTGAAAATAAAATAAAAAATAAAATCACAAAAAAAAAAAAAAAACTTGTCTTAAAACAAAAGTAAATGCAAAAACTAAAATTGCACGAAAGTAAAAGTAAAGTAAAATAAAATAAATTCAAAATCAGAAACAAAAATCAAAAGACACAAAACTAAAATTGAAGTAAATAAATAAATTAACAAGCATTTAATTTTGTCTACACTCTTCTTTGTTTTTTGTATCTTTTTGCTTTTAATCTTATACATATATTAGCCTTCTGTTTTTCATTCCAAAAAATGGATAAAAAGAATAAAAATTTATATGAATGAGTCTTAAATATTGGATATTGGATCCGGTGATGATGATGATGATGATGATGACGAGGACGAGGACGGCGCACGCTCGTGCCCCGTTTTAAATTTAAATGTTCAATTAAATTTCATTGTTTGGCAGTGATTGGCTACGGCGACACACACATACACACAGAATACATAGTAATGATAGTAATAATAATAATAAAAATAATAATAAGTATTAAATGAATTGTATTGTTGATCATAATAAAGAAATAAAAGCGCCAACAGGCACAGCAAGTGATCGGCGTGCGTACGAAACTAAATAAAAAGAATTCAGGATCAATGCTAACCAAAATGAGCTGAGTTGAATTGCGCACCCGCCTACTACATACAATTGTTTTATTAAAAAAAAAGATGAAAAAAAGCCAACAATATTAAGACCTTCAAGGAAGTTTCAGTGGTTTTGATACCCTATTCTCATTTATGCGAGAACAAGGTTTATTACATTTGTGCTAATGAATGTGACCAGAAGAATGCACAGAATAATTTCTTACAAAGTTTATAAATGCTCAGTGGGCCAACTAAATGAATCATGAGATGAACATAATGTTCGAGTAGATTTACACTTTCTATGTCAGCTGATAATGAATTTTATTGATTTTAGAAAAAATTATCAAATATTAAATATTAACAGGATGTTAAAGCTGAAGCTGAGTCTGAACCTGAAGCCCGAAAATAAAGTGAACAGAATGCGAGGTTCACCATCATCGCTTTTGTTTTGAATATCAATCAGCTGTGTTTGTCATTTGAGAGGCAGGCAGAGAGAAGCCGAGTGAAGTCTACTACAACTTTGATTTCACGGCTTCAGCTTCAGACATCACAAACAGCTGCATTTGAATTTTTTGACCGGCAACAGACTCAGCATCAGCTTCACCATTCTGTTCCAGCCTTAAGATTTATTGCTAGAGTTTATAAACATTTATTTGATGTTCATCACTTTCAACATCATACCAAAGTGTATACAAATTTCGGTTATATCGTGCTAATTTTCTGTTTTCAATTGAAATTCCTTTTGTTATGATCGATTTCGTTTTAGTATTGTTAATTATAGGAATTATTTTAATTTAAAATATTATGATTTCTGTTAACTGAAGGCTGTCATAACTTTTTGTACTTAACGACATAGTAAATAGACCTTATGAAATATGTGCTCATCAGTTCAGTTTGGTTCAGTCCAATTAAGAAAAAATAACATATCTTCAGGCTAAGATTCGAATATCTGTCTGTCTGTATCCACAAATTACAATACAATATGTGTGAATGATAAGCAAAACAGTGAAGCAAATATTAACATTGCAATTGCAGTTGCATCAAAGTAATATGACATTAACAAAAGGTCATTTAAGGTCTTATTTTTCTAATCTCAAGGTAAATTTAAAATTAATAGCACAAATACTAGTACAATCAATTTTCTATAAATAACAACTCTAATTATGACCATTGACAGCTTAATAACTTTTAATCAAACTCATACAATAGTATTTCTAAACTTATGGATTCATCACATGAATTCAACCACACATTGATTGTATTGTAGTAAGATAAATTACTCATATATTTGATTGTCAGATATTGTATTTGGGGTTTAGCATAAATGCAATTTGTTTAATCGTTAAATTTTTAGGCATTTTAATGCATTACCCAACAAAGAGTTATTATCAACAATTGTATTTATACTTTTTACACATCTGAGATCCCATTAATACAAAATCAGTACTGTAAGAGATATCGATCTCAACATTTTAGAACTGGAAAAGTTTTGAATTTTTGTTTAAATGAATTCTTCACAATTTAATGAAAATCAACTGAATTACAATGAATAAAATGCACATTTCACAGTTTTGTTTTAAAAAGTATCCCAGTTTTCTGAATATGGCTGCCTTATTCCGATATAGTTTTATCATTATCATCATATTTTGTATCATGAAATGGCATAAGGCATGGCTTCAAAAATGGATTAATAATATCTAGAGATGAGAGAGTGATATAAGTATATGAGTATTATGAATGAAATGAGAATGAATCAACAAAATGGCACTGACTTCTCTGATTGGAGTTTTCTTCAAAAAATTCCTGCTGGGAAAGATACGCATTGGGATAAGTTGCTGCGTAGTTATTCTCCAACAATTTAAAGTCAAACTTCTGATCAGTAGGCATGAGTGCGTTCAGATAACTTCGGCTACTCGGTATGGGATTGATAACTAAATATACATAGAGCAGCATTAATATCATTATTTAACAATAAATAAATAACCAAAACCACTTACCCAAAAATGTACGATCTGGTGAATCTTCGCCCAAGAGATTCATGGAATCAGATGTTTTAGCCATAAACTTGCTTAAGCTATGGCTGAGTTTATGATTATCAATAGACGATTGTTCACGCAACTTTATATACTCGGTAGTAATCTTTTGCTTAGCCGGTGTTGCTATATAGGTATGTGGATCCGGCAATGGTGGCAAGTGCTTTGGAATATTACCCCTATGAGGTTGATATGGCACAACACGCAGCATTGGTTGTTGCTTTCTTTGATTATTTTTAAGTGGCATCAAAGTGATGGTGCGTCCTGGACGATGAGCAAAGCTGGACAGATTAACATGTTGTAGACCCATTGTTTCAAATGTAGTCATAATATGCTGAAGAGTTGGTTCAATGCAACCACTTAATACCATGCGTCCACGAATCTGACGACCAATAGTTTTCACCACTAGAAATTGTATTTTGTGTTTGCAAAGAAATTAAACAAAAATTAATTTTATTTATCATAATTATATCTAATATATAATATTAAACTTATTACTAATTTTAACGAGTGACTAGATGCTGCACACTGAAATGCTTACAATTTTCAAATACATCCGCAAACGCATTGAGGCAGGACGGCATAATGCCATCGCAATTACTTAGCTCCATTATTGTTGTGGCGATGACACGCATTATAATAGTACGATAGACATCAGAGTTATCCATTTTATGTAGCAATAATTAAAATAAATTTTAGATAAATTTTCACTACTTCTACCTACACTTCAGGTTCCCGTTTAATTATGCCATTTTTTTTACTACCGTAAATTATAAACAGGGATGCAGAAACTGAGTGAGCTTTTGTTGTTCAACACTTTAATACAAAATGTTGAGTACATTGAGCAGAGTTTTCAACACTAAATGAAAATGTCGGCAGGGTTTTCTTTAACTGTTACATTTAACTGATTTGTTATTACTTAGATTAGAAATCAGCTGTGACGTATGGAAAGTTATTTACTAAAAGTTCTCTCCATTTAAAAAAAGAAGAATATATTCAAAATTCCAGGATAGTTAATAAATTAATTATTGGATTGATTATAAATAATAAATATGGTAATACTTCACTCAAATTTTTTCACATAACATTAAGGATACCAAACACTGTCAGTATAACTATGAAAATCAATTGTGATGTTGTGAATGAATAACTGTACAATAGACTGAACTAAAGTGTGTGGAAAATCATAATGAACTGAACGATTTGAAGGATAACCGTGAGAACTGTGCAGTTTATTCTAACAAATAAGGTTACAGATGCTCAGTTTTTAAACTTAGTTATTGCTTTTCAAAACTGTATAGATTTTACAGGTTATTGCTCAGGTATGACGCGACACATGGTAAACTGTTTTTGTACAAAAACTGCCCAGGATTCTCCCAATGGGGGGCCCAGACAACAATATCGGTTCTAGGTTCAGTGAGTAAATCTATACTGCTTTATGCGGTTTAAATCTGGGCAGGGGCACTTGCAACCAAATCATACCTTCGTGGCAGAAGGAGTACTCTCAGATTGCTAACCTGAGGGTCTATAGAGCGTATCGAACAGTTGCAGATGATTCGGCGGGTGTACTTGTAGGCAGACTTTCAATTGATCTGGAAGCCCTGGCTGCCAAGGACATGTACCTCGCACGAGCCTCTTCTCAGGTAGCAGACATGAAGGAAATTAAGACAAGATGCCTGAATATATCGTATAATAGCATAGGTGTAGTAGGGCAGAGCCACTGAAGATACATCAGCTCATCCCATGCTTAAGCGTCGTTCTGGTGACGTGGGGTTCGAATTTACTCAAATCGCAATTGACCATAGATGTTACAGGCAGTATCTTCACAAGTTTGGGCACGCTGCGGATCCGTTCTGTGGTCTCTGTAGAGATGTCATGGAGGAACCAGAGCATCTTGTTCATGAGTGCACCCGTTTTGAAGCGAAACAGAAATTGGCAAGATAATGAGGGGCTCTCGAATGTACGAGCGAACAATGGCGTCTGCTTAACTAAGCTTACTATCCCATCCTACGAAGGAATGGTTTGGCGGTGCCGTAGGGATTGAACGGGATTTGTGGCGATACGGTGTTTTTTAGTCGGTAGGCTATTGAATCCGACATAATTTGTGGCACGGATCATAAGTACCTTTGGTCTTACGGCATGATATCCTCAGTTAAGGATTCGAGAAACTATTTAAAGTTATTGCAGAGTGATGATGATTGGAAAACCCACAAGCTTTACTTAGTTCCATTATTGTTAAATCTTTTTTTTTAATGTTTTATTTAGCAAACTTTTAATCGAAAAAAACCTTCTCTTCATGTAAGCATTGTGTGGTGTAAAAGATTATTAATCTTTGATGGAATGAAAGTACAAAATTTCTCTTGTTTTATAATTTATTAATAATCATTAATATTGTTAAAAATAGAAAGTGTCCTCACATTTTATAATTTCTGTAACAAAAACAATTTTTCAAATCTTATTTACTAAATTTTATCTCAATAAATAACAACTTCGCATTTGCTATTCTTTTAACTAAAATAAACATAAATAATAAAAACAGAAACTGAAACATTTCCGGTTTTAGAGGCCATAAAAATATGATCACATGCTGATTTCGTTCGCATTCTACATACAATAATATTGCAGATTAATTCAATAATTGATTTCTATTTGACACAGAACATTTGTGTAGTCATTTTGAATTGTAGCTGTTCTTCTTAGCATAAAATGACACAATTTAACATAATACAATATGTGTTTCTATTGATTTGAGTTCAGTAAACTAAACAAGGTAAATAAGCCAAGGACTTACGAACTATAATGTTTTGACACCCGAATAATATATCATGTATTTAAATTAAATAAAAAAAAAAAAAAGAAATAATAATAATAAATTAATTGTAGAAATAAATTGGCGCCTTTACATTTAAATATATATATATACAAAAAAAAAAAAAAATACACCATCCATAAGATTATAACATCATAAACAATAATAATAATAATACTAAAAAAAAAGATACATTTGTATGCTTTATGATATTGCCAAATGTTATTTCTATAATTAAGAATTCTGTCAAAAAATCTATGATGAACCAAAGCATAAATGATAAATTAAAAACGAATTATATATCTGAGGAAGAGGAAATTTTACTATTGAATTTTATAAAAAAAAAAAAATTCCAAAGCATATGCATAATTTTTATTAAAAATTTTAATTATTTCATAAATAATTTTGGCATCACCACCACCATCAACAATATCATCAATATTATTAAGTTTATTATTATCAATACTTAATAGAAATAAAAATAAAATCGCCCACGCCAAAAGTAGGTGAATCCAACCGACGCCGACGTCTCTAATAACTTTGAACTTTGGAAGGCAACAGCAACTGAAGCCGGAGACGATGCCATAGCTGAAGCAGAAAGAAGCCTGTTTTGTGTTACGCTTTTGGCCTTTTCAATTATGACTTTATTATTCATATATAAATTCATATAGCAATATTTTATATAATTTTTTATTTTTTCATTAATTTTTTAAGTGCAAATTTTGTGCTACTACTTACCAAAATTATAAATCTATTTATCACTTCATACATATGTTTTTTATATGTTCAAATATCACCTTCCGTGTTTTATCATATGGTTTACTTGACATCATTCATCACATACAAATATGTGTTAGAAGAGTCACTGGAAATTTCATGGGACTATGGTAGAATTTTTCTTAGGTTCCTTCCTTCATTCCGATTATTAGAACGCATGAAGTCTGCGTTTATCTCTCGGAATCCCTGTTAATTACATTCTGAATGCTAACAAAAAAAAAAGTCTGTTACTTTCTATAATATTTTGTGTGTTTTTATTGGACGGTATGTTAAAACGCATCATGGAGAATTTTGGCAAAAGTTCGAGTACTCCGAAGAATAAAATTATTGTTATGTGAGATTACACGATTTAGGAAAAAGAATATATTTTTCTATAATCTTCTTTTGAAACGGTAATTAAGGATGATGAAGGAAAAGAACGCATTTCTGATACTTTAAAGACAAAAAAGAGGCCCATAACAGACCTTGAAAAGCTATATGTGTTTACTGAAATCTCTTGTACCAACTCAATCTAGTTATCTAGTGTTTACCACCCTAGTGCAGTGTTTTTCAGGCAGCTTCTATTCGGTCTGGCATGCAGCAAAGTTGATAAATACTATGGGAGAGACCCCTAAAAACATATCGATTTATGTTGACAGCCAGGCTGCTACCACAGCATCAAGAGTAAAACTATCAGTAACACGGTGGCGGCCCTTAATGAAGCTCGGCAGATCTCAATTACGCTTATATACCATAGTTGTAGTTAACGAGATGGCGGATGACCCAGCTTTATTGGTGGATTCTTCAGGTTGATTTTAGAGGCTGAGGGAGACCTTTGAGACCGATCTTTTTTAAATAATAAACCCTAATCCCCACTCACACCCTTTTTCCTATGATCAGGTATCACAATGGGGCCGTAAGTCATCTTGGTGAACTTGCTTTTTCTGGCGAGCGGCCTGTGTAATTTTACATAACATAACTTTCGTTTAAACTTTATAAATTTTGACAAATTTAATTTTTTTGTAGTCTTCTGTATTCTGCTCAAAATTAATTCTTTAATGCCACTTAAAAATAATATGTATACATATATAAACAATTGCAATTAAAGATATTTACTAATGAAAAAATAAATGTGTTAATCACCTTATAATTTTTCATCTTATAAAATATTGTATTAAAAAATCATAGATAATTGGTTTGTTGGTTTTGGTGTCATTTTGGCATCTTTTTGAATAAATTTATAAATATTAAATACCTTTTTGCACATAATATGGATAGGTATTGATCGTTTGTCAAGATGTTTGTAACGTCCATCGGATGAAGTTTATATACTAGTACGTATGGAAAGGAGAATGGATGTAGTCCGTTGGTCAGTTGAGCTGACAGATACTAAACATTGTTGTGCGCTTATAGTCAAACTACTTGAAATTACCATTATTATTATTCAAATTGAGATGATCCTATGAAAGATAATAGAAAACTTTTGGATTCCTTAAGTAATGAATATTGTTATTGATCCAAGTTGTTTTGAAAATTATAATTTCTATATATGGATAAGTTCTTCTAGTAGTTGCTAGTGAAGGAAGGGTATATACTCGGTTCGAAAGAATTGAAATTAATTTTTTCTTGCTGGTTTTTATTTTTATTACTTGTATATTTGTATAATATTTAACTATGTAACAAGATACTATGTTATGATATACGAAATGCCTTGCAGCAATGGCGCTTAAATTGCTTGTCATTTATTTTATTATTTAATTATTATTATTTCTTTTCTTTTACAATAAAATCAATCTTCAATCTTCGCTTGAATGACATTTTCTATTGATTTTAAAATATTATTGTTTATTATTATTGTTTTTCTCTTTTTGTTTGGTTTTTTCTTGTTAAATCTTTCCTGATCCACTTTTATTTCAAGGTCGTTCGAAATGCCACATCTTACATCTTTCCATAACATATCATTGTATCGTATCGTATCGTATGGTATCGTAATTTCAATATGCATGAATTGAATGAATTTAAATGATGATAAACCATATACGAGTATAAACAAAAACAAAATACAGTGAAAGTAAAACATTTATGTAATTTTTGTAAATTTTTTGTTGTTAATGAAATACATTTAAATGAGTAGCGTCGGCGCATTTCTGTATACTATGTTTTAATTAAATAAAATAACAAATTATAAAGAGATCGGCATTATTTATGGTCTCAAATCCAGACTATAACGACAAATTAGTTAATCTTGTTGCCATATCAATAAGATAAACTTATAACAGACATAAAAGAGAAATAACCGAAAGCTTGAAGAAGACAAAAAAACCCTTATGAATTGGGTAAGTTTGATGATTTTACAAATAATAAAATGAAGATATGTAAATGTCTCCATCACCACCACCGTCAATCGTTTAGGAGTATTCAAAATTTGTTAATATTTGTTTGTTTTTAATCAAAATGTAATCCAAAACTTTACTTATATGAGCATGCAAAGTTTGTTTTGTTTTGTTTTGTTTTGTTTTGTGAATCTTCCGCAGTAAAGAAAGGAAAAATTCAAATTTTGGTTGCAATTTTAAAATCCAATTAACCTAATATGGATTATTATTGATTAGGGACTTGACAATTTTTAATTACTGTCATTTGATATCTTCGAACAATTTTTGACATTTCTACTATCTACTATCATTTTGTCATAAAATAGACAGATGAAATTAGGGGAAGGTCGGGAGCAAGTCACATTGTCACTGCGACCTTGATTTCATAACTATAAGAAGTGATGAAACTTTATGGATACCTTTCCGATTTAGTCATAATATTTTCTGTGTTCTAGAAGGGATGGATGAATTTTCGCCATGCAATATTGGTAGGACCACTAGGACATCATTTGATTTTTATTTGTATTTAACTCCAAGGCATTGCGCAAAATGGTTCTGATCTAATGAGAACATTGCTAATTCCTTTCCTAGCGAGCTCATCTGCCTCTTCGTTCCACTGTGCTCAGATATCAAAAAAAAATTAATTATTCAGTCTTTCTTTCTTTCTAATATTAAGCAATCCTACGCTAGCTTCAGTTTGATATCGAGAGAGTTGAGTGCTTGTAGTGTAGCAGAGTGAGTAAAGATGTGACTGTTAACAGAGTAGCACACTTAATTTCTTCTCTTAGCTACAGCTATTATGCATGGAAATCTGAGTACTCTTGGAGCTTATATAAAACTTCGATTCTGCCATGATTTCTTGACAAATGGCAAGTTACCAGTAATAGTTATCTTTAGCGATGAGTCCAATTTATGCCTGAAGCAAGCAAAGTTATTGCTTCTGGAATAAGAAAATCCAACAACAAATGAATTATAAAAACTTTGATCCACTAAGGCCTAGGTTGACACTCAACTGATGTCATATTCCATTATTAATGAACATCTCTGCATTTTTTAACTATTGAATAAGGACCAAACTCCCTTATCTATGAACTGTCAAGGCACAGAATTATATATAGAATGAACTGTTAAATAATATTTCATTAATGGTGAAATTAGAAGGTTTATGTGTTATATTTGTTGTTGTGGGAAAACTCAGTGAAGTGTTGAAATGAATTGTGATAAAACTATTCCAATTTGAGGAGTTAAAAGACCAGCAGTCCAAAAGGATGTAAGTTTAGATTCAATGATGATATATCATGATTTGCAGATAAACTGAGTAGTTTTAAGGGGATAAGTCAATGTGTTCAAGAATATGATTCTCAGGATAACATTTGCTCGTCCAGATGTTTTGTTTTGATTTAAGACATTATGCCAAATATACGTATATACAATATTCACGTTAATCATCATTTAAGTTTCAAATTTAATCTTTTATACAATATTTGTTAAATTGTAGTTGGTTTCATATATTTATTAAAGCAAGTAAAGTAAAGAATAAGTTAGTATAGTTTCATCTGCTGGCTCATTGCCGAAAATAAATTAAATTCTTCTTCTTCTTTTCATTTTTTACTCATTAAAATACACTTTTGCTTTTTTCTTGTTGTGAAGGTGCTTTATGACCACAGTTCAACCGTCTTCTTAGTAAGTACTTCCGATTCTTATGAATGTATGAAAATGGCCTTTAATGCTTAAATATGGTAACAATTCTAAGTAGTTGTTGTGCTCCTACTGTAATTATATGTTTAAACGACCAACATTCTCGAAAATTACATTAAAATTATAGACAAACGGTTAGAAGATACCCAAAACATAAGCAAAAGTTAATGTTAAAGAAATGAATAAAACAAAACTTATTATTTCTCATTGTACAAAAAAGAAGAAAAAAATATTTTATAATTTTTGTCTACTTGAGCGGACTTCACACACTCACTCATTCAGTCAGTCACTCACTTACTCACTCCACTCAGTCATTCAGACATCGTCGTCGTCGTCGTCATCACCATCGCCATCACCATCGTCATAGTCATTGCTCACTCATTTGATTGAAGTTAAATTTTGTTGGTTGCACGACTTGACCTCAGCGTGTTAATTGTTGTTTTCCACTAACAATAACAACTGCAAAAAACACTACTAACATATAACAACAATAACAATAGTTGTAGTTGTTGTAGTACTTACTAGCAAACACCCAAACAACTTTAATAAGGAACAACAATAGCAACCAAATACCACAAACAACTGTTAATCGGTGTTTAAGTGCGTTGCGCTTCAGGTAATTGTTGTTAAATACATTATCAGACAGATATGAGTATGGTATGTTATAGTTTGCCCTGTAACTTAGATACTAATTCATACAGCATCGCTTCGGATCGCATTGTAGGCGTAATCATTTTGTAATTTTGTGTAATAAGTGATCAGTACAGCACTCCTCATGCTAACCAATTGTGCGTTTAATTAACAACGGGTGTCTTTTTGTTGGCTTCTGTTGAAATAACCGGAAATAATTTCTAATGTAAAGCATTCCAAAATTTTCATGCTATTGCGTTTGCATAACGAAATAAATAACAAATTCTGATTAATGTTTAACAAATTATACATTTGATTAGAGTTCTTCAGTAGCCACTATGAAATTTAAGGTTATTTTGTGGTTTAATTATAAAAGAAAAAGGCCAAAAATTCTATTCAAATTTGAAATAGTATTTTATCAAATGTTTGAAACTAACTGAAAAATAATTACTGTAGAGATTTGTAGCAAGTAGGTTTTGATCATAATATTTAAAGATAAACATGATTGACGAATTAGCTGAGAGATACAAAATTACTGGAAAACAAGTTATAAGCGTCATCTGTTGTGTTCAAAGTGCAACTTACCATGCATTTCAAAAGCTAAAAGCTACAAATCATTGAAGTGCGTCATCTAACAAATAAAATCAAGAGAATTATATTCATAACTGCCAGATTTATTTATTAAATGTTGATGACTAAATTAAATTATAGCCCTTATAAAGTTTTCGTAAAGGGGAACTCATGTTAAAGAATATGAACCAAACGAAAATGGCAAAACTGCGATATTTCTATTCAGAAAAGAACAGTGTAAGGTCAAGAAATATTTGTAAGTCAAGCCAAAGAAAGCAAATAGAAAAGGGAAACAGGGAAAGATTATTTTTTAATCAATTTAGAAGTAAAATAGATAGTCGAATTGACTTCCATCCGATGTTATCAACAATCTTTTTGCAAGTCCCCTTCAAAGTGATTGATACTCTGTATGACGCTGCCTTGTGCTTATACAATTGTTATTCAAGAGTTGGGAATTTTAGTTTGTTCCAGAAATCACAATGGCAGTGTTAAGGGTTACGGATTATTCTAATTTTCAAATTCCAATTGTTTGGCCAAAATTTGTTGTTTCAAATAAATTACAAAAAATTGTATAACAGTCGAGAGACTTTCTTTTGAATGGCATGCTAACGCCTCAAATCATCGTGGCAATTATTTGTGGAACAAAGCTTTCCTGCACATGGCAATATATTTTGCATTATATGATCATAAAGATATGATCAGAGAGTTGAGAGATGAAAAAGTTGTTGGTAAGCAAGTTACTTGGATTATTTTTGTATCATGTCAGGTATTTCATACAAATGAAGGTTAATGTTTTTCTAAAACAGACGAGCAACAGAAATGAAGAATGAAAAATTAGGAACAAAACATTAGAAATGTTCTGTGCAAATGGAATACTAAAATATCTCGAATTTTAAACATAAACTATTGTACATCATTAGAACCAACGAGTACGAAGTCATTAGCTTGTAATAAATAGGACAAATGCATTTCAAAATTGATTTTGTCAAGAAGGCAGATCATAAATGACATTGAAAATCATCATCTTAAGTACTACGATGGAAAATCAACAAATGTCATCTGCATACAAGATGTTTTTCTTGTAGCAATGGTGGCGTCTCATTAAAGAAAGCAGAAAGAAACGCCTATAATTCCAGATATGCTTATTAAAGGATGAACACCTTTTACCTGTTTCAGTGCCTCTACTAGTAAATGAGAGTGCAACTGTTGCTCTATGAGCTAACAAAACAAAGCGCCATTAACTCAAAAGACCAAAGATTAAAATGAATTTTTAAAAAAGACAAACATGTGAGTACATAATTGTTTGCTATTTTACCACAAGATTTATTATTATGCATACAAAGGACCACACAAAGATGCAGCACAGATGTCATTTCTTTGTAAAAATAAAGTGAGAACTGACTGATGTAATGAAACCCTATAAAAATCACTTCCTTTAAGACTGCAAATACTTATTTTGCAAAAAGGATAAAACTTTTATTTTTATATTTAATATATTTATTTTTTTATCCTTTTTATCGTCTCTTCTCTATTTTTATCATTATTGACAAATCATTAAGGAACTAAAAACAAAAAAATACTGTGTGTGTGAGTGAGTGCAAGGGTGATTTTACCCATATTATTGAAGCAAATATATGTGTTTACCTTTCACTTCCCTTGTGTTGTTTTTTATTTATCCAACTATTGCAAGTGGTCTGTCTAAGCAAATATTGTAGTAAACACAATAAAGGGCAGAGACACTCAAGCGTAAAAGGATAAAAATGTTATTCGAATATTTATGATTGTAATTCATATTTAGGCGAGGGTTACTCTTCGATTAGTGTTCACTTTCTTTTATGTTTCCCCATGGAGAAATACAATTTTTTTTTTCCAGGAAACAAAGAAAATAATTGGACTGTCTTTAAGTAATTGAGATATTCTTACAAATTGTATATGATGATGTCCTTTTATTAAAGTGACATCGAATCTAGTAAATTTTGTAAATGTTTCAACAAAAATCAATTAAAGAATGAACCCATCATCATTCATCACTTTATCCTGCTATAATAATGAAGTCCAAGGGCAAGAGAGTTCTGATGAGAACTTATTCATTTTAAGTGTTTCTATTTTGTCAGTAAAGTGACAGTTTTTTTTTAATTAAACAATATTTTTACACATTCAAATAGACAGACTCCTTTGCACCCCCAAAATGGAAAATTATAAAAGAAAACGGAGACCTTATGTTGAGCGATTTATGTGCGATTTAAAACAAAAAAAAACATTAAAGAATTTCCCAGAAAAAGATACTCTCTAAATCTGTTCTTAACTTTAAATAGAATTTCTTTATAAATATAAATAAATTTTTGAAAAATATGAGACCAGCATTTATTGCCTCATAATCTATTGGAATACCCACATAAAATATCCTTGTTCTTATTATAGGCACTTACTCGTATTAACCCTTAAATTGAGTTAAATTTTTTTCTTAGAGTCTAAAGGGCGGGCGGTGACCGCACAAAGTGTTTTGATTTTCATTGTTTCAGATGCAATCATAAATCATCCAATTTTCTTTTTTCCCTTGGATCTTTTAGTTTTTCAAGTTAATTATAATGGAAAAATGAAATTTCCGGAGTCGAGTAGAACAGGTAGCTATGTGTTAGATACTTACTGATAAATGTTCTATGAGACACTCAAAAATGCTTTCAGCTTAAATTGGTGTTGGTACATATTTTTATGACGCCAATCTAAAATGGTTTTTCCTTTTTGTGTATTTCGAGTGCATCTTCCGGATTTTCATGGCCACACATTGTGCATAAAAATGAGTATGAGTTTTCCAATGAAGCGAACAAGAAGACGTGATTTATTCAAGGTAACGAAGCCAAATCTTCTTTCTATATTCTGTTAGAGATTTTAATACTCTTTTCTTATTATTATAATGAAGCGTCTTGTATCTGTCTATAGCAGTTTTCTTTGGCGTTGAGCTAAAAATGAATTTGTTGAACTTTCCCAAAGGAGACTCACTCACTTACTAACAAAAAAGGGCGTTCGTTGTTCCCCTAAATTTATTATAAATCATTAGAAGGTCACGTGTCGGTTGCTACACTTCAGTCGGTTGCCAAAGAACAAATAAAAAAACAAATTTAACAGTCGTCGCGTCAACGTTGTGCTTTAAACAAATTTACAAATTGGACACAAAGGATATAATGGAAATATAATGAATGAATGAATGAACAACTAGGAGTTGATCGGGGGAAAGTAGCGCCAGGCACAGCTGAGCTTAGAAAACGTGTGATATTGTGAAAATTATTCTTACCCAAAAAGCTCCACGAGAATATTTACGAGGGAAGTTATTGTTTATGTTAATCATTTCTTAGACAATGTTGAAGTCCATTCTTTTTCAAAATTGTTTGTAAAATACTTGTCTACTGTTCTGAAAGTATTATATTATTGGATCTCAAGATGGTTTAACTGCTAACTGCCAAACTAGGAGAGAAAACATTCAAGCAGTTAACTTTTACCTAGTTGGCTCTTTCTCGCATCTATCAAGAAGCGATATACACTACATTTAAATTAAATTTTATGATGCTCTACAAAAGTACTTGCGGAGAAGTTGGCTACCGAATGACGTTACGTTTCAGCCTTTCCTTCCATTCATTTCGATCATCAAGAGCTGAGACTTTACTATTTAAATGGGGAGATAACTTTTCCATTTTAGCATTTTTTCGAATTGCGGCGGCAATTGGCTCGATAACTAGATTGTGTTCCAGATGGCTCCTAGGTACGTACCAAGGCACATTGACGGCGCATCTTAGTACTTTATCTTGCAATCTTTGGTTTTGCAGAATTTTGCCGAACCTTGCACAGCCCCATAGTTAAATTCCATACGTCCATTGTCCATAATGTTTTAAACACCTGAGAGTATTTTGTTGTATGTACATAAAGCAGATCGAACCAATGCTTTTTTCTGAATATTATTTCCAATTCTACTTTTTTCTTTTCGACATGTACATTCCATCTAAACTTGGTATCCAGGGTCATACCCAAGTATTTAGCAGTGTTGTGGTACTGGATTTCCAGTCCGTTTATATACAGTGGAAATTGTTATACTTTAATGTAAGTGAAGTCAATATGAACAGTCATAGTGGAAAGGAAAACAAGAACTTCATTCATTCATTGGCAATAACAATTTTAGTTCAGAAGGGTCACTACATCTTAGGCAGACCTACCTCCAACAATGATTACTACCACAACGGTGAGTCCTTTGACAAAGAAGACTATACACATCTCATGTCCCAATGCGCTAATGACTACTCCTCATCAATCTTTCACACTTTTCTTGATCGCAATACATATTTTTAGTTCTTAAAAGAATCAAATTGACCAAATGATGTCACACAGGGAACTTATAGAGTGATTATGATATTGATGATGATGATATTTCATACAATTATGAAATGAATTGGTTTTATTCTAAACAAAATACTCTTTAAACAATCCTCGTATATGTTCATGTTTTGTATTTGCATAACATGAGCTATAACAAACAAAAAGGGGATGTTGACAATATAATTGAAATTTTGAAGGTGTCGAAAGAATGAAGAAAATTTATATAATTCAAAATTTGAAATTTCAATAACCAAAATACATGCAGACACTTGCAAATTTCACATCATTTAATCCCATCAAAAATTAAGGCAGCATTGTTTGTCATTTGTGTTTATAGCAACGAAACCTAATTAGTCACTTGATCATATGCCATTTGCTGTTTTTGAGGTTTGGAAATTTGTTCCATGGTTTGCATTTTCATGCAACAAAACACACACATCTGGAAGGGAAATAAATGATTTGAATTTTGTGTATTTTACAAAATATTACAAAGCATGAGTTCATGAATGTATGAGAATACTTACCTGTCATTCAGACATAATACTCATTGCAATCATACACCTAAGTGAGAATGCCAATTGTGGTCTTGATAGAAAATAACCTTTTCCAAAAGGAAAAAACAAAATCCTTTTTTATTATTTAACACAAAATGTGTAATTGTTACAATTACTTATGTTATCTTTCCTTTCTTAGTGCAATAGTTTCTGGTTACAAGTTGAGTTAAGTCATTTGGATGAGACAATTTCATAGCCTTCAACAATAATTTATTCTTTATTTTACTCAATCAGATTCTTTTGTGTTTTACAAATATTTTTCCTTTTGTGTTGTTTTGAAACATTTTCTATTGAATTTCATTTTGAATTGTTTGTTTTTCAATTTCAGGAAAAAATAACACACACATACATAAAATCATTTATTTTATTTTGCCTTTTTGCAAAAGAAAAAGGAATCTCATTTTCTTTTCTATTTCAAATTCTATAACTTAATTGATATTTTCATCAAATGTTGTATTTTTTATTGTTTGAATTTCGAAAAAAAACCGAAAAACAGAAAAACAATTTATTTCCATTTAATTTATAATTTTAACTATTTTTAAGTACAATTTACAATTCCCAGGACAATGAAAATGCAATAAATAACTAGAGGAGAATACATATCGAAGAGTCTAAGACTAAAAGCAATTCCCAAAATACAAAACAAAAAACGAACAAGAAACAAACTGAAAGAAAATGTCACGAATGTGGGTGACAATGATAAACACTTGTGGGACTTAAAATGAAATCAAAGAAATCTTAGACAAATAGGCGAGCTCAAGTAAGGGAAAGTCTAGACAAATTAAGCAAAAATAAAAATTTGGGGAACTTTAAATCAAGAAATTAGTAAATTATCTAGAGAGATTTACACACATATAAGGGAACTTTGTTGTCATTATAACAAGCGCAAGTACATTAGTTGAACCTGCTATTTAACAGCTATAAAAAGGGAATTACCATTTAGAAAAATTATGTCTGGCAGTTGCTAAGAAAATCCTTATTAAATTCTCCATAGATCAACCCCATACATGTTAAGATCAGTGTTAACAGAGAAATCAATATAGTAGTTTCCATTTGTTCGTCTATGAAAATTATTTCTTAGTTTGTTAAGTGGAATTTTCTCATGTTTTTGAATTTTCTTCTATTAGTTCAATTGTGGAAGCCTCAGTGAAGACATAGTTAACGTGACCATACGTCCCGTTTTGAACGGGACCATCCCTTTTTTCGGTTCTCCGTCCCGGCTTCGGGACGCAAAATTATCCCGTTTTCCCAATAATCTATAATAAAATATTGTATAATATTATTATTGCATATGCGATAACTCATTGGATTTGTAATGACGTCTAGAAAAATGTAATTTTTGTTGTGGTAACTTGGTGAAGTTTTTGTTTTGGAATATTAAGTAACTTACAAGCAAAATACCCGTTCATTAATTAATTATTATTATTAAATGCTCCAGTAATTATGCATCGATATTAATCCTTTCATATTTTGATCAGAAATTTAGATGCTTGCTTACGAAAACAGAAGCTATTGTAGGAAATGTTTTGACGCGTACAGCGATCAAAAAATTAGAAGATGATCTTGGTAAATCCATCTTTATTACAATTTTAACCAATTCCAATTCTAGTGCCCATTGTCCAACCTTACAAAAATGTGCAGATACAAGTTTTAGACCACTAACATTAACCAGGTGAAACTTCTGATATCATTGTCAATTATTTAGTTGAAATGTTATCAGATAATTGTTTGACTGCAAAAGTTGTGGCATTTTGTGGGGAAAATGTCAAAGTCAATTTTGGGGGCTCGTCTAGGTGAGGAACGAATAATATGTTAATGATATTACAATCATATCTGGAAAAACATTAGTGAGTGCAGAGCCCATTTAATTCACAACGCAATAAAGTCTGCTTTAAATGGCCTATCCGTAGATGACGAATGCATTATTGTAAAGATGTCCCGTTTTGAGTAAACAAAAAAATGGTCACCATATATACCAAAATAGTTAAGTCCAACTTTTGAAAAGTCTTTTTCTTAATTTTTACTGTATAAGTCTTATTAATACTGCGGGAGTTGATGTTGAGTTTACCAGACGATACTTTACATCAAAAGGGATTCATAATAATGTGCGCATTTTTTAAACGACTTTGTGGAGCCATTTTTGAGTAAATGCAGGTAGCCCTGGTATTATTTTTAGTAGCTGTCCCGGCTATCTAATAGATAGATTCAATTTTACTTTAATTGTGTGTTTTTTTTCTCTTCTTCTCTTTGTCTTCTTTGAGGTCCGATCACCCGATCACTGTTCTAATTTGTGTATGCCTTATGCTAGGACATGCTACTAAAATAATTTTTAAAAATAATGAATTGCTTTAAGATACAAAGCTACAATTCAAACATAACCTATTTGTAGTTTTTTAGAGATTCCCCTGGATTTTTCCGATATTTTAATAGTCATTCTGCTATTCGAGAATTGGTTCAGCGATTCTTGAGTTATAAATGGTGTAATACACACGACTTTCTTTTATAACTCTTATATTTCATTTTTCGCTAAAGTCGAATAGGAATCTTTTACTTATATTATATAAGTTATATGTTAACATGATCTGAGGAATACCTGGGATTTTCATAAATTTAAATTATTATTATTAAATTAAGGCGTTTGCTCCCACAAACCAAAATATGTAAAAGTCACGAGATTTACACATTTTTGTTTGCCACTGCTTACGCTCTTTCTCAAGAACGGTTAACTAGTATAAAAACAAAAATTGGCCAAGACTAAATTTGTAGAGAATTTTTATTAACAACAATTGTCAATTAAACATAGGAGATAAGGTATTTACAAAAACCCGATTCTCGTCACCTTTGACCAGCACATGTATCGGTGGGAACTTTTTAGGGTTTAGGTTTAAAGCCACAAAAGGAAGCTTCATGTAAAAATTCAGCTTTCCACTAATTATTCCGAACTAAGACCTTGTTTTTGGCTTATATGTATAGAAGAACCACAGAATACTCGATCTGAATACAATATTTGGTGCGCACAAAGTTATTGTTTATTAACTTTGTTCTATTTTATTCCTTTGCTTGAAAAGTTCTGACCATATTAATTTATTAAATGGATACAAAAAGTCAATAGAACAATTCCAATTAAAATTTAATATGCTCTGATAAGTAAAAGGTGAAATTCTAATAATGAAAAACTCTATAAACCAGCGAACACTATATAGTACATATGACATAACTAGTAACAAATAATAATGTACGAGAATGTTTTCCAAAAGACAAAATGCAACAGTTGATGGATGCGATAGACTGTTTGTTATTTAATTGAACTGACAACATAAAATTAGTAAAATGAATTTTGCTTCCACTGATGGTTGGTTGGCTTTGTACTTTGTATTACTTAGTTGGATGGGTGGACTAATGGAAGGACTGTCATCCTGCATGGCGAGCAAACTATCTATACGCGTTGGTTTTGTTCGCTTGTGCAATTTATTAGTCACAAATTATATTATCCTGCATAGTATGCGCAAGGATATTATTAGTTTATTTCATAGAATGAGAAAGGATGTTTACTATATTGCACTATAGTTTCTGATAATGCTAAAGAGATATATATATAGAGAGAGGGTTGAGGTAGAAAGTTGTGACAAATTGTTAAGTGGATTCGCTACACACAACTGAAATTGAAGTTTTCCAGCTTCACTGATTGCAGCCGCGTGTTTCTTTCCATTGCTCCTTCTAATGCACAAGGAAATCTAATAAAAAATCGCTTCTATTCGATTTCGCATACAATAGCGAATAACGTTTGAGCTTGACAACTGTGGAAAATTGTGAATTTATATTATTGGTTGACTTCTTTTTACGCATAAAGTTTGTTAAGCTAAAAAAGGGTAGCAAAAACTCATGTGATTGTTGCAAATACTTTGATTTATTTTATGATATCTACGCAATGCATTCTATTCAATTATAATGAAATTCAATTATCTTCCTTATCAAACAAAGTTGCACTTTATCATTGTATGTGCCCCTTCATTTTGAATATTGTCTTTTTTTTTTGCCATATTAGCTAAGGTTTATAATTCACGTTTCAAAGTACAGACATGTGGTCGATAGATAAGATACATTTAGATATATTTTAAGATATGCAATGCAACAGGACACTTATCTTGTAGATACTTTATTATGCCAATAAAAAATGTTACGAGAATAGTAAAAAGCGAACCACTCAAACGTAATAGAAGTAACATATAAAGAGTCTAGCAAAAATATGAAAATCCACACAGAAACGAATGATGTGAAAAGTATCTGATGATGCATTTGGTACATGAAAGAATAATATCATGGGAATCATAACAGCAGCAGCTCACATATATTCACTTAAATACACACACATGTACATGTATGTAAGAAAGTTACGCCCTTCGGCTTTCATTTTTGCAAAGGTCCTTTGGGTTCTTTGTAATGCATTGACACTAATAAACGATGCGGCATTCGTCGTCTTCCTCGTTACTGTCGATGTTGCTATCAATGTTGTTCTTGTTATTATTGTCCATCGTTAGGATCATAAGTGAAACTTCATGCAACACATTTCTATTATGATAGATCAGAGCAGAGCAAACCAAACCAAACCAAACCGAAACAATAAAGTATCCTCATCCAGTTTACTCGCCCCTTTCACATAGCAAACCATTTTTCAACCACGTCTATCTGTGTGCACAAATGGACATTTACACTTAGTTCGTCTGACCCCTACGAAAGTAACAATAACAATAATAACAATAAAAGTAAGAAATAACAATGGTTGCCTTGCAACAAAAAATATCAAAAGAATTGAAAGATTTCATTGCATTTGCAAAAAAAAAAGAAATCTTTAGAAATTGTAATTCTTTTTTGAGTGTTTTTAGTTTTTTTCGTTGTTTTGTTTTTTGATTTCTTAACATTATTCACAATTCACGAAAATTGACAACTGTCAGGATTTTATAAATGTTGAAAATTGAATTAAGTGTACTGCAATCTATTGTATTCATATTTGTAGAAACAAGTACTTCTTTGAGCTCAAAATTAATCATTTATTAAAATACTTCAGGATTTAAAATCACACATGATGATTCTTTACTTAACATACTTGTCTCTTAAAGGAATTTCTCAACCATAAACTGTTTACAAGTCATGGATTGAGGATTGTATGACATGACTTGAGACTTTGTTATTTCATATCAACCGATTCTATGTGTGTATATTTTAATCTATAATTAAGTTGTATCGTATTGGTACCACATACATGTGCTGATATACTGACTCAGCATTGTCAACCAGCTCAACAACGGCTACATCAACAGCAGATGCAGCAACACAAGCAGCAGCAACAAGCTAGCCAACAATCGCAACTGAGACAACCTTCACAACCACGGATGCAACAACATCTGCTGGGCTAGCGACAACAATCTCAGCCACCTTCCACCCAATCACATAACAAACTTCAAAGATTAACACTAGCGACGCACGCTTTGAGCAATTGCTATCCAAAATCGATAAGATGGTGTAAATGCAAACGATGATTATGAACGCGATCCTTGCCATAGCATCAAAACAATGACGCACCAGCAACTAAAGATAGCGATCTGGAACACTGACGGTCTACTGCAGCGGAAAAATGAGGTAGAGACATTCTTGGCCTCTAACAAATAGCCATCATGCTAATCTCCGAAACCGAATCGCATGCTTGAAGGAGCTGTGCTCCACTGGATCATTGATAGATTGAAGGACCTGGCTCTATTCGTAGATTCCTCAGATTGGTTTTAGAGAGACCAACAATGAATACCATTTAATGACCATAACGTTTTCTTCTGCTGTTGCTCCTGCTGTTATTTCCTTTCCTACTTTATGTTTATTTGTTGTTGATGTTTCTTATTGATGTTGTTGCTTTATAGTACAATATATCGAGTTATAAAAATCTGTGTTCAAGGTTTATAATTGATACAGTTAAATAAGAAAGGCCAGACTTATCCTTCTTACATTGTTTTCTTTATTCACTTTCACTTAGGTCTCAATGAAGAAGTAGGGTGGCAACAACAATTCACTTTATCTCAGTGACCCCAAGGCACGATCTTTTACAATCAACGTTTATACCTCAACACGGACACTATCTTCCAAAGTTTGGCAAACTACTGTAATCCAATATTCAAAAATACTAGACCAACTGTGTCAGAGTTGCACAAAAAGATTGAGAGCTCTATTGAATTCTTGAACACTTTCCTTGAGGGCCAACAGTATGCTGTTGGTAATTCTTTCACATTGGCTGACATTACGCTAATCACTACCGTGTCGAATCTTGCAGTACGCCAAATGGTATAAGAGTACAAAGAAAATTACAAGTAATTAAAACTTGTAATAGAATTTAAACATTTTTCTTGTGCAGCTTGCATAAATTGAATTCAATGTTGAATAGGCTTGATTACAGTCCTACCTCTGACACAATAGAATAAGGTTTCTTAAATTTTATTAAAAATGATGGTTTGATTGATAAGGTCACTATATATTAATTGACTAGTTATGTATCAATAGTTGTGACCTGTAGGAATTTATGTCAGAACTCGTAGGATGAAAATCTCTTATTTCCTTGCTCTAAATGAACAGATTAACACCAACCTGGAATAAGTTTACCTACATGAATGTTCCTTTAATGAATAGAGTAAGTTTGTGTCTATAAAATAGGGACGATTTATTATTCAAATTAGAAAATGACATATAAGATACATAGCTCCCAACTTCCTTCCCTTTAAAACTGCATTTAGATAAAACACACAACTGTCTATCAATATACTTACCTTAATAAATAGCATGTACTATAATAAATTTCTTCTAATTTTATCCCTTGTTAAGATGCTTGATGGCCACATTGCAGCATTAAAGGACTTACTAACTTTAATGCCACTTAGTTTCGCCCCCAAACGCCACCACCAACACCACCATCATCATTATAACTTCATTCATACTCCAATGCAATGGATTGCATGAAAAATTCCAAACTAATTGTAGTGACATTTGCCATCCGTGCATGTTTTAAGCCCCGATCCATTGATGCCATAAGCGAAGCAAAACACTAATGGCAGTAAAGCAATAAAAATTGTCTTAGCAAACCCCCATGGTGTCGATACGTGACAAATTCCAAGTTAAGCAGATTAACACGACACATCAACATACTCATTTCTCACAACCAACTCGATCTTTTTCTCAACTACTATTTCTCATACTAGTGTTGTACGACGAACTACCATGGATGCCAACTTACTTAAGGGTAGTGAAGACTCTTGAGTGAAGCACATAAAAATGCACCCAAATGATGCTCCAAGTATGCGTGTCTGTGCTTTTCTAAGCAATTTTCACTTCAGTGAAAAAACATGAAAATATTCAAAATGTTAATATTGATAATGACCTTCTTCAAAATAGACATAGTAAGAGATATAGATGTCTATGTCTGTCTAAGACATAAAGATAGACAGATCAATTGGAAATGAACTTGAAATCAAATTGAATTTATTAATTGTGAATTTTTCAAAACAATTTTCTTATCAAAACAAGAAGAAATTGAATCTTCTCAAAGGGCATTGACCTGCTGCACACATGTTCAAATTGAGTGCAGTCTTCTTTCAATTTAATGATTCGCATTTGTTTTTCTATCTTTCATTTTCCGTTTAATAAATTCTCTCTCTTTTTATGTTCGACAATTATTTATGCAAGTTTTTATCGTTCAAATGAGGAAAATGTCAGAGTAATCTTTAAGTACCGTTAAAAAGACTATGAACAATAACAAAAGGAAATACATACATACCCGATGAAATGTTCTTTATGGGAAACTCTTATGTCTCTCAACTCTCAAACTCTCGTTTATCGCTACCAAGTTCAATTGTGGGTTTTCCGCTGTTTTGTCGGTCGTTCTGTCAGTTTGCTTGAATTTGTGTGCATGGGTTTGTAGTATTGTATGAGTACATATATTTCCCGTGTTCATTAGTTCTTTTTTCATTGGTATTTTACTTGAATCGACAACACCGACAACGCCACCGCCAACGAACGATAAACCCAGCCGACATGCACTTAGTTCAATGCATTTTTCTGCTTGTTGTTTTTATTATTGGAAAATTGATTTCTATTTAATTGTTTTTCGTTGCACTTGACTGCGTCTGCAATTCGTGCATGACTCTATGCATGTCTGGCACCACCAATGCCATATTTCTGTTTCTATTCGTGTGAGTTTGAAACCAACTAAGAAACCATTAAGTGGTTTAAGCGTTTTGGGAAGTAACTCACTGGGAGGCTTTTTCAAAAAGGACCAACGAGTTCGCAATGTAAAGTAAATGATTTGAACTACTAGGGTATTCTTTGATAAGCATATAAACACATAGTTTAATGATATAAAATAAATACGAGTATTCCAGTTTGTTTTGGAATTAATTACTTTTACAGAATCCTCTGTGCTCAATTATGACAGAACTAATTTGCAATGAAATAGATTAACAGATGAATGAAAATGGATGAATAATTATTCCCCCAAGGAGGTTGAGATCATATTCTTATTAATACTTCTAATAAGATCCTTGATTGAATCATATGATAGTGGAAAAAGAAAAACATACAGTCAAATGTTCGAAAGTCCGACTTGCATATGAAGGGTTCTGTACGAACTTGGAAAAAAAAAACAACTAAATCGTGTAAGGAACGTTTTATGTCCCATTGGGAAGCGATTTGTCCGCAATACAGTTTTTGTGAAAACTGCTATGAAATCTGCGCGCAGTACATATTGGAGAACACGTTTTTTGTATGGGGATCCCTTTAATTTTTTAACTTTATTTTATTTTTATTATTGTTTCTTATAGCGGTAATTGAATTACATAATCTATGAGAATTTTACCTATCTATCTACGGATGGACGGACGGACAGCTTAGGGTTAATACCATTGGCACATTTTGGATACGGATGTCTACAAGAATACCACCCAAAAAATAGATGAAGTAGGCTACGAGTTGAATTATATTCGATCATTTAAGAGTAGACATGTGCCAATTGAGTATGAAACAACATATCCGACAAATGGCCCCATGGTCCAGATCCATGCCGTCCAGTTTTTCATGGATCGCGTAAAGATTTTCTGAGCCTCCAATACGGCAATTTTGTTTATCCCCATTTTGTAATGAGATTTCACAATTATAACGAGTTCTTCTTTTATATAGCACACCAATAGCAATTTTCACGAGCAATCATAGGAGACAGCTGTAAAATTTCAGAGTTGCTACTTGCACAAATAAAATGACTCTTAATTTAAATAGTGCACTCAAATTGAGACACCATTTACATTTAGATTATGTGTCTTGCTTAATCAGTTTCTCATTCAACTAAGGGCAAAGTATAGAAATATGAACGACAGAAATTTAAATCAAAATTCCATTGAATTAATTTATAAATTATCTACTTTTTTATGCCCTTTAAATTCTTAAGCTTCAAAATACAAATAATCAAAATTATAAATATATTCTAAAATCAATTCAAATTTAAATTTAAATAAATTCAAAGGAATCATATATCGATTTCTTATCCCATTTCATGTTTTTCCCCTTCTTTATTTTGCACTAGATGTTGGTCCTGTCACACACCACCACCACCACCACCATCATCACCACCATTACTGTTTGTATTGTAAATAAGGCTCAGCAGGATTTCATAGCAATTTATTTACGGTAAGTTTTTCATTTATCAGAGACTTTACTTTTATATTCGTCTCGCTTCGCTTGGCAAAATGAAGTCATGTAAATCTTACTTTGGTCAAATTACATTTGAGTTTCCTTTCCTTCTTTAATTAAAAGGATATGCCAGAATTTCTTCTACTTTCTATCCTTCAATACAATTTGCCAGGGTTGTTTTCTTCTATTCGGGTTCGGGGGCTGTTAAAGGACTTTTACAAGTGCCGAAAATTGACTAAGCAGCATAGGGCAGGCAATTGTATTGAATTTTCGTGGTTTGGTGTCTTTGAGTAGTCTTCAGATGTTAGTCGTTCTTCTCTTCAAACAAATACAATAAATAAATATTTATTGGCTGAAATTCCTTTAAGACACAAATGCGTGACTGTGTGCAATTATAGTAATAAAATCTCATGGAAGTTTTGAACAACAACTTTATCTTTTGTAGTGATTTTTTTGTTTTTTTGTTTTATTACAAAATACCAAGAGAAGATGAAAAATGAAGAATAAGATGAAAAAAAGTTGTTAAAACTTACACACCTTTTCCCGAATAGACACACCTAATTTGTTCATGAAAAGCGCTGCTAATCATAATCAGAGATGCGCGTTTACAAAAAAGATACATTGTTTATGCACTCAGCACTCAAAATCCAAAATAACAAAACGGGATCTTGTTATCGCATACGCATCGCCAAAAGGTCCAATAACACACAGATACACAAACACAAAAGCAAACAAATACATACATAGATATCAAACACATTGACAAATGAAAACGAAATTGTTAACTTAAGTTTAACAACAATGAGTGAATGATTTTGTTTGGTCATTGTATCGGTCGATAATATCTTGTCTATTTCTACTATTTCTATTCGTTTCCACCTTTTCTTTCTTTCAGATTATTTCATTGAATTTACAAAACGATAAATCTGCAATTCTGAACTATTGAAAATCTGAAGAAAAAAATTTTTTTACAATTCAATGAATCACAAATGAGGCAAATGTTGTGTTGCCTTCAGCATTAAGATATTTATACTCACAAAAATATAATGTATCTTGTACTGCTTCAACAACAAAGATAAATGAATGGAAAAAAAATTACTCTTTGTTTTCTTAGATTTGCATGTTTTCAGTTCATGTTTACTTTGAGGATTAGTTAAAATCTACACTCACTCACAAATACAATTCGAAATACTCGTATACTTGTACACTTTTTAGATTTAAGAAAAACGATAAGAAATTTAAAATTGCCTACAAAAATACTCGTTTGTTAGCCCATTCCTTTGTATCGTAATATTTCACTTTATGTTTTTATAGTTCATCATAAGTTTGACACATAAGTGTGAGTATCTGTACCTAAGAGAGTATGTACAATAATGTGTATCTGTGTAACCGCCTGCACACAGGAGATGCACACTTTTGGGATTAACCGAGATTAGGCATTAGGGTGTTTTATGCTCAGCAGCAGCTTTGTATAAACACAGATACCCATACCAATAACAACAACAACCATAATGAATCCGGAAATATTAACTTCATTAAATGAAATGAATTTTCCTTTGGCAAATGTGAGTGAGTGAGGTGAGGCTTTGATTTGCAATTTGATATGTTGAATGTTCCCGCCAAAATTGTGACTTAATTAAAGCATTCAGCATAAAGGAATTTAAAATGCATAACACCATGCAAATATGCTTAGCAAATACATGTATATGTATATAGTTACATCCGTTTATCATGGCCAACAGATGTTGCCACAGCATGAAGTGTTGACAAAAACAAAAGAATCATATGTGATAGAAAAGGACATGGAACCAGAAAAAAATACACAAAAAGGGCAACAAAAGCAAATAAAATATTCACAAATTCACAACTTTCTAGCCTTTCTTAACTGTTGTTCTTTTGTATCGTATGGTAGTCTACTACTGACTGGGGAGCGGGTGTTAAATAAACAGACTCACACATCATACACAAGTCCCTGTATACCATAAGTAAGTGTGCAACTAACTACCCTTTCTGAGATATAATCTGAGTTAGCGTGTGTGTGTCCTTTCATTCAATCTTTTAACAGCTGAGCGCCAACTCAGCATATTCTTCATGTGGAGTTAGTACTTACTATAGAAGATTGTATGCAGTACTACAGTACTATGTGCATGATGTGTGCACACAATGAAGGCAGCAGGCAAGAACATCCTGCATGACTTGTGCTATCAAATTTCATTTTAAAAAGGCAATCAAAGCATACAGATACATGCTTCTTTTTTTGCTTAATAAGATTCAGTATAAATTGTTGTTGTTGAAGAAGATGAATGAAAAGAAATGTGGTATTTTGAAATTTTATACTTTCTGTGGTAAGTTTGAGTTTTGAGTTTTTCAGAATGAATTAAGAACTATAAATAAAAAATTCCTCAAAGCTAATATAAGACGATTGACAAAATAAATATGTCAACGGAACAAGAAAAAACAGAGTTGTTGTATTGTAAATGTTAAAATTTTTGGGCTAATATTACACTTAGAAATATTAAAGATTAAATAAATAAAGGAAAGTACTTTTTTCCAAAGTGTCAGTTGGCTTATTTTTGAAAAAATATTCATCATTATAATGATTATGATGAGGCCAATATCAGATGTTTGTCTATCCTGCCTGTATACCATATACTACTATTATGCCCTTTAGATAGTTCGCCTTTTTAGCCAAGACACCAACTAAATCATGAACAGTTTTCATAATTTTTGAGATAAAAGGTTGAAATTAATAATCACTTTATTTACATAAACTATAGCTGCAATCGTCCTCCTTAGAACCGTGGAACATTGCCGATAAATCGACTCATGTCACATACACACTTAGGACCCGTAACTGCCCTAACTTTAGTCTAAATGGACACATGTTCCCCACGGCATCTAGCGTTAAATACCTTGGTCTTGATCTTACTCAACTGGAGAAAACACCTCTTCAACAAGCTCAACCTTAAGCTCAAGCGTCTGTACTGGTTACTCAGGCCTAGTTGATGCTCTGACTATGCAATATGTTGTTGCTTTGGGTCTATGGCATTCAGTTAATGCGTTCTCCAATTTTAACATTATACAGAGGTTTCAGTTCAAAGTTCATTCCACTTTAGTAGGTGTCCCCTTCTATGTTCGCAACGACGCATTCATTGCGGCATCAAGATCACTACAGTTGCAGAAACCATCACTGCTTATAGCCACCGCTATGAACATCGACTTGAGAACCATGTAAACGTCCTCACAGTGCAACTCCTGGATCTTTCCTCTCGCTTCAATCTGTGACTCTATCCAATATACTAAAACCTCAAGATACCTAGATATGTACTACATGAAATTTAGCTACCGTCTAAATATTGCTGAATAGATTTTAAATACAAAAAACAACTTTATTTCCAAAGTTTGCTTTGCGTTAATAAGACAAATTCTCATCATCTTTCTGCCACTTTGAATTGGGAAAAATTACCTGGGGTTAGTGTAATATAAACAACCCTGAGGCTATCCAAAAAATATAAAATATACCCTAAATATTAATTATATTATTTATTCTTCTATTTTTCATATTTTTGAGAAGATGCTTCAAGTATACAATATTATTGTAAATGTATTTTGGTAATGAATATCTCAAAGGGGGTTTCTTCTACTGATTTGTTTTTTAGTAAGCAAAATACTTAGACTTTGTTCTCTTAATTTCGGTATAACAATTATTTTTCACAGTGTAAGATTAGTTTTTTATTGTATGATTTGCAATGATAACTTTTACCTACTATTATTGGCCACAGGCATGAGCGACAGATGTTACCATTATTTGCAAATATAGCAAATACAATGAACTTAATTTTGGTCTATTGATTTAATTGTATACAAATTTTTATGAAGTACAATACAAAATTTCAATAAAATTGCGCTTGTGAGCTATGAATTTTATCATTATGAAACTTTTCTTTTATCATATATTTTCTTTTATTTTATATTATGTTTTTTGTATCATTAAGTTTGGAATATTAACACGTTATACGATTATATTCTTTGACAGTTGTCATAACAACTTGTCTTGGTTACAATCACATGAAGTTCAAGTTTCAATGAAATCGTAACCAATAAATTTTGTGTGCATCTACTTTTTTCCATAATCCCTTAAACCATCATGTGCAAGTCAACAGCAATAAAATATGACAGCGTGTTTAACTGAAAAGATGGACAATCAATTTGTAAATAGCATTAAGTGACCATATGTGATATTATAATATGAAAACCGTAATACAAAGAAGATTAAATTTATGTGTCGCATATTTGTGGGTGTAAAATCAATTAAGGCAGGATTATTTACTGTCAAACTCACCCGTCTATCTGAATATCCATCGCATATACATATGTATGTACACATGCATTTTATCTATTTGCTTTTTGAAGTATAATGCCAAAATATGGTATTATTTGATGCCAAGAGACATAACTATCACGCAAATCGATTATTCTAGCTCATAATGATTCACATAGCAATGACTAAATATAACTGAGGCAGTAATTTCAAAGGTTACATATCCGGCATAAACATTCTTGAATGGGCAAATGTTAACCACTAGTTAAACAAGTAATCCAAATAGCTTTCTCTTGCAAATTATGTAATATCTCAAATGGTTCAACCATGACCTTATAGAGCCAGATGAATAAGCACGAAGGAGCTTACGCCAATAGAAAAGAAAGTTTTATTCAAAAATTACCAAGTTGCAACAAAATCAATATTATTTAATTTTGAATAGATTATACTTACCCTTTGGCAATTAATATCATACATATGTTATATAAGGCATCTTATAACACGTTCTTTGCTTTATTTCTGTTTTTTGATCTTCTTAATCTCTGATAAAATGAAATGGAAATAATTGGGAACATTATAGAATTCATTAATTTTATAATTTTAATTTTAAATACCAAAAAATCTATTTTAGGGGATATTTCTATCTACAATTATCTTTACATTTGTACTTCATAGGTGGCTGTGTGTGTTTGCCGTTGGTCATCATTAATGAGTATATTAAAAAATGTTAGTCCCTCTTCCCTACTTTCTTTATGATTATTTTACTATGTATCAATGATATACATCAAAGGGCCGACAACTACTCACTCAGGTAGCCGAGTTGGCAGGAGTTGTCGATTTTAGCATTGAAGCGCCACTAATTGGTGAACAAAAAGTAATAAAAAGAAATGCCGACATGCCGACAATTCAGCAAACAAAAACGAGTGACGGTGTATTACAATTGAAGCAAAAATCGCTGACCATATGGCAACACTTTTAAAATTTTGATACCGACGATGGTGATGGTAATGATGATGATGTATCTGCATTCAGAATCCAAAAACAATATACTTACATATATGATGAAAGTGAACAAAAAATATATGAATGAAAGAATGAATACGTACCTTTTTGCAAAGCATGAAAACAGTATTAATTTCCAATGGTTGCTATTGGAGTGCAACCGAAGCTGCATAAATGCATATCAAGTCATCGATGATGGTGAATGATGATGATGATGGTGAAGTGTAGAGCATCCTAACCATTATGTTTTTTTCTTTAGGGTTGCAGATCCAAAAGTACACAAACTCACTACAAGTATGAGGTCTCTCTCCTCATTCATGTTCATTTTAAGGCACAACAACTGTTCTCGCATAAATTTTTAAGAAGAGTTTAAGCATGAAACGTGCTTATGAAATCATTTTTAGCGTCAATGAAAATGGCGCCTTCGCTTGTTACTCTTAAAATAACTGAAATGTTTCATAATTGCTGAAAAGCGAGCAAAACACAAAAAAAAAACAATACAAATATGAAACAGATGTTTAAGTTTATTGACCATTAACAATTATTGATCAATTTATAAACATTGAAGATATATAAACAGATGTCCAAATGTGCATCGAAAATTTAAATCTAAATATAGTATAGGAATGAATTTTCCTTAGATCAAAGCTTAGTAACATTGAACTATAAAAGTTTACCTTTATAGTACTTCTTTCATTTAAAGTCATATAATAAAATTAAACATCATACATCTCCTGTGTCTTGTATCTTATATGATTACCTATAATAAGAGATAAATTTTAACAAAATACCAAAAGTATCTTCGTTCCCATTACCAAAAGGATCAGTATCAATGTGACGCAAAATCATTCAAGTATAAAAAACAATAAAAATTACTGAACTAACAATAATAAATTTCACACGCACTTCTGGCACTTTTGCAATTCATAAACAAAGGAAATATTGAACGAGAATTGTAGTGACAACGAGACAAGGTTATGGGAGTCTATGAGAAATGCTGCAGCTTAGTGTCATAAAGTATTAGGAACAATGTTACGTCACAGTAGACAAAAGAACAAACAAACAATAGCCGAGCGAGCATTTGTCATAGATACTACATGTGTCTTATCCATAGATATACCGTACATACATACATACATACGAGTATCGTATGTGGCTTTAGAAAGACAGGAAAACAAAATACCAGACACACAAATCAAAGGACATGATAACCCAAATGTAGGCAAAACCATTACCGCGCCCCATTTGATTAAGATCATGATGACTATAATGATGATGATGATGATGAGGACGACGATGTTGATGTGGAAAAAGATTTTTATTTAGCATGTTAAGAAGATATTTCATTGGAACAGGAACAACAAATGTAATTAATATCACAAAGGATAGCGTGTTTTTTTTTTTAATTTTATTTCCTTTGGAAAACAATAAAATATTAAATTTCACCTAACATATTCTATAATACAATATTATTGATATTTGCACTGATATTTATTGACATTTGTTTATTGATATTTACACGGAAATGCTTATTTATATCAAGGGTTCCCTATTCTCAATATAAAGAAATCTCATGTTAAATTGATCAATGAAGCATAAATTGAAATATTGCGCAATATTATTATATACCATATACTATAGGTTTTCATATTGAGTTGAATCCAAAAGCTTTTTCTTGAACTATTTAAAAGCGAAGAAACGATAAATTCTATAATTGAGAAAACTTGGGGTTGAAACCTGCATCTGCGAGCCGCGAGACTGGCACTCTACCTCACAATCACCATTGAACTATGAAACGAGTCCGCTAAAACCAAACGGAGCCTCTAGTGTTTTGTTTAGGATTTGCATATTAAAAATTTGTTAAATCACATTAAAATTCTTAACACATTGTGATACAATTTTTTTAATGTCTTGTTGTACTATATTATAGATTAGGATATCAGCTTGAGCCTCTCTTCTTGTTTGGAATTCTTATTTGTAAAATGTATTAAACTGTAAAGTATTGTATTTTACGCTCTTAGTTCTCTATTTTTTTATAATATACTACACAAAAGGGTTGGCTAAAAGTTAATCTGATTAATGATTAAAAATCATAATCGAAAAAGTTGATTAATGATTAATTAATTGATTAACTTACTCGTATAACTACACTCAACTATTCGCTAACTTAAATATTGAATATTCTATCACTGAACAAATGCAAATGTTGTACAACCCTTTCGGTCCCTGATGCATCAATTGTGCTCGTATGTTTGAATCGTAATATTTCCACTAGTATTTCTGGAATATCAATCAGACCTACATGCTTCCATTGTGTTTATTATTGTTCATGTGTTCATTCATATTATAATTTTAATATTTTAAATGAATTGAAGTTATTTGGTGAAATAAAAAGTCGTTTTGTTTTAATTTTCAGCGAGTGCATCAATTGTGCATATTAATGTGACTTTCTCTTGAATTTTTCTACTTAGAATTTCATACGGATAGTGACATTTTGGTAGCACTAGAGTCGTGGATGATTTCAACAGCTATGATGAAGAAGTGGGCACAAATTATGTGCCAAGCGGAAGCTCTGCCATAAGGGCGAAGAAGAGGAGAAAAGAGTAGCAGATGTATGGTTTGAGTCAATACCTACAGGGATTCCTACTATTCAACCGATTTGGAGAAGGAAACAATTTTGTAAACCAGTTGAAGACGAACCTGTTGCACGGAACATAATTATGTTACATAAAAAATTCATCAAATTAATCAAAATCTTTAAATATTTTCATCATGATTATTTTAATCACTGCTACACAATCTCATTAAAAAAAAGTTACCTTTTTTTTTGTATAAACCCAAATATAGTATTGTACAATAATTTTGCATGAATATGGGCTGCTTTATAAAATTAAAGTTAAGTTAATTAAATTATGTGCCTTTCAGCACCACCTGCGAAGATTTTATGGTAAGTTCTTCTCAGTAAGATAACACAAAAATTAACTTCCGCTGAACCAAATTCCAATTCGATGATGAGATGGCAATGGTACCTAAAGTAAGAAAGGGAAAGTGAACATTGGAAATCACAAAAATGCCACATTTTCAATTAACAATTACAATCAGGCATCCTTAAACAAATAAAATCCTAAACTGCATTCAAAATAAGAGTGAATGATGGTAGTCAAGACATAAAGTAGACAATAAAAGTAAATATAAAATCCAGAAGAGCAACAATTAAAGGCAGACGCATCGAAGGTTTTTACCTTTTAGAAGAAGGTATATCAGTATATATTGTAGTATAATATAACAGCCGTGTGTTGTGTTAGTGATGAAAGACAAAAGTTGCCGAATTTTAGTTCTTTTCCCTTTTTTTAAGATTTTTGAATTGCCTTTTTTTAGTGTTTTTTGTTTTGATGGCCTTCAATGTTGTGCCATAGGAACTATCCGAACTGGATTGTACCGCCATCCATGTTAACAAGAACGTGTGCGCACTAAAATTAGCTTCTTTTATTCTCTTTTTTTTTTCTTATAATTTCTCTCCATTCATTCGTTGGGTTAACCTCACCTTTGCTACTTACTTACTTACTTGCAACAAACACTCAAGAGGCACAGACGCCAGTCAGCAACGGCAAAGGCAACGGCAACGACAACGATTCTTTTGTCGTCTCACTATCTCACTATCAGATTGTCAGTCACTCACTCACAGTAGTAGTAGACTCTGAAGGACTCCTGCCTGCCTGCATGCCTGTGTGTATTTGTGTATCTCTGGTGTGTCCGTGAAAACAGTTGCCATGCAGCCAGTTAAATGAAGAATTTTGAATTCTTTTCTTGTTGTTGCATGCATCTTTTGCTGTCGCTACTTCTCCTCCTTCGCTTCACTAGTCTTCGCATTCTCATCCCTTGATTGCTTTTGCTGTTTTTGTAATTTTTGAAATAATTTTCAAATGTTTGGCAGCAGATGTTTTTTCGGGGTTTTGGCGTTTTGTATTCTGAAATCGGCTTTTATCTTAAGTGAGTTTGAGTTGCTTGCACTCGCCAACATTTTCAGTCGCGCAGTTCATTTACTTCTTTCTTTGTTCCTTGCCATGCTCCTTATTCCATGATGCATGCTTGCTTTCTTTATTTCTTGTTCATGTGTCTTTACGAAATTATAATAATAATAATCATAATACATTTATTTTTTTTTTTCTTTTAATAATTCTCTATTTTGAAGGCGTTGTGTGTTTTTTTGGAATTTGATCTCAAGTATCCTTTGGCGTGTCGTTTGTCATACTTATTTTGAAAGGATAATAACAAAGCATTTTCCTGAATTATGATGAGGTGCATCATAATTTCCATTATTATTATTGGTATTATAGGGGCCGATTATAGGAGCGATAAGAAGCGTTAGCTTAGTTAGGAGGCGTGTCTATCAAATGTTATAAGGAAATTTCTTGTAACACAAATTTCAATCTTTCATCAGTTTAAGTTTTCTCACGAATCATAAACATTATGTTAATCATCAGTTCTCCTTTCAAATACCGAAAAACTAACATAAAATCTTTGACAGAATATCTATGCATCTTTGTGTGTCATAGATATTTACAAATGCAGAAGACATTAAAATGCCAGCTTAACCTTGTCATGTTCTCATTTGAAACCAGTTAAATAAACAAATCCTATTCATTTTATATAAATCTAAGAATGCATGCATGTTTGATAAAAATAGTATTTAGCATGGCAGAGTGCAGGAACTCACTGCAGGCTGTTCCGGTTGAGAGCGGAAACATGCGCACCGGAATTCATGCACTTAAATGCCAAAGATACGAAAAGAGAAGCGCGTGTCTGACGCGTGAACAGCGGGGAAAATGTGCAAAGGTCTAAACACAACACAATATCTAACATTCAGGAGTAAAGTCAATCCAAATGGTGTGTAACATGAAACCCACTAAAGGTGTTGTCGCTAATGGAGAAATGCAGGCAGCTGTTATTGCCTGAGCAATTTGCAATTTGCAATTTTTGCATTTTGTTAGTTAAATTTTGGTTCACTAAGACCGGAAGTCTTTGAGATTTTTAATCGATTTTTCAGTTGCATCCTTCTACAATTTACTTAACCATTCGATTTCTATTTCACATGCCAATTTAGCTGTAACCCAATGGTACTTCATTACTACATTGACTTCGTTTGGCTAATTGTAGTACAGCAAACAAGGAAACTTAGTCATTTTTCAATTTTGATTGTGCTGCCTTTTGACTTCATAGTTCAGCTTCTCTAAACCATGGGTGGTGTGCCATCTAAGGATGATTTGTAATACTGACTAACAATGCAAACGTTGTCATTGCATTCCTTTGAAAGGATTTTAGTCATGGTCATGTTTCACCATTGTTACCAAACTGCACTTTTAATTATTTCACTGAGAGTTTTCTTCTCGAATTCCTTTTGGATTTTCCTACTTCAACACACATCAAGAACAACAGGAAATTTTGTCAGTATAAATTGAAATTTAACGGGCGGCATTCAGTTTTGTCAATAGCCATAATACCTGCAGCGGTTTAAGTCTTTAAAGTATCCTAATCTATTTTGAAAGGAATATGGTTAGTTAGTCAAGGACAAGAATTGAAATTTGTTATGCATGTCATTTCTATGGGATTTTCTAACACTCTCACTTAACTAAGTTTCTTTTATGATCACCATTTTTGTACCTTTTGTTATATAACTTTTGATATTTGATCTTTTATGTTGTATGTAAATTCATAAGATGAAAATAAAGAAACGAATGCATTACAACATTGACCTTGCTCGACAAAGATATTCAAAAGCAAAAGCAACAATTTTAAGACAAAAGAAAACAAGTTTGGCGCAGGTCAGCGGAATCCAAAGCTAATCCAATAATCATTTATTATTTATATACCAACGTATAGCAACATATAATTTTTCGTTTCTTTTTTGATATGTTTTTCCGTTGCCTGCTGTGTGTTATTGCCGCCACTGTCATTATACTCAGACTCAGTTTACACACTCAATCAATGGCTAAAGGCCAACTCGGTTCGGTTTAGCTAATGAAAAATCAATTTATTGTTGCGGGTGTTGTTCATCTACTATACGATACACAAAGATTTTATTTCATTGCCTTTTAACATAAAGAAGTAAATTTTTAAATAGTTTTAGCATCATCATAAAATAAAGAAATAAACAGAATCTCTTACATTTTGTTTACTTTTCTCTCAAGAGTTGACTGACTCAACCTCAACCAAAAAAAAAAGGAACAACAAGAAAAGCAGATTGTTTAGAAAGTATTGGCTGGCTTCACTCAAAGAAAAACAGAAATAATAATAATAAACAATCGAAATGTGAACACCAATCTCATACCATACACTCAAATGCATACTCAGACATACATTGTCAATGTCTCAGTTGCATAGATGCACTTTGACTGCCTGCCACTTTAATGTCTTCTTCACTAAACAGCAGCAACACATCACATATTCAAACCATAACCAACACTTTCCTTTGATTAAATGCTTTTCCGCCGATTTATTTTCTCAGTTTTCCTCTTTTTGTTGTAGAACTTGTAGATTCTTTAAGCATACAATCAGGCATGAAACAACAAGATTTTTTGACACCAACGGAAATTCTAAACTCTTAGATTTTTCTTTTCTTAAATTATTCCCTTGTTACACTCTTTTCTCAATCATGCAGTTCTCGCCTACAAAATATGCAAATGCAATAGTTCAAGATAAACAAGTATCTGACGCTCTATTTCAATCTTCAACCAAGCAAAGATACAATTTTGGGTATTTTATTTTTTGTCTTCTCCGACTACCATAATTAATATGTTAATGACTTCCAGTCTTACAAGTGGCATGGCATTTTCAAATCTCTTACAAATGTCTTAAGTGTTGCTGCTGCACCTTTATTTACGACTCGTGTGTGGGCGTTGTCGCCATCTTCATTCATCCGTTCATCCGTTCATCTTCTATTGAAGTTGATAACTAATTTTTCATTAGATACAATATATTCTGCTGCTGATGATGATGATGCTGATACTGATACTGATACTGATGCTTCTAATAAAGTATTTTGTTTTAAAATTATTTAGTAAATTACATTTTCATATTTTTGTAATAATAAAATTGGAAATTCAATATTCTTATATGATTTATGTGGGTTGTTTTTTTAAAGAATCACCTTTCTCATATATAACAAAAGGTTTCAGTTTGAGTTAAAATTTTCATTTTAATTAAGAATATCAGATAAACTGCATAAGATTTTCATTTTCAACAATTTTAACCACAAAACCACACACAAATGCATGCTTATGACGTTAAAACAATATTTAATAAGCTGACATGACATAAATCTACATACATATGTATCTATATATTTGTTGATATGCTAAGACACAATTATGAAGTAGTTGTGGCGTTGACAAGGCTTCATTTTATTTCAATGTTTGTGGTTAAAATTCTATACCAATAAAGCTAATTCTTGTTTTATGCAAAACAACAATAGACAAGCTATAAATAGGATAGGATAGTGTAGGATAATACAAGACAGGATAATGGATATGTGGTGACCACAACAAACTCACACTCTCACATACTCGTTCACTCTCTCATATGTAAATACAACACATGAGGCAACTTTACTGACCAACCATCTAACCGACCGACAGATGTATGTACATGTCCATATGATCCATCCTCATTTAAAATTCAATGATGGTGCAACGCACTTGAATAAAAGGCATTAGCTCGAGCGAGATCTGCCAGCCAAGTTAGACACTCATTCATTTGTTCAGCTATCCAAGTTATCCATCCATCAACTGAGCATGCATGACTCACATGACGTTCTCGCTGTTCTTGAATGTTTTGTGTTGCAACACACAAAAATTGAAAAGCATCTAATTGGTGATTATGAGTTTAGCGCGTGCTTTATACGCTACAAGAAACAGGGTTGACTGGACAGTCAGTCGCGCCAGGCGGTATGCTTTATATGGAGCCAACTTGCCCTTTATTATCATTATCTTTTCTTGTTTCCTTTTTTTTCGCTTTTATGTTATGTTTTTGGTTAATTTTCATAGGGTTATTCATGATAATGGACTGAGCTGAACCAAACTGAGCCGAACCGAACTGAAGTGAAGTGAAGTGAAATGAATGAGTGAATTTGTTAGAGAACCTCGAAAAATTGGAATGTCTCTAACATGATGATGATTTGATATGAAAAGACTAATTTGCGCAGGCGCGCGAACCCATACTTAGCTGACTGCCTGCCTGCTTGCCTGCCTGTGACCTGCTCGCCAATTGATTCGACTTATGATTAAACTTAATGCAGACATAGGAAATGAAAAGAAAAAATTCAAAAATTGAAATTATACATGAGACTGCATGCCCAGCATATTATACCAACCACTTCACTCAACGAGAAAGCGAAAAAAATAACGCATAATTGTATAAAATGCTGGGTAATTTGCTAGAGTATCTGCCAGTCTCTCTCTCTCTCTCTCATTCTTTATGTTTTGACTTTGAAAGCCACAAATACACTATAATTTGTTGGCTGAGACTGGCTTTAACTATTGTATTGTATTGTCTTGTATCTAACCTCACCCTCGTCACTTGATGTGGGGATCCAAGCAAAAGGCTCCTCTAATAACCCTAGAGTGTACGATAATCAAGCACATGCTTCCCAAACCGAAACAAACGACGAATTGACCAAGTCGCTTAAAGTCAGTACAATCGGTTGAAAATTTATGACGAAGCTCAAATGGCAACGTGACCGTCATTATTGACAGCCACAAACACCATAAGAACTAACACCATCTCGGCCATCAACTTCGACAGTGAATTTTTGTCGACTCAAAAGCTGCTTAGTTGTAGTTGTTGACTCCAAACGCCCCCAAAAAAAAAGCACAAGTATTATGTACAAACATTTGCTGTTCAAAAGATGAGCAAAAGAAATATCAAAATGGTATTACGTGTATATGAAAAGAAAAAGCAAAAACAAGGCTACATAATCAAGTTCAGGATACTGAAATTGAAGTGGCTGGCATTCATCCCAATTCCAAACTCAAAGTGGTTGAATTTATTGTTGTACACATTTTGTTATGATTGTGAATTAAAGGGCAGTCAAGTCAATACAATTCTTTAGCATTCATTCATTCAAGATATTAAAGTTGAAGTACCCCCAACTTGATTTTTATGAGTTCCAGGCATAAGTATTTCATGTCATTGGTTAGAGGTTCCTTCCTTCCTTCTTTTGACGGTTGTGAACTTTAATAATAAATGGAGGAAAAAAAATTAATTTTTTTAACAAAATTTACTTGAATACTTCAATCAAGTAAAGTCAAATCCATCTACAATAACTAACTATCTACTATGTAAAACAATAATTCACCCTCATAGATACAAACACACACACACACGCCACATTCTTACTAAATGAAGATGCATTCGAACAAATGCTTTTATGTTATGTTATATCTTTTGCTTAGATTTGCCACATTCTCCTTTTTGTTTTTTTTTTCGTTGTTCATGTTTTTATTGTAGTTGTATCTGTGGTTGTTGTTGTTGAGAATGTTGTTACTTAGTTCCCCCATTTTGGTTGTTTTTCTGTGGCTTCATTTTTCATAAGAAAATGTAGAAGGAAGGGAATCAACAGAAACTAACAAGCAACAGAACAGAACAATAGCAGCAGCAACAGCAAACATAACAACAAAGTAAAGAATAATAATCATTGGTTTGCATCGAACATAAACAAGAGAGACTATCTTTACACACAGATACTCTCGCTCTCTCTCTTGGTAACTCACACTCATGCCTAAATAATAATCCAAAAGGACGGTAGCGTCACAGATTGTAAAAAGGGGCGCCAAAATATGAAGAACTACAAATGTTTGAAAGAAACAGCACAAACAAATGCATACACGCATATGAGAAATCTCATTGATTTAAATATTGAATGAATATCTCGGTTAAGAAATATATACTTATCTCATTAAATAATGAACAACAATTTTTGAAGGACACCATTTTCCACTATCAGCTTAACATCAGAATATTCAGAATCATATGCAAAATTGACTTACCTATATTTGTAAGTTTAAGAACTTTGACAATGTGATTAGAGATAACTAAGGTATTTTACTTAAAAATTAAATCCTCAGTAAGAGTTTAAAATCTGAAGCACTCGGAATCTGATATTTAATTGACAGATATGGTCACTTGTAATTAATTTAGTATACACTGTAATTAATTTTTAAGGATTCCGTAGCCAAAGGGTGCCAACGGGGCCCTATTACTAAGCCTACACTGTCCGACCGTCCGTCCAGCCGTACGTCAGAGAGCTCTATCTCATGAACCGTAATAGGTAGACGGTTGAAATTTTCACAGAGTGTGTAGTTCGTGCATAACAACAAATAATAAAAATAAAATAAAGTTAAAAACATAGAGGGGTCCCCATATGGACCCCAAATTAAATTAATGTTCTTATTAGAAAATCTTATTTGTTTTCTATCTTATCGAACCGAAATTTGGAAACTATAAATGTGTGACGCATATTCACTAACCATGTAACCATGTAAATTTCAAGATGCTAGGATTCCTAAGAAGGGTACCTCCCATACAAACCTAAACTCAAATCAATGTTCTTATTATCTTTTGTTTCTCATTTTAGTTAATTTTTTTGTATCATACTTTTGAGCGATGTTTAAATATTTCAGTTTTGGACAAAAACAAATTAACATAACTTTAAACCAGCTTTAAGTCCAACGAATTTGCATACATAGTGTCAAAACCTTGTGCGGTGGTACGGAACCCTTCGTGTGCGAGTCCGACTCTCACTTGACCGATTTTTTTATTAATTTCTTTAATTCGTCATGAAATTTAAAAAATACGTGATTAAGTTAAACTCGTACATTTTACTCAGAGAAGATTGAATGTCTCAAAGACCACGTTTAGAAATTTGTCTGTTTGTCTGTGCGTTTGTGGTCTGTAGTCTCAGAAACGTCTTAACAGATTTGAATGCGGTTTTCACTGATGTATTGTTGCTAACCTCCTGCAATGTATAATGAACCAATTTTAATAATATCAGGATTATATTAGATATTAACGGAATTAATGTAATGTGTAATTTGTCTCTCAGACAATTTTGTAGTAGTGGCATCTGAAAAACTAGTAAAAAACATTTGTAAAATTGTTCAATATGAAAAACTTCTATTTAATGCTATTAAAACAATATCTAAAAATGAAAGGACGCCCTTTAGATCCCAACCTGAACCCCACTGAAAAGAAGAAAAACATAGCCCTACAAAGGAAAAGAGAACAAACAAACTCTCAACACTCTCTATCATGAGTGGTGAGTGTTTTTGAGAAGAAAAAAGCGGGTGTGCATGCTCTCATATAAGTTTTGTTATTGTATTGTATCTGCAAGCAGCAACGATGACGTCGTCAATATGATGATAATGTATCTACAGAACGATGCAAGTGAGAGCAAATATACCTCTTAATGTTGAAGAAGTAGGTAGTAGTAAATGTGTATTGGTGGTGGTTGTTGTTGTTAGCTGACTGACGTCGTCGTCGTCGTCATCATCATCATCATCGACAGAAGTAAACACAACAAACCTTATGAAACTTGAAATCAGTTTTTGGCGGTACGCATAGCGAGTAGGATCGAACGGAGTTCAGTAGGTCGGTCAAGTTTATAGAATCCGATATTTTTACACAAATTCTCGGTTAAATGTGTGTTCTTAAAGATGCTTAAAAACCACAAATAAGAAAACCCGATTTTATATAAAAATGAAGTGTGTTTAGTCAATAAAAATAACATATACATATAACAAGTATTACTTATAAGTCAAAATTTACAACATTATGGATCCATTGATTTATAAATAAGAAAATTTATAATAATTGGTTTTTTGGAAATTACCAACCAAAAAGTGTTCAATTTTTAATATTTAAGAGTGATAATCAAAATAAATATCTAATATAAAAATGGATAATTCACAAATTATCTTTGAGAATGGTACAATGCTGGGCACTGTGAATGAAGCTACAGCATCTCCAATTGCCAAATATCAAGCTCCTCATTCACTTGATATACCAGAAATTATGATTACCGCCAGTTATAGCTGCAATAGTCTCAATCAAAGCCAACATCGCTGTGATATGATAGCCAACTGTTCGAGTGTCTCCAATGTCAATCGCATCAGCAATCCCAGTGTCAATGCCATTGAGGAGGGAGGTGTAGCCAATGTGGATGATTTGGCAGCCGAATCCACTGCATTGCTAGAAAAGTGCCAAAAGGATGATGATGCTGCTGATGAAGAAGGTCAATTCGAGCAATTCATTTTGAATCGTACAACTTCGGAAAGTAACATGCTCGAATTGAGTATTTGCAGTGAACCGGCATTTTCACCCTCCTTTGACAATGCCGTTGATGCTGCTAAGGGTAGTGGTGGCGGATATGGTATGAGTACTGGTGAAAGTGGAAGTGGCGGTAATGATAATGGTGGCATAGTTTCAAACACTATCAATCCTCAAACATCCCCAATGGTTTCTGCAACACCAACATTAACAGAAGCAGCAACTGTTGGCAATGCAACAAATTCAATTGGTGTCGACCTGCTAAATACGAGCGCCTGTTCATATACCGAAGAGCACCAAACTAAACGGCAGCGCCGCAAACCGTACCGATCGAGGAATTGCAATAATTCAAGTATTGCAACTGCAGCTGCGCAGCGCTCGACACTTGTTGGCAATAACGGTTGTCTACACACTACAATATTTGTGAATCACTCGGGACATCATATTCATGGGTCACTGGGTCAACTTGGAAATGCACCTCCAAGCAATCCAAACTTTCTACAGCAACTGCAACAACCGGCTGGAATGTTGCCGGAACCACCTCTGAATATTATTAATGGTTTACGCAGGTAATTAACAGTATTCGCTAATTCTATATATTCTATTCAATCATAAGTTCTATATCTATTTTAATAAGTTAAAAACAAAATGGCAATCGTCTATTTGAAAAGAAAAGAATAAAAATTGTCCCTTAGCCATCAAAATCAGATTTAAAACTGAAAGTTTGACAGGAGCATTTAAAATTGTAATTGCCGTGCTCCATCATTAAACCCCAGACAACAGAAAACCCCAAACAGTATCTGGTGTATCTTGTCAGTCCGAAGACAAAACCAACATCAATGCCATCACCATCACCATCATCATCAACACCGCCATCATCGTCAAACACAACGACCGCATTAGCTTCAGCAACAGCAACAGCAAACAGTAGCAGTTGCCGAAAATATAAGTTTATCATTCAACAAAAATCATGTCACGCATGCAACAGAAACAGAACAAAAAGCATCCCCACATACGAGTACTAAGTATATATTATAGTAGCTTTGAAAGCAGACACAACAAGCAACGAACAACTGACTCATATCTGTCTTAAAGCTACTGTGCCCCTGTTCCAAATTGGAGCAATACAACGAAAACAATAGCAATGACGAAAACTACACACAATACAACGAAAACGACAACAACAACGAAAACGACTCTGACTTCGCCTCGTTGCCGGATAAAATATATTTTGTAGTTGCCTCAAAGAAAAGAAGAACTTCCCACAAAAAAAAAACTATACCATACTCGTACTACGAGTATAATAAATGTAGAACGGTAGTGGTGATGGTGGTGGTGGCTAAGAAATCTTCTGCCTTAAAATTTAAATGAGGAAACACATTCATTTCATTCATGTCATGATGATTTGCTTCTTTTTTTCTGATTGTGTTTTAGATTTTTATGAGTTCATGTGAGTATCTGTGAGGAGTAGTTGAATGACGATTAAGATGAAGATGAGAATGAAAATGATGCTGAGATCTTGTTGATGATATGCTCGCTTGCCTCGATGCCTACCCACTTCGCATCATACTACATATTGTGATATGAAGAAATGAAATTCAACAACACAATAGTCAAAGAATGGTTTTTTAAATTTTTTTGAAGTGCCACCACTTATTATTGTTATTATTGGCCAGATTCTTTGACATTGATATGAGTTTTGCTCGGAAATACTACTAGAAATTCCATAAAACTCTGTTGTGTCTGTTCTTGTCTGAGATGTCTTGTCTTGTGCTTTACTTGACATACACACACACACACACAGTAGGGAAACTACAAAATAAAGTTCCCGACAAAATTTTGTATTTTCTAGGCAAACAGCACACACATGTTGCTTTGCTTGTTTTGTGATTATCATACTAGCAGTACAATAGAATGTTTAATGTAAAAAAATTCCTAGAAATTCATAATATTAAATGAAGTAAATATAATTAATGTTTCTTAGTTGTGATTTATCACAAATCTTATTAGAATATACAATTCTATATATGCATATCTATCTTTGTCATAATGTTTGAAACACTTGGATAGGGAACCCCCTAAAGTGTCTATCCTATAAGGAAATAATCATATGGACTACTACATTCTATGCTGTATCTACCTCAACACGTCTTAAGGCTCTACACTGATAATATGTGGGTGCCAGATCCATATCGTCTTAGAAATTTTTTGCTTTCCTTACAAAATCTTATACAATTTTACAATTTCATTGCCATCAAAAGGAAACTATTGCTTGCTTATTGTCCAAATCAAATCTTATATTCTTGTAAAATCTGTAAAACCCAAAAATCTAAAAGAAGAAATTACAATAAATGTATCTGCAGACAGAAAATATTGACTTATATAATTGCCTACATATAAAAATCTTTCTTAATGAATACAACAATCATAATTCATTTCCATCACATGCAATGCTTGACAACAATAATTTCAAAACAATTTAATAGAAACACGAATCTGAATAATAATGTATATAAATTGAAGCAAGGGTATGAATGATTGGTGCATGGAGTCTGCTTGCCTAAACCCATTTACCCATTTACAATTCGTGAGTGTTGCACATCAAATTGATAGACAGTTGCATTAGGCGGACAGCTCGTTCCGAAGCTGCTTATCAAAACTGAATAAATAAACACTTAATGAAGAGCAACAACACTTTTCAATCAGCAATGAATAAATTCACTAAAGTGTTTTGGAAGGAGAGCATGATAGAAAAAGATACGCCAAACAGGGAGATACTTTATACAATAGTAAAATAACAACAGACAAACTAAGAAATGTTTGACCTCAGCTAAGTGACGCCTAAGGAAAATAAACAAATGATTATATGCTAATTGATAGACATTGATAGCACTATACTATTGCTACAAAATTGGTGCGTTACTATAATATTACCATAGTAGAAGATGCAACCATCCACAAATGCATGACATACATATGCATCTAAGAAGAGCATAATAATAAAATTTGGAAATTTATAGTCTGATGTGCTCGTAAATAATCTAGAAAAAACTCTATGATTAGCACTTAAAGGTTACAATGTACAACAAATAACAACTACTTATGCTTCTATCTTTATATATTTTATGATGGGACAGTTCTTATGCCATGCAAATGATGTGATATAGTACACTACAAGTTATAAATATGGTAACAGTTGAAAATCGCAAGAAAACAGAAAACTAAATGAAAAACTTCAATGAAGGAAATTTAACTACGATATAATAATAAATGTGTATCTAAACTTATGTTGACTTTTCAAAATCGATATTTTATTTGCTTAATTTTGGGAACAAAACAGAAAGAACTCATCATTTTTTGGCTACATTTTCCTGCAAAATGAAATGTCGAAGCTTGTATCTGAATTGGAAATCCTTGCACTGCCTAAAAACTGGGGTAGGTAGTATTGCTACAATACTGTAATTGTATTTGCCTGAAAACGTTTTTTGTTATGTATCACGATATTACGCATAATTTGTTGTTTTAGTTATGTATCACTACACAATATGTTGGTGGGTATGCTAAAATTTGAAATAAAAAGAAGAGATCACTCTTTGTGAGCGACTTATCTTTTTATATACATCATTGTTTCAAGAGGATCCAAAAACTGGTGTTAACAGAGCTGAATGACAGATACAAAGTATGCACGCTTTGAATTTTGTTTTGTATTTATTAGAATATTAAATATTTAAAAAAAAAAAAAAAAATAATCAAAAAAAATGTATTACAAAACATCAAAATTTCCCACTTTTCCGGTGTATTTTCCAAAAATGAGGCAAATAGAGCCGTTCTCAAGAAATACACTTCGAATTAAAATTAATTTTCACAATTTTTTACCCTTTTTGAATACTCCTCCCCCTTGATGACATAAGCGCATGATAATATTCCTTTTACAGCATTTTCGCTTCCTCTATTTTCGGAAAATACAATATAAATTACTTGGCGCTACGGCTTTTGAGTCACGAGATATATTAAAAATATTGGCGACATGTTTTTGTTACAAATCTGAATGATCGTCGGATTCCGACATGTCTACCCTTTCTTAAATATGCTCACTTCCAATGCATAATATTATGAATACTTTATATTGAAAATTGAAGTCTATTTATTTCTAAAAATCAATAACAAGAACTCTATGAATACTCTTAATTAAGTCCAGAGGCTACAATCCAGTATTTGTTACATTCTTTGTCACTTATGAGTAGTACTGTCGTATATTGTCCATGGCTTGTTGTCCTTATATTTATGAAGTGTAGTGTAATGTAGTATTGTATTGTATTGTAGAGAGAAAAACGTGTGTCAATATTTGTGTTTGTACTTAAGATTGATATTTATTTGAAAATGCTGTTAATTGCATTGAAATATGTAGTACTAAGTACATTATTATTGTTTGATCTATTGTTCATATGTCAAAATAACTAAGAACATAACATAGAATTTACACTTCTCCTCCTTCATATGTCATCACAGTACACAAATGTATGAACTTATCATAAGTAAACCAATCACTATCACTCGTCACTACTCTGCTTATAAAATACTTTGTGAGTAAAGTCTTCAGTTCATTGGAATTTGTGACTTTTGATGTGCCTACAAACAAAATCATTGGTGACAAACACCACAACATAATCGAACTTGACAGACTAGTATAATACAATACAATATTCTGACAATATTTTGAAGAGTACCAGGCTAAAGTGAATTTTCATGTGAATACATACATATACTCTAGTATATGGTATCTTCTATCCATATCTATGCATGTATAGTTTTGTCTGTAGGTCTGGTTTTTTTTGTTCATTGGATGGTTGTCGTCGGCCCGTTTGTCAACATATTCAATATCGATACTTGTATCGCTTGAATGATCGCTGGACGTGTGCGTTTTGAAGTTGAAGGTTCGATTCGGCTCTTACAAGTTGAGCTCGTTGGAGTTTTTGTGGTTGACAGGCAGCCAGGCAGCCAAGCTATTGTAGGTACTCATTCAGGCAAAACACACTCATACACACGCACATATATCTAGATACATGAAAAAGTAGAAGGCAATCAATTTATGTATGGATATGTTCGGTTCCTTGAACTCTGGTTTTTCATTTTTTGGTTATTTGACACCACAAAGAGGAAGTCCAGCAACAACAACAACAACCACAGCAACAGCAACTCATCCACAAGCGTTTTTGGTTTCAATTATGTGGTCATATTTAGATATTTTTTTTTTTAAATTATTTTTTCTTAAAGGTTTCTTTTCTATACATTTCTCTACTGACCACACAACTAACCACAATTAAGGAAAATACCTTAAAATCATATTGTTGTTAGTCAGTTCGTTTGAGTTTAGAAATAAAATAAGTTGTCACAAACTATTTTGTCCAAACTTCACATCACAGACTTTTAATGACTTTGAGTAACATGAATTTTAAGTTCTTTTTATTTCGTCGCATTTCCTTCCTTCCTCATGAGCATAAAAACTGACTTATATCAGGAATATCAAATATCGAACCTGCATGAGAACAACATTATGAAAAGCATCAACATGCTGTAATCTTTGGCAAACAGTTTTTTTGTTATTAAAAATGAAATAAAATGAAACAAGGAACAAGGAGTATCCCACACTTACAATAGAATTGCATTTAACCCCATTTTGTCTGTTTTTAAATTGATAATAAACTTACCTTAGCAAGCATGGGTTCACTTTTAGATATTCTTTTCCTTCCATTCATGTGTTCCTACTGTCCTTTCATCACAATTTTTTTTTGTTATGTGTTTCGTATGCTTTACATTTTTTATTTCTATGAGGACTCGCTCTATTGCTTGAGTGCAACCCCAAAAAAATGATGACGGACAAACCACCCTGACTTTATTTACTTGAAGTGTAATAGCTTTTACCAGATTTTTGGGCGACATTTTCAATGTTCAATGGTCGGAGAGAATTCTATGACCAAATTGAATTGAATTTAAATTGCATATTTTATCATAAAATTTCCAGTTTTTTCTATGCGGGTGAATAATTTTTTTTTTTTTTTTTTCATACTAAAGATTGACTTTAGGAACATTACTTTTAAAGCTTATTTGCTCATGTTTCATATACACTATAATATGTACATATATACATCTCATTGTGTATATGTATAAAGTTTGTGATTTATTTTATGTTTATAAGGGTGATAGCAAGAGTTTCATATTTATAGGTTCCCCCACCACTTATGAGTAATTTTTATTAAATTCAATAAATTCTTTATCAACAGAAGTCATTCGTTCAGTCGGTTGGCTTAGAATTTTTATTATCTTAATAAAATGAAACCGTTCAGAATATTTTTTATTTCTTCTAAAACTGTTTACCACTCACTTCTTTCTTAAAGGCTACTTTAGGTTAACACCAACTTAGTGCTTTGCTATTCATTAAGTTTAAGTTTGAAAATTATCTATTGTTGTATATTTAGATGAATAAGAAAATCTCTAAACGATCTCCTACCCAGCTTAGGCAGGCAGTATCATTTACTTTGTACCTTTTCATAGACCCACACACACACACACACACACTGACTTAGTCTCTTAATGAATCTGGACACGTGATAAATACAATAGATGAAGAATCAACAAAATGTTCCAATCTCTAGAATACCAGTAGCATAAGACATATAAAAAGTATAACTCTTATTCTTGCCCTTAGAATGTAAATTTTATATCTTCTTAAGTTTTTTCACCATTTAAATTGAAATTCTTTTATAAATTCTCGCCCATGTTTTCTTTGATTAGAAAGCAAAATAGACCAAATCTAAGCTGCTTAGTTTGATATTTTTGTGTAAATTTATTTAAACCGATTTTATGCAATTAAATGAGTTATTATTCTTATGGTATAAAAATCAATAGAATTTGTTTCTCGTATTCATTTATAAATTTCTACAAGAAAATCCTTTAAATTGTTGTGCATTTATGAATATAGAAGCTCAAAAATCAAAGAGATCAAATATGTACAATAAATAATCTGCACTGTATTGTGTCAACATTTTTTCTGCTGTGAAGTGATATACTATATATTGGCGAAGGCCAAACATTTGAAGCTGGAGACACAATCAAACTCAAACCAAAACCAAAGATACATCACTTATGTAATGTGCATCTCGCACAGTTAGAATGAGGTTTTTTGTTTTTTTTTGTTCGACTTTGAAAAGTAAGAATAAGAAATATTTACAAATTAGAGAAGAAAAGGAGGTTGTCTCAGGAGCTAATGGGACTGCCGAAGAGCAAAACTTCGTAAGGCTGGTACCGGCAAAATTAGCCGCCGTCTTGGTTGCGGTGGGATCTCTGCAGGCCACGTTGTTTCTTCATGATCATAGCTGCATACTTGGAAAGCGCATTTCACTTGGACGGATGATCTCCCATGCGACAGTAGGCTGTTTTCCTAGGGCATATCGCAACTCAAGCCGCTCTATATTGAATCTTTTACTATCGAATATAACGTGCTCGGCGTCTTCTTCATACTGTTTGCCGCTGTGGATACAGCAAGGGGTGTCTTCGTGGTGGAACCTGCCGAAAGCATACATGACCGCTCAGGAGCAGTGTGAGCTAAAAATTCACTTCGCCATGCCTCCTTCTGAGCTGTCCCAGCGGGTCTGCCACGCCCTGATGGTTGAGCATCCAGTTAGAATGAGTTGTTGACTAAGCTTGGTAATAGTCCTGCTTTTACTAAGATTTTTAAATTTCTCCTTTCATATTTTTAAAAATTTATACACATATAAAAAAAAGGATTTTCTAAAAGTGTTGCTAAGCGCCAAACTCGAGAACTTCTGCACCGATTTTGATTGTACTTATGGTGTCAATTGGATGGTTATTAGCTACATTTGTACCCGTTAGGTGGAGTAGTCAGTTGGTATTGTAAAGATAATATTATATATGGTACACAACGCATTATAACGAGCTCTTCAACCACCATCTACAACCTTGACCAGAATCGTGTGTCTCTTACGTCAGGGGCTTAGTAACGTGAACCGAGTCTACTTGTTTGAAATATAAAGGAACAAAGTTTTTATAGTTTCTTAGTTTCTTGATCAAATTTGTTTTCTTTTTAAAACTAAATATCTAAGAGTTGTAGGCCTCTAGTAGCATCAGTTACTTTATTCGATAATATATATTTAATATTTAATAAATAAATAGATAATAAATCACTGCAATAAAGAAGTACTTTGCTGGAAGAATAAACTATTTTACAGTATCTACAGGATAGCTAAAACGAACCTTAACATTATTAGTAAATAACTAATGATTTTTATTGATTCATAAATTTTCTAAGTCATTTGTAATCAATTCAATTGTTCAAGTGTCAGATCAAACTTCTACTACTGACATGAGAGAATATCTTTTTATAAAAATCTTGTAAAGAATCTACCAGTTTAAAAACAAATTCATGTTGAAACTAAACAACTTTACAAACAATCAATTTTTTATACGAAACCCTCATTTTATTAAACAAAAGCTGAGAAACAATGTCTAGTATTTATTGTATTTTTTAATTTTATTTACATTAGCATTTCAAATTTACATTAACAATAGGAGTAATAATAATTATAAAAGCTGTAAAATGAAACTCCACAGTACGCACTTCCTACTCTACAAACAAACAAACAATTGTCTTGAAGTAAATGTAACCTTTTTATTTATTTTCTCAGCTACTTAATTTTATAATTGTCTTTTTTTTTATTAATTTATTTTTTATTATTGTAATTTTTGTATTTTTTTTTTTGTTGGGGAACCAAGTTTGAGTTTGCTTTAATGTAGCGGTGCTCTTTTGTTGTCTTGACGTCACTAATTTGCTGCTAATAGCGTTGTTAATTATGAGTCTTTAAATTCAAACAAACACACAGTCGTCGGAGACACTTATAGACAGCTGTTATTGTTCTCTTGGATACACCATTAAAAACAACAACAACAACAACAACAATAGTCATAGTAACTTAAGATAGTTTTAGTGTGGACAATTGTAGATGATGAGCTTATGACGGAAGCACTTAGACAGACAAGTTACGCATGCGCAATAGAAATTCCACAGGAAGCTTTTTCTTTTTCTTTTTTTGTATTTCTTTCTATGAAAATTATTTCATTTGTTTTCTATTTAGAAAGAAAATATGTTTTCAGAGGAAGTAATTACAACAAATTTTTTATGGTTTAATGATCATATCTAACTGGGTTAACAGGTGATTGTCATCATAGCTTAATGAGGTCGTGGAACATTAAAGCATTGCACATTCAACTTTTACTTATGGTAAAAATGTCATTAAACTTATTCCAACAACACTTATAAGACCGTAAAAAAACCCCAACAATACTGAGCTAAGTAAATCAAAGCAAAAGTTAACTAAAAACTAAAAGAACAGAAAAACAAACTCATAAAATTCGAAACTATGTTAAGAAGAAAAACTCAAATATTCTATCTATCAAATCGTTTATTCAAACATTTTTTGTTTTTATAATAGTTTCGAAATTGTCTCAAAAGAAAAACACAAAATCCAATAAATGAGGGAGCTGAACTTTTATATTATGTTCGTTCTATGATCTTACATGAGTATCTATTCTCAAATAAATGTATGTGCTTTAGATACTTTTCAGAAACAACAATAGCATAGAATACCCTACTCCTCGGCAACAAAATAAAACCCAAAACTAAAAAAGAAAAAAAAGCTCATAAATTAGCTTCGAGCGTGAAGCAAGCGTGTCATTAAAAAAATATCTAACAGGGCGGACAGAGTGCATTATTGTTGTATCTGTTGTTGTTGCATGTGTTATTTGTGTAGTTGTTGTTGTTGTTGTTGTTCAGTCATCAAGGCGACTGCCATAATTCACTTTAACGCATGCAGTGAAGCAGCTAATTTTTCGAATTGCTTTGAATTGGTTTTTGGATTTTGGTTTTTTTCTTCATCTTTTAAATATAGTATATTATAGTATCTTATTGTTTTTGACTTGAAGATATTAATGTATTGTACATTCTTGATAGAATGCTTCTGCGCGGCTGCTTTTTGGCCATTAGACGCGTGTCTTTCTTCATTTTCTTCATTTTCATTCAACTGACAAATGATGTGGAGGCATTTACGTAATCTGACGAGGAGAAAAAACCAAAAAACAAAAATAATTGATAGATACAAATGTATCTGACATAAGCAAGAAATGTGTATAGATATTTCTTTATAGAAAAACGAACATTTAATTGATTTTCTACCGTTATATGCATAACTATGATTATTTTTCTGTGATTTACATTTAACACGCTTCAAATTCATGCAATCATGGCCTTGCCCCTTGAGCTGTCAAAAGGTTTTTCTGATATTCATTTTAAAGTGATTTTTTTCTTCTTCATTTTTGTTTTTTTTTTTTTGGAGATTTATAAATTCGTAGTGCATCTCAATGGGTTTATTTTTTCATACAAAACACAAAAACAAAAAAACACGAAATCAAGAAAAACATCGACAATGTAAAAAGTTGCACGTTCATACTACAAAAAAAAAAAATCATGTCTGTATTTCAAAATCTTGACTTGCATGCAGAATGAGCACAAATGAATCTCAACTCTGATGAGATACAAAATCTGAAAAATTATGAGAAATTAAATAAACTCATCGTATGTTAGACTTCATGCCACATGTAAGAAATATTTATTTCATATTTATTGCCACACGCAAGCATTTTTCCAAATTATTGAAAGGCAATTCACAAAATAAAAGAATGATGATGATTTCAATAAAAAACATAACATAAATTTCTTTCTTCTAGTATACTTCAGAAATCAAATTCAATTAATCTTTCTTTATTCCTTTGCTTTGTTCCATTCAATGTTGCAACATTCAAATCACTTAACACTTCAGAAAATCTGCTGGCGGCATAAAAAATTCCACACAAAGAACGCAGAAAAAATGAAAGAGTAGCAGCAGCAACTTTGGCTGTGATAAATTCGAAATTGATGACTTTCTTTATGCTGAAAATCATAATTCAGCGCGAGTTGGTTGATTGTCATTGCTTATGGGTTCTATTCTGTTCTATTCAGTTCAATTCAGTTCTGGTTGACAGCATAACCCAAGCCAACACAATTTGGTTGACAAATTGCAGGCAGCAAATGACTTTGTCTGGGGTCACACACACAACCACTGTCAATGAGTTGACGAGTTAAAATTATAGTCAGTCAGTTGTAATTTCTTGTAAATTGTATGCAGCCCGCAGATGTTGCCACTGTAATTAAATGAAATTTCACATTGTCAGCAAAAAAAAAAGTTTCATCTATCATTAGATGCTTTTTTTTGTAAGACCTTTTCAAGCTCTAATATTTTTCTGTTTTTTTTCTCTTGTGTATGATGATTTATGTGAACATAATGTTTTATAGAGAACTTCCTATAATAATGCCATAAAAATGTATTGAGTCATAAAATTTATTTTTTAACACCTTCCCACCTCCATTAAAAGACTAAAAGTTTTATGTTCAACTTCTATGCTTACAAGTTTTATGCACTTTTTCATATCACGAAACGATAAAGTTTTTTTGTTTAAAGATTTATACATTTTCTTTATCGAAAGGCCATTAAAAATATCAAAAAAAGAAGAAAACGGCAGCTGCTATAAAAATTTATAAGACAACCAAACTATTAGACAATACAAAAGTCGTCTTCAATCTTACAATACTAGCTACCTACCTGTTGATGCAACATCATGACAAATCTAACAAAACACAACACTTTATCATATATAAAGGACTCATTGCAGACTCGATTGGAAAATATAACAAAATCTAAGCTAAAAATCAATTTATCTTAGAAAAAGAAGAGATAAACACATATGAGAAACATCTGCTGCTGTATCTCTAAACTAAAGTACAGACATGCACAAACAAATATTGAACATGGAACACAAAATAAGGCACAAAACAATGCTAAGCAGGTGCAAGTTGTCAGCAAAGAAAATTTATGCAGGCGAACAAAGCAAAACGAAAGAGAAAATCACTAAAATGTTAGAAAAGACAAATGAAAATACTGAAATACTGAGTTAGGCTGGCCACCAACATTATCATATATCCCAATGAATAAGGATATCTAAACATATATAGAGAGCATGATGAGGGTGAGAATGTATCAAGCATAACACATGTTGCCAAGACGAGATGATGGACCGACCGCTGAGCCTTAGTCTGAGTTTGAATCTAATTTTAATGTATGTCTATGAAGAACTAAAAAGTGCATTTTTCTATGACTATTGTGTTTGTGAAATGTGAGATTCTTTGATCAACCATTATCCTTAGAAAGAAGATTTATCTACCTGCCAGCCTATGTTACAAAACTAATGCTGAGCCTGTTTTTTTGTTACTTAAATATTTGAGAAAAAGATCATACCCACAAAGAAAGAGCACAGCAGGCGCTCAAACGCAGGTAGAATGGTCCTCATTTTTTTCAAGATAAATTCATATTGTGTTACATTTTTATCTAATAAAGTTTTGTATATATATAGTAACATATTCTAATATTTTCTCTCTCTCTCTCTTCTTTATTTGTATATTTTTTCAGAAGTTACATCTTAGACTCTTCTGCAGGGATACATAATCTCATACCAGCTGATTACTGCAGTAGCAGTACCAGAAGTATTCCTCGGCCTACTGTTTTCAGAAATATTGCTGATCGCATACATCCCCGTTTGCATATTAGCTTCAAAAAATGGTTCTCACGTCCCTCACTACCCTTTGTCATTGGTATTTTGGCATTGGGTGGTGTTGCTTGTACTTTGGGTGGCATTGTACTCGGCTCCACTGGCCTCATTGAACATTCAACTCATTATCTAAGTGCTTCATTGCTTATGGTCGGCATTGGTGTCTCTTTACTGGTCATTTCGGGAGCGATTTGGAAACTTAGTTTACCCGATGAGAGTGACTGTCCTTGCTTTAGACACATGGAAGCCTGTCGCAGTTGTAATAGTCCTTACTGTGCTAATCGCTTGATGGCAGCCAATTATTACTATCCAGAATTTCAACATCGTCGTCCGCCACCTACATATACGGATTCTTTGCACCACAATGCCACAGAGTAAGTTTGACAATCTTTAAAATTTAACTTAATTTATTTATTATTTTTAATGGATTATATTGCAGGTTCTTTATGAGTCCTTTTGGTCAAATTTATAGATCTCCTTTTATCCCTGGTCCTCCTGCTGCTGGTGCTGCTGAAGGCTTCAATAGACCACCGCCACTTTATAGATCAACAGTTTCATTAAAGTAAGTTCAATAGAAATAATAAATATCTAATACTAAATTAATTCATTAAATTATTTTTATTTCTATATAGCAATCAAGTGGCAATAACTGCACCCAATGATACTGCGATTACTGCAAATATACATGTTCCACCAATGATTCCAACACAAACAATGGTTGGATCACCATCAATGTTTGGACCTCCAGAACCGACTTTAATCAAAGAAGTTAATTATTTGGAATTAGATTGAATCAATGTAATACTTATAACAATAAAAAAAAAATACAATAATTTTGACTGATTTATAACAAAATTTGGAAAGAAATTGCTACAAAATTGTATACAACTACTACAAATGAAATATCGATGATCTACAGATGTAGAAATCATCTTTATGAGAACATATAAATGTCATTTGAAAATTATACTTACAAAATTAATAACTCAGTCAGTAAGTCATTGACCAAAAGTAGTAAACACAAAACTGAATATGCAAAATCTGTTATATGTATAAATAAATATCTTGACTATCGAATCACATATTTACTTTAGTACAATATCATTTTAGTAAATAAGAATTGTAAATATCTATCTTTATCTATACAACAAGCTATTACCTTTATTTCTAAGTTCTTAAATAAAAAATCTACATACAAGATGAATAGTACATCCATACACAGATAGATGAATTGTATGTATGGTATGTCCTCATCAGCAACAACAACTAAGCAAAACTGCATTTAAATTTTAAATAAATCTTAAGTAAATTTATGTTGTTATTATATAATTAATTTTTATTTTATTTTTTATATATTAATGTTTACTATAAAATATGCCAAAATTTATTCATAATTGTACAAAGAAAAAAAAAAAGAAATATATACACGTACATATAATATAATAAATAATGATACAATATATTGGTGTCAAAACTTTTATGTACAAAAATCCATTGAGTGTTTTTTATCAATTTAGATTTAGTTGAAAATTATGAGAATTCTTTCTTCCATACATTTGTTACAAAACAATACATTTCATACATTGGATATTATCCACTCCTGAAAAACACATCTTATCGATAAATTTTGTACACCGTTTTTGAGATTTCTAGCTTTTACTGTTCTAGGTGAAGTGACAGAACGCTTACTTAACCAAAAATATGACCAATCAAACAAATATACTCATATTATTACCCCGCTTATGCACAGAACAATACTTTAATACTTTTCCTGTGAGCATTGAACACAAGAAGCGACTTCACGAAGTTTACATTTTAAACGTGTCGTTATTTTCATAATGCGAACTGAAATGTAGCATGTATCATAAACGCTTAGCGATTTGACAAGTTACAGTTCTCAAAAACGCTACAACAAAAACAAGCACAAAATAGCTCATGCTAGAATGAAATGAAATGAGAAACTGAACTGACGACTGTTATGACCGCCCTTAAAGACGCAATGACATCGCAAACATAAACACCTACAAAAAATTGGTCTGCGTCAAGCTGATTCTCACTGAAAACCCATTCGGTTGCCGCAAAAGAGGGGTATATATTAATATATTTTATTAGAAGATCCAAAGAAAGACTCCTATGGGATGTGATAAGATTATTGGGTTAACTATCAAGTTGTTATATATTTTTATAAATATATTTTTCTTAGAGATCAGAAGATATCGATGAATGATATTGTACTTTATTAACCACTAACGCTCAACTTATTAATACAGGAACTTTAATAATACTTTATCAATATCAGAGTGTAAAGCGAAAACAGTCTGCAGTATTCCACATGTTCATAAAGATTTCATTATCTATCTTCTATACATATAATAAAATCGTAGACTGAAAGTGTTTGTGCACGCATCACGTAAAAGGAACTCATTGGATTCAAAATCGAACTATTGAAAAGTAACAAGCTTTATTCTAAGTAACGTAAAGCGTTTATTTCATCATAAGCGACCTACAGAGTCAAAATTTATTATTTTTGAATATCATGATGTAAACTTGTAAACTGAAAACGGGGCATGAGAGAGATAGGGTGTTTCGTTGTTCTTGGTTTGCTGCTTTTTGACGATTGATGCACAAAACCCAGAGTTGATTACCCATAAGAGCTTTGATCAGCTATCAATGGATCAGTGAGGAGATGTTAACCAAGCTTTGTTAGGACAGGGCCAGACAATTTCTGTCACAAATGCTCACTCAATTGACTTATATGAAAATCCAAAACCTGGAAATCAATAGAATACTAACTTACCTCAACCTTATCATTCAAACTGAAAGTTAATGTCCGGAGGTGTTCCCTCGCAATCAAGAGCTATGTCAACCACGCAACTCCCAATTATAACTATTTATACCGCTCAAACCTGGTCGCTACCAACAACCCCCGTAGTTCTATTGCCCCAAAAAAATACAAACCTATTTCATTAAACTTCTTACTTAATTTATTCTTCTAGAAACTTCATGTTTTCATATAGTACTCGTACATATCAGGTGGATCTTCATATCCTTATTCCCAGCTTTAAGCAAACTGTGGAGTGTCTCCTTGTAATGAACGATTGTAGTATGTATTCCATGCTAAGCGTAGTTTCACGCTATTATTCGTTTTATTATTTTAACCAGCACTGTCTAGTTGAAAACTGGTTTGTGTATGTGCTAACATAACTGCCTATTAATTTGTGGTCATGTCGTTTTGATGAAAAAATCTTTTCGTCTCAAAGTGGTCAATATCAATTAACACAAATTTAACTAGAAACAAGGTAAGACTTCGTTATGATAATTATTTAATTATCAAGTATCATACTTTCTCCCTATCATAGTTACTCAAAAACTAGAACATTTCACTGCTTCTACTACCACCGCCCTCAAAAATAATTAGATTCAATAAATAATTATTGTTTATAAGCCGACAAAATCAATGCTAACACACCCTACTTTCTACCGAATGCAGTGTTTATTAAATTTTAAATAGGTCTAATTAACTATGTGGCAATTACTTTGGAAGGGACTGCGATATACCCCAAAAGTTGTCAAATAAAATAAATAAAAGGTAACGAAATACGAATATTTTAAACAGTCATAACTAAGCTACCAGGATACATCTTTACAACTGTTAAAAAGGAATAATTTGAATTGAAAATGGTTTACATTAAAGTAACCTTGGCATTGTGTGCTACATTATTGGTACTAGGAGTGGGTATAGGCTTCATTGGTATGCCAAAGTTAATGCAGCATATGATTAAAAAGGTCAATTGGAGTGAATTTATTCAATTGTATGAATCTAACAAAAGTTTAATTATACAGAAAATTAATTTAAAACCAGGAACGGATACGCGAAAAGTTTGGGAACAAATGCCTTTGCCGTTGTCCTTCAAAGTTTATGTCTTCAATGTAACAAATCCCATTGAAACACAAAATGGTGGTAAACCAAAATTACAGGAAATTGGACCTTTTGTTTTTGAGTGAGTAGTTTTTTATTTTTTAGAGAATAAAGATTAAAACAATTGAATGCCAGTGAATGGAAAGATAAATTCAATATCGAAGATATTGAAGATGAAGATGCTGTTAGCTTTAATATGCGTAACACTTTTCATTTTCGACCTGATTTGGGTTTAACTGGTGAGGAAATCATTACCTTACCACATCCTTTAATACAGGTTAGTAAGTAGGCATGGTATCATTATTAGGGAACTTATCGTAATTACAAGTTCATTTTGCAGGTCATGGCAATTTCAATAAAACGCGATAAAGCTCCCATGCTGAAAGTGGTTGCACAAGGTATTGAGTCAATTTTTGAACCGCAAAGCGCCTTTGTTAGTGCACCTTTTATGGATATTTTCTTTCGTGGCATTGATGTCAATTGCAACCATTCAGATTTTGCAGCCAGTGCAGTTTGTTTGAACTTCCATACAGGCAACGTCAAGGGCTCTGTTCAAGTTGACGAACATCATTTCAAGTTCTCACTCATGGGCGCGGTTTGTATAAAAATCACTACTTAAAAGTCATTGAGTTTCACTTAAAATCTGCTATTAGAGTAACCACAGCAATGCTGGGCGCTTTAAGGTCTCGCGCGGCATTAAGGATTCTCATTTGGTGGGTGCCATGTTAGCCTATGAAGATGATGAAGTTCTTAGCACATGGAATGGTACCAACTGCAATCGCTTGCATGGCACTGATTCCACTATATTTGCGCCACTTAGGCAGCCAGCCGATGGTTTGTGGGCATTTTCACCAGATCTTTGCCGTTCAATGAGTCCAAAGTTTGATCACAACTTTGCCTATAACAAAATACCAGCGTATCATTATGTTATGGACTTTGGTGATCTGGCAGTAAGTTTATTCCAAGAATAATAATACGTAATTAGTCATGAAATTATTGTATGCTTAATGACCACAGAACGAATCAGAGAACCAATGCTTCTGCAAAAACAATCGTTGTCCAGCCAAAGGTACAATGGATTTAACTGTATGCACTGAAACACCTATGATTGCATCTCAACCACACTTTCTGAATGGCGATGGCAAACTTATTGAAGCCGTTGATGGCCTTAGGCCAGAACAACGTAAGCATGCTTTCTTCATAGATCTTGAACTGGTAAGTTAACTTTTTGCCTTAGAATAAAGTATAAGGATTTTTAATTGTCTACCATAGATGACTGGTACAATGCTTGCGGTTACTAAACGTTTGCAGTATAGTTTGGATGTGGAACCGATTGCTGAAGTACCAGTGATGGCCCAATTACGACCACTTGTCATGCCAATGTTTTGGTTAGAGGAGTCTGTGGCTCTAAATGAAGTCTTCACTGATGCATTGCAAAAACAAATATTTATGTAAGTTTAATAAGTAAATCTTCTAAACAAAATAAGATAACATGACATTCATCCATAGGCCACTCAAGATCAATAACATATTTAAATGGTTAGCAACATTTATAGGTTTCTTTGGTTGCTTGATAAGTCTTTATGTCTTACATATGCGTTGGAGCAAATCAGTAATTCACACCACCAATTCATAATTTCTACCTTTATTTTATATGTTTTTCTTTTTTTATTAACAACAGAATTTCATCATATAATTTGACCAATCTTAAATATTAATGAAATAAACTTATAAAAAGAAAATCTATAAAAACAACTTAAGTTCTAAAACTCAAAAATCATATTCAATAAACTCAAAAAGATGTTTTTTCAGATTAAATTTTTAGAAACTTTGGTTTAGATTTTTATACAAAAATTTAAAATATCTTTAATTATATTAAATTGATATTTAATATTCTCGAATAAATAAAAATTCATATATACAATAAACTTTTTCAAATATCGAAAAAGTCGTATACATTATCTTTAATCTTATTCTTAGCTTATCTACATCCATACATACGAGTGAACTTAACTTAATAATAAAGAGCCCGCTGACAGGATATGGAAAGCCATGCTGCAGTAATCACAGCACATACACACACACACACCACAAATAAGACCACTAAACTAATAAACTAGTACAAAGACTTTGTTGAACATCTGAGTCTACAGTTGCTTAGACTCGTCCTTAGCTGGCAGAGATGAAGCTGGCATGTGTAAACTTCGCAGCGTCTCCGAACGTAAATCGATGCGTTTGAAAAGGAATATAATCAAATAAATGGCAAACAGATACAATAAAATCACATCAATGAGATAGTACTGGAGCCAGCTGCATAGGAATAAAATTAATTTATATTAAATAATATTACAGAAACAACTGAGCAATCATACTTCATGTTCCGCGCTGGCGATTGCAAATGATAGGCACCCTTATGCCTCAGCACATATTCAGTCCAATAGATCGAAATTTCTAATGGAGTAGAACGCTGATCGAGTAGTAAATTCTGACGATATCTGTAAAAATTTCAATTTTTCAAATTAAATAATCAAAATCTCATTATTTCTAATTGCCAGTCATTAGTCATACGATTTACCTCGCTGCATTTCTATACTGTGGATCATGTATGACTTTCATAATCGATCTGTATAACTGTTGCGTTGAGAGCGTTTCCAAATCTAACTTAATCGCATAACCATCTACTTCGGCCTTGGCAGAGTTAACATCATGATCACAGAATACTGGCATCGTCACAACGGGTACACCATGATAAACGGTCTCATACATGCTCAAGAGACCTCCATGCGTGACAAAGGCACGTAATTTCCGATGACCCAGTATATCTTGTTGTGGCAACCAACGGCTCAGTTTTACATTTGGTGTTAGATCTTGCATATCGGCTGCACTTCCCTCGTACTTCCATAGAACATGATAGGGTAGACGTGCAAAGGTCTTAACAAGCATAAGACGCAATGATTCTGGCATATTGGCTGCCTTCACAGAGGAACCCATTGAAACATATATGAAACCCGATTCACCTGCAGAAGTAATAAAATCTTCTAAGTCTTTGGGTAATGGCTTTGCTGGTTTACAATGTATGCATGCGATTTCAGCGACATTCGGAATTAAGGCACGCGGATAGGACACAACAGTGTGACCATTTTGTAAAATAAAACTAACATTTCGGGATATATCATAAGCATGTGGTAGATCTGAACCAAAATGAGAGCGCAGCACACGATTAACACGCCTTATGACATACTAAAATGGAAATATTAATATCAGATCAATCAGATATTCTGAAGTATACTTACCCTATGTGCTATGTCCTGTGTAAGTTGCATTGCTGTGTTTAAAGCACGTTCATACAAATTCATTGAATCTGTGTATGTTGTATAGAAATTTGGTGTTATGGCATAAGATACTGGATTGCCAGCCAATGATAAACTGCCCATATAGAAACCAACAGTATTCATATACATAAAGGGTATCTTATAATGATAAACCATGCCCAAGGCGCATTCAGGAAAAGCACCATCCAATATGGCCAAATCAAAGTTACGATTAAGTAACTCCTTTGTCTCAGCATCTTCCATCATGGCAGCACAAGACTAAATCAAAAAAAGAAAATATATAATAATAATATTGTATAAAGAGAATTTTCTTTCTCAGAAACCTGTGCATTAATTTAGTTAGTCATAGATGAAAGCGGAACTAATATTATTATATACTAAATCGAAAATGATTTATCATTATTTGTCAAACAAGATACTTTAAGGAAAAACAAAGGTATACCTTGCCAATATATCAAAATGTCAAATGACAATAAGTAAAACTGCATTCCAAAAACACAAAATATACGAAAAGTGCTTATACAAATCCACTTCATAAACAAAACTCTCTCTCTATCTCTTTCTCTCTACTTAGCATTCATACATTTTACATGGTCAAAATAATATTGATATTAAAAACAAAGTTCTATTCTATGAACGCAAATAATTAACACTAATTATACTTTACAATATCTGAATAACAATGACAAAATAAGTATATTGTAAAATTAATTATAATATTACAATAATTTGTTACATCCCTTTAATGATGTTCAACTTTAAACTTGACTCACCTCGAAACCATAACGAATCCCATCCCATGGCTTAATGGGCATTTCACCAGACATTCGAGCTCCCAGTAAATCCCAATTTGTATAATTCTGTATATATTCAACGAGTCCGGCAGGTGTCACTTCATGTAAGCCGTTTATATGAAAATCTGATGGAAAACCATTAAGGAATGTTATATTGTGACCTCTGAAATTATTTAGAAGAAGAAAAAATAAAAACAAATATAAATAATTCAATTAAATGGGTTCAATGAAACCAAAGAATGTTGTATGCAAGAAACTGACAAATATGTATCTGATTATATGACTAATGATGAATTTTGAGTATATTCGGCAGTTGATTGGAAATCCTTTTGATGAAAACAAAACAAAGTGAGCACTGTTGTTGTGGTTTAACAAATAAACGTGATTTGAAATGAACAAAGGAATAAAAGAATTGAAAAAAAAAAACAAATTTGTCAATTGATTTTTCAACTTGATATGACTTGAGTCAATCACTCATCAATAGAAATTAATTTTTTTTTGTATATTTTTAAAGAACACGTTTCATATTTACAAACCAAGTAAATACGTGTAAATATAAATTCAAGAAAACCAATAAGTAAAACATTAGTTGTATGGGTCTTACCTATTTATTAATCCTTTTGCTAATTCCCAAAATGGTATTTTATGTGATTTTGTTCCACCCATTGTAACCATTAAAATATCGGCAGCCAAAGTGATGGAAGCACACATGAGAATCAATAAACTGCATATTCGTGGCATTTCGCTGAAAAATATTAAAATTATTAATTTCACAATAAATAAATATTATATATTTTAATTTAAATCCAAAGAGTAAACCAACATTAACATCTGTTGGTTTTAAACTATTGTCATATTTAACAATTTGAACTACTATTTATAGATTTTCTATCTCCAATATATGTAAACCTCATTAACATTGACACTTGAAGCGGAAAATTGATTTTAAAATGCTTTAAATATATTTAAAATGTTTATATTATCCAGTAATCTTATTAAAAGGAAATCCATTAGAGAAACAGTTTATACTAAAAAGCGTTAAATTTGGCATTAATCCATAGAATTTTCATTTAAAAAAGTTCGCGAAATTAATTTCTAGAGAAATTATTCTCTACTTATTATAAGTTCCTTTTTTTTATATATGAAGGTGGAAGGAATCTCTTAGGACCTATAGCCACCGTCGTGTCTACGTTTCTACCTCCTCATCCTCTGGGCAGTATGCCTACTCCGGAACTGCTTTATGTATTTCTTTAGAGTAGGCATCTTTTAAGCATTCTTCCATTAAGGTATGCTCTGCATCCTCAATTTCAGCGTCTGCATAGTCACAGCACGGATCTCTGCATTTCCACATTCTGTGCAGTTATTGACGGAAAGAGCCATGCCCTGTCAGAATCTGCGTTATGTAATAATCAATTTTTCCATGACCACGTTCTATCCAATGCCGGATTTGGCAGACCATCTGCCCATTGTATCAGTTTGCCAACGGTCCTGCCACGCTGCGATGGTCTAATCTTTGCGTATTGAAATTTGCAGCATGTTTCAACTCGAACACATATTTATTCACTTTGGCAAGCAAGTCTATGGGAGTGACAACCGCAATGACTAATGCGGTAGCAGGACGATATCTTTTAGGTAGTTAAAGCCACTCTGTCATGCTTTAGTTATGTAAGCAGAATACACGTATTTATATTGGGTAAGTACACAATTTTGTGATTTACAGAGACTTAAAGAATGGAGAGAAAATTGGAAAATATGCACATCATAAGACAGATAAATTCGCTTAGAAATCCACTCTAAATTTGACAACGACATGCAACGCCCTTCAAGATTTTTATTCTGTGAGTTGACTTATACTTATTTATATAGTATTTTCAATAAAAATATCTTAAATAGACCATGAACATCTACTGCTCGATATCAATTATGAAATTGTTGTTTTACAATTTGTTGCATGTGTTTTAAGTATAAGTCTTGCTCAATCATATTTTAGAAAATCAACAACAAATTAAAAATTCTTATAAAGCTTTCAACACAACATATTGTACAACAGAACAGAAATCAGGTTCATGGCAGAGCATAGTGCTGCATTTTTGCAACATTTCATATAAACTTTTGCTTATTTTTTAAGCTGATCAATGCCATTCAAAGTTGAAATACATAAACTAAACTTAAACTGAAACCAAATTGATTTCTAGAAGTTCCAATTTCATGCTCTAGAAACAAGCTTCTAAAGTTGTTGCAATCAAATGTTGTTTTTTATATAAATATATGTAAAATATGTATGTATATGTTTTAATTAATTAACTAAAAAATAAAAGCAAAAATTTGTTCTCATCAAAACTTACATTTGCTTCACATAAGTAATCTATAGCCTCCATGAATTGAAATCATATATTTACCTAGTCATTTATTTATGTGAGAAATGAATTCTTGTTTCAAAATACAACTTCTCTTTCCAATCGATGTTTAATTGACAGATTGTTTAGTTTCTCAATTCATTCAGTAATTAAAAGATTCTTAGTTTAAAAATGGAAATTAAAGCTTGAGATAAATGATTTAGATGACTATACACCAAATTTATTTTCAATATTGATGGATATGATTGCATCATGGTTGACATGACTAGATCGATTACAATATTGATATGATATTTTATGTCTTGATATTACATGAATAATAATTTTCATTTACATTATCTTGAAATGAGTGGGCCCAGTATCATACCTGCATGTTCGATTAAGAATATGAAATGTTTATGGAAAGAATCACTATTTAATGACAATTTTTTTCACAAAAAAAATGACTTTGAACATAGTGTAATAATATAGTACAATTATATTCTATTAAACTTATATTACGGCAGCCTAAAACTTGATGACAGCAATTAATATCATACATTTTTATCCAAATGTACACTCATTTTGTGAAAAATGCTGGTCAGAAAATTATCAAATTATAATCGAATTAAAAAAAACGCTATTATGAAACAGTTGTGGGCTTAGAAAAGCTGAGTGCAGAAGGTAATGCTGCCACAAGGATCTTTGGTTTCCAGTTGCAATGTGTTTTTATAATTTTTATGTGCATAATAGCAAAAAAATGTTGGTCTTCAACCAGTTGTGAATGTTATGCAGTCCAAAAGCAACGACATTATAAAATGCAGAAGTCACATACTTAAAATTTTGAATGTCATTGAAACGCACAGATCAGCACCTGAAATTATATTCAATGATATTTTTAGTGAGTGTTTGGAATTAATACATGAAGCTTCCTTTGATGTGTGTGTGCCCAGAATTGCAGAAAAGCAACAAAATAGGACGAACCCTCATCTTACAACGGCAAAAGAATACTTAGACTCGCTGACATCTGCATTCAAGCAAAGATTTTCACATGAAAATAATGCAGCATTTAATTTAACTGCTTTACATCCAACACATGTCCAAAGCCTTGGCTTGAAAGGTTTCGAATCTCAAATTTGTAATACATTTACTTTTTATGAACTTGGGGGTATCGAACCAAAAAAAAAGGTTGCCCCCCTACATTGGCAGCTGTATGCGCCCTTGCTAGCTACTCAAGCTATAGACTCTATAGTATAGAGAATATCTAGAATCACAAATGATAAATAATAATATTTAATCTACCATCTTTCATTAGAGTTTTAAGCACAATGGACACTATAAGCCTAAACAGGGACTAATGTGGGGAACATTGTTCCATAAAGCACAAAGCTTGTGGGGTTTAAGTGTACTCATTTATGAAAATAAGGAAAACAAAATAACTAAAGTCATTGAACAACGATTAAATAAGCTTTTGACATAATGGAAATGTTCACAATATTATTATTTTTATTATTATTATTTTTAAATACAAAAGATGACAATCAAACCAATCAACAACAAAGCAAAATAACAACAAAAATGACAAAAAAAGATACTTACTATGGTATAATGATTCAAAATAAATATGGTGAACAAAAAACAAAACCAATAATAATAACAATAACAATAACAACAATACGAGCCAATAATGAAATTGTGAAATGCAGACAATAGATAAAAATTGGAAAAATTAGAGAAAAAATAACAATAATTCATAATACATATACTACTGTATAAACAATTTAATATGATCAATTATTGTAACTTCCTGACTGTTTTTGGAGATTTTTAGCCAAGTTCAAGGTGAATATCTGAATGAATTTAATATTTTACGAGTATCTCACTTAATAGGTTTAAGCATATCAAAGAAAAATATTATTAGATGAGACATCAAATTTTTAATTATGTCTGAGCCCTGGATTACTAAAAATTCTAAGTTCTCTAGACAGGATTTACTTGGTTAAATAAATAACTAACATACGTTGTATATTTGTAAAATTTTTAAAATTTTCACCTAACAAAATACTTAAGTATCTACAAATGGTTGGTTTGAGTGGAAATTAGTTACTTATATGAATATTGGGGAAACAACTTTCACGCCATACGTAACAGGTAAATGCCAACGGCAGACAGACAGGCAAAATGAACAGACAGACAGACGGCCAGACAAGTAAGTATTATATATTTTGATTAGTCATTGAAATGCAATGAAATTATATACAAAAATCATTATTATAAAAATATACAATACAAAATACATGTGTATTTCTTTTAAATAAATAATATATGCATGTACAATTGCAAATAATCAACTACTAATACTAGGTGATACTCTATACCTCTGTACTCATTATCTATTTATATTATAGAGAAAATTCACCACTAAACATTAGCTAAATTTCTTTTATTGCAATAGAGAAAGAGTGATCTTTATAATATTTAATTATCATTCCATTGATTTCTCCAAACATTTATTTACTCGTAGTTAATGAAAATCTTTAAAAACGTATACTAATTCATATAAAAAACTAAAGCAATACTATAATATAATAGATTTATCAAATTTATAATTTCAAGCGATGAATATCAAATAAACCAACATCAGCAGTAGCCATGTTACATGCTTTACACGTATAATTGCCGAAATTCAGTTTTATTGGTTCCACCACTCTCATTTATGTGTCTTTCGTTTTTTTAATTCAATTTTTTTACTATTTTGTAATAATGGCGTGGGGAGTTTGAGAAGTAGAATCACATAAGTTTTTTATCCAATCTTGAAACAAAGCCAGAAATCTCTTTCAACTCCATATCAACCTAATTACAATTCTCTGGTGCCAGAAATCTCTTTCGATGGTTTTGAAATCTCTGACGTTTATACATAAGGCTTAGTTAAATTGTCGAATCAACAACTGTAGCTTATTGTTTTACTAGGTAATTAAAATCAATCGGCATAAAAACCGTCTTCGATTTCTGGTACATGCCTGAATATTTGTATTTGAAATGCAATTTAACTGTAGCACATATATAGAACTTTGCATCGGAGAATCAATTAAGTAAACAAACACTGGTATGATCAGAGCGATGGCATTGATCGTTCGTCAAACTGTAACACTAAGTATCTACAATAGTGCAATAGTTGTGTACACATTAGAACACTAGTATGAACTTATAATATTTTATACTGATAAATTCTCATAGTCTTCTATAATCAAAAGCAATCTTATACTAAGCACATTCAATCCTAAGTAAGACTTAAAATAAGCTCGATTTCTCTCATAGTTTTTGGTAAATTCTCTTAGGCGATAACTTTTTAACATACCCTCCATTTACTATTTATACATATCAAACAAGTATATATGTTTTTTTTTTTTTTCAAAATACATAACAGACACAAAGCGCTAAATTGTTTTAAAATCATTTGGCCAACTTACTGACCAAATTAAATTTATAGACAAAGGGGGAGGGGGACGGACAGTGGTGACTCTGGAATTAAAACTGATTGAATGCGTAACTGAATGCAGTCGGTTGATTTAATTGGTCACGGTGTCAATTTTTATGGAATCATTTAAAATAAAATAAAAGAAATATTTGTATTTATTTAATGTTTCAATTTTTGTACTTTCATATTTTGTTGCAAGTTTGTTGCTTTAGTCTTATGTTTCACTTAGAATAAGGAAAAATAACAAGTGCTACGATTATTTATTTTCATACAATAATTTCATTATACTAATTTTATATAACTTTTACTATTAGCTAGCTGACGTTATGCATTTGCCCTAGGTTAACTAAAGGAAATTAGTACACTTTCTTATGATTTTTCTGTGTCTATTTCTACATATATGCTTAGTAAAGTGTTACTATGACTCTTCTGTCATTATGATTCAGATGGAAATAGTAAACCACTAACAACTGTTTGCCTATTAAACTTTTGAGCTGTTGGCAACGCATAAACTTATCACCTTTGCTTGGCATCAACCTACATAAGTTCAAATTGTAATGACTTTGTTGCATGCGTAATTGTTTTATGATCTCTTATAAATGAATGAAAATACTTTCATTATGTTGCTACAAAAAATATGACATATTTTATAAAGTTTTTCATTTTCTATAAAATAATATTGTATATCCTTCTCATCTGCTTTTGTTTGATGAGTTCACAAAATTCATTTCATTTGGTTTCTTATTGAATACGTTGTTTATTCAGTATATCAGATAAAACTTATTAACCCTTATTCCAAGTACAGGGTCTGACCAGACATATTTCGTTTTTACACGTTAATTCAACACATTTCTATTTTTGCTAGCAGCTTGAGCTTTCAGGTACTCTCCTAAAATTTTATTGGCTATCGATCTATGAGATAGAAATTTATCCTTGAGCCTTTGAAAAGGGTGATATAAGGATTTTAAAAAAAGTTCCTTTAATCCCAATCCCTTGCAATGGAAATTTCGTCTTTGAGTCACATGCCCACCGTACTTATATTCCATATTTCGCTGGTTTTGATGGAATAAATTGCTTGAATTTAGTTCTACCACACATACGGTCCATAGTATTTTTTGAGATTTTCATTCACAAACACAAACACAGGTAGAATTATCAAAATACATTATATTCCATACGTTTCCATACAAAATGTATAGGATTAAGATTTTAGAATTGTACTTTGGAAAAGGGTTAAACTTGATAAAATGTCCAAAAAAAATACTTCATAGAAATATTACTATCGTTGAGTTAAGATTGCAGACTAATGGGTCTTCGATAAATATATTTTGTAATCAAATTAACAAACAAATGAGGTGCTTAAGCTATTTTCAATGTTAGAAGATGTGCCATAAATCCAAGTATGTCAAAAAAGTCGAATAACCATTAATGACTCCTATGTGAAACGATTTGCCATGTACGAAAGATTACAAATTTTCGACTAAATGACCCAGGATATTTTTATTTCGCCAATTAAATACTAAAGTACCTACTTCTTAGTCTCATACATTGACAGAAGAAATATATTATTGTCACACTGTTATTATTAAATTAATAATGATTAACGATTAATGAGATCATCGCAAGACGCCAAGTCCATGACGTAGATTACAAGGATAGTCTTTTAAGACGTCAGCGACAGTTTTGATTGAGGAGTTCCTGTTGATTTCCTCCCAAACTGAAGGCATCTGGAGATCATTGTGTAGTGTAGTATTTCATCAGTTATTTTCCGAAGAAATTTATTCTGGGTGACATGAATGCGTTTGATTTGCGACTAGGATACCACACATCAGAGTTGAATACCGTATGTCCAGGACTGTTTGATGATTGCTTTGTGTAATGTCAGTTTGGCGTTAAAGCTTAAAGTGCTCGTGGGGCGTAGTAGCCAGTTAAGCCTACGAAGCTTGGTTATGCATATTTTGGTAACCTGATTTTGAGTATCCTTTCAATATAAAAATATTTATTAAAATATAACAACAATATTAACCCCCTGCCAATACACACGAATGTGGTGATAACCCAATCAGTAACTCACTTTTTAAACATTCCTGGCAACTTCTCATGGAATATGGTATTTTGCTTAAATTCTTCAGTAATTTGCTTACATCAAAAAAATATAAATACATATAAACTTTCTTGATTTTCTTTACAATTTTCTTTGGTTTCTGTTTTTCCTCCGAGACATGTTTATGTAATTTACGCAAAAACCCACAACAACCAACCAAGGAATGAATGAATGAATCAATAAGAGATAAATACTTTTACATTAGTTACATGCAATAGCAAAAGCAACAAAATGTAAAATGTTTGCTCTCTCGTCTCAGATACTTATATCTAGTAGCAGCATACTGACAACCATTGGCACTTGAATTTTATTATGTTTTTTTTTTTTTTGTGCATTTTATTTAGGTATTGGTGTTGCTTATGTTACATTATTTTATTGTTGTTTAGTGCAACCAGTTCCTTAGTTCGTTCATTTGTGCGCTCATTCGTTCGATCGTTCGTTCATTCATTCGTTTCATTCGTTGCACACAAATCACACTAAAAAGCAAACTCAAGTTGAATGCGCCCGAAATGAAAGTGCAAGCGATTTGTGGTGGTGGTGATGGTGATGATGTTGATGGTTGTATATAACAGAAAAATAAATATAAGACAGAAACCACCACCAACATCACCAGTAACAAAACACGCCACCACATGGTTTCTATTGTAAGAAAAAAGCAGAAACGTCAACAACGTCACCAACATCACCAATATCTCAACAACAACAACAGCACCGGCAATAATGCAGTTGCTACTATAAAACGCCTCATTTGGTCAGAGTCAAGTATCGAAATTGAAACAAAAAACTAGTGGAGAAGACAACAAGCAAAAATCAATCAAATCGAATTTAAAATACGCTTTTCTACATCATCAAATCTAAAACAATCTGTATGAATCCCCTAGAGATTGTGTATCCTTGGCAGGTAGGTCTATCTAAACTAAGAATATTTTCTGGTTTTCACATGCAGCTGCAGCTTGTCTTACTGCTGATTCCAGCCATATTTTCGATCAAATATGACTTAAATTAATTTTTTTTTCAAATTGGTTTTAATCTATATTATATCTTAGAAGAAGGCACAACATAGTTTTGGAACTTAACTTAACTAAGAATGATTTAGATATTTGGTTTGTTTGACTATTATTGATTTTAACTCATTTTCCTCTGGGGCAAACCTTTGGCGGCACTTGGATATTTTTTCAAACACATGTATCTTCATCTTCAGATCTTTTCATTTAGCAATATAAGGTTACAAACTCCATGATAGAGTTATACGAATTTAGACCATTGTAATAGTTGAAGAACTGCATGAAAGACAACAAAAAAGCGCAGCAGAAGAAAGATTGCAAAAAACTAAAACCGCTTTTTGTTTTTACAGTCGTTCGTATACGATGACGACAACAAGACACTAGCCAAAATCAACTAAACCAACAGCACCAATAACAACACCAACAACAACACCAACAACAACACCAACAACAACACCAACAATAACAACATTTTAAAACATTTTGCAAGCGCCTTCGAATTTGGAAAAATTGAAATTGAAATTTCGAAATAAATGTTTTAGGTTGAACTCTTTAAAAGTTGAAGTTTCTTTGATACAATATTACTAACTGCTACTTCCACAAGCTGTGCTGCTTTTCCAACAAGAAACAGAGCAGATACATTAAGAGATACAAACTCACTCGTACACATGCACTCAGTGAAAGTAAACTGACACACATTGTGCGTAAACTACTTAAAGCAAAAGGTAATAAAATTTAAGATAAAAACAACTTAATAAATTGGCAAAAAATAAATAAAAAATAAAAAATATTGTATATAATTTTCAATTCGAATAAGTCCGATTTTCATGCTTGTATGATTTTTAAAGCAAATACTATCGTATCTATGCTAAAATTGAAACAATGAGGTGCCTTTATGCATATTTATATTTTCTTTTTCTAAACATTTGGCATAATTATTATTATTATATATTTTTGTTTTAACAAACAAAATTTTATACGCTTGACTTCAATAAAAATTGTCATCGCATTTATTCGTATAACTTTTTATTTATTTGTTCGTTTTCTTTTACACGCGAATGAATAAATAAAAGTTAATGGAATCGTTTGCCATCCATTTGTTTATATGTAACATGTTTGTTTTTATTATTATTTTTTTTATATGCCTTGCTCTGCTTTATCATCCTCTCTTTTTTACTATGTTTTTCTTTGTATTTGAATTGTTGTTTTTGCTCTCTTTGTTGACCGTCAATTGATGTTTGTATCTTTGTCTATTTGTATCTTTCCAATGTTTTACATATCAGCAAAACAATATTAATTTTTTTTTCAAAATTGGCAATTTTCGAAAAGTTTAAGAAACTAAAGACAATATGCAAATAAAATTATATCAGTAATCAAATTGATATGCAAAATAGTATCTGTATTATTTATGATTGTATGAATGTCATTTAGGATTATAATAATTGGGAAATAGTGGAATAAAAATAAATAATAATAAAACAAGTTTGTTGCTCAAGTCTTTTGATTTAGATGAGATGCAATTTTCTTCATTTCATTATATATTTATTTATTGATTTTTTAAACCAATTGTATATTTTATAGAGGGTGTCATGACCTTCGATCTGAACATGTAGACCTTTTGATGTCTGTGCATTTTTTAGTTATATGAGTTCGAGACGATTCTGCCAAAGTTAAGTGCCATTAATACATATTGACATTAAGTAATTACAATAATAAGAAAGAACAAATATAGAAACTTTTTGAATATTTTGTAAAAAGAGGGAAATTTCCATGCACTTAAATATAAAAATTGTACGAGGGTGGGTAAATAAGTCCTTAGAAAAAAGCATTAAAACAATTTTTGTTTGGTAAATTCTTTTTTATTATTCAACATAATCTCCTTGGAGCTCTATACACTTAGTTAGACGTTTCTCTAATTTTTTTAACCCTTCAGAAAAATAAGATTTTGGAAGGTCCTCAAAATAAGCATTTGTTTGATCGATGAATTCTTCATTTGAAACAAAAAAACGTTGTCCACTGAGCCAATTTTTTCAGGTTTGGGAATAGGAAAAAGTCACTGGGAGCTTAATCTGGCGAATAAGGTGAGTGTTCGACCAATTCGAACTTTAATTCTTCAATTTTAGCCATTGATCGTAACCATGTGTGAACGCGGGCATTGTCCTGATGAAAGTGGATTTTTTTTCTGTTTAAATGAGGCCTTTTTTTTAATTTTTTCTCTTAGCTGGTCCAATAAAGATGCATAATACTCCCTTGTTATTATTTTTCCTTTTCCAAATAGTCAACGAAAATAATTCCACGTGCATCCCAAAAAACAGTAGCCATAACCTTACCAGGTGATTTTACGGTTTTCGCCTTCTTTGGACATGTTTCGCTTTTTAAAATCCATGTTTTGACTGTTCTTTCATTTCGGGAGTGTAGTGGTGAATCCATATTTCATCTACAGTCACAAACCGACGAAAAAACTCATTCGGATTACGTTGCATGAGCGAAAACAGAGCTTTAGAGGCAACCACCATATTGCGTTTATTGTCGACTGTGAGCAAACACGGCACCCATCTTGCCGAAATCTTTTTCATATAAAATTTCCATGTAAAATAGAAATGACGCTACCTTTTGATATCCCTGTAACCTCAACTATCTCACTCAACTTTAATCTTCGATCACTTAATACCATATCATGGATTTTATTGATCATTTCTGGCGTAGTCACCTCTACCGGGCGTCCTGAGCGTGGTTCATCCTGTGTTGATGTACGACCACGTTTAAATTCATTTAACCAGTTATAAATAGTTGCAAGTGAAGGAGCAGATGTGCCGTGAACTAAATCCAACTCATTTTTTATTTCCTTTGCTGTTAAGCCTTTTATATGAAAATGTTTGATAACAGATCTAAACTCAATTTTCTTCATTATTGTAAACAAAAAATTTTTTTTCTTCAATGCACGAGAAACACACACGTTTACAGTAATAGTTGCGCTATCTGTTGGATTTTCTAAGGATGTATTGAACCAGCCTCGTAATATGTAATATTATTGTATTTATAATTATATAATAACAAAATAATTATAAAATTTTACATATTAAAATATCTTTTGATCAATTTAAAAACACAATAAAATATGCCATGTCTTCGGTGAAATTTCTTACCACTCGTAATTGGACACACACTTCTGCTTGGATTTAACGATGACACGACAAAGAAATAATAAAAAAATATTTCAAATTGATAAACAATAAAAGTACAAGAAATACAAAAATAAAGAAAGAAAACAACGTTACTTTCGGCTTTACCAAGCAAAAAAACATCTCTGTAAATGTTCATTTACACTTGGCTAGTTGGAGAGCTAAAAGCCAGCGATTTGGCTAATTTCAAGCGAACTCGCCCAGTGTAATCGGGTTGAATTGTTGCGAGTAGAATGTTAACACTCGCTACTCTCACACACACATACCCTCTTATTATTTTTAGAGTGAATCACTCACTATTGAGGCAGCTGTGACTTGATAAGTAAAATGTTTTGTGTGTTATCGTTACAAGCGCACTCACCAATTTGCTCGTTTATACACTCTTTACATTTCTGTTTTCTGCACGCCAACTAACCAAGTGTAAATGAGCCTTAAAGTAAAATTTAATTCTCTACTATGTTGGTATATTGACTGTGGGAATATGGCTATGTATTACAGTGAGTGGTTGGATAATGGCAGCTACATATTTGATGGTAGAATAATCTAAAATACTAATGGACACGGATCAATTATCTTTGCAATGCTGATAAGGACAATATACTATACCACTGTATGGAGTCTCCAATGTATTTTGCTAAGCATCAATACAAAGTGATAGTAAACAGTGTACAATAATGTTGTGAACTGTACAAAAGACTTTACCAACTAATGATTTTAAGGGGTTCAAAGAATCTTCTACAAATTTCTGATAGTTAAATCCATATATGAATTTATTGTAATATACACAAATATTTCTAGAAGCAACCAATGGCTCTTTGAATGCTTTACAAAAGACATAAAGACATAAAAACCTTCAATGAATGTGGAAGGTTATAAAAAAATTCATTGCAAAGATGTACAAATGTCTCCTTTGTTAATAATGTAATTAATTTATCAAATGATGTATGATGTACTTTAAAAATACAATATGTGCGAGTACACAATTACATAAAACTACGTGAATCGTGCTCATCCTTTAAAAAATATTATAAACAATAAAAACTATTATATATAAAGATACTACATATTTTGGCTTTTAAAAAAATGAATGAGAAAATGTGCAAATTTTAAGGTTATTGAAAAAAATTGCAATTGTGAAAAAACCCCAACTTAACACGTGTGTAGGCAGATACAATAATACACAAATATCACACCTGAAGATGTGATGCTGTATGTCTTAAGTAAAAATACTTTGACTTTGATTTATTTATTTGCTTTAACTTTTTTTTTGTTTTTTTCTTTGAATAAAATGAATATTTTATTTAATTATACTGTTGTCTTCGTTGACTTTTTATGCATGTATGTAGTATTTTGGGGTCATAGGAAACTATTTCTTGTTAATGATGGGACAACAAAAAAAAAACCATGCCATTGGTATATATGGCAGCTATATTATCCATCGATCAATCCAATTTTTACAGGTGTACAATATTTTGTGATGATTATCATTTTAAATCAATTTTTGTTTTAGTATCTTTGTATGAGGTTTTCTACAAAAACGCATAAAAACTATAGATTTATATAGCAGCTACTACATTAAATGTTGGTCGTATCGATTCGATTATTGGATATTTTAATAAACATTTTAGCAAATAGTAGTGTTCCAGTTTCCAATATGTGGAAGTCATACGGAAAAATAAGTTAAAAAAATCTGTATTTCTATATAAAAAACAAGAAGTACTTAGTTATACTGTTATTTCAGCTCATTAGTTTGTGCTTATTTGCACATGGCCTAATCGATTCTCTTCTTCACTCTTATCTATTCCATATACAATAAGTGGTGTCTCCAATGGACGCTTCCATGCGTTACAAACATTATAATAAAGTAAACAAACTACTCACACTATGAGTGAATGGTATAAATAGTGGCAGTTAAATTGAAATGAAACAAGACAAAACAAAAGAAGAAGTTGAAGAAGAAGTGCAAAAGAAAAATTGTCTACATGACCTTGACCACATTTGAGGGTATTTGTGTCATTTTTACAATAAAAAAAAACACAACCAACAAACAACATAAATAAGAGTAAATTTTGTGTAATATTTTACTTTTCTGTAATTCAATGCGCGCTCCCCAAACAAACTCATAAACATACAAAATAGCTACATATATCATTTAACAAAATTACAAAAAAACAAACAAAAAGTACCTACACACAATTATGACGTCAAGTGTCATGGCAAGAAACATGGCATGGTATGCGTAAAATCAACAAAGTACTATCTGAAGATTACACAAATATGTAGATACATTTAAAGAAACAACAAGTTACAACACTTGAAGTCAAAAAACCCCAAAACTTAAATGATCACTTAATGTTTTAAATTATAGAAGTAATCCAATTATTTCGATATTAATAAATTATGCATTCAGTCTCTACAGTAGAAGTCTCTAGATTTTGATATAAAGGTTGATGTTTATATGAAACAAAAGTTTTCCATACAAAATCTAATTTTTCTGCCTTTGATTTGCATAACATATTGATCGATTAGTTAAATATTTCAACATTTCGTATTAATTATACACATTTAATTTCCTTTTACTCCTCTGGGCATCATTGGAAACAAGCACGCTAACACCGCTACAAAGTTGGCAACCCAATCTCCTTGTATTACCACCATACCGAGAGTACCGAAGTATATCTGGCGGGACTTACTTAAGTCCTCAGAGATTGAGGAATGGCGTTCCTTCAACCATTGGTATATATGGTCCAACTCCAATAAGGTACCCACCTTCGTATAACTGAATGCAATGCAAGAATTTAACTGGTCTTAAAACAAGCCCTAACGACCTAACGCACAAGCACCTTCTCCAAGGGGAAGGTAAGCCAAACAGCCTGTATTGTGGAGGTAACCTTTCCATTAAACACCTACTCATCGACTGCACCTACCTTCAACCGATAAGAGCTGGTATGTTTGATCAATCCACTCCGTCAATCGCAATTGCCAACCGCACACCTGATAACGCAATTAAAATATTTGAATTCTTAAGGAACGGGCAACTTTTAAAGCGCTTATTAATTATTAAATGTCGAATCGAAGGCAGCTAGTAGCACTCTATAGTTTTGTGCATTAGTGATTATATTATATTTTTTTTTTAATACAATAATTATTAATTGCCTTTTATTCCGACCTGAATTTCAAACTTGAGAAAATGTAGAAGTTTTTCACCTAAAAACAAATTTCTCAACTCCGCCTGGTTTTGTATGAAGACTATAACTTTCAACTGTCGGAGAACTTCCACTGAAACAGATCATCCTTTGTACATTATTCTGTTTTATATATAAAAAATTAAAGGACTTCGAATTAAACTGTTAAATATTAAATGAACGAAAATGGCTGCCTAGATGACATCTGCTGTCGATGCTTCTGCTGTTCATTTCCATATATTTCCTTAAATGCATCAAAAACAACACTTAACGAATTGTGAAAGGCATAGTATGTTAAAATTGATAAAAATGCAACAAGTTTGTTGCTTGAGTCTTTTGTTGTTGGACTGTCAATTTTCTCATCTTTCTTAATTCCAACAACAAGTTGCATTGCATGACGTTTAACCTTGTTTTGTATAACATGCCACATTTGCAATGAAATAAAGGAAGCAAATAAAAAGTAATTGTTGTTCCTACTGTTGATAAATCCAACAATAAAAGTATATACGATTTTTTTTACTGCTTTTTTGGGTTCCACATAAAAAATGCATATTTATGAAACAAGTTTTTTATATCATAAGGATTATTTGTTTGTGTTTTTTTTTTCTTTCTATTTCTATGTAATACTTAATTAATATGCTAGACTTTTCTAGACACAAATACACTCAAATTTAAGCTACAAGTATTATTAAAATCACACATTCACTCACTCATGCACACCCATTCAGATTAGTGCAAATGAAATTTGTTCGATATATTTGTACAACACACAACATGTAATAATATTCAATTAAAAATCAAAAGACTTAAACACCAAACTTGCGCAAAAATTCAATTGCAAAATGATAAAAATTGGCACAAACCTTTTCTTATTTTTTTTGGTTATTGGAATTTTTCTGTATATTTTTTTCACTTAAATTTTATTTTATTTATTGCAATGACAAATTCACCAAGAAAAAACGTAAAGGAATACAAAAAATGCAATATTTTTTGTTGTAATTTTTTTATTTTTTTTTTTTTGAATTTAATACCGAAGAATTTAACGTTTTACTTGCACAGTTGTTGTATCAGTTGTTGTTATTTCTGCTTAACTTTAGTCATGCCAGGCCAAGCCAAGCCGTTAACACACTTTCACCAAACCAAACCATACAAAACTTATATATTATTTAATACTCATTGCAGCATTTTATGTTAGTTTAGTTTGTATACAATATTATCATAATTTGTGTTTCATTTGTGCTCACGCGTGACACATTACACTGCAGCAGTAAATAACAAAAAAAAATGCAACATTAACAAAACCGGTAAACACTTCAATTGATGGATTGATTGATTGATTGATTGTTTGCTATGCAAACATAAGCGATCAATCGTTAGACGATTAATTCACACACTTGTAAGATCAAAAATGTTTGATGAACTGAGAAAACTCTTAACTCTTGTTGAACTCCATTTAATGCTTATCAGTGTAACACTTTTTTCCCCTAAAGTTAAGTTACAATAAATTCGACTTAAGAGCGCATTCAATCAAGCGAGTGTTTCAATGCTTGCAGACGAAAATCAACTGAATGTGAATTGATACACTTGCCATGTTTTCGGTTCGCAAAGATTTTGTTTTTTGACTTCAAGCTTTCTCACAAGATGCAAAAGTTACTGAGTATGAGTTACTAGTGAGCGACTGAACAATTGAGAGAGGGACTAAAAATGTGAATGAGTGTAACTCAAGCTTTGCATTCAAAACGACGTTTATAAAAACAGCGGCGGCTCAAAATTTGCGCGCTCTTGCATTCCAATTTCATTTATGAGAAGAGATATTCATTAAGGTATTCATATGTATGTTACTTAACTATCCTTACTCTTACTAATCTTATGTTCTTATCATCGTTCATGGATTGTTTGTTGAAACTTTGAAATATGGTTGAGTACAAAAAGTTAATACCATAGATAAGAATACAAAGAATACTTTAGTACCTTAATATACAAATTATTTACAATCCTACAATCAGTTCATAAGAATTTTAAGTGTGTTTGATAAAGCTATAAATCGTCAGTAGCATTAGATTATGTTTGGGAAACCTGAAAGGAAGATCTAGCGGATAAGTTCTTTGGAGTCAGCGGGTATACTCAAGAGAACCCAGTAATCATATGTTCAGAATATGGACGTGAGCTTCAACTCCTACAATATGTTTTCATCATCATCGGGTGAAAGGTTTTTTCACATACTACAGAGCACCAAAAACACACAAGCTTAGTTTGGAATATTAGCTCAACCTATTGACAACTAAGAACAAAAAAATTCTTTAATTGATAAGTTAACTGATAATGGTTATCAGTTAATGCTGTTGCTGCTGTTTACTTTTGAAGTCTGGGTTAAAGCATTCCCTTTTCAACATCGAAGTTGGTATGAAACATAAACAAACACTATCACCTTTACTGCTATCAGCCAAACCGGACGCATAAGCCCACAGAACCGGTTTAGGTAAGCATAGTTGTACCTAACATCGCTTCTTCCTGTTTGCTTTCTTTAATGCTACCTGTGCCTACAGTTTTCTATATGTTCACTTGTTCACCACAAAGACATCAGATGTCAGAAGTTTCTATTTTCTTTGGCTTTGGTATTTCTTTAGTTTCATTATTTTACCTGTTTGTGGTTTCGATTAATATTCTTCATTAAAATAGAAAAGAATAAATTTTTCTTTAAATGAAAACAGCAACATTTTTCACTCGAGTTGGCATGGTTCAAAGTGGTTCCAACAACAACATGGCTAAGCATTGCCAACATAGAGAAAAAAGATCATGTAAGCTTTATATAAAAGATATTATATTTCCGATCGACCGACAATTAATCTCATTCATTTAAAAGTTACTTCCATTTCTGAATCATTCTTACCATATGTGACAAGAAACCATTGACTTAAACAACCAAAAGTGAACGATTTGAACAATCTATACACAACATATACCAACCATATTGTATACTTATTTCTTTTGATACAAAGCACCACCTTCCAACTAACGGCGACCCAATTATTCAAAGTAGCTTTTTGTATTTGAACAGCTGATTTATGAAGGCAATAAAATATTCGGAGAGAATATCAATGAGTAAAAGCTTTTATCTTGAGCTTTCTAGTCATGTCATGAGTTGTTTTTGAGTATCTTCTTCACAATGCAAACTCATTCCATCACTACATTCTATGTTATCAATATCACCTAGTGGAATAAGGTTGTTCCAGGATACATTCCACACATTTTTACTAATGTCACAAGCACAAATCTGTTAAATCCATTAATTAATGATAGCGAATATTTTGTTTTTTATATGAAGCATTTTATTATTATTATTAGAAATCGATGAACATGCAAATTTATTTATACAATAAAAAAATAAAATTATGTTCATTCAATTAAAGACACATATTTATGTTTATTTATGAGACTTAATGATTTCTGTATAAATTTGTATTATGTATCTATTATTAAATGTAAAGATTATTAGAGTATCTATTATTGATTTAAATTTAATAATTCATTATGGATCGATGAAATAAGGACAAATATTTATAGGTACATAGAAATATAAATTCGACTTATTCATGTTTTAAAAAAATATATTTTCTTTATTAAATGTTAAGATTGTTACAGTATTAGAAGTGTTCTAATATTGATAATATGTATATAAAATAAATCTATCAATTTAATTTTATGGGACCATCAAGTGGTTTGATCGGAAAGAGTCTACTATTTATACATACAAATATAAATGTGACTTAATGATTTCTAGTACGAAAATATTTAAGATTATTAAATTCAAAAGATTATATGAGTTTAAGTAGTGTTCTAAGCTCGGTAATCTAGAAATTTAACTGGATCAAATAAGTACAAATATTTATTTATGACATAAATATGTCTTAATGATTAGTTGTTTTTTTTTATAGATTATTAGAATATTAGAACTGTTCTAATATTGATATTCTATAAATTTAATGGGTCATCCTCTCATCGTTCAAAAGGAGACTAACTTTTATACATTTAAATATATGTAAATGTGACTTTATGATTCTAAAAAGATATTTAATTTATCAAGGGGATTGATTGATTAAGGACAAAAACTTATACTGAAGTGTATAAATGTGGCTTAATGAGTTTTATTAATATTAATTGTATAAATTATTCGAGTATTAGAAGTGTTCTAATATCAATAATCTAGAAATCAAGGGGATCGACTTAATGAAAACTGTTGTACATATATTATTAAATTATTATAGATTATCAATATATGTATTAGAAGAGTTCTAATAAATCATAATCTATAAATTCAATGAGACGTCCAGATCGTATTGTGAGTGCATTTTGATTAAGGAAAACGCAAATATTCTCTCCAGTTGGGCTTACGATAATAGATCATAACTCCGTAGCCAAACAAGGAAATCATTACGATTAAAAATAAAAATTTAGCAGATTCTGGAGCATGCGAACTACGCTGTTTTGCCGCTTCATTGGTGTTTATTAGTTTTCCCATTATTATTTGATTAGTTTTTAAGTGATGGTTCTTTCCAATTATTGATAAGTGTCTTCTCCAAGGCGATTCAGTTGTTGTTGTTGTTACCCGTTTTTCCCCTATTTTGCATTCTTCTTCCCAGTTAGTAGGCAATATATCCTTGTATAAGTTAAACATCTTTTGCAATGGACAAAAAGCACCGCATCCCGGTATTTCTATAGGCTTTGGTTCGTCTGTTGTATTTTTATAATACAACGAAACAAAAGGATTTCCATTAATATCAATGCGCAGCTCTAGCATTATGCAGGCGGCATATGGCGGGCTATGTGGTGGATCGAACAATTTTAAAGTATTCAGTACATTGGCAATAGTTGTATCGTGCCCACTGTAAATCCAAACTGAATAATCAGTATATGACATAAGCTTATCCTTAAAACGTTGCAGCATATCGTTAATCAAAGGACCCGTCCTCAAACGAGCCATTTTCCGTGTATATGTTTGTACTTTGAATGCAAAATTCGATAAATAAATCATTTCAGGGCCTCCGAACACTTTCTTAGTCCATTCTGGTAGTGTTCTGTTGTATAAATTTTCAATGTACAAAGTGTTGTTAAGGAATTGTACATCATAAGGTTCACCGATTGCATCGCCAGAGTTCTCTTGCAGATATGCATACAAGTCCTCATACTTCTTCTGGATATCTTGATATATCTTACCATCTTTAAATTCATTAGTATAGTTAGTGTAAGCTGGACAATGTGGGAAACCAAGAATTTTATCTTCAAAGTATGGCGTTGTATGCACTGGGATCGGTTGCCATCGAATGCAGTCTGACCAATTATCATCGTAATTGGGTCTATAAAGACCTGCCAAATTGGCTTGTGCACTCATTAGGGTTCTGTCAACATCGGTGGATTGCACGTAAATCTTTTCTCTGTCGTAGTCTTTGCCTAACAATGAAATGTAGCGCTTCTTTAGCCATTTACCCAACTCATAATGTTGTTGTTTTCCGCGATTGGTAAGTTGAGCGAATCCATCTTTCCAACCCTTATACCATGGATCATTTCGATACGGCAATATAGGCGTTCGATCGCCATGCCGATATAATACATGTGCAAATAGTAGTTCATTTTCTGGATCCATTGGGCGTTCTGTATTATTCAATATTAACCCGTAATCCCCTTGTACACTGGCGAATATTGAAGCATTGGCACCGAAAAAATAACTATGGATTAAAATCCACAGCACAACCGGACCGTACACTTGCGGTTTCACCATTTTTCCAAACTTTCACAAATCAATTTCGTTACACAATAGATCTTCAACTTTAAACGTTTTCCACAAATAATTTTATTCCTAAACTGTAACCTTTGAGTACAGACTTCAAACTGAATTCATTTTCTCTTTTCACGTCCCTTGTTACCTCTATTCTATTATATTTCATACTACAAAACAAAATTCAGAGAAAAAGGTCATTAGATGTGTATACCTGCATTTCCACTCAGATGTTGTTCACAACATCCAGGTAGGAAATTGAACATTTGCCGATGTTAGTTGCCAGACTTGCATTACATATGAAAATTTATTTATTTTTTTTACCTAAAAATATTATTGAAAAATATTGATTTAAGTTCTTGAAAATTCACCTTGACGGCTTCCCAAATGTTATTTTATGTAAAAATATTACAAATTAAAAAACATGTTTATTAAGATTCTTGATCGAATTCAAGAGTAATTTGGATCTATTATATTGTACTACTGAAATTGCTAGAAAAAAACACTATATGTTATTGTATTATCCTGATATATGTATATTTCATATGCAAACTTTTTTTTTATGAGTTCCATTAGATGTCAAATCAAGTAACAAAAGATATATTGTATATTGAAATGTAATCTCGTGCGCTAGAGAAAATTGATAAATTCTGCATTATCTTGACATAGATTATTCATATGTATTTTATGTATACCGAATTTCATATGAAAACAATTGAGGTTTATTTTATGATATGCTTGTAAAATTTTTTATCTCTCTTTTTTTATTTATTAATTTATTATTATTTACAATCTATCTTCTTAAAATATAATAATATAATAACCTTGATATCAGGCCATGAGGAACAAAATTCATTAGGATTTTATGTAGCATCAGTTTAGTCGTAAAAGTATGCCATTCGATTTTTCTCTGCTTCAACTTAAGTATATGACTGGATGTCTGAATTCATAGTGTGTACATGTATACAAGTGCGCTACTGGGTTGAATTTTTTAACATTTTAGGTTTAAGAGGAGAGAGAATAAGGGTGGAAGAAACTGAGTGCATAGTTGCACAGAGAGAGTGAGATAGAAACCCGTTACAAACTAACAATAAGTGGGTGGTTACCAAATGCATCAGATATCTTTAGAAAATTTGTATTGCTAGATTTACAAAGGGATATCTCTGTAAGTATTAATCTAAAGTGGGAATGCCATTCAGGAATCAAATACTAGAAATCTAGATGAAGACATGCCATGAACATATGCTTGTTAAATCATATGTTTTTGAGTAAAGAAAATAAGTGACAAAACAGAGAAAATACGTAACAATTCTGCCGCGAAGAATTGATTTAAGAAACAAAATTTGTCCACTTCAGACAGAAGGTACTTTATCAGAACGATCATGGTTCGCGTGATTTGGTTCAGTATATTTCGCTACCAAAAACGAGCCTGGGTCTTGTCGGTCTTGCACAGAAAAAGTGGACCACATTTTTGAAAAAGTAAAGGATGACTGGCACATACGTATAGGATCTTGGCATCCACCATTCGAAGGTTGTAAACCATTGAAAAGAGGCTGATTTTCAAAAATTAACTGTCTTTACGAAATTCGTAAACGACGTCATCATTGAAAATGCCCTTACACACACTCACATATACGCCTTGACTTATTTCTAAATTAAGTTACGTTAAATAGTTTCTATCAACTATTTTATTCTTCGCTCTTCCTCGATTTGTGCGCCTTCACATTTCAATTGATAAGATCTGCACACTCATAAATACACCTTTGACTATTATATTTATTTCATTGACCTACAGCTTACTTTTCTTTGCTAACACATGTACCTTAACTTATTTCTGCTTTACCAGCTCTTTAACAATTCATTCTCTCTCTTGCTCTCTTGTATTTATTTCATATGATGCTTGCCTATACACATACATACACCTTAACTTATTTGTGCTTTATCAGCATTTCATTCTTCTCTCTCCTCGACTTCCCCGCCGGCATCACGTAACAAATTTTTCGTAACGTAATTTTTCAAAACAGCAACCCTTAATCATTCTTAATGATAAAAAAAAACTGGATATTTCGGTACCAGATTTAGAACCTTTCCTGTCAAAAAGGTCATGTGGTGAACAAGTTGACTGACCAGGCAACTGCAAAGCTGGCGTTCTTTACGAGGAAGTTGCTGGGCATTTGGTGGAATTGCAAAGGTCCTGTATATTATAAGCTTCTCCCACCTAGGCAAACGATAAAATCAAAACTCTATTGTCAACAACTAAAAGCTAAATGAAACGTTGAACGAAAAATGGACGTGATCAGTCAACAGAAAGTTTTCCATGGACAGCACTATGCCACACAACCGTCAAAAATTGAGGGAACTCGACTGAACAATGATAATCTATCAGACGACTGCAAAACGGTATTGCACGAGTTTTTTTTTATCAGAAACCTCCGAATTTCTACAAGGCCGGGATTATGGTTTTATCGACAAGAGGTCATGGAAAATATGAGGTGAAATAAAGTTGCTTTGTTTGTTATGGACAAATATTATCCAAACATAATTCTCATTTTCTGAAGTTACTCTCCACCAACCTATCAGTAGTGAAAACCTTCATGCTTTCTAGCTTTCATCTAAGAACTCTGGAAATAACTTGGGGAGGAAAACAAAATATGGTTTCATGCTTGTTAGAAGGACAGGAAGAAGAGGAAACTGAGCAGCAGAACCAACAAAAGATGCAAATTCAAATGGAGAAAATCTTGGAATAAATACCAGAATCTCGGATAAGTTGACAAGGCGATTAGCTCCAGCACTTCCCCTAATCTAATCTCTAATCTACTCTCAAATGCATTATATTTGTATATTTTTGATTGAGTAGCTTAAGAAGTGTTTAAGTTTATATCAAAACACGTGCCTATTCATAAGGCAGTTTTTCAATTATCACTAAAAGGTTTTTCAGTTAACTGCCTGCCTGATAATATTTAAGGCCGTGATTTTTTATTCTTTTATTACTATTATTATTTGTGATAAAATATAAATTGCAATATTACAATAAAAATTGTGTAAGTCATGTTACAATAGATAATGTCAGATAAGATACTATAACCAAAAATAGTCATGTATTCAATAGTTGTAACTGTAATTGAATTTGCATCAATTTAATAATGTTTTTCAGGAAACAGCAAAGTAAAAATAATCACTAAACTTCATACTACGTCATAAAATGTACTTATCATCTTTTTTGGAAATTTAAACAGTTCAAACATATTGTATATAGTGTGGGGATTACAAATACGATATATCAAGATCACAAACAACTATGTATTGTCACGTCACTTTTTGTTGTAAATGAAATGTCTAGGCTAATGATAAGAATGTTTTCTTAAGTCGTGCGATTGAATTTTATCTTATCACACATTAACATGAAAGTTAAGTAAACTCATTTACGTATACGTAATAATTGTCAACATTTGTCTGATGTTCATTACCCTCACCGGTAATGATGGCATGACTATAAAAATGACATCAAAATGCTCCTAAATAAGAATGAGGATAAAAAATGTATTCACTTAGTATCAGGTAGAATGTTCGTTGTTGTCCATAATTATTCTTAATCAAAGTTCTTCAAAAGAATCTATTAGTATCTATTAGTTTATAACCTCTCCCTCTCTATATACTTATATAGAAAAGTTTATGCATCTCTCTTTGTAATTCAAAAAAAGCACAGATATGTATAACAGTTATAATATTTGCTTGCAAAAAAAGGAAATAAAAATAAAACACACAAAATATGATAAATAAATCGTAATGTAGAACAACAAATAGTATTATTGTACAATAGCTTTGATGATGAGCGAACGACGACTCTCTCTATGTATCTCTCATAGGTTGTTTGTTGCCCAAAATCAGTAAAGCCGGTAAACTTAAATTTGAACTGCAGCTAGTGGTGGCAGCTTTATTGAATTGCTGTGACAGTTGCGCGCCCACAGTCAAAGCGTAAAGTTTATTCCAAAAAAGAATAGCGCACACAATTCGAGAGTATTGAGAATATAGAGGAAAACAAGTATTATTTGTCGGTTAAGTGCTTGAAAAATAAAAGCTAGAAACAACAACAACAACAAAGTGACAACAATAGATTGTATGTTCATAAAATAAATTAAATTAGTATCACAAGTGATTCATTAAAGTTAGGGAAATATTAAAATAAGCAATTTAAATAGAAAAAAAGATCACACTCAGTCAGTCAGTCAGTCAATTGAGATTACAACCTGTCTAACCTTTACTTATTCTACAATCAACAACATTTTATTACAATAAGTAAATTATTCTATTGCTCTGTTCTGCTCTGCTTCCGTGGCTATTGTCATATGTTAGATATACAAACTAAAGATAATAATATGTACATAAGTAAAACATCTCTAAAAACACATAAACTTGTTATCAACCTATGGGTTGCCAATTCTTATCAAACATCAGAAAAATAGATAATTGGCATTGACTAAACGATTTTGGATTTGATTTTCGGTTCTTACTTTTCTTGTTATATTTTTAACAAATTTTAGGTGCAATCGATAACTAAGGTGTATAATTGAAGTACTTTAACATTAGATAATTTGTAAGTTTCTAAGTACAAATTCAAATGATTCATTATTATTATCAAAAACGAAATCAATTGATAAGATTTTTATACTACAGGAAAAACTTTTTATTTTGTTTTCATAAAATTTATAGTTTACGAGTATTTAAGACATCAACATTTTATACAACTAAGATAAGAAAATGAAGCTAACCATTTCAATCCGCTGACTATAAGATCTATGGAATCGTAAAAGACCCACGAAAAGCATTCACTCAGTGATATTGCAACCATATGTTAATCTAATCTATATCGACATGCACACCTGTTCGGTAATTCAAAGTGACGACACTCTTTTCTAATTAGCACAATCGAGCTGTTAAGAACATATAGTATATTTTGATGAAACAATAAATCATATCTCCTACACATGTTTCTTTTTTTTAGATACCATTAAACAAAAAAATAAACGAAATATACGAAATGCCTGATATACGTCCATTGAATGAAAAATTGGCAAAACGCGCTCAAGTAGAACTTAACGAGGTGCCGGAACGCATTGATACAGATTTGGCTACTCTCCGTGATTGGATCTCGAAACAGCCACATCTTAAAGCACGCACTGATGATCAATTCTTGGTTGCATTCTTGCGTGGTTGCAAATACAGTTTAGAGAAGACGAAACAAAAATTAGACAGTTTCTATGCTATGCGTGGAGTAGTTCCAGAACTGTATAAGAAACGTTTGGTAACAGATAAACAATTGAAAATATTAAAAACTGGGTGAGTATTTTGACAACAACAACATTCAAAAGGTGCAACCATATTTTATTATAATACTTTCCTTTGCAGCTGTTTGCTACGTTTGCCCAAGCCTTTGCAAGAGGATGGTCCACGTATACACATCTCACGTTATGGCCAATATGATACAAACAAGTTTAGCATTCAGGAAGTCATACAGGTCGGCACCTTAATAGGTGAAATTCAGATACGTGAAGATGACAATGCCATGGTTATGGGTTTTGTTGAAATAATCGACATGAAAGGTGTTGGTGCTGGTCATATATTTCAATTCGATGCCATGTTCACAAAGAAACTTGCTGTATTGGGTGATAAAGCTTGGCCCTATCGGCCAAAAGGATTCCACTTTGTCAACGCACCATCGGCAGTCGAACGTTGCATGTCAATTGCAAAAAGTCTGATGAGTGAAAAGATACGACAACGCTTCCATATACATTCCGATATGGAATCTCTCTATGAATATGTACCCAAAGAATGTTTGCCAGCAGAATATGGTGGCAGCAATGGCTGCGTTCAAGATGTCATCAACACTTGGGAGAAGAAGTTAATTGACTATAAACCATACTTCGAAGAAGATGCACAGTTTGGTACAAATGAAAAACTGAGACGTGGTCGACCAGTGAATGCCGAATCGATTTTTGGAATTGAAGGCTCCTTTAGAAAATTGGACATTGATTGATTGATTGATGTTTCTTAAGATAGGCAACTCATTTTTAATTTATAACAATAACAAATAAAGTGTACAACAAAAACAACTAGAAGCAGACAAAAAATGTTTCAGTCTTATTAAGGTTCATGTGTGATAAATTATTGTTGTATTGCTAATATTATAATAACACAGACATTGCAACAAGCAAGCACTTTACATAAAACAGTTGAGACAAAAACTTTATAAATTTATGCCTTGGCACGCACAGCAGATTTTTTGTTCAAAATTTTACTAGCTTCATCGTAATAAGGATTAGAAGCTTCACGTACACGTTCCAGCCACTTGGCGACTTTGGGATAAACTTTGGCATCAACTTTGTAATTGCAAAGTTCTAAAATTATATAAATCAACAATTAGTTGTGACAATAGTAGGTATTATGAAAAGAATAAACAACTCACTTGTTTGCTCAATTTCACAGGCACCAAACAAATCTGCTACTGTCATATTATTGCCCACAAGGAAATCATTTTTTGCCAACCAAATGCGTTCAACTAATTCCAAATTGCGTCCCACTTCTTTTAACATTTTACTTTCTTGTTCTGCATTGGGTTTCGGTGCCAAGCCACCAATTGGCAATAGCCAACCATCTCTAAAATAAGTGCCACAACTTAAACGCAAAGATAAATGCTGCCATTCGAGGAACTCATCAACACTTGCACGTGCTTTCACATCACTTGGATACAATGAGGGGCTACACAATCCATTGTCAGCAAGATAACTAAAAGGAAAACAAACACAACATAAGTAAACGAGAAAACCAGAATAAACTAGATAATGTACGACATACCGCACTATGGCTACACTTTCGCCTAAATGGAAGTCTCCATGTGTTATGCATGGTACCTTTTGAAAACGATTGATTTGCTTAAACTCGTCTGTTAATTGTTCACCTAAATGAATTTACAAATATGTACTTATGTAGGTTTAAATACTCATAATATTCTTTGATTCTTTGGTTATTTGCTCAGTGAATCTTACGTTTTCTTAGTGCAACTGGAAAATCTTCATATGGCGTATTGCTTAGCTTTAAGGCTATCCAGAGAGCACGAGATGGTTGCGATAATAAATCATAATAATATTTTAAAGATTTGGACATTTTTCTATTACAATATATTGAATATTTATCAAAATTTTATTACTAACTAGAATTTGTAAGAATAAAACAGAATCAGCTGATTAGCTGTGTCCGATCAAAGTTCAAAGTAGGTTGTTGACGGCAATGCACCGTGTTTTCCACCTCAATTTCTATCGACAGAGCTGCTTAAACTATCGAATGCAGGGTTGCACTGGAATATTGTTTGACTGTTTATTTTTTTAATTATTTATGTATAAGATTTAGTAATATTACACTTAAAATTACAAGAGTACTAGGCTACTAGGGCACCTACAACTCTCTGGTGAAATGCAATTTATGATGATTAGAATAGGTGGTTTAAGTTACAGTGAAGAGGGAAACTAAGTCAATAATATACGAGAGCATTCTTTTAAAAGTTCTAATATGAATATTCCGAATCTTAGACCGACATCTAGAATATGATCGACAGTGGCTGTGGCTCTACAGGAATATAGTAGCTGGAAGGTGTTGGTGCGTGAGTTGAGTGTTGAGTATGTCCGATGCATAGCCCTTAGCCGGACAAACATAGTCCACAGGTGTTTTGAGGTATTTGATTGTAGTTCGTATACCGGCAATGGAATCTTGCCCAGTTTGTCAAAGCCTTTGTGCGGATAACTTTAGTAAGATGTCTTTTCAAGTCTTTGTCGTCCATGTGGTCGATTGGTGCCAATAGCTTTATCAACGTTTCCATTACCAATAAAACCCTGGTGACTAGGCACCCAAAATAACAAAGTTTTGTCTCTGTTTTGTGTTACACAAGTTACACATGTGGACTATAATTTTGTCAGGGCAATTTGTATTTTGTGTCGCTGTGACAAACTGTCGGTGTAATCAACTTATTGTCCACTATTTACTTGACGAAAGTACAGGCTTTTAAAACGGCAAGCGCTCCGACAGTGTATACGGGAGTAGTATGCGGGAAGTATGTCTCCCAACATAATTAGATCAGTTTTTGTCAACAACTACGAAGGCATTTATGTTTAAGGGTCAGCTTTTGCTAGTACAGGAGGTTGGAAAGGCATCGAGAGATCGTCGAACGGCTATGTGGTATGTCATTTTTACTTTATTTAAGTTGGCGTTTGAGCTTGGTACGTCAATTGGTAATTCATAGTCATAGTCAAGCTTAAAGAGGTTTAGTGCTCTGGTAATATTTATAATAGTATTTACATGTACGAGAGCTGAGAAATGTAGTCAACTTTCTAGGTTTTTTCTTAAATGTAAACAATGTTGTTTGAAATAAAATCTTTTATAGATTCGGGGTCTAGGATTTTTAAATGATTAACATTTTCTATTGATTTGTTGTTTAAATTCAAGGCAGGAAAATCAGTGTCGTTTTCATCAAATATGAAAAATCTTGCATCTTTCGATTAACAACGTGGCACCCGACAAGTTTTTCCATTGCTTAATGTCGGCTAAAATGTTTGAGAAGTTGTTAGTTACATTATTCGCTTTCACACAAGCCGATAGATTGACAGTCTGTTGGCTCACAACAACCGTCTGGTCAGGCTCAAAGGCTCAAAAGGCTGCATTTTAGGTATTTGCTGCGATGGAGCAGACAATGACTTAGGCGACTTCCAGCCTCCCCAGGCCATGAGTAACCTCGTGAACAAACATATTATATTGATTTAATACTGCTTTTCACAACATAAATGTAAAAAAAACCTGGTGATATTTTTACGCAAAAGCACTTAATAAATAAATTTAAAAAATATATACATATAATGGTATATTTTTGGATCTAAAACCATTATTATTATTAAGTTTTTCAGAAGCTATACAAAATAAAACAAATGAAAGGAGGAAAACTTGTGGGATGTCATAAAGGGTTTACCAGATTAAAGATCTTCGGACCAACCTCTCAGCGCTCAGCGCAGTTGACAAAGAACATCCAGTTGCCGGTTATTAATTTGTTAAATAAGTAAAATCCAAATTCAAAAATAAAACATTTTAACGACTCTTTTTTACATATATTTTCTATTTCTTTCAAACAGATAACATAATAATAATAATAATAATAACTAATTGCGCATGTATGTATGTATGTAGTACTTTGTACCGTTGGAAACAATGTTATCAATTTTATATTATCATCATCATCATTATCATTCATAAATCGGCTATAAGCTCTCCTTTTATACTCCTTTAACAAAATAGTAAATACACATAATCTTTTCTTTTTTCATTTTTGTTAAATTTCTTGTTTGTTTGGCGTACATAAATAACATTTTCTTTTTTTTTTTTGTTTTCATTTTATAATTTAATTTCTCTCTTTTGTTTTTGTTTGTTTTCTTGTTTTTAAAGCACTCAACATTGCTTATATAATTAGTAAATAGTAAAAGGTTTAAGTAGTTCTCATAATTTTGTATATGTAAAAAAGGGAAGAAAATTATCTTTTAGTAAAAATTTAACCACAGCAATTCATCTTAAATATAATAATCATAATCATAATAAAAAGTATAAAAAATAATACATGAATGAAATAAATGAAAAGAAGGCGGCGGTGGCGGCATAATGTAAAATATATAATATAATGTTTTCTGTAAATTAAATAAAAAAATTCTTTGTGTTTGCTCTTTTAACTATTTAAAAAATTAATAATAATAATAATATAAAAAAATATCTATATGTCCAAAAATTAAAGTACAAAATTTCTTTTTTAAAAGTTTAAATACATTTTGTGCATTAAAATAAATTGTCTTCACTTTTTTCTTTTCTTTTGTTTTGTTTCCAAAATCCACCATCTTTTGTCTTGTTATTTGTTTAATTTAAATATATATAAATTGTGTGTGTGTGTGTGTGTTTGTGTGTATATAGTACTTAGATTTGTTATTGTACATATATATAAAATATTAAACTGTTGATGTACTGTTTAACTGATTTTTTTAATTTTTGTTAACTAAAAATTTTGTTTGATATATTTTTTGTTTCTATTTTTTTTTTTTGTAAAATTTTTCATCAAAATATATGGTGATTTTGGTTTGTTATCTAATCGATATTCAATTTTTCCAAAGTTGTACTCTGCAGACCTACAACCGGTGCCGCTGCCAAAGTAGATTCGCGCAGTTTCTCATCGCAACCATAGTTTTTCTCATCCTGGAAGTATTGTGCATATGTCTTCAACTTAGTTTCGAAATTATTAACTGCATCGGCAAGTGTACCATTTTCGCCACCTAAATCCACTGGTAGATATTCTTTACCGATGGCCTTATTTAGCGATTCCATATTGGAATGTATATGCAACTAAAATATGATGATTAGTATTGTTTTGGATTCAGTTAACTGCCTAGTCTTACCAGTTCTTTTTGCTTCATCACATTCCTTATCAGACCCAATACAAATTGTGTCTCACGTGATGCATTCACAATGTGTGTGCCAACCAGATTTGTTGGTAAGCCATGTTCGAGGAAGGCATTCATGCGCCGGAACAAGCCTGCTTCGAATTGTAATACCAGTGAATATGGTATTTTTGTGAAATCAATAATTTCTATAACTCCTGCTATATTCCAATTGTCATCGGAATTGAGCTCAATTTCTGAACGGAAGCAGTGGAACCGAAAGAAATCGGAGACACCAAATTTAGATGTATCAATGCGACCCATTCGTGTATAATGAATACGTGGTCCACCGGGTCCTTGAGGATTGGGCAGTGTGGCAAAAATACTAAAAAAAAAAAAAATCAACATAATTTTTATTATCATTTCTCTTTGATCAAAGTAGATCCGAACTTACCCGGTTCGCGCCAAATCCAAAAGTTTCTCATCCACCGTATAATATTTGAGCAATTCCTTCTCCTTTGACTTGTATGAATAATAAAAAACTAAACGGGTTTTGGCCTCTTCCAGATCCCAACGACAAAAACGCAAAAATGCCACCAGAAATTGATCATCGATACGTGCACTTAGATATGGTTGACTTTGGATCCATTTACGTAGTTGCTCTATTTGTAAGTCGCGCGTTGCATCCTTTTCATTGAGCTTAGTATTTGCTATCACAGCAAGCTCCGGTACAATTGGTCGAATTTTACCCATTATTTTTATCATAAATCTCCCGATTTATTTTATTGCTATTTTATGTCGTTGTTAATTTGGTTTCGTCGTTGGTGTTGTTATTGATCTGGATGTTGCTTGTGCGCCGCGACTTTTGTGCATGAATCTGCAGAGATGAATTTTGAAGATCTTTACTAAATTGTTACATATTTGTTTTTAAATTTTTTTTTATAAATTTTCTTTCATGACAAACATAATCAATCAATCTATGAAATAATTTCGATTGTTATGATTAGATATATTTCTTTATAATAACTTTTTTTCCCCATAAAAACACAAACAACCTACACTAGTATGTTAACAATCGCGCACGATCCCATAGACCAACTGTTTTCAAAATTGCTTTGTGCTTTCGTTTGTTCACCTTTTTTTGTTGCGTCTCATTTCTTTTTTGCCTAATATACATTTTTTATACACATACATATGTAGAAAGTAGCGTAACTACACCATCGGGGGCCCGTGGCAAAGTCTTCGGATGGGGCCCTCCTTCAATGCAAAGAAGCTCATCCAAAGTTTTAATTGTAATACATTTTAAGTATTTTGATTATAATAATTCATTTACTCGGGCTTTCTGTTCAGCGAAAGTATTAATGACATCGTCAAAGTTTAAATTTCAGGCCATGCAATGTTTGATGGATAAAATAGCTGAGTTGCGTAACCTTTCTTGTCCCATAAAATGACTTTAATATGTTTTTATTAATTTTAATTTCGAAAATGATCGCTTGGCACTAGCCGTAGTCATAGGGATGGTTACAAATAACTGAAATGCAGTGCACACTTCAAGAAAACTTGAAGAAATAAAATGATTCCTAATGATTAACACATCAGCAAGTTCTTCTATAGAAGATGACTTTCTTATTTCATTCCTAAAAGTGGATCGAAAACTAACTAAACTAAACTTGGCAAACGAGACAGATATGTTTTTTTTATATACATTATTCAATTATAGTATTTACTAAAGCCTCTTCCAATAAATTGGTATCATTTAAATTTTGAAAAGAGGCAGGTTGCAAGACACTGAAATTGGAAACAATTCATTCATTCCAAGGAAACGCGATCTTAGTTGATTAATAATGATGTCCAATACACGATACAATATGTTCACTGTAAACAAGCTTTCTGGATGTTGGAGACGTTCATCCTCGAAGATTTCATCAAAATTACGTTTCACCTTCCTCTGACGAGTTTTAGGAATTTCTAGCTTGATAGACCATTTGTTTGGTTGCGTTCTTAAATCTCCAAATTCATTTCGATACATTGCAAGGTCCTCCAGACAAACTTGCAAATGCTTCGAGGCATTTTAAAGATCGTTGGCTTTAGACTGTAGTGCTTTAGCCTCTAATGGTCAGTAAAATTTTGCAATGGAAAACAACAACAGCAACATAATAAAGTTGTAGTTTTGTTATTTCTTCTTCAGTAAACCGAACTTTTAAACCGAAAATGGCATCGAAACGTCCTGCCCATCTACATAGTTGGATTTCATGTTGTAATAATAAATATTAGGATTCTCATGTGGGCCGGGGGCCCGTGTCATTTTTCCGTCATGCCACCCTATTGTTACGCCACTGTATGTACATATTTATATCATTGGTTTGGATGTGTTCTGGTATTTGAATCATTTATTGTCAATGGTATACAAATTGAAACCTTTCTCTAGTTGTTGATAAAAAGATATGAAAGAGTCATTAGCTGAACTAAGCCGATCCTAGTGGTACAAAGAAACCTCATTTCCATGTTATCAGTCGCCTCAGACTTATTCTGATGATCGGAAATCGCTTATCCTTATGCCACGAACGTATGGTTAGTTTGAAGAATATTTATTATTTTCTAATCAGTTTACTAGGAAAACAGTGACACATGTATATGATAGCAAATGTTTCGGTTTAATTTATCAGAACCACCTTTTCCTAAGAAATAATGTATTGTGTATTCAAGCAATATGAAAAAATAGATAAACAATATTTTTTATACATATTTGTTTTTATTGCTTTGTGAACGCGATAAGATATTAGTCAATGTAATGATTGAACCTCCGACTTCGATGTTTATCTAAGTGAATTACTCAAACTCTTACACTAACTCGTAGTACATTTGTTTGTACATATGTACATATCTGTGCATATGTAGATACTAGTATTGTCGTCGTTGACATTGTTTCTTTCCCTTTAAATAAAGAAAAATTATATACTCAGCATGAGCTCTGCAATAGAATCTGTTGCAAAGTTATAAAATACTCTGGTTTCAAAAATGGAGATAAAGAAACAATGAGAAAATAAAGTAATCTAATGATTTGAGTAGTATACAATAGAAACGATTGTTGGACAATGTATTTTTCTTGAATTTTGAATTGAAACTGTTTATTTAAGAATTTATACTTAATTTCCGGATACTTTTACCATTCAGCATTTGTACAGAGATTCTGTATTTAACTCTCAACATTTCAAATTCGCTTTGTAAACATTTTTAACACTTGCACTCAAGATTTTGCTTTGGTTACAACGGTACAAATAGCATAGAGCAACATTGAAATCATGACATCATAAATTAACTAAGAACTTTTTTGATCTTCAACATAAAAAATCATAAAAATGTCCCGTACAAATAACTTATTCACCCTATGCAGTAATTTTTCATCTTGATACTCCATAGCCATCATGTCGCTATGCCTGTTATTGATAAGCTTTCCTATGCCGGGAAGTTTGTAGCCGAATACTGTTCAAACTAGGCATCACAGTAAACCGTAAGGGTGAACAGTCTCTCCAGTCTCTCTCTATTCTATTGCAGACTTGCCTTTTATAATTGATACGTACTAATGTACATACTACATGATACCCCCATGTTATAACTATACTTGTGTGTACGTACTAACATTGATATCATGTTTGCGAATAAAGTGTTTTTGCACAGATTTTTAGTTTTATTGGATTTCTATCAAAAGCTTTCAAGTTGCGCTTATCAGTTCTTTGCTTTGACATTTGACAAAACAATTAGATTCTGTTTAACATGAATAACATCAGCCCCGGACCCAAGCAATACAATACAATGTGAATAGATATGGATTGAATATCTACTAACATTCTGTCTTTATCAGCGACTAAGTGAATTAATATCAATATAAACTATGACGACGCTACCGTAATGGGGCACACATAAAATTTGTGCTATGGGAAAAATATCCGAAACCAAAATCAGTGCTCAGACAAACATGCTAAACACTTGACACTTTACTAATAAGGCCCTCAAAATAACAATGTCCGATTTAGACTCGGTAAGTTCTTTAGTAACTGTGTATTTAGTAATACTGATTATAAAAATTTTTGTATTATATTAGTTCGATTTCAGTCAATGGAATTTTCCAGAAGATCGCATATGGCGGCATATACCAGAATCGGAAATGGTCTGGAAGATTTGTACTTTCATACCTCTAATATTATGTGGCTTATTTGGCAATTATATTATCATCTATTTGATTGCTGTAAATCGTTCACTCAGGACACCAACAAATCTTATAATAGCAAATATGGCTGTTGCCGACTTTCTTACGTTGCTCATATGTCCTGCAATGTTTATGATTAATAATTTTTATCAGAATTATCAACTTGGTTCGTTTGGTTGTAAAACCGAAGGATTTCTTGTTGTACTCTTTCTGGTTGCAGCAGTGCTTAATTTGGCGGCAGTAAGTTATGATCGTCTCACTGCCATAGTTTTGCCAACAGAGACACGTCTATCGGTCAAAGGTGCCAAGATTGTCATAGCCTTTACTTGGATAGCAGGAACATGCTTTGCTTTACCATTAACCCTTTATCGCTTTTACAAAGTGCGCATCTGGAAGAATTTCACTGAGACATATTGCAAAGAGAATAATACCATATTACCCAAATATTGGTATGTGCTGATTACGATAATGGTCTGGTTGCCTCTTGGCATTATGCTTATCTGTTATTCAGCAATATTCTATAAGGTAACGAAATTCTAATGTGTCAACTACTGTTAATTAATCAATCAATATCAATCTATATACATATGTAGCTCGATCGTTATGAAAAACGTGTACTTAGCCGGGAACACCCACTCACGGTGAACTACAAGAAAAGTGTGGCTCGTACACTTTTCATTGTTGTCGTTGTTTTTGTTGTACTTCGGTTACCATTTACCATCATAGTTGTGATGCGTGATGAATTATATACAGCAGATAATACAGTTAAGAAAGGCATGGAATTATTTTGGTATATCTCACAATATTTAATGTTTCTAAATGCTGCCGTGAATCCTTTTATTTATGGTTTCAATAATGATAACTTTCGTCGGGCATATGCACAAACTGCTTTGTGTTGTTGCTGCTGTAAGCGTACAGAGAATCATCCACTTGTAAGTAGTAGGATTGTATAAATAAACATTATTATTAATTGTAAATTATCAGATTCTTAATTCAATTTCTTTATACTCATTAGCCTAAGACTAAAAGGTATCGTAAACCAAGAAAGCCACACACATGTTGCTATTGCAAATTCTTCAAGCAACAGAAGGCAACGAATGGACTCCAAACTCAAACGCAAACGCAAACTATGCCAGACTGCATGAGTGCCACATGCAAGAATAATGACATCAATGATAATAATAATAAAACTACTGAAACACAAGCAGGTCAAACAACGTCCTATAATTTCTATGCTAATGATGAAGGTGTGGTTATATTTGATAATATTGATGAAGGGTTCATCTGAATGAATTGATGCAATTATAAACAATGTAAAAAAAAAATCTCATTAAAAATTTATATCAAATAAAATACAAACAGCTGAGCTGTGAGCATCGTAAGCAACTTCGGTAAATGTCCAGGTTCACAGAGCAAAAGGGGATCTGAAACCCAAACTAAAATCAGAATTCATCGAGATATTCTTTTCTATCTAAAGACATTCAACAAATTTTGCTAATAGAATTTTCACACAGGATTGGTGAGCTCAATCTATAATTTATGTGGAAGATCTAACAAATAAAACCTTTTCAGGCTCCTAACATCCATATTGGTATCTATCAGCCTTATGGCTGAATTGATGGTATGCAATTTGGTGAATGTACCTAAGTATATAAAATTTTTCTTATTTCATCCTTAATAAATGGTATTTTGAAGTTTAATAAGAAGTGCTCCTTTTTATGTTACCAATTTCCACCTCTATAAAGACCTTAAAATATGATCATTGTATCAATATATCATCCAGTGTAAGGTACTAGGGTAAAGGGTTAATAGTAAATAGTTTTTCAATTTGCAATTTGAAAAGAGGAAACAAAAGAGGTGAGAATAACATAAGTCGCAGGTAAAGGGGGTCACCGAATAGTTTTACACACTCAAGCCTCATTTACATTTAGCGAAATTGCATTCTACTAGCCAGTGAACTCATTATTTGCTTGTGAACTAGGCCAGTGTAGTCATGTTGACTAGTTGATAGTAGATGGTCAACAAAAAAAAGTTGAAAGGTGGCCTACTTTACTCGATACTCTCACATACACTCTTACTGATTTTCAAAGTGAATCACTACTCCATAGTATGCCTGGTGGCAATATTCCCCGTTTTGATAGTAATTCACTATCTCCTTTTCTTAAACCCTGGTGGCTAGTCGCAGGCTATGCTGAGGCGGATCAGTAACTGCGCGTTTCTATATTAAGTCAGAAGCACTTTACTGGTGGCTAGTAAATTTATAAGTCGTAGGCAATGAAGGCGGTGTCAATGACTGATGACATGACTGGAGAACGGTAATGCAGGCGGTGGCAATTGACCCCTTTCAAATTCGCCAGTTGAATATATGTAAAAGGAGGTGCATATTTCGACCAGTGATTCATACTGCAGGGTAGTGAGGTAGTTACCTTCAAAATGACTTACCCTACTAATCGAGTGCAATGTTTTGTGTATAATCGATACTAACGCACACACTGATTCAGATTCACCCGTTTCTAAACTCGTTAGTTAACTGATTGCGAACTCGCTAAATGGTAATGAAGCTTCAGATTTGTATGCGATTAGAGGTCCTGATGTTCTTCTTTAGCCCCCACTAATCGAAACACGGCACTGCTCTGCACCAGTTCATCAGTTGACATTTCCTCTTTATTAATGACATTTATCATTTATCATCAACTTCTCTAGAACAGTTAGTTTAATATTTTTCGTCTTTCTATTTTGTTAGTTAAAATGTTGAGTTCTTTAATATTTTCACTTGTTTTTCTGAATTTATCATTTCATTGTCAATGTTTTAATGTGAAATTTAGTAAAAATTATGATGCCAACATAAATGAATTCGATACACATATCTTTAAACGTGAATTAACACAATTCTTTGATAAATGCAAGTATAAAATATAAAGTGAGGTTCAACACGAACCACCACAGGCACCACATAATATAAATGCATTACTCACATAAGAAGGAATTCTCAAGCACACACAATTATTATTTATTTAATACATAAAATATATACATATATTTACAAATTAGACTAATAGTATGTGACTACAAATGGCAATTATGCTAAACCAAACAACTCTTTTTTCATATAACCAGAATTATGTGCCTCCAGGAATTTTATGAATTGACTCATATCCATAATGCAATTGTCATCCTCAGCATCAGCAGTGCCAAAGATTTGTTCGCGAAAACCTTCAAATCGTCGCAACTTATCCAATTTATCAAATGGCTTGCGTGGAGCAGTTTCATTTTTGCATATACTAATCTTGTACCAGCGTAAGGAGCGTATGGTTTGCCAAAATTCATGGACATTTGTGCTCTCGCCTTCAACACAGATTATGCCCGGTTTGCCGGGACGACAGAAGCCGCTTAGATTTAAAGAACGTGCAGATTTTAAGATTTCTTGACGCTTACTTTTCGATTTGATATGGTGTGAGTAAATCCAGAGACGTTCAAAGTCAATTAATGTCTCACCACCACCACCACCACCACTACCACTACCAACTGAAGTTGATGAATTAAGACTTGGTGCTACTTCTTCAAATTCACTAGCATCACGTTTTATAAGCAATTCGAATTGCTCCTGTATCCAGCTAAGCACCTGGAATATGTAAGTCTCCTGTTTATCCATGCTGGCTATGTAGTCTTCAATTGATTTCTTAAAATACAATTCCTGGGCTTTGGTCAGCAATGGCGTGTGTATAGTGACTATGGCATCCTCAAGTAAGGGATATAAATGCGGCAGTTCTATGTGAACATCAAGTTTTTCTTCCTTGTTACCCACTAGTAATACATTCAATTTAATATTGTAATCCAATTGGGATTTGAGTAATGTGACAGCACCATCACTTGATGTAAGAAATTCATGAAAATCACTGATGACACTGGCATCAAGGATATCAAATTCTCCAGGCGTGCAGTAAATTGATGAGAGCAGATCCACTTCTTCAAGCTGCTTGCCAATACAATCGTTATACGCCTGTTGTTGAGACATAATTTGTGATCGTAATCGTGATGATGACTGGCTGCACACAGCGCTGCAGAGTATGCGAGAGTTGTTTGGTTTAGTTTAGTTAAAATCTAACAGAGTTCTAAAATGGCTTTGTTGCAATCAGTTTATGTAGTGTTGTAAAGTGTTTAACACAGATCAAATGAATTTTAGAATAATAAGGTAATAACAACAGAAAAACAACAATATTACAGCCTCCTATAGTTTTGATGGTTTGACTAAAGTGGAATCAGTCCCAGTGCTATTTCCTCTGGACATATGCATTTTGAATCTGGAAGGAGTTAAATATGCCACAGCATTGCATAAGCACAGAAATGGTACCAAACATTTGGCTGTCTATCGTTATGAGGTGAGTCAAAGTTCAATTAAAATAAAAATACAACAAATGAGTAAATTTACTCCCTTAAATAGGCATCTAGTTATGTAACTTTACTCGATTTGCCCACCCCATTAGCCATAGCACTTGATTGCACCACACATGTTGGTCGTGGTTATATTGCCCTTGCTTATAATCTAACTGAAACAGTTGAACGTGCACGCGAAGGCTCACCCATCTATGAAATCTCACCAACGGAAGGTGTACGCGCTGTCCAGTATTTTGCTACCACCAATTTGCGTGCCATGTATCTACGTGTTAGTGGCAATGAACTTACACTCCTGCAAACCTTTCATTCTTCTCAAGTAACGGATAACCTGAATTGCCCGTTCTTCAGATGGTCTGGTACTTCATTTAATCGGGTCGGTCGTATACCGTGTAGCAATGCCCGACGTCTGGAACCCTTTACCATTGACTATGAACATTATGTGGCTGTTGCCAATTATGCCGATGAAAGTGGTCGCACTTTTGTAGACTCAGAGATCTATAAGTATAATGCTGAACACCAAAAATTTCAACTTTTCCAAAGGATACGCACAAATGGCGCCGTTGATGTTAAATACTTTAGTGTACCTCAAGATGAAGTCAGGCGTAATCATTTTCTGATTTTTGGCAATTCTTTGGGCAAACATGATATTAGCAGCAGCAATATGGCGGCTGGTAATATGCAAGCTGATTCGGTGTTCTATGTATATGATAAGGGGCAATTTGTACCATATCAAAGACTATCATTCTATGCTATAGAACGTTTTCTACCTGTTCAGGTGAGTATTTCCTTGGTGGAGAATGAAGAGAAAGTCCTAACTATTGAGTATTCCTCCTACAGAATGATGATCCTGAAAAGTTTCTACTACTTGTGGCTTGTAATAAACAGGATATTAAAATATACAATCTAAATGATTGGAAATTTGAAGAGTCCAAGGTACAATTCACTGAGGGTGCTTTAAGCAGAGGAGTATCGAGAATGCGTACTTATGAAGAACATGGCAAGACTTATTTAGGTATGTGTACCATACTATGCTTATTCCTATAATGCTATATGATGTAATGAAACTTTTGTTCTGGTCTGTTAGTTATTGCCAATGAGTTAATGAGAGATAATGAGACCAATATCTTCCTACCAATCTACAAACAAGATGAGCATGCAAATGCCTTACGTCAGCAAATCATAGAGTGGGCAGCCAGAGAGAATGAAAGGTTAGCAAGTATAAATATTGAGGACTTGAAGCAAGCAGTAGAGAAAAAATTAGGCAAAATGAATCCACAACCGGCAGCCAATGAAGAACAGTTGAAACTGCAAAATGTGCATATCAAGCATGTGGAAACGAAATCAGTATGTGAATCGTTGAATCACTTATTGCTAATCTCACTTCACCTCACTTCACTCTATTGCAATTTTGTAGTTTGTATCAGCGCATCTTAATTTAGACAGCAACTATTGGGAGGCACTTGGTTATGCTAAGCGTGCTTTGGACGTCATGGAACGTGAATTGTCAACAGAAGATCAAAAAACAAGTCGTAAAGCACGTTCAACAGCAAAACAACAAGTTACGCTCGATCAACATCAATTTGAGGAAATCAATGTGGAAACATTAATTGTGCGTGACAATCTCCAGGCGCAACGAATTAATGGTGTTGACACCAAAAACCCGTCAACAACAACATTTGATAAAATCACAGCCGCAAAGGTTTATGTTGAAGGCAGTTATGTGTCCCCAAGTGCTAACGCAGTTTCGGATGAGAATGAGACTAATGATGATGATGATGATATGGCCAGTACATCTCCTAAAGGAGAAGATTTTCTAAATGTGGAACACTTGGAAATTACTGGCAAATTAAATGGCCTTTCATGGCATGAACTAGTGAATAATACATTGAAACGCAAAGGTTTACAATTCATCAAATCACCAGCAACAATTAGTAATATTGAAGCGGAAGCTGTAGTGGTCACTGATAATACCGTGAATGGTCTGAACTTAGCACAATTAATACCAACTACTGGTGGTGATTATATTGTACAGCAGGATATACAATTTGCTGATCCCATTAGAGTGAAGAAACTCATAATCAATGAACGATTGAATAATATACACGTTTTTAAAGGTCAATTCGATGTGCTGCTTAAGAAAGCAAATTGGACACAAGTAATGGAGGGACCCCAACATTTTGCAAACATCAAAGTTATGGAACCCATAACATTGGCGGTAAGATCAGAGATACTCATATCATATTATATTACATTGGTTTAAAACAGGGCTGTACAACCCCCCGCGGCCCAAGAGAAGTGTGAATGCATCCGAATTGACGACAGAGAATAAACAGAAATTCTCTTTTCGCTCGCGAAACAATATTTTTTTGCACCTGCGGCCCAACACACTGGATTCTTCGGCCCACTACTATAAAAGTTGAACAGCCCTGGCTTAAACGATGTTTTAAAGTAAATACTAGATGAAGGTTATTATTATATTATTAAGCTTGAACTTAATTGCACTATAACCTATTAAAAATTGTAGTGCTTCAAGGTTGAGACTTTAAATGAATTTATTCAATCAGTTGAGTTTATTATTCCATACATGAATTGGACTTTGATGAAGGTTAAGCAATCAAAAGTTTTTTAGTCATCTCATGAGAGGAGAATTATGTCTGTTCCTAGACGTATGGCTTCTCTAATAAGTATATCTTTGTTTATTATCTAGGGACACATACAAGGTGATCAATTGCGCTCAATGGCACCGACAAAGACAATTCATCAGAATTTAGAACTTCAAGGCGACTATACGATTAATGGTGATGTTTCTATAAGCAAACTTCTAAGTGCATTCGATATACTCGATGAACCCAGAAATCATAGTTTGAAAGATACACTCGATAATGGCATTAATATGACAGAACCGCTAGAAAATCTGAATTTGAATTTCATGCATCCACTTAAAGTCAATGATACTCAATTGAGTTTTGTTAATGCCCAGGATTTACAAGAACTAGTCAAGCTTAATTATGATGAAGTTCAAATTGTTGAGGGACATAAAAGTTGGACAGATGATCTGACAGTGAGTCATGGTTTCAGTGAGGTAAAATTGTTAAATGGCAACGATGTAGAACAACTTGAAAATAAGCTACTACAAAAACACAACAATCAAACCATACACATGCCCATGCATGTTGGTAAAGTCATTGCAAAAGGTGTCCAGGCCCAGAATATCAAATTGAATAATCAGAGTTTATCAGATTATCTGATGCATACAGGTGATCAACATATCAATGGAACACTCCATGTATCAGAGCTGCATGCAGACTCACTGGATGTCGAATATTTGAATACAGATAGCGACTTATATGGACACAAGTTAAGTGATATCTACAAGCAGAAATCGAAAAGCTCACCCAATACTGACATGCTATTCCAACCGGATCAGAAATTCCATGGCTCCATTTATGTACAGAATCTTTGGTTTAATGATACACTCAATAATGCAACAGTTGAGGATCTGGAACGTGAACTCAGACAAATGGATGGCAATGTAAAATATGTTGGTGACTTTAAGTTTAGGCAGGAAGAGATGCGTTTTCCAAACTTAAGTTTCAGTCAAAGCTTTAATGGCATAAGATCAGCAGATTTTGGTCATTCTTGGTTACAAAGAGAAGGCGAACAACATTTTACAGTGCCACAAACTCTTGCGAGTGTTGAATGTAAAGAGAATTTAAAATTAATGGGCAAGTTGAATGGTCAAACATTGGAGCGTTATGAAAAGGATACATATCGCATTGATAGTAATGAGCACTTGGGGACAGTTAGTTTCGGTGAGTATTGGAATCACTCATGATTAGTTACATTGTTTTTGATTGACACCTTTCAGAGAATTCAATCAATTTGGTTGGGAAGCTGTATTCTCCTCAAGTCAACGGCTTGCGTATACCAGATGATATGTTGTTACGATTTAATGCCACGCCGAGATCAATGAAACCACAGACTTTGCATGCTGATGCCTTGGTTATGGTACGCGGTGATCTACATGCGCTTGGTAGTGGTGGTGTATGCAATACAAGCCACTTGAATACACTGAACTTGTGGTCACTAAGGCGTTACCTCAGCGGTACGGGCTATGATACACTGCATGTAGAGCATGCGGCTTTTGAGCAAGCGCCCATCTATAAAACATTGAATCGGCATAATTTGAAACGGACACTCGATCACGTTTGGTTGGCTAATGAAAACGTTGAGCTTCAATCAGCTTTGCCGGAACAACAACAACTACCACGACGACAAATTGAACTGGAGGAAGCACATTTCGAGGGACTGTTGGATTTTGAGGTTAGAGACAACAACAATGAAAGGGTTAATTGCTTTTTTAACCCCGTCTCTTACACATTCACTTTAGGGCAATATAAACAATGTGGATTTGGAGTATCTCAAGCACAACTACTTCAGTTTGACGCGAGCGCAACAAATCACCACCGTCCTACACTTTCTCAGTGACGTCACACACACCCAGCAGCCTCTAGAAGCAGCTGAACTACAAATACAAGGCGCACTTGTTGAGACTCAAAGGTAAGTGAATTAAAGTGAAGTGAAGTGAGTGGAGTGATGATATTTTCTAATGACCCCAAGTCAATTGGGGTAAGACAATGAAATCTTTATATGATGTTGATTTTTGGTACAAAATCGTTAACTTTCACTCATAAACAAGAATCAGCTGTGTGTGTCGCGCGCCTAACAACAAAAAGCAGGTGAATTTTGTCCCATTTCTTTTCTTTTCTTTGCTTTATTTGCCAACGTAGCGCATAAAGTAAGAGACCACCACACAAACACAAAAATTTATAATTACAAAAAAATACAGAAAAAACACATGTAAAGCAAACATAATCACATATTTACATTCTGTTAGTTTCATTTTCTTGATTGGAGTTTAAATTTTTACCTTAATTTCTATATATTTTGTTTAAACTATTTTAAATGCACTTTTTTATGGAAGAAATAACAAATAATTTACAGTACGACAATGCGCGAATACGACCAACAGCACCGGACCCGATTATCGATAACAATATAATAATCAGAGACTATGAAACCAAATAGACTGGACAATTCGAACGAAAATCATGCGGTTCTCAATTTTCTCTATTGTTCGATGCTCGATGGTGTTTGAAGGTGTTTTATTCAAACCGAACTCAATGAAATGTTAACATTTTGTTGAAAATAAGAATTAAATTTAGATTCATAGTCTTTGTAATAATCAGAGACTATGAAATTAAATTTAGTTTCATAGCTTTGTAATAATCATAGATTAAGAATCCAGTTTCATAGTCTTTGTAATAATTTCGGCAAAGACCATTCATTTTCATTCATGCCACTTTGCATTTTCAGTATTGGAACACGCTCTCTCTCTCTTTCTTGACGACCACCTCTTCTGCTATTTTTTGACCTTCAATCCTTCTTGATTTTGACTAGATAGCGATGCTGTAGTTTATTAGTGCTTCTCAAACTATGAGCAGTGCTTCTAGAACTAAACTGTAGTGCCGTGTGGTTGACTTGGCACCCGTTTATGTAGAGTGTAGAGTAACGAGATTTTAAATTAAATTTCTAGATTGAAGATCTCTCGTCCCATAAAACAAACAAACGCAGGAAAAAAAAAACAACATTAAAGCGAGAAAAAATTTAAACAAATCGCTCACAAAGAGAACGCGCTCTCAATTTTTTGGTGTGCAATAGAAATGTTTGATAAAAACAGACTTACACAAATCTTGAAAATGCTAGCATTAAATATTTATGCATTCTTTTATTTCACCATATCGAACCTAACTTTTGTCGACTTTTTCCAGGCAGTCTTTGGATCTTTGTGGGCACATGTCCATATTCACCACTTTTTGTATCGTGGTGAATAAGAGAAGTTAAAAACAAAGTATAAATAAAGACTACTAAATTGTTAATTTTTTTTAAAGATTTTAATAAAATAAGTATTAGGAATGAATAAGCGAGCTTCAAGAACTATTTGCATATATTGCAAAATGTTCTAAATCATGTATTTTTCACAAATTTCCAGTTTTAATTTTGACAACGTGCACCAAAATTGCACGTGTATGTATAACCAAAACAAAAAAAAACAGCTGTTCATGATCCAGACTCGTCGGTCTGAACGCAAAATCGATTCTCAATGAATCACTTTGGTGTGAAAACACTAGGCGGCCTCCAAAAACAACCAAGATTATCAACAAAAATTGTGAAACAGGGAGGAGCTCGCATTATGATCAGAGCTTTGATTTTCATATTACGGCGTGAGGCCCAATATATTTAATGTACTTGAATGGCCTGTACACGCGTCAGAACTCAATCCAATTGAGAATTTGTGGTGCGATGTGAAGAATAACAAATAATGTTGAACAGCTTTGGAAAGCAGTTAGAAATACTACTATTATTTTGACCGAGCAAATTAATAAAACTTTGAGAAAGTATTTTTATTTTTATTGTTATGACCTGAAGTTGTTAATACTCATTAATTTTTTTTATCAAATTTATTTTTCAACTAGCACTACTATTATTTTGACCGTAGGTATATGTAATGAAAATGCAAGGGGTTTCCATTTAAAACTATTCACTATTCTATGCTATTCCTATTGTCTAATATTTTTTGAAGAGAGTAACAAAATTTTACATACCTCCACTGTAAAGCTGATCTGAGCCTTGAATACAAGATCTTACTGTACAACCCCATTATTAATTCGAGATTTAAACAAAACTCAATCCAATAACCTTTGAACCATCGCAGGCGCTTTATGGTATACCAGATATGAAGATGTCCACAAAGACCTAGATGTATTGCTTGTAAAAGAAGGGTTTTTTCTTTCTGTAGAGAGACATTGGCTCAGGAAACTCATGTCGCCTGCGTCATAACGATCATCCAGCCCTTTTGCTTAGTTAGAGGCCTGTAGTATGATGTGAAACCCTCCCTTCATAAATATATGTGAAACCATATTTTTCGTCCTAATTACAATAAAAAAAAACCAAAATAAAAATACTTCAGGATTGATCTCAAGATATTTTTGGTGTATTTGCCATAGGTATAAAATAAGTAAAATTTGTTGAAAACAATTAACATGATCATTAACGCCGTTGTCTTTATAGTAATGTGGCCCGTTTTAGCAAAAATTGTCCTTAGGGAAAGAAAAGTTTTAGGGCCCAAGACCCCAACTAAATAATTCAATGGCAAGAACATAGCAATAACCCATTTAAGATTGGTAAATCTTTATTGATCTCATTTTAATAAGAATGACATACAATTTGATTTTTGCCACATGCATTTTTCCAAATTGTTACAGATAAACACATTTACTTGACCGGGGGTTACTAAATAATGTAATTTACCAAGTAAGAGAATTTCTTACATAATAAACTTATCTTCGGCGTCTTTACAGCAACTATTCTTTCGATTTCAATAATTTTGTTAAAAATACACTAAAAACATCTGGACCACATTACATTTCGGGTCAATGGAGCATGCTGGAAGCAATCATTCCTGGTGATCTACAAAATGTACGCATTAATAATTTAAATCTAGCACAAGATGTTCTCTTGCGAAGTCAATTTGAAAATGCCACTCATCCCGTCACAATAATCCATGCGGAAAAACGTGTTAGCACTGCAGGCATTAAAAAACTGTATGCTAGGGACAAAAGTTCCATAAACAATGTGCCTGTGGCACGTTGGATCAATGAGGCTGTTTATATTTATGAAAATCATACAATACTCGGTGTCACCGAATTGGAAACTATTAATCTTTATAATAATTTACGCGTTGATGGCTTAGTTAATGGAATACGTTTCGATTCAACAAATCTTATGTTACGTGATCGTGAACAATTGCTACCTGGTGAACTGGTTGTACGTAATTCCATGCCAGAGGTCAAGAGTATATTGACGCACAATATTGAACAACTGTCAGTGGAACGTATAAATGATTTGCCAGTGCATGAGCTGCTTACGCACCACGCTCGCAATCAACCAAATCTTCATATTGACGGTCATTTGATCTTTAACCAACCGTTGATGGTAGGCAACTATCAAGAGATTGTTGGAGAAGACTTAATGGCATTAGACAGGATGAAACGAGATGTCAATGATGAAGAAAATGATGTAACTGATGGCAATTTAACCAAGTCTTTAGAGTCTTCATTGTTGGAACTCAAAGAGTTAATAACAGGTAAACTTGCTTATGATATGATGATCATTGGAAACATATTTATTATCAATCTTTATCTACACAGCTCCACCAAATTACAAATTATCGCATTTTGAGCTACGTCAATATTTGTCTTTAAATGTTAGCCATATTGTTCCAATAACTTTGCGCTTGGCTGATGAATTATTGGATATTATTGGTGTAGTGCAAAAAAGACCAATGGAGAATGATGATGTCAATACTGTGGTGTATTATGTTTGGCAGAGAGATCAAGGCATCTTTGTACCCAATTCAAGTAAGTTGAAAAAGTTATATCATTAAAGTTACTATCCATCCATAACGATTTATACCTTGTCCCTTAATTCATTGGGACATACTGCTGATACTTGACAAAGAGTCTGGTCAATGGCCATAGTGAGAACTAGGGTTGTAACGGAACTTCGCATAATAATTAAAGTCATCAATCCAAGATTTCGTGGCCTTCCAAGCAATTCATTGTATTCGTTTGCTACATATTTCGACCCAAGGTACAAATTAAAGTTTTGGATGAAATTGTTAAGGACATAATTCAATCTGAACTTTTGCGTTTACTTACGCTGCATGACTTGGGTCTTGTAAGAGCATTAAGTGAAGCTGATTACGACGAAGCTTCTGTCGTCAAGTGACTTAGTATTGAATTGCATCGAGTTGACGATGAACCATGTACGAGCATGTGTTAAATCACAAGATCTCGGTGGCCAATTGTGATCACCTCTTCGAGAGATAACCCGGTCCAGAAACTTTTCCCGTAAAAGATCAATGGTTTCGTTGCTTGTGTGGCACGTAGCACCGTCTTGTTGAAAGTAAACGTTGTCCAGATCAATACCATCCAACTGTAACTGTAACCGTAACTGTTGCTCCAGCCTCATTTTTGAAAAAGTAAGGTCCAATGACCCCGCCGGACCATAAACCGCACCAAACAGTCACACGTTGAGGATGGAGAGGCTTTTCAACAGTAACTCTTGGGTTTTCCGAGCCCCAGATGCGACAATTTTGCTTGCTCACGTAGCCACCGAGGTGGAAATGGGCCTCATCAGTCAAGATGATTTATCGATGTAATTCCGAATCATTTCTATGCATTTCAAGGACCCAATCAGCAAAGACACGACGTTGTTGATGATCGGCCGGCTTGAGTTCTTGTGTTAACTGAACTTTATAAGCCTTAAGACCCACGTCTTTATGCAAAATACGGTGTAATGACGTTTGTGGAATGCCCAATTCCAAAGAACGATGAGGAATGGGCAAACCTGGGTTTTCTTTGAGCACTTGCAGCAATATTCTCAGTTGTTCTTGAGCGACGTGCACGGGTTTTCTTCTTCACATCACTAACTTGTCCCAACAGCTCAAATTTTTCCACCAATTTCTGTATTGCTGTCCGTACAAAGTGCTTCACGACGACCCAAAAATGTTTTAGTTGTACGAACCGTCTCTGCGAAATTTTCACCATTTTTATAGTGTATTTTAATAATTTCAATGCGTTGTTGAAGCATGTATCGTTCCATTTTTATTAATGGCGTAGTTTCTACTTGTCAAATGTCAAAAAATGACAGCTTCAAAAGTAACATCTACCGAAATAGCGGGCTATTCAAAATAACACCTCTAATACCCATAACCGGCTTTCACCAAACTAAGACCCTTTAACATGGTGTAAATATAATACAAAATTTCAAGCTTTTAAGCCGGTTTAATTTAAGAACCATTGAGAAGGCGACAAAGCTACAAAATTGTTTTTTATTAAGAATAATTTGCCTCTTTATCAATTTTGAATACCAATAGTTACTTATATGCTACATATAAGTATGTCAGTTTTCTTTGTAGTGTAAGTGTAGTACTAATGGGTACTTTTTTTCTTTAATAAAAGGTAAAAACAGGATTTTTTATTTTGCTTATCCACCTCAGCCCACGTTAACATCCGCTTCCGCGGAGGTGAAACTCTGGATTTCTGCCTACGCATCCGCTAAAATGACATCCGTTACAACCTTAGTGAGAACCCATAGCAATGTATAATTATCACCTGTAGATGCATAGATCATCCATAATTTGAATTCGCCTTATTGTTTTAATCAGATTTCAGTGATTGCTTAAAGATAAACCGCCATCATACGCATAGCATATGAAACCGCCAAAGTAAACATTGTTTGCACTGTAATTTTTATGTCAGATTTCCTCTTAAATAATTTTATTTTTTTTTTTGGAATTACATCAATAATTATCTTTAATTGGGGTTCCACAATTTCCTTGGCCACAATGAATGACACCAACAACTGTCACAGAAAATCTACTTAAATTTGTGTTATTATCATCATCATCATCCGTTGTGGTCCCGGAAATCATAGATCTGCCCCATCTATAAATCTACATACTTAGTCCATATATGTTTATGTATAATTGTATGGGTTTCGTTAATTATTAAATGATTTTTTTTATACCATATTTATGGAATATGGAAGTGTATAAAAATGACATATAAATATAGTGAAAAACTCAAAAATAGAGCGGACGCATCTTGAGAAATGAATTAACATAGAAATCTTAAAAAATGTTAAAAGCGACACGACAACAGCTTAAACATAAAATCTTATTTTGTCAGAAAATCAGCCTGCCACTACAGCCGATTAGTTGTTAATGATGTGATTGCTTCTAATCCTCCAACTCCTCGCTTTGTGCATCAAGTATGGCACGTAAGATCGAAACCTCCAATTTAGCGGCACTGCGTGGTGACAAACGATTCATGATATTCGAAACATACAGACCCAGGGCCTCGTGGCGTGTTGAGTTGCAGAGATTCTTGAAGAATGTCGGTGGCAATGAATTATCAAAATTGGCCAAATTGATAAATTCCGAAGACATACCATTCTCGGTCTTAATTTTGCCATTGCCAGAGACCATAGTGGTAGTGGAGCCATTAATGTCGTTCGAATCGAAAATAATACCACCATTACTGAAATTAATGTCATTCATGCTTGTTGAAAAACCATTGGTTGAAGTTGAAGAAGCAACAGTTCCACCACCTGTCGAAGATGTTGCATCGCCTCCAACGCAGCCACTTGTGTTGCCGTTACCAACATTAGCTGGCACCGTAATGATGTTAATGCCAGGTGGTGGTGTATAAACACCAGTCTCGCGATCCTTTTTCATTTGGCTCAATTGAGCTGAAGTGGTGGTTGTGGTAATTGTGCCCATCTTTTCGGATAATGCGGCCCTCTTATTCTGTGCACCAAGTAAATCTTCGTTTAGTTTACGCTTAACGAAATCTGGAAGTCGTATTTTGTTGTTCTGCTGTGATGCTTTCACCACTAAACCATCGGTGACGCCTGCAAGTTTCTTGTTGGCACTATTGGTAGGAGTCTTCTTGATAGTGATGTTGCTCTTCTTTTGCAATAATGTAGTGCCAGTAATTGGACGTGCAGATACATTGAGGAGTTTCTTTTCTTCATTCTGACTTAGCAGTTCTGGGCGTATTTTGTTTACAGGAATCCCTTTCATAACGATTTTATCTTCTTTTTCCGGTGATCCTGTTGAGTTGTGTCTGGATTTCGATAGACTGTCACTATCTGTTCCCTGACCTTCCTCAGCTAATTCAGCCTCTTCTTCTTCCGCCTCATGAACATCTAACATTTCATATTCCTCAATCTCTTCGTTAGATTCCCTAATTGTAATTATTTCAAAATTAATTTACTTATACTTATCATATTATTTGCATTTCTCTTTAAGGTGGTACTTACTTATGATCCTTTTTCATTGACTGTGGCGAAGGCTTCGGTTCATTGGGTTCATGTATTGTTTTCATTAAGGCAAACAACTTCCATGACGAATTCTCTTTCAGCTTCTCTTGTTCGTATTTCTTTTGTAGAACCTTAAAAATAGAACGCGCTTCGTGCACGGACAATTTATTATTGCGGCCGACACGACTCCAAGCCTCGTCAACTTCACTCTTGCTGGCGTTACCAACATTTTGAGGATGCAATATACGCTCCTTCGCTATATTCTCAAGAATCTTGTCCAACTGTATGGGCATCTTAATTAGTAGTGTAATTTTTCTATTTTTGTTTTATACGATTCAACGAAGAAAAAAGACTCAACTTAACAGCAGAAGTGACGCTCACAAATTTTTCACAAGACCGACAGACCGATGCGATGCGATGTGCGATGCTTCTTTTTGCCTGTTTCACTTTGCCAAAGCGAGCACGAAAATTGGCGCAAAGGAAAATGAATAAACTACGATAATACCGATTTGAAGGATGAATGAAGGTGATAAATGAAACTCGTCGAAAAACAACGAATTTCCTACCCAACAACACTAATTTTGCGCGGAAGAGTGGAGAATAACTTCTGGAATTTGAGAAAGTAACAAGAACCTTGAGAGAGTTACAAGAACTTTGAGAGAGTTACAAGAACTTTGAGAGAGTAACAAGAACCTTGAGAGAGAAACTGTTTCTTTTTCAAAATTAAATCCTCGGCAAATAAGGCAATAATTTGATAAATAATTAATCATTCAACGAGTTTGAAATTATTATATAGTACTTCCGTAATACTCAACGCACACACTTTTTGGTTATGTTCTTCTTGAATGCCATGGTTGGAAACCCGGAACACATTTGATTTGATGGCAGCACTGGAGGAGTCTCCAGTACGTTCATTGGCGTGCGAAATTTCGTTGTTGATCTTGTAGCTTGTTTTCTTCTTGAAAATCATTTTGCAAGAGTGAATACACTACATGCGCAGCAGCTTAGTAAAATTGTTGTTGGAATTTGAGAGAGTTAATCTTAAACTACACGGAATCCAACGACTGCGTAAACAGAAAAGAGCGGGAAATTCAAATTGCAATTTCTCATCACGTCCACTTACTTTAATTGTCAGTATAACAAAAATATAAAAGTGATAGGCAAACATTAGTGTAATTTGAGTTCCCTGTTAACATAAATAGTAAATATAAAGATATCTTTTACTTGAAGTCATTGGCATAAAGAGAACAAAGTTTCTTTTTTTGTGCCTATATTGAAGGGAGCCTGTGTCGAATATTGTCGTCAGTTAGTTTCTCTTCCATATTTATGCAACTTTAAACTAAACTAAACTGTACTAAACAAACAAACATGAGAAAATCAAATGTTTGTCATTCATCAAAACATGAAAATATATCTGTTTTTGGTTCATTTTAGTTCCGAATGCAGTTGACTAATGGCAAAATTTAAGTTGACCAACTTTTACGTAGAATCCGTCGACTGCGTCGGCTGTGTAGTTAGCTTCATACGAATCAATACTTCATACGTCATTGCATCAAACGGGACGCACGCACGCAGTCGACGGTGCTATGTAGTTTGATTTGTATGAAGAATGTTGTTTGCACCTCAGCACTCTCTGCTCGTGTAATTAGTGATGGATGCAAGGTTGCTTAAGTCTTTTGTATCGATATTTGTAAATGGTAAATGGATATTTGTAAACAAAAGTCGCCTCTTGGGAAATTCATAAAATTTTATTTACTTTTAAAACACTTAATAAAAAATATACATGACTAAAATATATATTTATTAATGCTTCTTCAGTTGTGCCGCTTTGCTATCCGTTAATCCAGAGTTGTTTTGATTGTTGTTATCGATATTTTAAAACAAAAGTCGTCGCTTGCACACAATTCTTATTTACTTTAAAATGAATTACAAAATATACATTCATACATGACTAAAAGAAATCTATATTAATATTTCATCTGTTGAACATTAATCCATTATATTTGGCGTAATACATTTCTTTAACACGACGCTACCAATTTGTTTTGATTTACGATTTGTTATCGAATAGGGAAACTCTTCCATGCCCACGCAAGCAGCCGAATAATTGCCAAACTTATCAATGACCACCAGTGCGCCTGTGAAATCATTATAATGCTTTACAATTCGTCGCATGGCTGCATCTGCTGCTTCATCTGGTGTTTTGCCCGAACGCATAGCTTCCACTGCCAGCAAAGAAGGCAAGAAACGCATCATTATATCTCCATCGCCTGTTGCAACAGCAGCACCAACTTCATTATCTGCATAAGCACCGGCACCCGGTATAGGTGAATCACCTACACGACCGGGTATTTTATATCTTGCACCATTTGTCGATGTGCCTGCATGTATCTGACCTTTGGCATCGATTGCTATCATACCTATGGTGTCATGATTGTCTGATCCAATCTTAAAACGTTGGCGTTCTTCTATCAAACGAGTAAGTAGTGTTGGCCCTATATAATATGGACCACAAAACAAAGTTGGTTCTGGATAAACATTTACCCAGTAATTCGGTTGACAATTACGTGCATGCCATTGCTCCCACATGGCACGTGATTCGCTTGTTGTGAGTGATTCTTCTTCAAAGCCCATTGATGTAGCGAACTGTGTGGCTGCTTCACCAACAATCAGAGTATGCTTGGTATGCTCGAGTACGGCACGTGCAACTTTTATTGCGGTCTTAATGCGACGCATACTGCCAACAGCTCCAATATTCATTGTTGCGCCGTCCATAACCATGGCATCTAATCTAGTCTCACCATTTTCATCAGGTGAGCCACCGAAACCTACAGTGCCATCGCACTGTGCACTCTCACAATCCGAACAACCATCGACGACGGCATTGAGTGTTTGATTGATTCCACCCTCAGTGCTGTTAAGAGTATTCCAGGCAACGATATTTGCTTGACGAAATGCCCAAGTATTGATGACAACGGGTAGTAGGAAATTATCCTGAGGTACATCCTTAGCTGTTTGGTTGTTTTTTGCTGATGATTCACTTTTCTTATTTGTTGTAGCTATAGTAGTAGTAGTAGTAGTCGTAGTTCTTGGCGACGTGTTTCTTCTTTCGCTTAAGTTGTAACCATAATAACCATCAGCTGCTGCTTGTCTAACCAAAGTTACTGCGCAAATGGACACTGCAGCAAATATTGTCAATCTACCAATGACAGCATACATTTTGATCTGATTGATTTTGGTCAATTAATCGTATTGTATACTAATTTCTAATGAACTGCTCACTTGGGATGGTCAAATACATCTAAACAAACAACATTTGTTTCTTTGTTTGGTTGTTTTCTCTTATCAAAATATGCCGGCTTCTAACAGTGCATATGAAACTGTAATTACCAAAGCTATTCAAACTGTGACAATGCATGCGATACTTCTAAATAAATATTCTATATTTCAGCTTTAAATTGGATGCCACAAGACCATGTACAACTCGAAATTTTTAGACTAATCACTGAGTGCGATGAACAGCAGCCGCCGACTATAAACAACGAAATGCCTGGTTTAATGCTGGTCATTAATCGCTTGAAGCTCGAAAAAGCTGAGCTGGCATTACCAATACAGTTGGGTAACGAAAGCTGTTTTGGTATTTATGGAGTGCTAAATGCCAAGGTTGGCATTTACTGCATTGATCAAGTTCATGGCTTGCGCATCTATGAAGCGGCGGAAATTGAACGTGCTGGTGTAAAACAATTATTGGCCATTGGCCATTACATGTTAGCTTTAATTTGTAATGATAACAACACTGTGGAGCTATGGAAGGCTGCCAAAGGTGAATTTGAGCTAATGCAAAGACTAAGCATACCAAGAGCTCTACATTTGGCAAGCGTAGAACACGCTGGCCGACATTACTTGGCTGTAATAAGCGGAGGCAGCAAGCAAGGGAGTTTGATAGAAGACAGCATAGAGATTTACAGGTGAGCATATTTAAACACTTAATGAAAAACTGAAAATGAAATACAATTTTCAATTTCTTGTAGAACCGAGCCAAATGAGACGAATGTCTACCAGAAATATCAAATTGTTGATGATATTGGCGGCGATGGTGTAACTCTGCAACAAGTTGCTTTGGTTGCTATTGCACCAGCAGATGAACTAGTAATGTATGTGCTCACTGAAACACAACCACTAATCGTATATCAGTATCGTGGTGTCATGGGCTTCCAACAAATTGTAGGTGCTACAATGCTGCCCAATCGAGCACTGGAATTCCAAACATTCAAATTGGAAAGTGACAGTGATAAACAATTGATTGCATTTAAGGCAAATGAAGCTGTTTTCTTTGTAGAGTCAATGTTGCAGGCATTCTAAGGAGACACTGACACATACTGATCTTGTTATTGTAAAAATATTAATTTGCACTTTGTTATTTTCAATAAAAACTTCTTTTTTTATTAGACGTTTCTTCTTTTCCACTTTCGTAGCATTTGTAAAACTATTTTGTTGTTGATTATCCTAAAGCGCACTCAATTTTAATCTAATCATCGCTGGATTCAACATTTTCAGTTTGCAAATTCTTGAAGGTGGGAACGGGCACGTAGGTCACCAATGTGAACAGTTTGTTGGGTGAATCCTCATCGTCGTTGCGGCGACGTGCCAGACGAACGCGCACGCGGAATGGTGTGGAGCTGTTGGATATAAGATACCACAAGTTTAAAATAACTTTCATAAGTTGATGTTAAGAGTGTATAAACTTACCGGATACCCTTGGACCAGATGTGCTTGTTCAAGCGGGTGTCGATCCTCACATCGGTGGTGCCCATTTCACGTTCGGCGAATTTGCGGATCTCCTTGATGGCGCGTGGTGCACGCTTCTTGAAGCCAATGTTATGCACACGTTTCGCCAAATGAATGGTGCATTCGCGTGTCACCACCTCATTGATGGCAGATTTGTTGCGTTTCTCTATCTTAGCTTTTGCCATTTCGATTCAGCTAAACCGTTTATTTGCTGTTCAAGATCCTGTGTAACAAAAAAACATGGAAATTCATTTATTAATACATGACAATGAATAAAATAACATCATAAAACAATAATACAATCCAAAAAACAACACGGACGCTAACGAACCGAGCAATGATGATTTGTGATCATTTCTAAAAGTTATTTCATATAAATAACCGCACATATTGATGGTAAATCGTATAAGTCACATAATTTCATATAGCTTCGTTCATTATTATTAGCATAATTAATGATGTTTTTGGATTTAAATTGGGAATTTTAAAAGAAACCAACCTATCGGAAATGAAAGCTGACGTAAAAGAGTTTGACAGGGATTAGTGTTAAAAAATCCTAAAACGTACTACAAAAATGTATTGAGAACACTATAAAATCAGTGTTGAACCGGAAGTGAGTTTGTGAGATTGTGAATGACAAGTATCAAGATGTAATCGATAATCGGTTGAATTTCACAAGTAAATTGAGTTGAGTGGGAAAAAAAAGAGAACAGGCGTAAATAGATAAATTGAATTGGAATCTTGATTTTTCGATACTATGCTTTCAGTTTTTGTGTAAATTTGGTGTAAAGTCAATTACAAGAACATGGAAGAAAGTGTTGTACACTATTATAGCAGTCAGACTAGCAAATGCGGCTACTGCAAAGGCATGGATCGGAGTCGATCGCATGGTGAGTGTGATTGGTGAGAGGAGACCTTGAACTTACATAAACTGATAAGAATTTTTCATTATATGCAAATTGTGCAAATGCATATTCCAGGCATGCACGCCTACGTCTTATCCACTCTAGACTATCAAAATCTGATCGATCGTGGCTGGCGACGATGTGGTTGCTATTGCTATAAGCCCAACAACAAGATCACCTGCTGTCCCAGCTATACAATCAAGTAAGTTTTGCATTGTGCATTTTGTTGTGGGGTGATTTGATTTTCATCTTAACTAAATGGTAATTGATTTTTTTCTCTTTTTGGTCAGATGTGATACACAGAATTTCAAACTATCCAAATCTCATAAAAAAGTTCTAAAACGTATGACTCGCTTTTTACGCGATGGCGTACGTGAGAAATGTGATGACAAATCGAATCAGAATGAAGAGGGGGAGGGCGAAGAGGGTGAAGAGAAAAACAAAGATGGAAAACAGTTAAAGAAAAGCAGTCCAAAAAATGCAGCAACAACAACAAAAGATATTGATGATTTTGTTGGAGATTGTGAGAATAATATTAAAGGACCTGATGTACCGAAAATGACTTTACAAGAACTTGAAGAAGTCTTAAAGCCAACACAAGAACAACAGCAACAAGAACAACAGAATGATAGCACTGAAGGTGATACTGTTGGCTCATCACCCGAATCAAATAAATGTAAGTTTATGACATTTACAACTGAATTATTTGTATAATTTTGATTTCCACAGCTGCTGATTCTGCAAATAAGCCGCCTTGCAAGAAAGCCAAGCATATGCGTATGGAACGCCGTCAGGCTAAACAGTTGGCCAAAGGTTCACCGCCAACACCAAAACCTCAAACTTCAAAATGCCCTGAGAAGAGCCTTCAAGATTTCCTAAGCCAAGATTGTGAAACCGATAAGCATAAATTAAAGGTCAGTAAAAGAGGAAACTCTTACCATTGTTTTGGCTTTTTGTGTAGTATAATTTATTGTTATATGAGCCTTGTGCAGTTATTTACCCAGTCAGTCTGTCAGTTCCATCTTCATCACAATCACAATGTATTTGTTGTGTTTTTCGTTTTTTTTTTTTTTTTTTTGTATGTTTGCAGATTGTTTCCATAGCTGCAAATGATCCAAATGCCTACACGGATGTTACCTTTAAATTGTATTGTAAATATCAACTTGTCATACACAAAGATAATCCAGATCGCTTAACACCAGCTAGCATGCAAAGATTTCTACACAAATCGCCATTAAAGGTAATTCAATTATTGACAATCTTTAATTTTTTTTTTTTTTTGTGTCTTGTTTTCAGCTGAAATTAGTTCAAGGCCATAAATTACTTGAGACCATAGACGAAGTGTACGAACTCTATCAGAAATATCAAGTGCGTGTGCATAATGATCCGCCAGAGAATTTACAATCATATGTGGAATTCTTACAGAGCACACCATTGACGGTAGCATCATCCCAACAATTCCTAATCCTAATTGATAGATTCTTAATATGTCCAAGTGCCCAATTTCTATGGTATATTCATTAATGTTTGCGTTTCTTTTTGTAGGAAAGTACACCACCGGATGGTCCTGAAGTTGGTTACGGTTCATTTCATCAACAATATTGGCTTGATGATCAATTGATAGCTGTTGGTGTCATTGATATATTGCCCTCCTGTTTAAGTTCTGTATATTTCTTCTATGATCCCGACTATAGTTTTCTATCTCTTGGTACTTATGGCACTTTGAGGTATATATCTTATATACATTCTTATAGTAAAACTTAATTCAACGTTTCTTTTTATGTAAACAGAGAAATTGATTTGGTGCATAATCTTGCCAAAGAATCGCCTGCCTTAAAGTATTATTACATGGGTTATTATATACATTCATGTCCCAAAATGCGTTACAAAGGACAACTGTCAGCTTCATATTTACTTTGTCCAGAAACCTATCAATGGCAATTGCTTAACGAAAGTAATTTCATTTATATTATTTAAAAAAAAAACTATTATTAATTGATTTATTATTTTAGTAATACGAGCCAAATTATCACTTCAGAAGTATTTGCGTTTGAATCCAGATGACAATGCTGTTGATGAAAATGCTTTTGAAGAATGTCATTTAAAGCTTCTGAAGTGTTTTGTTATGCCCAAACGTGAGCGTCAAACAGCAGCTCGTTATTTAGAGGTAACTTAAAAAACTATAATAATACACTAAAAAACACTACATCATCATCATCACCATCATCTTCATATATAGATGATATAGTAGTACATAAAGCTTTAAAGTAAAATCGATAATTCTTAATGTTTACAAACGAAGTCATATTAAATGAATTAAACAGCTAATAATAACAAGATTTTTGTATATCTGCAGTTAATGATTAGATTGATTGTGATTAGATAGATTGTCAAGAAGTTCTATTGACTAAATTTTCTTTAATCTCTGAATCATAACCTCCATTGTTGAAAACTATATACCTTAGTGTCATGAGCTGTAATAATCTTTGTATAGATCTTTATTAAATAGTATGTATGTATTATTGATAGCTTGATTCTCGTACTTATAACATGATAATGAGAAAGAACAAAAACAAAGAAGAAATTTATTAAAATACAAGTTGACGCAAGTATACGTTTTCCTGTCTTCTATTTAGATCGCCTTTAATCTTTTGGCGATTACAAACATTTACAGAAAGAAAAGAACGAAAAGCGAAATACTCTTGTGCGTACTAAGTTATTAATGATTGTACCATCACTCCTCTTAGCAAAGCCAAAGAATATTGTATGTAATCGACTTTGGTTTAATTAAAAATTAATATCTTTTGATTCTATTAGCCTAAGGCATAAGTATTAACTTAATGCTAGTATTGTTAATAAATAAATAAAAAAGTCTTTTGATGCTCTAGAATGATTTTTATGAAATAAACGCTAGATGCTACTCACAATAAAGCTTCTTATCTTTCAATAAGTACATTGATTTTGAATCAAATGAGTGACTTTACGTGATACGCGAACTAACAAACAGACAGGCAATAATTTCAAAGTCTACGATTTTAGTATGTGTATAGGATGTTTTGTATAATAAAAATTTTTAAATTGAATTCAAAAGATCAATTGGTTTTTAATTTACTTAATAATTTTAGAAATTTTTACCCTATAGGACCATTTATTTTCCGTTTTACCACCTGGTATCTAATTGTATTTCTTCCGATTAGCTTATATCTAATCTTTTAGCTCGCCTTAACACTTGGCATTTTATAAACCGATCAACTTGATCTCATTTGTTATATTTATACTCTTCACGGGAGTGAATAGTATTATAAGTTTGTCATGAAGTTTGTAACACAGAAGGAGACCACCGTCTGTATGTATGCAAACTAGTCCCTCAGATTTTGAGCTAGAGAACTGATTTTGCAGATACGTTTATTTTCACATTTGTTGGAATCAGCCGATTCGGACCACAAGGGGGGTACCTCCCATACAAACCCCCATTTAAATTAATGTTCTTATTAGAAAAAGTTTTTTGTTTTTTGACGTATCTAACTGAAATTTAGACACTATAAGTTTCCGCTCCATATTCATCAACCATGTATTATCCTAGGGTTATCATACATACCCAAATTAAATGACAAACTTATAGAGTAAAAGTACAATAAAAGTGTCACTCATAGTACTGTGTTCATATTTGATACTCAAACTGTGTTCTTTGTTGATACTCAAACTGTAAAAGGGAGATTATAGTGATGCTATGAAAAGAGGCATATCTCATATCTGGCATTTGAAGCCGTTCGGTTGGGTGCGACCCGGAGGAGCGTGAAGAGTATTACATCTTGGTCAGAACCAATGATAACCTTCTTTCTGGTTTTTAGTAATTTGAATTTATGATTATTAGCAATAAGTTAGCGCTAATGTATCTTCATTGTACAACCCTATGTTTTCAGTCTTAAAATTAACTTGGTATACCATATGTGGTTGATGATGTTAGGTCTGTGGCCACAAAGTAGTCTTTAAGTTTGTATTGCTTGTCTACTAGCCTCAATAGTTTAATACTGATATGACTTGCTGTCGATACCTAGTTTTGTTTGGTTTTTAATGGACCCCAAATGGGATAGATATTAATATCTTAAAATACATACATATGTACAACAATTTCAAGTTGATAGAAATTTATAACATAACAATTATAAATAATTTATTGATATTTTTTGAAATTTTTCTTTTTTTTAATATCCCCAAGGTTACGAGGCACAGTGATATTGAACGTAAGAACTTTATGGAGTTTGGCAACCTCGTCGGAAAGGTCTGTGCCAGACGTTTACTGTTTATTCAACATCCACTCTTGAATATGCCTATGTAATTTAAATGCCTCTCATTCATTACAAGAACACATTTAATTTATTAAATTTAAGAAAATAATCATTCATGTTTCAATTTTGTGTTACACATTTTATAATTGTTTAAGTTTAAAATTTATATATTTTGTATTTTATTTTAAGAATATTTAATGTTTACATATACTTATGTTTAAAAGCAAACAACATGAGAATATGGTAAAAGAATAAGAAAAGGAAGAAGAATGTGAAGTCTAAAAATTGTTATTTATATATTTAATTTGCAAGTTAACTTGAAATTTGATTAAAATTCTGTTTAGTAACAAAAGTCACACTTATATGTTTGCCAGTTTGTCTGTCTTTTTGATAATAATAATAAAATAATAAAAATAGATACAAAACTGAATGAATAATCGCTTAAAAAGTGCATATTTAACATGATATAAAGATTGTATGAGCCAAATATTGTGTGTCTCTAACTAAGACTTGTCCAGTTTGTGTGTTTTGATGTGTGATGATAAGTCGAGTCGAGTCGAATCGTGTTGTGTATTGTATTGTGTATTGTAGGAAGTTAGTTAGTTAGATGTTGTGTGTTATGTGTGGAAGATTACACTTAATTATGGCACTTCAATAAAATTATTTATAATTGTAGCAAAAGCGTAAAAAAGTGTAAATTCATTTCTTTTTTTTTTTCAATATTAATTTTTTATATCAGATTTATATTTTTCCATGCCATCATACCATCTTATCTAAGTTATTCAGAGAGATACTTAAATATTTTTATATGAATGAATGTATTTGCTTAGATATATTGTTGCGTGTAAAAGATTAAAAAATTTTATGAATCTCATAGTGAAAACACAAAACGAAATTTCGCATGAGATAAGAGTGACGATAAAGCACGAGGCAACAACAAGCAAATAACAAAAACTAAGTAAAATTCGATTACAATAAAATAAACATTTAATTAGCATTAAACAAAAACAATTAAAACAAATCAAATCAAGAAGACAACAAAAGGTCACACTAAAACAAAAAACAAAAAAAAAAATTAACCAAAAAATTATTACTTAATTATATACATTTAAAAAATTATAAAAATCAATAAGAAAAATCATGAATTTTTCCAAACAACTCAACTAAACAATAAAAACAATAAACACAATTTTTGTTTTCAGAAAACAAAAACAAAATAAAATGCGATTTTTACTTGTACTAATATTTTGTTAGAAAATGAAAATAAATAAACAAAAAATTTATACATACATGTATTTAAAATTGTAGATGACAAAAGCATGTCAAAATTATCACAGAAATGTTAATGAAATGAAATATTTTGTGATTTACGCTAAACGTGTTTCTCTTCGCAGTTTTATTTATATGTACTAATATTGTATGTACTTTAAATCTTTTATTTTATTTTTTTGATTAATAAATGTGAAAATAAATTTAGAACAAAAAATTATAATAATAATAATAATAAATAAAAATATTAAAACATTTTCCTTTTTATTTAAAATTTTACACATTACACAGTAGGTCGGCATGACTTTCTTGGGGATTTTATTCCAGAAAGTACCAATCATTAAGCTGAGTAATCTCTATAGGTATTTTGAGTAAATCCCTAGTTCATCCGATAAGAAAATATCTAAAAACTATGGAAAAGATAATTAAACATTCTGAATGGAAGCGAGACTCCTCACCTACTTACTTACATATGTAGATTTTATGTTATTTATTTATTTACAATATTTACCAAGATTAAATATAATCTAAACTAAACTTAATACTACTTTAAACTAGTAACTAGCTTCTAGCTCCCTCGACAAGGGATTTCATTTGTGGTCTTAATTTTTAAGATGGAATTCATAATGTAATTATAAAATTATAAACCAAGATTTGATTTGATTAGATTAGGGAAATGGTGGTAACCATTACACCTCATCACTGCGGAAGCAAGTGTGACTATTGTGACAAACCCCGTAATCACAGTTCCTCCGAGATTCTGGTATTTATTATAAATAAGATCTTTTTCAAAGACAGATCTGCAATTTCAACTGGTTGCAAACACTTATTTCCAAGGTGACGGAGTCTGGTCCAGATTAGGTCCTCGCAGTGACATAGTACGTGCTCTGCTGACTCCTCTTCCTCCATTACATACTCTACAGAGTAGATCGCTGCAACTCATTCGCATGTTATGTAAGTGTTTCATTACTCTGCAATGTCCTGTCAAGAGACTATTCGAATAACTGTCCATGTCATTCCCAGTAATTCCCGTGATCTTTTGCAATATCAAGTTGACACCCAATGGCGGTGTGATTTGTCATCCATCCGTTGAGAAGGTGTTGATGGGTATCCTGTGAACGACCAATACGCAGGCGACTCCGATTGTTAAGCCGATTGTGGGCTGATTTTTTAACAGGTCGCTTTGATGGCAGAGTATCGGAAGCTTTCATAGATAAATTATTGTGAGATTAAGTGGGGCATCACAATATGGTATAAATCCATCAACACATGCCTACCATCAAGAAGGGGATTTCCCCATTTACCAAAACAAAAAATGTGCCAAGTATTTCACATGTAGCATGCGATAAATTTTGTGCATTTTATCAAAACAAAAAAATCCAAATAAATAAAAAAAAAAACAAAGATTAAAGTGACTACAAAATTCAACACAGCAACTGAACTTGCGAATGTTAATCAACAAAAACAGCAGCAGCAATGAAAACATTTCAACAACAACAACAAAAGTTTAAACAAATTTTAACCGTTTTTTATTAGCGTTTCGCGTTTTTTTAGCCGCAGTCACCGCAATCACCGCCGTCAGCTGTTGCTACTACGGCTTTCAGTTTTTGCCACTGCCACTGTTCTGCTGCTAGTATTGACTACTGCTCCGACTGACTGCTGCTGCTGCTGCGAATATTGTCGCTTCACATTCTATCTACATTTATTCATTTTCATTTTATTTATTTTTTGTTTTTTGTTTAAAAATATATTTATGCCATTGGCAGTTCGCGTTTTAACTTCATTCGCTTCGCGACGTTCTCTGGCTAACGTTTGGTCAATAAAGATAAATAGAATAAGTCATTCAGTCAGTAAGTTATCATCTTTGTTTAACGCGAGCATCTTTATTTTTGCAAAAAATAAAAAGAAAAAAGAATAAAAATTTTATAACATTTTGCAAAATTTAACGCAACAAAAGGTGTGTGTTCTTTGTCTGAAAATTTTAACTTGGTTTTTACTAAAGTGTTAAAAGAATATACAATATATATAATAAATTAATAAATAAATGGAAAAGTCAAACCAAAAACAATAAATATAAATATAATAAGGTAAATGAAGTGATATTTATAATAAATATTATATAACAAAATATTGAAAATAAATAAATAATAAAATTAAAAACAATTTGAATCAATAGCACTAATAAAATAATTAAATTTAATATAAAAAAATGAAAATAAATAAATTTAATGTAAGCACATAAATTGGAAATAATTAAATTGAATAAAAATAAAATAATAAATAAATTTTGTTACTGAAGTAATGAATAAATTATTGATTATTTAAATAAAATAAGTGAAAGAATTAATAAAAATTAAATAACAAAATATTGATTGAATTAATAAAATTAAATTAAATTTATTTGATTTATTTTCATAAATAGACAAATTATAATAAATAATGTATAAAATAAATTATACTCGTATAGAGAAAGTAAAATTAGGCAAAAGATGCTTTGGTTCCATTATAAATTAGATGGTCTACAAATTGAAGATATAAAATTTTATGTTTATTTAACTGAAATCCATCATTTTTCATAAATGAATGCCATAAATTTTTAAAAAACAAAGGTTATCGGACTTGAAGACACAAAACTTATAGTTGTAGATTTACATATATGTATGAAGACTATACTCGTACTCGATAAAGAAGAATCCAATAAAATTATAGGTACAAATATATTTTGTAAATCATCATACAATCTATGAAATTTTTAATAAATGTTAATAGATGATAGTAATGTCATCAATGCCAGCTACTAATTTTCTTCTCACACTAGACTATAGTGACTATAGCAAATAGAAGACTTTATAGTTAGATGAAGGTGATGTTGATTAAGTAAATAAATACTCAGTAAAGAGTGGCAGTAAAGTGTATATATAATAAATACTACAGTTTGGTTCATTCTTTAAAGACTTGTTATAGAAAATAGGACAGATATGCATTTGGTGAACAATGCATTCATACTGATCTTCAATAGATGAAATAATTTCACTTTTAGAACTGAATATTTAAAGAAGCCTCTGGCCAACTCACAACAGAGCACACACATTGTAGTTACAAAATCTTAAAAATGTTTTTTCGTAACAATAAACTTAAATCAATCAATCAGTCAACCAAAGAAAAAAAAAAATGCTAAATAAATAATAAATTAAAAATAATCTTAAAGTAAAATATTTCAAATATAGAAATGTTAAATAATTTTTCAAAATTAGCAATAAACAAGTTTTAAACAAAATACAAAATAATTTTAATTAAGGAAATTTTAAAATTCATTAATAGTCTGTTGAATATGAAGTGAAATTAATAATAATAAATAAGAATCTACAAAAAATAAATATTGACAAATTTGCAATAGAAATTGCAATATATCTTCAATATTTACGATCCCCTAATTTGTTGCTAGGTGTCAGTCACACATTCTATAATATAGAATTTATTATATAATCTGAACTCACATGATAAATGAATAATATACAAAATATAGCAATAAGTATTTAGATATAAAAATAATAATAATAATAATATACTGTTTAGTATCTGATAAATATAATACAACAAGTAGTAGTATATAGATATCATTACCTTAGATTTTCCGCATGAATTGTTCTGTCCGTAAGTTGACTGAGATGAGTTCTTCCGATAGCGCGAGAGATAACACTTCATAAAGTTATGGTTGACTAAATTGGCAATAAAAAAACCAGGCTAAAAAATGATATAACAACAAATACATATGTATATATAACCAAAAGAATGTTGATTTGTGCTTCTGAAGAAAGAGAACCTGTTCTGTTCTGTTCTGTTCTGTTCTGTTTTTTCATTTCTGTTTGTCTTCAAAATTTAATGCATTCTTATCAAGAATTTTGGTAAAATTAATAAAGACACATTGTGTTGTGTACGCTTGGGTCAAAACCCAATACAATTGACCCCAATAATATAAATAATTTATTAAGGTAATAATGAATACTGAGATTACAGTAATAAATCTTTAGTTAATGGTTTAGTAAGGTCTTTACCACTGACATATAAATTTGGTAGAATTATGAATCGAAAGCAATTACCTGCAAATTTATAAAACAAACTTAATGCCGACTACACATTGCTTATCAAGGGAATGAATGTCATTAGGATAAATTGATGAGCGATTTTTTTTTTATACAATCAAGTAATTCTCTGTTTGTTCCTTTCACAAAGTGAATGGCATAAGAGATACAATAGAAAGTGTGTAAAAACGTTTTGGAGACATGAAATGTATTACGATCACTGATCTTATCTCTATACCGAAGTTTTTATGTTAATTTTAGAAGGAAGCCAAAAAGTAAATCCAAGAAAAGTGTTCTCGCAATTCATCGTATTTCAATCATTTACATTGAAAAAAAAAAAAAAAAAACAGAAAGTCCTTACTTCATTACCAAATTTTCACTTAAGTCTCTTTAGTCACTGGGGCTGCCTACATTTAACCAGTTATGCTCGTTTTCTTGAACAAGAATTGAATATCTTTTTAAACAATTGATCCATTAAACTTTGTTTTGAATATTAGTGCACATTCTTCTCATGATTATTATCTATCAGTTTCCGAAAATGGGTACTGGAAATATTATACTATTTGTGCTGCTCTACCCTAAAGTATATTTTCCGTAGTTGGCGAATTTTGGAAGCCTCTCCTCCCCAATGGCCCCACATTTTCACCCAAATTGAAGTTTGGACTATGGACTAGCTACTCCTGCAACTGAAATGGCAACTCAGACAACCAATTCTTGATTTTGTTTTTGGGTCATCGTTTTGATGGAAAATCTGTTCAATATTTTGAACGAAAAACCAAGTGGTTTTAATAATGCTTTGATAATCTTACTTCATTATGGCATACTATTTTTAATCTTGTAGAACTACTTTAATCCACCATTATATTTCTAAACACCAAGATGCTTCCAGAATTAATACTTCATAACTGATTTAAATCAGTTAAGCTTACATACATGAGACCAAATCATCCAATCCTTTGCGTTCCAGTTTAGTAGAGTAAAAAGTATCATGTCCAGTGGACACTCCAAATTTTGTATTCTCTCCTTTTACAATATAAGTATGTACATATATATACAATTATATTTAATATTGAAAAATCACCTGATCTCTTCTACAATACTAAGTATATGGTCATTTGGGTCAACTGATAAGTAAAAGTCTTGAAGTTGGCTTGGTGAAAATTATAAGAATAAAAAATGTAACTAATTTCGGTTCAGTAACCACAATTAAAATAAAAAAATGAAACACAAAAAAAAAATTACACCAATTTTTTCTAAGGATTATTTATTAAATTTATTTAAATTATTATTACTTATTAATTATATCATTAAATATTGATTAAAATAAATTACATAATTTGTTGGAATTACGTCCATTTGTCATGGAAATTTTTTGTGTGTGATGTGTGAAAACGAAAACATCACAACAAAAAAAAAAAAAAAAATAAAATTTAAAATAAAATTAAAAACAAATTTTGCAATGACTGATGATGATGACTCTACCTCTTTGTTACAGTTTCTAATATTACAAATAAATTAGTTTTTAAACTTGAATAAACCCAAAACAATCGTAACAAATTTACTAATTTCAACAGTATTACAAATCTTATATAGTATGGTTTTTAATTGAATTTTTAATCATAAAAAAACAGTTGTTCGATGACCAAGAAGTAATAAGTAGTACAGTAATTTGTTTATCAGAAAATTGACTAAGAAACAAACTTAGAACTTAAATTATAATAATAAATGATTAATTTATAAATGTAATTATTTTTGTTGCCAACCAAGCGAAAGAAATGTCTTTGCTTAGTATTATTTTAATCAAAATCATTGGAGTCTTCGACGCTTTCTCGAAACTTCATATGCGCGCAGGCGCAACTTCAGTAAGTAGTACGTGGATGGAACCGGGGTTCCGGGGATTCCTAAGCTTATCAGCGCTTTTGAAATACAAGCTACCTAGTTTTAATTTTGATTATTTTTTTTCCATTGGTTTTATGGTATTTTTCTTTTATTTTGTTTTGCGATTTGGCAGCTTCTGTTGCTATTCAGGTGAAATTTGCATTTTAGGCAAACAAAAAAAAAAAAAAAAATAAAAAAAGAAGTGAATATTTAATTTTAAATGAAACAACAACAAACATAAAGAAACCAGTTGATTGGTAGCAAAAAACCGATATGTTTAGCTTACTAAAAATAAAGCAAATGAATAAGACAATTAATTTGTCACAATTTGTCCGGTATAGAAAATAGAAATTAATTAAACAATAAATCGTTTCAAAAATAAATCAAAAACATGGATAACCGCCCTCTAGATTTGAGCACAGTTATTTCAAGTCTTCGACAACTGATAACCTATGATTTTGATTGCGTTTTTATTATTCCGCACATTTACCCAACAACAACATAAGTTTTTCGGAAATTGAAAGCGTCACGACACGAGCCATTCGATATTCGTTATAGTACCATACAATCAATTATCATATAAACAATCAATCAGAAACATTATGCAAGTAATGTTTTCGATTCTTTAATTGAAGAAATTTTACTATTGAAGATAAGAGTTTGCTCTCGTGTCGAAGCATACATAGTCCTATATATAGTAAAAAAATTTCTGACCTTGGTCAAGGACCAATAACAATGCCAAAACGAAACAAGAAGCATAGAACATTTTAAATAAAATATGATTATTCACGTTTTCACAATAAAGATATGATTTAAACAATATGCTTTTCATGCATACACACCTAAAGAAACTAAATATAAATTTCAAAGGACAAGAAAGTAAAATGATATATTCACAATATAATATACATATGCAAAAAGAAGGCTTCAAAATATCCAGTAATTTGTGTTTGAACAATAACATTATTTATGATTTGTAATGATCACCAGTTATATTACTATGAATTGTTGAGGAATTCGCTACATTATTCTAAGAAATATGTATGTTGAATAAATTCTTCCTCCGAACCATCATCTTCCGTATCAAATTCTGAAAAATGAAAAATGCCAGTTTTGCAAATCTTATTATCATCCTCAATAGTAACAGAAGAAGCTTATTATTAGGATTCAATCTTATCCATGCTTCATAATCAGCTTCCGTCAAGTTTCGCTTTCTTCATTGTCCATGTAGAATATTGAACAAATCCAGATTTTTTGTACCAATTTGGTATCTTGACGAGTGTATATCGTGTTTTAAAGATTGACTGTAGTTTGGGGGGAAATAATTTTAAAAAAGAAAACTTTAAACTTTATTTATAAAGTAAGTTTAACTAAGATAACTTATCTTTCTAGCTACCATAAAACAGACATGATCGATTCGTTTCCGTCATGCGTAACAAAAAATTATACTATGTAGTACTTTCTGAGTTCTGACTCCTCTAATTTTGATTTAAAATAAATAGTACCTATAGGTAAGCGCACCAACTCCGATACAAAAAAATTAATAAACAAATAAATGAAACAAATAAAATAATGAAATAATGATGGGTTATCAAAAGAGATATTATTATTATTATAAAAGTATAAAAACAAATAATTCAATTAACCTTTTTTCTGCGTTTATCATTAATAACAAAATATTGTATACTTTTATTTAAATTGTTTCACTTTTTCTGACTTTAATTGAGAATATTTTACAAAAGTAAAACACAAAAAAATTAACAAAATTCAGCAAATAATTTGAATGGAAATTCATTAATAATACATAATTTTAACCGCAGACGTGTTTTCATTTAAATTTCAACTATTTTTTATAATAATAGTCGGTAATTATAACGTGCAAAAATGTTTATTAATTTATTGAAATATTTCATTATTTTCATGTATTTTTTATGTATCAAAAAACAGTATTTAAAAACAAAACTGTAAAAGCAAACATGACGTTGTGATAAGCAATTTCTCATAGTAGGTAAATCTTAAATATCCCAGAAATACTCTCTCCTAGAGACTGAGAATCTCTTACCAGATGTAAATATTAACATTTATTATGTACATGATAATTTTGTATTCACTGAGACTACTCTTATTCATGTTTCATTTGTTTGATTTGCAATTGCTTTTGTATGATAACGGTTTGCCTATATACTTATGAGTATTACAGTTCATTGGCATTGAATAATTTTGCAGAATTTCCATAAAGTACAATAATAACAATAGCAACCAGTATTACACAAATGTGAGAACAAAAAATTCGAACTAGACTAAAGTCTACTAATAGAATGGGAAGAATCTATTGAATGAATAATTTGTGATTCATTCGATGTATTCGAACTCACACTTTGCTAAAACAACTGTTATTTACTCAAACATTGCATGTTAGCGTTGTTTTTCATACCCTTCATAAATAATGTGAATAGATCTTATCATTTTGTCTTAGTGTTTGATAAGCTTAAAATAAGATTAAATGAATCGATCTAAAATCTCTTAATTATCTCAATATATTCAAAAATTCTGCCAATCTTACCAATATGCCTCATGTAAACGACAGATAAACAAGTTTTTCCTTGTGGATTGTTTAAGGAAAACATATGAAACTTAACTTTTCAAAGACAATACCATATATGACATAATATTTTTAACATCGGAACAATATATTGTATAGTGCATAAATTATATAATATCAAGTAAACAACTCAATGCAACGAGCGGGCGAAAGGTACAGAAGCTTCGGTGGAATCGCTATTAACTATGTTAATAATGGGAGAATGGATACGTGCTTCTCTAGTTAATGTTTTTTTTATCTCATGGTTAAGGTTGTTCGACAATTGATTGATTTGTAAAATGCCACGGAAATACATAACGAAACCTTAAAAAAAAAGAGTAAAAACAAATTGAAAATGCTTCTAAAGTTCTCATATCCTAAGGTCTTCTGTAACCAAACAGTTTTAATAGATCGATTAATAAGAAAAATAAATAGTTTGAATTCAAACAATCTAAGGTTAAATAATAACAAATTTAGGACTCAAATGACCATGATTAGTTATGTGATTTTTCCACTTTATCAAACTATAAACATAAAAAATGTATTTTAACCTTGTTAATAGCTAATATTTATCCTGAACTTTAAAGTGCCTACTTATATATATGATGCTACCTAATCTCTATAATAATACAATAGTAAATCTTGAACATACATTGGAAATTATGGTATGCTATGAACTGTTTGTTAAAACATGGGCTTACCAAGGAGGAGGGAATATTAAGATATTCATCTACAGATTCCCCCTATGCCAAAAACTGTGTACGCCCATGTACTATAACAATAATATAACCATGATTTCTTATCAATACAAGATGCCATAACCATAAAAATGTCATAGAAAAATGCATTGAAATATAACACAAAGCTTATAAATCAAAATTGTAGAGAAAAAAAGATTATTTTTATAGTAAATTATAGCACTGAATTGTCATAAAAAAAACAAAGAGGGGTAAGAGCAAATACAAGTTGAATAGTCCATTTTGATTACGCTTAATTTCCGATTAAGTTGATTATAATAATCATCTATAATGATGGGAAATTACCACGCCTTATCGGTGATGACACTAGAGTTTATGGCAATTTGTTAGTACTAACTACAATATTATAAGTAGTGGTCTGATACATTGTTTGGCAATTGTTGTTTAAGAGAGGAGATAAGCTTATCATCAAATTATGGGATACCAACAGAATTTGCAGTTTAATCTCCAAAGAATGTCTCAGAGTAGTTGTAGTATGGAGGGTATACAATTACAGTAAGTTTAATTGAGCCTACTGCTTACTAGGTGATTAGTTCCCACCCTCAGCTTTCAAAGTAAGGGAGTCCTGAATTGAAAGTGCAAGTTTGAACAATAAAAATTCTTGGTTTCTTATCTTTAAAGCCATTTATCTAAGAATTGTGAATTATTTCTATTGAAAAAATGTATTAGTTAGTTTGACTACTTTGTTCCTTTGAACGAGATTAATGATGATGATTAAAGTGTAGATTAAATCTATGGCATTTATTATGCGAAATTTGTATTATGTATTGCTATAATATTATTATGGCAAACAGGTAGATACAATATTATAGCATGGCACAACCATAAAACTTTAAAATTATGTCAAGCTCTTGTTAATTTGGGATTAAAATAGTTTTTGACTTACCATATCTTTTAGTGATGGAGCGCATATTAAACCAAAATGAAAGGTTTCCATTATATAATCTTATGATATTCCAAGATTTTTGACTCTAATGGATATATAACTGAATCAACTGGGCCAAGCGGCAATTGTTTTTGAACTTGACCAACTCATTTACGATTTTGATTTCGATTTCATTATTTTCATTGTTTACTATTTAATATTAAACACCTGTAAAAATACGCGGAAAAATACTCTCAATTACAATTGGCAAAGCAAAGCTTGCAATTTTTTTTTTTGTATTCATCATTATTTTTTTAAATTTTATTTCGTTGCGGCTTTCTGTTGCTAGCGTGTTTTAATACAATTACGTTATCAATACCGATACCGGTAACATACTGTAACAGCAGTAACAGCAACAACACCAACAACTACAATATCCAATTTAGCACATAAATAGACTTAAGAGCCGCACTTAGTGTTCATGACAGGCTTTTATGGTAAACGTCAACATACGACAATTTTTTTTTTTTCTTTACAAGTATATAAAAAAAAATAATAAAATAATAAAAAATCAATGTATTAAATAAGAAAACAACTTAATTTGTAGAAATGCAAAACATGTGTTTACTGTTACAATTTCAATTCAGTGATAATTTCAAAAATAAATAAAAACATAAATTTAAAGGAAAAGAAGGAAAATTGTATAAAATTTCTTATTTATCACGAGATATTCATTATAGGCTGCAATATTACAACAAAGATTCCCTCTAGATACATGTATTATTATAATATTAGCAATTACATATTAAGACGATCTATTTGAATGAACAACAATCCACTTAACCGTTTTTAAGTCAGTTGTACAATTTTCTTCTTAGTTTGGAGATGAGTTTTGCTTTGAGCCTTCATTGCTCTATAGGGTACACATAGCTTGTAACTCCACGATCTACATGCCTTTGGTTTATAAACACAAGTACCATAACGCTGTCATTTTAATGCCTTCACCGTTAGTTAAGGCGGAACAAATTCATTGGGCTCCTGATCAAATGTGGAACCACAAAAAAATTCTTGACAAACTCTCCACAAAACTTGCTGCTGATTCATAGTATATTTGGGAAGATATTCTAATTCGTAGAACTTCTTTTTATGACTTTTAAATTACTGAAGTTCTCAACAAAAGTTCTCTATCAGACACTTCTTGTACGATAGAAATATGTATGCAAATCTCGGAGAAGACCATCCTGCGATAATAATTACTTCCATACATAGTATATATTTTATATTGACCTTAGGTCGTTGCAAGTACATAATAGCTACGAAATCTATTAAGATCCTTAAATCTAAGATATAATTTTGAACAAGTTTCAGTTTAGCATGTGCCTCAACTTCTAGTCAATAATAATGATAATCAAATTATTGTCATCTAATAAAAATAATAATTAAAAAATTTTGAATAAAAACCCATCCACTTCTGACGTACTACAAATTGATATTTTTGACAAATATAAGTAGCAAGCGATATGATGATACTACATATAAGCAGAACATCATAACAAGTGGCTTTATCTGAAAAAATTTGTTGCATCATTTACTATGTGATTGTTTATTTATTAAAATTATCGAATTTGAATTATATTTGGTATACCATATGTATGGAGTACTACTCTAGTTTGGTAATTGAACATATCCGGCATTCTAATTGACAAAACATACTTGTATTCTGATTGATTGTTGAAGTTAAGAATCTGACACTCAATATTAAATGATTTCAAAGCAAATCTATTATTTTTAGCTCCGGGATTTAGAAATAAGTACCTTCATTTTGATTTCTTTTCTCTATAGTTCTAATGAGAATTTTATTCACCACTCTTATATTTTCATTACATTATAATTTCTTATTTTTCATCATTACAGTTCCACAAACAATCCACTATGTCAACTATGTAATAAAGGAGTCCAGTCAAACACTATTTCCAAGCAACAACATTTGTCCTAATATACAATAACAGCGAATCGAATACCAATATCATCACTTGAAGTACCTCAAAACGTGTGCCACTAACCGTCAAAATGGCGTTCATACATTTACCTTGTTGTGAGTAACACCAATTTAACTATTACTTATACTAGTATATGTGCGTATGTATTTCTTAAGTCACCTTTGGGTTTGGCCTAAAGCCCATATCCATGACTCACATTCAATATTCACTTACATATAATGAATGTACTTATTTACGATTATAAATTGTGCTAATAAAAAAGTGAAACATTTGTAAATATTGGCAAATTGACCAAATTGAAAAAGAAACTTAACTGAACTGAACTGGTCAACAGAAAATTCCCGGTAACGCTAATTAATGTAACGCACAACTTAACTTAATGTAAAGAGAAATCGGAAATCCATTAAAACATGAGCTTAAACTGTAAATAAAAACAAAATTATTGCATTAAAAAAAACAAAAAAAAAAAAAAAACAAATAAACCAATTTTTTAAAAACAAACAACTTCGGCATGTGCTTCATTTTTGAATACAAAATTTATGCAAAAATTTAATTATCCAAAACAAATTGAATTGAATTTGGGCTGAAAAACAACAAAATAATATTTAAATCCCGAATTTTGCTAATTAAATTTACACAAGTTGAATATAATTTATCGGAGGCGTGTGACTGACTTTAAACATTTAGCACAAGTCAAAAAACCAATAAAACTTCAAGCGTCACGATCTTTTTAATTGTTCAAGTAACAGAACAATAAGGAATCCCATTGGCAGTTTAAACTTTTATTCTATTGATAAGTTCCAAAACTTGTATTACATGGTATTTGAAAACAATAAGGGGAAACCCAATAATATGGTATGAATGGGGAAATCGATTTGTTTCTTTGGATAGCCTTTCAAAAGCTTAAGACAACATGCATCATTTTAAGTTAAAAAATCGGATGATTTCCAGAAAATTCAATCTAAACTGATGTAATAATGCCAAGCACTAATAAACGAGCTAGGAAACCGAAACAAGGTTACTATGTAACTGGCATGGAAAGAGAATACAAGACTGAAATTTTAATTCTAAAATTATTGTAAACAAGGTTGTAACCCCAATTGAAATACAATATTATTATTTCGTTGCATTTCTTGATTTCTCTATGCTTATAATACATTAATAATTGTTTCTGCTCTACTCTCTCCTATCTCCTACCTATCTAGGTGACATACCAAAACGTATCAATATTGCTGTCATGATGTTCATGTTATGCTTTGTCAGTTACATGATGCGTGTTAATCTCTCAATTAACATTATTGCCATGGTAGCACCTTCAAATACTAATACAACTGTGGTACTACCGGATGTAAGTATCAAGTATGATCTTACTAATAATTAATACTAATAATATCTTTAATTTTATATTATAGTACGGTCCACGTTATGATTGGTCACAGCAGGATCAAGCTTTACTGCTTGGAGCTTACTTCTATGGTTATCTGTTTACTTCATTGATTGGTGGTACAATGGCCGAGAGATTTGGTGGACGTTCTGTTGCCGGTTATACTACCCTGGTATCTTGTATTTTGACTGCTTTTACACCTTTAGTAGCTTCGTGGGGTAAATGGCCCATGTTTGTTAATCGTTTTCTAATCGGATTCTTTGGTGTAAGTACTATATTACAATAGAATTATGAGATAAAGTCATCTAAATATGATTTTTGCAGGGTGTTGTCTATCCATCTTGCCATAATCTTGTTTCGAAATGGGCACCACCTGATGAACGTGGTAAATTTATTGCTTCTTTAATGGGTGGTACTTTTGGTACTGTGGTTACCTTCCCATTGATGGGTGTCATTATTGAAGCATGGGGTTGGCAATGGGCCTTTTATTCTTGCTCCATCTTTGTGTTCTTCATAGTGGCACTTTGGTTGTATTTGGTTGCCGATACACCAGCAAAACATAGCACAATTAAAACCATGGAAAAGGAGTATATTGAGTCTAGTCAGGGTGATACACTAAGCGAGAAAAAGGTGTGTATATCAATGACTATGAGTTGGGTTGTTTACTTAAAGTTTATATTATTTTTCAGCGCTTCCCTCCTTACAAGAGTCTTTTGCTTTCGTTGCCCTTCCTATCACTTGTGGTTCTTCATTTTGGCAGCATGTGGGGTCTGTTCTTCTTGATTACAGCTACACCGAAGTTCCTAAGTGAAGTGCTCGGTTTCAATTTGGCCCAGGCTGGTTTTCTTTCAAGTTTGCCACATTTGGCTCGCTTGGTATGTGCCTTCCTCTTTGGTTCCTTGGCTGATTGGATTCGTCACAAACGTTGGATATCCGTGACAATGATGCGTAAAACATTCTGCGTACCTTGTAAGTTTCATAGCTTGTGGTTTATTAGGATTTTACTACAATATTTAATGATCCATAGCGCACATTATTCCTGGCATTCTGATATTGGTGCTGGCCTTCTTTGGTCGTGATCCGTATATCTGTGTCGCCATTATGACTTTGTCTTTGGGTTCTAATGGTTCCGCCACTGTAACCAACTTGGCAAATTCACAGGATCTTGCACCAAACTATGCAGGCACACTGTATGGTATTATTAATTGTATTGGCACCATGCCAGGATTTTTCGCCCCCATGATTGTGGGAGAATTTACTAAGAATGAGGTTAGATATATTGGCTCATAACGAAGTAAAGATAATAATTGTAAATATTTTTTCTATTCAACAGAATACCATTGAACAATGGTTCTATGTCTTCCTAATTGGTGGTGCTGCTTACATTATACCAGCCCTAATCTTTTGGGTCTTTGGTTCAGGTGAAACACAAAAATGGAATGAGATGAAATCTTCTAAGGACGACGGTTCCAAAGAGTAATAAACGTCACTTGTGTATTGTATTTTGTTGTATTTCGTAGAAGTATTAGGATAGTATAGGAAAGGATATACAGGCCACTCGCACAGACAGCGAGTTCAACCAGAAGCCTTAACGGCCCATTGTGATGGATGCCTGAAAAGTATCGTAGAAGTATTAAAATCAAATAAAACATAAAAGCATCGTGTATATGTAGATTAATTTGGTCCGGTCTGTGATCAACTGCAGTCCTATAAGTATTTATTTGTATTTTGTGTTTATATACATACATAATTTTTTTTATAAATATCAAATAGTCTTATATGTATAATATAATATTGTAGTTTAAAATGATATAAATAAATTTAGAGAAATATTTTATTTTTAGTAGCAAAATAAACTTTTCTTTGTTATTTTTGTTTGTACGTTTGGGACGTTGGAATGGTGCTTAAAAGTTTCCAAAAATGCATTCAAAAAACAACTATAAGAAAATTTTAAAGATTGTGTTTGGAAACAAGAGAGAATGGACTTTGGAGTTTCTCCAGAACAATATTATAATAATATGCTCTGTGGTAAATGACCACAAAACCCCAATTACTCAGGACCATTGAGAAATTGCCCAGTTTCTTTTAAACTCAGATATATGCAGTACCTTTCACGATGTAACTATAATGAAGCTACTTATAAAATTACTTGATCCCAGGAAATACAATCCAAACTAATAAGAGAAGGTTTAGAGCTGCGAAACAAGCTAAGACTACGAAAAAAGTTAACCATTATATGGGTTCAAATTCACACTACAATATTTCATAACGAGAAAAGCAGATGAACTGGCGAGGAAAGGGTGACTGTAGTTGCATTAGTTTTTATGTTTGGGACTATCAACGCTATCTGATCAGCTATGGTGATAAACCATTGAATTTGAAGGATGGATATCGTTATATTATATATCGCCGGGAATAACATGGGGATTGAATGCGAGACTTGATGATCTCGATTATGTCGATGATATCTACCTAATGACACACACTTTCGCCGGCATGTCAAAGAAATTAACGCTGGTGCAAGAAACAGCAGAGAAAGTATGCCTCAAAATAAAAATCAGCAAAACGAAGGTAATGCGTGTGAATACCACCTGCACGCTAAAATTCCGAATCGACAGCATAGAACTCGAAGAAGTTGACTCTTTTGTTATCTTAGTGCATAATATCTGCCAACGGAGGATCAAGTGCGGTTGTCAACCGCATAAAAAAAGCAAAACAAGCTTTCGGCACCGTCAAAGCAGTCTGGAATACCTCAATTATAACACGACCCTCAAAATTAAAAATATTCAACTCAAATGTCAAAACCACTCTACTCTATAGCTGCGAAACCTGGAATCTATCATCTTCGGATATTCAAGCCATACAGGTCTTTACAAACCGTTGCCTCCGCACATCCTTCGCATCTTCTGGCCTGATACCATATCAAACTCCAATCTGTGGGTCAGAACAACCAAACACCAATGCGAGTGGAAATAACAAGAAATGGGGCTGGCTTGGTCTTGTTTTAAGGAGAGCATCAAACGACATCACCCGTTGTACAATCGACTGGAACCCGCAAGGAAGCCGGCGAAGAGGCAGACCCGCGCAGACCTGGAGGAGAAACATGGTAGCAGACGTGATAAAGGCCAACAGAAGCTGGAGTGAATTCAAGATGTTGGCGCTTGACAGTAACGAATGGAGGAAACTTTTTGTGGCCCTTTGCCCCTCCGTGGAACCATAGGACTTTATATATATCGTTATATTCATTATGCACATTTGTGAGTAATTCAATAAGCCTACAGTTGCAGAAATTAAATATGCAGTTTCAGATGGACATTTATTATTCTTCTCTAAATACTGGCAAATGGATTAAATATGTGAGAAGCATTGAATGAAAATTTCTTAGAACATTATCTTAATAAAGCAGACAAGAGACACAGTGTGATTCCAGTGAATTTTGCCTTTAAGAATTATCGTTGGGAAGTTGTTGTCGTTTGAGTATCATATCCCGAATGTAAACAAAACAAAGACGGTCACCTAAAAGGTGAATTAACTTTGTCTTAGTTTATTCCATTTAAATAAATTGTTACTTGTTCTATAGATTATTTGTCAAACCGCACGCATTTCAGATATGCAGATTATTGAACAAATTTAACTTCTTTGAATAAAACGTTTTCAAATCAAAGATATCCGATAGATCAGTGATTGTTGATATAACCATTAGGCCTTAAATTCATTAATAGATTCAATCATTTTTTTAAATTATATTTTAAATATACCAAAATGGTACTTATTATAATTGATAATAATAATTATATTGATTTATTTATTTTCTATTTTAAGAATAAGTCACTGGTACTATGGCCTTCGGCTTATTATATACTATTACTGTGTGTACGTAGAGGAAATTGTTAGTATGAGGAGTGGAAATTAAAAGTAATTACACATTTAAGTTCTTTTATAAGTATTACAGGTATATAAGCACACACATACATATATGGATAAATGAATAGTAATTAGGGTATTTTAATTTGGTGGGACATTTGGACTCCTCAACAAAGAACATCACTATAGTGAAGTGATTGACCAGTGCCAACGACTTCGTTGTGGATGAGTCTGAATCTACATCCCCTCATCCTATAGCAAATACGTCTCTGTAGTGAAGTGATTCACCGGTTGCAACTTCGTTATGAAGGAATTCCACAGTATATTTTAATTTGTTGCTAATGTTTTTCTTTTTGTGGGGTCGTTAGTTGATTATCATTATTTTCCATTATCTGTTTTGAATTAAAAATGACATGCTTAGTACAAACGAATACAAGCAGTATGGCATTACTTTTGTGCCAAATAACACTTGGCAGCACTGCACAATTTCAAACAAAAAATAGAACATGGCAGCATTGATGCGCGAACAGCTGATCAAAGAAGTAAAGTAAACCACCCCCCGACCCGGCGTTTACTTTCTGTAATAACTTGTGGTCGACGCGATTCGTTGTGATAGTACTACTTTCTTCGAGTCAATTTTAAACAATTTTACTTACAATTTCTTTATAAATTTCACTTGTTAGACGCGCCCTAACCGAAAAGCAAACATGATTGAAGTCGAAGCCATTCAAATAATTGCCGAATCTCTGAGACAACAGGTGATTTTACATAGATTTTGTTTTTACTCTATAAAAATTTTACAAAATGATCACAAAAATTTTAAGAATATACATATATGTATGTATATGCATATGAACAAATGCGTGTGTTGGGATTTTTGTGTTTGTCTTATCTGGTTTTATTGTACTACAAAGTACAATTTATTTGTCCGTTGCAAGTGTTTTAGGTGATTTTGAGTTGTTGAGTTGTTTCAATACTATATAGTATATGGAATTATATTGTGTATTTGTAGTTAGTTTGGTCAATAAAAATATTGGCATTGTATATTATAAGTATTATAAGATAGTCGTGGATTTTGATAAAGCACCATATAACATCAGCCAAAACAAAGGTTAGCACACAACAAAATATGTAAGTATAGTATGTATGGTTTTTAATCACTTGATGCCACAACCACGCCAACAGCGATTAAAATCAATAAACAAATACACACATTTATTGAAAAAATACTAAAAAAACAAGAACATTAGATAGAGATTATTTGTGTCATAAATACTAAGAGTATGAACTATTAACCTAATTTATTGTCTTATGATATGATTTACAGGGTGTCGAATATGTTTTTGGTATCATTGGTATACCAGTCATTGAACTGTCGATGGCCCTGCAGGCTGCTGGACTCAAGTACATAGGCATGCGCAATGAGCAGGCAGCATGCTATGCAGCCCAGGCAATTGGCTATTTGACTGGAAAGCCAGGAGTTTGTTTAGTGGTCTCTGGTCCAGGATTACTTCATGTGACAGGTACTCTCATAAACCTGATCAAGAAAATAAATCGGAAGTACTTATTAATGTTTCTATTTGATGATTCCTAGGTGGCATGGCTAATGCGCAAATCAATTGCTGGCCATTGCTTGTCATTGGTGGTGCTACTAATCAAGATCACGAGGGTATTGGTGGCTTCCAGGAGTGTCCACAAGTTGAACTTTCGCGCCCTTATTGCAAATATGCAGCAAGGCCAGCCACTGCAGCACTGATTCCTCTACATGTGGAAAAGGCCGTACGTTATGCCACGTATGGACGTCCTGGCGTTGCCTATTTGGATTTCCCTGGCAACATTTTGCAATCACGTGCACGAGTTGAAAGCATTTACAATGCTCTGTCCCATCCAGCACCACCACTTGTGTATCCACCACACGATGAGGTCTTGCGTGCAGCTCAATTGCTGCGCTCAGCTAAGCGACCATTGTTGATTATTGGCAAAGGTGCTGCATATGCTCATGCAGAGAATACCTTGCGTCACTTAATTGAAAACACAAATTTGCCATTTTTACCAACTCCTATGGGAAAGGGCGTTGTCTCCGACAAGGCACCACAGTGTGTTTCTTCTGCACGCACATTGGCCTTGCAGAAAGCTGATGTTGTGTTGCTTTTGGGTGCCCGCCTCAATTGGATCTTGCATTTTGGTCGGGCGCCACGTTTTGACAACGAAGTTAAATTCATACAAGTAGACATAAATGCTGAGGAACTGCACAATTCAGTGGTGGCCAAAATAGCTGTCCAAGCTGATGTTAGGCCATTCATTGAACAGCTGTTTGAAGACATGAATGCTGTTAATTTCCGTTTTAGCAATGAGAAAGACTGGTGGCAAGTACTGAATGCCAAATGCAAACAGAATCGTGAGGTAGTAGAGCAGTTGTCATTGAACACGAGTTCCCCGTTGAATTATTATACCGTGTTTCATCACTTGCGTCAGTTAATACCAGAGGACACAGTTATTGTGAGTGAGGGTGCCAATACAATGGATATTGGTCGTTCAATGTTATTTAATACATTGCCACGTCATCGTTTGGATGCTGGTACTTTTGGTACAATGGGTGTGGGTCCTGGTTTTGCTGTAGCTGCAGCACTCTTCTGCCGTGATCGTCATCCTGGCAAGCGTGTACTTTGCGTTGAAGGGGACAGTGCATTTGGTTTCTCTGGCATGGAAATCGAAACTTTAGTACGCTATAAATTGCCTGTGACCATTGTCATAGTGAATAATAATGGCATTTATGGAGGTTTCGATAAGGATACATTTGAAGCTATACGCAGTGAGGGCGATTTGTCACAAGTGTAAGTCAATAGTGAACTCTAAATTTGCTTATATTGTAATTTGTTCTATGAACAGGACTCCACCTTCTGCACTCGGTGTTCAAGTGCGTTATGAGCGCATGATGGAAATGTTTGGTTTAAAAGGTCACTTCTGCACTGAGATCAGCCAATTGCAAACAGCTATCAAAGAAGCCAACATGCTAACGGATAAGCCAACCATAATTAATGTTGCAATAAGTCCTTCATCTGATCGTAAAGCGCAATCCTTTAATTGGTTAACCGAGTCAAAGCTGTAAACTCTCCCTCGCTGTCAATGCACTTCAATCAAATTTTTATACCAGTTCAGTTTCTATTTAGGTTACTAAGCACAAAGTGAGACATTCCTTAATTTTGTTTTTACATTCTATAATCCTTGTAAGGATTATCTCATTTTTTGATTATATACAAAGATTTATTTAAATTTTATTTCTTTTTTATTTTCTTATTTTTTAGGTTATGTTTTTATATATGTGGAAATTTGGTTTTGTCCTTTATTATGGAACTTTTGGCTTAAGCATAATTTTTATAATTAAGTAAATTAAAAGTGTCGTCATTTGTATATATACTTATATAAACAAAACACAACAAAAAAACAGAAAAAATATTCAATTGTTTTGTCGTTTAAGTTCTTCCTCAAGACCAAGATAATCCAGAAACCAAATGAAATCCACAACATGACCTTTATGAAGGAATGGTAATTTTGGACACAATTCAAAGGCAATATTAATGGGCGCAATATCGGGTACATTATCGGCACGCATATTAAAGAATTTGAGAAAATCTTGTACTTCGACTTCTTGATTGTTGCTGCCATGACGTAGAACCTTTAGAATATCTTCAATCAACTCCAAACTGAAGGGCAAACGACAACCACGTAGAGTGGAACGCACTTGAGCCTCCGTTATATAAGGTTTATGCGCTGGATTAATGTGTTCCAGATGTTCGATTAGCTCATCCATATTATTCCAAAGAGCACGTTTCAATTCTAATTGAGCTGCAGCGCGAACAGTCTCACGATCGCATGAAGGCGGTGCTTGTTGTTCAGCAGAGAAATAACGACATATAGTCAGGATTTCATGATTGATTAATGAATTGCTCATGAATTTGTTTAAAGCTCCACGCAAAGTAGCATATGAGATGGTAGTAGAATCACCCAAATCAGCACCAGGCTTACAATGTAATACAAACTCCTTGTAACAAGGACGTAATGCATTACGTACACGTTCCATAATGCCACGCACATTTGCCACATGAAACTGAAAAATAGATACAAACAGAATAAGAAGAAATATGCAGTTAAAGAGACACAGGAAAAGCCCACCTCATCCGGATGATGTTCCATGTAGAGTAGCGTAAATTCATCCGCTGACACCACATGGAACACATGATCCTTTAAGCATATCGTGGCTCCAATATAGAAATCATTTGGTTTATAATACTTTGGTCGATTGGAACTGAAACGATCTTGTCCCGGTACAGGAACACGTGAGCGTTTCAAAAAGTCACCACCCACAAATCCTGAGTTACGTGCTGCTGCCTCATAGATTTGTATAGTATCATCAGCCAAATAATATGATATAACGAAATTCCTTTCACAATTCTCACGAATGGGCGAATGTAGTTTGGCACCAAATCGCAAAATGCAACCATCATATTTCATAATCTTATTAAAGTCTGCTTGTGGTGCTTTGGGCTCAACAGAAATGCAATTTCCTTCGGAGTCTTCATGGCTGCCCCAACCATTGTACGGTGGCAAAATACGTTTACCCTTGGCATAATGACGTTCATCCGAAGTATCTGGTATGGGTGCCGGATTGAATTCCTTCATAGCATATTTCTCACGATAATAATTTTTCGTAAACCCATCGCAACTAGTCAGCACCACTTTGCGTCCGAAGACATTAAGAACAGCACCAATGCGTAGATCTTTATCTGTATAATAGTTTAAATCTTTCTTGCCAGTATTCAAAGAATCTGTAACATAACGAACATCACGCATATTGTTGCCCAGAACATTAAGTAATGTTTGAGATGCTTGCTCACCAGGTAAAGCGAGACCTGAGAATTCCTAGAAAACACAGCAAGCAAAGTATTATAAGAATATGTCTAGTTATGTTAAGTCCTATACTTTTGGTAGTTTATCACGCTTCAAAAATGTTGCAGAACCCTCGCGTCCTGAATTCCGTGGAAACTTTTCCTTAATATCGATTGTATCATCAGCTAGGTAATAGCAAATTTCTAATTTTCTGACATCTCCATACTCAGATCGATCATTCCAATAACCCTGGAATTTCAAGACCTTACGATCGTATTCCAGAAATTGAGCAAATGCATGTTTACGTGGAGGAGCACTAGGAGGTGGCTTCTTCATGGTTAAACGTTTGCGAAATTCTGTTGTAGGATCTCTGTAGTAATCAGGGAAATTAACAACCATGATTTTTTATTGTCTAGTGTACTTACTTTGGTTCTTCGAGAGGTGCTGGTACCCAAATACCACCACGAGTCAGGAATTGCCGAGTAAATGTATCACAACCCGTTATATGATAACTTCGATCGAATATCTTTATATCTTGATCCACATTCAAATCGAACAGTGAAAGAAATTCATGACCATTTGCTTTACCATTGCTTGGTATGCGTTGCCGATGTACCAGGCAACCTTGTGGTATACCGGAATTCTCAACTTTAGGCTCAGTCACTTGCATGGTCCCATCTTCTAAATAGAAATAAATTTTGACCTTACGCACTTGATAGGGTGCATGATAGATTTCTTGAAGAGGCTCTTTGAAATGAGCATAGAAACAAAGTACTTGTTTATCATAGGCTAACCAAGGTGGCAGCTTAGAATGGTTCCTAGTATTATACAAAGTTGTATATTGAGTTGGTCTTACTGGACAATTGGGATCATAGAGCATGCCATTGGGTTCTACAAGTTCAGGTGCACGACGATCATTCAACATATGCAGACCTTGATAATGCATAAGTGATTGTGGACGTGGATGACGGGTTTTGGTAACCTATGATTTCATAGATGTAACGCACATAATATTTTCTAAGATTTAAGTCTACTTACATCACGAAATTGCCCACCTGGCAGTAATGGCATTCCTGGTATTCGCAACATTATAACAAACAAAGAATTTTTGACCACTTATGGAAATTTTGATAACTTGAAATTTTTTTATTAATCTTTTCCGATTTAAACTAAAATTTTGAATGCGTTCACTAGAATTTTGGAACACGTAAAACCAAAAAAATTATGCTATTTGTTTCTTCATGGAAAATACAATAAAATCTAAGTGAGCTTTGTTTCTTATTTTTCTCTTGTAACTAGAAATTTTCAAAATTTTTCTTTAATGCCATGTAAATGGAACAAATAACAACAATGAACTATGGTAATGGTCGCTAACCATTGGGCTGGGCTTTGGATTTATCAACAGTGTCTTCGTTGTTGCTACGGAGTTCATTCACTTGTTTTGCATGTTGGAATTGTTGTCGTAGCTCCGTTGTGTAAGGGTATTTTATTCAGTAACCAAATGGATTCAGTTCTTTAGTTCAAGGTAAATGTGGTAAATGGTTGACATGCCAATGGGCCAATGGGCAAATAAGAGTCGGGATTATGGGGGACCTTGTTTTGATTAAAGGAATTTGGATTTACACAATTTTTAGATTCTGATCTTTAGCATTTTTCATTCCAAATATGGAGAAGATTCTTAATGAGGTTAAGAAGTTCATATATCCTTGTCTGTTATGTTTGTTAGTTATGATATTAAAAAACATTATTTAAAACTTTTTATTTATTATATTAATGGACATTTATTCGAACAATAGTATAAGTATGAAGGTATATTATCTGAGTATAGAATATTATTTGCTTTCATTTTTATAATTGTGGCTGTCTTTCACAACCGTCCATCTTTGAAATAACATCAACTGTAACTAACTCATTCAACTTTTATTACAAACACATAATATAGTTGTTATACTATCTGTTGTCATGGTTGCCTGTGGTGTGCTGTCTACTAAGTATGACGTTGCCAGATAATAATACCTGTGATTCTACTTGTGCTTTGAAACACTAACAATTTCTAGATTAACATACACATATACATATAAAGTGAAAAGTTATATTTTTTCATGTTTAACTATGTGAGAAATGGAAATTCAGCTGTAGTATATTATATCTGATGTATAGTAACATTGAAAACTTTAGTAATAAGATAGGATATTATTTTTGTCTTGTTTGACTAGTATGTATGTGAAATATGGAAATTTAACTGTTTAATCAAACTGATCTGTTTATGAATTGAAAACTTCTTAGATTTAAACCTGTAGTGATAAGTTTTAGTAGTAGTTCTAGGATATTATTTTTTGTTTGTTTGGCTATGTGTGCAAGATAGAAATTCAGTTTTATATATTATAATATCTGATCATACATACACATTGAAAGCTTCTTAAATCTAAGCCTTTAGTTATATATTTTAATATTATTAGGATAATATTTTTTGGACTTGTAGGGCAATAGTTTCTTAACTCATTCAAGTCTAAAAGTATTTAACAAAAATACGCGTTGCACATCAATTGTTTAAGCACTCCTCATCATATGACACATTTAGTCGTCACAAATTGACCATTCGACTTGATAGTATTTCCTTTGATTGACACAAATCCAACGTAATGCACAGCGATGGGTACAAAAATAGCAACTAAAAAGTTGCTTGGAACTGCTGCCGAGTCTGCAATGAAAAGATAAAATATAATATACATAATACTCGTATAATCATCAAACATTTCTATTGCAACTCACCGTTTGACTACCATAAAATAGTAAGAAGTATAAAGTGGATTTGAACAATATGTTGCATTACAACGTGCTATGGCACCATTATTGAGATGTGCACTCATGTAGGGTTCCGGTAGCGATTGATGTAATGCCGTGTATTCATACATTGGTATAGACCGATTGAGATATTGTAAAGCATGCAGACAATCATCATATAGGGATACCTGATTCTCAGCAGATGGTATAGGGAAAATTTTACGAGTACCAATAGGCAAGAGAAGTCGTGTATGAGTTTCCTGCTCCTCAACCCAAAAGAGTTTTGAATACACGATAATCCTTTCAAATAAAATTGGTATTTCAATCAAGAACTTTTTTTACTAAGTATATTTTCTACTCACATTGGAGATCGATTTTGGCGAGCATCATAGAAATTCTGATAGAAACGTTCATAGCACATCGGTATGTGAGTTATTAATGTGTTGTGAAAGATTCGCACATGATTCATAAACTTACAGAGAGCAGCGGGTAAATATATGAGTGAACAACCTGTTGGTTTAAAGAAAGAAAGACATAGATAAGAAAATAAAGAATGATATAATATTTGATTGAAGGGAAATGAGTGAAAATATATTTACGGTCAGCAGCAAGCGATTGTAATGCTGGCATATTTGAAATGCGCTCCGGAATATGCCAAAGGCGCTCATTATCGCTCACATTCAACTCATTGAGTCGTATACATTCACTCAGCTGTACGGGCAAACGATCAAGTCGATTTTTAGAGACATTCAATTGTTCCAGACGACGAAGATTACCAAATTCTAATCAAAATTAAAAGGCAATAATATCACTTATACTTTTGTATGTGAGTAAATTTATGTTTACCTAATGGCAAGTGTGTTAAATGATTACCGCTTACATTCAACTGCTGTAATCTCAACATCAAGCCAATGGTTATGGGTAATTCTCTGAGTTCATTATTGGAGACATCGAGAAATTCAAGATTTTCCAACATATAAATGTCCTCGGGCAGTTCATAGATATTATTGCCGGCAAGATGTATATACTTAAGTGTTGTTATATTGAGCAGCCAATTTGGAATTACAGAAATATAATTCTCCTTGAGATAGACCTCTTCGAGATCCTCATAGAGAAAGAGATCCATGGGAACATCTTTGAAGTTTAAATAACTCCAATGGAGAATAGTTCGATTCATTTTGCGTCCTTTTTCCTTTTTTCGTTTTCTTAAATATTTATGAGAATGTTATTTGTTTGCTGTTTTTTTTTTTTTTTTTGTTTTAAATATATAAATACAAATACATAAATATAAAATAATCTTAATAAATTGAAACACTTTAATTATTACACAATATCTCAATCACATTCACTGTTGTGGTTTTTGGTATTTGTTCTCTTTTTGCTTGATTTAATTGATACAGCTGATGATGATTTGCTTTGATTTTCCTTTATATGTATTGTATATACTATATAAATAAATGTATGTATAATTTGTACGATTTTTTTCTTGTGGTTTTTTCTTCAATAGAACATTTCTTTTTTTTATTATTTATTTTATTTAATTTACGCGCGGCGTTTACTCGGTCATGATCAAGTCTTAAATGCGACAATTTCAATCAAAATAAACTAAGAATTTATACTCAAAAATCTTGTTCTTAAATTGAAGAATTTCTTGAAAATTTTGTATCAATCTTTTCTCTACTCTAACACTATTAACCCATTTATATATTTGCGCTAAATACTTTCGCTCTTTTTTTCTTACATTTGTTTGTTCATTTGCCAAGTTTTTCGTATGTTTTTTCCTTTTAGTTTTGTTTAGTAAACAAATCCGTTTGGTTTTATTTATTTTTTGTAAATTTATTTTTAAACAATTTGTATATTTTTGAGTATTTTTCTTGTGACGTATACACAATATTTCCGTGTTATATTTTCATATTTCAAATACACAATGAATTTGTGTTTCAAAAAGCAGTGCACAAAAGTATGCAGTGAATATTATATGCATTTCTATACTGCCAGCCCACTCTCATTGCCCACTCAGTCTCTCATCGCCCACTCTTTTACGGCCGCTCTTCCCTTTGCCACTCTCTTGAGTACATCTCTCTTTATGGGAGCCTTACCATTGGCATTGAAATTGTGCAGTTTGATGTTGTTTCTGCTCTTGTGCAGTTTGATGTTGTTTCTGCTCTTGTGCTTTCATTGATTGCACCAACAACAACAACTACGCAAATGACAGCAATATGAGCTTCAGTAGCAAAACAGCAACAGCAACAGCAGCAGGTAGTTGAGTTTCTTGCTTTTATTGTTTTTGTTTCTGTTGCATGTCAAGGTCGCTGCGCAACGAGGGCTGGAAAAATGAATAGTAAGAGCTTTCAAAGCATGAGCTTTCGTTTGATTGTTGTAATAGAACAAAAAGCACAACTGCATCATCATTTCATTGGGGTTGAGAAAAAGCTCGAAAATATTTGATATAAATTATATGCAATTTTTTCAATTAATAATAAAAATTCACTGATTGAGTTCAAGAAAATTTACAAATTGTTTTATATTTGTAATCTGCAAACATGAACACCTGATTTAAATGACAATGTTAAGGATTCACATGTATGTAAATGGATAAATTTATATGATATGGCAAATCATATGCGAATAGAAGCTTTCGGTGTGTCACTCATCTGGAATGTAAAATCAAAGAACCAAAGTGTTTTGCCTTTCCGCAGATGAAGATATACCCAAAGTGAAAAACAGTGATGAAGTGGGAAATCTCAAGATTTTCTGGAACAAAGGCGGTTGGTGAAAAGTCTGGTAAATGTTAAGTCGAAATATATTTCTTTGCAATTTTCAGTAGCAAAACAGCAACTGCAACAGCAGCAGGTAGTTGTGTTTATTGCTTTTATTGTTTTTGTAGCTGTTGCATGTCAAGGACGCTGCGCAACGAGGGCTGCAAAAAATGAATAGTAAGAGCTTTCACTGCATGAACTTTCGTTTGATTGTTATAATAGAACAAAAAGCACAACTGCATCATCATTTCATTGGGCTTGAGAAAAAGCGCGAAAATATTTGATTTAAATTGTGTGTTAACTCACTAGTTTCCTCGTGATTGGAGTCAGGAAAACTTTATAAATCATTTTCTATGTGATCACCGAAATGAATACATTTACATATATGATATGGAAAATCATATGCGAATAGAAGCTTTCGGTGTATCATGTGGGATGTAAAATCGAATATACAAAAAAGTTTTGCCAATCCGCCGATGAAGATATAACAAAAGTGGGCAACAGAGAACAAGTGGAATAGCTAAAGGCTTTCTGGAACAACGGAGTCTGATGATCGTCTAATAAATGTTAAGAAATATAATGTTTTTGTTTTATGTTAATTTGAAATGCCGGGTGTGCTGCTAAAAACAAACAAAGAAAAATCAATTTTTCATCCCAAAAATAAACAAAATCTAAATCCACAAAATCGTAACATGATTGATATGATCCTCCAGTATTGAGTAGTGTTCCATAATGTGCCTGACAATTTTGTGCATGTCTCAGTGAATGATTGAAATTCTGAAGTACCATGACCTACAGTCATTCACAACAGTTTAGGTTGAAACTTCTGAAGAACTTCCAAATTAGTGTTGAATGCAGTGCCTCGTAGTCTTCGGTATGGACTTATTCAGGAACAGCTTGTTAAGTAGGTTCACCTTTGAATACAAATTAACTTTAACTTATCCATCCTTTCTTTTTTGCTTTGTATAGCAGGTACAGCACATTGATTCGTGTATTTAGGCTTATCAAAAAGAAATATTATTAAAATCCATTTACTGTCTTGTCTTTCTGAAAACATCTTCACACTCATATTATTTATCCTTTTACTCATACATATAGTTCTACAGAGTAGAAGAAAAGTTGTATAACACAGTAGCACCAGGACCAACATATGTAACACAAAACCGAGTCTTCCTCAAAACAATTACCATTTCTTATATATTTTTATGTTTAAATTTCACTTTATTTACTCATCAAAAACAATTTATTGAAGATAATTTCACCAAAAACCGCCACCACCATATCCGTAGCCGAAACCACCACCAAAACCGCCATATCCATGTCCATGATGATGATGATGTCCATGATGGTGATGATGTCCATGATGGTGATGATGTCCGTGTCCATGTACTGGAACAACAATAATTTTTTTGGCAAACCACGGTTTTGGAGCACCTTCGACAGCATTAAATTGACATATTCCCAACCAAAACAGGCAGCAGAAGCTAAGCAGCAACTTTGTTGTAAAAAAATTTAGAACTTGCATTTTGTGACAGATTAATGTTCACTATTTGAGAATCCGAATTGAGAAGCTTTATTTATAGTGTTTTTGTTTTGGAAGACTATGAATGAGTGTGAGAAATTGTTGTCAAATGACTTGCAAAAAAAAAAAAAATAGAAATTAGTTTGAAGTGTTAACTTTTATATTTGATGTAATTTATTTTGGTAGACTGGGAAATTTAGTGAATTAAGAAAACTTAGAGAATGTATAGAGAAAGAAAGAGAAAGAGTTGAATGCTTATACGAGTAACAAACCCATAAATCAAATAAATAAACAAAAATTGTATTTATTATCAATCTCACTTTATTCATTCTTTAGGGGGATTTCCCTTAGTTACAAATATTTTTGCTAAGTCAATGCGGCACCATTTCAATTGAGGTAAACCACCTTCTGGATTTCAGTACAATAAATTACTATTTATTTAGATATATTTATCTTATTAAAGCTCAAAATTCTGATAATAAAAAACAAATATCACAAAACCTGATGCGGAAATTTTTCGAAAAATCATCAACGCTCCAAGCATCATCCATCATGTACTCATCAAAGTGTTTCTGTCACATTTATGGTCAATCGTTTGAAATTTCCATCACTAACAAAAGTCCATCGTACACATCGTATCACCATCTGAGCCTCATCAAATGGTTTCTCTCACATTTATGGTCAAACGTTTGAAATTTTCATCGCTAAGAAATGACCATTTATAGCCCAAAATTTGTGAAACTTCACGCTCGACTGCTTCATACGAACGTGATGCACGACTTAACCAAATAAAGAACTCATTGGACCACTCGGGATGCCTAGGCCAATCACAGCGTATGATAACAGCGAATCGACGTATATATAAGTGACGGAGATTCTTAGCAGTGTGTGCCAGTAAGAGAACTGTGCCTGTAGATATACGTTCACGGACAATCTGCAAATGATGTAGAAAATGTTAAGCAAAATGTGTAACATTAAGTAATTATTATTTCAATAAATTTCCACTTACCAAGGTATGCAAATTAAAGCACTGACGACACATCAACAGCAACAAACTATCGATGCGATTATGAAATGGTTTCGGGCACGAGAATCGTGGCAGTAATTCATGTCCGTATATGCCCAAAGTGTTCTTGTAATTGTCAACCATACGCATGAAGACATCTGCACGTATGCGTGTCTTTGGAGCCATATGTGTAATGCTGTACACAGGTGCTTCTGGTTGTAATACAACATCACCATCCACCATATTCTCTAGACGCAAATGCACCTTCATTGTGGGATTTGTGTTCTTAAGGTTACGCCAAGCCTTGGCACTGCAGGCAGATAATAGCATATAATTGGGTGTAAAACAATTTTGAAGCAAATGTAAATGCTTCAACTTGGTATCGGCCAGTAGTTCTATAACTTCATCATCGAGATTTTGTGGTGAAATTATCAATATCTTTAAATGAAGAAAGAGTCCAACATGCAATATGGGACAATGCATTGTCGTGACATTGACAATATTCAAAACTCGCATTTTTGTCGTACACGCACAGACGACTTCATCCAACAAATGCTTAGCTTCATAACGCTCCAAAACAAAATCTATCAATATCAATGTGTGTAGATCTTTCAGACGAAAAAGTAACTCTTTAAGGACTTTGAGTAGCTGACCACCTGTGCCGAAGAGTTTAATACCATCGGGATCATTGGGCATTGCCATGTTGCAGGGGAAATAGTAGACAAGTGAACGTATACGTTGTCCCATGCCAACAAGTTCAGGTGAAGGATTCGGTTCACGTGACTAGAAAGATGATAAGAAATTATTAAAGTAATTCAAATTAATATTCTTAAGAAAAAAATCTCTATGAATTCATTAAACCTATACAGAATGAACAGTACTTATTATTTTGAACAAATAATCTCGTTTAACATCAATGGAAAGTTCCCATTTTTTGTATCAAGTGTCATAAGAAACTTGCCTGAATTAAGAATAAACATTACTTTTTTTGTTTATTTAGTTAATTTAGTTTCTTTAGGAATAATTTATCATGAAGTGAATGTCTCCACAACTGTATCAAGGCATCAAATGACCATTTAAAGTTTGTTTACTTAAGTGAATACTATATGTCGAGCGTAATTCGATTCAATCTTGTTTTCTAAGTATATGATAATGATAGAAAGGCATCTCTCTCACTCTCTCTCTCTCTTCTTCTTACAATCATCTTACCCGATCAATACTCCATGACAACATAGTCATAAATTGATAGATATTATTGAAGCTATGTAAAGGTCGAAAATCCAAGCCTCGAATGTATCGACCAACGCGTGCCAAACAATTCTGTGTTCGGATGTGATCCAAAGAGAATTGCCAACCGGAGTAGTAATTATATCTTGGTCGGGTTAGTGTACGATCATCAATAAGAAGGCTACTCCATACTCTTGGCAAATACAAGGCGTGATACCAATGACGACAAACCTGAAACAAATGAGAGAAGCTTAAACTGTACTCGTCTTCTTATCAAACACACATACATACCAAACTAGCATAGTAACGTTCTTTATAGTTTAGATAGGTGAAAATCTGTTCCAATACGAGATCCGGTAAATTACACCATTCTGAGAAGACATGTTTCTCATTGGATTCCGATTTGTCTACTGTATCTTCCTCAATATCAATATAACAGGCTTCAAATGAAATTTTAAGTTATTTATTCATGTAATAACTTCTCCTGATCACCATCATCATCATACCTTTATCATGCTCATCGATCTTCCAGCCTGCCTTTTGCATAACCTTCGCATCTTTGTTCTCCGACGCTGAACCACGTCGTGTTAATGCCAAAGATGACATATTTAGTGTTTTCTATTCCTTTTATGATGCTGAATAAAAGCAATCACTCAAAACTTAATTATCTTGTAATCGTTCAATGTTCTCACTAAAATCACATTACAGTTTTAATATTTTTGCATTCAAAATTTTCAATTTGTTCGGCGCACAATCTTTACGCGATATGTGTTTGCGTATCGTTTCATTTATTTTATTTCGATTTTTTTTTCTTTCATTTGTTTCTTTTTTGGCACAATTTCCTTAGTTAGTGGGACATTTAACGATTAAGTTGATGCTATTTTCGAAACTCAAAAGAAAAAGAAAGGAAAAATTACAATAAATTTTATACTTGTCCGTTGCTAACGAATTGTCAAGCGTCTTACAAGAAACTAAACTAAGAATTGAGAATTTCTATTTATTTTGAAAATTTTTTGCGTGAAACTTGCGGAAAATTGAAAAACAAAATACAAAGAACATTTAGTCGGGTACATGGAAGTTTTTATACCTTTTACCGATTTTATAAATTTCACTTCCATTGTTTGCATATTAAGAACAAGGCAGAATATATACTTTGGTTAACCGAAGCTTACATAAGTATCATATATCCAGTAATTTCATCGATGCAGTTATAGATAAGTTAATTTTGACTACAAAAATTTTCTGTACCGAATTTCGGTTAATAGCTTATAGACACTCAAACGTACGAACATTGCTTATTACATTCTGCATCTCACGCTATTCACATCCATATATCCATATATACTTTTTTGATTCTCCCCGTCACTTTGATCATTCCATATTTACTCTATGGGGCTTCCGACACACAAATTCTATGCGTTACAAACTGCACGCCAAAGTGCTAGTACCTGTTTGCACTAGTAGATATGAGAAAATAAAATTTTTTCTCAAACACAAAACCGAAAAAAAATGCTATTTTTGTAAAATTCTTTCTTGCTCAATTCACTCATTTTCATTTGTGGTGATCATGATGAGAAATTTCGAATATAATTTTGTAAGACTTCTTATCAGAGAATTTTGAGATTAGCGAGACATGTTTGGAAAATTCATTAGTGATATTTACGGTACATTTACATACGTGCATTCATTTTGATATTATTGACTTTGATTTTCCAAAATAGTAAGCAGCTGTTGAACACTTGATGGAAGTAAATTTATGTAGAAAATTTTTATTTAATTTTAATCGTTGTTAAATTCGTTTCATTGATTCCTTCGTTTTATTTATTTATTTTTTTTTTTTGATATGCCAGGGAGGTGGTAATCTCTAAAAAAATGCAACATTCCAGGGATGCATTGGGAACAGTCATAAGTTATAAACATAATTCATAAGATTTTAATAAGGAGGGTAGTCCTATTACTAATAATATTTACTACCTAATTATGCATATATGAATCCAATTTCTTTCCGTCAAAATCCCCCAATTGAAGGAGTTGCATTCAAAATAAGGCAAACATCACTACTGCTACGTAAGCAATACCTCGCTGACTCATCAATACACACCACTCATTTGGATTCGTAAATGGCACTGCGCCGCGCCATAGACAAGTGTTTTCATACTCTTCTCGCAGTGCATAGTTTTATAAGTATATCAAGAAGTTTGTAACACACAGAAGGAGAAATCGGCAACCCCATAAAATATATACATATATTCCTGATAAGCTCGATAAGACGAGTTGATTTAGCCATATCCATCTGAGCTACAAATGGTTTCTTTTTACCATACGCTGCACATTTGTCGGAATTAGCTGAATCGGACCACCATGAGGGGTACCTCCCATTCAAACCCAAATTTAAATTAGAAATTTTTTTTTGTTTTTTATCTTATCAAACTAAAATTTGGATACTATAAGCCTCTGATTCATGTTCAGAAACCATGTAAATTTCAAGATTCTAGGATTACTGGATCGTGTTTATATTTAATTTTTTGTATTGGAAGTGTAGCATCCAAAATGGATGAGAGCGTATTGAAGTTGATTTTGCTCGTAGAATATAATGAATTTATATATAATTTGAAATACACAGACTACAAAAATTTGAAAAAAGAGGAAATTACAAGGACAGAAATAGCCGAAGAAGTTGAAATGAGTGGTGATTTTTATTTTAAAGTTTTAGGTTTTTTTTACATTTCTGGACATTTTTTAGTTCATTTAATAAAATACTTACTTTCAATGGTATGACAACTCTACTGTTACTGAACCAAACATTCTGTTCATTTTTTTTCAGGCAAGTCACAGTGACAAAACCACAGGAACAGTTCCATCCTTTAGTATGAATACTGACTTTAATACAATATTTCTGTATGCTCATTCACAGGAGAGTGAAGAGTATTACATCTTTGGCATAGCCAAAGAAAACCTTCTTTCTGGTTTCAAGTTAATATTATTATTGGTATTAAATTACTTCTAGTATTGCACTTGATTCTATTGTCTTGTGGAAATTTTGTATCATTGAAAATTATAAACAACCTGATTTCTGACTGATTCGAAAATACTATAAGTGAGAGTGATTGACAACAGAGAAGAAATGAGAGATAGTGAGAGAGTCTCATCTATAGATTGCTCATTATTTTAGTTTTCCTATGATACTCACCTTACTCAATACTGGGCCAAATCTCTATGAGCACTCACTCAGTTATGATAGAAGAAATAAATGTGTTTCGAAAATTTTAATTTTGAATTTTTCTTCTTTTTGCTTTGTGTATATATATTTTTTTGTATTTATTTATTTTATTTTATTTTATTACTATTAGCGTACAATTCTTCACAAAAAGAAAGAAAAAAAATAATAAATAAAGAAAAAAATACAAACAAAATCTTGTTTTTGTTTTCTTCACAAAATTTGTTTATTTATAAGTTTAGCCGCTTTCAGCTTTTTGTTTTGTGTTGTGTAGGCAAATGATAATATTTTTTTGTTTTGATTTCTTTAGCTAAAGGGCTGCCTTCATTTGTTTGTCGACAAATACCCAGAACTTTTATAAAACATATAAGTGTGAACAGATATGAAGATGTGTGTTCAACAATTGGTTTTTGGGTAGAGGTGATTTAAGTTTAGTTTAGTTTGAAGATGACTGACCCAATTTGATATTAAATTTATGCGTCAAATTTTAAACATTTTAAATAAGAATTGCGTAGTTTTTTGTGCTTTTGCTTCTGTGAAAATCCAATTGAAATCTCGAACTTTCATAAAAGAAAAAACCAGGAAATCAATTAAAATACTTGCTACTCATTCCAATGTTTGTTGGAATTCAGTAAAACTACAGGAACATCAATTGAAATGAATGTTGGTAGCATGTGTTGTCATTGTAAGCGTGGAAGAACAAATAAGAATCTCTACAGATTTTCTTGTGTCATTTTGAATGGCAAGCAATTTGCATTTCAATTCACTCTCAGGGTGTCTTTATCTATGTGTGATTGTGTCATTGTATAACTGTGTGTGTGTGTGTATAAAAACAAGTTGAGTTTTTTAATTAAAGGAAAGCAGCTGAGCCCATGGTTTTCTTTTATTGACATGATAGTGATAAAGAAAGTAGTAAGGTTCACAAAGTGAACGAGTAAAGTTTGGTTGCTTTAATAAGTAGTTGAATTGTAATTGAGATTGAATCAAGGTTGTGTTTCATTTATCATTTAAAGAGAATGTAACAAATATTCATTGATAAAAAGAGCAGAAGATTTTTAAATTTTTATTCAGTTTAATTTAAAAATATTGCATAATTTTAGGTGAAACTTTATCCTTTAATTAGCAATTTACATATATGTAATTAAAAATACATAAACATTAAAATAAATATATACAATAAACTTAACAAATATGCAAACAACAATAATAACAACAATGAATGTGCCATACACGTGTCTAGTAAAATGTTTGTTTGTTTGTTTGCTCTTTGTTGCAAGCAGCATTTGTGCTGTGCGTGCTACTGTTCTATTGTTGTTGCTCCTGGTGGCTGCCTTCTTGTCTGCTTAACTTTGTTTGTGTGTTACTTGCTTGACTAACCAAGCAGCCAACGAGCGACTTCCTGTTTGTTGCAACTTCTGTTTACCATAGTTGGCTGTAGGCCACATACCTTCTACTGCATAGGCAACATAAAGCAACATATGTCCTTAGTTGCAACACACTTAGGCACATAGGGGAGTCTGAAAAGATTCCTTAACTGAAAAAGACAAAAATCAATTTATCTGCTTGTAAATGAAATATAAAATAAAAATATTCATTATTCATTCTTCTTTTATTTTAATACACTTTGCCCTATGCTTAAACTTATTAAAGCCTTCTATTTTCGAAATAGACCCCAGCTTTTTAATGAATTTCCAAATTTGTTCACCGAGCTATTTCTTTATGTTTAGAAACAGATAAGATGCGCTGGAGGCCAATCTTATACAAGTATGTATCATATATTGCCATCGCAGTTGACGAATTATATGCCAATGCATTGTCTTGATGGAAGGGCACCTTCTTGAGTTGAAAATACAACCGACTTATCTTGATTTAATCTTTCAGTCAATACATTGAAATTGCATAATATAGTATGCTTGCTCTAGTTTTTCTTTTTCCCTGGAAGTTGATGAGGTTGTCATGAATATTCTAGTTATTTTTGTCATCTTCATATCTAACAATGTGATCAAACGTGTCGCTCATCTTGTGGACAGCTTCTTCTTATACAGTACTTCATGCAAAGCGATGCAAAGCGTTTTTTTTTAAAGTATACCATGTCATCATTTCGCGCTCTTTTAGATTGTTTATTGGATGACTTGATCTTGAACGATGAACCTGAAATTCGGTTTTTTACCTCTTGGCAGAAGGATTTTCTTTCAAATAGCTATAACAAAGAAAGGACCCTATGTGTTTAGCTCTGACAGTTGTCACACAAAAATCTTCAGTCTCTCATACTGACTATGTGTATGATGTACTGATGGTCAGTTGAGAAACTTATCAGGCCTTCCTTCTATGTTGTACGATGCAGTGATGCAAATTATACTTGTATATAGAAATGTATGAATGAATATATGTATATGAACGAATGAGTATATTGCTGCATCGTTGCATAAATTTTGCTTAAAATGCCGTTAACGTTTTATTGTTGTCATGTGCTTTGTTACTGGTTATTGTTTTTGCCTCAGTTGCATTTCCTTTGCATGACATCGTTGCCGCTAAAATCAGGTTTTTGGGTTAAATTCCAAAGTTTTTGCCCCGTTGACATTTAAATTTGCATAGATATGTACAAAATGTGTATGTGTGTGTGTGTGTGTGTATGGGTGTGGGTTTTTCATATTTTGATATTTGTCTATAAGTGAGTGAATGAGTGTGTGCATTTATGAAACTTACCACGCCCGATCAAATCATCTAAACAGATGTTTCATGCTGACATCAAATGCTAGAAATCAACAAGAGAGAGAGAGACAGTGAGAAAGAGAAAGAATTCAAAACCCAAATGGTTTTTATTTAATTAAAATGTAATTTAATATTTGCACACACATAGTCCTCCTTCAAAAGTATCACACATTCAAAAGTAAACGAATGGCTTTGCATGGTTTATTGGCGCTTTTATGTAATGCACTCACTCGCCCATTGCAGTTTAAGTGAATGAGTTTGTGTGTGTGTGTGTGTGAGTATGTGTGTGACACAGCTGTCGCTACTTTGGCTTATAACATTTTTTATTTATTTATTTATTTAAACAAAAAGCAAATAGCAAATAGCAACGACCGACAACGACGATTCAATTTAAAATGCATGCACCTGAAAGTATGCAATGGTTTTTCTATTTTTTTTTCTTGTTCTATGTTGCGCAGCCCAAGCGGCAGCACTCATTGTTGCATGCGATAAAAAATTAAAAAACAAAAGCTAAAAAAAAAAATATTGTAAATAAAGGATAAAAGGCATGAAACAAAAAAAGTAAGAAAAACAAGCAAAACACGCAACGCAAAGTAAAGTAATTTCGTGTTTAAATTTTCTTCTATTTTTTCGTCCCAGTGTTTCGACATATTTAAGCCAGTTTTGTACGACTCTTAGAGCTAACAACAAGTGAAGTGAGTATTAGGTCTTGTTTGCCAAGTCATTTGGTCACTTAACGTTAGCAATTTCAACGGAAAGAGCGTGGCAGGTGTTTGGCATGCCATTGTTATGCCAAGCAAATGCAAATGTTTGTTGCTTCGTTTATTTTTTCTCTGACATTTTTTAATACAATACTTTTCATACTGAAGTAACTTTTGATGTCTTCTTTTGGTTAAGGCTGTTGCCCTCTTAAAAGTGTCTATGCCCTACCCTACATTGAATGATATAAATTCTTTATGAAAATAAGGAAATTTGATTTGAAAATATGCATCTCTGCTGTCGTTCCTTGGAAGTTGTGGACCCGAAGATCTCGAGTCTCATTGCTGTATCAGTTTCATGCAAAAAAAGTTTTGATTTTGGCCCAAGAAACCAAGACTCTACTTTATATAGTGGCTGCAGATACAATTGATTATAAGCCTGATAGTTCAGTCTTCTGATAAATTAAAACAATCAGACTCAGAATTTCTTATTTTGTAATTTGTTTTCAATCAGGTTAATTGAAAGATATTTAATTTTCGTTGAAACTGAAGGTTCTATTATATATTTTTCCTTACTTCAATTATCAAATATTAAACTATCGAAAGAGGAAAATGATATCAACACAACTAAAAATAACCATAACAACTGATGTCTTCCTTGAAGTTTTTCAATAGAAAAAACTTCTAGGTTTTCCTCTTAATAAACAAAAAAAAAAAGAAAAAATAATGGAAAATACTTTACAGCCCAGCTGTGTTGGTCTTTCTCTCTATTAGTTTCTGTTTTTGTTGTTGTTTGCAAATTGAAACTAATTGTGCATAAATTAAAAGAAAGAAGTAATTTAAACAAAATTGTTGTTAATCGGAAGAAAGTTACAGAAAATAATAAGAAAACCACAATAAAAATTAAACAATAAAGTAGAGGCTGACAAAGTCCATAGAAAGTGGGAATGGCAGAAAGAAATTAAGATGGAGAATGCAACTTGGGCAATTATTTGTAAAATATTTATTTTTACAATTGAATTGAAAAAGTTTTCTCAGTACCAAATAACAAGTGATATGCCGCACCAAAGATTTGAGGCCCCAACAATCTACCACAGAATTTAAGGGTAACTACCCACATAAAACAAAAGATGTGCACACTATGAGTATTTCAAATATTATAGAAGTAGCAGTAGCAGTAGCAGTAATAACAAGCAATCAAGCCAACAAACCCAAGTCGAACCAAAACAAACCAAACCAAGCCTAAGTCAACTGAACTCAATTCAAAAGGAGCAACTTTTATCTCTAGCAACTTCCATGTTCTACTGAAAACCGCTTTCTTTCACCTTTTGCTCCACTCAATATTATTATTTTTTTTTACTAAGTTTCAAGAAAGAAGAAATAAAGAACTCTACGTTATTTGATAAATTTCCTTTTTCGTTTTTCCCCAAAAACAATTAAGCTAAAATTGTTATTGCAATTTGAAAACAATTGTCAAATTATGCAAATGCGACGTGATTCTGCCCAAAACACTTTGCTCCATTCGACTTTACCTGTTCTTTCTCTATGCTCTATGGCAACCACCTAAAACTCAATAATGTCATCAGCCGCAGCGCAAGGTAAACAAGCCAAGCGAGATTTATTGCGTATGCTACAAGTATTTGCCACTAGATCAAGGGTGGTGTGGTGGCAGCAGCACCAACACTTGGCACTGCTGAAGTGCCATCAGCAACGTTTCCGTTTCCGGTCGCGTACACGGGAATGTCGAGAACGTAGTTTTTTCACACTGCTGCAAACGCGAAAAAGTGCGGCGTAACTTCGACTGCAATTTGCATAAAAAATTCATTGCTATGTAAATAAAAAAAAAAAACACAAAAAACATAAAGAAAAAAACCAAGTAATAAAATAAAGTTATAAACAATTTGTGCAATGGCTTTCTAAGAGAGACAGAGAGCGAGAGAGAGAGAGAGAGAGACATTGAGAGATAGGGGAGAGAGTTAGTTGGAGATTGTGATTGGAGAAAAAAATGTAGAAATTCATTTAAATATCAATTTTCAATTATGTTTATCAACTTGAGCTTGCCAAAGTGCACTTGTAGTGTTGAAAAGTTTTATAATGATAAAAAGATTGAGTTTGTACCCATTCACAATGAGATTGAGGACTTGAGTTATAGAGAAAAAGATAAAATAATATAAGAAAAGAATAAAACTATTTGAGGAAAATTTTGTTTATGAAAATTGATTAGTTTTTTTTCGAATTGTATACAAAAAACCAATTTCATATATAATTTCATCTCAATTTTCTTGTTACTTTTCCGTTGCTCCACAGTATGCTATAAAAAATGAGTTTCTTTCCCAATTTTTTTTTTTAATAAACACGCAGCAACTTTTTTTGTGTTGTGACAACACTCAATAACAATAACAATAAAAATTGACAAGATATAATACAAAAGAATGAACTGATCACATAAAGACACATACACACAAACACACATTAAGCCACATACAATGGTCAATGGAGCACGCGCCATTTCCGGTCCATTCATTTCCGTTGTGGTATTAACAAAGCGTCGCCATTCAATGCTGATGACAACAATAGCAGCGCCTTTCTATTACAACAACATATGGTCATGCTACCAATAACAACAACAAAATATATAGAATATGGCAGCAACATGAAAGAAGAAGAAATGCTATTACAAAAAACGCCAAAAAGTCGACTACCAAAATATTACAAGTAAACACCAAAACAAAACTAGTCGACACATTTGTTCCACTCTTTTTACATACTCGTATGTAAGCAAAGGTAGATGAGTGGAGTAGTATTCATCAGTTTGAATGTGTGTGCGTGAGTTTATTTATGTGTATAAGTGTGTGTATGCGTTATTGCGTGTTCATTTTTAGTCACTTTTGTAATTGAATCACGTTTTGTATTAAATAAACTTTTCAAATTATCGAAAAATTGACTACGAACCAACCAACCAACCAGCCAACTAACAACAAACAAATAAAGGAATCAAACAAAAGTTTTTTATTTTTCTCATTTTTTTGTGGAAAAAAAAAAACACCTACATAAACAAATAACAAACACAAAATACTATAAATAAAATTACTATACAGAAAAATGTAAAAAACACAACAGAAATAATATTAAGTGTAGATGACCGAAAGTAAAATACCTTTTACATATCAGCTGATGAATTTGATCATACAGAACATCACACAAAAAATTGAAGAACAGTTTATAGTGAACCAATTGGCTCAATTCTTTTGATATATAAATGAATATTTCACATTTAGTTATTCATAAGATTTACATACAATAAATCATTATAACTCAAAACTATTAAATGGATAATTAGTCGAATGGTTTCGAGAATTTTTTATGTTGTTCTTACAGCTTTTTTTAAATGCAGTTTTTCAGCCACTTTCATTAGTTTTCATACAACAGCTTATTTCTGTACCATATGATTATATCATCAAGGCCAAGCAGTTGCAACTCGCCCTGAAAACAAGAAAAATGTATTGGTTGCTTGGGTCAAACTCGCAACTAAGCCTTGAAAATAAGATTTCCTCTTCAAAGTGATACTGAAACCGGTGTCGACATATGCCATGCAACTTTGGTGCACGGCAAGCAATTCTAACATAGAAATACTTTAAGGGTATCAAAATAAAACTCTCAGAAGAATTGTCAATGCTCCTTGGTACGTGATAAACTACACTATTCATAAAGACCTTAACATACCTTTTGATGGGTCGAAATAAGCAAATCACTGAGAAACATACATAGTCATAGAAAATGATTAGCCAGGTGATTGAAGAGTTCTCATGTCCTGGACCTACCTCATAGATTTTAACTAGGCTATAAACGTAAATATTTCTGTGATTGTAAATTTTTAATGTCATAAAATTCGCTGATAGCCTTAGGCAAAAAAAAAAAAGATTCTATGCCACCTATATGGAATAATGATCTGATTAATTTGTTAATTTTAATTGTGTTGTCAAGTCTTATTAAAAAAATTGAATAGTGAAATTAAGGTAAAAGAACTTTGGTTTTTCTATGGAGTCAATCTCTGCTAGTAAATCTTATTTCGGCATACTATTACTAAGTCTATTCTATTTGTATAAGATATGTCTGAATCAAGTTTTGGCTCGATAACTGAACAACAAAAAGACAATATATCATAATAACAGATGGACAAACATTACCCAAACATTTCTGCTCATCCTGCTGATCATACTCTATGGACACTTCGATGCATGGTTCTATGCATTGCAAACATCATGAGAAGTTAATAATACTACTTTTGTTAGTAATAGTGTGAAAGGTACGTGTATTATATTTAAATTTATATTGTTATGAAGCAATGAAGTGGGAGAGTAGATGGTGCAAAGTACTTACTTTTCAACTGGGCACGCGCTATGTACATATTTATTTCATTTTAATTAAATAAGCTTTTATATTTATTATTTATTCATTATTATTATTTTTTTTTAAGTATTGTAAATATTTTTTTAAGGGAATACAATAATCTTTTTTTTTTTCGTTGTGTTTCTTGTTTTTATTAAACTTTTGTTTTATTTGTTAAGAATTCTTTTTGTTGGTTTTAAATTTTAATTTATTATTGTAGCATTTACCAATTCTCACCATATTTCATTCATTGTAAATTAATTAAAAATTATTTTAATACCTCATTAGTACTGCAACATGGGTAATGCATATAATTACACTTCACATATACTTAAGTACTATGTGTATGTAATATTTACTTATAATATATACAGACTCATATTTATAATGGTTTTATTACTTAAAGAATAAATAAATAACAAAAAGAGAGAAGCTTATATATTGTATAATATATATATAATTATAATTCTGGTGTCTTTCTTGTGAATATGAGTATCCAGTGCATCTTTGTGTTAAATACTCATATGTAGTTCATGCAATTATTAAGAATATTTTACAATAAAGTAAAACTTGCCCTTATCTGGGCGCCATTAAATGCGCCATTAAATTCGAGCCTCACGAATGATGGTCGCTATTTCGGTAGGGAAAAAAGACTACTCTTCCGAGGAAAACATCATACTGCTTACGTTCTTTTGCGAATTGCATGGAGATCTAAGGCGGTCATACATCCTGCATCGCTGAGCTTCAAACTGAAGACACTCTTAAGCGAGGTGCTCTGGGTCTTCTACGATGTTCAGGCAGAGGCCACAATATGGATTCTCGGCAAGCTCAAATCTGTGCAGATACTGCCCGAAGCAACCGTGAACAGTAGCGAAATGGGTAAATTCGAAACTAACGTCTCCGCCGCTCCTCTTTAGCCAATCCGCTATATTGGGGATAAGGTCATCACCTAATCCTTCGTGGTTCTACACTGCTCTACCTGTGGTTCCATATGTTTAGGTACCAGCTTCTGATCACCAAACGGCTATTCCTATGGGAAGTTGCTCGGGCAAGGTATATATCCCTTCCAGCCAGGGCTTCCAGGTCAATCGGAAGTCACCCTGCAAGTACGCCCGCCGCATTATCTGTAACTGTCCGATAGGCTCTACAGATCCTCAGGTTCGCAAATCTGTGTGCACTCTTTATTCCTCGCAAGTATGACTTAGTTGCGAGAGCCACAGCCCAAATCGGAGCCGCATAAAGCAGTATAGATTTACTCACCGAACCTAGTAAAACCCGTATTTGCTGTCTGGGTCCATCTAGGTTTGGGAACAGTTCTCTCGACTTTTGATGCGACCTCACTTAGCGTCTTTGCTACTACGACGATAGCTACGTCATCAGCATACCCAACTATCTCCACACCACTGGATGCCATCGTACATGGCATTCCATAGTAATTGGCCCAGTACGGAACCTTGTGGGACACCACCAGTTATCTAATAAGACTTAGTGCCTTCTTCTGTATCACAGATAAGTGTTCTGTCACTGAAATAAGACACTATCATCCGAATCAGGTAGCTGGGTATCTCCAGTGAAGCTAGCGCATTAACAATACAGCTCCAATCTGCAGATGGCTTGGATGACACAATTTGGTAAAAAAACAAAGTGTAGTAAATTGCAGTCTGTTTTTAATGTTAATGAATGTTTTCACGCACAGCAATTCTTTAGTAAACACAGAGGGGACAATATATTATATCAAGATTTATTTTACGAAATAAAATATTGATGCATAAGAACTTGTGGATCGCACTGATGGTGTTGTCAGGTATTATCAAATTCAATTTGAGAGCATCTTTAATACCAGTACTCACCTTTGAGGTTCCCAACCGGTGTTCCATGCATTTATATCTTGTGAATCTATTAATATAAAATTATTCCTTAATAACTCCTGAACGACAACAACGACAATTAATTCTAAACATTTTATTTTTGTTATTTTTAGAATGTATCCAATAACAAAGTCATGCAAGTGTCAATAATGTGACAATTGTCACACCAAGACACAGTGCTATTTTATATTCCAAGCGGTGCCACACACAGGAGGAGGATAGATCAGCAAAGGGAAAACGGAAACGGGATGTTAGGACCGACAATGCATTTAAGCTTAGCTTAGGTTTAAGAATGATGAATGATTATAATATTATAATACGAAAATGACTTTAATCTTCTGACGATAGCTTAATACTTATTTAATATAACATTTTGGTAAGATATTATCCAATTTTTTAAATAGAATCTTTCTACACCAAAAATATGTAACAAATGAACAAATATGATAACCACAACACACATATGTATATTATAACTCCTATTATACATACGAGTATACGAGAATATAGTCTGATTGTTTAATTTAAAGTGTTATTAGTCACATAAATAAAAAATTCGGCAAAACCGAAATATATGTGATTTTTTTCTTATTTTTAAACATATTATTTTTTTAATGATTTAACGTATGAGATTTCTGTTTACATACATTTTCCTTTGTTCATAATATTTATTCACCTTTTCATTGCAATAATTTTTCCTTAATATTCTTTCTTTCAGTGATGTCCTTCTCAGTTGTTTGGTTTATTGTTTACATTTAATTGCAGTAAAACGAGTTAACAAACAAACCGAGAGCCACACACAAGTCGAAAATCGAATATCGATAATAAATGATGAAATGGAAGGATGGATAATTATATGAATGAATGACTGAATGAATGGAAGGTTTGAATGAAAGTGTGAACAGATAGCCAACCAAACAACTATACATACATATACGAGTATGTATGTGGAGAAGGCTTTCTTTATTTTGTACTGTAATCACGTTCGCAAATGATTTTCATGATGTACACATACAACTAACAGATACACAATACATTAACATATGCTGCACTTGTATGCAGTACAACATAAACAGCAATGACAATAACAACAACAGCAACAGCTACAACAAAAGCATCAGCATCAACAGCAGTAGTAACAACAATGAAATTAAATACAACAATGGCGAACATTGGCACATGTTATTCATACGTCATGTTGTTCGTTCACGTAAGCGACTTCCTGTCGTCGGTCTGTTGCTTGCACTTTAAGCGTGTTTTTTGTTTCATACTTTTTGGTTGTCATTGTTGGTTATGATGATGTTGTTGCTACGCATACTTGTTTTCGCGCCATTTGCACGCGTCATGAATTATTCACAATAATTTAAAGTATTTTCATTATTGTATTTATTTAATGTTAATAATTTTTTCGTTTTTTCACTTTCAATCACCTTTGATTTCCTTTATTTATGTATTAAATTTTCCAATTTATACACTATCCCATTTGTTGTTGAATGGTACTCGTACACTGTGACAAGAAGTTTGGTAATGCTATAATCAATGTAGTCATATTTGATCACGAAACAATTCATTCAGCTTAAGTCATCTATTTTGCAGATATTTGTATAAAAATGTACTCAAGATTCAGGCTTCCATGTTTAAGCATTAATAACTCACAATTTATAAGTTGATAAGTGGCTCAGAGTGGAATGGATAGACCAATGTTGGGACAAAAACCAGAAGAGATCGAATAACAAACAAAGGGCAATGGATGGGTCATGTATATCATATGTCAGTTGATCGATGGATCAAAAGAATACTTGAATGAGCGACTATTGATAAGATGAGGGATGACATTAGAAGAATAGCAAGCAATAGCATGAAAATATTGAATCTAAGGAAAGAGATAATTGGATATATCAATGAATGGTAGATGGTAATACTAATCATCAAATGATTCTACTCTTGTGAAGGGTAATACATTTTTAGGAAAACTAAAGAATATAGTAAGTATATCTCCTTTTTCTTTTTTATTATACATAATTTTTCTGTTTACAATTCTTTTTTTTATTCATGTTTTTTTTTATTAATATAAAATTAAGTATGCGTGGCTGTTGTTGACAACATGCAACATGCAGCATGCTTATATCTCTTGGTTTGCCTATCGTTTGTGGCCAGAATATTTCAAGCTTGTCGCCTGTTCAATGCCTTCTTCTTATTGTCTGTAATACACACCCAGGCCTCACAATCATTCTTTACATTCATATTCATACTCATACATATGCAAGAGGGTAATATACATATGTATGTGGAATATGTGCATCTGTGTGCAACGCATCCTTGTCCGGTCATTTGTTATTGTCAATTGTTGTCTGTGGCATTGCAATTAATGATTGTTAATGATATGTTTGTTTGTGTAAATCAATTTTACTCATTTTACTCTCACTCTCACACTCACTCTCACTCGTTTCTACCTTCTCCCGATTGTTTTTCTAGAAATGATGCTTGTCTTTATGGACATATGATAAATGGGAAAATTGTATGAGTAAAAAGAAAAATTGAAAGATGAAAATCAATTGTACATACAAGTATAAGAGTTTAAAGTCACATGTGACTTATGGTTTTGTTAGAGATTTAATTTTTTCTGAGGAATTATTGCTTGATAATATTTAAATATTAATTCAAGGCAACAAAATTAAGAAGCATAAAGATAAGAAATTATTCGTAAGTGATTAGCTTTATGAACTAAATAAAAAAACTTACTATAAAACGTGTTATAACAAGTGAACATGGCCAACAGGCATATATATAGTCGTAAGTAGAAAAAAGAAGCCTTTAAGTGCGGTTATTAACTACAGCAATAGCTCAGAGGAGACTTAACTCATCAAGGTATGCTCATAGTTCAGCATAATGAATGCATCATAAAACCGCTGTCAATTTGCAGTTAACACATAAACATACATACACATTCTTATCTTACACACACACAAACAAAGACTTGGCTTAACATTTCATTAAAATTATGTGTCACAGATTCAACAGCACAGTAGTACAATTCATTCAACGCCTTGTTGCTTCAACTCTTCTGTTTGTTTCTAGTTCGCCCACACATGAATGTCAACGCATCATGAACCATGATGCTTATGATGATGATGATGATGATGAAGATTGTGGTGTAGATGATTGTAATGATGGAGTTGACTGACTGACTGCTTGACTTTGACTACATGTAATTCTGGTAAAAGTCATCCCGTGCTGCGAATGTTGTTGGCCATAAAAAGTACCTTCAGTAAGTTAACTCAAAAAAGGGTTAAGCAAATACCATAGTGTATGTATGCTGATGAGGATGATGTTCGTAATGTTGATGATGATAATGCGGCATTGCAACTTTTGCTGAAGCAATGCGTGGCTAAATGCAATAATTATGATTTCATTTGCTACGTAAACGACAATTTACGCAAATATTAACGTTAAAGCCAAAGAGAAATGAAAAGAAAAGGATAAAAAGGGATAAAAGTAGAAGAAAACTTTTGTCTTACTTAGTGATTCCAACACACCTTAACTCATTTGCATTTGACGCTTTTTGTTAGACAAAAAACTCAAACGTACGCATTTCTACTTCTTAGTTTAATTGTTTAAATAAATGCTTTGCAATGTTGAAGCGTAAGTTTTTAATTATTTACAAACTGTCAGGCCTTTTGTAATAACGAGTCAGTTTAATGCGCACTAGTTTATGAAAGACAACTTAAACGCTGAGAGAGACTCACTTATTCAGTCAGATAGTCAGTCAGTCAGTCAGAGAGTCTGAATAAGCCTAGATATTTGCTTATGCCACCACGTAAGCAAGAAGCTAAGTACTGAAAAGTACTTATGTGCTTGATTAAGCGAGTTAAATTGGTAATTAAGTGTGTGCGTCCTCGAAAATCCGAGAACATTTGAAGTGCAAAATTGTTGAATAGCAAAATATAGAAGGCGTGTGTCTATTGAAAAGATTAAAATTAAAATGTATTTAAATTTTTATGGAATTTCTAAGTAAGTTAATAGATATTCTGATGGCTGACAAACATTGCCTGTGAAATTCTGTGAATGTCATTTGGAAGTCAAATTGAAATTCTCGATTTTTTGATGCCTAAGCAACATAAATAGAAACTATTTATTTTTTGAAGAGTTATGAAGGTTCTTAAGAAAAATTTAGTAAAAGTATCATCATTTAGATAAAAAGGTAAAGAATACATAAGTAAAAGGTTCAGGCAACATTTATTACGATAAATTGTTTGGTTTGAATGTTTGGATATCTTTGAATAAAAGTTACCTATGAGAAGAAAATTGTTTGAGTATTTTAATGAAAAGTACTGTTCTAGAATAAACACGGTCTTCCGCTTGCTCACTGGTGTGTCCAGAATTTACAAGAATCCATTGAAAAATAAGATAATATAAGATAAACAGACGAATCTGCATTAATTGCCAATAATAAACCATTAGAGATTTTCCAATTGAAGAAAGAAACCAAAATCATTATTTTTATATAGACATGTAAGTATGTTCATTAGAAACTATATTTATCTGATCTATAGGACCATCATAATGTCGAATAAGGAGATAATGAACTTGTCTTTGGGAGAGTAAACTTTGAGTGTCATTTTAATTTCTATTGGCGGTACGTCTATTTTGTGCACTTTGTTTTAAAATTCTTAAATGAAATATTTTCCTGAAGTCATAATATCTTTAAGGTAAGTTATGTGTGAGTGTACAAAGGAAACTATACTGGGAAAAACTACCGGGGCTATCACACTCCAAATTAGCGATAGGGACATACAACCCAAAACGCTACAAGGACTGTATGAATCTGACGAAAAATAACCTGATCATTACAGGATTGTTAACAGGACATTGTTGGCTGAACTATCACCTAACTAAGCTGGGAATTTCCTCTAATGGTCTTTGCAGGTCCTGCAGGGAGGAGGACGAGACCGCACTGTACGTGATAGGAACTTGTCCTGCCCTTATGCACAAGAGAAGGAAACACCTTCTGTAAAGAAGGACAAATACTACAATTTATCGAGGGAATTGGGCTAGGAGAAACACTCTAAGTCCATGATGGGGGCACAATAGATCTCATAGGTCGCAGTGCGTCTTCCCACAAGATAATAATAATTACAATATGTGTGAGTGTTGTGTGTTTGGTGCACTGGCGCTAATGTCGCATTTAAATTGTTAAATATGTTTGGTTGTGATGTGTTACGTCACGGGAATAGTGTTTGTTGTTAGGATTGTGTAGTTTCTTTTGTTGTCAAAGTTGGGCTCCCATAGTTTGATGCATAGAGTGTAACGGAAGAAGTTACACAACTTATAGTGGCAGTGTATGCCTCCTCCAAGTCTCATTCCATGAGTTTTTCTTCTATTTTAGCATCGATCTATCCTCTACTGGCAGCTACGCCAAAAAAGAAAACTATTCATGCATGTCACTATCGATCGAGCACTATCTTAACTACTTCCAAACACATTTCCGTATTGCTCGTGAAGCAGCAAAGACTTCAACTATGCCCAGCCCTTTAAAACTTCCCCTACATCTCTGTTTAAGTACAATATTCAAAAAAGGAGATTATTTTATACACCTATAAAAGAAATTAGTATAGATTGAATGGTTGGAGGATGTGTATTTAACCAAACTTACTAACTAGCTAAAAATGTTATATATTTTGTTTTAAAAGACATTATTAAGGCTTCGTTGTATATGTAAATATAGTGAGTAGAAGATTCTTACAAATTCAATTTAATAGTGAGCAATATTATTTAGCATTGCATACACCATTATTATTATATAAGAAACCAAAGAATGAAACACAAAAGTTTTAACTCCACTGACTGTAAGAATGTAAGAGGTAGGTAGTATTTCTTTTAATTTAAATTGACACCGTAAACTAAAGTTTCCCATTCCATAACAAAAAAAAAACAAGAAAAAATATTTCTATAAAAGCCATTTGAAATGGGCTTCAGGAAAGACCAAATGAAATTTACAAAATACCAAAGATGTGTGCTTTATTTGTTTAAATAATAAACTATTCATTTATTATTTGTTATTTATAACAAAAAGACTACTAGTCTTTTGCTTGTGCAACATACTCATATAATCCCAACCCTTAGGAAATCCATTCAAGCACCTACAATTCAATTATCAATGGCTGTAGAACACCTCTCTGCATTTGCCCTTCCTGCTTTGTCTAAAATGTTGGCATCAAACCAAAATCTGTAAGTCTATTGAAAAACAAATCCATTTTAAAGAATCGAACAAACGAACGAACAAATGAACGAATGAGTCGTTCTTATTATTGATAAAAACCTATTTGCAAACATTATTTTGTTGAAAAATGCATATTTACAGAAAATGCACTTAGAGAATTTGTACATGACCAACGACCAAATAAGCGGCACACTCAGTCCTATGATAAGCCCAGAGCCCCTAGTTCAAGCCAACACAGTCCAGTTACATACCAAAATGTATTTAATGCTTGAAACATGGCCAAAAAATATAGCTACAGATAGACAGACTACAATAATACTCTGTGGTGCTACCACGGAAGCAGGCAGTATAACGTACCAGTACCATATAATTGGTATTTGTGTATGTTCTACGTACGAGTATTCAATGTGAGTTCAATAGCATTAAATGCCAAACACACGCATATACACTCATAGTATGTACGTATGACCATAAATTTTGAAAAGGACTGTAATTTCTGCATATTTGCCCAATGGTCAAATAGGACAGGAACACCCGGAGTAGTGAACAAGTATATAAATGCATGGCATTCTATGTAAGTATGGGATTTTGGTTTTGTATGAGTAAAGGAAGTTCTAGAATTCAAATGAAGTATGATTTGCATGCATTTAGTTTTTGTTTACTTGACCAGCTAAATCTTATCAGATTGCGTAGACGACGAACGACGAGTTAGTCGTTTGGTTGGTTGGTTTGCTTATTTCTTTAGGACCAAATAGTACATATCTCAAAAAACTATGCCAAAAAGTATGCTATAGAAAAATGGCATGCCATGGAATGCAATGAATTGTAAATGTGCACTTACTATTGTAAGTAGAACTGGCCATAAAGAGATGGCAAATATTTTGGCAGATTATTCTTTGTAGAAGAGAACAAAAAACAAAAATGGTTTTCAATATTTTTATTGTTGATTTTAATCGCATTTTTTTATGAAAAGAATTTCTGAATTAAATTTCCTCTTCCGTCTTTTTTTGATTTATATGTTTAGTATTTTACTTTTAGGGTAACTTAAAAATTAAGTAAGAATTCAAAAGAATTACCATATACATATTTAAATTGAGAAGCGTGATCTCTCTAAATCATTAGTGTTCTAAGATTAGATTTGATTGGATTAGTTTGTCTTTTGGGTAGACTAGGATAATTAAAAGATGAAAAAGTCAGTACAATTTATGAGAACAACTATTAAGATTTAAAAGCATTGATTGAGACTCTCACAACTAAACGTATTTCATTATTTTATCACATTTCTTTCAAACAAATTGAACTATTATTGGATTGCCAAAAAATCATTGCCTATTATTCAAAAGATGACACATATTTATATGGGAAGCATCAAGTGATTTATTTTTGTTTTCTCAAAATACGCTTTGCAAATAATAAAAGAACGATTCTCTTAAAAATTTTATTAATTATTTCAGAGTCCTGAGAAGTTGTATACTTGTTTTGTACAGATTAAAATTACCTTAATTTATACATTTTTGGAAAAAAGAAAAAAAGAACGAGAGGTGATTACAAAATGGCTATTAGCCGTTAGCTGAATTCTGATATTAGAAATATTGTATAATATAATATTGTGCATATATAGCTTGCTAGAGTCTTCCAACTGATTTCATGATCACCGTTTAATATTTGTAGTAGCTCATTTTGCTCAATTGAATTTTTCTTAAAATGTGACACCCTGAATTCATTTAACACAGGGCATCTTGATATGAAGTGCTTCAGTGTTTCCTGCTCATTCCTGTTGCATACCGAACAAATGGTTGACATATCTGGCGCGAAACGATTTGCATTTAGTGGTAATATGTCGCAGTATGCTTTTATTATCATCGTTATTTCACGTTGAGTTAGATTGGCTTTAAAATATTTTTCTCCAGCTGCTAGTTGCAGGTATTTATAAAAGCGGTTTGTGATACCTGCTACTTTTTCCAGCATTGTACTCCACTAAGCCGCTTTTAATGCCTCAATGAGCTGATTGCAACGATTTCACCATTCTTCTTCTATCCCAGCATTCCATTAAAAACTTATATTGTGTTCTGCTCCCAGCTGATTAAATTTATTTGCCCACACAACGTTTCTTCTTAGAATAGCTTTGAACAACTTATGAGGCAATCTATCTGCGTTATATGACTGTAAAGTCTTTGTGATGTATTGCATATGCAGACCTAATGTATAGAAGTGACTGTCTATAGTACCAGTTACCAATGACAATGCATAGTTTGGGATTGTGTCCGGTAGCCTCAGCACTCTTTTCAAGAAATACCGCTGGAACTTGTACACCGGCATTGTGTATCCCCAAACCTGTGCTGCATACGCTTGGATTGACCTGCAAACTGCCAAAAATAGCTTCCATTTTGATGCCAATGAGATTTCGCTTTGCCTAGGAAATTACGCCATGTCGAGTTAATGCTGTTTTTTGCTTGCTCAATTCGGTTGTTGATGCGTTTGGTGAAAGATATATTTGGTGTGAGAATTACATCAAGGTAACAGTACTCTGACGTTATCTTCACTGGTTCTTACTTGTAAGTCTACATTTCTTGGGCCGAAAGTCGACCTCCCTTCCTGAACACCATTATTTCTGACTACATTAGGTTTACTTCCATACTCCATTTTAAACAATAATCCTCTAACTTATATATCATTGATTGGAGTACATTCACATCATCAGTTAGTAGTACACTATATCATCCGCGTACATTAACACTCTTATGTTTGTCCCATCTATATTTAGACCACCTTCCAAATTGTTGTGGATATCATTTAGGTATAAAATAAACAGCAACGGCAACTTATTTTATTGAAGTTCTTACAACTTCTACATCTGAAACCTCCTTTTGTCATATATGTATGTAAAGAGTTTCTTTCAATAAGCTTATTGCCAGGCAATTAAATTATATTTGAAAACATTATGAAATTTCTTTACATAATAGTTACATTTTCAAAGAAACCAATGTTGCTTTAATTATATTCCTTTGACAAAAGACTTATCAGCCGATGTAACATGTGGTCTTTTAAGATTTATCTTAAATTTCAATTACATGACCATATTTACTTAGTTGATTGTTTTACTATTTCAACTCTTGTCCTACATAGTATGTCACCAGCATGCCAATTTGAATTATCTCTCTTGCCCTACACAATATACATACTTGTAAATTTAAACGTATAGACAGAACAAGTTGCAATATCAGCGGCAACTCTGAACAAAATAAGTCAAGCGCAATCACTTTTTGTTTTACTTCTGAGTTTCTTTCTATTTATGACTATTTTTCTTTCCTTTTCTCTACTATATTGAATTTTTTTGACCATTACTTGTTGTCTTCTTGTCTTGCCTTATGTCTTAAATTGTTTTAGTTTCAATTTTAAAAAATTCATAGACACTTTTCGTCTTTGTAATGTTTTGTTGTGAAAGTTGACTTGACTTGGTTTGAGCTGAGTCAAGTTGAGTTCAGTACAGTTGAGTTGAGTTGAGTTTAGTTTCTGTTGAGTTGCCTACTTGTAGTTGTTGTTGGGCATTGTTGTTGTCCTTCGGGACATGTTCATGCGGCATAATTGTTGTAAATTGACAATCCATGATTTTTTGTATTCCATTTTCTTTGCCAAATTACTAAGGAAGAAGAAAGGCCTATTTAATAATTTTTAATAAGTGAATATGATTGTTCTTTAAATGGCTGATGAATTTCCTAACTTTGAGCTTGTCTCTCTTTCTAATACAATACAATATCAAGATATTTAATCATGTAAGATGCTTACTATTTAATTAAACATGTAAATCTTTTTTTTTAAATAAGTATAATCCAAGCTATGACTAAAAACTAACAGCCTTAAGGAATTCATAGCATAAAGCTAGGCGGTTTACTTATATTTATGTTTGTAAATTATCTCACATTGTGTGGGTGACAAACTACTATGGAAGTCCATTTGCTTTTGCCCTCCTTTTAACATCTGTCTGTACCATATACGACAAATTCGACATAAATGTGAAAATGTTACAAGATTTATGTGTATGTAATAAATATAAATGTGGTTAAGGCATACATACATGTACCTATGTATATACATACCATATGTGTGTTTCATATGTGTGTATGAGTGTGTGTGGGTAATTGGAATTATTTTAGTGTTAAAATATATTAAGAGTCAAGTTGTTTATGGAGCGTTAGTTGGAGTTATGTATGTGTATTGAATATTTGTTTTTGTATACACACAAGGATAGGAATGCGAGTGGTGTATTGTAAATCAAATAGGATTTTTATTGTGTGTTGCATACTTTTCGGCGACATTTAGTTTATACATACATGCATATATGTATGTAGTATGTATTTTATGACTATCACTATGACAACTGTTGCACATTAATTTTCATATAAAAGTAATAAATCGAATAATGTCATGTAGGCCAGTGTAATTATGCTAACCACAAAATTTAAATTGAAAATCTATTCGAAATATTGTAGTAATTTTGTAATACTCGTATTTTGTAGCAAAAATTGTTATAATATTTTTTTTTCAAGTTATTTATATTAACAAATAATTGAAATTTATGTTTGCAAAATACTGTTTTGTTATACAAACTATGTGTATGCACATATGTGATAAAGATGTGTACTTTTATGTAGACATATTGGAGTGATTCTCATTAAGGCTCCTGCTTGTGATACTTTTAATCCACTACCACACTTTGCTATCTATCCTCAGATGCCTTAGACAAAAGACTAAATTGTAAGCATACTGTACTACTTGTAGCTTATACTAATTACAATATGAAGTTTTAGGATTTTAATGAGGATATACGTCAACTAAAGCTTAGTCACCCTTCGATATGCTTATAAGCTTCTCTAAATATTGTGTAGTTGGAAGTTATTCTAGCATAATCTGCTGACAATTAATTCCATACATATTTATTTAATATTGTAAAGTTTGATTATTGATAGTTTCCTGATTACATTTTTTAAACTCATTTGTTCATCTTATGTCTTTACTCTTCAAGCAGTCTTCACACACGTCTTTAATATTGATCCTCGTAGACTCCTCTATCATCTTTGGTCTTTAAAACGTAGTTTAGTTTCTTCCTTGCTGCCGCCGCTGCTCGTTGGCTACTGCGGATGCTAGTCACTACGGTCTCGATTGATGGATATCGGAGTCAGGTCCAGATTAGGCCCTCATAGTTGCTTATCAAATGGTTTGTTGTTTCCTCATTTTCATTATACAAAATACAATACATTGGCCATTAAGATTTGGCAGCATATTATATAAGTGCTTCAGTATCCTGTTAAGAACTCGAGTTAGTCCTGAAAAACGGAAAGACATCCATATTGTCTCATGTTCCTGAGTTCTATTGCGTGCTCTAGATGGCGTGAAAGGTTTTGCTACTCTTGTATTCAATATTGGTGCAATTTGACTTTAAGTCGTCGTTTGCAGAACTCCAAAGCAGCCCGCAATAATGAAGTTGTCAGTTCATTTCCTAGTTAGTTCATCTGCCTCTTCCTTTGCAAGATAAATACTGTACCCAGGTATCTAATAAGATAAATAAAGCTACAATATTTTCAGCTTGTCTTTGTTTATAGGAGTAAACTCCTCAACATGTTCAGCCATCTCTCAACATTTTATGTCAATCGTTTAGAATATAATTTAGATACTTTAAATACTATATAACTTCCTTGATATAATTTATTCCATTTTTTTGTATTGTCTATTATATTTTCCCTCAATTAAATTTGCCAAACTTTAGATGCGTTTTGTCTGAATTTCCGCTTAAGGATTAAATCTAATTGGAAGCATGTAGAGAAAATTATATAAACAAAAAACGAGAAGGAGTACAAAACTTATTACATGCAACAAAATAACAAAACAAAACAACAAAACAACAAGAAACAACAAAAAGCTAAAAAACTTTTTCCTGGCAATTACAACTCGTTACAAAATAATTTCCAAAATTTTTTTAGAGGGCGAACAAATAGAACAAAAAACAAAAAAAAAAAAAATGGCAAACAAGAAGTAAAATTATAAACGAAACAAGGCAAAGAAGAACAGAGAGAAACAGAAACAATAATAACAACTTTTAAAATCAATTAATTTGCTGCACGCAAATAAAATGAGAGAAGTGGAAACAAACTTTTTACTGGGTTTATGTGTCTGTATGTCCCAGAATGTGGGAAGGATAGTAAATGATGGTAAGAGAAAACAAAAAATAGAAAAAATAATACTAAAATAATAATAACAAATAAAGTCAAGCAAAGGATAGAGAAGAAATGTTTGTATAAAAAAAAAAAAAAAATACAAAAACTGTCAAATAATTGCAACAGAAGGCCAAAGGAAACGAAATAAAAATTGGAAAAAATGTGTTCACAAATTCTTGTGTTAATGACAGGATTTGAAGGATTATTGTGTAATTTGTAGGGTCACAGTTTCTTCCTTTCATTTGTCCCCATTAATTTTGGAAGTCCTTACGTCTTCTTTAGTAATGATAACTTTAGTGATTTCTAACCAACCAAAGCGTTCCTTTTAAATGCTAACCATGGCCTGATTTCTTTTTTTAGTACAAGTCAAGTGGTACCAAAACCAAATCAAAGTGAATCCAACCAAACTGAAACAAAGTGAAATGAACCTCACCAAGTCAAAGTCGCGACCCTCGTTGATTGTTACCAGACATAAGAAGTTTTAACTGAGAATTTTAAACTTGTTCATCTCCACTAAGTTGTCCTTCTTGTTATTGTTATAGGTTTTGTTATTGTAATTACAACTATTATTGCAATAAACTATTGATAAAATGCAAGTTAGCGTATTGCCAACAGAGAATGAGACTACCATAGAATTAGGGGGATAGTGAAGAAAGACTTAACCAAGCGTAAAGCTTAAACCAAACTGACTGTTTGACTGAATGACTGACTGCCTACGCGCTTGCCTGCTTGGCTTTTGCTGATACAACAAATGCTGATATGAAAGTTTCGTTTTAGCCGCAAATTTTCAAGCGTTTTGTCTGTTGAACGGAAACGGAAACTGGGTCATTATGTTGGCTGCTGCTTCTGCCGCTGCTGGCAGTTGTTTCCAGAATTGCCACCACCACTTCAACTACTTCTTGAACTACGTCTATTGTACAATCATTGTTATCTATCTGCTGACGTTGTTGAGTTGTTGCCTTGCTCCTTCTCTTGCTCTTGCTGCTGGTCCTCATGCATTGCGTTTCCCTTTATGTGGCCGAAAACTTTTTGGCAGCGCCCTGTAGTTGCGTTGTTGTAGTGGTAGTTGTAGTCGCAATCGCGCTTTTTTGGTTTATGTGGCTCTGAAGCCACAAGAAGTTTAGACAAAATCGAGTTGTGTTCTTTTGGTTTCAGTAAAAAGGAACAAACAACAATTACAGAAAAAACAAAAAGAAATTCATTGAAAAAGCCAAAAACCTCAATAAAGTCTGATAGAGTCGCATATGCCACAGTAGAAACTTGGCTTAGTTTTATGCCAATCAGCATTTGTGAAATCAAATCAAATGCAAATTACTATTAGATTATTTTATTTGCATCAAGGTGCGTCAATTGGTTTTCAGTTCAGGACACCAAGTGACATAGTCATGACACAAATTGAATTGAATTAAATTTATGTGGTTGATGGTGTTTGCACACGTACTACAGAGTACGACTAAAGCAATTTGTCCTATCTTAATGATTAAGCTAATGTTTCTAGGTTGATGGAGATTGTGATAGTGAGTTGTTGCAGTTGGCAGCGCTAAATTAAGTTTGATGTGATTGAATTTTTCCTGGATCGCTTATCATAGTCGCAGAAAGGATAGAGTAAGGAAAAAGATGTGACAGAGTGGGTAGTTATAAATGATGAATCAAAAAAAAAAAAAAAAAATACTACATTGCCCTAAACTCTTTTAGTTTAACTGCGCAGTTAGATATGTATCACATCAAGAGACTGAGCAATAATCTGTAATAACTGTACAGTTTTCGAAAGCAATACCACAGTTTTTTTAATATGAGCGAGCCATCTGAAACGTCGTTACAATAAACTGCACAGTTCAAATAGTTAATCGTTCATTTCTTTCAGTTCATTTGTTTTATTGAACTGAAATTTGGACAATATAAGTGTGTGATCCATATTCACCAACCAGTGACTGGTTACCAACGAATTTGCATAAATAGTGTTAACACCTTGTGAGGTGGTATGGAACCCTTCGTGTGCGAGTCGGACTGTCTATCAGTGAGCTCTATCTCATGAACCGTAATAGGTAGACAGTTAAAATTTTCACAGAGTGTGTATTCCCATAACAACAAATAATAAACAAATTAATGTTAAAAAAATAAAGAGGTCCAATAGTTTGTATCTTTTGTTTCCTGATTTAGGTATTTTTTTGTAGCCTACTGATTACTTTTAAGTAAGAGTTTTCAGTACAATGCTCTCATGGCAAGAGCTCTTCTTCTCCTTCCGTTTTTACTATAACATTACCCATCTTTAGAATTTTAAAGAGCATCATTGCTCATGGTTATGACTAGGAAATCTTTAAAAAATCATTATTTTGTTAAATGTATTCTTAAAGTTGTTGTTCTTTACATCTCTCGGATACTCATGCACTGGACCCCTAAAACTTGTACGTCAGTGTCTGCGTCAATTGGAATTGCTTAAGAATGTTTAGTTTCGATTCTTACCATTTTCAAAAAAAGATTTTGCGATCTGTTATAATATTTCATTTTTACGACAATAAACAAACAACTTCAGATAGAGGTACAAGCTTTACGTACAACGAAAGTATTTAAAAGTACATAGTGTTAAATCTTGAAGGATGGTACGGAACCCTTCATGTGCGAGTTGGATTCACTCTTGTCTGTATGCTTTTTTTCGATATTCACAATCTCACAAAAATATTTGTAAAAAAACCCAATTATTTCAAACACTTTAGTTCAGTATATTGATTTTTTTCATTCATGACGTCACAAGTGATTTCCTTCGTAGTTGAACTGGCCGTGTATGGTGTCCTTAAGTTTAAGAGAACAGATTTGAGTAAAAGATTACCACGTTTATTCTTTATTATCAATGAATACTTTATTTTTCCAATAATTAAAGATTCTGGTATGATTGAAATATTCTTCTTTTCATTAAATGAATGTGGTGTCTTTCGTATTACGATAATGCTACAGTAATGGAGTTTAAAGATTGCAATGTCATTATGCCGTCCTGCCTCAATGTGTTCGCGTATGTATTTGAATACTTCACAAACACAAATTACAATTTCTAGTGATAAAAAGTATTGGTCGTCAGCCTTGTTTATCGTCTAGGATGCATCATCACATTGATGCCACTTATATAGCAAAACTTGCTAAGCAAAAGATGACTACCGATTATCTAAAGTTTCGTGAGTAATCGGCTATTCATTCATAATATTCTTATACACATTTCATTTTCTCATCTCTAGATATTTATAAACCATTTCTGAAGCCATACAAGATGTCATTTGATGATAGATAATATGATTATAATAATGTTAAAACTATATCAGAATAAAGCACCCCATGTTCTGAAAAACTATGTAAAACAAAATTGTGAAAACTGATTTTTATTCATTATACAATAATTCAGCTTATTCTGCTTTCAGTCCATTTTCATTAAATTTAAAATTCTTTTTTTTAAGCTTGGGACGAACATAAGCTGAAATGTAGAAATTCGTAAACATATATAACATGATGGAGGCCTGCACAAAGTGCACCCAAAGCATTAGGCGTGGATAAGGACATGCCTTTACAAATAACATCACATATGTGGTATGTGTAAAGATTATGGCAAACTGAGCCATTTGCAACAAAGTTATGTACTTTTTCCACCAGATTTGGTGTTTCATTTCAGGTTTCAGTGCCGTTACGAAGTAATAGCTGTACATGACAACGTGTACCAAAGTATTAAGCGTCACTAGGATGACTACATGTCCGCCATAGCCATAGAAACGTATAAAGAGATAACTAGCGGTGACCATCATGACATGATGGTAGATATGAAGGAAGGTGACTTGCTTGTAGCTCTTACGTAACACAAAGAATATTGTATCCGTAAGATCAAGGATTTTATTCAACAGATACATATAGCCATTATAACGTTCGATATCCTTATTTGGATGGTCATAAGGCAATCTTTCCATGCAACGAAATTTATAAATTTGGCGTACGAAAATGAATTTGATGCACTGAAAGAAGGAACCAGGTTTAAGATGATAATATTGATAAATGCATTTGTAATGTCGGTACTTACATAATACAATATGATGGCATTATAAATAATCTGTATGGCATTATAGATAAGCATGGCCCTTTTCACATTATACGGTGGCCTTTTGTTCATATAAATTTGGCCCAGTTTAAGTGTAAAGAGCAGATAACCAGCTAAAATGCATATTATCGGAAGAGGTGAATAGGTAAGAGGTAAATTTATAGGATCTGCAAAAAAAGGAATAGAATTGTAAGCAGAATGTTGTTTTTGGAATCCTTGTAATTTATGTTTACCTCCTGGTGGTTGTTCAAAAAACTGAAACATATTTTATCCGATAATCTTTATTTGATTCCCGTTTATGTTAAAGTAAAGAGAAGCCTTCACTTGAAGGTTGTTCAATGAACGCCTGACGGCCTCAGACTAAGCAAAGGCAAGGCTGTCTTTTGATTTTTATATGACTGAAAATAATTTGCAATGATTATCTTTTGGTTGCGATAAATGCGACTAAATTAAGAAATTAATTGCATATAATAATGACAAACAAATCGCAAATCAAATCTGCATAGGCAAACTTATTCGGTATCTAATACAAACACGATATAATAAGTTACTCAAATGTATAAATTAATCGATTGGGACTTATGCAGCTAAAGGTTATGTGACTTTCTTATGCATTTGTTTGGATATATTAATGCATTGAATACCTAAGTCTATATAGTGATGTTAATGAATTAAGCGGATCAAAAGAGAGACTCAAGCACAACATTTACTTTAGTCGCAACACATAAATTCAAAACACTTTCATTCAATTCATAAGAAAGTGTAAATTTTGTCGCCGCCTACTAATGGCTCGTTCAAAAAGTTAAGTCGTATATCCTTCTTTTCAAATTTCATTAATGAGGTTTTGGAATCAAACTACTATCTAGCATTCAAGGTGCTTAGAAATGAGAGAAATACATGTAATTCTAATGACTTCATCATGATTGATGTGGCAAGACATTCCAAACAAGATCCAGAAATATTGAGTACTGGATGCATAAACTTGATGAAACACAAATCCATGTTAAGTATTGGACGTTTCTGTTCTATGACATTACTTAATTGATGCTCACAGCAGACATTGGAGTCAATCGATTTGTTCTCGAGAAGCAGATGACAGAACACTGCCATGGATGTCCTTCTTTGTTGCGTTATTTCATCTTAAAATTATGGATTGAGCTCTTTGGAAAGATATAATGGATATTATCTAGCACTGGGGAACATAAATGTTTGTCGAGATTAGTTGAATTTATTGAGTTGTACATTGTGTTTGTACAGTAATTCTAAATAATCTATTAGGCATTCGGTATTTTCTTTGATTGCGTTACCAACATCAGGTTAAAGTGATCATACGCCATGTAAAGTGTACAAACAACAGACAACAAAACATCAACATAGTGTTGCCTATAGATGTTAAGGAATGGGTGGTGAATGCGTTTAAAGAGAACAAAAAGAGACAACGAAAGTGAACGAGAGAAAAAATAAAAAAGAGTACGAAGTATAAACAAAATAATGAGACAATGAGATACTGAATGAAAGAAGACAAGTAGAGTGATATTTTCGAATTTAAATAAAAAGGGCACAAAATAAGACAGAGAGAGAGAGAGAGAGAGAAAGATATGTATATGATAATGATAGGAATAGTTATATGTCTCTCTTTTGAATTATCTTTTCTCAAGAAATACATATTCTGGAACTTATGAACTCTAATTTAAAATGCACGAAAATTTCTTTACAATGTTGCCTTTTATAACAGAGGGATTTTGTTTTTAAATGTCTATAGTGTAAATAGGTACGAGTACGAGTATAATCAATATGTTGAAATACTTATGTTATATAGAAACAACTCAGAAACCACATTAAGAATAATGGAAATGATCAGCGTGAGAAGGAGACTTGACTTTGGATTCTCAATTAACTCTTATTTAACAAATTTATATACTAGTACAATATAATAGCATAAATTGGACAGATGGTATACCATAAATAATAATAGATATGAATAGGAATTGCTATAAATATTATAGTTTCAGTATGAACGAATTCATTAATGGTCGCACCTCATACAAGTATTGTAAGGTTCTGTGAACCGAAATTAGGGTTCTCTCTTCTTATATACAATACATAGCATATAGTATTACATACTTATTATATTGTATATTGGTGACCTGCTAGCTTACGGTGAATGCACTTGGAATGTTCTTGATTTATGCAAGTACGAGTATGAGTGATGAATAGCTTTGGAAAGACTTTGAACCAACTGAAAAAAATTCTATCTTTGCATATCATTACAAAGCGAAAAAGAATTATAAAAAAAAAACAAATGAAATTAAATGTTATGATGTTAATTTTGTTTAATTTTATGAAGTCAAAAAATATACAATACAATATTTTCTTATAATCGTAACTACATACAAAACTTAACTAATCACTCTGTTTTGGTTGTCACTGCCGACACCTTTGGGTTCTTTGGCTGTAAATATGCATGTACATAGAAATTCAGGAACATACCCATCATAACAACACTTTGTGTCAATGAAATCCATAGCCACATTCTGGGAAAATCACAGTCTTTGGAAAAGATTATAATGAACGCGGTGTGTAGACAAATAATTGAAAATTGTATCAATTGACAGAGAGTGATATAACGTTTCCACCATAACGTCTCACCGACGCGATTACTGAAGGCCGACAGGAAGTAATACGTGTACATGATAATGTGTACGAGTGAATTAAGTAGACCCAGAATAGCAATATGTCCACCAGTGCCATAGAAACGAACAAACGCATAACTTCCAATAACCATACCGATATGATGATAGACATGAAGTAATGTGATTTGTTTGTAACTTTTGCGAAGCACAAAGAAAATCGTATCCGCCAAATCAAGCATTTTATTAAGAAAATATGAATAGGTAACAATTTCCTCGGTATATTTGACAGGATGTTCAACTGGTAGAGTTTTCATACAGCTAAAATCATATGTAGGAAATAATATCACATGATAGAAAATCTAAAAGAAAAATTAATATAAATTTTCATAATCTCATTTATTTATTACTAATTTTGAACGTTTAACATAAATAAAAAACTTACCGTTGAAAATAGAAATGTATTAAAGATAATCTGGACAATATTATAAATAAGCATTATTGATTTCACATTGAAAGGTTCTCGATTTTTCATAAAAATTTTTCCATATTTAAATACAAAAAGCGCATAGAGACCCAAAATTGTGAAAATGGGAAGTGGTGAATCCGAAAAAGGCCAATCATGACGCACTATTTATGGTAAAATTATAGAACACAATATTATTTTCTTATTCATTTTTTCATTGAAGTTACTACAATAGTAACATAGAACACTCACAGGCCTTTGGTTGTTTCCATAACCAAAACATTTTGATTATATGCAAATTGTTTGTTTTGTTTTTTAAATTTTTTTTTATTTTTATTAGAATACAATAAATTGTGATTGTGATCCTGCTGAGTTTGCTGGAATCCTAAGGTAGGTTAAAAGGTTTTTCTATTTATAAAATATTATTTTGTACTATCCGATCCAATTTTCTTCCGCACCGCTTGAGTTATAGATCGATACTAAATCTAAACTATTGAAATTTGTGAAATGAATTCATTTTGATTTTGTGGATTTCAGTGATATTTTTTGTATTTTGTTTACACCTTTGTACGTTTGCATTCATGAATTCTTAAAACAATGAATTGTTCAAATACATGAACTTATAAGAAAGCCAACGGCTTTGGAGCCCTTGAATGAGCTACCCGCGTAATTTTTATTGCATAATTACGTTAATTCTTTTTGTATTTTACGTAGTTAAAAACGTAAACCCACCGGTGTTGTTTTCTTAAGGAATATGTCAATGACTCAAGTTTTTCACAATGAGAAGGTCATTATACTCGTATTCAAAGTACCTACTATATAACTGAGCGATCAAGAGGAGAGAGTGAAAGTGAGGGTTTTCGTTTTTTTAGAATTTCTTAGGCTATAAAATAAATAGTAGTATAAGAATTAAGAAATAAATAAATAAAAATACAAGCAAAATGTTGAAATCGTAGACTTTTTGTGCATGTGTGTGATCAATCATGAATATTCCTAATGTTGTGAATTCATTGACAATGATAGAGTTTTCTTTGATTTGCTTCTAGATTCAGACACTCATAATATATGCATTATAACTTAATTTCGACATTAGAACTAAAGAATGTATGACGTTTTGTTTGTACGAGTACACATAGAATTTGTTGGGATAAGTTTAATTAAATAACATAAAACATTAAAAAAAAAAAAAACTTTCCATTGTTTAAGTACTTGAACTTCAACTCTTGGTTTGAATTAGGCGGCCTTCCGAGAATGATTGGATGTAGACATCGAAATACAGCTTATGCCTTTGATTCTTATGGTCTGCGTCAATTAAATTCATATAATGACTACAACTCACTATATTGCTTCATTTCCTATGCATTAGGGTAGAATTACTAGTTTATCTAGCTTTAGTCATTGTTTTTTACTTGATCATTAATACGAGGCCTTTTACATCACACAATTGCTATCGGGAAACGAATTATTTGGAAAATATCTCCACAGAATAGGGAAAGCTGTAAATGTAAATTGCATTTATGGGGATGCAGAAGTAGATGATACAAATCACACTTTCTTTGAATGTGATAGATGGCAATAAGAGCGTGCGGCGCTGGAAAACAGTGTGGGACTCATCAACGCAACAAATATTGTCGTCAAGATGCTGGTGAGTAAGCACAAATGAACACAAGTAGCTCACTACAATGAGTAGATTCTAAGGTGCAAGAAGCGGGACTTGGACGCACGTGCTACAGAAGACATATGTGTACAGAAGCGGATACCATCTTTATGTAATGCGAAAGCAGTTCTAGGGTGGACACTTATCCAATAAGGGGGATGTTTCTAGTGGCACCCCACATACCGGGGATGCGACGGCACCCTTGACGATGCAGAGGCATTTTTAGCCCCCTACCAGAAAAAAAAAATACTAGACCTTTGCAAGAAGTTGTGCAACCATCAGGTGAATGACGCGATCATTAGTCTTACGATTTTCCATGAATTTTCTTTGCTTTTCTTTAAATCTATGAAACTTTTGGTCATGTTCTCTCGATTCCCCATAACATCAGTTCCCTCATTATATCACAAACAATGTATGAATATAAATAAATTTTATTTCAAATATTGTCTTGTATATGGAGAAAAACGCATGAAAATCGCACAAGAAACGCGTACTGTTTTATTGTAAATATTTGAGTAGCATGCGATTTTTGTTTTCATTTACAAGTGCGGCTTTGCTTTCTTGTGTCAATTATGTTTGTTATAAAATAAGTTAACGAAAAATAGGAGGAATCTGGAAAACGAGGAAGACTATGAAGAAAAAGAAGGATGAAGGGTAAGGTTGTCTTTGACACAACTGTTGTTGTTGTTGTTGTTGTTATTGTATTGTATTGTATCTTGTGCTGCTATTTCGCTGCGGTAGCTTCACTTCATATCAATGAACTTTTTTATCGCATGCTCATATCTGCACTAAATAAAATAATTGAAAGTTGCGCGATAAGAATCAGAACGAACCGAGCCGATCCGAGACAAACCGAACTTGACTTCACTTCACTTCACTTTAGTTAACTTGAATTGCAGCGAATGTAAGATAGACTTTTGGTTAAGGTCTTTAGATATGTCTAAAGTAAACCAAGCAACAAAGTAGCAGCACATAATCTTAAATTCAACAATGACAACAACAAGGATAAACAATAAGAAGATACAACAGCAAGCGAAGAACTGTTGCTTGCCAACAAATGTCATGTTAACAGTTTAGATTTGTGTCAAAGTTGAGTTTAGTTTACGTTCAAATTATATAATCTTCTACTATAGATGACTTCCTGGTTTACCTACCTTCAGCTTCTTATTCTTCTGAAGCATTCCACTAACTTATTTGGTTGAGTTCAATGGCATCCTTCATTCGATTTGCTTGTTTTCCTCGTTTCCTCCTTTTGCAGCTTTAACTTGATTTAAGTCAAGATCTGATTAGCTCTCATAAATAAAGTAGCTCGCGCGTTTAGCCCTTTTTGCTCTTGATTAAGCGAATGCGATATTTATGCTTTAATGTGTTTATTGTTTATGGAAGTTCATAATTTTTATATATTTTACTTTATTGAACCGAAAACAAGGAACAATAGTGGCACGTGGTAAGTCGAATGATGTCTGACTTTGGTTTAACATAATTATGAAACTCACATTGAGTTGAAGGTAGCTCATATTTATGACATGAGAGAGAGAAAACAAAATATTGGATTTGCTTTAAGTCTTATGCAAATCTAAATTCTCATCAAGAAACCAAGAAAATAATAAGCTGAAACAATTGACTTTCTTTGCCATGCCATTGCCCAGCCACTTTTGTTCATAACACTTCCTGTCCACTCTTGTCTTCTGAGTAAAAGATATTTTTCAAGTGAGGCGCGTAATCCTGTCTTCATGACATTATCTCAAGCGTTAAGACCTCGTCTCACTTTGAGTCTTCATTTGAATCTTCCACCAAAATCTTCATCTCCATATTGATCTCAGTCTTACACAGATTCAGTTGAAGTGGTGGCTGCTGCTGCTGCTGGTGATGCTTCTGCGCTGGAGTGCCGCTGATAAGACTGAAATGCTCTACCAAATTCGAGTTCGCTACCATTTTTGTTTTTTCCACTAAGATATTTCTCATGTACGAACTTGTTTTCAATTCTTATTTTATTTTTTGTTTACCAACCAAAGGGAAGATTCTCTTTACTGATTAACGAAGCAAAGAGATTTACTTGGGTTGAGATTTTTTTGTTTTGTTTTTTAGGTTGCGTATTTCGTTCGCTTATTTTGTGAATTATTTTGACAAGTTTGTGATCATCGATTAAGGTTGGCTGGCTGCCCCATGGAAGCTTATCACAATTAACCAATGAAGCCTTCAAAAAAGTTATCCAAAAGAGACTTGGAGACGGTGCAAAACGGTAGGTAAGAGCGGCTTATTAAAGTGTAATAGGAAGGAAGGCTTATTGTTAAGAGTTCATTAACTCACAAAATCATGACTTTATTGAGTTAACAACATGAAAGAAAGACCAAAATTGAAGCAAACTTCACTGATTGCAATAGTGAAATACTTTTTAAAGTCGAATTGTTTTATCATATACTCGTACAGTTACTAAGAAGGAAGTTTCAAGTATTTTGAGTTGAAACAAGATAATCAAATTAACTTGGGTTTCATCTGAGATTAAATACTGACTCTTAAAGTAAATTCAGGAACAATTACGAAATTTGAGCTTTGCTTGGGTTTATTTAGTGAAAATTATGTTCATTAATATAGAGATTGTTATCATTGCCTAAATAACTATATTAACATTGATTTAAGTCATATACAATATGAGACAAATAATGTATATGGTATTGTCGCGAATAGGCGTCACACTTGATGATAAACTTCTTTGGAACAGTCACTTACAATCCATAATTAACAAGTCTATGTTGACCGCCAACAGACTCAAGGGTAAGAATTGGGGACTGAAACCAGGAACCGATCATATGCTGCATCTATCTGGCGCTCTAGAATAGACAGAAGCATAGTTCAATTGAAGATTGTGTCTATGTTACTGGAGCTTTAACGTTGGATCCAACAGTTGCCCTTGATACGCTACTGAAACTACCGCCAATTCACTTAATTATAAAGAATGTGGCACTGTCGTTTATGGCAAAGTTTAACATAGTAAATGATAGTGAGTCGGTAGGTCTCGGGCAATCCCTACTGAGGGATGTGCTCAACTTGAGCATTACCAATTCCATCATTAGCAACATCTGTCTTACTAAATTCAACTTTAGACAAAATTTTGAAGTTATATAAAGATGGTTACAAAACGGATACCAGTGTTGGAGCAGGTGTCTATGCGGAAAACCCTAAAAAGCGCATATTTAGCAGTATACGCCAAGTTAGCTCAGATGCCTCAGGGAAGAATTTAAGTGTGACACTGCTAATAAGCACATATGCATTCACTCTAATAGCAAGGCTGCACTACAAGCACTCAATGCTTTTGAGTTCAATTCGAAGTTCAAATTACGTACTCAGTATATATTAATTGAATTATCATTTCGTAGAATAAAGAAGTGGAAACAGACATATGATCGATTCCTTTCAATGCTTTTCATTTCTTGGCCTTTTAGTAGCCGAAATTTGTAATTTATTAGGTTACATTAACATTACAATATTTCTAAATTTTCCCCTTTTAGGTTACCCATATTTGCTCACCTGCTAAGGTCGTCATTTGGCACTTATATTAATAATAATATAATATCGATAGCTGTAAGTATATTATTGAAAAGATATATGGAAAAAGATACTATGATTGAAGAAAAATTGAAAAAAAGGTTTACTGAAATTTTCCCTTTGGTCTCCGATCTTAAATTGTTGGTTTGATGATGGAAAATCATTTCTTATAGCATTGTTCCTCTTAATCAATCGATTGAATACCTCATTAAATCATGTCTTCTCTCTTCTACTTCAAATAGTACATACATACATACAATGCTATAGTTTGATTTGTTTGAGCCTTCATCAGTTTTCAGTTACTTTGATTTTAATTGAAGTGAATTCATTTAGCATTTAATTTGGATTGCAAATGTTCTTTTAACTCATTGTTATTGATGTTGTTGTTGTTGTTGTTCTACTGTGTTCTGATGATTGTTGTTGTTGTTGCTGTTGCTGTTCTTAAATGTATTTAAGTTAAATGTAATCTTTAGCAGTTGGATTTGTTGATGCATCAAATAAGTAGTAGCAAATGCAGTAGAAGTAGAAATAGTTTGTTGCACAATACTATTGTAGCAAGAGTGAGTTTTAGAGTTGTCGGCATCCTTCATGCAACGAGTTGTTGGCAGCAATAATTTAGCGCATTAAATAGTAAGAATATACGAAAATTAACAGAGCTCGAAATGCAAAAGACTGACAAATGGACAGAATGAGCAGACAGACAGACAGCAAATGAAATAGTTAAGAAGAGAAGACAACAAAGAGATGGACAGACAATCAGAGAATTAGACAGTCAAGCAGGCAAGCGAACAGTTGCTCCAATTCTAAATGACTTTAAGTAATGTTTTGCATTTAAACTTAAACTCAACCCAAACCCTCTCCTCTCATCTCATCTCACCTTAACCCATCTTCTCTTCTTTTTAACCATCTTCTTATTCTTCTCATTTTGTTTTCCATTTAGTTTTTGGTTAAAGCACGATTTTCTTGTCAAGAAAATTGCTTCATTTGTGTCTTTGAATGTCAGCGACATGATAAAGTCTGTTTAGCGACATAATGAAGGTTTGACAGAGGGCAGAGCATCAAGTTAAACTTAAAGGAATCGAAACTGAACTCAATTTCAAAGTGAGTTAAATGAGTTGAACGTTTTAATGTGTTTGAAACAGTAAATACTTAAATACTAAGAAAATTTCATACTCTTCATTCAATCCTTTTGCAAACAATTCTTTATGAATTCGTATTTTCGAAAAATTTTAAATTTTCTATTGTTTTTGAGAATCCTTTAGGCAACCACCTCCATTCCTCTTCGCTAGACACAAATTAATAATTTTTTAATTGTTGCCAAAGGCTAAATTTTGTGAAAAACTTAGGAGCAACTTTTAGTTTGCAATAATTGACAACTTTGGTTGATAATTTTCTAGTTTAGCCAGAGGCCGACGCAAAAGTTACCAGACTTTGCTTGCTTATTTTCTTAAACTACTACTATTTTTTTGTTGTAGTTTCATCAACTAAGTTTTAATCAAAATTAAAGTTCTACATTGCAAATTAAATAAAATTTTATCATACAAAAATCACTCAATCAATCAATAAGTTAAGTAATTGAAAAATACTAGAAAAGCTGTTCAAATAATGTCATTGAAATATTTCATTTTTATTGCATGCAACAAAAAATCAAGTTTTTTGAAACGACAGAAAAATCACTCAGTGTCCAAATGGTGAGTTTGTTTATAAGGATAACCAGAGGAAGTGTAAGTGGGAGTGTGTTGGAATGATAGAAAACTTCCACTTATGGACTTCAAGTGTTCATTTGGAATTTCACGCGCTTCAAACCACTTTAAAGTCAATTTCTCTATCCTTATCCAAGGCACAAGTACTTATTTCCAATTCATTTGCCTTTGGCACTAATAACGATCCAAGCAATGATAAATTCAAATTATTTGAAATCTGCACAGAACAAACAACAGAAATACATAATATAAAAAAAACAAACAAAAAATTGGAAGAAGATACATACCACTCGTACTGCAGAGAAAGAGGATATAAGACAAAAAAAAGCAAAAACATACGCCAGCAATTATGCAATTGTTCGTTTGGGTATCGCGAACAAAAGTAAACTCCAAATCGATATGCAAATAATCGAGTTTACTCTCGCACCACAATGAGATGAGGCAGCTTAAGCTTAAGGAATGGCAAAAGTTTTTAGTAGTTTGCTGAGGCACTGAGACCAAGCAAATACTAACTTTATAGTACTCCAAAGTCGTTTGACCAAATTCATTTTGTAGTAGTAGTCCAGACAGACTCCTTCAGATGTATATATGTAGTAAGTATAAAAAACATCGTTCGATGTCTTTGAGTTTTGTGCACAATTTTTGCATGCAATTTATTTATTTATTTATATTTTGTTTTTTGTTTTTAAGTTTTTTGTTTTGGTTTAAGAAATAATTGCTTTAGTATTTGTTGTGTGATTATGCAAATATTAGTGGAGAAAGAATTATTCCAAGGAACAAAAAAAAAAAAGAAAAGAGTCAAGATTGGCAATAAAATCAAATCAATAGAAATATTCTAATTTGCATGCCACACACATACACATACATAGTACATAGTATATGCAAAGTGTGGTCAAATAGATGTGCTGCAAGTTGTTTGCTTATAAATATTTAATTTAGTAGTTTGGTTTTGTATTTTTTTTATAAATACTACACACATATATATATTTTTCAAAGGATTTTCTTATGATAAAAAAACAATTTTGTCAACAGTGTTTTTATTTGTTTGTGAGAGGCACAAACTAGCAGTTTGAGTAGCTATGAGTATATGGTAAGTAAAGTTTAATATGCATTGCTTAATGATTACAGTTTAAGAAGCATTCTTTCTAGCATGTAAGCAAAGTTGAAACATAGTGCAATTCTAGAGCCGTTTTACCAGAATTTCTAAGCTTTGAGCTTTTAGTGATTATAAAACCATATCAAAAATATGGATTATAAATATTTAAAGAGATATGTTTTTAAAAAACTCTAATAGTTTTGTTATAGTATTTCTTAATATAATATTACTGCAGCCTACAAGTATGCAATACTTTATGAACTGTCAGAATTATGAAGTCTAACATGAAAGAGAAGAATTAAAAACAAACCGAACGAACAACCAACCACTCAAAAAAACTAATTGGATTTTAAACATATTTGTCTTTCGGGCGTTTTGTTTTAAAATCTTTTTTTTTCAGTTGGTAAATGAACTTGATAGCGGTAATCTTAATGAGTAAAGGAGTTTGGTTTGCTTGCTTATCTTCTGGTGCCCTTTCTCGCATGTCATTCGCGTCAATTTATATTAAAAGCAAATTTTCAAGCCATCACAATGGATAAAAAGCTAAAATGAAAACAACGAATTGCACGTGTGCTTATCTTTTATAACAAAAAATGAAAAAAAAGGTGGAAACAAAAACAGAACAACAATCTCCAAAGTTAAATGGTAAATGCCACTGTATTTGTTGTTGTTGTTGTTGCTGTTTGGGGTCTCTCATCCTTTGGCAAACTGTCAAAATGCGTATGAAAAAAAAAACAGAAATGAATATTTCGAGCGGCAAATAAAAATTGATAAGAAAAATGCAAAAAAATGTTGTGAAAATAAGAAAGAAGAAACAGAAACAATATGAAGTAAGGAGAAAAAGATGAGGAAGTAAATTGGACATGTTGAGTGGAATTGAATTGATGTCCAAAGCAATTCACAATATGAAATTGTTGCCCGCATCATCATCACCATCATCATTATCATTGCCATACCACCACCATCATGTGTAAAGTTGAATTTGGACTTGAAGAAGATAAAGATGAAGAAATAAATTGAAACTTTGTTTCACATTTATTTGAGGAGCTTGTGTGTATTTTACTTTGACAGGCAGTGTCCGGGGCGTCAACAGTTGTTAATGTTCGAACAGGTGGAAATCTGATGGCGTCAAAAGATTTTTGAAAGCTCATTCTAAGGGTGTTGAAAGATTTTAAAGGTGGAAGATCTCAATGTATGCCAAAAATTGGTAAACTGATGATCACCAGTAGGGGCGAGTGTAGTGTAGTTTTTAAAGAAAGATCAACTTGTGATAAGATTTCTAAGATAATTTTTAAAAGTTTCTATTATCTAAGAAATCTGAGGGCAATGTCTGATAACCAATCCAATCGCAAGCAAGTATTTGATATTGAATAATGTTTTAATAATTTTGATTTCTTGTTTTCGCTTTGAAAAATTGAAAAGCACTCAACTGTTTATATTAAGAATATTCTTTGGCACTTTGTAATTCTTTAAGGTTTTTTTTTGGGTATTCAAGCCCATTTAATGTTTGTAAAAATAAAAACACATCAAAATTCGGTTCACTGCTTTTCAGTTTATTCAAATATGTAATTCCAAAGCAGACATTGACGTTCTCATGTTTGCATTCAATATAAGTAAAAGATTAAGTTATGTGAATTATATAAATAAACAGATATACGGACAGACTGAAAGGCAAACAGACAGGCAGTTAGTTGAAAAGACAGCAAGTTTGCCAAATAAAAAGAAAAAGCATCTACATTTGTTTGCAAACAAATCATATTTTTGGCATTTTATTTTTTATTTTTGATATCTTTATTAAACTAAGAATATATTATTTAGTTTTTGATATATGGTATTTCTTTAGCTTATCAAATCATTTGTCAGTCACTCACTCAGTTTGTCATTCAGACAGTCAAGTCAGTAAGTCAGAAATTTGGCAAGCGAGAAAATTTAAGTTTATTCTTTCAATGTAAGGCATGGTTGAGTGAACAAATATGAACATACATGGCACTCAAAAAGAAATATGAGTATAACAAAATTATGTTATGAATTATTTGTTCAATTAAAAAGCGACAGATAAGTGAAGTGCGCCTGCCGCCCAAAGGAGAATGAGACCAGATCAAATCACAGCAGACCGAACCCAGACCTAGAGACATCAATTAATAATGCTTTGATGTGTGCATTATAGTAGTTGTATCTACTTAAGTGTAACCCCCACCATTATCACACTGCTACACTCTTATGTGACGACTAAACTACTAGTACCTTCAAAGCAAAAATTCACTCTACAAAAAGAAAAATGAAAGACGTAATTCATGCAAAGAAATGGCAAAAAAAATGAAAATCTCAAGAAGATTTACGCAGTTGCTGGACGAGTTACTTTAAACCACTTCCGTCACATAATAAATTCATAACAAATCACAAACACACATGTACACAACAAACGCATACACTTATACTCACACTCACACTAGCACACATATCATATTGTATAGCAATATACTTACAATATATTCAAATTCTCAGCCACTGCCACAGCCACTGCCACAGTCACAAATCGCTACTTTCAGCTGCTTTCGATTCGTGCGACATTATAATGCCACATTATGTTGCAAGTGCGTGAAAGAACCGTACATCAGAACATTGCATCAATAAATCAAATCTCGAGACGACGCCGACGTCTAAGTGCTTCATGCATATTACTTTGGCTATAGCTATTCAGATACAGATACAAATGTTTCTACATACATGCATACATAAGTTTATTTGTATTTCATATCTTTTGCTATTCGCAAAAATTATTACACTTGACATGATTGAATATGCCGCTGAGTCGTTTTCGTTTCACTCCTCAGATTTTCTTCAATTTGTTGTTGCCTTGATGATGGTATTGTATGCGGGTCCATCTTGTGCTGTTGGTGTCTGTCTCTCTATACGCCTGTTCTTACACACTCTAGTGTCTGAGTAGTAATAGACATCATCCCGATCACCAGCTTACTATACTACTCAGTCCAAATACTCTTTCCACTTCTCCTTAAACTTACTTGAGAAGTTGTTGTCGTCGTTTGTTGTTCTCTAGTTATGTTTGGCGCTTTCGTGTTTGTGTCTCATTTTAAGCTGGACTTTTAGTTTTCTAGTTGTTGTTGTTGAAATATTCATATTTTCTTGTTGTTGTTGTAAAATACCGTTTCATTTATGGCATTGACATGCCACATGTTTGTAAGCGCTTACAATGTTGTCCAGACATCTTTTTTTCATATAGTATGTCTTGTTCATATAAAATACACTGAGAGAAAGCCTGGCCAAATAGACAATAGAAAAATGTGTGATATGGTACTCAATGATCCATCTAATAGTCTACCAATAATTCAATTGTTGTAAGTTGCTAACAAGTTCTACATGACACATTAATAACATTGCTCTCTTACATAGCGTTTAACCAGTATTTATCGAGGTTTTGACAATTGACAGTCTTATTTTTATATTTTTAGAGAATTTTAACATTTAAGCTGTATAGATAGAGATTTATGGAGTGGAGCTAAAAATATCTCAGGTGGGTGATAAATCATATAACTACATAGAAATACATACATTTAGCCTCATTATGTTTAGAAACACTTATTTACCATTGTTATTTTAATACTAAAAACAAACATCACTGAAAACCGCATTCAAATCGGTTAAGCCGTTTCTGAGATTAGAGCGCATAATGTCACAGACACAGCTTGTGTACCATATTCTATGTATAGATAAGCTTTGCTTGTTAGTATGCGCTTCCAACCATTGATTATTATATTTTCTATTTCACTCAGTGTGCCATTTCCAATTTTTCTCAGTGTCCTATGACTAAACTTACTCTCCCATCTAATAGTGCTCCTGGCCAGCAGCATGCTGTGCACAGTTCTATGAATCTTACTTCTATAAAGTAGAGTTGCAAGTGCCTTACAGGCAATGTACTGGTGCTATGAAATGAAAGATGTAGGAGCAGTTTCAGCAAATTGAAGTGAAGTAAAAGCATCTAAATACATATGTATACTCATATATTCATAGCCGATCAACCATCATTAATAAGATTAATAATGTCATCTTCATTCATTAGAATGAATCAATATAAAGATTTATAATAATTACAATTATTGACTTATCATGGGACATGCAACATTTGCTATATACGAGTATAATCAATTCAAGTGCAAAGTGTAGCAAGTATGAAATTTTAAAAGGCTTGAAATTATGTTCAAAAATTCAGCTTAAAGTTTCGACAAGTGTCTGCAATTCTTCGCTTACATGGTTTCTTATTGTTGTTATTGCAACAGTCAGCAGGCTGAAAATACAAATATACTCACATAACACACATATACACATACACGTATATCCAAAAGTGACAATTTGATTTATCGGTGCACTTTGGCAAACGCGGCAAATGCAATAACTTCGCTGCTGTTTCCACAGTTTCTGCTGCTGCTGCTGGTCAGTTGGTGTTCGAAATCAAATGGCAAAGTAATGTTGAGGCAGAGAAGGCTAAGGCTGCCTGGCGCTGCCGGCATATACTATAAGCAACTAAGCCAAGTTGGCTGCGGCCATTGCCTGCAGGTATAATAACTGCAGCCGGTGGGCCCCCTTGTTTGGACATTTTGGATTTAAAAGCGATCACTGCCATAATTCAAATTGTTTGAATTAAGGGGGTGTGAAGGTGGCCAGCATACAGTCAAATTGTACAGAACATTCCATGAGGCATAGCATTGTGCCTAAAAGGATAATTTGTGTGCATGGCATTGACTTTGCTCTATTGACAAAAATTTCTCAAATATGTAACTGATGATCGTCGGATGGTCTTATTGCCTTAAAGTTGCTGATAGAGAATTTAAAGAGGTGTACTACAATATATTGGATTAAATATATAATTTTCAGATTTGATTGCTTGTTATCAAATTGGATTTATAATTTGATCTCAACTGGTGAAGCACATATGATTGGAATTGAAGCGCATACAATATTTGGATTTCCTTGAAAGTAACCATTTATCATCAGTAGACAATTATTCTTGATGGATTGTACTATGGTACAATTTTCTTAAAGCATGCTTCTTTGAACTTTAAGCAATGCTAAAGTTCATTCATGGGTTACATGCAGAAATCTACCGCCTGCTGCCCAAAAATACAATACTTAGTGCATAGTTGAAGGTACTAAACCAAACTCATTTAGGTTTTCTTGCCAACACCTTTTGGCCTATGGAACGTGCAGCAACAAATGAACTACAGCAAACTGACAACCATGTGGGTGTTGCAAGCTGAAGACTAATTGCTGTAGTTTCGCTAGAACTATGCTAAATGCTAAATCCGCGAGACAAAAAAGTACTAAGCACCCAACTCAGACGTTTCAGAAGAGGCAAGTTGAGTTGAGTTGAGGCGAGTCAAGTCAAGTCAAGTCAACCTAAACCGGTGGTCCAAACACTTTGGGAACAGAAACTTCACACATGCATTAACACAACACAACAATTTCGAATGGTTTTGTTTTTATGCTTCAGTTTGTTGTGCTATCAACTTCTATAAGCGAAGTAAATTTAGAACTGATTGCAACTCGCGAGAAGATAGAGAAATTCTAAGCGAGTTGAAGTGAGTGAGGCGTTATGTAGAACGCACGCGCGTGTAGGCGTGGGCAATGCAAAAGCGATGATCAACAAAGGATGGGAGACTCTCATACAGAGAAAGAGAAACGAAACGTTTAACGAATGACCAAAGCGATGGCATTGTCTTAAGCTACAACATACAACATGTACCACCAGACACACTACATACTACTCGTACATAGTTATAGTATATTCAATCGGGCTAGTCGACCGACTAACCGTCCATCTGACTGAGGGCGTTACATGAGTTCGTTACGAAAAATTAAGACATATGAATGCCACATTTAGAAGGCGTAAAAAACATTAACAATTAAGTTGTAATAAATTTTGCCAAGCAGGAACGAGAAACGAGAAGACGGCAAGAGGGATGAGTTACTAAGAAATGAGAGACAATTCAGAAAGAGAAAGAAGCGGGATTTGAAGTGTGCTGCATACCACAAAATAAAGAAGAAAAGCGTGGGCGATTTAAGTGAGAAGAGCTGAACTGTTCTGAACTAAGTTATTAAGGGAAGGAAGCACATTCGAAGTCTCGATGGAAGATTTGGGTTTGGAATTTTATTGTTCATTGATCTCCAGCAAGTTAGCAGGCAAGCATCGTGCTGCATTGTGTCAGCGCCAATTTAATATGCAAAAAATGTCATAAATTCCAATGACGAAGTTCAATTGGAGCCCTGCACCAAAACCGACAGACCACCGGAATACCAACAACCACCACCACCTCCAACACCACCACTTATTATATTTATAACCTGCACGTGACAAAGTTTATGTCGACGCTTATTAAATGTTCGCTCGACATTCAACGATTGAATTCAACAGAATGCAGCAGGCACAAAATCAAGGAGAGACCGTCGTCATCACCATCATCATCATCAGGCGAGTCGCTATTGTATTTAGGCACAATTTGGTTGAATTCACGCCGCCGCCACCAAAACTACAAACTACAAACTCCAACACCAACACCGACTCCACACTCAATAATCAGCAACAATAACAATAACAACTTTACACCAAGTGAGGACTGCGCATTCCTTTGATATGCACACGGTCTTCGTCTGTCTTGGTCTTTAATCCAAAACGATCGAGCGACATTTTTGCTTATGATCTCAGCCACAATAATTCATGGCAAAGACAAACCAAAATCGAGTCCAACTGATTCGAACTGAACTGAAACTGAAATCGAATCGAATTGAACCAATGAAGCGAGTGAAACGCCTCAAAGTCAGTGTCACAGAGGCAGCCTCATACTGGGTTTCTGATTCTGAGTTGAGGAAAAAGATAAAGCCACCAACTAAGTCCCAGTCCTCCAACCTTTGCTACAGGAACCGATGAAATCCCCTCTTAGCTTTTTCCATGAGATTCTAGCATCAATTTCCATTCCCTTGTGCATTGTATTGCTTTGCTTCCCGTAGGGGCGTTTATCAACACTTCTGGTTATTTAACACCCGCTTCATTGTCACCATCATCATGAATACCATCTTCTTCTCTGTTTTGGTTTTGGTTTTGGTTTTATTATATGTGAGGCTTTTGTATTTGTATTTTGAATGTATAAACTTTTCGTTATTTGCTGTGACTTTGAACATTGCTTAATCCTTTTACCCAAGATTTGGCTGGTGGATGGGGACGGCATGGGTGGTGTTGGTGATGGTGATACTAGTACACATATGTGAGTGTTTGTGACAAGTAAAATCATGCAGTTTGGCAGGATGTACTGCCAAATTGAACTCAATGGAAAGCGATTCTATGCGATTCGATGCAATGCGATATGAAGCGATACCGATGAATCGATTCTAAAGGCGATGGCGACGGCGATGACGACGAAGTATCAAACCGAAAACCGCATTTAAGTTCAATTGCTAACAGGTAAAGTGAATTTATAGTCGAGTTCATGCTATAGATGCGTCAATTGTATAGCGATTGCTTGGGATACAGTGGTGTGACATTTGAATTTAATACTTAATATAAAAGAAAATTTGAAAAACGCTCCTATTAAAACGGCCCAGCGTCAATATTATTAAGCAATCTATTTGAGCAAAGACTATATCATCACATTCTTCTGTTCTCGAAATATGATGCAACAAATATTCCTTCTTTATGCCATGAAATAGTTCCGAATATGTAGAAAAGTTGTCTTTATTATTTAATTTAAATGAATTGCAAACCACTGTGAATCATACTTTCAGTTGTTGTTGTTGGTGTTATTCTTCTTGGTTTCGATTTCCTTGGAAAACCGCTAGAGATTTCTACCAGTGCTTAGCATCTTCAGTAACAACTTCTGTGGTATTTTTTCGTCATCATCGTCCAAACTCTGTTGCGGCATAAACAAAATGACTGTAGCAGCCCGCAGTGTGAGTCGCAATCTGTGGCAAACAAAACTAAGCAAACTAACTGAAGAACCAATGAAGTATCCAGACAGTCAACCAACCAAGCATTTAAACATACATATATGCGAGTTCATGGCACAGTTGAAGCGCGCACACACATCATCATCGATTATAATCGAAATGGGATTGTAAATCAAATCGGCATTGAATGCTAGTGACTTTAAAATGGGCTTCATTATCGCGCGCGAGCAAACGATGAACGACCAACGAACCTCGAAAACACCAACCAACCAACCAACCATTCAACTAACCAAGCTAAGTTAGGCTGAGCTGAGTTGAGTTGAGTTGAGTCGAGCAAAGCCTTAACCAAGCATAAACCCCAACAAAGCATGTGTTTCTCTTATTCCATGTTGCTTGCCTTCCTTCCGCGAAACGACACCAATTCAAATCCAAAATGTATCTGTCTAGTGCTTACTCACTTCACTCTATATACGAGTTTATACAATATTCCATTTGTATCATACTCTCTCCCCCTCCCCATCTCTCCCATGTCGAGTGACATTCAATGCCATAATTTATGAGTTTATCTTTTTCGAGCGGGAGTTAAACGAAAAATCGACTAAATGCTGTTGCCATATGCATTTCGGTAGTCATCTAGACTTCACCATCCCACCCCATAACTCTTCAGATAACGAATATGCAAAAAACAATGATTCGTTTGTAGTTTTGTTTGCACTTATGATTATCGATCGATTCATGAATATTTTATTGTATTGTACTCCAAAGTATTTTCGGCTCCGAAAGACAAAGAACTCTAAAATCGTTTAAAGTCGGGCAATTAAAAAGAAAAATCATAAAGAAAATATTGTTTCGACTCCTTAATACGATTGTCTTTTATAAATTTTGTCTTTTGTAAACTGAGTCAGTGTTTGGTGGGATGAAAATTCTAGATAGATTACTTGAAATATACAACATGATGATATATGAAATCACTGATCTTTTGAGATAAAGTATCACTCATTAAAGCTACCAAAATGGTGTTATTGTTATATATATATGTATATATAGTCCCAAGGCTCCACGGAGGAGCAAAGGGCTTCCAGACAAGCTGCCAACTTTTGGCTTTGTGCAACAACATTTCCTAAGTCGCAGATGGTAAGGTTATACCGCCTTTGCTCGGATGTCAGAGCCTCGCTTGTGTGAACAGAGGGTACCGCGTGAAAGTGAGGTTGACATTTGGGAGGGATAGGCTATGTGTTCGCATCACCATCCCCATTTACCCTCCTCAGTTTATGTTAGTGTTAAGTTTTAGAAATTGATTTCGATCTACCTTAAGTATTAAGTAAAACAATGCAGTTTTTTCACGTTATTCCTTGGTATGTGAATTCCTTATTGTATTGAGTTGAATAAACATAAAACACATACTTATAAAATAGTTAAATATACGATATATCTAAACATTACTGGAACTGATTTAACGAACGCTGATCTTGATCCATTTCATTTGTTATACGAATATGGTTTAAGTATTTACTATTAATAGTTGGATATGCAAAGAGGTCTTACGCTTAGGTGATACCGCGGAAAAATACAGTTAATTATTTCCATCACAAAGATTACAGGCATCGAAATTCTGATAAAAGTAAAGAGAAAAAAGTGTAACAAGATTGTTAAATGGTTTTTTCTATATTAATTTTTGTTAATAATTTAAAGAATACTCTACCTGTTCTTCAGATCTAATGGCACCGAGACAAAAATGTAATCCTTAAAGTTTCTCAATCATATTATCACCAGTGAATTGATTAGAATGGTAATAATATGGAATGCCTGCGGTAAAAGAATAAAATTGTATGTAGATTATGCAAATGTAACTATTTTTGTGTAAGTCCTGCAAAAGCTCGGGAATGGCTCAACAGATTTGATTTTTGTCTTGTTCGGTTCAATACTGTGGTGGTTTAAAAAGAAAATATTTCGGAAAAACCAACAACCGAAAAATAGAAAAGAATTAAATAGGTGTGCCAGTGAGTGACAGAACATGACAAACAGAACCATGAAGAGAGTTTGGTCATGTATTAAGCGGTATACATGTGCAGTTAATTAGAATAAAAACCAGGACAACCTGCAATTTCCGAGTAAGAAAGTGAAACTAATATGGGGAGATATAGCAAAAAGTGGCCATTTGACGAGAAATGATTATACAAATGTTACAGCTAAGTAGTCAGTATTCAATAAATGTTTGCGAAGGAGAGGCAGAGCAACGTCTGCCAGGGTACAAAAATTTAAGAAATAACTATTTTTCATAGTTTTTTTGGTGGTCTATGTTTTTGTCTTGTGTGTAAAGTTAAGTCCAAGACATACTTACATAGTTTTCTATATAGTACTTACCCATCTTAAATATTTATTTTCTTCTGTAAACTTGTTGTAATTCCATTTTGCAGTAACTTCTAACTGCAATTGTTCGTTTAACCGCTGTTGAGAACGTTTGCTCATACATACAGTCCATAAATGAGTTGACGCCTGCCTTGCAAAATAACTATCTATATCCATTATTATGATTTTTTTTGTTATATTTTTGTATAAAAAGTGTAAAATTTATCACACTAAGTTTTCATAGTTGTGTTAGTGTTTTGACAAATACAAAAATATAAATATATGAATTTTTGATATAAAATTCAAAGCTTCAAAATTTTATAAAATCATAAATTTTTTCAAATTATTTTTTTTTTTAAAATCTTAAATAGAAATGTTATTTTAAATTTTAAGCTTATCATTCACCACAGAATATATGTATCTCATTGTTAGTAATAGAAAGTATCACATTGGATGGGAAAAATACCCAATAACAACATAATGATTGAGTATTTTCTATCGATTTATATTGATGGTCGTTTATTGATAAGGTGTCATCATGTACATCCCATTGTGTTGGAGATTGGCAAATAATGTTCAACAATGATACCAGAAACAATACATCTTTCACGGAAGAGCTTTGCCACTTTGGCATTAATGTTATCTGGAACAAGATTCTTCATGATTTTCAGCATTTGAATCTGTGTCTTTATTTTTATTGGAAAAGTGTAGTTTATGGTTAATAGATCCAATTCATTCATCGATAAGGCCTTGGTTCAGTGACGTAGCGTGGGGCGGATACAAATTGCACTGCCCTTATTTAGACTCAAATATATATGCAAGAAGCAATCGGAAAAAATCAGTGATTGGTACTGTTGAACACATCCAATTACCTTCTTTGAATTGTTAAAGCATCACGGACTTCCCTGAATGGACTTATCTGTACTGTAATCTAATTTGCTGGTATTATCATACAATATTGAACACTATTCTTTAAATAATAGAAATCATTATCGCTGAATATTAGACATAAACAATCCAAGCACAAAATAAAATACTGGGAATTCCTACAAGTCAGTACAGACGGCGTTGCCAGTCGCTACAATGAGAAATATGACATTATTATATGTACATTAATTTAAAGAAAGAGGATCCCACGTTTTGTCACCGTGTCATTTAATTAGTTGTTTCAGTGATATCTGCATCCTTAGTGAGTAATAGTGGATAAGGAACGATTCTCTAGTTTTTCAACACTCTGCTCCGATTTCTGACTGTCTGTTCTACACCAATCATTAGATGCAATGTATTTTTTATAAGGAGTGTCTATGTGGTTGTTGCTGGCTCTTCAAAGATTACATCCAACCATTTTTTTGGTATTCGCTGCAACAAGTAATTGCCAAGAAAGCGCTAATCGAATAGACCTCAGCTTAATAATAAATTAAAAGTATAACATTAGCATATTTTTCAACACAACTTTTCAATGGTTGTTTAAAATTTTAAAATACACTATTATTATTTGATATGATTAGTAATAAGTGCATCTTTTAGGTTCAGATACATTTGATTGATGATTTTTATTAAAAATTTATATTCTAAGTGAATCTAAAGTGTTGCTTTATGTGAGCTTTGAACGGATTCTTGTGCGCTTGCATACCGATACAATTGTATTTAAGCATTAACTTAATAAAGCTAAAGCATGTTAAATTCTATAATTTCGAAACAACTAAAATTGTATTGCTTTTTGTTCTGTTGTAATACTTACTTACAAAACAATAATAACATGTGGTGTGGTGTCTTGATGACTAAACGCCAACAAGCGAACAAGTAACTAACTACAATAACTGTGCTTCTTAGCCTGTTTTCAAGTCAACCATTCCTTCTTTTTTTTATTATATTTTTGGTTTAATGAAATTCCCTCTGATCAGTAGATGAGGAGGAAGAACAACAAGAAGGAATGACTATGTAATAAGCCACGCCGAAACAAGTTTACCTGGCACAACTATTGTAATACATCATTAAATGAGAATGTGGTCGTAATAATCAATTACGCCAGACACGATTCGCATCTTTCACCAATGTGAAACAATCCAATGCAATAATAGTCGCCTCACTTGGAATCACCAGGCCGGTCTGGTGACTCTTCCCCTTGCCATATATTCACTCACTCGATGTACACGATGTATCACATTCTATGGGGACCGACGGACAACTCGACGTTTGAGCCGTGCTAATAAATTACGAAACAAACTCAAAGAACAGGTTCAATTACATTTAACAAGCGTAGCAGGCGTTGAAGATTGAGAATAACACAAAAAAAAAAAAAAACACTAAGACTAAGACTAAAGACCAAAGAAGTTGAAGGCGATGAACAGCTGATTTTTGTTGAATCTAAAACACTACTTACAACTGGCAACTTACTTCATGGACATCTTGGACAACAAGTGCAGCAAACAAAGCAATTGTTGCAGTTACAAGGGGATTGAGGGACAACGAACATAAACTGTGGTGGCAAGCGGGCTAAATTTAAGCATGCCATCATCCGTTCTTCTTCTTCTTCAACGAAGAAAATTAAATAGATTTACGCTAGTAAAGTGTTGTTGATTGGGATAATCATCGCGCTTCACTTAAGTTGTTGTAGAACAACCGACGAAATGGTGCTTCTTCCTACCAATTTTGTGGTTACTTTTGTCTTTTTTGGGCATGGAAATGCTACTACTTGTTAAGTCATTATTAACATACACACAATATATCTTTTCTTGTTGTTAATCCTAATATTTTTTTGTAAATTTAAATTTGCATTGTTGTTAATGCAGAGTGACTTTCTTATCTGTCGCCGCTTTTAACGCGTTCCAAATTCTCACTAACTCGATTACTCGCATAACATAACTTGATCTTACCTTCTAGCCCATCTTCTTCTTATTGTGTCTCTTAGTTACCTTTGTGTATCAATGAGTGTGGTGGATGTGTGGTTATGTTTATGTGCAGGAATTATTTCCGGTGGCTTTGAAGTACGCGTCCGGTTTTAATAAAATTTCTGTCGTCCTCATTTCATTCTCCTCATCCTTCGTTGTTGCTATTGTTGTCGTTGGCAACACACACATCACATACGTTGTTTATAATGTTAACTGCAACATGTTGCTGTTGCTGCTGATGTTGCTATTGCGGCTGCCTTAACTTGCAACTCTGTTGTTCCTATTACCTTTGTTGCTGTTGTTGCTGTTGATATCACCCGCAGCGTAAATCTTGTGGATTAATCCAATTTAACACTTTATACTTTGCGCCGTTCATTCGTTCTCTCATTCATTTCTTGTTGCATCAACAGCGAAATGCATTGTTGTTGTTGTTGTTCTTTTTGTTGTTATTGCACTTTTTTCTTGTTATTGCTGGTATTAAAGCGCACTGTGGATGCCAAGATTGTAATACCATGGCATAGTTTGGCAATACATATACACTCAGAGAAATATACAATTTCAAAAATGAAAAGAATGAATTCATGATAGAACATCATAAGGGAATAATCGAACTTTTATCTATACGTATAATAAAGGCATAAACTAGCCGTATGTATTTGTCTGTGGCATTGTGCAGTAAGTAATATTTAGTGTTTGTTTCATTCCAATCGGTTCACAAACAAAATTAACAGAAATTGACGAGGCAATTATAATTGTGCACTTTTGAATCTTTTAAGAAGATAGATTTTTTTTTACAAGTTTCTAGTGGTTCCAAAGTTTTAATGATTTTAAGCGATTATTAGAAAATATTTTCACAACGTCAACAAGTTTTGCCAGTCACGTTCATGGGATTTTCAAAATATTGTTTTAATTTTTATGCCAATATTTAGCTAACTTGCTGCTCCCTATGCCTGGCGTATTTTCATTTGATTAACTACATCATCTACGACTACTAGGAGAGGCATTTATTTGGCTTTATTTTTCTTTCAATAAACTTAGTTTGGTCCTAGAGAATATCATTTTCCTAAAGGTTTTTTGTTTTCTTAAGTAACATTAATTTCTTAAGTGTTCAGGCAAATCGGGATTTGTTGTCAAAGTTTCTGGCAGTGTAAGTAGTTCCCAAGGGAACCCTTGTCAACACAAACTTACACACTAACTCTTAGGACACATATTCACATATGGTATGTGTGCATGATATAATTTCAGCTTATATTGTACCATACTATATCAGTGTCCCTTTGTGCATGAGTATATGTATGTATCTATATCTGAGTGTGTATTTAACTTTGTGATTATTCGAGTTTGCTATGTTACACTTGGCAGCTTAGCTGCTGACTGAGCTGAGCAGTGTTGAGTTGTTGCCCGCGCTATCAATTTTATACGCTTGTGGTCACATGTGCAAATGTTGCAAGTATCTTTTTACTCTTGTTGTTGTTCTTAAAAAACTTAACTTTTTCTTTTTCATTTGTTTTTGTTTTTTAATAGAACATTTTATTTGCTTAATGAAAAATGAAGAAGTGTAGAAAGTCAGCAGCCATGGTTTCAAATAAGTTCAGTGCTATTGTCATAGTTGCTGCTGCTTCTGCTGCTCCTGTCACATATTCTTTGTACTTAGATTCTTTCCCTTTTGCCCAGAAAAAGCGCGAATTTAATTAAAATATGCAAATCGCTTTGTGGCATTTTGATCAAGTGTTGACTGAGTGAACTACGAGTTCGAGTAACAAGAAGACTAAACCGAAACCGAAACCAAACTAGACTAGATCAGACCAGACCAGACCAAAGCAGCCAAGATGAGACGAAACCAAATGGAAACCAAACTGAAGCCAATGACGCGACCGGCAACAACCAAGCAACGAAGCGTGGCTTACAAAAGTATGGAAAAAAGATAAAAAATGAGATAAACTGTTTCAATGCCAACGCGATATGCGTTTTAAAGGTTACAACGTGGTGGCGGGTGTTCAATCCCATGTCCATCCTCAGTTTTTGGCTTAAAGTGTGTGTGATTTTGCTTACATTGCCATGGGTTTTGGGTTTGAGTTTGGGTTTGGTGTTGGCGCTTTGCTTTCTCAATGAAAATTAAATTTATTGCGCTTTTTATTTCGTTTGATGTTCGTTTGTTAACACAAAATTGTTGGCTTAATGTTTTCGTTCGTTTCTCATTGGAGTTCAGTTCACTTCAGTCCAGAACACAACAGAACAGAAGTGAACAGCATAGACCAGACCGGACCACAGGGATTAGTCGTTGTAGTCATAGGGATTAAACTCAGATGTGCTGTTAACTTGGCTTTAATGTTTCCTCTTTAGTGTCATGTACAATTTGCATTTTTATGGTGCTGTGCACAGTATCTTTCTATTCCCTCCAATTCTCTTCTTTCCACCAATCACACAATCTCTTGCTGTATTTGTATTTATGTATGTGCAACAGAGTGTGGCAAAGTTATTAAGTCATTTTTGGAGAAAAGCTTTTGTTTCATGATCACAAGAGTGCCAAGCTAACGGGGCGTATGCGTAATCTTGTATCTCATCTAGGCAAGCAACAGCTCACAAGTATGTGTGTGTCTGTGAGTATCTATGAGTGTGCCACAGAAAAAAAGTGTTGCATAATGTACACCCACTTCCTGCTGCAGTGCTGTCATCGTTGTCGTCGTTGTAGTCATCGTCGTTGTCGTTTCCTTTAGGGAATTCATATGAATTTCTAATATCCTACAAAAGGAAGTCGCTTGCAAGAAATGTTAACGGAAGTACTGAATAGTTGCAATGGCAGTGGCAGTAGCAAGTAGCAGTGGCAATTGAGCTACTTAAAATGCTTAGGAAATTTTGTGGCATATCGCCTTGAACTGAGTTGGTTGGTTTTTCAAGACGCCTTTGCGTTTGCCCACTTGGCAAATAGTCAAATTACTTAGTCAAATAGACACTTCTAAAGGCGCAAAGCGGATAGTAGCAAGTGACATGAAGTTGAAAACAAAAATGCATACTGAGAATATAAAAGTTTAAAAAATGGAAATAAATTGAAAAATATTCTAATAAGAACAGTAGACCAATGGTAGGGAGAGACTCTTCAAAAGAAATTATAAAATTACAACAATTTGATATTGAAGATCAATTCAAGATTTCCTTTCAGAACTGGCAGCAATATGGTGACCGGAGTCCTAACAGTCCAAACATGATTTATATGCATATAAATAATATTTTCGCTTTAATAAAAAAGAATTTTCGAAGTTTTGTCCTACATAAAATGTATTCATTAATTCATTCATTCATTCTATTCATTAATTGGACTTACAATAAGGGGTCAACTCCTACAAGGTAGAGGAAGGGTTTCACTCTTAATAGGGAGAAGGGCTGGTCAATCATTACTAAGTACTCGACATGAGTTTCTCTCACGTGCAAGAGCTCTAGCTAAGGAATTGACTTGTTGAGCAAGTTTATTTATAATTACAATTCCGCTTCAAACAGTCTTCTTTTACTAGCAGTACTTGTAGGTCTTTGTAAATCTTCATTCGTAATAAGCGCGTTGTGGTTGTTCTAAGAATTTAGGATTGAGATCATGGTATACGAGTATCACTTGCGTTACCCCACAATTCGGAACAATGTGTCCAAATTTGATAAGTAACAAAGCTATACAGAAGTACCTTGTACTCAATGCCCAGACCAGATTTAAAGCTTACTACTTAGCTAGTAGAGACTTTGTGATCTTAGTTTCATGTATGCCTCCTTCGCTTCTTTATGTTTCCGTTAGGTGAACGTAAAGATCAGTTACCTCCTGAGTTTGACATTGACTTAAATCCTCCAGTTAGATAACCACTATTGAATGATTTTAAGATGATTATACAGATATGCAGAAGCTTTAAATGGCCAATGTGAGCAGCTGATAATAGTAGTATCATTGGCAAAAGTTGATGTGGCTATTCCAGAACTTGATGGAATATCAGTAGTGTATTGTATATTGTATTAAGTATAGAGTTAGACTCAAATTCTGCCTTGGCTTCTTCTCTTTAAAGAGCTACCTTAAATACTTTTTAAAATGTGTTAAGTAATTCAAATAAGTGCCAATGTATTCAATTGTTTTATATTAAAATTAAACATGATTAACATTTAAAAATATCAATATTTGTATAATAAAATTCGCTTAACTTAAAATACTATATATATATATAAATAAGAAAACGATGCAAAGAATATTTAAACTTATGTAATAAATAAATAAAAAATTCAACAAAAATAATAAAATGGACAAGAAATGAAAATTGTTTACATAAATAAACAAATTTTAAATAAGTATTTTATGAATAAAATCTACAAGAATCTTTACATAATAAAATAAAAACACAAAAGTTAGTGTAGAACTATTTTTTTATAGATAAATTTTGACACTTGGCTGCTGCTTATTGACTTAATTGAAATAAACAAATAAAAATCAAATTGAATAACATAGAACTTCATATTTCTTTAAATCTTTTATAGAACTACAAAAAAAAAAAAACAATAAAAATGGCAAATGTAAATCAAAATATTTCTTAAAAATATAAAGCAAAAAATATATACATATGTATTTATAAATGTATACAATAAAAACATTTCGAACAAAAAGATTTTTTGGCAAACATTAAAAATGCAAAAGTAAAAATCTAAAAAGAAAATGTAAAATCCAAAATAAAGAAAAATGAAAAAATGCAACTTTAAAATCAAATATTTGCACATGTAAAACAATTTTAACAAATAAGAGTAAATTCTATTATATTGTACTATACGATTGTATCACAAACATACATACATCCATATATATGTTATACTATACTAGGTATGGTATATATTTTTGTTTAAAAATCCAATACCAGCAGAGATAAAGATTCAATTAAAAGGATTTTTTGTATTGTGTGCGTACGTACGAGTACTCGTATGTTTTGGGGACCAACAAAAAATTGGATAGTGCCTGATAAGAGGGCAAAGAGTTCATTGTCGTTAAGCAAACAAGAACAACAACAACAAATTGAAATCTAAAGTATACAATTCTTGTTTTTTCTATATCTCTTTGATAGTGTATTAACATCTTCACAGGAGCAATTTAAAGCAATAAAATTGTGTGAATTATGATTTTTGATTAATGGTATTGAATTTAAATTATATTGTGAAGGGAAATTTAGTATATCGTTACAAATTGTCTGATAGTTCAATAGTTATACAAACTAGAAATGTGCTGTCAGTTGGCGAGCGGCTACCAATTGTTGTGGTGTGAAGGTGAAGCGGCGTGTGCAGAGATCTGACGGAGTCAAGTGGCAACGTGGTGATCCAACGGTGACTTGCAACTCGACGTGGTGATCCCGCAGCAACAGGCAATGCAAAGCACACAAAACTTCTATCTTTGTTCTCGTCCAAAAAATGCAATATGGAGGTTTTTCTTTAGTCAAGTTAATCAAATCCTGCTATTCTTTTGCTTTTTCTTAATGTCATTGAGTTCCCATTTGTTATTGTTTCTTTTTCTTCTCTCCCAATTCAGTTGCTCCATACCAGGGTTACCTGCATTTATTTAAGTTCTACCAAGGTTATCGATCATTTTTGTAACAGTATAGTTTCTCACAAATCATTGGATCGGAATAGTACTTGCAGATGTAAGAATAAGTTCTCACTTCGTACTCACTAGAATCTACTTTTGAAAAGAAAGAAAATCTTCAAACAATCAATAAAAAGAAGGAAAATTTCAGTCTTCATACAAAAAATAATGTAAATTAATACGAATTACTTCAATTGATTCCATATTACTTATGAATGACATAAGGACTAATAACTTTGGCTAGAATATTTTTCTGTCACAGTAAGAATAATTTGATGATTAGAAATTTGTTTTTATATGAGCAAATAGAAGAATTACAGGTCTTCAATATGAGGACTTTTAACTTTGATTAATGAGCATACCGAGCTATACTGACTCTCTCTAAAGGTCCATCCACCTGTAAGAATCTCCCTCTTATCATAAGCACTCCTCTATAGTAAGTGTAAGCAATAGTATAATTACTTAATTGTAAGAAATTAAGTACCTAGAGTTCAGAATAGAGAACTAAATAAAAGAAGACTTAGACTTGTGCCAATCATCGAACTTATTACACACCCAGAACTTTTACCAAGAGGATGACGCATAAAAGTTTCTCTATTAGTTCCATGTAGGTTCATATTTATTTCTACTGGGTGGGTTCTACAATTGAGTACTTGGCTGCAAGCTGCCTTGACCACTTTTATTAAGTTTCTGGAGGGGACTAATTGTCTTTAACAAGTTTCCAAATTGAACTGTGATATCCTTATTCGATGTTAATACAACTTGTTGCTTATTGTATTGTTGTATATGCACAGGTGTGTTTCTGTGTGCAAGTGCCAGTGATTTTTTGTGACAAATGCAATTCCTTGACATGAATGTAGGCCAAACTTACGCAATTGTTGTAAGTAAAGAAAAATTCAATATGACACAAAAGAATGGAAGGATACCGAATAGTAGAAGTACAAAAAATAAATGGAAAAACCACAAATAAATGGAAAAATCTCAGAGAAAATAGAAAGATTTGTAGGGGTTTTACCTTATACGGATTGGTTTTTATTTTACAGTAGTTTTTACAACGAAGGAAGCAAGAAAATTTGAGTATTTCAAAAATTGATTAGAAGCTTAACTAGCAAAGAAACACGAAAGATAAAAAAGTATCTATAGATGCACTATTTTTTGTTGGTTGTACTTTACCTTCAAATGACAAGTTGTCAGTGTTAGTTTTGGGTCATGTGTGTGTGTATTTAGGATGGACAAGGAAACAATGAGTAGGGTTTGCTTAAGAGTAGGCACTTTGTATACGACTTTATAATGTTTGCATCATTGTCAACTTGATTTTGTACTGTTACTGTTGTTGTTGTTGTTGTTATTGTAATGTAGTGCTGTCAACATGAAATATATACAGAGACATACACACATACACAGATATCCCAGTCATTTGGGGTAGCAGCAAACAAGAAAAGTGTTGTCAACGAGTAAAAACGTGTTGCGGCCAACCGAACCTGCAACGAAGCGCATTTAACTTGCAAGGATACAAACAATGCAACTTATACTATTTGTAAAAGACACGTGTATATGTCCATTTGTATCTATGTATTTGTGTTTTTCTTGTTTGTAATTTTTCTTTGTTGCATATAAAACTGGGTCAATTCTTTGTCTTTCTACATGTGTTTGTGTTTAGGTTTGTTGGTCTCTAGTATAACGCCAAATGCCAATGTCCATAGGCTTTTATAACCATCTGCCCAACTTCCCAAAGCATAAAATCCAAAAAACCAAATACAAGACAAAGCCTACAAAAAGTGTTTGATTACTTGTGGTTAGTGTTTTGTGGGGACCATTGCATATTTCATGTACTTAATGGACAAGTGAGGCAAAGATGAAGCCAAAGTGAATGATAATGACGACTGTTCATTGTTTAAGTAAAGTCGGTGTTTAATAGAATTTAATTGCAAATCCTGAATGGAATTGAATCAATCCACAAGTTTGGTTTAATTCTACAGATCATTACAGGATATCCCCTCATGACTGGAGGTGTAAACCAGAGATCTAGCAGGCAGGAAGTGGGCAAATGAGTCTGGCTGTACTGTCGCTAGGCCTTGCTATCAACCAAAGAGAACCTCCGAGCTCCTACACTTCAACAAGAAAAGGATTCGGGCTGATGTCCCACAGGATGCAGGTTCCACATCATGACTTCCTCACTAGTTGTGAAGATGAGGAGGAACCGGAGAGCATCTAACACATCCTCTGTGATTGCTCTACTCTTCTTAGTAGTAGTGATTGCCTTGCTCTTCGGGTAGTTGGTTTCGGTTACCTGGCTCTGTTCGTGGACTCCTCAGATTTGATTTAGAGAAAGAGGGTAATCTCTGGCACCAACCTTGGACAGTAGTGGATTACCTCAGTTCAAATAAATGATGTAAAATACTTAGAGAGAGAGAGAAAGATGATATCGAAGCTTACTCATTGATTACTAAGACTAGACTAGTCAATCAAACTAAGGTATTTCCAAGTTCCATTTAGGAAAATGCATATATGTATATAGAGGATCGGCGGGCTAAGTAGCAAATATGAAAACAAAAGTTAAGGTAATATAATGATTGATCTTATGGCTAAGTTGTGAGAGCATAAGAAGAAAAAAAATTTGTGTAAAATTTCCCTTGTCCAAATAACCTATGATAATCAATCGACTTTAAATATTTGTAAAGCAATACTTACTTTTCTTTCCGGAAAAAAAATGTGATCACATTTTCTGATCTTCAACTTCAATTTGGTGTATGTAATTCAATAAATTATCGTTAAATTAATGTGATATCTCCATAATTTATTACCAAGAAATCCAACTAGTGACCACATTGAAATCTAATAGGTTTAATCTAAAATATTAGAGTGTCTTGTTAAATGTTGTTTTAAACGCGTAACTCAAATGATACACAATGTTCCAATAGAAGGTATGAGCCCACAAATCGACAGACCGATTGACCGACCGGCCGATCGATCGATCGATCTTGTCTGTGCAACCAATTGTGGTTCAACTCAAAATACAATCAGATTACTGAAAATGACTCAAATTACGCATTATGCGCTTTGCATGTTGAGTGAGAATTAAAGGAAAAACGTAAAAAAAAACAACACAAAGATACAGTGATAGAGAGAGAGAAAGAGAGAGATAAAGTCGAGGTCGACATTAAATGATTTTCTTTCTTCTGATTTTGTTTTTGGTTTATTTTTGATAAAATTTAATATCACGGCTTAGTGAGATAAGCCAAAAGACAACGATGAACAAACATACTACTAGTAACAAAGAAGGAAGATATAGAAATCGGGTAACTTAGCATTGACAACGTTCACATTCCAGTCTGATTGGTTGATTTTGTAACTCAAATCGCACAGGGTGGTCGTGAATGTCGGTCGGTCGGTTGGTTGGTTGGTTTGTTGGTTGTTTGCCTTTATTGAAGTTAAAGTCTTCACTTGGTCTCTGGATTTGCCTGTTCTTCCAGCTTGAGAAAACAAAGAACTTGGTTAAATCAATGAAATGTTTTCACTCACTCACTTACTGACTGTGCTGTGCTGTGTTGTGTTCAGAGACAATTCTAACCAATTTAATATTATTATCTATGATCGAAAACAAAAATTTTTCGTCTTTTAAACTTCAAGCACAGAACTGAATAGAATATCAAAGCAATGGGAAGCTCAACTAAACTTAACTTAGCTCAACTCAGCTCAGTTCAAATCAATTCAATTCGAAGCCGACAACAAGGAGACTGACTTTGGTTTGTTTGACTTTGAAGTTGACATGGTTGAAACGTAAATGAGTAGTTCGAAATCTATCTAAACATTGTATAGTATTTATAAAGATATTTTTATTCTAATTGGCGCTTGTTTTTTGTCTGAGTTAATCTAAAAGCCAAGGGAGGAACTACTACCAAGCAACATGAGTCAATAGAGACTGACAGAGTAAAGTCAATGAATTGATGCATTTGCTTCAGTTGTTTATTGGCTGTTTGTCATAGATTAGATACTTTTGATTGACCTTAACAACATGACATTGATACATGTTTATGCAATTCTCATTTAACTTTAAAGAATTTTCAAATATTTTGCATATTTTTCATTACATTTTACTATTTTGGTTTGGAAAGATGTATGTAATTAACACACAAAATTTATACATAAATTCTCTCTTACGCATCTTGTATTATTTTATTATAAATTTACTGTTGAAATTTATTTATTTATTTGATTTACAATTATTGATAAAATGAAATATTTTAAATGGCTTTAATTAATTACTTTGTTGTGGCTTATCGAAAAATTCTCTAACCAAAAATCTATGGTTTTACTTTGCATTCAGAAGGGCGCAGCGGAAGGATTGTTTTCATCCATTCAGAAAGAATAAATAGAATTTTCTCATTCATTTCATTTCACTAACTAACTAACTAACCAACTAAACTCAACACTCTTTTCGGACTGTTTTTTGCTTTTTGGTTAATTGATTTTTGGTTATTACCAGTCAACCCGCCAGCTGTGTTCCATTCTAAATATATACTACTCTACATAGTAAATAAATTTGTTGGGCCTTAAAAACTAAAAATTAAAATCTAAACTAGGTCAGTTGGAAATATTTTCGATAATTTTATGAATTTTTATGAATTATTTGGTCAAATTTTATGCATATTTCTTGCATATTTGTGGTTGCCTGAATTAAATTTATTTTATTTTTTCTGATGTTTTTTTTCTTTTGTAATTTTAAGTGAATTTTTTTGTATTTTTATTGTGGCTATTTGTGGTAAGTCATGCTTATGAGTGTTTATAGATTCGAATGCATAAATTAAAATGTTGTGGCTTCAGCAGTTTAATGCCTTTCCTAACACTTTTTTCTTGCTCTTTTGTATTTTGGCCACAAATAATAAAAACATTTTTCTATGTTAATTGAGTAGCAATACAATTTTCTTCTTTGCATTTAAGTTGCTATGAATTTTTAAAGATCAATTAGTTTCCTTAATGCTGAATGGTAAATGATGACAAAAAGTGAGATACATATTCTATTTATGTATCGTAGATGGTTTTATAGATCATAAATATAGGTTAGCCAGAAAATAAAAGCTTGTCTTATACAGATGTCATATATTTCCATGATGAATCAACAATACTGTGATCAATGGTAACATATGTAGATGACACATGCGTTCTGCTCAACTCTGGCTAGCCCATAGAAGCCGCGAAAAAGATAAACAATTACTTAAAGCGATTCCATGCTTGGGTCAAGCTCTGGAATATCACCATTGATTAATTCGAGTACATCATCCAATAGTGACTTCACGCAGAGACGAAATGCTAGTCTAGCTATCACATAAGAATCAGGGATCATTCCGAAGGTAGGTGTTTATCAGTACCTCAATCTTATCCTGGATAAGCGACTTACCGGATGTGAAATTCAAAAGATGCTGGGCCCAACTAGTAAATTCTTCTTGTGTAATAAAATGCTCATTTACAGACAAACAGTCGAACCCAACTCGACAGCTGTGCCAAACAAATTTAAGACATCACTAAAGCATATAACATAAGCAATGTACAGGCTTAAACACCCAAGCTTCTAAGACGGATCATGGTGGCCTCCATAGAGATCCAGAGATAACTTTAGTTCTTGATGTAATTAAATTAAACAGCAGAAGTCATAATCAGAGACTTTAAAGGCATCAAAATATAGTGGCGAAGGCTCTACCGGTTTTATAAACTTTTTTATAAATTTCTATGACATCTTCACTGAATGGACATTCGAATCTTGATTTATACAATATTTTCGAACTATCGACGTAATGTATCTCAATAAAAGTGCATAGGAGAACATAATTTGGTTTTTGGTGAAGAATCACCATTGCAAACCACAGTATAATTGTTGAATTCAGATTTAAGGAGACTCGTGTTAATTGGAGCAAAGAAAAGCCGCGGTGCTTTATAAGACGTTTATATATGGAATATTGGATTTATCGGTAGCGCCCAAGACATGTGTCTACAGTACATATAATCATACATCATAAATTGCATACAAGCATTTCCCTGCTAGAAGTGTTAAAAAAATTGAGGGAAGAAGAATCATTCGAGCTCCTAAACATGCGTTCACAAAAAAGACTTTCGGCATTATAGTCCTGAATTGGAAAAATTTTAGTTTGTGTTTTCTAATTTATTCAAAACTTAAAGTTTTAGACACTCTTGGACAGCTTTTGTTTTATTTTATTTATTCATTGTTTAAGGAAAAAGTATACTCTCTTTATTTTATGATTTCACTTTAAAACTCAACTCTTTAGCCAATTAATAATTGCTACTAACCCCAAAATGAAATTCCTTGAAAACATTTATTACATTAAACATTATAAACATAAAGACAAACCAAAACACACCACGTACAAAACAATTGTGCTATAAAAATTTGTACTTTCCGGATGAACAATAGAAGTTTCACCAGGAAATGTTAAAAGTCCCCAGTGAAAGAAAACAAAAAAAAAAAAAAAAAATATTTTATTCGGAAAATAGGAAAAAAAAAAAGAAAACAATTTTGCACTAATAATGGCAAACAAATGCAACTATTAGAGCAACTTGAATATTTCCGAAGTGGGTGAAGTGGGGAGAAATGCAGGCAAGGAAGGAGCGAGAAAATTTAGGAAATATGATTTCTTTTGTTACAATCAAAACCAAAAAGACATGCTGAAGATCATGAACTCTACTATTTTTTGTTTGTTTCTTAGTTTGTTTGTTGTATTCTCCAGCTCTGCCCTGCTTTATTTGACTCAGTCGACTCCACACCACACCACTGCACTTCACTCCACTCGAGCTGAGTCGAGTCCATTGTTGTATCTACTCTACTACTATGAGGTTTTTGTGAGTCGTCGTTGTCTCATTGCTGCTGTAGTCGTTTTGATAATTTTGGTAGCAAAAATCAATAAATGGTAATAATAATAATATGGCATATTGTTCAACAATAACAATAACAACAACAACAACAACAAACAACAACAAAATCGGGACAACAATTGAAAAAATGCAATTTTTTTTGCGTGGTTTTGAAAGAAAAAAAAAAATTATATGATAAATATTTGACTAAGGTTTACTACAATAATAACAATGATGATGATGATAGTGGGGTGATGATGGTGGTGATGGCAGCTAGATCAAAAATTGCGGGCGGTAAGCACTAGTTTTTGGATAAATCTGACACAGCGGGTAGCTATCAATAGCAAATTTGAGGCCAAAAGAAAGTTAGTTTCTTTTTACTGATAAAAACTGCAATTTGCATTTGTGGTTGAGCAAAAATAAAAATAGGATTCAGAAAGGAAAATAGAATATAGACATAAGGAAGACGAGAGTGCAGACCACTACCAAACATCATATCAGGATTATATTCCTAGACAGAGGTTGGCATGAGGGTCTACTTGTAAAAGTCAGAAACCATATCCGAGACTGGCTGTATTTCCTACTCAAATCATATTTGCTGAATCGTCACTTCATGGTTGTGGTGGCATTGGAGGGGGAGTGCGTTAAACCGAGGATATGCCAGTGGTCGAGGATGAAGACTCGATGGTGGCAATATTTTCTGACTATACATCGTTTCCAACAAGGAATAACTGTAAAGCTCAAGCTGCGAATAATACCCAGAACTACATACCTAGATAACTTTTATAGATGGACTTAACGATGGAACATAAGATTACACTCTGCAAAGTCTCAACACTGCCGCTTTACGATATGTCGCAACAGGTACCCTACAGCCAACATGGGTAACATACTCTATGCCGACAATGTGATATAACCTGGAAATACGTTTGATATGGAGACGACACCTTACCGGGGTTACTAAAACAATAATAACAAAGTTACATTAGCTAAACTGGCTACTACCAGAATTCGCAAAAAAATACCGACCTTTTCATTAAGCTGACAAGCAACCGGTTGTTAAGAAACCAAATGTAAAAGTGATTTATTTTTCGTTTTTAAGTGTTTGTGTACAACCAATGGGTGTCCACATACTGAAAAAAATGAAAAATAAGTGGAATGTTCAGTGAGAAACCGAAAAAAATTAAAAATAAGTGGAACGTTCCCAACTACCCTTGCTATCTACAAATCAATCATTAAGCTGTCTTGGACATATGGTATTCAACTCTGGGGTCTGGAAAATTAAAAGTATGCAAATCACTCAGAATAAAGATTCGGAAAAATACACACGCGCCATGGTTTGTCAGAAATAGTACACTAAACAATGATATTCTTTAATTTGGTACGAAATCAACAGGCACACCAGTAGATACATCGAGCGGCTATTATCTCATATGATTTATATGTCTTTCAAGTGCATCAAACGTAATAGATTGGGCGATATGAAAAACAGACCACTGCCTCAAGGAAGTTTTGACAATGTTTTAGTTACCAGCTCCTACGTTTTGGCAACAGAACAGAATTCAGAAGAGTTTTACCGTGCCAACAGTGTCAAAGGATGAATATCTCACAGGATGTATGTTTCCTATTCCAAGACATTTATTGCAGTGCGCATATGAAAAAAAAAAAACAAAGCATCCAATCACTACTTTGCGATTCTTTGAAGACCTGAGCAATCTGACTAATTTGGTACTGCAAACGGCATGCTACCTTCCTTATACAACATATCCCTAAAGCTAAAATGAAATACATTTGATAAGAATGTTTTTCTACTTTAATATAATAGAAATGATAATTTTTTAAACTTAATAATCTCCCTTCGAAGTATATAACTAGATACTAAAAATCTTGGCACAATCCCACTTACAACATCATAAGTAAAACACATTTTATGAAATCACAACGCCCAAAATAAAAAAAACAACAACAACCGCAACAACATCAACATCTATAAATTGTATTTCAATAGAGTAAAACTGCCGCCAACAACGAGCAAATGTCTAATTTCATGTCATTAGTTTTGTGTGATAACTGTTACCATTGAAACTGAAACGAGGCATTGCAAACTGAATTGTGCCTGAGACTGAGACTGAGGAATGGAACTCAACTTGAATCAAATATACTTACTTACAATAGTAGTAGTAGAGAAGTCGAGTCGACAATAACAACGACAGCGCCAACGACAAAAGTAAAAAGCCATTTAAACCATTTAGACCATTTAAGCTATTTACAATTTGCCATCATCACGACATTTTGGCTGCCGTCGTCTACATAACTGATGACGATGATGATGATGATGATGACGACTATGGTATTGAGACAAGAAGTTGTTGAGACGTAAAGAAAGTCATTGTATGATTTTGGCTAAAAGGAGTGAAGCGGAGGGACCGAGATCAGGATGAAAGGCATTGATGGCGTCGGTGGCGGTGGTGGTGGTGGTGGCGTCAATGGTAAAATTTAGTTGACTAGAAGTTGGTGAAATTTGTTAAGCAAGGGAAATAAAATACAAAACAAAACGAATTGAAACGAAATCAGAGCAATTCAATTGAAAACATTTGTAAAATGTGCATTCAACTATGTGTGGCATGAACGAGCGACAACAATAACACCAACAATAACAACAACAACAACAATAATAACAACAATGTTGCATGCATTAGAGTTCAGTCATTCAGTCAGAAAGAAGTAAGAAGTCAGTTAAAGCGGGCATATGTCAAAAGGTCACAGTTGCATTCAGACTCATGCTGATGCTGAGATGCTGTTGCTTATTGGATTTAGATTTTCTAGTATTGGCTTAAATACGAGTATGCTTGGCCTAATGCTGTAAAATTTGTTAACGTAAACGTTTGAGAATTGCCAGTAAAATGTCAGTTTAATGTTGACATTTTCACTTCGTGCCTTCAGTACTAACGCTTTCAGTAAGCAATTGGCAACATAGTTGATTTGAAATTGGTTTGAAGCAGTTTGGATTACATGGAGGAGTCTGGAATTGCTACCATTTTGGGGCGAACTCACTTTCTGCGCTCATTGTGGTTAAATTACCAATTTTGAATCAAATGCTTTTGTCTTAATACAGAAATTGAAGTATTATAGAACTAAGCAATCGAAAAGTAGGAAAAGGAGAAGGGTAAGTAAGTAAGTAAGTAACGTGTAAATGGCGTGTTGACAGTTGAACTCGTTTGGGTAAATTCAGACAAAAAGACAGAAGGTCTGTCTTGTCGGAAAGGCAGGAACTTTGATTTATGTATGATCAAATGTGTTTATTCGAATTGAAAATTTGCATATGAGTCGACAATGCTCATTAATTAAAAGCTTGCCTCACTGAATGACTGACAAACTGAATGGCTGAATGACTACATGAAGGAATGAATGATTGAGCGGCCGGAATGACTTGGATTTGTGCCGCCACACACAGTGAAAATGAAAGAAGGCATTGAGGCAGGAGTGAGATCTCAAAGACCAAGAGTAAGCAGAAGTATTGCAGTTTGTTAAGACACAAGACTCCTACTCCTATCAAAACTAACTTAGGTTTAAGCTATGGTAACTCCAGCTAGGAGATTGAAAGAACGAACCCATTATCAAAGCACAAACAATCTGTGTTGCAATTCGTCGTTGACTTTCCAGTTGAATTTTTTGTATCATTTCATTTCCTTTTTTTTTGTTTTTTCTGTGTGGTTTTTTATTTTGTATTTTTAATTTTGATTGAATTTTGATGCATTCAACAACGAGAAATGCAAATTCAAATGCAACAAAGGCAAACATCTGCAATTCGACGACTTATAAAACTATTCGACTATACTCGTAGTAGTCATTGTACTAAGCTGGTTGAAGATTGCGCTGTGGTTGCGCCAGTTTGTGGCACGTTTGACTGTGCGGCTCAAATTGATTGAAAGATCGCTCTGTCGATTCGCAAAACGATCAACGATCGATCGTTCAAACAATCGCAAATGAATTTCTTTCACTACAATTCCACAATTCCAATAAGAATCATTGTCTTTGTGTCCTCATCATCATCATCATCAGCAGCAGCAGCATCATCGTTCGAACAAAGTTTGTGGCAAGTTAAAAAAAAAATACAACAAATGCAAAAAAGCGATCTTTGTCAGTTAGTTTTCTTCTGTTTTTGTTTTTCTTCTTATTGTAATTTTTGTTGCCTTGACTTAGCTTCAGTCAACTCATTCACTTGAATGCAAATCGAGGCTGCTTTTTAGCAATTGGCAACAGCAACAGCAGCAGCACAGCTTCTTTCTTAGCTCTTATTGGCTTTGATTAAATTGGCTGCGAATCGTTACTCAGCCACAGCAGTTTAGTATGGCTGGCTCTCTGTCCATTTGTCTGACTGCCAGGGTATCTTTAGTTCTCTTCCTGACTTAAGTTTTTTTTTTGTTAATTTTTTTTTTATCTTGGCTTGCAGTCGCCTGCCTGCCTGTTGTCATCTTGCCTTTTGGCCAAATTTTAATGCAAATTATGATGGGAAAATCTAAATTACCAACGCTAATGAATCGTTGACATTATTGGTTAGCAATGAAATCGTGTTGGTGGCCTTTTTTCTCTATTCCTTCTCCAGAGTTTTTTTCTGTTTGTTTTTCTTTGCTATTATTTAAATATTCATTGATTTGACTTTATTTCTAAGGTGAGATTAATCGTTTACAATTGGAAATTGTGAAATGCTTCGAGCGCATTGCTTTTGATTGATTGCTAAATTGGCCATGAAGTCGACATTTTATAAGGATTTCGATCTAATAAATTACAAAAGTTGACAATAAGAACTTTTCGAGGTTTGTAAACGAGAGAACATTGAGGATAATATACAGTTGATAGATATATTTACCAATGAGTTCATTTAATTTTCCAGACAAATTATAAAGCATTTACATGTATCGAAATTATTCTTTTTGTTACAATATAACAATATAATGGATATTGATAGATGTTTACCACTCATATGCTTGAGACCGAATGTTAAGTTCTTTTTCTCAGGTGCGCACGTAAAATTCTTTCGACTCCTAGACTGATCATTTTTCTTGAGTTTTTAGTGACTAACCAAATAAACATATTCATCGACAGCCAAGCAGCCATAAAGGCAATAGCGGCGGTGATGACAAAATCTAACTGTGTTCAACAGTGTGGAACCAAAATTGACGAACTCTGTATTGAAAGACGCGTCACCATCTTTTGGTACCCATAAAGGAATTGAAGGGAACGAGGAAGCAGACGCACTCGCTAAATCCGGCGCTAGCCAAGCTGAGGTAAGTGCGTCACACATACGTCCCTCTCTGTCCACGCTAAAAACAGAAATAGACGCAGCAATGATTCAGGAAGCGAAGAGAATGTGGGATGGAACACTCTCTTGCAGAAACGCAAAAATCATGCTTCGCTCTGTTAATAATAAGATTACCAACTACATCTTAGCTCTCCCAAGAGAGGATTGCAAGTTATTAGTCGGAATACTCACGGGACACTGTTTAACGCCTTCTTACGCAGACAAATTGGGCTTGGTACAGAGTGATGCATGTACAACATGCAATGAGGTAAATGTTAGGGAAACTTTGGAACACCTACTTTGCCAATGTCCAGCTCTCTACAGATCACGCTTTAGCTATCTCGGATCTGTATCTTTCCTCTCCTTGGAAAGTATCGCGGATCAAAAGAGTAGCAACCTATTAAAGCTCGCTAAAAAGTGAATAAAAAATAGTATCTGAAGGGTCTCCATACTTCTTCTTGGCAACACTAAGGACCACTATTGGTCTATGTGAGATCTCTTGATCAGCCAAGCTAACCTAACCTAACCCAGTGACTAACCGACCTATTCTAAAAATAGTCATAAATGCTAACAGAGTCACAACTGTCTGTTAAGTGGCTATTAATGATATTTTACACATTTACATTTTCTATAACAAGGAAAGTTCTCTTTGTGGCTTTTAGGGTAACAATTTTGTCTATATTAAGAACAGGTCGGTAGATTTAAATATTTTTGAAATTTTTCATTCCGTTAGAATAATTTGGTACCCATGGTTTGATAAAACTTTTGTGTTTCGAATTAATTAGTTCATTTATCATTTGCTCATTTTTCTACAAAACATTACAATTGTATTCCTGTGAAATGATTTTCCATTGATTCTTAATTAAATATTATAATTTTAATGGCCTTTTGGGTTTTTAATAATAATTTCTATAATCAAATATACTTATACTATTGTACAATAAATAAGTATTATAAATCCGATTCATTGCAAATTATTTAATATTTAGCTGACTTAATGACTTTGTACTTATTGTAATTATTATATTTTGTAACATTGTTGTTGTTGTTTTTGTTGTTTATGCTCCAAAATCTAATTAGAATATTATACAATAAAATCTAACTAAAGTCTATAATTTGCATACAAACATATTTATTTTATTTTATATGTTCTACAAATTCACACAGCTTAATAGTTTTGTGAATTTTTGATTGTTTTGCAAAATTTATTTAGATGTTTTTATTTTTTAATTTTATGATTTTACCATAGTATATGTTACTCGTAATTTGAATGGGTATTATTTGTTTGTCATGAGTTTTGTAACGTATTACAGAAGGCAATGGAGTTCTGAAAATTTTCACAATTGCAAGAGGAGTTAATCTCATCCCATCTGTTCTATGCAATCCAATTCCTAACACTAAGTTCAGCTAAAATATTCTAAGTAATCCATTTTGGTGTTTGTTATCCTAATATTGAAATGATACATAAGTTTAAGGCCAACAAAATAAAAGCTCCTTGATAGTTCTTTTTGTTTAAGAAGGTCAAATGAAACAACAAATACCTCATAGCCAATAGAATTAATATGTCATAACAACTGTCGGTTTTGGGCGACTGGATCATTCAGTAACATTGGTGTTTATACAACCGCATTTAAATTCAACATACCAGTCAATAATAGTTGATTTCTTCAGAGTCTTCATATCGTTTATCAAACCACTGTGTGGATTTTCCTCATCAAAAACTGTCTTTAAGTTTTTATTTATCCATTGTTTTAAAAATTATAAAAGCGGGGCACTGAAACCACAGTAACATGTAAACTAATTACCAGAATGTCATGGAACATTGATAACTATCGTTTGAATGTCGGTACTATCCAGAAATCATATGGGTTTGTCAACAGTGTTGCTATAAATGTATGTGTTAGACCAGAGACTAATTGTGTAATTGGGTACATCCCCCATATGATATGATACATAAACTTGATCTTGGTATATTGGCAATTATTGCTTACATATAAGATAACATGTTCTTGTGCCACAAACAAACTACAATTTTTATATGATTTATTTCTTCTCATGTTCATCGAGGGATCTACACTTCTTAAAAAAGCATTAAAATTTTTAAAATTGCTTAGGACCGATAAGTGTGGCTTTAAGCTCCCTGTATGGATAATGGATCATTTAAATTTAATTCTTATCTTGTAAATTTCCTTATATATTCCATAAAATTTTCTATAAAAAGGTATGTAATCTTTTGTGGAACTGAACTCTTTTATTAGTGTCTTTCTATCTCACGAAACTGCAATTATCTCTTTCTCTCTTGCAGTTTTAGAATTTTATAGTTTTGTAGTAGATTTTCATTAAGCCATAAATGCTGTTTGATGCAATTTTTAATAAGTTCTGGGGATTGTTGGTGTGGGTGTTGTTATTTCAATTACACTTCTCTGGCGCATTGTCATTTTCGCGATTTTTCACTGTTACAATTGTTGTTGTTGTTGTTGTTACCAAAAAATCATATGCAAATCTAATTAGTAAATTATTTGAAGCGTGAAATTGAAAAATAATAAAATTTTTTATTTTTTGGTCAGCGCTTCATAAAAAGATACTTACACGAACATGACCATAATAGTAACAGATAGAGTTTCGGTTACAAATACACATACGGGTACATACAATGCTGTATCTGTATCTGTGAGTATTTGGTTGTTAAAAATTGACCATACACGTGTGTTATGTATGTATGAAAAAGAAAGAGAGTTACAATTCGAGTGAAAGAGATGAGATGATGTGGTATAGGGAAAATGCATTTTTCCTTCATTTCCATGGTATTTCCGTTAATTTAAACATAAACCTAACGAATTAAATTAAAATAAAATGCAGGCACATAGTTTTACGCTTCAAAGGAATTTGAAATAAATAAATGTATATAAAAAATTAAATAAATTAAAAAATAAAATTCAAAGTATAAATAAAATTGCAAATAAAATACAAAAATTGTAAAACGCGGTTTGCAATGCTGAGAATTGTTTTTTTTTTTTTTTGTTTTACTTTAATTCAATTACATAATTTTTGCGTCATTTGCAGAGCAGCGGATGTCCAGCATTTTTATTTTATTGTATTTCTTTTTTTTTAATTTTTATTATATTTTTTTTGTTTTTTTTTTTTTTTTTTGTTATTAAAATTTAATTTTTCTTTTATTGTGTGTCATATTTTTTATTGTTGATTTTGTATAAGGAGAAATTTTTGTCATTTCCTGTTTCCTTGCTTCCTTCCTTCCGGCATTTTGTGCTCAATGAAAGCATCCCAGTGACGCCATACACTTGTATGTATTTTCAATATCTAGGTGTGTGGGAGCATGCGTAAATGCATGCGTGAGTGAATGAGTGACGTGTGTTCAGCGTCCCGTCAACATAGTTTCAATGAATTTTATGTTGATGATAAAGAGGATGCTGGTGATGATGATGTTATTTGTTGTTGTTGAGGGTGATGAGTTTTAATGTGCATCATAAATATTATTTTAATGCAATTATAATTTAATTACAATAGTTCATTTGTTTACTTTTTTTTTGTTTCTTCATTCATACAACATTTAAATGTTATTTACATTTATAGTATTTTTATTTATTATTATTTTATTTTATTCTGCTCTTTATTTCTTGATAATTTTATATAAATTTTTGTTTATTTTTAATTGATGTCCAAATGTTTGGTTTCAATGTGTTTTTGTTGACAACAATTACTTAATAAGCATTAATTAAAAATGTCTCGAACACAAACATAATTATCGCTTTAGTTTCAATCAAAATTTAACAATTTTTCTTTCAAGAAAATTGAACATCAGTGGCCTAGCGCCATAGGAGGTCTCGAAAAAGTGTTTGTTTAAAACATTGATATATATAATAACCTCACAAAATCTGGTATTTAGAGGTCATCGATTCATCCCTTAACATTATTAACAGTGGAAATTTCTAGATCTTTTTAAAATTCTGCAATTACTCAATTGGAGAGATAAAGGAAATTTTTTTTTGGGTTTATTAGCATCACAGAAACAACGGGAGAGTATTTAAAAAATATAATATTACAAGAACTACAAAGAAATGGTCCAGATATCCAAAAGTGTCGAAAATAGGGATATATTAACGACGCCAATATGGTGGAGATTACTAATATTAACCCAAGCGAACTCTTCTTTAAATTGACTTTAAAATCTCTGTGTGAAAACCGATGAGAAAGTAGAATCAGAGCAGTAATTCTTACAATTTAATGATGTTATCGAATGAAATTTTGACTTGAAAAATAAAGTTTTATTTTTTTAATTTTGATTTCGAAACTCTAAGTGACTGTGAAGTACTAGATGTAACTACGTGTGAACAATATATTATGTAAGTAAATTATGGCATTCGCTTCAAGTGAACTTGAAAGTCGCTAGTGACGCATTACATTCATTTTGTAGATGGATGTTGCAGTAGCTCGAGAGTTTGTAGAAAAATGTAGTTACAAAACCTATAGATATATAAAATCGTTAGCCTTTATTTGCCTGTGCACGCTAATCTCAGAAACGGCTTAACCTATTCGAATGGGGTTAGACTGCTGTATTATAGCAAACTTCGTGAAACATTTAGCGGTTACTTTATCGAAATCGACCTACCAAATAAAAATATATTCATAGTTTTAATACTTTTGCCAACTTTTTGGCTGATTTTCGAATGTTTTCCTCTTTTGCTGCACGCCAACATTATACATCTGACAATTAGGAAAAAAGTTTACAAAATACACGCTATTACAAACATATTTCGAATACCACGGTACGAAGTCGTGGGCACAGCTAATTGAGTCATAATTTTGATTGTTCTTATAATTTTTGTCAACATTTGATTAGCAATAAAACTCATAAGCTCATACATGAGTGCCAATCTATCGTTTTCTTTCTGACTGGGGACTGAAAGAGGCCTCCCAAAGCAAGCTAATACTTTACTAATTTAATAATTAAAGAAAGGTTGGTAGGGCTGGACAGATGACAGGTGCCATGGTTGGATAATTGCAATTTAACTGCGTTGCAACTTACACACGAAATTTGTCATAGCACATATTGTCAAGGATATGGCACTTTTTTTTACAATATCCCTTACTTACTGGTCACTTATAGTTTGATGCTTAGAAGCATCATTGCCTTTTTTGCTTATTTCGAACTTCCGATCGCGGCAAGTTTGATGGAATTAACTTGAAGACATAGGCAATGGCTCGCGAGTATGCCTCATCACCATCATTTTCTATTGTAATTGAAGATTTGTTGACTTAAGTTAAGAAGTATTCAAAATTTAAATAATTGTAATCTATAGGTACCAAGAATTCTGGTTTGCTGGTAACTTTTTTTTTATTATTTCAGCACAAAAAAACAAAAACAAAGTGTGTTTCTCATTGACAATAAAAATATTAATAAATCACCTAAATGATATCTAGAAAGCGTGGCTCAAGACTGGGCAACCCACGTAATATGTACTGCATATTATTGGAGATGTCTTTTGTCACATTTTAAGTGTCGACGCAACGAGAAAAACATAAAATGAAAGCAATTTTCCAAATTGAATTGAATTTATGAATAACAATTGCAGATAAAAATTGTAAGTAGCAGTAGCAGCAGCAGCAACAACGAATTGCTGGTAGATAGTACTATTGCTGTCAGTGGCTACAACAAAAATTGCAATTGCAACAATAATAACGAATTCAGTTCAGTGAATGAGTGAGTGAGTGAAGTATGGTTAATATGAGTAACTACTTTTATGTTACATGTCGCATGTGGGCTGCCAACATCAGCATCAATAACAGCATTTAGTAGCAACAACAATAGAGTAGCAGCAGTAGTAGTAGTAGCAGCAGCAATAACATATCATGGTGCAACAAGCGACAGTAGCCACAACATCAGCAATTGCAACAATTGCACAGTAGGCAGCAAATTGAACTATTTTCAAAATGTGTTTCCTTGTTGTTGCGTTTTTAATATATCCTAACAGCAACATCGCATCATTGCTTACATACATAGATGTATGTATCTAAGCATCTGAGTATGTGGGCTGCAACAGCAACAAACAGTTTTTGTGGTATTTCATTTGTTTCGTTTTTATTTGTTCTTTCTACGTTGTGTCGCCGACACAGTCATTGCCATCGCCATTGCCAGCATCTACACCATCATCATCATCATCATCGTCAACTTCATTGTCGTCATTGCAATGCGTTGCGTTGTCGCCATCGTATATCATGCACAATTGTTGATCGTCAACGTTGCGTTGCATAGTAAAAAGCATAAAAGTAACAACAACAATACAGCAACAACAACAATTGCGGAGGAGATGACAACATAAACAATCCTAAATGTAATCCATGAGTATCATCATTATCATCATCATCACAGTCACCATAGCCACATGATAATAGTAATGATGATGATGATGATGAAAAGTATCAGCATGACTAGCATCACGCGTCGTATGAGATCCACGTACACTTAGATAGACACGCACACTCACTCAGCACTTATTGCATTCAAAATATAGCATTGCATACAAATCAGGTTGAGCCTGACAGTTTCTTAAATTACACTGCGAAAATATGATTGTATTTCATAAGATAAACTGCTTTGTTGAAAGAAAGACTACAGAAAATTGGGTAAAAAGTTAGAATAGAAAAAAAGGACAAGTGGAGATTTACAAGTTTCGATAGGTAAACCTATGATTAGTTACTGAATATTTGTTTTATCTTATTAAAACCTTTCACCTCCTCGGACTACAAGGAATCCTATTTATCTATTCTTGAAAGTAGGCAATAAAAGGTGGTATCCGATTACGCATCTACGGATAATGAAGACTTTCTGTTGTACGATACCCATTTTCTCTCTTAAGCACACTAAGATGTTTATAGAATCATCGTCAATTTAATATTTGCAATTCCTGAAAAGCAATCATTCTAACCACTTTAGTCTGATAGTTCAATAATTTTTGGTGAAGCCTTATTGTTTGTGTGAACTTTTGATGAAATATCTAAAGACTTTACTTATGTTATTGTGTGAAATTATTTATAGTGTACTTATCTAAATCAAGCAAGACTACAACAGCAACAACAACCGCAACACTGATATACTACACTGGAGAGCAAAAGCAACAAAAATATTATTAAGAACAACAATAACATAGTTTGGAGTATAGCCGGCGACAACATTAGCAGATGCATAACTTCACAGAGGCGTGCATTATGTGAAATTCAAATGCCTCACGGCATATTTCACAGCTGACTGAGAGGGGAGTAAAGTGACTATAAACTGAGGACTGAGCGGCACTAAATGGCACGGAACAGAACAACAACAATGATTATGATGATGATGATTACGATGTTGACGACGTCGCGAACAACATCACTCCTCTTGATGTTGGTATTGTCATCAACGTGGTTGGTACAGCATGCGTTGACACTCCCTTGACTGACGTTGCGTCGCGTTGACTTAGTTAGACCGACCGACCCGGATTCAACCAAATTATTGCTAGTATCACAGCAAGAACAACAACAATAACAACAACAACAACAAAGAAAAAGAAAAGTATAAATTCGCATATTTTTTGGCGCGTAGCAATTGTTGCATGCAACAGTTGCTGATACTGATGCTGCTGTTGCCGTTTTTGATTTGTTGCTGCGCGCAGTTGTTCGTTTTTACTCCTTCTTCTTTTTGTGTGGTGTGCTTTTTGTTTTTATTATTACGAGTAGTTTTTTGATTTAGTTACGCGCATTAAGTTGCAACTCATATGCGGATATGCTTCAAGTATCTTTTGGCAGCGTAATGTTGCTGCTGATGAATTGTTTGGTTCCTTTTATTATAGTTGCTATTGCTGTTGCTGTTGTTGTTGCTGCTGTTGTTGAATTAATTGAAAATTTCATTGCACATTGCGTAGTCGGGTAGTCATTCGAATAGTCGTCGTCATCGTCATCATCATAGTCGTTGTTGTTATTATTTAACATGATATGCATGTAATCTACTCATCATCATGACTTCATGAGGTTCATGAATGGTTTTTTGTTTTTTCTGTTTTGAAAGATAGTTGGGGGTACATAGTAGGTAAGCATGTCGCTTCAACACTTCATTTAGAACTGTAATTCAGTGCCATTGTGGTTGCATTGAGTCTTCCCACACATTGATATGTACTACTTAGTATTGCAGCAGACTTGCGTCTCTTGCTTTTTGCCGGATATACGCTTGCCAATGTCACATTTAATTATACTGACTCAATTTAATACATTTCTCTCTATGAATGCATTTACAGAAAAGTGTCTGGGTGTCTGGAGACCACCCATTTCAAAAGCCAAACAACTAATTGCCGACAGTGCAACACCAAACACACAACACCATACGGCAAGTCACGTAATTTTGAGCGTATCGCTTACATTGAAAATAATTTAAAGAAAAAATGCAGAAAAGAAAATAAGAAATAAAATAAGAAATACTTTCATTTCGACAGTTCATTAATATGCATTGCCCTCAATATATCAATTACATGTAAATTACTTATGGAAAAGACTTCTCGACAACGGCGCGTAATGCGACACGTCGGCACGAGATCAAAGTAAAAGTGCAACATTTTGCGCCTCAAACTATGCTGACGACGATGATGATGATGATTATGGTGATGACGATGATAATGTTGGCCATGATGCAGAAAACGGAAATTAAATTATTTAAATTCATCTTATTTAACTTTCAAAAATCAAATTTAATTGGTATCAATGTTATTTATTTAATTTTTAATACTTTTTGACAATTGTTAATGTTAATTAAGTATTGGTAGAATGGTTCAAATCGTCTATGTATACATATTTTTCATAATGAAAGCTTCATTTTAACTATATATCTATACATATAATAATATCGTAGATTTTATCAGTTTGTTTGTTTTGTGCAAGTATCAATTAAAATCCACTCATTCGATTATAAATCAAATTACTGAAACACAAGAAGCTTTCTTTGGAGCACAGCATGAACGTTAATCCATAAAAATTGCACTTGCTGTTGTCGAGAAATTGATGAATAAAATTTTACATATAAAGCTTAGAGACAACTTTGGAAATCAAATATTCGATTTTCTTGTAAAGAATCCTCACGGAGAATGAAATCTTGAAAACTAAACCCTTAAGTGCGGAGTGGAAATCATTTTAAAGACATTGAGACCAATGAGCTTTGACGTTTGCTTCGAAGGCTATTCCACAAAAAGAGCTATGCTTCAAATACTTTAAAATTGACATAACAATTGTATTAAAGAGAGAAGAGAATACCTCGAATAATAACTTTAAAAAGTTAGGCACGTTTTTCCGGACCACTACTGATACTTAATTGTCGCATTGTTTGTTTGAGATTCAAGTCTCTTTATTACTTACTATAGTAATAGCTGTATTTTTTGCAACATACTCTTTGAATTCAAATAATTGTTACCTTGGTACCAGAGTCTGGTCCATATTAAACCGCAAATTAATATGCTGTTTCTTCTTCTTCTACTATTGAGTTCTGTTATTTACACTAATGAAATATCTAATTTGTAATAATACTATATCAGCTAAGGAGTGAGTAGTGAATGTAATGCGAGGCATATTTGGAAAGAATGGAGCATATTACAAGGATACTTTGCTAGAGTATACTATTGCTTTGGCTAGAGTCATTTATGCCGACGAATGAGGAATTGCATTCACTTGTTTTACATACCACGATCGCCCTTCAGACCACCCAACCATCCAATCCGCCTGCCAACTTTGTTTCATTTCTCGCATGTTTTTTCTAGAGGTGTAGAACTTTAAATTGAAATAAAACACTGATTAATGGTAATTGCTATGTTGTTTGGCTCTTTTTCGAAAGATAATTCCTTGTCATTTTTATTTGAATATGATTCCGGAACATGGCCACCTCAGCTGGCTCAGAGGAGGTCTGATCGGGAAGTCTCATGTTAGTGATAACGTGACGAGTGTTGTCTTCCAAGGCTTTAATCGTCTGTGGCTTATCCACGTATACCAGAGACTTCTCATAGCCCCACAAAAAATAGTACATCGGTGTTAAATCGCATGATCTTGGAGGCCAATTCACGGGTCCATAACGCGAAATTATTCGTTCACCGAACATTACTTTCTATAAATCAATTGTGGCACGCGCTGTGCGGCATGTTGCATTGTCTTTTGAAACCACAGCTTCTCCACATTAAGGGCATTCAATTGTGGTACGAAAAAGTTAGTGATAATTGCCCTAAATTCCACTGGCCCATAAAGCACACCAAACAGGATGCAACGTTGTTTCGACAATGGCATGATGATCCCCTTCACTTCAACAGCATAGCCGTTCTTTTGTACAATAATAAGGACTATTATTAGCAAAAAATTTCAATTTATTTGGACAATACTGTTGAATTATGACATATAACATAGAACATAATCACAAGACTGTTTGATGACAAATACAAATAAATTGAAAATTGTATAATTATATATAGTATGTGTAATGCTTATTCACTCATCTGGGCGCTCAGGAAGTAAGTGCTTTACTTGTCCCATTTTTGGTTCAGAGCGGTGAAAATATCTACATTGGATTGCTTGATCTTCTTTAGCTCATCCATAAATTCATTTTCAACTGCGCGTCTCTCCTTCAACATTTCTTTTTTTGTGTCCTCCAAGCTTCGTGGCTTTGCATACTTACGCACCATGCGATAAAATGTTTCCAACGCCGCATTGAGAATTTCGATACTGTTAGCTGCAAAAAAATAACAAAAGTATATAAGAGAAATTAAACTACTGGATAGTATACTAACCATTTACAGTTCCACTGCCCGAAGGATGTGCCAAAAATGATGCCTTTGGTGAGCGCATATTATAAGTTATGCAAGTTCTCTTTTCAGTGTCAATAATATCTTTACTATTTGCAATGGCGAAATCTTCCAAACGGAAAGCAAATGGTAAAAGATATGAGCCGACAACATTAACTACACGAAAGCGGTGCATCTGCACTTCGTAACCAAGCTTCTGTATGATCCTCGCAACACGACGAGCACCAATATGACTCTTTCATTTAAAAGTTTAAAAAGTATATCAGTTGCATTGTTCAAAACAAATGAGAATGTTCTAAAATATAGTAAATATAATAATACTTACATCAGCTTCCGATTTTGCACCCATTATTGATGCAGCACCTGTCTGCCATATGGTCGCCATGGACTTTGGTTTTCTTAAACGAAGTCTGAGAAAATTTTGATCCGGCTTATATTCCACATTGAAAACATTCGCGGCAACAAAATCCAAATCAACGGAACAACCAAGTCGGAATGCAGAAACCACGTTGTTTATTTTAATATGCATATCTGGAGGCAAACGATGTAGGGAATAGTCCAGTTTTAAATCAAGGGGCAAATCATTGCAACCAATTGTTTGTATTGGTGTTGATGCTTTGCGTTTACGGAGCAATCGCGAAGTCTCCCGCTTATCAACAGCACTCAACAATGGCGATTGGAAAGGCTTTTCTGCTTCTTCTTTTGGCAAGTCATTGTTAGGTTCCCATAAGTTTCGACGCCCCTCCATTTGAAGCTTAACTAAGCAACTACATACTTTATTTCGAAGATCTTCTAAACTTCCACGACTCTCCGGTTTGTTTTTATTAATTTTCTTCATTGACAAATCCATTTTAGCAAAATATTACTTTGTTAAGTTAAAACGCGACAATTCCACACTTTTCCACAACGCTTCTCGTTTGCTGTTTATTAGATATGTGCAAATACACGATACCAGTGAGTGCTGAATGCTATTATAAGACGAGTTGGCCCGTCTGGCCAATATTTCGAAAATGTGAACACCTACTTATATTTGTCTCTTTCATACGTACTTACTACCTCGTGAAGGCGTAAATGAGACAGCATGATCAAATAGAGAATTGGGAGAATAACAAGCATCATGAAATATCTAATGTTTACATTCTAAACGATTTCGATTGTACATGAGACGCATACACATATATTCCACTAACACTATGATAATGCATGACACATGATGCATGACCGTGTGCGGTACGGATCTTAAAGTGCTCAATTTTCTTTTCGCTTTTCAATTTTGTCAAAAATTTAAAGTCTTATTTAATTCTAATTTGACTAATGATTAACTGTAGGTGAAAAGACAAGGGAATAATATTTTATAGCAAACAGATTCGTCGAATTAAGTGGATGGTCATAACATAATAACATATGCTTATTAATGCTGCACACAGGGAATCGTAGCCTCTCACCTTTTTCTGCAGTTTCGTTTCGTTTCGTTCTGTTCAGTTTTTCTCATGCTTCTCTATTCTATAACGATATATACAGACACGATCAGGCAAGGACTATGGCTATGACTACTTTGACAACAATGACTCCTTTTTGGTTTAAGTGTCGTTGTTTGCCAATATTATTCTTGTCGCGACATCAACTGTTGCGTGCCAGGACACTGGACTTACTTTACTTTATTCTCACACCATTACCACCTCCATCAACAACAATAACAACAACAACAACAACTTGCTCGAGCAATTCCAAACACAATGAATATGCATTTATTATGAAATTGACAAAAGCTCATGCTCCAAATATTAAATTATTGATTTGACTTATGTTTAGGGTAGAATCAGTATTCATACTGCATATCATGACAATAGAAATACACATTCTGTGAAAATTTCAACTGTCTATCTATTACGGTTCCTGAGATACAGCGGAATCAGACGGACGGACGTACGGACGGATGGCGGAAGCTTAGTAATAGGATCCCGTTAGCACCCTTTGGTTACGGAACCCCTAATAAAAAGCAATCCTCTGAGGTTGTGTCGCTTTATGGAGCACAATCTCACAATTGTGAATGTATATAAAACATAGTTAAATAGATTTTGTTGTTTGTTGAATGTTCGACTTGAGTTTGAACTATGTCAATGTGACAACCAGAACTCATCACATTCATTTCCTGTACGAAACCTATTCTGTTTATGCACAATAATAAGAGCTAAAAGGTGCAGAAAATTTGAATTTATTTCACCAAAAATAATTAATTCATTAGAATATTTGATGACAAATAGAAATGTATGGGAAATTGTTAAAATTATATATGTAAATGTGTATATGGGTGCTCAAGAATTAGAGCTTTACTTGTCCCATTATTGGTTCAGTGCTTTAAAAACTTCTAAATTGGTTTTCTTAACCTTCTTTATCTGAGCCATCATTTGTCTATTTTGCTCCAAGCTTCGTGGTTTTGCATACTTCAGCACCATACGATAAAATTTTTCCATCCCCGCGTAGAGATCTTCGGCGCGGATACCTGTCAAAAATTAAAAATTATTTCTGAGAAATTTAGTATACTATTCTTTTATATGGTAACTAACCATGTGCAGTTCCACTGCCCGAAGCATTTACCGAAAATGATGCACGTAGTTCCGGCATCGCATAAGATACATAAGTACCCATCCGTGTGGCTTCATTATTTTCAACGGCGAAATCTCTAATACGTAAGGCAAATGGCAAAATAAAAGTGCCGAAAACATTAATAATGCGATAGCCGTGCATCCGCACATTATGGCCAAGATTCTGTATGGTCCTCGTAACAAGAAGAGCACCAGCACGACTCTTTCAATTACAAGTTTACAAAATATATCAGTTCCAATGTTCAATGGAATGAGAGAGTTTTACAATAAAGGATAATATTACTTACTTCTTCCTCCGATTTTGCACACGATAATATTGCACTACCTCTCTCATTTATACTCACTTCAACAGAAGGCTTTTTTAAACAGATTGTGAGAGTATGTTCCCCTTGCTCAAATTCTACATTGACACCATTCGCGGCAACGAAAGCCAAATCAATGGAACAACCAATTTGGAATGCGGAAGCAACGTTTTCTATTTCAATAATCCTATCCGGAGGCAAACCATATAGGGAATTGTCCAATGTCCAATCAAGGGGAAAATCATCGCAATCAATTGGTTGGTTTTCCATTTTAACAATTTTTAACGTTTATTTTGCTTTATTAGTAAAATGCGTGACAATATCGCACTTTTCTCACAATAAAGTTTATCGTTTGATTATTATTTTTTATAGTATGAGATAACAGTGACTGTCAAATGCTATTATAAGACGAGTTGGCCCGTCCGACCAGATTTTTGAAGTGTGCGTTCCTTAGTTTTCGCTTTCCAATTTTGGCAATACTTATTTAAAATCTTAATTAATTCTAATTTGACCAATGGCTAACTGTTTGAGGGTATTTGTTTGTATCTTATATTTTTGTAGAGAAAATCTTATGAAAGAGAATATTATATGATTTCGTTGCTATAGGAAAAATGAAAAAGATGGTCATGTTAAGGTAGGCTTGCACCGGTGAATAACAGAATTGTCGTTTGGTCAAACTGTACAATGAATAAATATCGCAATGTTGACGAAACAATATCGATATTTCATAATAGAGTGCAATAGCAACGACAGATATTGAGTGCGCAGCGAAATAGCACACGAGCAAACGCAAACCAATGCCAAAAAAGTACAGCATCTAGTCGGGCCAACTTGATTAATAACAACCACGGATGAAGAAAAACTATCGATATATGCTGTACTTTTTCGTCTGCTCGTCTGCGGGCCGCTGTCTGTCGTTGCTATTGCACATATATTTCTACATGTGTAGTATGTGTTAGTAAAAGCGTTGTATTAGTGAAAGACTCGACTTGAATGAGCGAGACATTAGTATGCCATTGCAGAACGATGTCCCGAGTGTTGATGAGTGCGACTGAAATGGCAATATATGTCCTCACATAAAGTGGCCAAGACACGGTACTGCATATCTGATTAAGTATAATAAAGTGTCATCGTAGTGTTAGTGAATTTTGAATGCGTGTGACTCACATACGATGATTGACGGAATATCCAAATTGTTTTGATATTTCGTCCATTCTGAATGCTCTCAGTTCTCTCTTTGAGACTCTCATTTTGCTCTCTCGTGCAAGCTATCTCATTTACGCTTACACAAGGTAAGTATGTATGAAAGAGACAAATATAGGCATGTGCTCACATTTTCGAAATACTTGAAGTGAGCAGACGTGACCTCTAGTAGGAAATATTTTCAAAGTGCCGACGGCAATTCACAAATATTTCACACTAGGCGTCGGTACTTTGAACGATTGAACTGCATGCACAACGCACCTTCAATCACTTCAACTCACACATAGACAAATGCTTGACCATATATGCAGTACCGTGTCTTGGCCACTTAAGTTTGATCCAAATTGCGGCACCGAGAGAGTGAATGGATTTTTTTCATTAGATTGGAGCCTTTTTAATGTGGTTTGATATAATAATGAAAGTTAAGTTAGACGGACGATATACTTATGCAACATAAATAAAATCAAATAAAAAACAAACTCCAATCAACGATGTCTATGCATTCATAGTTGCCAACATTCTAATTTACATACCATACATTTTAAAAAGTGCCATACTAAGTATATTTTAACCATTCGTTTATCTAATGAGCTTGCCTACAGGATTACATAAAGAAAAGGAAATATGGCTCCACAATATGCGGAAACATTTTAATTAAAAAAATGTGTGCTTGCCTCTCTGGTCTTTTATATACTTTTGTTTCATTTAGTTTATCTCATATAGTACTTAGCACTACCAGAAAACACTCTCAATATCTCATCATACCAGTATTACATATGTACATACATGATAGACATGAGTGTGTTGAACATATTATTTTATTTTTATTTTTCTATATACATATATGTATCTCATGTTGTCATACGTACGAAGATTCAAATATTGTGTCCACAAGATATAAACATGATTAAGACAGAATTTAACGCGCATAAAAAGAAAAAAATGAACAATAATCATATCGTCTGCACTATGCTTTTTCATCATACAATATCTACTTAAATTCTTAAGGTGGAATTGAACAAAAGTCAATGAATTGGTAATAGCTAATATAGCATTGCACGAGGTAACACTAAACTGTGCTGTTATGTTTCAATGAACTAGCCAACAGTATAATTTTATGACAGTATTATATCGAGTCATAGCCGAGACACTAAGCATGTTAGTGTTGTACCGAGTCATACCGTAATATACGACTTACACATGTCGCGGTCTAAAAATGCACATGATTCAGTATCATGGTGTTAGTTAGTGTGAACTCTTAACACTACATACTGCTGACTCATGCAATGCTCTATTAGCTATGATTTGATAAAAAAATATTTATATTTTTAAAAACTAACTGGAAATTATTTAAGTACTTTTTATATCAATCATTCACACTTTGATTTAAACTTATCTATCTAAGATTGAAATCCTTTCACAACATCCTTCTCTTCTGCTTCCTCAATTCTTTATCCTTCGGATGCAAACGTTCCATTTGTGTTTGTGTTATATATTTTGCACTTGGAAGACATAAATTTTAGACGAGATTTTTATTGCAAGACACATAAATAGTCGATTGCAGTTGTTAGGTCTACTTTACGCGCCTGGTTACTGGTCACTTTTTCAAGGCTCGTTGCTCGTGTGTGGGTTTCTATAACAGACTGTGTATAAGTACTTTTGCCGCTTCTTTTGCTGGGAGGCTGTGAGTCAGTGAGTGAGACAATGAATGAGTGAATAAGTGACTGAGTGAGTGCCTGGCATAGAACAACTGTAAGGCCTAAACTTTTGCTCTTACTACACTCATCTACTAGTATGTTAGCCAGTTTAGGTACAGAGTTCTGTGTGCCATGTATCTTTTTTTACTTTAAAAACTATGGCCATTCGCTCGCTCCCTCAATGGAAATGTCATCCTGCTGTGTTCCAGTTACTCTACTTGTTTATCTTTGTTTGTTCATTTGTTGTATGCACACTAGGTTTGTAGTAGGTTTTTCTGTTCGTTCATCTGTTTCTGTTCTGTTCTGTTTGTTTGTTCATCTGTTTGTTTTTTGTATCGCTGGAAGTTTAGTTTTCGATATTGAAACGGTTTCTCGTATCTGTAGTGATTTTTTATTTGTAGTACTTGGAAGTTGTTGGCATTGTTGGTGGCACGCATGCACAGTGGGCTTAACAAGATTTCATTAATCCAACTATTGATTATATTTGACTTTCATTTGGAGATTTCGGATTTTGGTCCACTGTTGGTGTTTCATTCAAAAATAAAAGCACCATCAAATACTGCGTGGCATTGGTATCTATAACTGCAAATCTTGAGCATAGTATTTGACTCAAATGCAGGAAAAACTATTGTATATTGAAGTCGTAGTGTTGTTTTTACATAGTTTTTTTTTCACTGTGATTTGTATTCGGTTACAGGATCTTTTTCGCACTGTACTAACTTAGTTTTGGATTTGAATTGGGATTTTCTCTTTTTGCAATGGACTTTGGGTGGTGGCATGCAAACATTAATAATGTCGAAATGGTGACACTCGAAATGAATTTAGTGTCACTCGTAATTAAAGCGCAACGCTTACGGTGTATAAATTTCTAAGCGCGTGAGTTTTACAAAGATCCATCGACACATGTAACGAATCAAATCGAAACATGGATTGGATTTGTCTTATTGGAATTTACTTTCTTTGCTTTCTTATTGATTGGTTTGTCTCTCTGTCATGCTTGACTAAGTGTGCATTGTCAAACTATGAACGAAATCCATTTATTTTGAATCATGCTTTGCTTTGACATTTATCAAAAATTCATTTAAACTACTACAAGCTATGAAAAACAAGAATACAAAATATTTATTTTTATCCACTTGATGGCACACGTCCAATTGGAAATATGTACATACAATAATACAACAACAACATTCAGCATTTTAACAAAAGACTAACAATAACCATAACATAAAGGTACTACACACTCATATATGTATGTATGTATGTATGTAGGAGAATGAATAGTATTTTTGTAGGTCACACGTGTCAAAAGTATTTAAGGGCTATGATATCTTGGACGGACGCCCGGACATCTATGGTATAGAGTTGAGCTGTGCTGAACTGACTAATCGAGCATTCAGTTTTTTAATGAAATCAAATTAATATACTACAATACAACTAACACAATCTGAGATAGTTTTGCCTTTGGCATGTTGCTTACTTTGCAACCGGCGACAGTTTACAAAGAACTTTGACATTTCATTTTAGATTCTCTTGGGTTTTGACATTTCTCATTCGTGACATTCATTTTTATATATTTTACATTTATGTTTTTGTAGGTGTTAGGTCAGCTTAGTACAGAAGACAAATGGAATAATTAAATTGTAAGAAATGAAAAAAATACATATTAAATTTTAAATTATTAAAATTATTGATTTTTGCTTAGAATACGAGTATATTAATAAAATAAAATGTTGTAAGTTGAAATGATCGGATTATCGTTGATTTTTGATTGGAATTAGTTTAAAATATTATTTTTTTTTGATAGTATTATCAGCAATTGAGTTAGACATAAGATAATACTTGGCAAATTATAAAATTAAATGTGTAGTTAAAAACGTAACGTACGAGGGGTACTATTCATATTTCGGGAATAGCAAATACTAAGAAACATTTTTAAATGAAAATGGCTTTATTGTTTTTCAAAATATTCAGCATGATGATCAATGCCCTTTTGCATTCGTTCAAACCATTTGTCATAGCAGTTTTTCTATTCCTTTTGAGACACTGCCAAAACATGGTTTTTGAACGCTTCAACTGCTTCTTCGGCGCTCGTTAATCGTTGACCAAGAAGTCATTGGGTGCCAAATCAGGACTGTACGGAGGATAAGCCAACAATTCGATGTTTTGACTGCTCAAAAATTCACTTGTTTGACGAGATGTGTGAGAGCTCGCATTCATGGAGTATGATTCGTCTTTGGCGGTTGGTTTTGCGAATTTCTCTGAAGACTTCCGGCAAACAAATGGTCATGTACCACTCAGAATTGATCGTCCTACGTTGCTCAAGCGTTACAATGGCCACATGACCCATTCGGCCAAAGAAATAAGCTACCATTTGCCTCGCAGTGCTTCGAGCGAGAACAACTTTTGTTGCATTTGGCTCATCTTGGAACACACGGTCGATTGCTGTTTTGTTTTCGCTTCATATGCATATCCATGTTTCGTGACTTGTCACGATTTTATACACCTCTTTTGAAGCACCACGGTCGAACTTTTTTAGGTATTAACTTTTTCGTAATACTTGGCAATTTATAGAATTAAATAGTTAAAAATGTAACATTAATTGCATTAAATGTTTGTTGTTATGATTTGAGGACTTGGCTACCTCTTCTGCAATCTCAATTTTACCGGCGATGTCGTGAATTTTCCTAACCCCAAGTCAGGTAGAAATCTCAGGTTTTTGTACCTATGTAATATATTGATCTATTTCGCCTAAAGCTTCCTCTAAAAATTTTTTCAATAAAAGAACTTACTGACATTTAACACATTTTCAAAAATTATTTTTATCCATAACATTTTCATCAGAGTTGGTCTTACAAATTTTAAATTTTATTGCATTTATATGAAGATTTGTAATGATTTAACGTCTTTGCAAATGTGAAGTTGTATAAAGCGAAAATTGTCGGATCACATTGCAAGGATATTGCTTCAAGACTTCTCGTATTAGTATATGTTTGATAAATAGTCTAGTAAACATTAACACATTTTTCCGGTAATCTACGTAAAATTAAAGGTGCAAAACTAAGTGTATTCTCCACTCTGCCCCCACAAGAATGTACGAAAAGAACGTGAACCAAATAGAACTGATCATGATGTCGAAACAAGGGCGAAACTAAGATTTTGTTGAGGGGAGGTGGTTATATTGGGTTTGGCAAGGAAAAACGAATAATATGCTTACCACAAAATCGTCTTTGAATCGAAAAAAGAAGACAAATCTGCAAGTTCAACTGTATTTAAGTACTGGTTTCGAAGGTGGCAGAGTCTAGTCCAGATTAGGCCCTGGCAGTTCACAGTCTACACAGATCGCTACGACTGACCCGCATGTTATATAAATGTTTCATTTCTTTGCAATGTCCTGTCCAGAAACCTGAGACTGTCCGAATACCTGTCCGTGTCAGTCCCAGTAATTTCTGTGTTTTTTTACGTGAACTAGTTGGGATCTTAGCCACTTTAAATTTCTACATGTCTACCCAATAGCGCTGCGATTTGTCATCGAGCCGTTGTTTAAGTCTAGTTTTCATCAAACTCCAAGGCAGCCCAAAGAATGCCCCAATGGGGATGTTTGCAGGTAATTTTTCGGCGAGTTCATCTGATTTTCGTTTCTAATATACCCACTATGTCTAGGTCCCATATTAGGTTGACATGATTGTTGAAAGCTATTCTTTTGAGTTAGATAGAGCAATCCCAAACCAACGTCGAATTGAACTCAAAAGCATTGAGTGCTTGTAGTGCAGTCTTATACGACTACATAAGTAAAGAATACGATAAAGTGATAGTATTATTGTTCTTAGTATGGGAGAGAGACCTCAGATCATCTCATATTATCCGGCATGACATTCTTTGGGGGTCTCTAACTCTAAATGATACTAGGTCGCGTTAAACGAAACTGATAACAGACTCCATCTAGTATCACCAACCAGTCTAACATAACCTAATCTTACCTAACCTGAGAAGGTTAAATAATTTAATTTATTCACGCGTGACTCTCACCAACAAAATTTGGTGAAATCGACAAAAATATTTATCAAAATCCCACTAAATCCATCTTAAAGAAAACTACAGCAGAAATGAGGCTTCTCCAATCAGAAAAAAATGTAAAAAGTGGTATAAGTTAAAAGACACGTTTGCTATAATGTCATGTAACAAAAATCCAAAAGAGATAAGTATAGTAAGATGCAACGAAGAAAATGAAGAGTGCAAAGATGTAAACAAAACGCTGATGAAAATGATTTATTAGATGCTGCACTTGACACACACATCAGTGCAAGAGTAACTCATATCTTCCTATAAAGCTGCGGTTGCTGATGCTTCTTGTGTTCCAAGTAACAGTTGCATTGGCAAACGCCTGATGATCACTATAATGATGATGATGCTGCTTAGATAGAAAGCATATGCAGCTTCATTTAATCTTGAGGATTCTTCTGTTGTTGTTGTTGATGCTGCTGCCACTGCTAGTAATGATGGTGATGATGTTGATGATGTTGATGATGATGATAAACGTCAAAGGTTTGATTTGCTTTGGTAAAGAGCATTTCTATGATGTGGTAAATGCAGCGCATTCATATGCAACATGCGGAATGATTACGTGCGTGTTTTGTTGTTGTGTCTGTTGCATTTTCAGCCAAACGAAAATGCTCCTGATGAATGCCAATGTTGCGACTTTAACTTCGAATCCATTTTCGTAGTCGCTGTCGTCGTCTTAGTCTGTTGCTCATCAAGGCACAAGTGTCTTTCTTGTTTGTATCTACACAATAATACATATTGTGTGCATGTGTGTTTGTGTGTGTGTGAGTGTTGCAAGGCGGCAACATGTGCGCATGTGGGCGTGGCAGAATGCTTAGATGCCTCACATACTTAGATATTTCATGCAAAGTGAACTTAACTTAACTCCCACTCGAATTTGCATTACAAAAGCGCACACAAATTGCATTTTTTCTTAGTGCGCGGTTGCCTTTGTTGCTGCTGTTGTTGCTGCTTATGTTGCATGAATGTTTCTCAAACATAATTGAATATTGAAATTCATTTTTCATTAGGCACATGTAACAACAACTAAAGAAAAGAAATCGTTTGCAGCGCTAGACGCATAATGAAAATTCAATTAAAGTTTATTACCTTTTTTTTCTTACTTTGCTGCTTGCCACACAGCGGTTCTTGCTGTTGTGCCACAAAAGTTGATTTTAACTTTAACCAGCTTCTTCCTTTGCAATAGGGATTTAGTGCAATACAAAACAAGCAGGAAAGAATACAAATCCACATAAGAAAAGGGGAAAAATTGCATAAATTCTAAAGCAGCAAAGTTGCAACTCTTCGTTGTTGAATGTACTTAGTAACATAACAAAAGTGATTTTTCCTTGGAAAGTTTTTCTTCTTTAGTTCCAAGGCATGCTGCATGTTGCATACTGCTAGATACTTATGCTGATGTTAGTGTTGCTGCTGTTACTGCTGATGGTGGTGTTGTTGCTACTGCTTTTGCTGCCTGTTGAATGCTGCTAACAACACAAACTATTATAACAATAGCAACAACAACAAAGACACCTTTAATACATTTAATGAGAATAAATTGTTGTTTTGGGTATTTTTCGTCTAACTTTGATTTGCTTTTGTATTTACTACATACTAGGTACTATCTTCCTTGACTACTCATATATCCATAATAATATTGTAGTATCTGAACTTGCCGCTTACTACGAGAAAATGAAGTGTTCAGAAGTTTTTGCGGAACTTTCTTCTTCCTTTTTGTAGCAAGTTGAAAAATGTTTGCTTAACACAAAATTAATCTTTTATGCTTCAGCATAACCAGCAGAGATAGTAATAGATAGAATGTGATGTTTATACTATTCATACACATTTGGTATAATCAGTTGTGCCGCATTGTATTGAGTTGTGTTGTCGGTTATTGTTGAACTTGTATTGGCAAAAGTTCAAATGGTAATCATAAGGCATTCAATCATTTACAGTCTCAAAGTATCTAATGAGTTGGTTTTTATACAATGAAAAAGTTAAAGGTTTTTATGAATGTTCTATTGTGTTACTAAGACGCTTTCTTATTGACAGCAAATGCAAGAAAATCTCTTAACTTAGTACTTAATAATTTTGATTATAACAGAGTTTAGATATTTTTAGAGAGATCATTTGTGCAGCCTAGTAGTTAATCATATGACAAGACTAGGCATTAATTGAGTATCGAATGGTTAATATTTATTAATGATTTTTAACAAAAATCTTTATTATATATATCGGTATCTAACCCTCGATATATCGAACCAATCCGCTATAATTCAATCATCAGATATCGAGTACGTATTATCGATATATGTTATTCGATATATCGTACCGAATACTCTCGAAAACGTACCGAACACTTTTTAAAACCCAAGATGCAACGACGAAGTTAAAAGATAACCCCAAAATCAGTCCCGAAGGGAATTCTGCTTCATGACATTGGGGCTATCGACTACTTTACATAGTTTTAGAAATCGAGAAGCTCACGCAGTTGCTTGATGTGAAGATTTGCCGTTGACCACTTTGAATAAAAATCTTTTATTTAATATGGTCCATCCATTGTCAAACATGCTTGAATCAATCAAGAACGATATGGCTTAAGCCAAAAAATCACAATAAACTTGACTTTGCTCAATCACTCATCAAAAATCAATAAATTTGGCTTGTTTGAAGCATGATTGACAATTTATGCTCCCTATAAGTCTATTAAATGGTTGGCAATTTATTCAAATATTATATCGATATGAATATCGATATATAGTTTTAAATGCTTGCCATAATGTGTTATGAATCACAACGTCAGCTTAAGTCAATTGGACAGCCTATTCTACAATATTTTTTTGATTCTAATTAAGAGTTGCTTTGCTCTTTATGGGCTCAGTAGTTGTCTACTACTTTTATACTTAGATCATCAAAAAAATCCCTCCCGCGTCGGTTTGACTCGGTAAAGTCAAAAACTACCCAACGTATTTCGATGAAATTTTAAGGAAAACTCAAGCATAGTCTGGATAGTGTTCCCGTGAAGTTTGATGCCGATCGGACATAATCATTTCTATCATTTTTCAAAAAACAAAGCAATGAACTGTGTTAACTACTCTACCAAATTATCGATAATGTCGCAGACAGCAGAAAGCAGTGTAGCTGATGATACATTGTGATGTGGTGAAGCAGTGCTAATATTGAAAAGGTTTATAATTGTTTTGTTCAAATGCTACAAAAGAAAATTCAATGTTAACACACAGTAAATCTTCTATTTCTATCTATTTATCTATCCAAATAAAGGACAAACCCTTATTCATAGAACATTTATAATTAAGGACAGGTAATAAGAGTCAAACAATTAGAGTCTGTTAGTGGACTTCCGAGACAGCTAATATAACATACTTCTCAAAAATATTTAATAAAGCCAATAGATCAATATGATCCTTGACACAGTCTCAATGTTATAAATAACTTGGATATGATAACTTTCATTGATTTCTGAATACTTTTTTGAAAGTCTCCAACACTCCTTTTTGATTGATTAGATTCCTCTTAATGAGTCTTCTATTTAATGTCCAAGTTATGTTCTACCATCAGAATAACCCATTTATATTTTTGCATGATCTCTAAGGATTATTTTTAATAGCTTTAGAAATATAATAGAAAGATAAAAGTGGATCATTTAATATTGTTGCTACATTCTATTGCTGTTGTACAACTTTCAACTTGCAACTATAAATTGAAATCAAATCACGAGTAATAATAACCTTCAATGAAACGTGCAAAAATCAAAATCATCTAAAGTAAAGTAAACTAAACTACTTTTACCACATTTAATTGAAAATAAAGAAAATATTGTTTGAATTTAAACAAAGGCGATGGCTTCACTTTGGCGTTGACTTTGAGTTTGGTAAAGAAAACATTTTCATAAATTTTCAATTAGTTGCGCGAAAAAACGAAACGATCAAACGAGGTAAGAAGAAAGTAGCATTCAGATATTGTGGCAGTCAGTTAGTCTGTCTGTCTGTCAGTGAGTCAGGTAGTCAATCAAACGAGTAAAACTATTGATCGACATGGACGAAATACAAACATGATCAATGTCGAGAAACGTCGCAACGTCATCGTCAGTGCTACCAATGATGATGATGATGAAATAAACCTATTGACTTACTACGAAATTTCGAACAACACAATATAAACAATAAACGGGGCAGTATCTGCAACATAAATGCAAGTTGGATGGCTAGGAAGTAAGTCAAACGAAGTCAGGATTTGGCTGTTGTTCCATTGAAAATCGCCAATCAAGTGCAAGCAGGCACAACACAAACGAGAATCAATGACGAAAACGACGACGACGATGATGACCTACTTTACTTGCAAATTGACAATTTAGCCTTTCACCTGTCGAAACGAATCTATCGCACATCAAAATAAATATTAAAAACTAGCCAAAAGGCAACAAGAAGCATGCAACATAAAGCTCAAAGCAGGAGCATAAGATACTAGGAGCTGCAATAAGTATGAAGTGCATTCAATCGCTTAATCGTTAGGCAGTCAATTGTTGGACACACGCAAAGTCAGTAGGAATGTTTGTCAATGAATTGATGACAGTTAACTATTGAAAGTACATACATACATAGTTGTTTATTAAACTGACACTTAATTCAATGCAATAAATTGGTGAAAGAATATATAGAGATCAACACTTGGCTTATGAATCAATTACTATCATCAGTATTTGTTTAGTTAAATCTTGGTCAATGAACTATTGACAGAAAAATAATAAAATGCAAACAAACACTAAGTTTTTGAACCAATACATTTCATAAATCTTGGTCAATAAACTGACTATGATAATGAACATGTATGTATTTTCTCTGTAAAATCATAATAAAAAATATGAACTATTTTATTGACTTATCAATGCTTTTCGGCACAAAGTCAAGTCAATTGGAACAAAATCATACAAAAGTGGCAGCACAAGCACAGTGAGTGATTGAGTTTCTAATGTCAATTTGCAAGTAACCAAAACCAAATACATTTTATTGTTTATTTTCTTAAGTTTCTGGCCTTAGACAATTGAGAAGCCAAAAATATACGCAAAAACTACAACTGGCCAAGAGCAACAAATAAAAATAACTAACAACATCAACAATTGCTATAGCAACATTATAATTTTCATTAGAGTAGGCAACGGCAACAATCAAGCAGCAATGGAACTGTGTGTTCTACATTGAGGAAAAGTGAGTCAGTGAGTGAATGAGTAAATGACTGACTGGCAGAATACGCTGGCGTAAACTGAAAACTGTCATTATGACAGTTGATGCTTGTTTGCAGTTGCAACAATTGCTGCCCATACAACAAATTGTTGCAGTGGCATTTTCTTGCTGTTGCTATTCAGATATATAATTTTATACTTTCGCATAATGTTTTTACATTAAAATTATTATAAGTTGAAACTTTTGTTTGTCTGCCTGTCTATCAGCAACCAAGTGCCAGTTGCTTGTCGTCCTTCGCTCGTTCGTTCATTCGTTCGTTCTTTCAATCTATCCATCCATCCATGCATTCATCCAGTTGTCTGTCTATCTTATTGTAAGTAGAGTTTCATGAAGTCTCCACTGTCATTTAGTGAGTTTTCAGTTGAGCTGAGCACTCAAGTTATGTTGAGTTCTTTGGGTCAATATCATTGCGTTATCGCATTCTAAAGTAGCACATGAATGCTGTTACTGCTGCTGTTTCCACTAGTAAATGAGGGCAAGTAAGAGAAAATCGGCTGTTAGAGAGTGAATTTTGGATGCAGTCATTTGAAATCTACTTAGCTTTTAGTGCTTGAACAATTTTCAGTGAGTTTAAATGTTGTTTTCTTTTCTTTAATAGTAACAACAGTTGCCAGAGGGCATTTACAGTGAAATAATGTACTTAGTAAGAATAATAATGAGAGAGGAGATAACAACTAAATAATTTGTGCATATTATTGAAGCATATTATGTCAAAGAAATCCAAACTAAAGGATTCTAAATCGTAATAAATATTTTATCTCCCATACCATATTAAATCAATTCATCCATCCATCTGTCACTACTCGTATGACATAATAGCGCTTTACTTTAATCGCCACAATAAAATATCAAATAAAAATGTCAATAACATATTTTGCACCTTTTATTCTGCTTCCTTGACAACTTCAAAGACAGTATAGAAACTCTAAACGGAAGTAAGCGCCCCCAAAATAAAATTTCTGAAAACAAAATTGCAAAATGACAACGATTGAGCGCAGCAACTCCTTAACACTCAATCTTCTCAAAGGCATCGCATCGCATCAAATCACATCACTCAGCTATGAAGATAAACATCCTAAACCCTTAAAAACAAAAAAAAAAAAACAAAACAAAAAAATTGCAATAAAAATCTATAGAAAAATGTTGATGATGAAACATTAGTGGGGATTGATCAAATATCATAAGATGGGATATCAAATTCAGCGCACAAACTGTCCAAACACTTCAAAATAATTTGACAGTCAAACGTTTGTTCCCACAACGTAATCATTGCTAAGGAATCAAGAACAACAAAATATAAAGAAAGGAAAAAAAGAATAGACAGGAGACAAAATTTTGGCAAAAAAAGAAATATGTACAGGTGATTGATAAAGAGAGAGAGAGAGAGAGAGAGGAGGAAGGATCCGAAATAATCGTAGATTGTCAACCTAATTTACGCAGACGCAGCAGGTAGACAACAACAAAGAATATTTTGTGTTGCCTTACAACAATATTCATGATGATAAAGTTGGTGATACTGATGATGATGATGATGTGATAAAAGTATCGCATAACACAATTTTTGTGTATATAAAACAAACTGCATGCGATATGTTTGAGTGTGTGGTGAAGTATTAAGTGTAGTCCCCTTAGAAATAAATTAAGGCATGTGTGTATGGTTGGTTGGTTGGATGGATGGGTCGTCAGGTCACTGATATTTGCTAAGGTAACGATTGAGCGCGTTTGACAAACTTCTTAAATTACAAAATCAATGCAGATACTCAACATTTCAGAGTCTTTAGTGGCGTATCCTTTTTTTTTTAAATGAAACATAAAAAGCAAATAAAAGAGAAAAAAATATAAATATTTTTAAATAGTTGTTTTTTTTTTCTCTTTGCTTTTGTTTATTTTGCATTAAAATATCTTATCAAGCGTATAATTTTCATAACGATAAAACACCTGCTGCTGCTGTAGAGATTTCTTTTTTTTCATTTATCTGTCTTTCAGCTTTTGGTAAAGGAGAAAGAAAATATTATTTAAATATAAATAAAAAGTTTTTAATTGCTGCCTGTCGTTGTCGTCGTCTGGGCTGCTTACATTATTATCCTTTTACAAGCGGCAGATATTTATTTATTTTGTTTTCAACGCAGTGTTGCATCTTTATGCAACTTTGCAATAGCATAAATTAAGTTGCTCCCACACTCGCAGATTCATGTGTTGCCAACTTCGTTGGCGGCTTCTCCTTTTGTTACTGTTGTTGTTGTTCTTGCTGTTGCTGTTATTGTTGCTACTGGTGTGCATTAAGGACACTTGATAGCTTAATTTATTATGGCAACATCTTTTATATGGCAAGGTTTTAGGGCTTGGCGGAGTTGGAGGGGAGATTGGCATGGTTGACTTGTGAAAATTGCCGCAGATAATTGCATACATACAAGTATAAGCGTCAGAGTTGCCACAGTCATTCAGTTGGAAGTCAGTGGCTTTCATCGTTCAACATTCACGTTCCTTTGGTCGTATCCACTGGCAGCTGCATATCCTTGATATCAAGGAAACTACTATCACCACTACTACTACTACAACTATTACTGCTACTCTTTTGGTTTTGTTTGCAATCTGGATACGCTGTGTTCCTTCATTCATACTTTGTTGGTTCATTCGTTCGTTTGTTTGTTTGTTTGTTTGTTTTTTTTGTTGTTGTTGTGTTACTTGGTTTGGCTTGACTTGGCGTTCAGTTGGGCTCCTTCGATTGTTTGCCGCCGTCGCTTCGTTTGGCTTCAGTGCATCATCAAAGTGCAGCATAAAGCATTTTAAATTGAGCGTTAAAATTAAACGATGCAACGCAAAACTAACAATTCTCCTCCTTCTTTTCCTTGGTCGGTCGTGGCAAAAAGCGATGACACTGACACTGACTCTGACGCTGGCAATATCAACAATAATAGCATCTCATGCACATTTCTTCTACAGCAGTAGTGACTATTCCATTATGTTTATGTGGGTGTTTATCTGTGTGTCTGTATGCTCTTATAGACGTTCAATTTCTTTGGATTGCTTATATTGTAGACTTTTTTTTTCTTCCTTATGCGTATTGAATTTAAATTGAAAGTCATTTCTTGTCGATTAAGCGGAAAATTAGAACTGCAAGTAATAATATTATAAATGCAATAAGTTGTATTTTCATACTTGGATACTTATTGAACGCGAAGCGATTTTTAATAGGAAACTTCCAGTTTTTTATTTTATTGTTTGTATGAATTCTGTTATGTTATGTTTCTATTTTATTTTATTTAATTTAATATTTTAGTATTTGATATAACTTGTAACCTTAATCGACATGAAAATGTTATTTATGTATTAATGAAATATTATGAAAAATAATTTATATAATAGATTCAAATCACAAATCAAAATTAGATCATAAGCCAAGTATGTTAACCCCATGGAGGGTGTTCTGAAATATATATTTTCAGTGAATTAATAATCATCAGAATAGATTAATTCAATCATTCAAGCATACTGTCGGATGAAACACCTTATAGTTTACACAATTGATTCAATGATATGCAATAGAACGCGATGTGCAAACAGTGGTATGATGCTTTGGAATGAAAAATCATTTAAATGAGTGATTTGCTATTTTAAAATAAGTACACATTTTCTTATAATATACTAGCGTACCCGACCTGGCTTTGCATGGGTTGCATCCAACCGGATATTTCAGTTAATTTCTTGTAGTATACATTTAGGGGTCGTTTCAATATCCAGGATCTCAAGAACGGGGACACATATCTGGATCAAAACTATACTATATTCAAGCTGGAAACCAACGATACACATTTACAAAACTTCAATGCAATCAGATATACGGTATGCCAGTACATAACATACGAACAAACCAACACTAATACCTTACAGGGGAGTGCCTACAATTTGGTAACAAAGACCATATGCCCAAAGGATGCCAAGCAATACCTAAGTGCTCAATCTGTACTGCTGGAAACAACTATCACCCGGCAGGAAGCTTCCGGTGCCCTATGTACAAAAGCGCGATGAAATAACTGAACAATAATGGTTAAGTTGAGTCAAATTAACCTTAGCCACTGCAAAGCTGCTCAGGATTAAATGCGCCAGGTACGAGTAATTCGGAAAACAGATGCAGACATGATGAGGAAATAAACAGAAGAGTGGCCTCATGTAGCTCTCCCTGGCGAAGTAATGTCTCTATTTTTGGTCCCGCCAGGGTTGAGAAAAGAGCCAGTGTAGACCGGAGGTGATCTTAGTACATAGACACCACATGAAACGAACATAACATATAAATATATGACGGTTGTACCCCTACTTCTTTGCAGAAGGTCGTTCCGAATGTGTATACATATTCTTTAGATCAGGCACTCTTCCATGCCATAACCTAAAAATTTAGTCAGTCAGAGGTTTAATAGAACTAAGACACGTTAGAAATGAAATTTTGAGCTGTAACATTCTTGAGCTGAAAGCTTTGTTGCTTAAGATCGCTTCCTTTTGTATTAAGAATATTCCTTCTGCTACAAAATCATTCTTCATTAGATACAATTTAGAACCATTAACCTGTATCTGATCATACGAAGTCTTATTCTGAATATAATTTTCAGAACACCCAGAACATTCTTCAATAATAACTTACACTTTATTTCAATTTGAAACGGAAAAATAATTTATAAACTGAAATATATTTTTATTTATTGAATGATCAATTCAAATGTAGAACATCATACTAGTAGTAGTCTGGCTATGGCAGACATTTCCAATAAAAAACAAATAAATAAATAAGAAAATTTTGTAAAGGCCATGACAAGCGTAGCTTGATCTCAACGAATTTAGATGGATGATTAGTGGATGCCACAAAACTACAACAGCGCAAAGCTAATGATTTATACATGTACACAAGAGTCGAGAGAGAGAGAGAGCAACATCAGTCGGGATAAGATTTCAAAGTAAAGAATTTCGAAACAAAATCATAAATAAAATAAAAAATCAATATAAAAATTGATACGAAAATGTCGTTGTTGTCGATGTCGCCGACGCGACTTTTTAGTAGAAAAACCAATGAAGCCATTAACTGCATCGTTGGTGTTGAGTTCAGTTCAGTTCAGTTCAGTTGAGTTGAATTTTGAATGAATACTAAAACCAAAGTTTTAGCGACGCCACACATAACTATACAATACAATACAATAATAGAGACATTAGTCGAAACAGCCGCGGGGGAGCTAAGTATCAATTTTCAAGTTAGTTTTAATATTTTATGACAATAAATTAAAAACAAAAAAAAAACACAGAAATATTTTTTATGCCACCAAATCAGCGTTAAATAGAAAACCGTTTCAATTTCCACCAATTGAGATAAATCGGAAGTTCTGTGTTCTGTCCACAACATGTCGAATCGTGGTGTGCCTCATTGTGGTTGAAACAACTTCTTCTTTTGATTTTGATATCGATTTTTTATTATAAATTTTTTAATTTTATGTATCCAACAACGGCAAGAACAGCAGACACATGCATGCACCTTGCGGCGCCTTACATTATCACGTAAGTCATAAATTTTCAAGAGACGTCATCGGCATTGTCGTCGTTGGCCAAGTTTTTATTGTTGCTATACAAGTTGTTGTTGCTTCACGCGCCTTTAAAAAGCCCTTTTCACTATACATACTTTGTGTGATTTTAACTTGGTCTTCGTCGTGCGTTTCTTTTGGCCGTTTTAAGTGCCGTAATTTCAGTTATGATCTCAACCATATTTTGATCGCGTTGCTGACAATACTTTAAGTGCCTTGTTGCTTTTCAGTATCGGTTTGGTTTGTTTTGATATTCGATTTCATAAATGTATGAGTTTGCCAATAGCCGCCGTTGGGGTTTTACTTGAAATTCGAACGGAAACTGTTTAATTTGATTTGTAGATTCTCAAAATGTTAAGAAGCTAAAGAGTTTACACAAAATATAGCAAAGTTTATAAACAAATATATGAATTAAAAAGAAAACAATCATCTTTAAAAACAAGTGAAGTAAATGCATTGAACCTTAATTAATTATTTAACCCTCAACTAAATTTCTTATGCTTTCCTGCTTTCATTATTTGCTCTACATTTGTTGCAACAAAAAAAAAATGTAAGGAAAATCACATGAAAATTGTCCAGCTGCTGGTGATTCTAATATTTTGCCACAAAAACACTATCAGAAAAATACATACAATTACTATATAATCATAGAGACACATATTCTACTAGGAACTAACATTATGTGCCCCCATCCCAATCCTTGCCATCCTCAATCTTGCCATTGACTCAAAGTAAAATATCCTTTCAAGTGAGCAGCACATTCACAAAGAACAGAACATTCAGTCAAGCTGCCGCCGCATTAAGTCCAACCATGCAACATCATGTTGCTAGTGCTAGTGTTGCTGTTGCTGTTGATCCTGATGTTATGTTTAAAATGTATTATGCATAAAATATATAATTTACAAAATTAATTAATTTTTACAACACATTAATTTCACCAACACCAACCAAACAACCAGCCAACCAACCAACTCAGCAAGAGTTCACTCTGTGGCAACATCCCGCATATGACGCCTTCCAAACCATGGCCAGAGCCAACTGATACTCAAACATACAGACACATACATACATACTTTACTATGTGTGTTTGTTAAAGGAGCAGCTTGTTGCAAGGAAGAAGGAATAAATCGAAAGAAAAAAAGAAAAAGACGAGAAAGAAACGCTGTGAGCGCTCATTATGCTCTGAACATTGATAATTTTTATTTAATTTATTTAACACAATTTTTTATGTTATTTTATAGTATGGTGTATGCATTCTGCTTATGTTTTTTTTGTTTCTTATGTTTTTGCTATATTAAAAATACATTCTTTGTTACTTGCATATACATATAAGTATTATCATTATTTGCTTTTGAGTTTCTTTAGTACTTATATAGTGCAATGTTTTTTATCAATGTAAACTTTATTTATTCTTTTTTATTTTCATTTTGGAAATTTCGTTCATTTTTAGCAAATTATATTATTTTTTTCGACACGCTCGATATAAAGGAACATATAAGAAAATTTCAGTTTAACCAAAATTTAAAATCCCTTCACTTAGGAAATAAAAACTCTAACTAAATCCTTCTCAAAAGAAGTGCTTATTTTTTGAGACTAGAAACAAGGCAGTCGATGATTTCTTCAACTTTAAAAAACAGTATTCCAGAGAAGGCATTCTGCATTGATTTTTGTGGTCATTGTTCTCCTCATAATTGTGTCCCGCCAACAATAAATCGGTTCTTTCTCTTAAATGATTGACACAGACATCAACCATACGAACGCAAAATTAATATCCACAATCGATTCAGCGGCTTGCGAGTCCATTGATAACAAATGAACAGCTATTCTTTTTTATATGAGCTCCATATCTGATGAATACCTTTAAAAGTAACGAACATTCTCAAAGGTTACTTTGGCTGACTATTCGTACATTGTTTTAAATGACAATCATCGGTTGGTCTTTATGTCTCAATAATTTACAAAATAAATTCAATAGATCAAAATAATATACACGTTTATAGTATTTCATCTTTAAATTATAAATAAAGGTCATTATTATCAGCGGAATTACTGTCATTCCAAGTGTATCCATAGTGTCTTACTATGGGATGTTACAAATATTCTGCCAAAATGGTAATACCACTCAAATAGTGGAGTGTATAATAAAGAATGTAGATTGCAGGAAGTAACTCAACTACTTTTTGCCGCGAGCAATGAAAACCAAAAGTTTCAACTACCAACTTTCATTGGAAATTGTTCTGTTGTGTTGTGTTGCGTTGCGATGTGTATGCCAAAAACTGTGGCACATGAAGGCCAAATGTGGAATATAAATGAAAGAATGAGTCCATCTATCCATTGTTTACAATTTTCAACATCCTTTCGTTTTGGTGTGTATTTGTCTTTTCATTTTTTGTCCTCTGAATATTCTTTTTACGAGTATAATAAAAAACATGATCGCATGTTTAATTGATGATCACTCATGAGATGGAGCTCAATGGCTCACGTATTTATAAAAAGTATAACATCATACCCAATGTGGCTGACATGCCATGTGGCCAAGACATGAAAGAATGAAAAACCGTCACTCAGTCAATGAGTCAGTCAGTCATTCAGTTATTTACTCACGCACACACCATATCACGCACGATGTTGCAATTCAGAAAGGACACAATAATAGTTCAACAAGGGATCAAAACCCATAAAATGTTTTTCATTATTATTGAATACGACACAATTTTACTTTTAACAACAATCATTGTAGTTGTTGCTATTGCTGTTTTTGATTTTGATGCGCCCCCATACTCTGTTGCAAGCAACATTTTTGCACTTGCTCTCTCAGATTGACTGAAAATCCAACCAAATGACTAAGTGAGCGAACGACTGAGTGAGTGAGTGACAGACCAAAGCACTGATAGTGTATACTTAACACTCAACGTTAAGTTGTCTTCACGCGTCTTGCACTGCGTCGTCTCGTGTTCTTTGATTTGGATTTCTCAACTTGTAACTTGCAACTTGCAACTTGTTTCGTTTTGCCACTTCTGCGTTGTGGCATTGCGTGTTGTCATGATGAGCAACAACTCTGGCGTCGTTATGTGTGTGCTCTCTGAAGCTTGCAAGAATGCATCAAGTTCAAAGTCGAAATACTTGTAATATGCAAAAACGTTTCAATTAATCACTTTGATGCAAGCCGCGCGCAATGTTGCATAAATAACTACACCACCCTACATTACTGTCAGATATTGTGACTTATTGTTTTGTTTGAATTTATATATATTTATAAATATATTTTCTACATTTTATTTATTAATAATGCAAAATTTCTGTGTATGTGGATTTCATGAGCTCCTGCTGTCGACCACAATATTTTAATACCTTGCAACATGTGTAACCAAAGTCCTGATTGCATACGCAATGCCCTTTTTATATTGTTGTTATCATTATTATTTTTTTGTTGATGCTGGTGTTGTTTTTATAAAACAATAGTTTATTTTCTTTGTTTTTTTTTTGTTCATTGCACAATTCATTATTTTTTCCACAGTTTTTTCTATATAAGTTTTTTTTTGTGCAACACTCAGTTTTTCTTTTGTTATTTTTACCTTTTTATTGCACTCAAAATAGCCTTCACCTGGGGTTAACCTGCATTATTGCAATTTCATTTTTTTTTTTTTTTTTGTTGCGTTCGTGCCTCATTCTTGTTGCAAGCAAACACCGTCCAATCTCCTCCATTCTCATCCATACTTGTCCAATGCAGTTAAGCTTGTCATTAACCCAGTTTGAACTGTGTGCAGTGAGCCTGCCCAGCCAGTGCGATGTTCTTGCTATTGCTCTTGTTGTTATTGTTATTGCCACCATCGATTCGTGGCTTTCAAAATCAGTCACAGTTACTCTATGGTATTATATATAGATATCTTTATGTATAGTATGAGCAATATTTTTTATTTTTTTGGATAATCGTTAAGTTCACAAAAAACGCATAAATTCATTGGCTTTAAATGAAATTAAACGTAGCTTGACTTGTGGGCGGTTGAGCGTATTTAAACCAGGGAATGAGTAGAAAACAGAAAAATTGCAAAACACACATTGATGTATTAACATCTTTGTGAAAAATAAACAAAATTCCAGTGAAGAATTTAACATAAATAATCCTTAATTTGAGCTACCCAGTTATAATGTAATTGAAAATTATTAAACAATGATGTCATACTCCATTATAATTAGTAGACTCTCAGCTTTTATTGTATTACATATTACCAAAATTATCAAGTGACAAAGCATATTGAACTTAAAATCGCAATGGGATTCATTTTCCATGAGATTCGCTCATTTGGTTTTTATTTTGATTTTTCAAATATTGATTTTTTTTATTCAATTTTTCTATTGCATTCTTATCTAATCAGCAAATGAAGCGAATATTTTAATTCTGCATGGACGCATTAGTAAAAGTCATCAGAGTTCATGAATAACTAAAATGAAAGTAATAATAATTTTTTATAACTCACAATTAAATAACAATAAATGGTTTTACTAACGCGCCCATATAAACTTATAAAGATTATCATTAGTTTGCAATAAATTTTATCATAAACAAAAAAGTACGTATTAATTCGTATGATTAAACAAATTTGTGCAGAAATATTGTGCTTTAGTTTTGAACAACTAATTAATTAAGTAATCGATGTAGTAATATGGCAGTCCTCGAGTTGCGACATATTTTTTAAGCAAGTCACCCATCGGGAGAAGGCCTTACAACTGGTAAGAGATTTAATTGAATAATAAAAGTTTTTAATAATTAATGCCAACTTTTAGTAAATACATTGTCAGAATGAACTCAAGGTGATGGAATTGATTCCTTTACATACGATGGCAGTTTGATAGTAAGTTAGTGACTTTTTGAATTATTCGATTAGTAACTTTAAATGTAATAATTCCAGCTGTTAATAGACTTCTGTTGAATTACAGGAACATGTGTCATTGAGTTTGTGTTTGACAGCCATTAAAACAGACAAACACGTGAATTATGACGAAAAGAGAATTTTGTAAATAATTTTTTGTAAAAAATCATCACCGAAACCAAAGAAAGGTTTAGTAAATACTATGGAGACTCTGTACTATCAATTTTCTTGATTGGGAAGTGGTTTACACAATTCCGTTGTGCAGAAGTGACGCCGATCGTTCAAGTTGCTGAAAAGAGGTGTTCACGCCAGAAATCGTCGATAAATTCCATGGACTGATATTGGACGATCGGAGAATGAAATTGCATGAGTATGCTGAGGTGGTACACATCTCAACTGAGCGAGTACATTGAACTTTTTTTTTTAATATTGGTACAATAACACAGGCCTGCGAGATTTTGTTACAAGAACCTGTGGTACTAATTCTCGTAGGTTTTTGCGCTCTGAACACGAATCTGATGTCCAAAATGGTCCATCACGTCAGGATTTTGAGTAATTCAAGGTCAAATGTCCCAAAAATGGCTATTTTGGCCACTTTTGAGAATTTTTTCTGGGAGATCTAAATTTTTTCTTAATTTTCCAAAGCTCTATCATATAGTGCGTATTCTCAGCTTCAAAAGTTAATGGTCTTAAGAAATGGCTCAATGCCATCAATTCAAATGTTCATAACTTCTTTAAAAATAATCGTAAATTAATTTTCAAAAATGGGTTTTGAAGCTGAGAATACGCACTATATGATAGAGCTTTGGAAAATTAAAGAAAAAATTTTGATATCTCAGAAAAAATTCCCAAAAGTGGCCAAAATAGCCATTTTTGGGACATTTGACCTTGAATTACTCAAAATCCTGACGTGATGGACCATTTTGGACATCAGATTCGTGTTCAGCGCGCAAAAATCTACGAGAATTAGTACAGGTTCTTGTAACTGAAAAAAGGTCAAATTTCGCAGGCCTGTGTAATTAGTTATCCGTGCGATGTGTGCCACGCTTGATAACACTCACACCATAAGCGCAACCGTGTAGCTAGTTCAAAGGAGTGTTTCTCAATGTTTAATCACTACCGTCAATGAAAGCTGGATCCATCAACGCACTCGATATCAAGGAACAGCCAAGCTGTGTACCAAAGAAGATCAAGGTGTGTCTGCACACCAACAAGGTCGATGCCATTCACTTCGATTACCTCGCAAAGGTTAAAACAATCATTGGCGAATATTATTCAGATCTGTTGGACAGGTTTGACATTGATTGGAACGAATAACTACCGCAACTACGTCTGTAGTCGTATCAAAAAATTGGGTTACGAACTGCTACCCCATCCAGCACATTCTCCAGATTTAGCCCCTGTGACTATTTGCTGTTTCCAAAACTGAAGAAATGACTTGGCAGTAAGATATTTGGGGCGAAGAGGTCATCACTGAAACAGACACCCATTTTGAGAACCTTAAGAAAACCTTCTACATATTTAGAAGGGATAACAAATTTGAAACACTGAGTTTGCGACCAATAATTTTCAAAACATTAAAATGAAATGCCAAGTTGAGAAAATTAGCCTTCTTTTTGCTTCTAAGACCGCAAAAGCTGCTCGTGACATTGTGCTTTGTATGGAGTATGCGCCATAGCTAAAATAACCCCTCGTGATTGGTAGGCCAAGTTCAATAATGCTCCGCAGTGTCATTAGAGAAGAGATCTTCACTCATTGGGAAAGATTCAGAAGAATGAAGCATGGGACAATAAACAAATATTGGAAAGAAGCTGTAAAAAAACAAAAATAAACTCTTAAAAATGTTAATAACGTCGGGAACTTAGTTGCCAACCTAATATTTTGAGGAAAGGTAAGTTTGCTTCAGACATCAACACTCAATTGTTGAGTATTCAATTTAAAATTTCCTATTGATTTTACTTTTTAAACTGATTTTTATATTTGTGGATATAATCATAAATGGTTCAATAAAATATGTTACTGTGAATAATAAGAATAACAAATGTTAAGTGCATGTAAGCTTCTGGTAAGAGCAAATTAAAAATTTGTTCTATTTTACTTTTATAATTTAAAAAACCCATAATATTCCCATTAAAAGTGTTAAAATAAGAAGATACTTGTTTGAGATACTCACATCAAAAAACATCATGCTACATATATCATATGATTCAGGCAAATAATCAAGCTTTATGGACAATATAATGACTTAGTAATCGTGTGAGTTCACGCTGTTTTAATTGCTTAACTTTGGGGCATTTACTAACCTTTGCTTTTGCTTTCGAAATCTGCACATTTAATCAAGAAATTCACTAGAAATTCACATAAATCATCAAAACCAAAACCAAAAACATAACAAAATCATTTTCTCAAATGACAGAAAATAAATAAATACAAAAAACTGAAAAAATGCAGAAGCGTTTTAAAGGCATCACAAATTAATATTCTTCTTCACTTTTTCTTTTTTTTTTGATCCATTTTGATGTTCTGAGATTATCGAGGTAGTACAAATCTTCTCTCCTTAGTTATTACTACTTACTACAATACTATACAAGAAACATATTCTGCTTCTGTTTTGTGTTTTTTTTTTAAATAAATTATAAATTTAACATTTTTGACGCTTTCAAGATTCGTTCGACATTTGAACTTCATACAAATGCTTTAATACAAATGCTTTAATACAAATGAGTTTTTGTCTCTCCTTTTTGTGTTTTTTATTTTGCGAATTTTAGTGCGAATTACTTTATTTCAGTTTGCGGTTTCTGCGGCAGATCAAAAGTATGTGTATATTTTATATCTTATGCTTTGTTGCGCGGGCGTTATTCATATGTCATACCGTCGTCGTACTCTGTGGATTAAAACTTAAGTTTTGACTTTGAACTTGCTGCGTTGTCTTAAGTCTTTAATTTGTATCTTTCTGTATTTCAGTATATGCATATACAATATGTGTGCGTGTGTGTGTGTGTGTAGAAAGGTGTGTCTAATAGTTTTGTTGGATGTGTGGATGGAATTCACAAAATTTTTGCACAAATCAAAAAATTTGACAGTTTTGTATCTTTGTGTCTTGTGTTTTTGTGTTTTCTATGTTGGCAATTGAGATTACTCTGTTGGATTTCAAATTAAAGTCAATGAATTTATAATGATATTTTATATTGCTTAGCTTAGCTTGAGGGATTATATTGTATTGTATTGTGTTGTACTGTAGTAAAAGAGAATTGCAATCATGTTGTCTAACATGTTTAAATCTTTTAATTATCCAAATGTTTCTATCAATTAAAAGTTTCCCTTTCTAAAAAATGTTTCATTGTCCTGTACATAGTAAATTTTCCTTAAACCCTTAAGTTCATGATGATGTTCACTTGATATGTTTAATCTATTACAAAAATGTTAAGTAAAGAAATGTAGGGAAATTATTAATTGACGTTTATTTCAATGTCATTAGAATGACGGTGTCATCATTGACACCAGCATCACCATGATCATCATCATCATCAGCATCAACATCATCGTGAGCAAAGTGAATGTAAAAACTTTCAAACCTCAATATCTGAGACGACCTGCTGTTAAAGTTAAAAAACTATATAGCTATGCACCCATCCATATATCTAACCATCTACATTCTATCTATTCAGTATGATAGTCGCAAGTACCATGTATTCACTAGTATGTGATGGTGAACTACTTGCCACTGTCGCGCGGTATAATTATAATTAAGTACTGCAACTTATTTTTTCTACTTGCCACCCCACACACACACACGTTCATACATAATCAAATACACACAGACAGTTGCAACACCATTCAGTGCCACGTTGCAAGTAGCTCCCAGCTCAGCTCTTAGCAGCTGTTGTTGGTTGTCGTTTGTCGGTCGGTATTCCTTTTAGCTACGCTCGAATTGTCATAAAATTTTGAACGCTAATTGGCGTCTCTATGTAATTTTATTTTTTTTTTTCTTATTATTTCTTGGTGTTGTTTTAATTCTTTCAATGCAAATGTTGAGAGTATCTGTGTGCAATTTACATGTGTCTTTCTCTTTATACTCATTGCTTCTATTCTCCTTTTCTCTCCCTCCCAATGCCAATGTGCTTGGTTACCTGGTTTTGCATTTGCATTTCTTGCATGCAACAAACAACTCGCTGGCTTTGCATCTACAACAACAAATAAGCACTACTACTTGACTTTGCAACTTGCACTTGTTTTTCCTTGCTTGCTTGCTTCATGGTTCCTTGAATATTGCCTTTCTACAATACAAAGAAATGTAACGAGTATGTTGTGTATATACATATGTATGATTATGTGTGAGTGCGAGTACATACATATATTTCAATTTGAAAGTGTCTCTCCATGCAAAGCAAATGCATTTGTAATAAGATTATTGTATGATACTTTTGCTTTTCTTTTGAGACACTTCTCACTTTTGTCTGTGTCATAATCTTCATCATCATCATCATCATTAGCGTAACCATCATAATCATCGCTTTTATGCCATAGAATATGAAATTGCCAAATTATATCATAGTTTTCTTTTTTTTCTTATATTGTGGTAGTAGATACTTTAGTTTTTATTATTTCTAAGAAATATCTACTTGGCCTTGGTTAACGTTTTTGACCTAATTCAGAGATATTTGGGGTTTAAATACTTTTATTATACAAATTGTTATGAGTTTAAGTATGTGAAAATTCAACCTACATTTGGATTTGAATAGAGGGATATATTTTTATCTAAATATTATAAAATTGTGTACTTTAGTATTTGGGATTTGTAACATTTCGTAGAGGATATAATGCTGCATTAATCGCATAGTTCTAAGGTAGTTAAATAAATTGCCATAAGTAATATTAAAAATTTAATACAAATTTGATTGATTTATAGGTTCTACAGATCAAATTTCATATAGCTGAAGCTTTGAAAGGGAATATGATCTTGAAATTATAAGAATAAGTTTCGTCAAATTTGTAGTGCTGATCATTTTCATAGTAAAATTGTTGGGTATCAATATCCTTCTTATGGGGCAGGGGTCTCCCGGCAAGAGTCACGGGCCTAAAGACCCCGCCTTCCCCGAGTCTTTGCGCATGCCGAGAAATGCAGTGAACAGAAGATGACCACTAAGGGCAATAAAAGAGTGCAGAAGGCATGCCTACCCTGAATTAATACACAAAGCAAATCCGTAGAAGGCATACTGCCCGGTAGGGAGGTTAAGTGGAGGCCCCTCACAATTAGACGCGACGGTGGCTATTAGTTCGAAAGATTCCTCCCAACCTCATTTAAAAAAAATGTTTCTCTTCTTATGATCACTGTGAAATCGATAAAAATCATATTCCTGTCAGTTGACTTCCAACAAAAATTTAAATTTACATTTCTGGATAGGGTTAACTATTGTAGTAAGAGTTAAGACCAAATCCTGTTTGTGACTCCTTTTTTTGACTTACTTATAGCTCTATAAACGATATTTGTTTTGGAGCACGATTCAATGGAGACAACATTAGAACGGACTTATTTTTCAGTTAGAAAATCACGCAATAGAGCTATGCCTAAGATAAGAAGAAGGGTATACGAGTATGTGCATTCACTCTAATAGCAAGGGTACACTAGAAGCACTCAACACCTTCGAGATCAAATTAATTTGGACTGCCTAACATAGTAATTTTAGTAAAAAAGACTAGCATCAAAAAGTTATGAAAATAATAATTATAATTATCTCCTAGGTAGCCACCTAGGCACAGTAGGTATCTTGAGAACAAAGAGGCAGATGAACTTGGCTGAAAAGCAGCTGACAACGTCCTCATTGGACCAATCTTTTTACCATTAGAATATTGGATTGACTGAAAAAAAAGAATCGCATGCCTTCTAGCTCTTAAATGAAATCAAGAATTACTGCCACTAACTCGGAAGGTATTCGTATATTCTAAGGCTTCTCTCTCCAGAGTAATGAAACATTTTTGGTATTTAATATGCGGATAAGTCGATACGATCGATGCTGGTTATGTAATGAAGAAGAAAAACACAAAGCATTCGGTATGACATTGTGAGGGTCTTATTAGGACATGACTCCGATATCTAGGTAAGCAGTTCCTAGAACCAACTAATTATGTAATTATGTTATTAATTAAGAAAGAGCAGAGCATTTGCTATGACATTGTGAGGGTCTAATTTGGTCAAGACAAGATCAAGAATCAACTGAACCTACAGAATCTCACATAAGGAAATGATTGATGTCTGGATAAATACCAGAATTTTGAAAAATCTATAGCTACAATAGGAACAATCGAGGTCGCAGTGAAGAGTTAACTAAATGCCGCTCTCTTCTCCTTATCTAATGAAATATATTATGATGGATGAACCGTTATTAGGCAACTTGGTCTTGTGAAAACGACACATGACATAGTACAAAACTTTGAAAAATCTTCTGAGAATCCATTAAATCTTACTAAAATCGGAAATAGAAAAATTTAAAATAATTAAAAATTATGAATTTAAATCTGTTAAAAATACTATAATAATAAAAAAAAGAAAATTTGTCTTGTCGAAGCCAAAAACAAGAAATGAAGTACTGATAACGATAAATTCCGTTGTGTGTCGCTTTCATAATGGCTTCATTATCATCACCAACTCCGAATTCAGCTTCAATCGGTCGGTTGATTTGTATGACTAAATGCACGAAATACATTTTGTTTAACATTCATTTTTTCATTTCTTAATTTTCGTTTAGCGATAAGACCAAGTTTGACACCATTAAATATTAAGAAAAAAAAAAAAACAAATGATATTTCTCTTGTTTTATTCACTTTCACTCGCTCGCTTACTCTGCTCTGGATCAATTATTGTATATATATTTCCCAGCAGCTCAGACCCTTATGATCTGTTCAATAATATCATCTTCATCTTCTTAAGCGTCTTCGTCATCATTCATTTAGTCATTTGCATTTGTTATGGAACTGAATTGAACTGAATGGATGTGGATGGATCACTTGAATAATAGCTGCACAGCTGCCCTCCTGCTCCAATTTGAAATTCATAATCTTGAAAGCATTTTGTCTTTTTTTTTTTTGGTTTGGTATTTTGTCTCCACATTTTTGTTTCGTGGTTTTGGGTTTACTGATAAGACTCATCGCCAGAAGTGACAATTTGTAAATTTATGATTTGAAAGTGTTACAAGTGTCAATGTAATAAACACTTTTCAGTCTTTTGTATTTTTGAAAAAAACCAAAGAACAGCAACAACAACTCGAATTCCCTTACCGATACTTGAGTTGATGAGAATGAGAATGTGTCATCGTCATTGACTGTAAGACTGACTTGATTTAGGAAAAATACTCAGACTCACTCCAACTGACAAACACTTAGATAAGCGTTTTCTGCTCCTCTTGACATAAAGTGTTAAACTCTCTTTGTCTCTAAATATATATTATACCATATAGTATATTGTAGTAATGTCATAAGGTAGTAGTAAGTGTCCATGTCCATGTCCTTAAGAAAGGCATCTTGTCATGTAGTTTAAGTGCTTTTGTGATTTGTCGAAGCTCTTAGAAATCTTGTCAGCTTCAAGTCAAAAAAAAAAAAAAAACACACAAAATGTCATGTATAGAAAATAGAAAAACCATAAGTTAAGGGTTCTCACCTGAAGGAACTCAGGTTTTAGGTGTGTTTCGGTCAAAAACCAAAGAAATCCAAATTTAACTAATCAAAAACACAGAGAAATCTAATAGTTTCTTCTGAGATCATGATTTTATTAAGTGAGCTTAGAAAAGTGATCAAATTCCAGTGATTTATCCATTAACATTTCATTATAATAAGAATGAGCTACCAAATCAAAGTAAAATCACGAAAACTCAATCAAATTAGTTAATTTGAGATGAAATAATAAAACAAATATGTTTTTAACAAGCCCACTAAAGATGTATCTGAAAGGCGTAGTATATTTTACAGTTTATGTATTAGAGAGAGACACACACAGAGAGACAAGCAGAGACATTAAAAAAAGCTCATTAATAATTACGACGACGACTCTGACTGTCGACTGGTGACTGTCTGCCTTGACTGACTTCATGTGGTGAGCAAGCGGGGCGATTCACTATTTCTACTTCTACTTCTGATTCTATTGAATGCCGCACACATGGTTCGGTATGGTTAGGTATGGTTAGGTAGAGAGTTGCATGGTTTGGAGATTGCTTGATTGTTGTATGGTTAAGCATGCCACCACCTGTCAGCGGGTAGACATACGAACGAATGCCACTTAGAGCGTTTGGGGCTTCCGCAAATGCGCCATTCAAAGATATTAAGTAGTTTTTTTCGCCTTCTTATTGAGACGCGTTGACAACTGCAAAAAGCATTTGTTGATGACTTAATCTGTGGCGCGTCTCTGCGTCTTCTGTACTAACAACTAAGTAGTATGAGTGTAGCGAGGGTACAGGCGGTCAGTAGTAGATGATCATGATCATCATCATCAACAGCAGCAGCAGCAGCATTGGCATCACTAGCTTCATGATCATCATCATACTACATAGAAGACGACTCAACTTGAGTTCAACTCATTCTTTACTTGCAGAGATGGAAAGAAACAATCTTTGTCTTTCTTTTTTTCTATAATTCTTTTTGCGATGAGAGTAGTCTTTTGCTTGTATAGAACTTAGTTTAACCAACTTTATTCTCGCGCTTAACGAGTTTAACCAACAGTTAATCTGCAATTTTATTATAATTTGATTTTTAATGCAAGCAGCAACGCGCGACTGTGAGACTGTGCGCCTTGTGCTCCGCTCTAACTTTGGTTCAGTTCCTCATCATCTTGTTGTAGCGAGTAGTTGTTGTTACTTTTGAATGGTTCTTAGCTTGTTCATTATAATGTTGCAGATATTTTGTTGCATTTTGTATGCCGACACATAGCCAACATAACCAAGTAGATGTAAAATTGTACATGCCACACGATGATTCTTTTCTGCTTTTGACTTTAACTTTCAAGCTGTCGATCGTCAGTAGTAAAATGTTGCTTAATTAGTTAACGAATGCCACAACGTGCAACATTGTTGGGATCCCGGTAAATACGAGTACTATAATATTTTTCTCTCATGTTTTTTTTTTGTGTTTCCTTCATCTTGTCTTTGGTGTACAATCGCATTTCATAATTTGCAAACAACAATAAATAATGCATATTTTTAATTTTTACATGCCACACATTGATGCACTTACAATATTTATGTAGTTTATGCAACATGCTAAAACCCTGACCAAACGGAAATATTTGCCTTTCCGCTTGACGGCAATAACAGCAACAATATCAACAGCAACAGAAATGACAACAAAAGGACAAATCATCATCATAGCCGTTTAAATAAAAACATAAACCATGTCAAATAGTGCACAAAATATGCCTGGCTGCCTGCCTGCCTGCCTGCCTTCATTCCTTCATTTTGTTTCATTCAATTCGGTTCAATTGTTCGTTGTTGCACATTAAATTTATTCACGGAAAAATATCAAAAACAAAATAACAAAAAAAGGAAAACACAAAAAAAAAAAAATGCATATATTTGTTGCAACATTTTTCCCACACAAACAATCAATCAAAAATCAAGTGACATTCTAAACTACATCGCAGCAATAGGGTTCAACATGCAATTTTTAATAGTGAGCAAAAGGAGTGTGCATCATGCCGGAAGGTTCCTACCTATCAACCAACCTACCTTCCTATCTACCATGCTACCTACCAAACTAAGCTTGACTACTATGCCAATGACTAGTACGGTGACGATGTGACAATCGAAGCGCATGGATAAAATTAACATACTTTACAGGGTTGCAGAAAATATGTATATTGTAGTATATTATAGTAGGATTCCGAGAGGCTTACAAGATATTTGTTAAAATAGTAAACCATCAAAGGTTAATCAAAGATATATAATATTCTATATCATAAATTGAGTAGAGATTTATTAGAAATTTGATAGAATTTAAACTTAATTTAGTGAGATTATTTTGTATAACTTTTAATGCCAATTGAAAACTGGAAACTGTCTTTACATGTACTTTTAGTTATTCAGTTTTACTGTGTCAATAGCTTTTAGAAACTTTGACAGCTAGGATATAGACTACAGAATAGCATGAAGCTAGTAAGGAATAGTTTTTTTTTAATGGTTTATTTTTCTGCTTCAAGAAATTCTGATCATAGGTCAATTATTTAGTTTTACTCTATTATTTTACAAAGGATCCAATAAACTAAGACCTGAATTTCATATGCCGCTAGTAGTCCAACTATTTCATTGAAGTTTCCAAAACTTTTTATAATTTCTGAGCACATATCGTTTGATACCAGTAAATGTTTTGCAAATTATAGATTTTGTTGTAATTCCTTACATTTTCAGTAGATCTCTGAATTCTTACTTGGCCTTTATACTATTACTAGAGTATTCGATCCGGCCTCGCATGGGTTGCATCTCCCTGTTATAGTTTGAGTATTAACAAAGAACACATATCAGCTGTGAGCACAGTTTTTTTGGACACCTGCACGGATATATCAGTTAAACCTATTTTATTATTTTTATATAGATATAGCCCATGGCATTTAGTGACAATGTAGCATTGAACAAGGAAAGAATTTTTAAAATCAGATGAGTAGTTTTGAAGATTTTCTCTATCATCCAAACAAACATTACCTGTTTATAATATTAGTATAGATAAGTATAGTAGAAACCCCGACAGACGTTGTTCTGCCTCTCCTTCTAAACATTTATTGTATATTGATTGTGTAAATTGGATTGGTTGTTGCTCCTCATATTTCTATGAACTCTTAGAACTTCTAAATAATTCTGCATAATTCTCAAACAATTTTTTAGTTTTCTTACAGTTTCACTGGTGGAATTTTTTCAAAAATAGTCATGTTGATGAATCAGGCTAAGCTTTATCAAAAAAGAAAAGAAAAAAGCAAATGCTATTGTCGATTGAACTATAACAACTGAAAATATTGTGTGATGAAAACGCTTCCACTTGAAAGAATCTAAGCTGCAGATCAACAAAAATTTTTGAAAAAAAGTCTCTGGAAATATTTATTTATAGTTTTCTTTTGTTTTGTTTTTTTATTATTTATTTTTTGCTTTTTGTCGGTTGGTGGAAATGCAACCAAAAAGCAATTTGTTTTTGTTGGCAGATTTCTGTTATTTTAGTTATTGTCGTTATTATTGTTGTTACTATTGCTGTTGTTGATGTTTCTGCCTTTTGTTTTAACAAAAAGTTCAATAGTATTATGTAACATCTGCTGTATATTGTTGTTGTTGCTGTTACAACTAAAACTGAAATTTATACAAAAATATGTACGTAGATGCAACAACATATGCTGTTACCTTTTGTTTTAAGCCACCACCCGAAGCCCTACCACCAGTTGCATGAATCCCCCAACCTTTGTCATAAGACTCATGGTTGTTGATGGAGCTTTCATCATTCTATTGCTACCGTCAACAATAAAGTTATGTAAACATATGAAGACTTCTTGCCAATGTTGCATGTGAGATTTCTATAGTTTTCACCGCACTGTATATTTGGGCTCTCATATCAATGACCCGCTTGCTCGCGCGACTCACCAACAAAAGTCATTGCACAGAAATTTACATGAAATACATCATTGTTCAACGACGTTGCACGTTAAATGTTGTCAAGCGCGCATTGAGCGGCACAGAACTTTGTATAAATGAATGCAAAAATTAAAAGCAAAACAAAATAAAACAAAACAAAACAGAATGAAACGAAAACAAATGTAAAACTAAAGCACACAGAAGCAAAAGAAGTACAAGGAGTATTTGTTGTGATTGCAACCTGAACACAAAAAAAAAATAAAACCAAAGGAAGGTAACAGTAGCAACAAGAAGAATGATAAAAGCTGGACAAATGTTGCAGTAGTAGCTCACCTCAGCTCAGGAAGTGTGTCTGTTTGTTGCAACAATATACACAACTTGTAGGAGGAGATGCTACAAGAGAACATGCAACAGTTGCTGAGAAGAAGTTACGAGAGCAGAGCAAAAGAGGAGTGGAGGATCAGCAAAAACAATACTATCTACCCACATGAACATACACCCAAATCTCTCATAGTCCTCAAAAGACTTCATACTTTGTCTACAATTTGATACTTTACTCTACTTTGCACGTAGATATACACAAACATACTTACTTGCATACAAGTATGTGCAATCTATTTGCTGCCACTGTTTCTACCTTTAAATATTTGCATATGTTTATTTCAATGTTGTTTGATACATCGTTCTTATTGTTGTTGGTGTTTTTTGTTGTTTTTTTTTTATAGTTTTCTGGATTTATTTATTTTTCTTTATTTTATTTTTGTTGCGATTTTTTCGTTTTTTATTCAATTTTTCCACAGATCTTCTGCTTGCTATTTTATATGGTACAGAGCCAGCAGATACATAGTTAAATGAAGCCACTCATATAGATACAACTCATAGATACCTTTACCTTTGCTGTTGTGACCAATACCAAGTTTTTGGCAACGCTTCGCTTTGCCATTTCGCAACTCGTCATCATCATCATCATCATTGTCAAAATATGTAGTCCTCACTCAGCTAATAGTACGTTGAATCTTCAGTGTTGCATAAAAATAAATCTCACTATGATTGCAAAAAATAAAAAATCTCATAAAAAAGAAAAAAAAAGATTATACGCCTGACTGTGTTTTTCAATATTTGTATCTTGTTGATGGTGATTTACGTGCAACATATTTGTTTTATGTTCAACTATACACATACATAGCTCCTACTGTTATGTATGTTTTGAGAGATGCCTGGTGTCTTTTTGTTTGCCAAACATTGAAATAACTTTTGTGTTTATAGCTTCAAAGCTATCAAAAAACTAATGAAGATGTGCTATTCCATAATAGTATAGTAGTAGTATAAGATAAGAAGATATTTCAATAATTAACACTAAAGATGGACGAATTTTTAGAGGGAAATCAATAAAAATGAATTTTTGCTCAGCATGAGATACTCGTACTACTTACTACCAGCAGTAGTACAATAAAAATCAAGAAGAAACTCAAAAGGAAAACATGAAAATTTTCATAGAACAAGAACAACAAATGAACTGTGGAAATGTCTTCAAATTATTGTTAATCGAATGTTTGTTGAGCATGTAAAATGCCAAGTTGCTTGTTGTTTTCGAAAATGTGTTGAAAATACTTCTAAGTGTATCAGAGTATCTGCGTATCTATGCTACAAATTACTTACATTCGTTGTGTGTGTGTGTGTGTTTATTGTTGTTTTAATGTTCTTGATATTGTAACTCTTCTTGTTATTGCTAGTATACTACTAGTAGTTGTTGTTACTGTTAATGCTTATATAATTAAACAAGAAACGGCAATAAGAGCAAATGAAAATTTACTGTAACAAGTGTAGTTGCCATGTTAAGTAGACTCAGACTTCGACTTTACTTAAATCTACACACACACATGATTTTGAACAAGTAGTATGTGCGTATGTTCATTGCAAGTATCTTGAATACATTCATAGAAATGTTTCATTTAATGTTTACATGTATCAGTGATTCTTTACTAGTATACTGTATCTATATGAGTTTGCTTACATCTACATATGGTATGGTATGGTGTATGTGTATGAATGTGCATCTGAGATTCATTACTTGTGCGTATGTTGTGCATGATTGTGGCATTAATTATATTATGGCAAAGTTAATGCTGCATGTTGTTGCATTAACCACATCTGGCGTTCTTAGACACAAAATGCATAAAATAACTAATTGTTATTTTGCTATTGTTAATTAGATACATATATATGTGTATTGTTGAATTGTTATTGCAACCATTGTGAATTTTTGGTAAGCAAATTGCATATTTTCTATTAGTTGAACTGAAACTAAAGCAAATTGTTGCAAGCTACTAATTGCTTTCAAGATTATTTTAGTAAATTCCCATAAATTGTAATTTCCTAAATTTTGCTTATCCTTAACATAAGATACCATAGCTTTGCTTGTTAAGTATCAATTGTTGTAAGTATAATAAATGTAATTAGCATTTAAAATTTACAACATTTGCATTCAAAATAAGTTACATTTCTTTAATTTGTTTTCATTAATAGAAAAAGAAATTGATTTAAAATTAATTCAATTTGTAACTACAACAAATGCTTTGGCCACTGACACCTCTAAGCCTTTTCTCATGCCTTCAGTCTTTACAATTGTAGTTACATACATACATACATATGTCTATAGAAGGTAAAGAAAAGAAACAATGATGATTATCCTTTTGAAGTTGCGCTTCGCTCATCATCAACACAAACATCAATCACTCTAATGATGTTGAATTGAAATTTTGATGTTGGACAAATCCCTTAAAGGTGTTTTGATTGTCTTCTGTTTAGATAGTTTTGTTGCAGCCCCCACACAACACTAATAAATACAAATGAATTTGTTTAGTTCACCCAAACTCAAAAGCGTGAAGAAAATGAAAATGATACATTGAAGATGTGGCAAACCACTTGAGATCCTTCTTTGTCAGTTGAAAAGGATCATTTTTATTTGGTGTGGCAGCTGCCTAATGATTCGGTAACAAAGCGTTTGATATAACACATTCCCAGCGCCATAGATACATAATAGAATGTGTTTGCATCCACGAGTAAGTATGTGTTTCATTTCATTAATCAACAACAATATAGGAATGCGTTGATTTTTTGGAAAAATCATTAAACAATAACAGCGATCAATGTGTGAAATTTTTGTATCTTTTGTATGCATAACATTTTGCTTGACTTCATTAATTCTTAAGGTACTACATGAGCATGTATGTAGCAACAGCAACAGCAATTTTCCTGTTGCAACTCGTTTGCTTCATAGTTTTATAGTATGTTACTTGCCCAAGGTTAGTTTTTTGTGCATTTTTTGTTCTTTACCTCAGAGAGTCACTCGTAAAATCAATCAATTTACTATAAACTTTTCTGACTTTTCGTTTCTTTTGTCTTTTGTCTTCTGATTGTAATATTATTATGCGAAATAATTTACGTTTAGGAACTATAAATATTCATTAAAGCCATGAGCTGCACCTTAATTAGAGTTTTAACGATCAAAAAGCCTTTTTGACGACAGCCTGTTGTCGGCTAATCTTTGACCAAATATCTAGAACTAGTTGCCTCTCAAATTGCTCATAATGACAAACATAGTTAAAACAGCCCATCCATTTTTATGCTACACAAATATTGTCTTGTATTTGTAAGCTGTACAAAATTGTTTTACTTTTTGTATGCAAATCTATCTATCAATAGAGAGAGAGAGATAGAAAAGATACCTTATTGTAAGTTCATTGTTTGATATACAAAATAAGACCACTTCATCATTATTTTTATGATTCTTTTTTTGAGATTTTGACATTTTAGTTTTATTACCAACACATAAAATAAGTCTTCATTAATCATCATCATCATCATCATCATCATCATTATTATTATTATCACTATTATTGTTTAGTAGTTTAACAATTTTGTGCGATATTTTTGTATCTTTTTGGTTGAACACACGTGTAATCCGGCAGCATTAATATTTGCATATCTTTTGTTTCTTTATATTCATTTTAAATCACTTTTGGTGTTAAATTTACGATTAAGCAAAGTTTTCTTCCTTTTTGTGTGTGTTAATTTTCTTGTTTTTTAATAACTTCATTAACAGAATTTTGCCATATTGATTGTTGTTAAGCTTAAGATTCCATATAAATCAGCTTATAGCAAAAAATATATTTGGCATAGAATTTTTAATTATGCTAAGCTAATATATGATTAATACTAAATATAGATTGGTACCATCCAAATTACACAAGCCTTTTTAGAATTGTGTTTCGTAACACTTAAGGGAATAGAATGTAAATTCACCAAATTATATGTATTGTAAGCATATCACATATCAAATAAGTGATGACAAAAGCTTCAAACCGATCACTTATTAGCCAAATGATTCCTTAGTTTTTGAGACATCAAAGTAATACATTGTAAATACTCGTAAGTATTCTTGGTATTATAACTTTTCACAATTATATTACTGTGAGCCGGTTATTTTACCAAAAAAAAAGGTACATATATGAAAGATCATGTCTTGAGGAAGATACTCTTTTTTTAATTCTGTTCCTGCTTTATGGTTTCCTTTTAAAGCTCACTAGACAGGCTGCATTAAATATTTGTGTACGTACGTTTGAAATAAATAATCAAACGCATCGCACACATAAACATTTCACTAACACTATCTTAAAATTTGATACAGCAGTTTGATCATGTCCATGACGCTTAAGGTTTATTCTTCTCGACTAATGTCTGCTCAAAACAATTAAAGGGTATCCGATCAGAAGATCGAAGTTCATATCATAAGGTTTCGTGTAGTTAAAAATTACAGTTATAAATAGAGGATATTTAAATTATTGTTACTACATTGATTGCTTGGACTATGCCTACGTATGTTGTTGTTATTATCAAGTGTCCTGTGTTCGCTTTGTTGTTGTTATTGTCAATTGTCTTGTGCTCGCTTCACTTTACGGTTCAAAATATAGAATTGTCTAGACTTGATTGCAGTCCTACTCCCATAAGTATAAATATGTTCAGTACCGATTATCCATTACAATTAATGGAAAGTTATCTGGGAATTCATAAAATGAAAAACTATGTTACTCACTTTATTTAGAACATTAAAATGGACAGAAAATATCAAAAATTATAAAAGAAATGTAATGACGCGTCTTGTTTGCAATTGATTATCATGCTCCTCCAGCCGAGAGATGTGTCTGATGTTGTGCTTGACGATCTCCTTTCTGATCGTTTGAATTTTCAAGTCTCGTTGAATGACTGAGTTTCTGATGTGTCAACGCGCATCAACAATCTTTCGAAGCAGTTTGGATAGGCACCTTTGAATGATTTTTAAATAAGAATCGGCAGCAAATCCCAAAAGCTGAATACCGTAGCAACATAACGTATTTATGGTCTTATGTAGTAACCGCTTTAATTTCGGGCAGAGGAGCCATTTCATTGTTAGAAGTTTTCGATTCAATTGCTGTTTTTTCTTTTTGATGTGATCTCATTCTTAAAAGTTTTAGATTCAATTGATGTCTTTTCGTTTTGATTTGTTTGATAGTTCACAGTGCTACTGCTTGGAATAACATCCCCGTTTATGACTACTGGAGGATATGTAATGTTGTTTAACGTGAATGTGATATGTGTGCACATCTCTTTGTCGACTCATATGATCCACCTCTTCATCCACTTCTCAATGAGGACTAGTTGGTTCTGAAGGAAACTTGAAGCTGCAACCGGTAGGGCAGTGTTGTCAGCTTACGCCACTACAGAGAGGTTTACATCCCTTAATATCGGGAAGTCAGCCGTTAAGAGCGTGTACAAGAACTGCCTTATGGAACTCCAGGAAATTGATACCTTTGCATCTATTTTATTATTCATGAAATAGATGCCTCAAATCGATCTATCTATTTACTATTCATCACGTATAATTTCAATCGAAGTACCATAAACCAGTTCGTATATGTTTAGATTGAGACATGTTCAATAATTTCATCACATTTTAAGTGGATGAGGCACTTAACAATTGAAATTTTTAATAGATCAACACTTAATAAGTACAAAATAGAGCAACATTCAACAAAAAATAGTTGTAAAATATATTCTTCTCCATTCATTGATTATACGAGTATTAATTTTGTTAATTTTATTTTTTTTGATTTTATTACATTTTCAGACATTTTTATTTTCAATTTTTCATTCCAATTTAATTACTTCATACAATTCTTAGGAAAAAATACACACTCTAAGTTATTTTGACTTAGTACTCTTTGTTGCAACACTATACAATATTAATCTTTTCTCAGCTTTCATATGAAGGAAGTGATAATACACATTTCTTTAATTTTTTTTCTTATTAAGAACTTCTTGCCTCATCTTTTGGACGTTATTATGATTGCAACAACTCTTAAAGTGTCAATAAAAATTGGTTGTTATCTCGTAAAAATGTCTAGCAGCAGTAATTTCTTAAATATTGTTTCTCTTTTCATTGCTCATAAATTTGTTGCGGTTCATGTTGTAGACTTGAACTCTCCGATTCGATTCGATTCAAACAATTTATAGCATTGATGCGCTCTAATTCCATTTTGAAATATATACTTACATACATTACATTTTAATGCCCTAAAATATAAGTAATACAATAAATAATTGATGTGATTGTTGACTTCAAAGAAGAACTTTTCATAGATTGATTATAATCAAGAATAAATAAATTTGATATAAAACATAGTCTTGGGTTATAATTAACTTCAGAGGCTAACTAAACAAATGTAGTAGTTTGAATTGACACACACAATACATAAGATTTTTTAATTTTATATCTAAAACTCATATAATTTCTTGACCTTATATAAAAATATTAAAATTATCATAAAATTGTTTATGTTAAAAGCAAATTGTTCTTACCAAAAATAAAGTATACATTTTTTTTTGTCTGAAACACTTCATTATTACAGAAAATACAATAATCAATTATGGCCAATTTTTAATGGCTTTTTGCCATTAGCCTTTGTCTGTCATTAAAAATAAAGATTACATTTGAGCACATTCATTCATAGATCACCATTACCAGTTTTATAGCATTCATTTTATTTTGTTTGCATATTTTTTGGCGTTCATCATCGTAAGAAATCTGAAAAAAATTAATGTTTTTCTTATTTTAAAAGCATAAGAAATGTGTGAAAAATATGAAATGAAAAAATCATTTACATATTATGACTTTGCCTATTGATGAGTTTTTGATATAAATACATATTAGTTTAATCTTGAAAATACAACATGTTGTTAGGTTAAAGTGGGGAAAACCACACCTAATGCCATTTGATTTTATTGTTAAACTTGTCATCATCATATATGGCCAAGATTTGAGCTTTTATTATATTCAATCATCTCCTTTATGGTTAGTTGCTTACTGTGGTATCAGATTTATTGTATTTTCTTTGTTTTCGTTTTTTGATTTATTGTCATTATGACTCAAATGATTTTAACCTTTCATATAACTACACTAACAACAAATGAAAGATCTTAAGCTTCTTTTAAGTGACGAATATGTTAGAAAAATCTTTTTGAATGTATTTTTCTCCTAATTTAAGAGTTTAAATTCTATTTAATGTCTTCATTTAGTAGGAATAATAACAAAATTGACTTCTTCCATGACTCATTTTATTAAATTTATTCATCAATAATTCTTTCAATGCTTCTGTCCAATATCATATTCAACTTAAAGTATTTTAATATGTAAATTTATCATTTTACAATATTTATTTTCAACATATTAAAACTTCAGTCAATTAATGAACCGATCAGTCAATCATATTATTCGAGTAAAGTAAATTTACAAAATCGCATATTTTTCAATTAATGATCGATTATTCTGTTTTCAAATTCAATAGATTTTCATGTTAATATAAATCATAAGTAGTATAGACCAGCACGGGTACCTTAAAAGTGGTAATGAATGGACTCGCTCAGATAATGAATGCATGCAAGTTGTTGTATACGATAAGCCCAAATGTTGAGATCGTTGTCGAATTGATTGCTCATGGCCTTCAGCCACACTCACGGCAACAGCCGCAATATTCTCCTCACTACGGGATGTTGTTTGTTCGGTCACGTATCATCCAAAAGCGTACACTGCGATTCAAATTTACGGATAGTTTTGGCAATAGTGGTCTCGGAAGGCCGATGATGCGCCCCATATGTTACTTGAAGTGCACGAAAAACATTTTTGACAGAACGCTGGTTTTCGTAATACAGCAGAATAATTTCGAGACGTTGTTCCGGTGTTAGTCTTTCCATGATGATTTGTCAAACATTACTGAATTAAAATAATATGACAGCATGAGACTAGTCACGCGTGATCTGTAAAAAAAACCCAATTGACAAGAAAGTCTCTTAATGAATCACCCATTACAATCAAAAATTAAGAGACAGTGACAATAAATCTTTCTTGGAAAAATATTGTATTGTTTCTAAGTCTGGCGTAAAACTAGAACATACAATTCTGTCCTACTTGCTTTAAAAGCCATATTGTGAATCATGTTGGTTATTAGCACCTAAAGATACACAAAATATTAGGAAGCCATAGAAAGACACGAGACAACGATAAATCATTTGCATTCATGCTTGGTATATCAACCATGGCAGTTATTTATTTGGATGAAGAGGAAGACTCCATAATCAAGAAATAGAAAGAAAGAAAGAACTTTACAGTAACTGTATGATCGAGAAAGATTTTTAGGATTTCATGAGGTTAAGGATCAAACTCCCGCGGTTAAGATGATGCTAATAACATGAAAGCCACTTATGATGGAGTTCAAAAAGTCATAAGAAATATTTAGCCAGATGCGGTGTATGTCCATTGTGCTGCTCAAAATTTAAATTAGGTAGTGAACGATGCAGTTAAAGAGGTTATAGAAATGCAAACATTTTTTCAAACTGTAAACCAATTGTATATGTTTTTGGCGCATAGTATTGTGTATAATAATGAAGGTTTATTTGGGGAATGTCTAAGTTCGGTAACACTAAATTTTTATAATTACAACACTTAAAAACTTGTCACCTCTCAAATTAAATATAACCATTTTTTAAGAAGAGTCTAAGGATCGAGCACCTAGTGCTATAAGTCATATATGTGTTAGTTATAGTATAACTTATTTGTAAATGTATAATAATTAATTTTAATAAAGACAACTAACTAAGACTTTGTTCTTTAAATTGAGGGAGTGCCCCATTCGATGAATTTGCCACGGGCCCCCAACGGTGTAGTTACGCCACTGCTCTGAAGTGAAGTAGTGTAAATGGATTAGAGCAGGTCTCTAATAAATAGCAATACAATCTAAATTGAGCTAAGAAACAAGCTTTAGGGATTTTCATATTTTATATTGAATTTTTATAGTCTCTCATTTTTTATGGAACCAAAATAGAATTAAATTTTAACAAATTGCTGATAATTTAATGAAATCATTCAATTTATAATTGCTGTAAATGAAATTATTGCACTCAAATTAACTTGAAACTATAAATTTTATGTTTTGTTTGTTCTGCTGATTTCATTGACATGTGTTTAAAATATTACAAATTGGAAACTAGTATCTCTGAAACTTCAAGGATTATAGCGTTATTCATTCTTAGGAAAAACAGCATCAAAATTTATATATAAATATACTTATATTAGAGAAAAGAACTTAGAAACTTACACAAAGAAAATGCAATGTTAATGGAAAAAGATATTGTACATACTACAAAACATAAAGTTCATGTTGCATTGCCTTTGGGCAATTCTTAATTAAAGTACACAATCTAAGTTGCACACAGATGTGTGTAGTCACAATGACTATGATAATGATGATGATGATGTGAAGAAGGCAAGGATTTAAATAAAGGCCATTGCACTGGACTATGCTAATTCACAAAATTCACATTTTATAGCACTGACAGACAGATATGTTCATTTTGATAATTTGTACTTGCAACACACGCATCAGCAATGTGGCATAGACAAAGTGATAACAGCAGTAAATTTAAAATATATGAGTGTTGGTCATTTGAATGGCACAAAACTACAATGAACACTACTTCTTTTGCCTGAAATCTTTTGCAAATCATAAACTACATTTAACTTAAGTTGTCTACTACTGATGTTGCTAGTGTGTTCCTTAATACTTAGTATAACTCTATCATTCATTGTGTCACAATCAGAAACACAGTTGCTCTGTCTGTAAGAACTCTGCTTTTGTTAACCTTCATTTCTTCATTCTCCAACTGACCTTGGGCACTTTTCTGTACTAAATATTTGCAACATTTCATCCGCCGGCATGTTCAACATCATTATTATCTTAAATGTGTGTTTGGGTTTCTTTATAAAATGTTTTTTGTTGGTTGCTTTTGTCTTAATTGTTGCAATTTCTTTACTTGAAGGCAACTCAGTTTGTTGTCATCTATAAATTCTTAAACAAATTATGTCCACAAGGCATAACTCTGACTTTATGTGAATGAAGGGAATCTACTTTTGAGTGTTAATAAGAGAAAGGTAGAGAAAGTAAATGAGGCTAAAGAAAATATTAACTTATATTGCTAAATGCAATCAACCTTAAATTTATTGACTATTAAACTATTGCCAAATTAAACGAATCTTATCTTAAGCTGAATGCTGTTTGTGCGGAACATAAACCCATTTTCATATTTATATTATTGTAAGCCAAGGTAACTTAAGGTAAATTGACCTAAAATTGAAATAAGCAAAGAGAGAAACTATTTATAAGAGATTAACGAAGCAACTGATTGGCTGACAAGTTGTAGAGGCTACACAAGAATAGTTGAAGGCTAGTATAATTCTAAAACTGAATCATTACCTAACTAACCATCCTACCTACTCTCACTGAGTCTTTTCCAACTTAATTATAATAAATACTTTACAACGCCTTAGATCGCACTTCTAGGGCTATCTGACAGCTTAGATCACTCTAGATCACACACATAAATATGATTGATAACTTGAGAATTGTTCATTATCAATTGTTCTGAATTGAATACATATACATATCTTAATGTGGCCTAAACAAAATTATATCTTTAAAGGATTTTGTTTTCTAAAATTTTAGACTTTCATTGACTTTCTTCTCAATCTACTGTCTTGCATTCCTCTTCTAGTTTTTGATCTAAACTCTCAAAATACATAAAAGATCTCACGCTTCCAGCGCTAATAAGCACAAATTAGTTAGCTCTTCGATCATTTCATTTGAAAACCTTTACACTACACTTTAGTACTCGTACATTTATCTCCCTATAGTCGTCTCTGCAAAACATTGCACTTCACTACATAACACTGCACTAGTACATGCTAATAAAGCATAATTAGTGCACGTTTATGATTGGCGCCGCCTGGTTTTTTATGTAGCATACGTAGACCATCCATAATTTTATGTGAAAACTCATTTATATTTAAATTAATAAAGGTAAAGATAGTATAGAGAGAAAAAGGAATAGGGAGCTAATGAGAGTGGGGTAAGCAGCTATTTCTTTTTATCGATAGTTTTGTGGACAATCTGACGGATTCTTTAAACCAAGAAGCTTTATCATAACTTTGCGATCAATTGCAAGAAATATATGCCTAGTACTAGAAGAGTGTTAGGGGGTGTAAAAAATGCTTGACAAGAGTCCATTGAATGCCTTGTTGCGCTTGGTTGACTTGACTTTCATTTCATTCCATTTTGCTGTTGTGTTTCTGGTGCGTCACGTTCAGCGCCTGCACTAGCGCCTTGCTATTTCTCTTTTCTCTTCTATTTTCCTCTTTTTTTTTTTTTTTGCATATTCCATGAACTCAGGGCGTGGCCTTTCGCTAGCTGGCGTTTGATCATTTGTTGTGATCAACGCCGCCAACATTGTCTGTGTGTGTGTGACTTGTGTTGTTTGGTGTTGCTGATAATGATGTTGATCACTATCAACATGGCCTTCGCTTGTACTACGCTACGATTATTGTAATGATAATGAGCCAGCTGAACCGAGTGGCAGTGAGTCTTGCAAAAAACTCTTCAAGCTTTCTAAGACACACACTCACTAACTCATGTACTTTTTCATTTACTTAATTTTTTGTTTTGTTGTTATTGACCGCCGACTACTACTGAAGACACTAATCGTTCTTTTCCCCCCTTTGAACACCAATAATCCTTTCTTTTAGCTTTTACTTGAATTGCGTAGTGTTCTTTAGACTTCCAGGGAAATGTGTCACCTTCTTAGCTGTCTAATTATGCATGATTGTTGTCATCGACAATGTTGTTAAGGTGAAATCTTGGACTTTGAACTACTTGAACTTCATACACCTACAAGGCATCATAGATAATTTCTAAGCTATCAAAGCCGTCATGAAAACCAACCAGATTTAACATTAAATTCTGTTTAACGAAGCTTACTAACCTTTCACCCCCTTTCCAACTCTTCGTGCCTTTGGATTTTCTTTAATTTCATTTCTGTAAAGTAAATAATGCAAATAAATATTCTATCTTGATATGGAGATTACCTTATTGCACTCTGTTGAATTTCAGCTCGATAGCTCAAAAACTAAGAAAAAAACATGAATAAATACCGACCAAATCGAATTACTCCGATGCACGTTTCTTACTCTCACTAATCAAATTTCCCATAAAGTCTGAAAATTCCGTTGGGAATTTCTAACATAAAGTTTAAGAGTTCATGATGTGGTATACGTATTAATGGATTTTCAAAGTATGTACAAATAACAGAACATAAAAAAATATACAATACAATAAAGTTAAAAGTTGGAAGTTACAAATCAAATTCATAACCCAACGTGTTTATAGTTCCATTATATCATATTTGTGCTAAAAGACTCATGTTTTCGTCCTCACTTAACACATAAAATCACCATAACTTTTCTTTCAACTGTGCTTGCAATACTTCCAGTCTCTAATCTTCCATATTTATAGAGGGTCTTTCAAAAACTCTAAACATTTTATAATCATTTTTATTGCGTTATTTTCAACTAATAACAAGAAAATCCTACAAATGGAAATAAGAAGTATGTATTTATTTTAAAATGAAACCATAAAAATTTGAGTATAGGCTAAGTCATTAGCTAGCCAGTGCACAGCGTAGGCAAAGTATCTAGGTATGTACTGCTATGAGTATCTTTAGTTATAGTAGTTTTGAAGGCGTCACAAGAAGCTTTACAGATATATATACAATATATAAAAATACAAAAAAAGAGAAATGAATAAAGAAAAATATCAAGAAAAACACATTTAAAAAGTAACAACTACTTAAGAAATATGCCAGCACAAGAAGCCTACTGAGTCCCTAAGCCAAAAGCAGCATCACAGCATCACATCATCATCAGTTGCAATTCTACATAGAGTCCCAATCCCAATTCCAAATGGCCCAAGTAGTTCAAGTTGGGAAATTGACAGCGAGCGAGTGAACGAGTGAAGAAGTGTTGGTGTTGGTGGTGGTGGCTAGCGATGACTTCTTATTCAGTTCTCCATTTGGCTTCTTGGCCAAGTTTGTTTTGGTCTTTTTGTGATATTTTTGTTGTTATTTTTGTAGGCGTCAACCTGCTCTTTAAGCTGCATTATTTATGCGGCTGTGCAGCGATAACGCGCTTACATTTCGCTAAAACGTGGCAAGTAGTCGGATCGGCAAGCATGAAGGCATGCAGGCAAGACACTCTGTGAGGCAGGCAATAAGGTCTTTTGCAGTTGCACATTGCACTAGTTTTAAGGGCTTACTCATTCACTTACTTGTTGGCAGCAGCCTGTAATATTAACAAGCAGCAAACCAAAACACACTCCTTTCTTTCATCTCAATCTCCGCCTTCACTCCACTTATCACAATGTCCAGTCCAGGCCCATCCAAGTCCAGTGCAGTCCAATGCAGTTCAGTGCGTCTTATTCTGTTGGCCAGTTGGCAAAAATATGAGATATTTCTTATCAGTTGGTATGCATCTGTGCACCTCAAGCGATTCCTTTTTGCAACCTGTAACCAGCTTGGGCTTAAGTTAACTTTATATTGAGTCAAGTCAAGTCTACAAGTCCACGAATCTACGAGGCATGCCACATCTCGCTTTTGAAACATTTTCATTTTAAGGAGAGCAAGGCAAGTGTTATTTTTTTCTTTGCTGTTTTGGTTCCATCTTTGTTCCCTTTGCTGTTTGTTTGGCTGCTTTTGTTGAAAAGTAGCTGCCACGGATTTATTGTCTTTGTCTTTGTTGCTGTGGCTGTGGCTGTTCTTGTGTCTGTTCTTTCTTAGCTGTTTGTTAGCAACAAATGTTGTTACCAATGTTTGTACTATGATGTGCACCTTCAATGCCCAATGGTTGTCTGTATGTCTGTCAAACTGTCCGTTTGTCGTATAGTAATAATAATCATAATATCAGTCGTAAATGCATTTCAGCCTGCACTAAATACCTTGGAATTGTGGCAGAAGCGCATTATGAAGGTCTATAGTAGTTGTCTGTCTGCCTTTTATAGTTTGTGATTACGTTGCTTTGTAGCTCTGGCATTCTCGTACTATATATACAATCATATATACCAACATATAGTATTGCCAATAGAATATGATGAAGTGAGCACAGTGGATTGCAATGCATTTATAAGAGAACTTTACGCGGATATTCTATTCTTGGACATTTCATAATATTCTTATAAATAGTTTCTTATCCTATGTAGACTCCATTCAAATATACTAAGGCTTACTGGAGGCAACGTCGTCGTCACTTTTCTCTGTCACTATAAAGCACATATGACTACTCTTATAAATATTGAAATCTTGATGTATAAAATCTAACTTCAAATTGTGTATTATTTCCAAAATTGTTTTTTGAAGTTACTTAGGTGTTGTGGAGCCTTATACTTCCCTTACCGAATTTCATAATTTTCAATCATTTTTCTATCGATCTTTGCTTATATTTTGGATCATACCAAATTAGTTCTGGTTACCCATAATTTCATTGAAAATTCATCTATTTATTGTGCTATTAGCAACAGGCCCCGACTTAGAACGGGTGAGCGATTTGTACAGTCTAGTATATATTTCATAGTCGTTGGCATTAAGAAGTTCCCGCACATCACCCACACTCAACAAGAGCCAAATACGCCGAATATCAACAAACAATGAAATACGAGAAAAAAAAAATAACTCGGCTTCCCCATCACCATCTTGCTCTACTTCTCTTCAAACAAAAATTGTGAGACAGAGCTCTGCCGCAGAATTGCTTAATGTAAACCGGTTGTTATGCATCATTCGATCTAAAATGAGTGAGAAGAAATTGAATGCTTTTATTGTTGTAAAATTTAGTGGGGGAAAGTGAAAATATTTCCTGAGGGTGTTGACATACAACATACACTTATGCAAACTTCAAATGAGTAATACATTATCATATGACTGTATTGGTTTACGCGGCGCATGGTAGTAAAGCTTCCAATCGGCATGCATTTATCCAACATCTTCTACAACTATGGCCATATTTTAGCCAATTTAAACAAAACCTTATAACCTTCCTTTCATTGATGAAAACCTTATGAGAATCCTTTCGATAGTTTTTGAGTGCATTGCATTTAGACAGACAGAGTAGCGTGGGGACTTTGTTGTATAATATTTATAGATAGATAATCTATTGTATCTTAATTTTAACCTATATACGAAGAACATTTTGTTACTTTTCACCACTATCAACTGTTCTGCATTGATAATAGATTTCCTTATGTTAACCATTCTAGATTTAAAATCTTTAACTCTATATCACTTGATACCCCTACTGAATTACTTTTGACTCGACTATTTCTTAGATCAATATATACCATATTATGAGTATATTGAACCACTGTTTCTCACTGGTCATTGTTGTTACCTTTTGTATCTGTTGCTGCTACCTTTTTGTCGTTCTTCAACCATGTAGCAACATGTGACTAGTTACACAAATCTGTGCTTGGACATTTCATTGTAACAAAACCAAACCGAACAAAACCAAACTAGTGCAATATTTGTTTATATAGAGAAAAACATATATAAAAACTAGTTGATGTTGATGTTGTTGGTTGTGGCTTCTGCTTGTTGTTTGTCTATCCTATCTCCATATGAATAGTAAACATAGCAATGCAGGAGAAGAACGAACGCCAACAACCAAAATGCAACTGCAACACGCTCATTTAAATGGTTATCAGTTTGATCTGTTGGAACAAAAGCTGCTTCTATTTCTACTGATTCTGATTCTACTACTGCTTCTGCAGCTCAACTACTTTGCTACCCAAACTCAATCGTAAGTTTAGACTAGAATATATATTTTTTTTTTTTTGAGTCGAAAGGGCCGGACAAATATTGCGATAAAATGCTGAGATTTGACTGCTATACAAAAGTTAGCTTTTGTTTTGCCTTGTCTTAGTACTATGTCTATTTTTCATTTATTTGCAAACAAATTTTTTGAGCGAAAAACGAGATCAGTGACTACCAACATCATCGTCATCGTCATCTTCATCATCATCATTATCCATAGAACAGCAATAGTAAAACCTTTTCTTCCACTAAGTCATCCCTTTAATTTCCAATGTATACAATATTTTATAAGACTTCAAACTCAAGTCAACGATGGACAATAGACAGACCACATTTCTTGTATGTATTTGCACAAAGTTAAATTGTTTGGCTACGCATTTTATTATCTAGTACCCACCGAAGTATATTGATAGAAGAAGGGTATATTTTATTTTGGGTAATGTATGTAACACCCACATAGAGTAAGTCTTCAAATCATGAGAAGATTCTCGAAAATCTAACATTTCTGTGTCGACTAGGTTTTAGTCCACATGTCCCATATTTTTCTTAACATATTCGTGTGACTGTTCTGGGATAATTTTTAATAATATGGTAACTATCTTTGTTGCATAATGATTTTTACCTCTTTTATCTTCGAGACAATTGGAGTGCAAGGTATCCGATAGTCTGGTCAACTTGGCTTTATCAAAACTACTTAAATTTCTTATATTTTTTCTATTTTTGTAATGCTTGGGAAGTTCCCTTGAACTACTTGAATACGATGAATTTAACTAAACTGAACAGAACTGAGAACTAAGTTGAATAGAGCTGCGAACTATGCGAATGAAATAGTTTTGCTAAAAAAAACTTCTTATCAGATTTTATGCCCACGGTGTTGTTGGTGTTGTTTGTTGTTATTGTTGGTTTAGTATGTTGTTATTGCTTTGTTCTATGTAATGCATCATTTGACTCTAATCTAGGCCCAAATCACTAGGCATTAAGCATGAGCATACACTACTAGTAGATTGCCCAAAGTTATTTCAATTCTTCTTTTTAAGTATATTCTTTTTTTTGTTATTATTTTAACCATAAAATAACATGTGGCGTGGTGGTGTATTTACCAAATGTGTATGTGTCTGTCAGTCTGTCTGTGTGTTGCCACATTTTGTTGCACATTTTTAATAGGTAAATCAAAAAGCTTTAAGGGAGACCACAAGCTGTGTTTGTTCTGTGTTTGTTAAGTTAGAAATGGTTTCAGATCAGTTAAGACGAAAAGTTTTACAGATTTTATGGGTTCCTTATATTTTTGTTTTATAGTGAAAGCGAATTCATGAGAAGGTGAGAGATAAATGCGTAGGGTTAAGATATATGGGATGCAAAGTAGAATAAGTTAAATAGAATAGGTTAAAGTATCTAGGATTCGATTGTGGGTAGTTGACAGTTATAAAAGTTTTTATAACAATATATTGCCATTTATACTGAAAGGAACCTAAGTTAAAACACAATGCCAAACATCCTCATAAATTATGATTAAGCAAGTAAATATTTATTTCTGATAAGGTTTCATGTCTAATAAAATAGAATTCAAACCAAAATTGAAGAAATTCCTTGCACCTTAATTTCCAATTCATTTGAAAGTTCTCTTCTTGTTGTTTTTTTGTTGGTAAGAGTATCAAGTTCCTCATTGAATTGAAAACTGAATAAATAGATAGAATATTCTCTCTGAACAAAATGATTAATTTGAACTAAAAAATGCACACATCAATGCAAATGCAAACAAACAGCAAACGAATCAACATTACTCATATAAGTAGAAGAAGAAATCAATTAGTGTAAAAGGCGTAAGCACAACACAAAAGATACAAATAAGACAGGCACCAACCAACCAACCAGTCATAGAGACCGTCATAGTCTTAGATACTCATACCACATAATCTAATAAAGAAAAGATCGCAAAAAGCAGAAACTGCAATATGCAGAAGGTTGATGAATTGCTTTTAAATCAAAGATAATACAATAAATGAACGAAACGAATCTCATACTCACAATAAACCATAGATACTTGTACATTTGGTTATACTAGTACTGCAATTGGAAATCATTGGCAGAAGTTATAAATTCACGAAAAAATAAAAGACAAACAACGCAAGCAACAAAACAATGAAAATAAAAGAAAAACTTAAGTAAGACAAGTTTTTGCATGCAAAACATACGCGAAACTAACAAACAAGCAAATGAAGAAAGGAAGAATGGATAGATGGAATGGTTGGTTGGTTGGTTGGTTAGAAAAACAAGAATCCAATAGGAAAAGTATGTGTACGACTAATGTAGAACGTTGTGCCACTTGCTGTGTGCTCTATAGTGGTGCGGCATGCATATGCGGTATGTGGGTTGCATTCTGGTTGGTGTCTTCTGAATTTTCTGATTTTGGCGTTATCGTTGCAACATGTTGCATACATGAATGTGTACATTCATATATTTTGTATGTATCTCTATGGTATAAGACATTGAAAAATATCAATTATGAGGCGAAAGTAGAATATTTCTTACTTACTTACTTACTACTGTGCTTGGCTTGTCTTGTCTTATAACGCGTTTCATATTAATCTGACAAGCGGTAGCAACATTCGCATTTTGTAGGCGCAACTGCAACATCAAGAACAACAACATGAAAAACAACAATATGCTACAGCTACTGTTTGTTGTTGTCGGCTTCCTTTCTTCGTTTACTTGTGTATCGTACTCGTCGTAGTTTGCTTGTTCTCTTTCATTTCCTTGACATTTGTTTTAAGCCTTTATCGCGATCTATTCTACATACTATGGTAGTATAGTTGTGGCAACTTTTCCTCCTCCCTTGACTCTATGCAATTCTATACCTTTCTGTTTGCCCACTAATGTTGCTTAGATTGCCATATGCACATGTCATTTGACACATATTCCAATTGGCATTAGTAGTCACAGGCCATACCTCTTTTCCCCTCTCTCTGTCTTTCACTATATTTATTATTGTAGTATATCATTCTATTTAAATTCATATTCATTTTAGTAGTCGACCACAATAGATACATATACATATGTACGTACATATATTGTACTGTGTTAGGCAGCTGGGCCTTCATTGGATTTGTGCAGCGAAGCGCACGCTGATTATGCGCTAAATTCCAATAGTAGCTCATTTATTATGTTTTGAATGATTTGCCATGAAGTCATTCTTATTGGATCGTTATAAAGTCCTATAAGCCACCATGACTATGACTGTGACTATGAGATAGGCAGGCAAAGAAGGCATGAGGCACGTTCAACAAAGCATGACACATCTATGTATGTACAAGTACATATATTTATGTGTATCTTGTATCTATATTCAAATGAATGATGCGTTTTGCTGCAAATAATGAAGGCATATCATTTAATGCTGTTGTTGTTATTGTTTATAATCGTGGTTGAGCTTTAGAACTGTGGTTTTTGTTACAAATAAGCGTATATGTGTTTTGTTTATTAGTATGGTAAGTATCTGCGTTTAATTGATGCCTTTATTTACTTACACATTGGCTTAATCCGCAAGTTTTTGTTTTGATTCCAAAGCACTAAATGGGCTCTTAATAAGTATATATCCATCAATTCACAGATTTTGTGCATGTACGTCTACAAACTTTCATTTAAGCTTTTGATTATAAGATCAAAGTCAATACAACATTTTGTACCCAAAATCTGTTTTTTATGGACTAAGGATAAGGTGTGGTAAATTTGTATTTTCCATATCAACTGATCAGAATATGATCAATCAAAACTAAGTTTCCTCATTCAAGAACTCACTTTTACTATGATCTATGGGGCGCGGTTATTTCACTCGTTTTGAAAAACTGTCATACTCGTATGTCAGTTTTCATATAATCACCGACATGTACAACAATTACAAGAATAATAATATTAACAGCAACAACAACAACCACTGTCCACTTTATGTCATCTACAACACGTGACAATAACAACAATAACAACAGCAACAACGACAGCAACAGCACCAACCATCACCAATCATATATAGTACATTACATGCCTACATACCTAAATGGACAACAATACAAGACGCACGCTTAGCGCTGTCATTCAATCCCTCAGTGACTGGACTCGACAGACTCGCTGACTGAGTGACTGTCTGACTCACGCACCCATCTCAATTCCACACACAAAACAACTAAACTCCACTCAACTGAACTGAACGCAATTTTAAGATGCTTTTGTTAGCCCTCCTAGAATGTCTTGGGAAATCATATATCGTACTACATGACTTGTGTATGATTCGTCAGAGAGTGAGTGTCTTAAGTGCAGTTTCAGACTTAACACGTCTTGAGCCGCAAGCAAAAAAGCGATAAGAAAATGTAATAAAAAAAAAGTTTGTGTATCTTTAAAAGTTCGATTTAACAAGAGGATTGAGGCGGATTAATTACAATTCAACAATGACGATTGACAAAATGATTTCAGTATTTTAACAGAAATGATGGGGGAACATATATGTACATTTACAAAAAGTAAATCAAAACTCATTATATCAATGACAATAGCAATGGCAATAAGAGAAAAAGTTTATTTGAAATTAAACAATATAAAGAAAATATACAAATTGTTTTCAAAAAAAGATACAATAACAAAAATATGTATATGTATTTTAGGACAAAAGGTGGTCACACCTAAATTCAATGAGAGAACCACAAATGACAAAAAGAAAGCAGCTTTTATTATTATGGAAAATCTTTAGAACTTTTTCAATTGTTAAAAAATAGTTTAATACCTTACCTCCTACTTAAGGCGAAGGTACATAGAATTTAGGATGATGTTTGATATCTCGCGGGACAATTCACTCAAGGAAATACATATTTATTGACACAATCATTATTGATAGGAGAGTCAAAACCAGGCTTCTCAGTTTTATAGATTTAAAACTAACCGACCTATTCTCTATGCTAACAGAGTCACAAATGACTGTGAAGTGGCTGTTAATGTTAAAAACATATTTGTACTCACAGTTATCTCAATGTTAAATGGGTAGTTGTTTACTCGTGGTAATTTAAGATGATATTATAATTATAACAAGATTTTTATATATTAGATTATTATTGGTATTATTGCTGAAAGACATTCGATAGAATATATAAGGACCTAAGAGTTTAACTAAAAATTGGTGGCTTAATTAAGTTTAGACTTCTCTTCAAAAATGATCTAAGTTGCGACTAAGATGTACTTTTATGAATAAAATTTTTTCTTATTGTATGAGATCTTTCAGTATGTGTATCTTCAACTGACAATCATCAGCATGCAAAACACATGCAATCCAAGCGTCGCCAAAGTGCTTACTGTTTGCTTAAATGATCTTTCCAGCCACCGCCATCACCCGCTCACATCAAATCCAACAAGCCAACAATGTTGGCCATCAAGTTGAATGTCCAGTGGGTCCGATTGGTAGTGGTGGCAATGCATTTTTTGCGCAATAATTACGCATGCAGCAAAGCGCTTCATTGAATGAATGTGAATAAATTAATTAAATTACGTTTTTAGAGAGCTCATGTCGAGGTTCGAGGAGTTCTAGAGTTCTACAGTTTCTGGGCCCAGTTGAATTATGCAAACTACAAAGCGCCGGACAATTTTGTTTTATTGTAAAACCAAAAGGAGTTACAAAAGGAGTAGGAAAGAGGAAGGAGTCATGCATCGCCGCCGGTGGCGGATTGCGTAGACGTGTCGCATAATTTTTGTTGTTTTAAGCGAAAACAGCGGGAAGCTGTGAAGTGTCGCACTTCAGATCAAAATACAATTTGAACTAAAAAGTCATGGAGGCTTGGAACTTCGAAAGAGGGAAGGGAGTGTTGGGTGTTGAAGTTGCAGTTGCTCTGATTGGAAATTGTTGTCTTAGTTTGTCGTGGCGGTATTCTGTTCTGTTGTGTTGTGATTTTTTGTAGTTGTTTTTCTTTTGTGTATATTTTGTTGTTGTTGTTACCTCGCGGTTTTGCTTAGTTCACTGTATAGGGACAGGGCCACCCATTAAGCAAGCAAAATGTGTTTGTATTCAAAATAAAGGGACAACATTCTACTCAGTATAAACGACTTAATGTATGCGCTTTAGTGATCATCAGAAATCGAAAATAGCTGATTGCTGGTAAAAGCTCATCTGTAGAGTCGCCTAGTTTCAAGTAAAGTCATGTGAGGCAACTCATCTGAATGCCAGGCCAGAGCAGGCCATGGCATGCCATACCAATTCTCCTCTATCCTTCTCAACCTGCTACATTAAAACAACCTGTCTATCTGCCGCCGTTTCTGTCTCCCTATCTCTCTGTATGTCTCTGTGACTCTTGAAACAACTCATTGCCACTGTCACTTTGACAGCTTCGTCTGGCATAGCTTATGCTTGTTTCAATCCTGCCCTTGTTACAGTTGCCACCGCCGCCACCACCGCCATCACCATCATCACCAGCACTAGCAATTCTCTGCTTACTAACCTATGTATCTACCTGCCTGGTCGCCCGTCCGCCTACCGTCACCAATGAAATTTCTGCCATGTTCAGTTTAGTTATGTTCGGTTCGGTTTGGTTCTGAATTCTGTGTTCTGTGCCTCTCGTTCTCTGGTTCTTCCTGTTCTTTTTGCAACATGTCGTCCAATTACTCGAATGTTCAATGGTGTTTGCATTAAGTGGACGCGTTAATTACCTCTAAAGCTTCGAGCGTAAAAATGTTAATTAAGTGATATTTTCGGCACCAAGTTTATTTTTTCTCTCTTTACCATGTTTATTTTTTTTTTTTTGCAGTTCCTGCGTGGCATGCCACAGTCAACTTGGGTTGTCTACTGAATCTGATGCATACTTCTTTGGCCTCAGTCTCCCTTTCTCTCTCTCTCTCTAAATGTTTGTGATTTGCTTTATGCCACGCTGCGTTGCACCACTGTGCACTGTGGAATTGCGTTCTGTACTCAACTCACAACAACACACTGTGTACTCATTGAAACATGGCAATGCAAAAGTCCTGTTTTGGTAATTAAGTTGTACTTGGGTTTTACTTTTTTCATTCTTTTTACTTTTAGCTGATGTAATTGTGTTTGTGTTGTAACAAAAGTCGAGTTGAGTTGAGTCGAGTTCAGAGTTGTGTATCTTTTTTTGTCATTTGAAGTTTTTGTCTCCCCTTAATTTGGTTTGACTTTGTTTTTCTTACTTGTGAGTTCAAGTATCTTTTGCTAGTACATAGTAGATACTACTGGCGAAAGTCAAACAGAAGAGATTCAAGGTCGTTCGTTGTTCATATGCTGGCTGCAGTTGGCTTCTATGGTACAAAAGTATCTTTTAGTGTCTTGTAGTTTCGCTATAAAGTGTTTTGGGGTTTACGGTTGTGGTAAAGATGAGAAAACTGGGCATGTCATGACAATAAAAGATAGCGAAAGTGTACGAAATATAAGTTCAAATGTTGTAAAAGTTTCCTGCTTTTCAAATAGTGGTAGCTACAAAATCATGAGAGTATATAAAGTTTTAAATAAATTGTAATAGTCGTAGAAAGAAATTGACATAAAAATAAAAAGGAAGAAAGTTAATAAATGGCATCACTGCAACACAAATATCACAGAAACGAGGTTACAAGGGAACTGTTAAGTTTGTCTTTAGTTATAGATTTGTTGGTTAAGACAAGAGTTTCCCACATTTAAGATCAACCAAGTGATAAGTGAACTCAAAATTTAAAAATTACCTAACAAATACAAAAACCCACTGATGCTCATTCAATAAATTAGTAAACTTAATATAATTTGCTGCATTATAGTACGTTCTTTATCCATGAACCCAACGAAACATAGTAATCTTTCAAAAATCTTTTCTGTTTTTTTAAAATATTTTCATAATAAAATACCCAAAAGCTACCGATAAAAATCATATGAAAATCCGTTAAAATGGTCTTTAGTTTTCTTTTTCATTTTTCTATTTTTCTACTATTATAATTCCATTGCGTGTGTCAAACCATTAGTAATTAATTTGAAAAAGAATTAGAATAAATTATAGATACTAGAAACAGAGAAACTGAAATTTTATACTACTCCAAGTTAAGTTAAGTTAATATTTGGACCCACGCTTATCTTTTCGATCACACGCAGAGTAGACGCGACCTTCGACTACTGGCGACACTAGAAAAAATACAATCTTGTCTTAAACTGAATTACACGCAAAGCATGAAAGGAAAAAATATTGTATAACAAACACTACAGAAGAAATAAGAAAAAAAATCTTTTCAATGCATTCAAAAGCGCATATTCATACCATACGTAGTATATGAAAATGTTTTCAAAATAGTTTCAGTTTTCCACCAACCTCCAACCTCCACCCGCAATTCTAATAAGCATGAGATTGAAGCAGAACCCTTTTAAAAGCGACAGCAATCAAGTTGAGATTCTTCTACTTATACTCACACTTTTATACACTTTATGCTATTGTATATTTATATACAATTTACAAGCTATTTCTGCATATTAAAAAATTCCAATAACAAATCGAAAATAATATATAACAGTAGCACAACATATTGATTCCATTCTGACTGACTGAGGACAGAGAGACTCTTAAGATTAAGAAAGCAAATGTGACTGAATAACTTAATGCTTGCCTTACTGACTGACTGAATGACTGACTGAATGCCTGTTTAACTGACTGACAGACTTAAGTTGATTTGATTTAACCCTTACTCCACTGTTCTGCACACCAAAGAGCGCAACAAACATTTGGATACAAAATAGAATATCTTTTGGTATCTGCCCAAGATACACGCATGCAACATACCAGTTGATGCATAGTTTTGAGCTTTGTAAGATGATTTTCCTCTGATAAAGGTTTTCATCTACTCTATGGTATAGAATTTCTTCGTTGAACTTTGCATTCGCTCAGTGATTTTTATGGCTCAAAAGATTCATTGCAATTTACAAAATGGTTTCTTTTTTCATGTTCACGTATACACGTACATAATAAGATAAGATGTATGTACATATTAATATGGGGCATATAACATCAATATTTTTGAGTATCAAATGGAAATTTCTTTGAAAGCAAAATTTACATAAATACATCACTAGTATATCCTGGCCTCTAAAGTCAATTGCAATAATATATTAAATGAATTTTGTAAAAAATATTCATGCGCGATATACTTACAATCTTTCCATAGTGTTGCTGGACAAGAAGGAAGAGGAGGCAATCTAGAATACATAATTCTCATACGATGCATTATCAAAAAATGTATGATAGGAATCAACAATTTCATGTCCTTTAGAATGATTCTTCCAGGAAGCGGAAATGTATACTGTCCCCATATAGCTGCAACACAAGAGCTTACCTAGTGTCATAAGATGTGGCAGACCCTGGGCTATTGCTACTTGGGGGTCTGCCTAATTAAGCAAGGAGCTGCCATTTTATTGAAAACCCGTCATTCCATGTGAAAGGATGTCTTGAATAAAGTCATTATTTAATAATACTGATCACAAGTCCATTTGAATATATTTCTCAAACTCCTTCTTAATATTTTCTAAATTTCTTTCCGCCTCGGTATGACTGTCCACTTGCTGAACAACAATATCGTTCTCAGAGGGTTGCTGGTAGTCAACATATTGCTCATTTTCATTATGGATTTTTTTTTTCTCTTGGTATTAGGATTATTCGCTCTCTAAGGTTAGAACCGGGGGAACTTGAGAATAAATAGCAACAAATGCAACAAGAAGGTGCTTTACTTTGAGGAGGAATGTCGCACCGGCTGTACATCTCTGCGAGGACTCCATTGCCCAATCAAAGTAGGTGACATACTTAGGGTTCATCCTGGATCAAAGGCTTGATTTCTGTCAGCACATCACGTCGGCGTTACTTAGCTGTTGCAACAAACTAATAAACCTTCACTGGCTGCTTACCAGGAGAAGCTCACTTTCACTCTATGCCCAAATCATTGTCCCTGTATCCATCCAAATATGGGAAACTGCTGCTTAATCTCAACGGAAGGGAGTGGAAGTCTTACAGAACAAGACATTGCGTCTATTGACTGGTATGTCATGAACTCAACCTTGCAAAGGCATTGAACTTGGCTGCAGTCGAAGACCATTTCGAAGAGCGATTTCACAAAAGTCGATATAAAGACAGTCTGTTGGCTCACAATAAACGTTTTGTCACACCAATGTTCAATGCAACCCCATTCTGGAGGCTCAAAAGGGTCTTTGCTGCAATGGCTATATTTTTACGCAGAAGCAAAGCGCATTAAAGGGCATTATTTGGCACTTAATAAATCAAAAAAAAAAAAAAGAGATTCTATTCAGATAAGGTCCCCTTCCTTTTCGATTGTTAATGGATTTGCATCTAAGAATTCTTAAAATTTTAGATTTTTCACAATATTGCCATTGTCTTCAATGGGAGCTGGTGGCTCTTTATATCGACGGGGCCCATATAATTCCACCCCTGGTCCTATGTATTGTATCATCACTATTTTCACTATTGTATTCCAAACTTGTGGTCATGCATTCAAGTTATTAAAATATACGAGTAATAACGGGAAGCAAATTTTTCATTTGGTTTTTTATATAGGAATAAATTTTTAAAGGTTTTTCATTACCCTCAACCATAAGTTTAAGCATGCAGTATATACTATAGTATACTATTAAAAAAGTCTAGGGTGTCATAGATCAGATAAGAAGTCCATCATCTTAAATAATTTAATGTCTATCAAAACTGGAAAACTTTTTAATATGACACCTAAGGTACGGCACACAAAGTGCACATATATACTTATATATGTATGTTCGTTTTAAATTTGCGATTACAATCAAACATATTAACACTAAAGATTCTGTATCTTTATGTAAATACTCATCAAAATGGTATGGACGCACCTAAAACAAAAAGCTTATCTCAGGAGATTTAACAGCAGAATTTCACTTCATTACCACACACACACAAAAAATAAAAAAAAAACGTCATAAAAAATCTTTTATTTAAAACATTTCACACCAAAACCAATAAAACTACGAAATGCGCTCAGTACGAAATAAAATAGTGAATAGTACTATCTATGAATATCAGACAGACTTAAAAAGTCTTGTGCTCTTGTGGCAATAACCACAACATATTGGATGCACTACCACGACGTGTGCCAAACTACGAGTGCCAAACATAAAACAGTTCAACTTAGTAGTAACACAGAGAAAGGGTGAAGAAATCCTCTAGAGAATGAGATACATTTTGGTTTCGAAATGTCTCAGTTGTAAAAGAAATCAATTACTTTCGCTTGGGTTTTTGTTATTCATGCAACATGAAGAGGTAAAATGTATACATACTTATATTTGCCCTGGGCCTTAGCCTTGCTGGGCAGTTAGTTCAATTCAATTCAATCCAATCCAATTCAGTCGAATTCAGTTCAGTTCACATCACGCGCCAAGACAAATTTTGTTACTGCGTGGGTGCAATTTTAAAATTTCATCAACGGTTTTCTTTCATTTTATAACCTAAACATCAAGTTGAGACCTTTAAAAACAAGTTCAGTGACTTTTGTGAAGTTGCAAACTGAATGAATGTATCTACGATTAAGTACTTGGTTTCAGTTGCAGACGACGAAGTTCAAAGCGCACCGCACACACACACACAGTAGTTCGATTCGTTTCGATTATGCCGAGTATCGGGAGGAGTGAAGGCAATAGTACTAGTATGTACGAGTGAGTATCTATGTGTCGATGCGTTCGTTTACCCAACAGGCTTTGAAGTAAGCACGCGATAAGTGATTATAAATGTTTTGAAGTTAAGTCAATGAAGGAAGGACGCGCTTGACATTTGGTGGTGGTGGTGGTAGTGATGGAGATGGTGATGGTGTTGGCATTGAATATTATTATCTAGTTGAGCTTAATGTAAATATTTGGCTTACGGTAGCCGGGCAGAGTCAAAGCGTTAAATGCGTGAATGCGTCTAATCTAATCAACAGATTTCCTCCAACTTAAATGCAAAATGCTAAACCAAGAACGCAATGCACTTGGTCAAGTCAATAATAAATGATGATTAGGATGAAGACAAGGTGTCAGATGAGGAAAACTGAAGAACTCTACACATTAAGTCAAGTTAAAGAATGAGACAAGCCAAAGGTGTCGTCTTCGTCGTCGTCGTCGTTGTCTGTCTATGTTGAGTTAAGGTTAAAAGTATCTTCAGCTACTTACTACATACTACTTATACTATAGCTACTTGACTCAGCTTACTTGTTTAGCTTAGTTGCGCTCAGCTGCAGTTCAGTTTCATTAGGTTTGGTGCGTTGTGGTTTGGTTTAGCCCGGCAGGCGTTACATGTCCATGTCCGACCATTATCAACGAGGCGCAACAAAAATATTTTAATTAACGCAATATTTGCGCAAAATAAGCAACATTACAAGTTCAAGGCGCTAGATAAGAGTGCGACGACAGTGAAAACAGACAGTGAAGACTGCAACGACAGCAATCGGTAAGCAAGTAAGCAGCAGGCGAATGTAGTGAAATAAGTAAGTTGATTGTTAGGGATTCTTATGGAGAGGGAAACTATTGTAGATTGGCAACACTACAACAACAAGTGTGTGCTGCACTTGACTGCGCAACAAATACATACTCACGCACTCACACACACACTCATAGATATATTTAGATGTAGTAGGCGCCTTGTTTACTCTAAGAGAAAATGTAGAGAGAGAAAAATTGAGTGTAAGTAGAGTAGGGACCACTACACTAAACAAAATACAATATATGATTGACAATCTGTTAATTGATTTATTTTGAACTCCAATCAGTGTCCCCTTGGATATACATAACAAGTCTGAGTCCTTCTTATTTTGGTCGTATGATTCATTCCTTGGTCAGGAACAAAGCTTATCTTAAAACACTGTGGGTCACAGCACCCGGTTGTATGATGCAACTCCACGTCGAGCTTACACTCTACACGCATCTAAGTAACAATCGCAACCAACACGATACTCCTACAAGGAGACGGAACAAGTTCCGTTAGCTCTTGCCCACCCGTGGTACGAGATACACCCTCTGGTCATACTTCGTCATCATCATTGGGATGTGAGACCCTCACTAGAACTTTTCAAACATGGCATATAATTACTGTTGCTCCAAGACTTTCTTTGGAGGTATGTCAGTCGGTTTTAGTAAGGTTATGATTACTCATATTGGATTATCACAGGGGAATTACAAATGCTCTGCTGTAACCTGATATATAACCGAATTAACCTCATTATTTGTTTCTAGCGAGAGTTTTCTGGTATTAAGTTTATCACTGCTAATATGCTTTGCTTCTATCGAATATTATACATAATTAATCTATATTTTTTCTCTGTGTATTATTCACTGAAAGGGAAGCAGCTACGCAGGCGTATTCCACTCAACGCCTTTACGAAAAGCGTTGTCGTCTTGGTCGTCTTGGACACTGAACGATCTTAGATAGACATGCAGATATCATTGTGGCAAGTCGGCAGCAAGTCGAACTAGGTCCAGTCTACTACTACAATATGATAGTAGCACTAAACTAGACTAGACTAGACTATGTACACCTAGGAAAGGGTGCCTTTTTTGCTTGCCATCACAACATGCCATACTGCTGCATTGCTTGCTGCTTGGTTCATACTAAGTTCCTATCGCATTGCGATCAGTGCGACCGAGCGAATGCATGCGTTTACAACGCTTTTTGCGGATCGGTTGCGGATATGATGGCAGGGAAATATCCATCTACAATAGTATGTTGTATAAGTATCAACACAACTAAGACGCACACACACTGTAGTACCATATTCAGTAGCTGTTTTAGTCAATATAAGTTACTTGACTTAAGGTACATCATCATACTCTAGCATACCCCAGTTGTAACCGATCTCTTTCCATGTCTTAATCTCTCCCTCTGTCTTTCAGTTTCGTTAACTATTTCTATCTTTTTCACTCTTTAGATCGCCATCATTTCTTTGGTTTGGTACCTTGTGACGCTTATCGCATTTTAGTAGTGCAGCGATTTATCAAAAGTTAACATAGACTTTTTGTGAAATGCAGCGATAGCAGCACCGATAGTTGTGGCATGCAACTCGGCTGGCGTTTCGTACCTTCACTACTCACTAAGACCAGCAAAAGTCGCCAAAAGAGAATCAGCCTGTATGTTTCTCTGTCTGTCTGTCGATTTGACGGTCTTTCTGAGCACTGCGTTGTGTTCAAATGCGTTGCTATAAATCATTTTTATTTGTTTTCTTTAGCGGTTTTCATAGACTTGTTATGCGCCAACTTTGAGTCCAACTTAGACCAACTTGAACTTGTTTTGTTAAATAAAGAATATATCTGTGGTCAATGTGGCGGTTCGAGGGCGATCTTGTCTTTTCAAGAGTATTTGTGTTAAGAGTATCTGAGTGAGTGTGTGTGTGTGTGTGTGTGTATGTGTTAAAAGGTTCTCATGCGTGTCTTTATCTAAGATACGCGATCTTATGCGAATAAACACACACATATGCACATATGGGGATCCATATAATGATAAATTCAGGCATTTGCAAGTTCGCTGTGGTTTTTAAGTAGATAATTTTGCAGTTTAGTTGGTGCATTAGTGCAAGATAATAACCCATGAATCGAGATTGTGTGACTTAAACATTTGAAATTGGAATAAAATGGAGAGAAAGAAAATCACAAAATCCCAAGTTAAATTTGATTTTTACACTATATTAACTAGCTTAAGCCCGTGACTTAAGGTGGTGTGCATTTATAATTATGACAGTTTCACTATTTCACTCGCGCAGGACTTTTCTGGTATTTTATTTTTAAGTTTCCTATATTACTTCCATTTATTAAAAAGCTATCTATGTGGACGACACGAAGTCTGCGTGCCGCAAGCTCCTGTTCTCTACTCGCTATATACAGCTGAGATTCCAACAATTGATTCAGATGAAGCCACCATCACTACAGATGCGTATTGTCTTTGTAAACTCTTTCTCGGCCCAGAAAACTTCAGAGCTACTACAGGATTTCCTGCAAGGATTCAACTCCTAGACCAAGCGTTGGAACATTGGAATAAATGCAAAGAAATCGGCGAATTGTGTTTTTACATTGAGGCGTGTCTCCTGTTCAGTTGTCAGCTTTGACTCCAGTCTCATCCCGCAGGTGGATGAAACCCGTTACCTCGGACTGATTCTGGGCAAACGCCTCACATGGCGAGCACACATTAAAATCATCACTGCACTGTTATGCAAAGTTGCGTAGGCTTGACTGAATGTTGCGCCCGTACAGTAAATTGTCGCTCAATAACATGAGGACAATTTACAAACAATTACCGGACCCTGTTTGGCATTAAGCGATTCAAATATGAGGTACCGCAACAACCAGCAATATTCAGCGAGTTCAAGCCTGACAAAACAAGGCACTTTGCCGTTTATCTGGAGCTGCTTTGTTCGTGCGCAACACCATTTTGCACACGGTGCGCGTCTTTCAAAATAGTAAACGTCATTAGCAGAGACTGCAAAGTAATCCAAACCGCCTGACGCCAGCGCTCACCCAAAGCGTGAATCGCATAACTTCCCGGTACTCTTCTATTTAAGACATAGATCCTGTGGAATAAATACTGATATATCATCGCACTAAGTATTTATTCGAACTTTTAAAATTGTTGCTATTAGGATCTTGTGGCAATTTCATTACACATATCTCTGGTCATAAAGCAATCTAAGGTTGGCGTGTAAGTAAGACTATTTTCAATTATTGCATTATTGGAAAATCAAAGTGAGATATTTGTCAAAGAAAACTTGATTGATTTTAAGAACTTTTAAACATTAAACCCATTTGGGTCAAAAAACCATATCTTCCCGGTCACGTTCGTCACAATAGATATAAGCAGTCACAATTGTAGATACAGAGGTTCGGTCTCAGTGTTGAGTTCATAAACATATATACTGTATAGATCTTAAACCTCCCAATAATGCTGATGACAGTTAACGATACCATAAAAGAGGAGAGCACGCATCCAGAAGCAATCGGCCTTAACGGAGTCTCTCTCCTTCATATGCCTTTAAATACATTAATATATTACTAAGCCATAAGGCACATATCTTTACTATCATCTCATTCGACTTCATCCCCATCATTCAATACATACTTTAGTTTCTTATAAGTCAGTTAAGTCTTTGTTGGCCCCACGAAATTCTTTGCATGCCATAATTTATTGGTAGCCGTTTTCTGATTTTCACCAAGAAAAATTTATCAAAAAAATAAAATAAGAAAAAAAAAAATACCCGCGAATCATCATCATCATCAATGATTGTTCATTATGGCATACACCTTACCAATTGTTGCACGTTTTTCACGTTAAGCAGATTCGGTAACGAATTGAGTTCCCTTATTTTTTTATATTTTGACAATCGCAAGCGTAAAATCGACCGTTCGTTCCATCGCCGCATCGCATAATTATAAAGAGAGCCTTAAGTAGTTGTTAACAAGTTTGATATCTGTGCGATTTACATGTTGTTCTCAAGTCTGTCCGAGTCGGTGCATTGTTACTAAACCATTGAACCACCCAAAAGAAAGTGCAGTAGTTGTGTATCTTTAGTTGTTGTTGTTGTTCTTGTTATTTTTGAGATTTCTGCCCTCAAAATATGCAGTATGAGTGAGTATGAGGCACAATTGATCTGTTCAGTTTGATAAAACATGCGTAAGCTCTTCTCCGTTTTAAAGATCTTGGTCGAATGCCAAAACTTAAATGTTATAATGACCATGTTGTTGTTGTTGTAGTCAGTTCGTTTTCATGCAACTCAGTAAGGTAAGGCTACAAGGCAACAAGAAATATATGCAACAACAAAAGATTTACGCAAGATTAAAAAATGGAAATTCTATGCTTAACTCCTAAAAGTTTAAGCTCCTCTTTATTTTCAGGGGCGTTTAATTGGGTTAAATATTTTAGGTATTGCAGGCAATGATTTGCTAACGGTTTCACTAAAGTCAAATGAGCTTCAAGTGAAATTTGTATAAAGATTAAGAATTGAGTGTGAACGATTATTTTCAACTGGGAGGATTTCAATTGAACGAAATCCATATTACAAGAAATAGGAGGGTGCAATCAAAAACAAAAAAAAAAAACAGAGATACAAAGTTTCTCTTTAAACAACAATTTAAATGTTTAATTTAAATTAAAAACACTAGAAATACTCGATTACTCTGTTACTCAAATGAAGCCATGTAACGATTTATATTGATGACACCAACTAAGCAGTCCCCCAAAAATTAATGTTGTAAAATCATAGCAGGCTTCTGTTACAAAAATTGTTTTCTTCATACTTTTGTCACATTGAAAATTCATTTTAATTATATTTTTCATAGAGTAAACGTGAATTTCAAGAGAAAACAAATTTAAGTGAACGCAATGAATAGGCCTTTTACATTTACAAATCGTGTCATCAACATTTTCAAAAGTATGAAGTACTCGTGGAGCGAATTTAATTTACCAGGCAATATATCGGTAATAATTAATTTCTAAACTTTAAGACGATTTCTTCTTTCTGCTTAGTAGGAGTAAAGACAAAAATGTTGCCATGTCGAACGTTTTGACCGCTTGTCAATTTGTTTGTTTTAATTTAAACGAGCGCATTAGTCTTTTGAGGTCTTCAGTTCAAATTTCCATAGCGGTTTTCTTTTTTCATTGCGTTGGTATGTAGTGTCTTTTCGTTTGAGTTCTACGGTTACGTGAAAAGAGAGCAAAATGTCCCCATCGAATATAATTTAATGCCAACTATATCTATAGGTCAGACAGCAGTTTAGTTTTAACCTTCCGCTGAACAACGCTTCGAAGTACTAAGAAACATTACGAAATTTGCATATAATATTTGGTAGAAATGGAGCGCCCACTGATCGTGCAATTCGAAGAGAAACCAGTGCATCCATCTCAATTCACTGTATTGTGTGAATTTTGAAGTGGTGGCTAGATTGTCACTTTCTTTTTCGAAAATGCGAAAGGTCGCGCCGTGAACGCTATCGAGACATAATAACTGACTTTTTGTGGCAGAAATTAAAAGATATCGATATCGATAAGCTATGGTTTCAAACAATAAGACGAAATTGGACCAATAGATGGCCCGCCCTTTATAAATCAAAGAGAAACTGCACTTAAATACTCGAATTTGTGCAGATTTTCCATTTATTCGCATGGGTCTCTAAGATGTTATTAAAAATATATGAATAACATGAACCTTACTTGGTTACTTAAGATTTAACTAAAATTTTTTTAATATTTTGAAGGTTTTTGGTAAAATTCTGATGAATAGAAACAATTACCTTATTGGTATAAATACAATCAAAAACAAATACAATAGCTTTAAGCTTCTGGAGAACAGTTACCCACACCCGATATTGAGCCAGAAGATTAGTGATCAATTTTTATCACCAATCAAAAAATAAATGATATGTTAAGTTTGTTCTAAACCAAAAATAGTTGTTTTGTGTAAAACAGAAAAGTATAACAGATAAAATAAAGACGGGAGTAAGATTTGCCACAATACCAGCAAAGGTAAGATTTAAAATAAATGGTTATTGTTTTTTGTTGATGCCAAATTCACTTATAATATATAAATGTCCAATTAGATTAAATCCATAACGCATGAATCACCAATATCCAAACCACCACCATAACCACCACCCCCAACACCACCACCCCCAAAACCTCCACCAACCTACATAAATCTACAAAATTATAGCCGCCGTAAGGATACAAAATCTGAGCTGCAAAAAAACATACTTCACTCTAACATCTTCAATATCTGTAATGACAATAACGCAAGTACCAAATCCACATACATAAATCTTCAATCTGTAAACCGACGTAAGTTTTAATTTTTATTAAATTCATATATATACACTTATCACTTTTATCCAAACAGTTAACAATATAAGCACCTACAAAACAATAAACCCGTTCTTCAATGTCAATCATCTCCATAACCGAACTAGTAACTGGATGCGTCTTCGATTTCTCAAAACTAAGGTAAGTTTCCAAACTAGTTTATTAGGTTCAATATCCGTATATAAATTAAGTTAGGTAATTAGATAAGGAATAATTTTGTTCAATGCTGTAGGGCATTGACTCCGCCTATTGGTTAACGGTTGAGAAATGTTGGAAAATAAGCGGTACTGCAGCAACGTATGTAAACAAGCGGTACCTTTTAACTTTTAGGTAGTTATGTTGTGTTAGGACATTTGAATGGTTAGTCTGGATTTACGACTCCAAGCGATAGGTTATGGTCGCTTGTAAAAAGATTCCATTCCCTTATGGTTTTTAATAATTCATTCACCTAATATTTTTTTAACTGATAGTGGTTGGTAGTAATTTTCTATTTAAAACATAAACGAGTCCTTCTTTCTGCTTATAGTAAAACATATACCGTAAAGAGTAAAGTCTTTCTTTCTACGCTTCCAAAGAAAATGTCCGACCAGGGAAATATGCGCTCACAAGAATATATTTTGTTCAAAAAATTAGAAATTCATCCATCCACAACGATATTCTTTCCCACCTGGGAGATGTGTCTGCAACTAGAGATTTTACTGTACACACAGGTTTAAAAAAACCACAACATTACTCTGTCGGTTCTAATATCGGGACAGGTTAGTCCTAGTCCCCAATGTTTTTAGAGTTCGTGACAGACTTTTGAATTGTTAAGCCAAGTGAAGCTTAATGATTTTAATCAATAAAGAAACGAGATAATACTAAATTTTGGAAAATATTATACGGTGGTTTGATATATTCATTCATTTTCATCATAAGACTTTATATTGAGCCAAGTAAATCGTATATTAAAATTGTAAAATCAATCTAATAAACTGATTTTGTAACCTCAAAATTGTGAAGAAGGAATTTTCACTCCTATTTTTCTAAAACACCAAACCAAAAAGATAGTCCTCCCACCTATTTGGAAATGAGTTTATAGGAATGTTGTGCATATGTGTTTTGAAATTTACTCATCCGATTTTGGCTTTGTTTTCCACTTTCTTTTCCCATTAAAATTGTTAAGGAAACTTTTAGCAATACGCTGATATTCCCATACAAAAGTATGTGAAAAATCTCATATTGCATTTGTGGTATTACTATGTTCTAACTAACCCAAGTTCAGGGTACTATGGTGAATTTACGAAAAGGAAAGAAAGGTGGAAGACTGCGTACTACGCATTGTTCTTTCTCTATTTTATTTTTGTTTTGTAGTATCTATAAACACTAAAGCTTAACCGTTTATTGGGCAAAAGGTCAAAAATGTTGTTGCAGCATCACATCGGCTGTTTGTTGAAGGCGATGTTGCTGCTGCTGCTGCGTGTCATTGACATATGCAAGCAACAACATCAACGACAAAAACAACAACAATAAACAACTGTTGACAATATTGGCAATGTACCAAGCCCACATTTTCATAATTTTCAACGCTTTTGATTGCCAAAAGCTGCTGGTCTCAGTCTGCCATATACTTACATAGTACAATACAAGCACAGTGGTATGAAAAAGTATTGTTCAAAACTCATCTTAGAGAAGATCTTTACTTGAATTATCCAATGTGCCGCAATTGGAGCCTTCAGGCTGTTGTCGTTGCTTGCTTCTTTCTCTTCATTTAAACAAAGACTTGCTGCATTAGATGACGATCCACTGATCATTGTCAAGGCTTCGATAGCGTTGACTACAATGATGATGATGACGATGACGACGATGGAAGACAAAATAACACAAAGTTGAATGCGTCTCACTTGCAGCTCGTGTTGCTGCGTAGGCGTAGTTTTTGTTGTTGTTGCTGTTGCTAGTGGAATTGTTGTTGCCGCCCTCGCATATGTTCAACTTGACTCTGTGCAGCGTCGTTGTGTACTTGATCCGTTATTATACTGCATATGTGTATCTATGTGTGTTTGTATGGCATTGCATACATATTAGGCATGTTGCAACATGCCATTTACAAGTGCCGTCGTCGCCAAAGTCACTAAGCACCAACAATAATGCAACATTGCTAGTTTCTCTCCTTTATGTGATTTTGGCATCAGCAACATACAGCATGGCAAGTGCTTGAAGTGACGCACATCAGTGTACGATGCAGTATCTTTGTATGTATTTAGAATTATCTTTTTTTCGTCTTATATAAATTACTTTGGATTTTGTATCGCTTTATAATGTAACATGCTGCTGCTGCATGTGTGCTTGTGATGCTGCGTAATGTTTTTGTTTTTGTGTTCTTTTCTTTATGGGTGTGCATCATCATCATAAGTTCATTGTCGCTTAGTTGTTGTTGTGGTTTTAATTTCAAGATATACTAATAAGTATGTTCCTCAAGTTGGGTTTAAATCAAAATACAATAGGTATAGGCATATTTACAGTTTGAAAAGCATAACCTTAAACTGTGCTCTGTGCCTTGTTTCTGATGTTGAAATAGTGTTAGTCACACTATTGTAGTAGCAGAATAAGGTCATTCATAGTACATTACCTCATCATGCATGAGGTAGATATTTAAATTGTGGTGAGTCTACTTATTTGTCTTTTTGATGCTCAAACTGTGAAATACTAAAAATGTAAACAATTTCAAAAAAATCAACAAAAAAATATAAGAAAATTATAGGAAAATATATAAAAACATATATGTATGAAAGAAGGGTATTTGTTGTTATTGTTACCAGCATTGTGTGTTGTGTTTTGTTGTTATTGCTGCCGCTGTTGATTGTACAACACCCAAAGGTATCAAGCGAACAAAATGCTGAAAATGTATTTACCACAAGCAAAAGCGACGTACGTCAACAACAGCAACAATAATAGCAATAATACCAATACTAAAAACAAGAATGTAACAACAATTTCACATAAAACAACAACAGCAACAACAACAAGATACACTAAAAGGCAAAAGATTCGAAAAGGGAAGAAGCACAATTCTTGGCCGAGCCAAGTGAAGCAATTAAGTTTGAGGTGAGTTGAGTGGAATGGAGTTGAGTTGAGGCAACTGTCCGTCAGTTTCAGCGTCATTTGTGTAGTTCGTCAGTCAGTCAGATAAGTCGAATGGAAGATAGACACTCAGTCAGACAGACAGACAGACAGACAGACAGACAGACAGACAGACAAGACATGGCAATGCAATGTAAGACAAGACGAAGGCATGGCAAGGCATGACAAGGGAAAGCAAAGCGAGCAAATGAAGGAAAATAAGTCAACGCAAGCTGAGATACAATATATGTATGTAGTATGTACATACAACAAGCAACAACGTGCAACAACTTTTGTTTTTGTTGGTGACTGGTTGCTTGGTTGCTCTTGTTCTTCGGCGGCTGCTGCTGCAATTTTGTTATTGCTCCTACTGTAGTCTTCATTGTTGTTGTTGTTTTTTTCTTGTTGCTATTATTATTGTTGTTGTTGGTGTTGCTTTCCTTAATGGATCTTCAGCACTTTGAGTGATTTATTTCACACGTTGATGAAATGGACAGCAATGGGCTGCATTTTGACGTTTATTACCGCAACAGCAACAACAGCAGCAGCAACAACAACAACAACGAAAACTGGTGATGAACCTTAGTAACAGCAACGGCAACAACAGCAGTAACAACTTTGAATCAGACTGCCCACGGCATGTGTTTTGCGCATGCTCAGCAATTGCAAAATGCTCAATACTGCAAATCGCACGAGGCGGCGAGCAAGCAGTTGCACTGGTAACAGCAACAGCAACAACAACAACAAAATGAATCAACATTTGTGCGCATGCGTTTTGTGTAAAGCTGGGCTCGTTCCTCATCATCATCACTGTTGTTGCTGTTCTTGCTGCTGCTGTAACAAGTTCAAGCAATAAACCCAGCAGCGCTTTAATGAGGCGCTTCTCATTTGGAGCAACTTACAGACCACTAACAGCAACATCAACAACAACAACAACAATATTGATCGAAAGGATGACTTTGTACGAGTGAGTACATTCAGTTATACATACAAATATGCTGCGCTTGTTTATGTATCCAGATACATATGTTCGAGTTATGTATCTGCAAGTTTATTGTTGGCATTTATGTTTTTCTTTTGATTCCATTTTTTTTTTTTTGCTCTTCCATGTTTTATGCTATGCATATTAATATTAAAAGGTGGGAGAAAATCAGAGAGGCAGATGTTTGGGGTAGGTTTCAGGTTATTAAAGGCAACTTAATTAGGTGAAATGTAATAAAAATTCTAATAAAACTTACAATTCTTATCTACTTTATTTTGCTTTTCTCTCCTTATATTGTTTTCTCAAACTTCAAGTTCTTGAGATATTTTTAATTCTACTTATATACAAAAGAATAAGAAATGTTTTTGGATCCTAAAACCTTTTCCTGAGTGTGGCTTTTTGCTGTTCTTCTGCTTCTTGTGTTACTCTTGGTATAAAGAGTATCTCATCCAGCCTAAAACCAATTTCATGCTTTCTTTAAAGGTATTAAGTTAAAAATGAAATCTCTGTCTCTCTTACTTGACCTCTTTAGTCCGATTTGTTGCTATGTTACAACAAATCGCCCACCACACTACTTATGCATATACAAAAAACTGAGAAATCTCATCTTAATTCTTCACACTTGAACCCATTGCTACATGTTGCTGCAATAGATTTGCTGTAGGTTCCATGAACCACCCTCGTGTTCCTAAAGTCAATTTAACACATTTTCTACGCCTCTTAAATTGTTGATATTTTAATTAGTTGCGCTCTCAAGGATTTTCAACCAAAATCAAAATACAAGAAAAACCTGGCCAACGAAGAACTTATCAAGGCTTGGTTGGTTGTTTGGTGGAACATGATTTGGTTGGTCGTACTGCAATGAAAAGCTGCGCATGGGGAAAGCGCAAAACAAGCAAAATTCAAAGCCAAAGGGCAAATGAAACCTTTTTTTCTTCAGAGACGACGACAGCAACTTAAACTTTTGAAGACTCTTTGGCTTGGAAGACTCAATAAAAGTTCGTAATGCACCTAAAACTGAAATAAGACAAATGCAGGTGGTGGTGTGGTAGTGGTGGAGGTGGAGGTCGGAGGCGTCGGTGGCAATATTAGTCCGCACTTAGTCTTTGGAAGAAAGTAGGTGTAGCATATCATATGACGATGAACCAGCTATTCATATGGAAAAGATTTCTTTTAGGATTCAAAAAATCAACAACAACAACAACAACAAGTAAGAAGAAACGCCAACGCTTTTCACATTCTTCTTTGGGATCTCCTTGTGCTTTAACCAGCCTGCCTCTCACTCAAGATCGATATATACCCAACCCACATCCTGCTAAAGTCACTCAACTGTTCTTCTTTTTGTACTCTGAAACCTAGTATCAGTATCTCATGCCCTTTGCCTGCTCAACTAATTTGTTTAAATGGGTTTCGCTTAATAAAGCTTTTGAATCATTGAGTCCCCCACCTGCACACACTCAATGTTCACTTGCAGCAAGCAATCAAATGAACCATTGTTGTTGGCCAAAACATTCTATTCTAATACAACAAATGTTGCCTAATTCAAGTGCCACATATGAACGAATATTTTTGTTGCTCATTTTCTTTGTAATCTTCAAGTACTTAGTCTTGACTCGTCATAGTCTTTCTCTCTCTCTCTCTATCTCTCTGTGCCTCTCAATTTGTTTATACCAAAATATGCCGAGTTTTGAAAGGCCTTCTTAGTTTGAAGTCATTCTGCAGCTGCACCTCGAACCCTTCATCTTTGTGGCTTTCTATCTAGTCAAATCTGTAGTCTCTATTTCAAGTCATTGGCGCTTTTCTTTTCTTAAGCATTTTTGCGCTCATTTGTTAAGTGTCAGCGCCGGCATATATGCCCAACAACACAACATAAACAAGAAAAATCTTATTGTTGTTGCTTGTATCTGTTTGTTGTTATCCATGGTCATGGTAAATTTATGCACAATTTTTCGCGCTTTCAAAAAAATATTTGCATCATTAATCGTTCTTCGTCGCCTCGCCTGCTTTCTGTTGGCTGACTGCCTGCCTACCTGGTTGCCTTTTCATCCATACAACAACACCATCTACAAGTTCACTCTTCAGATTTAAAGTTGCTTTTTGCTATTATTGTTGTTGTTGTTTTTCACATTGCCTAAGGCGTTGCCTGCATTGCCTGGCCTGGCCTGGCCTAACCTGGCCGGGACTGACTTAATGGTATGCGGCATGCGGGTCCTGTCACAGATGGCGTCACCATTGACGTTGTTGTCTCCTCTTGTCGACTTGTGAATTTTGCTTAGAGATCTGCCTGGCGCTCTCACCTTCCTTTGCCGGTGTATTGTCTTCATTGAAATACTTTATACTTTTTTTTAGGCGCTATAAAAGTAAGAGATTTTTGTCTTTTTATCCATATTCAAAGACGGTTTTCAAGTGTTTTTCTATTACATTTCTTCAATTGGTTCAATGTGGTGATACATGTGATTAGTATTTTCTATTGTATTTAAAGTTCATTACACTCTATAAATCAGCACGCACTCCCTGCTTACGATTCTTTCTGTTGCTGTTGCTGTTACTGATTGCATACAATTACAATTATTATTTAAGCCAAGAATGAAATTACACTCATTAATTTATGCTTTTATTACAACAATTAATTGCCGCCATTTCGACCATAAATTCATTCATTCATTTCGATTTGTTTCATGCATTTTGAAAATTATTACCATATTTATTTGTTGTCATAATCATCATTGTCATCATCATCGTCATCGTCATCATGGAATCACTTGTTTTTATTGTTCAGTGAATTAATTTTGAATAGTCCATTTTGCAACAAATATGCATATAAGTAACAATTAAGCAATAACAACAAATGTAATACACAACATTAACCATCATCATCATCATCATTATCATTATCATCATCGTCATATGTTTTGTTTTTGCATAAATTTGTCTTATTGGTTTCATATGCCTGCCTGCCTGTTTCTGTCTTTCTCCCTGTTTTGAATTTTGGTTTGGTTCGTTTACGTATTTTTCGCATAAATCTTAATTACGCTTCGTTGAGCGTAAATTATCATTAACTTCATCATGAACATCATCATCATCATTGTCAACATTGTTGTTGAGAGGCATAAGACAATGAATGAAGGAGCAATGAGTGTAGCTTTACAATTTTTGGGATCAAAGAAGACAAGATACTCATACTCATACTCAAACACTCACTTGAAATCAATTGATTCATGCATATTTCTAGTGAAATAAAGCTTAAGATAAGTTATAAAAATACAAAAAGGCTTATCAGCAACTAACTGTTTGGCTTAGATGTCCCTCTCTCTGTATTCATTGTTGAAGTAAAGTCAAAAATCAAAAAGTGTGGGGTATATAGAGGAGCAGCCACTAGTTGGCATTAATGTTTCATTTGCATTCAGTCCCAGTAATAACAACATTTTAATGGAATAAGTTTTCATACTTAATCGGAAGAATTATTCTACGCAATAGATTAAAATTTGTTGAAACAAAATTAATTCTTATACATTTTATGTCCAAATCAAAATCGGACCAATATATGGCACACCCCTTTTTTAGTAGGAATCGAAAAAAAAAACCTAGCAAATTTACGTCGCTTGTTGCCCGAATTACACGAATGTGTATAACAACGCGACTGATCGTGGATTCTTCTTTGTCGACCGAGCTTGATTGCAGTTTTTTGTACAATGATCCAGAGGTGTGCAATGAAGACAATGATCGCATTTAAGAAAATTAAAAAAAAAAAATTAGCGACCAACTCATGAAAGAAACTTTTCGTTACTCCATCGCTCTCATCATAACGTTGTTGTTCTCACTTGATAGCGATAAAGAGAATCATCATATCAGTATCAGACGTTAAGTGCAAATAACAGTAAATCTAAACAAAAATTTGCTTAATGAGATATCAACGGTACCTTAAAGGAGATTATCGCAAGATACGGCTTCAATCAAAACCAGGCTTGTGACTTCTCTAAAAGTGAAATATATTCTGATCAGTGTCGTTTAGCCAGTGAGTATCTTTCAAAACAAAATAACCAAAATTGGCTAATGACTGCAAATGTGCAGAAAACCGAGTTGCTCAGCATTCTGAAGAGGGTTCTTGCCGTATTGAAGCCACTGCTTTTCAGAGGAAAAAAATGAAAATTGTTGTATTTGCGATGTACAAATAAACTAAGAACTGATACATCGATCCCATAGTTGACAATCATACTATTAACTACGGGGAAAAAGGCGATGTAATTAGCATGATGGTGAACAAATTAAATTGAATTGTAGAGGTCGGTAGGGGCAGCAAAATTTGAATAGCCTACTAGCGGCAAATGTGTAAATCCGCCACTGCTACTATATCTTCTTTTTGGGTAATAAAAGCAGGAACTTTTAGTTGAACTGCAATCAACTTGCCTAATAAAAACTTGTCAACTTTTTTAACATTTGTTTGTTTACAATATCTCCATAATATAGTACTCAAAAAATATAGTAGTACAAACTTATTTTCTTCAATATATGTTCTGTTCCCATCTCCTACTAATTGTCACTTTTAGGTCAAAAGTTCATATTCATAACTACTTGAAGATCATTTCGCTATAATAAGTTATATATATTTCTTTGAATCATTTATTGCCATCAATTGATTTCAAGTGCTTACACACTCAGACATTCTGACTCAGTCTCCGTAACTCTCTGTCCTAAGTGTTGCTGACGAGATTCCACTGAGATTTTATGCCACATGTGGTGGCACTGAACTCAAATTACTAAAAAGAAACTAAACAAAATATTATAGAATGTATTAATAAAATAAAGTTGCACATGTGTTTCGTAGATAGTAGTAGAAAAGTATCTGCACATGTCAGACAGACAATGAAACAAATTGCACTAACTTCTACTGCCAATTACAAATCAGCCAAGTTTAGAAATAGAAAATAAAAATACGAATGATGATGGTGATGAATATTTTTATACAAGTAGCCTAAGATTAAAACCCCATTAAAACACGATTTAAAGCTTAGAGCAAAGAAACTGTTAGTGGTAACAAAAAAAAAAAAAAAAATAGGAAAAGATGAAGTAGTAAAGCAACCCATAAAATCACAACAATTTGAAAGATATATTTTGTTTAGATCCATAAGCGTTTGTTAATTGTAGCCATCAACGCACCCATTTAAACCAAGATAGTGATAAAGATGAAAGATCTTAGTTTGGAGAGAGGTAAAAGTATTTATTGTAGAATTTAATATAATAAATACGGAAGCACTACATAAGACGAGAATGATGAGTGCCGCAACAATTTTGATGATGGCAGCCACTGATGTAAGTAATAAAAATCATTATCCCTTCACTTACTTTTATTCATCCTCTCAAAATCTGTAAAACTCATCTCAAATGTCCGAGATTCTCTACTCATTTCCTATTCTGCCACTTGGTGTGGACTCTTCGTTATATTTTAATTTATTTAAATTTCTGTGCGCATATTACAAATGCAATTTAGCTAGAAAACACGAGTTCCACCGCCTGAGCCATTCCCATAAATACTTAAACGAGTGTAACAAGTATGAATCTTTGGATTTAGTAGAAGAGTGTGCTCCACGACGCATGCGCAACTTATACTTCTTATCAACGAGATTTACTTCTGTTTCTCCTCCCGTTCTGCACAATCACTTCTCATTCACTTTGTGTCTTGCATTCGCTCTTTTTTTTATGCCTTTATTCGTGTTTTCTTCTCTCGTTTCTCCTTTTTTTGATGATGGAAGCATGAACAACCATTAGTTGTGCTAATGATGTGCACCAGCTTCTCCTCTCGCTTAGCTTTACTCATTTACTCATACGCCTTACTCGCGCTTTAATGTCTTCCCTTTCCTATTCATGAGTCTTCTTCATGAGTTCGTCAGTCACTTAACTTCGAGAAGATGTTAGCTTTGTCTAAAGTTGTTTCTCTGGATCTCTGGTTGCTATTGTGATAATAGCTTCTGTGTGTTGTTGTTTTACCCCCTTTGTAACACTTCTTGTAAATACCTTTATTGCCACTTCTACAAACGCCCGCTAGTTGTTGCCGTGTGTTCATTCTCGTTTAGTACTTAGTTTGTATCTTAAGTGCATAGTGATGATTTAGTTTCTTCTTTTAGTTGCTTGCGCATCCTGCTTAGGCTAAATGTGAAATGAAGCAGCGGCTTAGGAAAACAAAGATTCATAGATGAAAGGAAGGAATGATAGTAATAAAAAAAAGAGAGGTGGGATGCAAGGAAACAGAAAGATTAAAAAAGGATTGAATAAAGATATACTATAATAGAAAAGATATTACAATGAGACTTCTAGTAGAACTCGACATTGATGGTAGTAAGGGAAGTAGAAAATTAATCACTGCAGAAAAAAGGATAACAAAGGAAAGTTGCATATATAAAGTTGATTCGGATAAGGATAAAAAAGAATAATGAAAGGAAGAAGTGGAAAAAGTGTGAAAGTATTTATAAAAGACAAAAGTATGATTGGAAACTGCTCAAAGACATAATGACAGATGACTACAGAGAGTAATAGAAGTTAATGGAAATTAACTTGATTTCATACAAGAAAAGAATAACAAAAACAACATTAATATGATAATAAATACTCAACGTCTCGAGAGTAATAATAAGCAACACTAAAAATGCAATGCCTTGGGCATATTTTGTTGCATTTCGATTAGTTTTTCAATTTTTTTTTCTTCCTTCCAACTCTTGCTGCCACTACTCAACCAGCATTCCAACCACATACTTAGTGGCATGGTGCCACCCCTTCAACATCACTTGCATCATGTTTGTCTATCTGTCAGTCTGACTGTCCAATGTCTTGTCATACTACTCCGTCGTACGTCGTATATAGGATTCGATTAAAAAATTGTTAAAGTGCTGAACTACTTCATTCACGCTAATGCGTGTCTCATAGTACAATAGCAAAAACAGCAACAAGATACAAACAACATCAGGTCTCCCTACAACCCATCAACACTATTTTCTTCTATGAGTTTTGTTTTTTTCTTGGGCTCAGCATTAACAAAACAGTGCAACAGCAGATACTTGTATCTAGCAAAATATCTTAGTGTTGCACAGCACCTATCTATCTCTCAGCTTTTGTATAAAAAAGGGCGTTAGTCCTCCGCCCCTCGTCGTTTGTTGACACTTACTCAATGCGACCACTGATACTACAAACACTCTTAGTTCGTTCGTCAGTTGATGTTCCAGATCCAATTAACCATTTTGATGCATTTGCAGCCATTAAGGTTTTTTTTTTGTTGTTTTTGTATACAATTTCCCATTCCTTTTCCTTTCCTTTCCTTTTGTTTTGTTTATCCTTTTCATGTTTGGCTTGCGCCGTGATTTCTGTTTCCCTTTTTTTTAGACCCATTTTTCGCTCGGACTTGAATTTGGAGTTAGTAATAGTAGGTTCAGCCTCAGTCTTGTACTCAATTCATTTGCAATTTTAAGTTTGATGAGCATTTGTTAGTTGCAATGTGATCGAAAGTTCTTTTTTCCACCACCCTCCTACAGAAAAATATAGGCAGTATGGCATGTTTGTTTTGCCTGCTGCCAACGTCATCATCATCATCAACATCATTGGTTTTTTACTTGTGACTTAAAGTTGTTTTTCTGTAAAGAGCTTTGCAATGATTTAAGACGTTATTAGACACGCGATTAAAATTTAAATTGAAGTGAAGTTGAGTCGAATCGAGTTGAGTTGAGTTAAGTTGAGTCAAGTGAATGAATGAATGAGTGAATGAGTGAACGAGTGGTGCGTGCCACGCCTTGAACACTATGAGCAAATGCATTAAGATTTGTGTTCCGGATTTTCACATCTGAGAGAGTAGCAATAATATTTGATTTATCTATAGGAAAAATGTCTTGAAATAGTTAAAATGGGTAATAAATAGAACAACAAAATCTTTACAAGGAGGATTTGAGAAGAAATTCCGACATTCAGGTTAGACGACTCTGATAACTGTTTAGCTAAATTAATAAAGCAAAATATGCTGAAAATCGTCATAACCAAATTCACTTTTTGATCAAACAAATAAAGGTTGGAGATTATCTTCAAATGAAGACAGAATGGTTCTTCTTGCTGAGATCACTTTTATTGCTACTTTTGTGGTTGAATGTCTAAAAGTGGCAAATCTTGTGCATAGTTATGTCACTGAAGAAAACTTCAATTGATGGTAACGATCACGAGACAATGTTCCTCTGTTTAACACAGATTGTGAGCTCATATAGCGAACCATTAAGGCTGAAGAGGCAGGTGACGGCTAGGTTATATCGGCTTCCTGAGTACACTTTTTCGATCACATATGTCTCTGTCTGAAGCGCATGTTTGAATTTGTTAAGAATTTAGCAATTACGCATGATGACCTGCTAAAGCCATTGGAAGAGTGTAACATTATATCTTATTATGAGACACTTGTATTGTATATTTTAAAAATAATGAATATCATTGACATAAAATTGATTTCTTTTTTTTTCTTTTATTAGCTGATGATGACAATAATTTCACAAGACTTCAATGCAAGTCATTTTTTCGCATAGATTACCCATTTCGGCCTTAATAAATATACAATTCCACATTGAGCCTTTTCACATAAAAAAAATATACAATATTTTGGATTAAAACACTTATTCATCTGTCGTCTTGATCATTTTGTGTAACTTGTATTTTCGACACCTGATCACTGTGGATCAACTCGCTATTGACTGCTGAGTATGGCCACCTATAACTCACCATGAACCGGATTCTTAATTATAATCTGCAACAAAAGTAAGTATTGTAACTTGAGACCCTCAATTCAGCACAAACTCGGCAAAAAAAAAAAAAACTATTGTATCACGGCTTGAGTTCTGTGACGACTACTGACGACTGAGTGAAAAACCTTTAAACAAAACCCAACACAAATCAATAAAACCAGATACTAAATCATTTTAATTAAACTATTTAACATTTAAGATCGAAGCGATCAACCATGAAAACCAATTGCGATGGATGGAATTGCAATAACAAAAACGAAGACAATGAAAAGCAATAAGCATCATAAATAACAATTTGCAAAAAGAAACTAAAATAATAAAAAAATAGAAAAAGAAAGAAAAAAAAACTACAAATATCTGAGTCACGGTTTCATCATGAGATACAAGTTACACAAAAACTAAATTATCGCATGCTATAAAAAGTGTGTAAAATAAAAAAAACAAAAGCCAAATGAATAACAGCAGCGCGACACACGAACAACAAAATCTTGACATTTTGCTTACTCTGTCAAAGATACAATAAAACAAACGCAAGCATTTCAAGCAAGTGTCACCTTTTCAAAGTGTGGGTGAGTTTCATAAACTAGCGGGTGACAAGGGGTAAACATTGTCTTTAAGTCAATTTAACAAATTTATTGACAAAGACATCATTTGACGGTCAAAATTGGTAAAATTAGCAAGCAGCAAAAACAAACCTTATGCCTCTTTTGGCTTATTTGGTCGTTTATCTGCTGAAATTTAAATAAAAATCTTTGCCATTTTATAATAAGAAATTTATTTATTATTTTTATTTATTTAATTTCAGTTTTTGATCGAGATTAAATTAAATTAAACATGATAAATGCTTGTAGACAATTTGTTACCTCATCGTAATCAATATCGATCTATCGATCGTCGTTGTCTTCAATGGGCAAACACTACAAAACGTCGCTTTGTCTCTCCACATATGGAGATACAATATATGTATAAAGTTTATACTTAGGTATGTGATTTAATTTTAGTTGTGAATATAAGACAACTTTGTGATATGTGATTTGCATATTATGAGAATTAAAACGAGATTAACGCGTTTCTTTTCTTATTGGCAGGTCATCATTTCTATTTGACTATCAATAGCAATAATTATAACAACAACAACCATTTGTGTATCAAAACCAAATCGAACGGCAGATCAAAGCATCAAGATAAATAAATAAATTTATAACACGACCGCAAAAAAAAAAATAACATACAAAATTTAATAAATGACAAAATCAACACGGCTTCTTCTTCTGCTATTCACCATACAAAATGTGATATTAAAAAAACAAATTTGTTTGAAATTTCGTTATGAAGGAAGGAGAAGAGGAGAAGACTAAGCAATAAATTAAATAAATTAAAACGATCGCAGCAAAACATCGACAGTAAATGTGATACAAATTGCTACAAATAGAATTATGAGAAAATGTTAATTTAATAGATAAATTCGACTATTTTTTTGGTTCAAAATTTATAAAAAAATAAACAAAAATTAAAAGGCTCAATAATTTTATTTTGTTTTTCTACTCTTCACACGTTTATTAGATTTCATGGCTAAATGACTAAAAATAATAACAAAATATTTATGCAAAAAAACATACAATAATAATAATAATAAAAATAATAATTAATATTTAAAACAAAAAGAAAAAGAGGGGAACACGAAAAAATCAGATATAAATTAACAAAGACTTGTGAATTGGCAGATTGCATGTAAACAATGTGATTTTTGTATTAATTAACGCCTCATTTGTGCTTGTTTAGACACATTTTTTGTTTTATTGTGTTTGTATTTAGATACATTTTTTACTATTATGCCTATTATGCTGAATTATTCTTTTTTATTGCATAAAATGAAGACTTCTCGTAAATTGGCTTTTGGTGGGAATGTTTTTTCAATGGTTTTCTCTAACTGAGTCAATGTAATTGGAACTCATTAATATTATTGCATATTGGCGCCATTCATTCGGTTCTCACTCATTTCAAATTGTTTTATGGCTATTCTGGTTATTCAATTGGCAAAGATATGCAAATTATTGTTGTTGTGGTTGTTCACATTATGAATATAGTATGTATAGTTTGTGTGAAATTGTTTTACGTTCATTATTGCTAGGAAATTTATAGAAATTGTTATGATTAAAATAAAGATGAGATTTTACTATCATAAAAGATATCATGATATATTGAACAAACACAATCAATCAATTAATCAATGATGAAATGAAGATATCATGGAATCTTTCTGTATTTGTTTTCTTTGTGTGATACCAGCAACGAATAAATCATGTTTTTTGTATAAGAATTATGGAAAGTAGTTCGGTGGCGAAGCTGGCATTACATATACAAAATACGCATGATCACTAACAGAATCATTGGGCACGTTCATCAGGACTTATTGCTAACAGTTCTTGTTGTTCATTGTGACTGTCAAATTTACAAATTCATTCTCAATGTAGTAATTGCGCTGACTAGAAATCAATCATAAAAATACTTTGATGGCTTGAAGTCAGCGGACTTTAATCAGCTGCGTTTTGTTTGTTAACAAAGAAATAAAAAGGCTATTGTTAAGTAAACTTGAGCGTTGTTAGTACATAGTATAATGTAACAATATTTATTTAAATAATTTTTTTTTTATGTATTTATTAGAACTAAGATTATAATTACATTTTGTAGCCCAGTTATTTTCATTTTAAGCAATAGCGAAAGAGGCCTTCAGCTCAGTGTGAGAGTTAAGAAGGATAAGGGGAAGAATTAGCAAAGTGCAGCGTCCAAGCTTGATAAGGAATATTGATTTTAATACGGGTTTTAAGATGAGAAATATCTTCTTTATATGCGAGATTGTCATCCATTGTAGTATTTTACTCAGCTGTTAATGTGCAAGGCTATTGGCTAAACGCGCCAATTATTCCACTCCGCACGTACCGATTTCCTGACTTCTGTTTAGAGTGTCCTTCTTTCCTTTAAGTGTCACTAGAATCACAACTATTAAGTTGATTCAGGAATTGACAATCGCCATTATACTCCTTCTCATATTCTTATTTTCATCCATTTAAACATCCCAGGGATACGCATCATATCGAACAGCATCAGATATATGGCAGCACTTGCCGATCGCTACAAATGATTTGTCGTAGCAGTATCTTATATATAAACTACTAGCTTACCCGGCACGCTTTGCTACGTTATCGCTCTCAAAACAAAAATTTGTAATTGTTTATGTTACAATTTTGAGAGAGAACACAATTTCTTGAGGGAATTGTCCAGTTGTCCAGTCTTTGTAGATAATGGACTTTGACAATACTCTTGTGCAGCAAGCAATAATAATCGCGTTGTCTCTATCGCCCTCATGCAAAATGTTGTTGTTCTCACCTAAGACCGTTAGAGACAACGAATCTTTCTTTGCTCATTATTTTCAAAATGTTCACGACGGCTAACTTGTTCGTACACCTTAAGTTGTATCTGCTTTGCAAAAGCAATCAAAGCACGAACAACGATTCACCACAGTCTCTCTCTTGGGTCGATTTCAGTGACAAAACATATACAAAAAGAAGATAACGAAGAGCGCAATATTCGAGTGCGTACTCCGGAAAAATACAACAAAACCAACACGAAATTCAAGAAGAAGCACAGCATAAAAATGTACAAACGTTTCTGTGCTTGGCTTTGGAAAAAATTTAAAAATCTTAATCCTAAAAAACTATATTAAAACGATCAATAAATCAAAAAATCCTAAGACATTCAGTGACAACGAAGCATTCTACTGGTGAAAGGATTTTTAAAATTGGATGAGTCGTTTCGAAGATTACCCGTTTCATCAGAACAAACATTACCTCTTCATTTTATTAGTATAGAAGTATAGATTGGACTAAATTGTTAATACGAGGATAGTCCTGACATTCCTGACGTATAATTAGGCCTTATTACTTATGATTATGGTAGAAATACCATCCTTAAAAATCATAAGTTTAAAATTTAAATAAATAATATATTGGTTTATTAACCGAACCTTGCATTATAGTTGACCAAATAAGATGACCACACCAGAAATGGATTAGACAATTCAAAACATGGTATTGGAAGACTGTCGATTGAAAGTTCATGACTTAGTGATATGGTAGACATTTCAAAAAGTATTATATTTACATGGCATAATAGTATTACCTCTACGTTGATATCAATGTCCTTTTTTTGGCAATGAGTTACGGCGAAAATTTGATTATCAATACAAAAACTGGTTTCTTCTAACATTTATTTATTTTTTTAAATAAGTGGTACCGTCAGACAGTTTATTTCGGATTCCCTTAGCAGCGCCACACTTCCTCACTGACAAGTGCTTGTAAATAAACCCTAATATTATGTATAAATTAATTTTTTAGGATTTTCCAGAATCTTATTCGAGTATTTATAAAAATTTTGCATAAATTATCTTCATTGAGCAAAAAAAGATATCACAAATGTCATACTAAGAAAACGTTGCCACAAATACGAATGAATGAATATGGATTGATCGATTGCTTACCAACCATTGATTGACCGATATTTCTCTCCATAATAACCCAAAATTAATTAATTAATTCATTACAAAAATTAAGGTATAAGCTTACCATAAAAACAATTAATAAAAATCGACTATAAAAATCATTAATAAATTAAAACAAAATATTTGAGTATAAAAATAAATGTAATTAAATACAAAAATACAACAATAAACATTATTATAATATAAATTAATGAATTAAATAATTAAATAACAGTTCAAAATAAACATGAAACTTAAACACCATTTAACTGTTTTTTTTTTAAATATTTGTTTTTGTCTTATAAGAAAAGCAAAGAAATCGAACATAAATTCAGAGGAAAAAGATACACAATATAAACTGTAAGCTGTTAAAAATCATGTTTAATTTTTATATATTGTACAAAAAAATAAAAAATTAAATTAAATAAACATCAACAACATCAACATCATCGCTAACTAATAAAAATGCTGAAAGAGCACAACAATAATTAAAATGTCAAAGCTTAAGACTCGGTCGATCGATTGAAGATACAAGATACAGAAGATTTTAAAGACCCTTCTGCCCATTAATACTTACCAACTATAAATACACGCAAATGAGACTGAAAAACAAAAAAACAATGAAATAAACAGACAGACAGACAAACAAACAACTTGTCAAAATGCTTGAAGATACAAGCACAAATTCAAATAAGTAAAATCCAACAGAAGAAATCAACTTAAATAAAATAACAAATTTTATTAGCAAACTCAAACACAAAAGTCAAAATCTCTTTCACCAGCGATTTCTTTCATAAATTGTTTCTTGTTTGTAACATGATGCTGTTGCTGCTGGTGCTGCAGATACTTTTGCCGATATTGCTGACTTTGTTTATGTTCTTTGTTTTTTGTTTGTTATTGTATCTGAATCATCGTCATCATCATTATGACAATCATCATGATGTTTATGATTATGCCCGGAAGCACTAATTACCTTATTTACACTTTTATATCTATTCACTTTGGTGACTGACTGTTGAAGCTCAACTTAGCTCAGCTCAGCACAGCTCAACTGAGCTCAACTCAACTCGAGTTGAGTCTATGCTTATCGCAGATCGCTTACTTCTGAGCTTCAGCTGCTGTTTTATCAGTTGAATTGTATCTTTTGTTGTAACCGAGCATATACACAAAGCCACATTGAACAACAACGGATGTTCGTCTAATAGCTTATAACAAGAAACAACAGAGACAACAAAACATATGGTATACTGTAAAAATATCTAAATACATCTATCTATCTATCCATCTATCTATACAAATGTAAGAGTGAGTATGTCTTTATTTACGAGTATGTACTATGCAAAAACCACAAATCAATTGCAACTATTTTGTAAGGAAAAGTGAAAATTTTGTGGTTAAAATAGTTATTCAATAAAATTATGTATCTCATACAATACTTACTACTTACTCTTAGTGAAGTATCTTTATATCAAAGCGTGCTCATATAATATTGAATTACAAAAAAAAAAATCACCGAGAAAATGAAAATCTCCGATATAATTAAGTATTCCGGCTATAGAGTAATCAATTGTTTACCAATTGGTTCATTTCGATTGCTCTTTTCTTGTTGTTGTTGATGATGAAGTCGTTGCAAACTGTTATGTAGGTGCGCATAGCTACTGGAGAACTCTCAGTGACCAGCCCAATATTACTATAGTATACTCATAGTCAGACAGACGCCTTTGAATCTTTGTCTTTGTCATATATTAGCCACTCTCTAACGGTAGTCTTGTCTTGTTTGGGTATTTTGTGGGCGTGCGCCCTCAAGCCTTAGCAGCTATGGAACTGAATCGGTGTAGCGAGAGAATGGACAGAAATCAATTTTCAAGTGAACGCGCAATCGTTGCTAATATTTTCTGCCTGAAATTGGCCAAAAGAGGAAAATTTTTATGTTCAATAATTGAGTTTTCGAACGCAAAGTTGCGAGAAATGAAAATAAACAATATAAAACTAAGAAACGAGGCGAACAGTGGCGATGAACTTAACTTAATCTCTTAGATCGTGGAATGCTATAAAGATCGATTTTATTGCACAGCACTATAGTAATAAACAAAGAGAAAAAGAGAAAGAAAGAGAGCGAGTGAGATATGTACTAAGTACATAGAAAGATTTAACTGTACTAGTAGATTGGGTGAAAGGGGTGCGCACAGATACCAACACTTAACAACACTTAGCATACATACATAAAGAAATCATAGTACATAGTATCTTTGTTGGTTTGGCACAGATTGTTGGTGTTTCTGTTGTTGCTGCTGGTGTTTTCGTTGTTCTGAGTGAAAATTAACATGCAACTGCTGTTGCCACTGGTGGCGCATGCGCCAAGCGTTCGATTCAATTTGATATCAAAAAATACACATATTAATACATGTATACAACAAACTCACTTATTTAGATACATTTGCAGGTGTCTGAGTGTACTCGTATCTCTTACTACATTGCATGTTTATATTATGTACGTGTATGTATGCAACATGTAGCAAATAACTTGGTTCTAAAGCAAAACGTTTTGGCATTTTTTTCGTATTTCAACTTGTTTTCATAGCGTTTTCCACGCGTTTGTATTGCGGTTTTTACATCAAAAAATTCTTTAGCAAGCAATTATTATGAGACCATGAAGAGTGAATCAGTAAAGGCAGTAAGGCAGGAGGAACAAAGGCACAAAGTGAATGAATGAAGGAAGGAGAAACAAAGGAACCACTTCTAACGAATGCCAATTTGTGCGGTTTTAAAAATAAAAAAATAAACACAAAATTTACCACAAAAATATTTTTATTTTATTTTAAAGATTTTTGTTTTTATATATATATATTTTATCTATATAAAATATATTAGTCTGATGGTGGTAACTCATACTCATATTTATCTGGAAACATAGTTTTTGAGTTAAAGGACTGAATTTTCCACAGAGAATTTTTCATAATCTAGACATTAATTGTTTCTCATCAGCAAGAGATAACTGAAAGATATTGACACAAATTTGAAACTGTTTCTATGGAAACAGTTGTAGTTTCCTTAATTTTTGAGATACAGATATAAATTTTTACAAGCTTCTTTTTATTCTATAGATTATTGTTTTTCGTGAAGTAAAAATAGATCATTGAAACTACACAGAGAGAAAAAATCGAGAACATTTGATTTAAATCGTGCACATTCCGTAGCGACAGTTCGTCAAGCACGAATGTTATTTTTAAAAAGTAGAAATCTTGAATCATGTTTGTTTTGTTACGTTTTTAATAACCTTATGGACTTACTTCAAGAACAAGGAATCTTACTTTAAGTACGTTTCTGTTCATAACTATACCAATACGGTCTTGTCTTAAGAACAAAGCAATTTAAAATGAGACCATTTTGGTCCTGAAATAAGTACTTACATTAAAAAAGTGTAGAACCAGACTCGAACGGGAATTGATCCCGTGACTCTACGATATCAGCTCGGCCACTAACCTCCGAGCCAACGAGACAATCAAATCTATATATATATATATAATTGATTGTATCTGCTGAACCGATTTTAATGAAATTTTAAGGGCATCTATAGAGAGAGTGTTTCAGAAAAGTTTGGTGCGAATCGGACTTGCTGTTGTTGAGAAATTGGTGGATAATAGTTAACATACAAACCTCACCTTTGTCAAATATATCAGGATTTTAAAATCGATCAAGTCGCCTTTGTCAATTTATTCGCAAAGTAGTACTACTAGCGAAAAAAAAAAATATTATATATTACACATAAAAATTGTCAGAATAACAAATATGGTAATTGAAATCTATGTTCAAGAATAAGATGTGCAAATATTTTAAATTTCATTCTTTCGATCTGGCAATTGTTGACTTTAAAGTATCAGAGTAATTTATTTAAAATTATTTAAAGTCCTTGATCTGAGAAACAGCTATAATACATTATTTTAAAATTGAAATTTGATTTCTATTGTTCATTTTCTTTTATGTTATTTTTTATTTCAAAGCATGGGCTTTTTTTTTTTTTTGATTTATCTTAACGAGAATTAATCTTTTCTTTCAAAATTCATTAATATTTAATTTGTAGTTACATATTCAAAGTATTTCACCTAATGGAGTGAATGGCTTTTTGCCTCTTTTAGTTTTATTCTTTTTATTTTTATTTCTTGAGACTGATTATATGGTATTATATGGTTTTATTTTGTTATTAGATGCTAATTTGATGACAATTCCGATGTTATGATTTACAATTTCATTTTGTTTGGATTGAAAATTTATTTTATTATTATTAATTTGATTTCAATAGTAAAAAATTACTGAAATAAATATCAGTAGCAATAAAAACATATTCAATGTTTTTTGTTGGTTTCATTTTGTCTACTGATGATTTTTATAATTTCTTGTAATTCATCAAATAAGAAACTTTCAATAATCAGTATTTAATTTTATTTTATTATCTTTTTTTTATGAGTTGGAATTGATATACGCGTATATTATTTCAAGTCATTATTTGGTTTTATATTGAATTTTTAATTAATATTTCTAATAATTTTTTTTTACCATCAGCAATATTGAATTTTTTTTTTTTATATTAGTAATCTGTGTATTGCATGATTCGAAAATCACGGTTTATTTTTTTTTTAATCTTAACAGGTGAGGTTAATTTTTTGATATCATTCGGTTGGGGTGATTAGTCGTCCGGAAAACAGAAGCATACTTCCTTTTTGAAGTAGATGTGGCTTCCAAAATCCTATACAACGCTTACTTTGGAAGATTAACTTTGGAATAGAGTTTGGTGGAAAATATTCCTAAAAATGTGAACTGATATAAAAAACAAGGGATTTTGAAACAAAACGTACAAATATTATAATAATTAAGAAAATACAGTTAGTCCTGGTTTTTATTTCTCTTTCATTTCATTTTACGCTAAAATGACATTAGGTATCTTTTACGTAGTATTTTTTCATAATTTTCTATTGAGCCATTTGTCTCCCACAAACCGAAATATGTAAAAGTGACGAATATGAAAGTTTGTGTATTATTTTCTTAAAACAAAATATTAAATAGAAAAATGCCACCAAAAAAAGCATCAATCCGCCGAGGAACATCCAAAACTAAGCAAAGAAATGAACGTAACGGAAACACAAGGAGAACGAGAATCTCTACAATTAAATAGAGAACAGCATCATGTACTAACAGCAAGTTCGGAGCGTAGCAAAGCACACCGGGTATGCTAATAAAAGATAAATTTATGGTGTACCTAAACATGAATCGTTTGAGAATTATATATTGACTTAACTGAAAATTGCTTACTTCAAGACCAAATTGTATCAGTTTAAGTTGTTTTGGTCTTAAGACAAGAGAACATTCATGTTTGAGGACTTTTAATACCGAATGATGTCAATTAAAGTACAATGTTCTCGGTTTTATCTCTCTTTGTATGCATTATTCTAAAAGAAAAAGAGTGAGTTGTACAAATTTCAGAGGGCGCTTGCCAATTCTCTCTATTTTGCGCTATCACAATCTAACAGTAGCGAGATAAACTGATATTGTTCTCAATTCATGTATGTTTGTTCTTAATGCAAGTTTACTTGATCTCGAATTTCAGTTTAAGTGCAAATTTTAATGATTTCAAGAACATTCACACCAAATGCACCTCAATTTGGTGTGTTCTATATTTAAGAATAATCGGTGCTGTTCTTAGACCGGCGTTATTCTCTCTGTGTATATAAAACTAAATTTAAAATTGTGCACCTGCAAACTTATGCAGCTTCCGTAGTTTTTGAGATAAAGATCTAAGTTTTTACATGGAGTCTTGTTTTTTTTTTTTTAATAGAAATCACTAAAAAATAATTGAGAGTATTGTGTATAAGACCAAATTTGATTTTGTTTATCTTAAATATACTAGAGTTTCCGTGTTTTTTGGGGATAAAAATCTTAATTTTTAGGTAGTTTCTTTTTTATATTTTATAGATTCATGTTTTTCATGAAATATAGATCTCTGAAAGGCTTTGACACTGTACTGGACCAAATTTAAGATTAATTGATATTGATATATGTATGTCAAATTTCACTAGAAGGCGGTACTAAGCAGATATGGTTCAACAAAACATTCATGAGTCAGAATTAAAGATTTATTTACCCAATTAGCTTAAATTATGTATGAATTTCTTACTCAAATTGATTTTGAATAATTTTTTTGCTCTAAAATTAAATTCACATTATGGCAATTAAATTTTTATGTCAAGAAAAGGCTGATCTCTTATAAATTGCACTGTTTATAAGAATGACATAAGTTGACATGAAAATTCTTATTGACATAATAGCACCCCAATACTGTCAGGCAGCTATCAAAGCACTTAAATTTCACCAATTCACACCGAAACTGGTGATGGAGTGCATTGATAAGCTGAACATCCTATGGCAACTCAATCAGGTGCGAATTCTAGGGATTTATGGAAACGAAATGGCTGATAAACTTGCTAGGAAAGGAGCATCATCTCCATTTGTAGGGCCCGAACCATTCTGTGGACTAGGATCAGGTAACATCTCCCGTATTATCTGGGAAGAAGAGGACAAACAAAGAAGATTACACTGTGAAAAATTACCGGGGGTATCACACTCCAAATTAGCGCTAGGGACATACAACCTAAAACGCTACAAGGACTGTATGAACTTAACAAAAAACAAATTAAGAATCATTACGGGATTACTAACAGGACATTGTATGTTGAATCGTCACCTAACAAAACTGGGAATCTTGTCTAATGGTCTTTTGCAGGTTCTGCGGGGAAGATGATGAGACCGCACTACATGTGATAGGAACTTGCTCTGCCCTGATGCGCAGGAGAATCAAACACCTTGGCGAACTCAACCTTTCCGACGACGAATTCAGACTCTGTGAGGTAGGACCAATAATAAAATTCATCAAGGATATTGGGCTAGGAGAAATACTCTAAGTCCATGAAGGAGGCACAATAGATCTTATAGGTCGCAGTGCTACATCCCCCCCAACAATAATAACAAAAATAAATAGCACCCCACTTCATAGAGTTATACAAAAAAGAACCACCCAGTATTGACATATTTTTCAATACAAATTACAAGAACTTTTGTGAACAAATATATTTTTTATTTCATAAATTCTTTGGTTAATCTTAAAAGTGTTGTATCAAGTAAATCCAATCCCAAAATATTTTACCTCAGACTCATTGCCCTCACATTTAAGTAAGTTTATTTTGTTGTATTTTTTTTATTTGTATCTCAATACTTGCGGTTTGTTCTAAATACTGTTCGCTTGCAACATGATTTTTAAGGCACGAGTTCAAAAGGTTAATCATTTCCTTAACAAGTACGACGCGACGACGCTTTACTCTCGGTTACTTAGCATTAGCACGCGTTTGTGGCAACACAAGAATCAAAAAATATATATAAACAAAAAATCGAATCAAAGAAATCGAGACAGCTGTTTTTTTTTTCTACCATTTTTAGTATTGCAAGCAATGCCGACAATAATAATAACATTAACGTAAAGTTAAGTTAAGATACTTTGCTGTTATGCTGCTGCTTTGCTGCTGTTACTCATGGCTTTTGGCGTTCTTATTGGCAAATTAAGTCATGCACTGAACACTGATTGGATTTTGTTGTAATATAATTTTTTTTTGTATTTGTATCTTTGAGTTTCCTTTATTATTATTATTATTATTATTATTGTGATTTTTGTTGCTGGAGGAAGGGTGTTTTTAGTTAGGGGCGTTGGCTTTGACTGACTTTTGTCGTTTGCAATTTATCATGTCTATTACAACTTTGGTATTTTGTGGCAAGTTGTTCGATTGTCTTTGTTCTATTTGTAATGTATTTCTTTGCAATTCTCCTTCTTCGTTTATTCAGTCAGCATTTTGCAATAATTATTGATTTATTATTTCAATTTTGCAAAGCTCACAGATAAATATGGTTTAGTGCAAGTACTATATGACAGGAACTTAGGACTTAAGGTGCATGATATATTGAAGCCACAAGTTGCTTGTTTTATTATGATGTAATCGAAATTGACTTTTAAACACATTTCCTTCACAAACCTACTATGTGAAAGTAAAATTATTGTATTATTTATTGAAAAAAAAAAAATACGCCAAATTCCCAGTACTACAACATCACCACAGGGTGTTCTGTTTTACAAAAGAAAATAGAAGAGAGAAATATTTGTAAAAACCTTTCAAAAACATTTCGCTACACTTTAAATGCGAGAAAATCAAAAGCAAGCCGCCACAAACTAACAAAAGATACAAAAATACATTAATAATCGACAAAACTAAACGCACTCAATAACTAAATTGAATCATTAATGACTGACGGACGATGCGTTACTGTCTGCCTGCCTGCCTCTATTCACATGCAAAATTCATCTACAATAAACGTGATTCCCAAGCAAAAAAATTATGAAAAAAAATAGAAATTGTTTTGGAACAACAACAACAACATCAACAATTCCTACGCCTAAATCTCATTAGCAACGCCTAATGATGAGGCTGAAGGTTGAATTGAGTTGAATTGAGTTTAAAGACGACGTTTAGTTCAACCCATTCAGTTATGAAGTAGTAAGTGAGTGTTTTGTTGAGGCATGGAAAGGCACTACAACCACCACTTCAGTTCAACCTACCTAACCATCCACCAAAACTTATTCGAAAGCTTTCCAAAAGAGCTAATAAAAATCTTAACGTTTTTCTACTTATTAGAAACCAATTACGAAGACCTTTCTAATATTGGATATAAACGTTTAAAAGTAGCGCAGCGGATTTGGTGAAATCTTTGATTATTTAGGGTTTCCTTATTGTTATTGTTCTTCTTCTTCGTACTATTGTATGTATTTTCCCATTAAAATTTTTATTAATAAAAATAACTACAGAAATGAATGAATCAATGAATGAACAAATGAATGAGTGAATGTCGAAGAAAAGATACAAAAAACAGCGAAACTATTTTGCTGATTATAGTCAATAAAATGATTGTGAAAGAAATTCATAAAATAATGGAAACAGCAGAAATCAATTCCAATTATAATACAATACTACAAAAAAAAAAAGGAATTAACTTTTATTGCAATGAAGTGGAAATCACCTATAATTAATATGGTTAATTAAATGCGGAATTGAAAGTTCTTATTACTCGTATTATAGTGATTTGAACATATAAATTGGATTCAACTTAGATTTGACATGTAAGGTGCACCTAAGATATAATGACTGGATTTAGTACTAATTTGTTGAACAGGAAAATATTAATGCAGTCAACAGTGGCAAACGGCTCAGTAGAAAATTATGATTAAAAGTACCCAGTATTCCTTAGATTTACCTTCTATTTGGCCATGATGCTTTGGAGTCATTTCACCAGGATGTTTCCACTTCCTACTTCATAACTGATTCAAATTACTTGAGCGTACATTCATTAGATCAAGTGATACTTTGCCAATCATCTGCGCTCCAGTTCAGCCAGATTAGAGGAACTAAAAGAACCATGCCCAAAAGACTCTCCAAATTTGAGGTGAAAACATAATGGCGCATAAAAGGCAATGGGCCAAAGAGTAGCGTCTCATGACAAAGTAAGGCTGGACTCCAATCCTAATGCAAATCTTGAATAGAAAAGTATACTGCGTGTGACACCCAGAGTTGCCTGTCAAAATAATCATTTCACTTAAAGAAGTCTTCAGCCCATGGCCCAGACAGTTCCAAAATCCCATAGAGCTCGCACTATGGAAGATTAACTTTTGCGGTAGAATGCAGTTTGTAAAGAATAATATTTCCACTGTCAAACTGATAGAAAATATGCCTCAGAATGTGTACTGATATATAAATGAAGTTCCTTTGGACCAAAATATTTTAAAAAAAATTGTATGTGTGCCATCGCACACGTCATAGAATTGAAACTTCTTAAAAACAGTCGGAGTGAGAGAGAGAGAGAGAGATAGAGATCATCTCAAAACAAATACAACAGTACAACATTTGCATATAAAATATTCCGTCCAGTTAATTTTGCTATGTCTGTCTTTCAGTCTATCCGTTTGTATGTTGCTTTTGTTTTCTTTGGCGTGTGTAATTGTTGTTGTGTTTACGTTTGCCGTCTATATCCACTCTTGACGGAAAATTAGAGCAACTGCATTCTTCTGTGTGTTTTTCGTTCTCTTTTCTTCGTATATTCGCTTGTTATTGTACAATACACAATCTGTTTGCTTGCATAATGTTGTTATAAACATTTTTATACACACAAACTGCATGTTGTTGTTGTGGAAATGTAATCTCTATTCAGTCTCCTACGAATCAAAATGTGTAAAATTGATGAACATTTACTCATTTTTCTTCGCTATTGTATTTAGTACAGTATGTCTGTAAACATAAAAATTGTCAAAATAATAAATATGGTAATTGAATTATATGTGTAAATATTTTAATTTTCATTCTTTCGATCTGGCAATTGTTGACTTTAAAGTATCAGAGTAATTTATTTAAAATTATTTAAAGTCCTTGATCTGAGAAACAGCAATAACACATTATTTTAAAATTGAAATTTGATTTCTATTGTTCATTTTCTTTTCTGTTATATTTTTATTTCAATAAATGGGCTTTTTTTTTTTGATTTATCTTAACGAGTATTAATCTTTTCTTATTATTTTCATCTCTTGTTTTCCTTTTCAAAATTCATTAATATTTATTTTGTAGTTACATTTTCGAAGTATTTCACCTAATGGAGTGAATGGCATTTCTTTGCCTCTTTTAGTTTTATTCTTTTTATTTTTATTTCTTGTGACTGATTATATGGTTTTATTTTGTTATTAGATGCTAATTTGATGACAATTTCGATGTTATGATTTACCATTTCATTTTGTTTGGATGAAAATTTATTTTATTATTATTAATTTGAATTATATAGTAAAAAATTACAGAAATAAATATCAGTAGCAATAAAAACATATTCAATGTTTTTTGTTGGTTTCATTTTGTCTACTGATGATTTTTATAATTTCTTGTAATTCATCAAATAAGAAACTTTCAATAATTAGTATTTAATTTTTTATTTTCTTTTTTTTATGAGTTGGAATTGATATACGCGTATATTATTTCAAGTCATTATTTGGTTTTATATTTGATTTTTTATTAATATTTCTAATAATTTTCTTTATCATCAATCTCCGCTTAATTTTTTTTTTTTCAAAATCTCATCAGGTGAGATTATTCATGTATAAAGGGTCATTTTTTGGTTTTATATTTCATTTTTAATTAATATTTCTAATAATTTTTTTTTACCATCAGCAATATTGAATTTTTTTTTTTTATATTTGTAATCTGTGTATTGCATGATTCGAAAATCACGGTTTATTTTTTTTTTTAATCTTAACAGGTGAGGTTAATTTTTTGATATCATTCGGTTGGGGTGATTAGTCGTCCGGAAAGCAAAAGCATACTTCCTTTTTGAGCTAGAATCGAGCGATAATCTGCAGTAATTTCAGAAGATGTGGCTTCCAAAATCCTATAGAACGTTTACTATGGAAGATTAACTTTGGGATAGAGCTTTTCATAAATGGATCACATGTTCAGAAATTGATGGAAAATATTCCAAAAAATGTGAACTGATATAAAAATCAAGGGATTATGGAACAAAACGTAGACAGTTATATTTTAATTGAGTAAATACATGAAGTCCTGGTTTTTATTTCTTATTATCTCTTTCATTTCATTTTTCGCTAAAGTGTCTTTAGGAATCTTTTACCTAGTATTTTTTTCTCATAATTTTTTGTCGACCCATTTGTCTCCCAAAAAGGCGGGAATATTTACTCATTTTTTCTATCAAACTCATTTATTCAAAGTTCATAACCTAAAAATTAATAAATTTTAGTGATATAAAGTCTATGGATTGGGGAGCGTCATTCCTTTCAGTGAATAGAATTGAATATTGTGTTGAAACGTTTCAAAGCGCTTAGAAAAGTTGAATTAGACAGGTTTTTTCGCCAATTCCATCCAAACTGCGTTGGTTGAGAAACAGATGAAAACGCTAATATAACCTTTCTGAGGTGGTCTTTTACGCGCATCCGACTTGTCATAAAAAGGACCGCTGTAGTCTATGCCTTTAATAGTAAATGGACGAACATCCTGGATTCATTCCTTAGGCAGATCCAACATAATATGCTTAACGAGCGAGGTCTAGCTCTAAAGACCCCATTTACACGATAGGCACTGCTACACCGAAAACGGAAGCGTGGTAGTGGAGCGAGGTTGTGGCGTTCTGAAAACGTCGTCATGAAAGTCTCTGTTGACATTTTTCTTTGTCTTCTTTCTCCTCTTTCGTGTTTGCTCATATTTTTTTAGTTTGCGCAATGCGGAAATTCAAAAAATAGCACTAGTGACGTCACAATTGTTCAATGAAACATACACGTAAAGAAATAAGCAAAAATTTGATTTTTGCTCATAATTTTTTAGTTTTCGCAATGCGGAAATTCAAAAAATAGCACGTCACAATTGTTCAATGAAACATACACGTTAAGAAATAAGCAAAAATTTGATTTTCGTGCGTGCCATTCGTGTAAACACAAGCCAAAATCACCATAGAAGAATCGACAATGAACTGACGTTCGTGTAATTGCTGACAAAGCAAATGATGCACATTTTTAAAACATGCCTGACAGTTTTCATGCACCCCATTGACCAAAATTGTAAACGTATGGAAGCCAGCAATGATTGGGGACCTGCATGGTGATGCTTTCTAATGAAGTAAGTGATGATAGCAGAATGACCGTGTGATGAGCCTCAAATTCTCATCCAGAAAGGGCGATATCAACACGATGCTACTGGCTGACGGCACAAGGGTTTTTGCTTCCAGTAAGCGATATTCAGAGGCGAGATGTGCCTTTTAAATGAGACTTATGCAAATTAAGGTACCAAGACGAATGCTGTCAGCCGTAAGCTTTTCTTTGCTGCATGTAATATTGTATATTAGTGCACATAAACAAATATGTGCTGCATAGTTACAAACGAATTTATGTATTTGAAAGTTGAAGTGATATCGGCAAATCTGCTCACTGCTGTTAAAGTTTTAAGACGATGCTCTGGAAGTTGAACTTCTTGTGGAGGTCGTACTGGCCAATTGCTGCTTAACTCTTATTCCATGAAAAATATCTGCACAATATCTCACAAAGTTTGAGACACTATTAAAAGTCATACCATGAGAATAATCACTACTTAGTTTTGTTTGCTAATAGTTTCTCCGATGTACATACTCGTATAATGCAATTTATTGTAAAATTTGAGCTAAGTAACTCATAAACTGTGGGTATAGTTGCTTGTTTTGCCTTTAGTTTTTCAGATATATGATATTTTAACTGATATTTATATAGCTTAGATCTCCCCTATATTATTTGTAATGTGTTACAAATATCATGACAAAACCATATCATGTGTGATAGATACAAATATAATAATTTTTAAAAATGAATAATGCTTTCAATCACAATAGAATTATTGAAAATATATATATATAAAAAAAAACATGGTCAAGAATCATTGAAACGTAGCAAGACTTAGCAATGTGTTGTGTTGTGTTGTGTTGATGTTGATGTTGTTATTGTGGAGCACATCAAGGCCAATTGCGCTTAACTGGGCTGGAATTGTAGGCTTAAAGCGACTGAGCGAGCATTCATACATGCTCCACATTCAAAACGCCACAAAAGTTGACGTTGATCGTTGACGGTGCTGGCGATTTGCCTCAACTTAAGTCAACTCCACCAAACAACTCAAATCAACTAGTATTGTGTGTAATAGTAGTAACGCTTTAGTTTGATTCAATTTCCATACGATCAGTTGATCAAGCTATCGTTATGTTTGTATATTTTTTCTTTTTCTTTTTCTTTACATTTTAGTATTTTATTTTTTATTGTGGAACACGTCCGGCGTGTGTTTTTCACTCGCAAAATCAAATTGCTTGAGGCAACAATTGACTCGATTTGAGTTGAAATGAACTGAGCTGAGTTGAGCCAAGTTGAGTCCGAGTTGAGTCTGACATTAAGATTTGCCTATTCAATGAGCCTCAAGTCTGGTGAAGTCTCACAAGTTTTGGGTTTGGCCAGCATCAATACAAGTCAACATGATGTTGGTGATGGTGATGTTGATGGTGTTGCTGTTGGTCAAATGTTCCAGAGTTTAAGAGTTCCAGTACCAGTACCACTACCATTACCAGTTCCAATTTCAATTCAATGTAAGTAAGCATAAGTGCAGCACAGCACAGCACAGCACGCGAGTTATGATTGAGTTCTAATGAGTTGAGAAAAATGTATCAAGGAAAACCAGTTCCCGGCAGCGCAATTAGATAAGTGGCTTTTGAGTTTGCTTGAATCTTCTATTCTTATTTGCAACATACATCGGCATAAAATTGTCTAAGTGCGAGGATAGTGGATTGTGGCGGCCAGGAAATGAAAATTATTCGCGCTTGGAAAAATGTATCGATTTTATGCGCAATTTTCTCTTGTAATAAGGCGTTAAAAAATGTTTCGATACAAATAATTTATACTTGACTTTTACAGCGTTTATTGAATAGAATGGATGATGATCGCTCTGATCGGTTTCAAGTAAAATACAATACAATACAATAGAATTAGATCAAATCACATACACTACACATGGTATACTATAAAATACTACATTAGAGGATGTAAGATATGTTAAATTTTAATGATCAGCGCTCCTCAGCAAAGTAATGATTCTATTTCAACAAAAGTATACTCCGTCATGAGTAGCATTATAAAGCAAATTTAATTTTCTTGAAGAAAAAGTTACACATGTAAGGAAAACTGTTTATTCAAAATAAAACTAAGATTTTTATTAAAATTCATTAAAGTTTTTTTGGATTTTTACTTTTGTGTTCTGACAAATGCATATAAATTTATAAATAATCATTTCCTTTACTCACCAATATTTTAATAGCATAAAAGTTCATTAGATTTCAATCGGATGGATATACACATGCATGACTTTATCATTTATTGATCAGTAGAAGATTTTTTTATTTGTTTGCACATTTAAAAGAACGGCATAGAACTAAACGACAGTTGATTTGCCATTGAATAAAAACACACTTAGATAATTTAAAGAGCATTCCAATGTTGCATGTTGCTTTTGTACATTTAACGATGATGATGATGATTATGTGGATGTTATTCAATTTTGAACCAAAACTCATAATTTCATTAAAAAATCATAAAAAATAAAAAAATTATTTCTTTAAAATTTATTTAAATTGCTGCAATTAACCAAGCACACCAGCAAAGTGAACAATAAAGAAAAAAGAAAAAGAGAAGCCATAAAAACACTGTCTGTCTCAGAATCTCAGAGTGCTTCCCTGCTTTTGGGTAGATTGAATACTGCGTAAAACAAAAATTAACATAATTCATAAAAAAGTATAAAGAAATATACAATATATAAGTATAACAAAGACGTTCATTAAATAATTCATTTTTTATTGCTTAAGCAGCACTTGCATTGCAACAACATTGAGTTGCCGCCTCGAAACTGCCCCTGATAGATGATTTTTCAATGAAGCCTTCCTTGCTTACTACTGCCTGGTGCCTGGTGCCTGATGCCTGATTGTGGCATGATCTACAACAGTGTTGTGGTGCAATCTCCAACTTCTCCAACTTGGATGCAAAAACTGAAATTGAAGAAACAGAGAGTGAGAGATGGAAATGGAGATCGAAATAAAGAAAAGTTAACCCACAAAAAAAAAACATAAAAATCAAGAACGAAAAAATTTATAACTGTGTCTGATCATAGCAATTAGTATGAATTTGATTTTATTGCTGCATAACGCGAACGAACTCAGGCAAACTGAAGATGGCAGAAGTAACAGCTACCAAAGAATTCACAGATACAGATACAGAGAAAAGAAAAGAACAGAACAGAACAGTATAGAAGCAAAGCAAAGCAATCTATAGATAAAACGACAAAGCTACTACAATATAACAGATACAAAGATACAAAAAAAAAAAGAGGTACAAGAAACACAGTTGAAAGAAAGAATGAAATTGGGCAGACAGACTGCAGGACGGATGGATGATTTGGTTGGCAGTGCGTAGCTAAAACGCCGCCTTTGAAATGCATTTCAACACATACCAAGCTAAGACCAGAACGAACAACTATCATCATCTTCATCATTATTATCATCATTATGACCATCACTATCATAATGATCATCATGAGTATCTTAAAGAATGAAATGAAAGAGTTATCGTGTTATGATAAGGTGGGTGGGGTAAAGGCGCGCGGCTGCAAAATAATCATAATAAAAGCAACCAACAGCAGCAGAAGCAGCAGCGTCCAAAGTAAATTAAGAATTATGGCTTTTGCATGCAAATTCAAAAATTTCCGATACACAATAAATTACTTAAGAATGCCCGAAACTAAAAAAAGGAATCGAAATATACATTTAAAACTAATAAAGCAGAGAGAAGAAAAAAATATACAATACTACAATAATAAAAAAAGAACCGATCTTTTTACAATAAAACAAAATTATATCAAAATAATTTTTAAGTAGTTGCCTTCTTCACCCTTGTTCTTCTCCAATGCCATTTGGTATCTGATCTCTGTATACTACTTATATCTAAAGTTGAATTATAAATGATATAAATAAACTGCTCTGAACGGTTCTGTTGTGTTTATCTTTTCATTTTTGGTATTATTTGCAAAGAATTGCCGTTGAACTGATATGATGATGAAGATGATGATGAGTAGTTGACGTCACTTTTGGTCTTGGATTAAAAACTAAGAAAAAGAAAAGAAGAGAAAACGAAAGTTTTTTGTTTCAATTTGAGGTAGACTTTTAGTTTATTTCTAAGAAATGTTGAATGAAGTGATCCATAAATGGTATTTATATTGTTCTTCTGTTTTTTCTGTTTGATTGAATGCCTTGGTATACCACCATTAAGCAGGAAGGGAACTCTATAAATTATCAGACAAAAGGGTAAATATAAAATAAATATTTTAGAAATTTTATGTTAATATGGCAGTAAATGATTTTAAACAGAAATATATTTAAATAAAGTTTAGAGATTCAATAAGAGAAGAGTAAATTCATGACATGGATAACAATGAAATTTATGAATGCGAGGATGATGATTGGTTTTCAAAATATTCAATCATAAAATAAAATTAATCCTTTTTTCTTTTCAATTAATGATAATTAATAACAAAAAAGATGTCAACATGGTCCATTTCCATTTCAAGAAATGTTAAAATGCAAAAAGAGAAGTGTCCTTTTGATCAATGGAACATTTGATAGATGTTTGAAGAAGTCAGGGTGAGCCTCCAGAAAAGAAGTAACATTCTTTATTAGATTAGAATAAAATTAATGAAGATTAGTATAAATTATTGAAATAAGCATATATTTATATATATATATTATTTAGGAAATAGTTCTATTAACAATAATCAAAACTTTTTTTTTTTCTTTCCTTGTCCACTCCTATGGGAGCATAGGCCCACTAGAAGGCTTCTCCATCGCACACGATTCTGGGCTGTTGTTTTTGCGCCATCCCATGTGATGTTGACATCAGCAAGCTCACGTTGAATTGATCTTCTCCAGGTGGTCTTTGGCCGTCCGCGGCTTCTGCTCCCTTGTGGATTCCACTCTAGCGACATTCTCGCGATACTATCTGGTTGTTTCCTTAGCGTGTGGCCAATTCACCACTTCGCCACTTTCTACGCTTTATCTGCTTCAATATTGGTTCCTCGTTTGTTAGACGCCATAGTGCCTCGTTGGAAATAGTGTACGGTCAGAATATTCCGCATATAATCCTCACTTTGTTGCTGAAAGCTTGGAGTCTCTGTGTGATGGAATTCGAGATCAGCCATGTTTCGCTTCCGTATAGTAGCGTTGATTTCACACATGCGGAGAATATTCGTAGTTGTGCGTCTATAAATTTGCGAAATTGCCTATATATATCAACACTTGAAGGGTTCTAATTGCTACAGTGTGACAAACGAACTACAAAAATTGACAAGTTTCTTACAAACAAAGTATACCATTTAAATACAAAGATAACAAGAAGTAATACTACTCAATGAGAGACGAAAAGCTCTCAACAGCGACATATGCGGATGTATGACAGTACCCCGTTAGTGAGTGACTGCTATCCAGCTGTAGCCTCTACTCTCCTGCAAGACCAGTTGGGCCTCATGGAGCCTTGGTCAATGCAGAGAAATCTACCTTACCTCAAACACTCGACATGCAATGCCATTTTCATATACGGGGATGTCATTCTAAATAGCACTTGAGATTGACACAGAAACCTCAAAGAATTAGTTGGCTGGCTATAACAAATTCGCAGCTCTACCAGCAAAATCAGCTGTTACTGTACCAAAAATGGTATGGACTTACGGTATACAGCTTTGGAGCACTGCAGTCAACTCAACCCAGAAAATTCCACGGAGGTTTCAGTTCAAGCTACTGTAGGTGCGCAGTGGATTATCCGGAACTCAGTTATCCCACCGAAATTTGCAGATCCCAACAATAAATGAGAAGATTGTCAGACACAGCATCAGATAATTCATTAGGTTGGATGCCCATGTCAACCACCTGGCAATCAACGTGTCGCCTGAAACGGCAACACCCCTAGACCTCCCATTTTGAATCCCAGATGAGTGATTTACTCATTAAAACTTACTTCAGTGACTTTAACTTAAGATAAAATGCGATAATTGTCATCAGACGACAGTAGCAAATAAAGGAAAAAAATACTATTAAAAAAATGATTTACAATAGATAACAAAAAGTATAATTAAATAATAGTGACATACATATATGGTAGGTAACATTAATTATATATTACTTATCTGAATTATATAATTTAGTTTGATTTAATTCTCTGATCCTTAAGATCATAAGGGTCGAGCAGCCTCTTCAGTCTTCTTCTAGCAGCTGCCTTTACAGTAAGAGTGTTCGTTTGTGAATTTGAATGAACCGATAGTTAGTCGTTGTATCTGCTGCTGTGGATGGATATGGTATTTCCCATTATAGGGACGTTAAGGTTTCGCTGAATCGTGGACCCTTTAGCATATAGTTGGATCAATCAAACATCTCCCTTTCATATCTGTGTATCTTATATCAAATGTAATAGATCTAATTGAAAGATCAGACAAAGTGCAGATATCTTCGGTAATGATATTGATTTGAAGAAGACACTGCCTTGAGGTACCATTCTAATGCTGTTACTGTCCATTGTTTTGTGCTTGCCTTGTTGTTGATAGTACTTTATATGCTTGATACTTAATGATTCAAAACTTAAAATTGACTAAGCTTGATTACAGTCCTGCACCCTGCAAATTTTATGAGATTAAATAATAATTTAGGAACACAAACAATTCAAATAATGGTGAGTTTCTTTAAAATACTGGTGCTTATACAATTTAGAGTGAACATAAAACATAAGAACTCATTGATTTACGCAACTGGGAAACCTTAACATGTGATCTATTATAAGGCCTAAAAACAGTTCGAAACACCGAGTCAGGAACACATTAAGAAGAAGAGTGTTAAGAGAGAACAAAAAAAAAAAAAAAAAAAACGTGAAGTGAAGAAGGAAAAGAAACACGCGTTCAATAAAATAAAACGCAATGTAAAAAAAGTTCAACAGGTCGTGATCGACAATCATTTGCCAAATGACTGGCGCACGTTTAACACATCAGAAGTAGTAGTAGTAGTACGAGTAGTAGATACAAAAACCAGTAACACTAATAACAACAGTGGTAACAACATTTGAAAGGCTTAAGAATCAGTTACCACACAACAACAACAACAACAACAACACTATAAACATCTGCTGATTACTATTGTATCTGCTGCTCTTATATACAGAGAATATGCTGCTGTTGCTTCTGCTGCTGCTGCTGTTAATAATAACATGATTCATATGGAGAAATTACTAACTGAAAGAATGGTAGAGCAATGAATACGCATGATTTGGTCACGGACCAAAAAACCAAAACTTTAGAATGGTGAAGTGAGTTGGTGTGGTGGTGTTGCTGCTGCTGTTGCTTGCCTGCTGCGGTTGCCAAAGTCCAAAAGTAATTAAAATGCCACAAATGGGCAAAGAACAACATCAGCAACAACAAAAACAAAAACAGAATAGTAGAATGGAACAAAAAAATTAGAGAAATAATAGAAATAATAGAGAAATAGATAAATTACAATATTAGCCGCAGTTGGAATCGGTTGTTGATCATGAAGCTGAAAACAAAAGAGAACACAACAACGAAAAGAACAACTCCCCATGAATGAAAGCTGAAATAACTGAATATATTGTATTTTCGGCCACCGCATCCAGCGTTGTTGCCACCATTATGTTTCGCTGCCATTGTGTCTACCATTGCTTCACTTCACTTCACATCTCTTCGCATCTTTTCCTAACATGCTGTTCTTCTTGGCTGCTGATCGTTGGTCACCATTAGATGTGCAAAGCTAAAGCATCAAACAGAATAAGCATCATCCCCATCATCCGCATCATCATCATCATCAGTAACAGCAGCAGAAGCAGCAATAGATACTTCAGTTAAATCAAAGTTGCTTCCTTGTATATATGTTAAGAGTATCTTGCGCTATGCTGTGCTGATGGACAAGCAACAAATGTAGCAACAGCATCAGAAACAGCAGCAGCAGCAGCGGCGTTTAGTGTTCTTGCTTTTGCGCGCACAGTTTGAAATTCATTTATCATTTTATTGTGGGAAAAATATCTTACTCACATTTATTGTATTTATGTATTCCATCTACACATATGTGTTATCTAAAGTATTACAAATATTGAGTATTTTAGATTTGTGTGGCTTAATTTACTTGTCTGTCATACAAGGATTTAATGATTTCCTTTTAACGGTATCTAAATTCTTTTGCAAATTAAAAGAAATTTCTTTATTTTAAAAAATATTTATGTATCAAAAATGTCAATGTTATTATGATTAGATTCATGGACAAGTAACATCTATACATCATAAAGATGGCATAATACTATAAATGAATGAATGTTAATGCCACCCAAAACAAAAAAAAAAAAAACAACTAAAAGCAAACAAGCAAAGCAAAGTATGGCAATAAGTAAGTGTAGCGTGTATCTTTGTGTTTATGTTTATTACGTTGCAGCAGCGCCTTTTAGTAGATATAATATTTAAGATAAATAGTCAGATCGTGATTCCAATTTAAGCTTGAGTGCTTTTAATCTTGTCTGAACGCACGCGCACAAGCTCTAACAACAGCAATAGCAACAGTAACAGCAACAAAAAACACACAAAAAAACAAGTACAGATTTAGAGAGATACTTTGAGAAAGAAACATACCATACCATGCCATACCATACCATATGAGGATCATCTAACTGCCCATGTATATTGTAAGTATTAATCTGTGTGTTCCAGCAACACCATTTGGACCCACAAAATCAGTTGATCAGTTTGTTGCTTTTAATTTTATTTAAAGGGGGCGAGGCACTGTGGCGCTTTGTCGCTTATCTGGTATCTGTATATCTAAAGCCACCACCATCATCATTTCAATCCATTGACCGATCCATCGATCGATCGATCGATCGATCTAATTAAGCATGCTTTATCACTAGTTTCATCTGTCTACATATTGAATGTTTTAAAATCATCAAAAGATCCCTAAACCTTTGTCTCAGCTTAAGTTGGTTTTAAGAAAGTTAAATAATTTTGACGGTTTCTTTATGGTTTTTTATGTTTTTTTGTTTCTTGTTGTTATTATTTATGCTCACTTTTGGCCAACAAGAAAAATACAATAATAATAAGCAGACAGGCTGGTAGGCAGAAGAAGCGGGTGTGCAGCTGCTTAAACTCGACGTGATTTTTAAGATAAATTTGTGTGTTTTGTTTGTTTTGTGTGTTTGTTTTTGTTTCTTTAACATTTTTATGGTAGCTAACTGTAGGCATTATGGGTTAATTGGGGAGGTTACCATGAAGTGCTTCCAGTTTTTAACAGTTTCAAATAAATGAGAAAACATTAAGTGGGTGAATGAACAGTGGGTGAACAAAACATAAATACTATTGCTAAAGAAATGAAAGGTGATTAGAAAAATGAAAGATTTCCAAAAAAACACAAAATTGTTTTTAAAAATTCTTGAACACTTTTAAAATATGCCCAAAATTTCATGATTTTTATGATTTCGACTACTATAACAAGAACAGAAACAAATCTAAGCAAATAAATCATACAGAAAATGAACATACTCGAATTTTTCTTTATAGACCAAATCAGGTCACACCAACTGAATGAATGAGAATGAGAAACATTTCAATATTAGATCTGTGTAGTAGTAGTAGATACAAACAACATATTTTTCATACATTTGCTAAGTAGATTTTTATGGCCAAAAGCACTTTGCTTCTACAATATCATCAGCAACAGCAACAATAAGCATGATTTGCATTAAAAATCATAGCTAAAGAATTTCATTTTTACCAAACCAAAAATATTGAAAATTAAAGCAAGAGTAAAAGATGGAAAGAAGCAAAGAAACCTTGCACAATAACAATTAAAACAAAATATTGTAGTACTAGAAAGAAAGAAAGATGAAAACGAACTGATGAAACGAAATCAAAAATCAAATCAAATTGTTATAGTACAAACGAAAACAAGATACTTTTGCATACCGTATTGATAAATGCGAAATGGATTGAAATATGCGCGCTTACAACATGGTATGTACATAGAAACAATACAAACAACAGATACAATACAACACCCAGCAGCAATAGCAGCAACAGCAGTAGCAGAAGCAATCTAAAGGAGCAAAAGTACGTTGCACATTAATGAAAAAATAAAAACAGAAAAATTGTGTGCAACAGCAAATGAAATGAATTTCACTTTTCAAAAGATTTTCCCAAATGCATTGTGCATTTTCCTTCACAAACAACACATAACAGCAAAAGAAATCTATCTTAAAGATACAGTTGCGCATAGCAAAAACAAAAACCCACTTGAACTACTTTAAACTTCAAATACACACACAATACACACAATAACAACAAGCGACAGCATTGATTTTCTAGCAAAAAGAAAAAAAAAACATATTGAAAAAAATATATAAAGAAAAACCTGACAGATACAATAATTATTACGATCAATTTAGATGCAGATAGTGTTTTATTTTTTTTTATTTTTTTGTATGCACCAATTCAACATTTTAAGCTACCAAGCAAGTCATATTGTAGATACAAATGAATAAATGTATGCGAATGACTGATTGAATGAGTGAATGCATTTGAGTTTTACTAGTATGTATATGTAGATACAATAGTAACACCCTATAAATACACATGTATAATTATAAAATAAGCACTCTCTAAAGCTTATTGTAACTAAACAAAAGCCATAAGAAACAAGTTGACGCAATCTGCATTTGAAGTTCGTTTGGCTTTTGTGCGTATTTCATAAGTATTTTTACTTGTATTTCGTTATGTTCTTTCATTGTACACGTATTGTACTAGTTGTTACCCGTACTGTTTGTTATTGTTTGGTTAATGAAAGAAAAGCCATGAAAATGGCTTTTAATAGGGTGTGTGTATGCTGGCAATCAAACGAAGGTTAAATTTTAATTTATTAATATTCTGTTATACTTTGATCATACTCGTATAAAAAAAGATACTTTAATCATATGTGTTACTATTTTTGAATGTAATGAGTTATTAATGCGGAAGGCAGGAAGTCAAGTGATTGGTTTTGAACAGTACAAAAGTAAACTCAAATGAATGGATAAACAAAGAATGGAAGCAGGTAGTACTGCTAAGATATATTTATCATCATACTTCAAACTTGAGAAATAGAAACGAATCTATTGGGTTATTCAGAAATTCATTAACTCATATGATTGTCAAATGTTTGTGAGCCTCAAAATGTAAGCTATTAATCTAAAAACCCATATTCGAAAGAATTTTATACTCCCAACTGCAAAAGATGTTGATTTATAAATTAAAAAAAGTAAAGTTATGATATATTAGTTCAATATCTCCAATACTTAAGGGCTTTTTTATAGAGATTTTTTGTTTTGAACTCTAATTTTTATTTGCAACTGTCCCAAAGGGGAGAACCAGCTAATTTTTTAGGTTGAGATTGACATGTTGTTATACTACTTAAGAGATATATTTTTAGAATTTTATTTGGTGATAATCTTCATTTAGTCTTTCAGTGATCCGGTAAGGCTTTAACCTACTAGTGTTCAGGCAATTGTCCAACTGCTGTTCACGATTTCTTCATTTTCAATTGACACCTATAAGTCTCTATGGATGACTGACTTGCGGACATTCCATTCAGCTTTGGGACTGAAGACTTTGAATGATTTGGGCTTTTGATTTTGTTGTTGTGCCCAGAGAAGATTTGAGAATGATTTCAGTTTGAGGTTCCTTTTGTTTATGATGTTGGACCTGGGTACAAACCGCCTATCAAGTGTCAATCCAAGGTACTTGACTGAGGTGAGGTGAGGTGAGTATGTTATTTTGTTAAGCTAAACAGGGGGACAGGATGAGTGTCTCAGAGTAAAGGTGACATATGAAGATTTGTCTGAAGATCTGCAAAAGTGATGAGGCAGTGGCTTGGTCAGGAGGAGACACCAGTAGAGTAGTGTCTTCAGAATATGTAGCTATCATTATGTTATCAATACTTAGATTCGAGAGCTCAGAAGTGTAAAACATATAAAGAATGGCCTCAGCACACTGCCTTGTGGCACTCCAGCTTTGATTTGTTTTATATCTGATATGTGACACAGACAGTTTTCTTATCAAGGTAAGACTTGATGACCAGATGATGAAGCTGGGAGGAGTTTCTTTACTTTAAATAGGAGTCCTGGGTGCCATACTTTGTCAAACGCCTGACGAACTTCTAGAAAGGCAGCTGAATAGAGAAACATCTGCATGAATGCATTCAAAACTGCTTTTAAGTCATTCACTCTAAAATGAGTTCATATTTTGCTGTATTCATTTGGACTGAATGTGAATGAAATTTGAATGGTGTACACGTTGCATGATTGGAAATTAATGGTTGTGCGGTGTATTATGTGTATGAGCAAGTATTGAATATTACACTCTTGTGCAGTGAATGCAATGAAGGCAGTGAAAAAGAGAACACAAAATATCGTCAGTGAGTTGTTTAGTCTCGTATGTTTCATTGCGTCTTCCATACTTTCTACAACACTACAGTGAATGAATTCACTTCGTGTCATACGTTTTTATGCACTCATCGTTTTATTTCGAACAATGCACATGGCATTTATTTTGTGAGTTTAATATTGCTATAAGTATTCATTTAGAGTGAATATTCTCTCGTTTGCCTACAAACTCATGAGTGCATACTGATGTGGGAAATGTGAATGCATTCATGCAGAAGTCTATTTGATTGTAATCAAATTATCGATCCTAAGATGGATGCCTAAGAAAAACTGTCTACTTAATTAAGTTAAGTCACTTACTGTTTCAATACAAGTTCTGTATCCATTCCAACTTTACCATAGTCAATATCGAACAGGAAACAATCAACATTTTCTCAATTTTTATTATTCTCATCCAATTGTTATCCTTCTTCTCTTTGCTTTGCTTTGCTTTACTTCACTTTGTTCTATTTCTCACTATTGCAATTCAATTCTTTCATTTTGAGTACAAAGAAATCTTCTTCGTGCGTCTCATTTCCAACAAAACTAACTTTAGCAACTCTCTTTCATCGCCTTGCTATACAATCAGTCACTTACTAATCAGCGACTAATCAGTGACTACCAAGACCAAAACGCAAAACGAAATCCAACTAAACACCAACAATAACAAACACAACACAACACAGAGAAGACGACATTCGATAGTCGACAGTCATTGAGATACAAATGAAAAACTGAATTGAAGGTACAAGAGCAAAAAAAGAAGTGCAGTCATTAAGTCAAGTACACATGACCAATGCGAGTACATTTTCATTAGCCAACGTCAAAAGCAAATCGACAGCAGAAAGAAAGAAGCCTTTGCCATTATGCTTTCTGAGATATGTACGGTAGATATGTTACAATCTTACAATAAACCAAACCAAACCAAACCAAAGCACAACAAAACAAACAGTCTGGCAGCACTGGCCAAATAACTGCACGTATAACAACAAGCTGAAAATAGCAAAAATAACGTCTGCAAAGCGAGTTCAATTGATCTGCGTTGAGTTGAGTTGAGTAGAGTTGAGTTGAGCCGAGTTTAGTTGAATTGAAGTGCACAATGCAGTGCAATGCAGCGCAGCGCATCGCAATTTTCCTTTTGAAGTCTCAAGTCAAAGTTAAAGATACACTAAAGACATTTTTCTGAAGTTTAAGATACTTTTCAACAGGCAGCCGCATAAATTGCACTGACAAATGCGCCAAACAACAACATCAACAACAACAGCAATAGCAACAGCAACAGCAACTAAAACTAGTTAGCTGAGGCAGCAACAACAAATTAAAGTTGTAGCAATTGAAGCTCTTTTTTTGCCTCATTGAGAAATGCATTTCGCTTTTCAATAGCAACTACTCAGTTGCATTGCAACGAAAAGATACAAATACACAAAAAAAAAACAGAACTACGTATATAAAAGATACTGTATCTGAGGCCCGTTGAGCGCGCGTAAAAAGAAGATTTACGCTCAATGCGATCATCGTTCGATACGTGTGGAAATTGCTTTATAATTACCAGCAATGCTTTTGCTTCTTTTCTTACTTATTTTCGTCCTCCTCCTTCTGCTCTTCTTCTTCTTCCTCATCATCATTTTTTTATTGTTGTTTTTGTTATTGTTATTGATGTTGCACGTTGGTGTAATCGAAAAGGAAATTCGTGTGAATGCGATTTCGAATTTCAGTAGAAATGTATGTATGAGGAGTATCTGTATCTGTATGTCAGTAGAGTTTGTTTACCACGCTTTGCTTTTGTTTTTCGTAGCATTCAGCATTCAGTGGCAATGAGAATGAATCTTTAAAGGGTGGTGGCCAAAGGGAGGCCCGATACTTTAACTAAAGGAACGAAATGAACGAACGAATCACTGCAATTTGCAATTGTACAGGTGGAAATTTATTTCGATGGCAAGTGCGATAATGCCAAACCATTTATTTTCACTCGCATCGAGAGCGCTGCCAATGCCGTTCTCTCTGTAAAACCCTCCTTCCTCCCACCCTCTACCTGCTTCTTAGTTACCTCTAAACATTGGCAACACCACGTGGCACGCAGAACGTTAAACTATTGTAAAAAAAAGACACAAAAGATACACTATCCTCTGACTGACTGACATTGAAAATTACTTGAATCTCAATGATTGTAGTATGCAGTTGACTGACTGACTGACTGCCTGCCTGAATGCGTTTCAAATGTAATGCGTTTCTAGGTAATTTCAGGTATACGTGAGAGTATCTGAGGGTGAAGGGTATAACTACAATATAATGAGTGTGCAAGCGAGACAATGATATTGAAACACACACAAATTTATTGCCAACTTTTAGTTGTGGCTTTAGATTTGTCGTCCTACTTAGAACAAACAACTTCTACTTGTACTTGTACAATGACTGTAATTGTTTGCTCTAATTGTTCCTGTCGTTGTATCTGTTCTTTGTTAATTAATTTGATAATAAATTTATAAATTTTCACAGAATTTGTTGATGTGATTGAAACACTGAAAGTGTAAGGAAATAAAAGAGAAATAATGGAACCAAAGAAAAAGGGATAATAAAATTAGTTTTATTATTCACAAAGAGCAAATTAGTACGAAGTTATCTCAGAGTCAAAAGAATGCTAAATCAGGCAATCATTTACTCAAGAGTCAAGACAACAAGGAAAGGAAGGTTTACCAGATATAGTCCAATATACAATATTAGATGTAGTTTTTTGAACTTTTTTTAAAGTAAATAGAAAAGAGACCACAAAATATATCAAAAACCAGAAAAAGGGTTACCATACTGTATACTTGGTTTGACTTACGTTTGGGTAGAGTCAGTATTCATATTCATTTCAATACACCCATAGTCATATGAAGATGGCACTAAATACATATGTGGCAACACGCCGTGGGCCCAATTTCTCTTTGACCATGAGTGCATGACTAAGCATACATGACCCTTCTGTGATTGAGCACACATTATTGATTTGACTTATGTGTAGGTTAGAATCAGTATTCATACATGGAGACCGGGAGCTATACGATCCAGTCATCCTTAAAAGTGAAAAATTTCATTTCGATAAGACAAAAAAGAAAAAAGTTACTTGATAAAATCTTTAATTTGAATTTGGGCTTATGAGGGAAGTACCCCTGCTAGTGGTCCGATTCGGCTGATTCCGACATACAGACGGACAGACGGACATGGCTTAATCAACTCATCTCGTCGAGCTGATCAAGAATATATATTGTATATGTACTTTATGTGGTTTCCGATGTCTCCTGTGTGTTACAAACTTCATGTCAAACTGTATGACACAGTATTGATGCGACTTCTTCAAAAAAATCATTTTTCCTGGATTTGTTGATATATCAAATTGATTTCATTCATCAGCTGATCAGAACTCATCCCACTGATGACAAACTATTTTCATAAAACGACCAATCGGGTGTCTCAATAAGAGTGCACTATTTCATTTCATTTAACAATAAAAACATGTATTTTTGAACGAATTGCGATGTAAAGTAAGCATGTTCCGATTAAGTATGAAATAAAACAACCAGCAATAGCCCCACGTGTCATCTAGACCCATGTCATCCAGTTGAGGCCACAAGAACTCCGTTATCCGTTATGTTCCTGTAGCAACTGTCATTCACAGCCACTGCAATTCAGTCCTCATTTTCAAAAAAGTAAGGCCCAATCATGCCGCCTGACCAAACTCCGCCTCCGACAGTTTTGTTTATCCGCGAAGTTTGCAAGCGGTCTCTGCCATCACAAGAGTTCATTCAGGGATTGCTGTTGTAGAATGTGATTCGAATCAATAGTCGAATCAAGAATGGATGCGCTTTGATTTTAACATTAATAATGGTTACTCCCGTTAGTGTTGGGCAATTTCCATCATGGGCATCATTAAACAGCTGATGATGGCACTTACGAGTATGTAAGATTTTTAAGTAAGATTCAAATTGTTAATTTCTTTTTTAAATTTTAACAAAATAAGTATTAGAAATGAAAAAGGGAGCTACAAGAAGTATATGCATATACTAAAAAATGTTCTAAATCATGTATTTTTAACAAATTTTAAGTTTTAATTTAGCCAAAGCGCGCTCAAAGTTCCACGTGTGTGTATAACCAAAACTCTCCCTTCAAATATTACTCCCGTGCTGTCAAATGTAAATTTGTTAAATTCATAAATTCCGTTGTTTTTAACCAATTATTTGCAGAATAATATTATAATAGAAGTAAATGAAGAACAGCCGACAGAAGAGACTTCGCAAACTCATAATTTGATACTATAAGTTAGTTATTAAATAATTAAATATGTAAATAAAAAAATTCTTTAAAATAAAAATTATAGTGGCTTTACAGTGAGCTAAGATTCGAATCTATGAAGATGCGACTATTGATTGGAGTTCCACTTGACAACAACAACAGGGATAATGATAAAATTGAGGGGTTGTTGTTGTGGATTTGATTCGAATGGGAGATTCTAATCTCAAATTGATATGCTCAGATTCGGTTTTTTTAAGCAGTGTTGGGCAATATTTCCAAGTAAGTTAGCAGCATTTTGATAATTGCGTCGTTTTTGTGATTGACTGGTGTCTTCTTCTTCCATTTTTGTTGCGCGCCACACGTGATACGAGCCACTGTAAAGCTACAATTACATTAAATCATATTTAACTGAATGAACTGAATCTAAACTGTGATTCAATCACTGTGATATTGAAATCACTGTTTAGCTCATCTCTAGTTGGTGTGAATGATAAAGTGAGTCAACCTGATTCAGTTTGGTGTGGAAACACTATTCAACTTTGTTCAGACTAGGCAAATATTTGTCCAAAAAATTGAGAAATATTTGTTTGGCAAATATGAACACTCAAAAAATATGTCAAATTTCATTAAACAAACATATTTGGCTTGGTTTGTTGACAAATAATTATGATCAAATAATTGTCTCGTGTGAACATGGTGTGAACGACAAATATTTTTTTGAACATATGTTCGTCTGAACGTAGATTTATAGAGACACCCGATATAACCTGCTTCTTATGAATTCAATGGAAGACCACCAAAGTGAAGTCTTGTTCAATGACTGCCTAGTATTCTATACTTATAAGTATGTTAGATAAATCGATCATTAGAAGCAAAGCGTAGAACCCTTCCCTAACAAATATTAAGTGGACTATACTAATGTATATGTATAACCTAGAATACCAATATTCATAAATTAGTTGAGCACATTGATTTCAATGAAGAAATGAATGTCCCCAATAAGTAATTATATAACCTCAAAAGCCAAGTGAACCTTTAAATTAGATGTCTCTATCTTCAAAACCAATTCCACAACAAAATCAAACTGAAGCACATGAGTAGATAGAATGAGTGTGTGTGTGTGTGTGTGTGTGTGTGACTATAGCAAATGACTTGCACCATAACCCAGTGGGGGTAAACTCAAGTAACTATTGCAAGTAGTAATCAACAAAAGCGCATCTAAATGCTGACCAACTGAAACTTGCAACTAATTCACACACAAGTTTTAGTTGCCGCCATTGCATTGTAGAACAAGAACGTCTAGTAATTCTCTATACAGAGATACTTTTGCTATTGCCCATGGAGCTGTCAATGTGTTTTGTGATTAATTACCGCATGCAACATGCAGACAGGCGCTCTACTGAGCTTCCAATTCTACCCATATCCAAACCCCTAACCATACCCCGATGCGCGCCACACGCCAACCGCCACCCGCCACTATCGCCATCAGCTACATCAGTACGAGTAGTAAGTTCGCCTCATGCTCCTTGTGTCCTTTCATTTGCTTTCGGCTTTGATCGTTGAGCATTGTCACTGGGCAGCGGAACGGAGACTTTGAACTTTACGCTGCAAAGCATGTTGCATGCAACATTTTCTTTGTTTTTTTTTTTTTGTTTCTTACTTATAATCTTCTTTTTTTCATTGTCACCGCTTGCGATGTTTGTAATTGTTGAGATGTTGTTATTGTTGTTGTAGTTGTTGTTGTGACTTCAAGGTAATCTCAGTTGACATAATTAAATTAATTTACTTATTGTGCATGACAACGATGCATTGCAAGCATCTTACTTTACCATAGTATGGAATGAAGGGACTTGAAGGGGCAAAGAAGGGTTTCAGATACTAACTAGTATTGTATTTGTTTGCAATGTGAATGCGCGCGTAACTATTCAGTATCGTTTGTCGGTAACGTAACTTAGACTGTGATGACTACTGGTGGAGATACTTTTTATGCAGCTTCCACGCTTGTCATCGTCTCGTTTAGGTTAAGATACAATTAAAATGTCATATTGATATGGATTTGTTTTTTATTTCTTTATTCTTTATTTATTTATGCATGCATGCATGCATTCATGTATGACTATGGACAGGCGATGAATGTTCATTTATCAAATTCATGGATTTCAATTTTAATGAATTTCGAAATTGACATTTACGCGCATTTGGTGACAATTCTAAAATTAATCATACACCATGTGTATCTTCCTCTATATGTCTGTCAATATTATGCATGCTATTTTCATTCTCCACCTTTCTCTTGCTTAGTAATCTTAGTGCCACAAAGCAGAAAGTCAACCGAACGCCAACCAAGTGCAAATCTTAGACATCAGTGAAATATCAAATTTGGTGCAGCACTGCCAGCCCATCTTACTTACCTTAGATGCACAAGTGTTTGTCAACTCACATGACATCACTTGCCAACGGTTTGCTTGACCTAATTAATCTGTTACGCCGTTGCTTGCCACATCTTAAACCAATGTGCGCACACAACGAACGAATGCCTCAAATACATTTATACTACTATAGAAGACTAGAAGTCTTTGCTTTTCAATGTCCAAAGGTGTTGCACTTACTAATTCTGTCTTTGGTTTCTTATTCGCTAGTTTTCATTTAGTGGCGCACACACAACAGTTGCAACTTGCCAACTTCTTTGACAAGGCGGCAATACGAAACAGTCCTAGAACACACACACATGATGAGTCAGTCAGTCACATGTGCGTCTATGCCATTTGAAATGAAAAACAAAACGAAATCGAAAAGTCAGAAAGATACAAGTACGTAAAACAAACGAGCAACTGTCAATTTTCTCAATTTGACACCAAAGTTCAGTTGAGTTCAGCATTCTGCGTTCTACACCAAATAAATTTAATACAAAAAGTGTTACTCATTCATTTGTTGCAACTCAACTAACTCAAATTGTATGTTGCAGACTCAAGAGTGTGGCAACTAAAAACTCACTTTCATTGAGAAACGTATAAAATCCAAATGAAATTACCTAAATGAAGTACGAGTAGTTGAGAGACACTTGTTATATTGCTATACTAGTTAACACTTGTAGATGCTTTAAAAGTTAAAAATAAGTGTGTAAGATACAATTAGTAAACTATTTTATTGAGTTTCAAGTTAAATTTTGTACTTAGCACAGTTCGCTTAAATGACCTTAAAAGATATTTATTACATGAACAAGTCTAGAAGTATCTAAGTACCCAAGTGTGATGCAACAATTTCGAGTAAAGTCTCATTAAAATGATCCTTAAGGCCAAAACACGTGAATTAAGCAGCTGCCAATTGAAATTGATGCGAGAACATTAAAACATAATTGAAGTGTGGCTTATTAGATATACAGATAAATATGTAGATATAGCCAACAACCACTAATTAACACACATACCAGATACATGTACATTACATATTGTACATACCATATGTATCTACATACCTACATACATGAATGCAAACATTTTAGCCATCAAAATGTTAATTAACATAAATCGCTGTGTGATCAATGACAAACCTTGACTGACATTGATGGTAGTGCAATATATGGACGAGTATGTAAGTTCTTCAATCAAATAAAGTATCTAAAGATGATTATATGGTGTTAATGATTCAGAATCGTCAATTGGAAAGAAGAAGATGAATGAAGGAAAATATAGAAAAACAATTATTGAAAAATCAGAAATATTTAAGATTAAAGGAAAACAATATTGAAAACTACTCGTTACACGACAGTATTGAGTTCATTTGAGCCAAGGGAAGACTGTAAACTGTTTGCGTATGTTCCTCTGAAACAGTCGAGCCTCTGCACAATGGTTGGACTTGTATGGAGCCACACTATTAGACTGCTGACACTGCAGTGACCACATTTTTGAAGGTTATTTCTCTGACGAGCAATGGGAAGCAGAGAAAACACATACTAAACTAAACTATTCAGAAACAAATGAACCGAGGGCAGAAAGATTGTAAATTATTGCAATACACACTTTACAAACATGAAATAGTCAAATCACTTGGGCCAGCCTTTTCTTATGAAACAAACGAGCAATGGGAAGCAAGACTTGAAACGGCATTAACTATTCATTGAATGCATCAATTTACCTGATTTGAGGAATATGACACCAAAATTCTAATTCTAATTCGTCTAATACTATATATAATATATAAAAATATCGTGTCACGGTGATAGTGTATGAACTCTTCCGAAACGGTTTGACCGATTTTTATGAAATTTTTTTTTGTATATTTGGTAGGTATGAAAATCGGTCGTAAGGTATTTTTCACCCTCTTACCCCCACCCCACATTTCATAATAGCGTTTTTTTGTATTTTCGTAATAACAATATCCTCATTTGAGTAATGTTTCTGAGCGCATCACTTGAGTACTGATTTTGATGAAATTTTCTGAGAAACTCAAGCATAGTCTAGAGAAGCTTGGTGCGTATCAGACTCACAGTTGTCGAGAAATCAGTGAATAAAATTTTGGATATAATGCTTAGAGATAAATTTTAAAATCAATCAAGTCGCTTTTGTCAAATATATCAGCTAATTATGTCAATAATAATACTTAATTGATTGGCCTGCTGTTTCAAATTATTTCAATTGCTGCGCAATGTATTACAATTAAACAGAGCAGCATTACTCATTAACATCACGCGGGAGCGTAGCAAAGCAAAACGGGTATACTAGAATATATATACAATATAGTATATTGTAATCATCTTTTTGTTTGTGCACGCTAATCTCAGAAACGGCTTAAACGATTTGAATGCGGTTTTCACTAGTTTGTGTTTGTTTAACCAAAATCGACTTAGAAAATCAAGAGATATTAATCAAAATCGTCCTACTTCGTCAAAAGATATTAATTTTTGATTAAATCCAGAGATATTTTGTCAACTTTTTGGTTGATTTGCGACTGATTCCCTCTTTTTTTTGTTGTGCGCCAACATTATACAACTGATCTTGGTTAGGCAAAGCAAAAATGAGTAAATTTAATATTGCAAATTTTTTGTTAAAATTTTAATAAAAACCCACTGGTACGATTTCGCGGGCACAGCTTGTCTTCAAATCAATTTTTTTTTTCTTAAACAATTTTATGAATTATTTTCTACAAGCACTACTCATATCTAACGAAGCAATTTTTATATTAAAAAAACATTTTATTCATTTAATTTCTTTAATTGTTTTCAATGCAATTTTATATAATTTATAGTTAATCTCAACTACTCAGGCTAACAGATTCTCTAATAAGTTAATAATACAATGAACATTGAATGCTAAAATAGATACATCCGTTGAAAGTTATGCAAACTGCAATACAATCTACGGTTTTCACGCCTAATTAGCATGATTACCCAGAGAATAGACAATGTTCAGTGAAAACTGCTTTCTTATAAGAAAGTTGAATTGACCCAAGTCATCAGGCTGAGACCATTGAGACCAGCATAAGATGCGATTAATTGTTTGGAATTTAAATAAGGAAACAAGCAGCACATTTTAAATTTAATTAATCAATCAAGAAGAAAGATACTTTAAAATGCAGCACCAATAAAGAAAGAAAGGCAGCAAAGCAGAGAGTGAGCGATCGAGAGTCAAAGAGACGCAACACACACACATGTCATCATTTAGATACAAATTAAAAGTGAGCAGTGAAACCAAAGAAAAGCTGGGGAAGAAAATGAAATGTAAAATGAAACAAGAGACCCAACATTAATTCAACTGCAAACAAATGGCAGAACCGGAAGTTTGCAACAAACGACTAACATTGAGAGAGAAGTGTGTAGCATAATTTCTTATTGGTTTTCGTTAAGAAAATTACTTGATTTTCTTTTTTCTTTCTATGTATTTTTTTCACACGAATTGCAAAGCCACAAAAACGGAAACTGTAGATTTTTTACTATTTAGATTTTTTCTCATTTTAATTTTTTCATATCTTTTCTATTGTCACAGTGGCGGTCGCAACCAAAGCACGTAACTTAAAATTTTCTTTATCTCTTGTGTATTTTCTATTATTTTGTCCCTTTCTTCTTTCTTCAATACAAAATTTCGTTTTGTTTTCTGTGGTTTCTCTTTCTCTTAATGCCCTCAAGCCTTTGTTTTTCATTCCATTTTGACGCTATTAAATAATTTCTGTCACACAAATTTGGCTTTTATTGTTTATTTCCGTTTTGTTTTCTATAGTTTTAGAGCTTGTCCAGTTTTGTCCGTTGGCTTATCTCAACATTTATTCATTCATTCATTCAATGGTTCACTCATTCATGGGTTCAAACATTTGCTTCTTTGCTATCATCATCATTCATTTATTTCTACATTTGAAAGCGTTAATTAGCCTCATTATTCATAATTTTACTATTTATATTTACTTTTTAACTTGTCACTTTTGCGGTTCTTCATTCATTGCATTGCATGCAACTTGTTTACGCTTAGTTACTTTATTTTACTATTTGCCACAGAGAGAGAGAGAGAGAGAGAAAGATACTATAAGCTCATGTATCTGACATCACAACATTTGATTGTTGCTTGTCAACTTGACAGAGATATTTATTAATTTTTTTTTTCTTCTGCATTTTCAACTTCTCTTTTGACTCACTCTACTCCTAACCATTATTGTACATGTATGTACTTAGTTTGTCTTCTTCATTGCAATCTCATCAACAATTTTCAAATTAGCCGCATAATTGTCACTTTTGCTTGTTGTTATTATTGTTGATTTGTTGTTGTTCCTTATTTGTTTGTTTGTTCATTCATTCATACGTTTGTTTATATTGTAGTATGTGTATCTACTCATATTGCTTTTTTACATTGAATGATACTTGATGTATCTTTAGTTGTAGTTATAGTTCAAATATGCATATTTGTGTTTATTATCTGTTTCCCTTACATTGAAGTGTAAATGGATCTTAATGATATTTGTCACATGACTCATCTTCATAAGCTCTATTTGTACTAATTTCAATAGAGTCATAGACACACCTTTTCCCTGATTTTAGTTTTGAATAGTTTTGAGATCATTAAAATTCACATAAATCACATTGATGCGTCAAACTTTTATAAACAGCACAACAAAGTACTGGTTATTTACGTGAAATTCAAGCACTAAAAGTAACTAATAGATATAGAGAATATTGTTTCCAAATGCATTGAAATTTGGGGTAGTGTTGAATATCTTTTGAAGAAAGAAATTGATATAATTCTCGATGGGCGGCCAGATATAAGGGGTGGCCAATCGTGACAAAAACCACATCATATCGGGTCGCATTGCATAGTGTAACATCGTATAACATTAAATGTACGAAATATAGATATGTTACACATGTTGTATACTCTGACATGTTTCTATGTATACAGATTGCGAATGCAACAGAATGTTGGTACGATTGGATTAGGAGTTTATCACCCAAGAAGCTTGTTCTTGATTTTCTTTACTCCAAGAATTGTATAATTTTGTCGATGCGTCAACTCAGTGTTGGGAATTTCTTCAAGCCCATTTCACCTTCAAAATCTATCAACGACTCGTTGGTCAGCTCGTGCAGATGCATGCAAAAGTGCATCATGAAAACGGCTGTCATGAATGGTTTTTGTGGATGTTTACTGGATCGCATTTACGCCTCAAGTAAAAACTTCAGAGTGTGGAAATTGTCATTACCATTGTTATATAAGTCTAGGAGGTACTAAATCATTTAATTGGCGAAATACAAAATAACTTCGAAGATTTCGAAAATAAAGCTAAAAAAATGTCCTTTGTACAGGAATATAAAAGAGATTTTTGACTCAATCGAAAGCGAGACTAATATAGGTGAAGAAAACAAATTTCAGAATCACTACTTTTTTTGTAATAATTGATACAAAGTCAGAAGAACTCAAAAAACGACGTGATGCTTATAAATTACTTTTTAATCAATTTAATTTTATTACTAAGCTGACGATACTAAGGGCATCAGAAGTCGAAGAAAAGGCCAAGGCATTGCAAATGGTTTATTCTACTGACAAATTTTTCAGAAGTATGTCTCCATTTTTGTGCTGACTGCAGTATCGGAACAGTGCTGTCAGTTTGTTGAAATGGTAACGAAATGAAGGCCTTTAAACCATTTACCCAAACGTGGATATTGCTCTTCGTATGTGTGTGTGTGTGTACTCCCGCCAGTAATAGTTCTGGAGAGGGATTGTTTTCTTGTTTTCTTAATGGGTGTTGAGAAATTGGCGGTTGGTACTTAGTATATGGTGCGGGGTCTATGGCGGCCAAGACTACAAATCCGCCACTGATTGCATTTCAATCCTCAACATAGATAGGACTTTACCTCTATCAAATTAGAAAATTTAAAACATTCCTTGGGGTATTGAACAATTGGTTTGCTGTCTAAGATTTTGCTTTTTAGATCTCCCTCTTATGGAACAACTCTATCTCCATTAGTTGTACCCATACTCATGTAAAAGACTCAATATTGTTTACCATATTGTAATCACATTTTTATACACAAATTATTTGAATCTTATTCAAACAAATGATTGATTGATTGATTTGAACCATTTTATTACGAAATACAGCAGTAACACCTATTGCGTATTAATGTCCAATCAATTTGATTTAATTGATATGGCAACAATAATTGATAAAACTTTCAAACCGGAAAAAGTTTCATATAAAAATCTCTCATTATTTTACAGGCCTTTGGTTTGCTTGGAAAAGGAAATGAATGTTTTAAAGAATTTTATTTATTTTCATACTTTATGCAATCCGAAACCAATAAACAATGAAAAGATATAAAGTAAATGATGAATTGATGTGTGAATTTTAATTTCCCATAACCACACACACACACACTCACGCACACACACACACACACCAAAGCTTGAAAGCCTTGAAATTTTGCTTAATAAGGTTCAAAAATGTTTTTCAAACAAAAACATCCGCACGAATTTTATTATATGTGTATATGCATCACTTCCTCTTCTCCTCTTGTTCATTATTCTCTGGGGTAACATTTTGCAAAAGTATCCATGTCAATAATTATTGAACCTCAAGTAGAAATCAATATGAAAATCATATAGTATTGTACATGCATGCATATCTGTTTGGTGTTACATTTTTTCTAGTAATTTTACTTCGAACGCAATATCCGTTCACATACAGTTAAACAATAAATTGATCAACAATTTTTTTTTAAATAAACAGTGTTGAAAAATACCGAAAGAAATAAACAAAGTTAAATAAATACACAACAGTAAAGAAGAGTGACGATAAATTGATACCAAACTTCATAGTACTTACTACAAACCAAGTAAAGTAAATAGTATGTCTTGTATGTGGACCCCGTTTCCACTTGGCAAACACCTACGACCGACCGACTAGTGTCAGAGGTGTCCAATAAGGGATAAGATCACATACATAACTCATTATGAAAAAAAAGGTGATATCTCTATAAGTACAATATTTATTATCAGTTATCGGAACATTGGAAAAATCAAACAATTAACTTTGTTTTTGAGTTCAATTGGCAGTGATGAGGATGGGTTATGCTTGATGAAATTTTACCATTCATTTACAATATGAGTTTTTATGGTTATAGTATGTATTTATGATGATACCATTCGATCGATCAAAGCACAAAATCACTATGAATTCAATATAACAAACTATACTCATGGATGCGTTGCAATAAAAATCAGTCCCAAGTTCTAAATGCGATAAGAGATACTCGTACAACAGCAATAACACCAACAACAACAAGAGAACACGGCATGCACATTTGGGATTTGATTTCAACGCCTGTTTTGTCGTTGTCGTTGCCGTTGTTTTTGTTATTATAAGGTTTGTTTTTGTTATTATTATTGTAGATAATACATACATATATATGATTCGTGCCTGTTGCCTTTAGCAGATACACAAATACAAATACTCACAATAATAACATGAAGCACAAACGCATTGTATGCGGCTTTTGCTTGCAATCTTTATTATGTTCATGCAGCTATGGTATGAAGTATTATTATTTTTTTTTTCACTTTTAGTTTTGATATTTCTTATTATTGCTTTTGATTCCAATATTTTTATGTTTGTTTGTTCATATTTATTGTCACAATGCATTAAGTACACAATTATACAAATACCAGATACATACATACATAATATAGAGAAAGAATTGAAAAAAACAGAAGATACATGCTTACAGTACTAAGAAACAGATTGACAGGCATTGCTGATGTATGTGTACGTTTAGATTATAAACAAAATACTTCAATCATGACTAGTGATGGCTTGAAAATTGAATTCATTAAAATTCACAAATCTCATTACAAAAAATAATTTAATAAAATATTGTACTATGCTTTATTATAATAAAATTAAAGATTTATGTCTTTATAAGCATAAATCATGTCAATTTCAATGCAATGAACGTCTGAAGAAATCACACAACTTTATGACTCAATTTTCACACCCAAAATGAAATTGTGTTTCTGTTTTTTTGAATAAATAAACATAAAAGAAACCCAAAATCAATAAACAAACACAATACTTTGATTACATCCGAAAAGAAATCATGCTCCAAACAATTTTAACACATAAACAATACATAAAAATAAAGATACTTTTGCTTATGCCCTTTGATACCCTTTTTCCATAAGAAATACAATACTACTCACTTTGTTGAGATGTTTGTAACACACAAGAAGTTTTCAGGCAAGAAATCAATCTCATTATACGAGCATTTCTCAGTGTTATCTAAATTTCATGCACATTGGTAAGTAGTATGCATAGTTTCTAAATTCAATATTGTATATTGTAGTTAGAGGTTTCATTGATTTTTTAGGCATTAATGACTTAATTAATTCTTAATGTAAGGTTCCAAGGTTTAATGTTCTAGCTTGAGTCCAAGTGTAATAGTACACTGGTAATCAACTGAATAGCTTGAACAGTTCTTAGAAAGTAAAACGGGAATATCTCTTCAACCATCTCTTTGATTTTAAAGATATTTTTTTTTTGTTTAGAACAATCAATTGTTAATGTACCACGAAAGGTTGAAGCCTCTAACATCCGTATAAATATATTATTCATTTTTTTTAAAAAGCCATTCCAAAAAATGGTTATTAATTTTAAGTCAACTGAATAAGTTCAAAAAATTAAAATAAAATAAATATTATCGGGTATGTGCTGGAAAACACCGACGTTTTTGATGTGGGACGTTTTCAATTTCATCCAAAAAAACCTAAGTGTAAAATGTTATAATTCTTAAATGCAGTTTAGTGAGAAAACAATGAGCTACACATCTTGGGACTTTTTTCCTTTAATAACTTCAGATAAGGTAGAATTGAGCCAAATCGTCTGTAAACAACTTGACGATTTCAAAAATGTCGAAAGGTGTTTCTAGCACACCCAAAAATGAAATTGGGCTGGAATTGAGACGAAAACAAAAACCCGTATAATTCACAAATTTGACTATATCATATATAATCAGAAAGATGGTTGAAGTAATATTTCCTTTTTACTTTCTAAGAAGTTCTGAATCTATTCAGTTGATTAGCAGTGCATGTCCAACAATCAAAATGATGTTCTTAATATAATTTATATTTTTAGGTGAGTCTAGCCCATGGATCTCGTAAGTATACATCTACAGGAAGGGTCTAAAGCATAAGCGAAGCAAATATTTTGAAAACACATCCTGAATGAATGGGAACGAGACTTCTCATTTGAATCCATCCAATATACACAAATTCTTTTGTGATGAAGGTCTCAGAGAGGCTTCTATCTTAAGAACTGAACTGAACCATCAGAGGAGACCTGAAAGGTTACTATGTATTCTTATCATGAAGGGCATATTGTCAATCATGAAACCGACTGTGATGTACCTTTCTCTTAGATTTCTTTTCAATTCATCTATAACAATAACAATAGTGACTTCTTCAAAAAGAAGATTGATTTGTCCATGAGAAAATTTGTCTATAAATTTCAGATTTTCTTTAAAGATTTCAGTTTCTGTCTTCATTTTTTAGGCATTTGCTAATAAGCAAAGTCAACAATAACATAAAATTATAGGGCGCTACTGTGAGATTAACTCATACGTACTTGTACTACCTTACTTAATTACAGTTGCCTGATTTTGACAGTGAAAGGTGCTAATTGGATTTTGTATGTATGATTCCATGAAATATTGAAATATCTTAACCATTAACCAACACTGCCACCTACGCACCTACGTCATTCACCGTTTTACTAAGTAAATTCATTTAACCATATTGTATAATGAAAATCATTTTCATTTTGAATGAATATTTGAAATTAAATTTATATTTTATTGAGATAAGAAAATATATAATAGTAGAAATGCAAAATCCAATTAGCAATCACTATTAGAAAGAGATAACAACCAGTATGAGAGAGGGAGAGAGGGAGAGATGGAGTGAGAGATAAATAGAAAATTAATAATGAATTACAAGAATAATAATAATAATATTGTAATAAGAAGAAAATTCCATATTATTATAATTATAAATTGTATTTCTACTACTTGAACTATACAAATATATGTTGAACTTATTTTTGAATTTGCTTCCTTTGTATCTATGAATATGAATTCAATGCATGCATAGAATATACGAGTATGCATATTTCCTTAAGTAATCATTATGTTTATTGGACAAACCAGCTGCATTTACAAATCAATTTCAAAACGTTAGCTATAAAAGCTCATTATAAACACACTCACACATACAAATACATTGGGTATGGATAGATATTGAGATACAACAACAACAACATTTGCATTACTCATTCATTTGATTACAATTGGAAAATCATTTTGAATGAGACCAATAGATAGTGGATAAATAGAAAGACAGATACAACTATTCTACAAACTATGTATACATTTATAGCAACAACGACAGGCAGTCTAGCGAAATCATATTCTAGAATCATTTGATACCGAAGGCATAAAATGAAATGAAATCAAATGAACGAACATTTGTTTAAATCTTAAACGATTCTCATTCTATAGATAAACTATAAATATTTGAACAACATCATAGTCGCATAGACTCGTATCACACATACGAGTATGTAAGTAATTCGGTCGAGTTTTAGATTTCTACAATAATATTAATAATATACGATATGTAAGCATATTACTATACATATCACTGTACTATGTACGTACATACTCGTATCTATGTAACTATATGCTGGGTGTGTGAGTGTGTTTACAGTTTAGATAAGTATTATGACATATTTGACACTCTTAGAGACAATATAGTGTGCTAAGCCAAATAAAAGTAATTTCATATCAGAAAGTGCAGTCAAGTTTAGTAGATTGTAGTAGGCGTTTGTTCGCACGTCCGTTCGTTCGTCGTTCGATTCAGTATATTTGACTTAAAATCAATGAAATTTTATAGTATGTGGGGCATTCATTCACTCACTCACTTACGCTATGACAAACTTACTATAGAATAAGTAGAGTGTATAGAAAATCTATAGAGATACTACTGCAAAGAGTGAGATTGAGAAAGTATAGTTGGCACTTTAAGCTTAAAAGCAAGTCAACATCATAATAATTGTTATTATGTCGATTATTGATAATGTTGAGCGTCAATACTATTCTCTTACTATCTCTCTCACTCTCTCAATATATCATAAGTGGCCACTAATTCACCTCTAAAATCATAGTATTATGCTTTGCTGTATTTATGTTCAGGCATAATTGATAAGCTGAAATGACTAAAACTACATTGGATTGATAATTCAATAATTTCCCAGAAGAAGCATGTGCGACGCTACGCGACGCACCCATAATTGATTATTTTCTGCTGTTGATGTTGAGGTTTATTCCACAATAGTAATACTAGTACTATAAACTGAGGACGATTCAAGTTGGTTTGTGTTTTGTATATTTGTGACTGAAATCATAAAAATATTTTGTTGTCTCATGTCATGTCAATAGTATAATATGTGTTTACATTCATATTTGTATTTGTCTAGGTTCCTAGAAAAAGGTGTTTAATTGGGTTATACTTAATAGATATTTTGACATTAATGGTTTTTATTTTTTTCTATCTTTTATGTGACTTTAAATTGGAAGTGAGCCAAAGTTTGAAGAAGATTTGTCAGAAATTTGAATTGAGTTGTATGTTGGTGTGTTTTTTATTTTAACTTTTATAGTTTCTGATATTTAATTTGAAAAATTGGTAAAGGAGAAGCTAGAAATCCCAATGAGAATTTAGGCATTTACACACATCTAGCAGTTCCAACTATTAGGCATACAAGTAAGTTTTAAAGGATTTTTTCTTGATTTTAAAGCTTTATTCTGCAAAATTGGTAATACGGTATTTTATTGAAAGTATTGCCCATCTCTAGCTATGATTTTTCCCCACTTTTCTGGCAATGCATGGCCAAGAAATCATCTAACCCATTTCTAATACCTTCAACTGTTGGGACTTCCCATTCGGTACCATCGAGAAGGGATTTCACCACGTTTGCGACATGCGGCCGACCATTGTTATGGTGAAATATTAATGGCTAATGTCTGGTTGCCCATTCCGGCCTTATTTCTGCAATCGCACGCTTCAATCGCATCAGTTGTTGTCTGTAGAAAGCCCCGTCGTTCGTTTGACCACTTTTCAGAAGCTTTTAGTACATGATTCCCTTCTGATCCCACCAAATCCAGAGCACATCCTTGCTGCCATGGATGTTTGACTTTGGTGTCAATGGTCCGGGTTTACCGTGCTTTACATACGCCTCCTTAATTTTTCGATTGTCATAATGAATTCATTTTTCATCACCGGTGACGATACGATGCAATCCTTTAAAACTTACCTGTACACCCTATTTAATTTAGGAAGTCTGAGAAAAAGGTGTAAAGAGTGCTATGTTTTGATTCGGAGGCAAAGATATGATTATATTAACCCTAATATTACTGCATGTTATAAATCAAATCATCCAATTTCATTTTTTATCATCGTTATCTGATGATTTCTCTATCAATATTGATTTGTAAATCTGAAGCTTGTTACACAGAAACAGCTATGAACTAGGGATGGGTATCGACCAACAAAATATCGATTAATGACATCGATTTTTATTTCATACTAATTAATCGAAACACCAATTAATTGCTGCTAAGAAAATCGATTAATCGATTAATCATAAGTGTAAATCTTTGTAGTAAATAAACTTAACATTTTCGGTGGATGGATTAGAAGATTAGAATAGATTTGATAAAATTAGATTAGGGAAAAGGAGGTAACCAGTACACCTCGTCACTGCGGCTGCAAATGGGCCTAACCTGCAATTTCAACTGGTTGCAGGTACTGGTTCCCAAGGTGACGTAGTCTGGTTCAGATTAGGCCCTCACAGTGACATAGCACGTGCTCTGCTGACTCCTCTTCTTTATTACACAAATCGTTGCTATTGATCCGCATATTATATAGGTGTTTCATAACTCTGCAATTTCCTATCAAGAAACTTGAGACTATCCGAATACCCCTCCGGGTCAGTCCCAGTGATTCATGTGCTCTTTTGCGAGCCAACCTTTGTTGGAGTTTGGATCTCCAAGGCAGTCCGCAGAATAGCTCTAGTCCAATGAGGACGTTAGCAGATCCTTTTCTAGGGAGTTCATCTGCCTCTTCATTGCTAAGATACTCACTATGTCCAGGCACCTAGGTTAGGTTAAAATGATTGCATGCTGCCAGTCTTTTGAGTAGCAATAAGAAATCCCAAACCAATTTCGAGTTGAACTCGAAAGCTTTGAGTGATTTTAATGCAGCCTTGCTATCAGAGTGAATATTCAAGCGACACATAACCTATCGCCTTGGAGTCGATGTTTAAGACTCCGGTGGATAAAATGATGTGCAAGATCCATCCTTTCTTTCCTTCTTTTATTATCCCTCTCACAAATATGTTTATTGTCTCTATCGCTCTCATGCATAGCGTTGTTATTCTCACATATTTGTCCAGTGATCGGGAAAATCCATTATCAGAAGCGTTATATTAATCGAACCCAAATGACATCGATTTAAAAACCATAGATTATTTCAACAAAACATCGATTTTTTCAATTAATCGGTACCCATCTATATACTGTGGCCAAAGAGACATTACAATCTGTTAGTCTTCATAGTAAGCTAATGACGTGTGTCTTTCGATGTATTTTCAAAAGAATATTTATGGAATAATCAAACTTAATATAGCAGTATTATAAGTCGATTATTTAAAATTCAGTTTTTGTATGGAAGACTTTCACATCTTATCTCCTCGAACAAAGAACACGAAATATTTTTGTGATAGTTAATAGAAGAGTGAAACCAAACAAAACACTAATAGTTTCAATTCAATTCAATTGAATTATATTAGTTAACAAGAAAAAACACAAAACTCTTTCTTGATTTAATTTATTTTATTATCAAATTTAAAATAATTATGGTTTTATAAAGAATATACTCGTAGATCTTTTCTCTAGCTTTGGTGAGATGATGTAATACCCTTGGTCTTCTTATGTTAAGTTAATACATAAATTTGGAATTGTCATAATCAACATAAAAGCAAATTTAAGAACCAAACCCAAATATGAATCAGATCTTTAGAATAACAAAAGAAGTTCGCTACTGTCGCCATTGACAACAAATGATTTCAAAACAAAGTCTGATGACAAATGGGAAACAAAACAAAGAAAATTATAAAAAATATATTCAAAAATCTGCTACGCTTATTAAGCATAAATTTTAGCATAAGCCAAGCAAACGGTGTTAAAATGTACACAAAGAGAGAAATATTGAAAAGTTGAAAAATTAAGAAAATAATAAAAAAAATATTTTAAATGTGTCAACGACAATTTTTTAAACGAAGTCAGCAGTCAGTTGTTTTAAGCTTTCATAATGAAGACATCAGCATACACAAAAAAAAAGAAGAAATAAAAAAACATTCTGTTGTTAATTTCCAAAATGATTGGTTAATTGTGTCAACTTGTTTTATCGCGTTTGGTTAATTAGTAAACACCATTAGACAGACGCAGAGAGAAGCACCTACGCACAATATCGAACTTATTATTTGATTACTAATTGGCAGCAAAAGTCAATTCATTGACATGAATAAATATGAATGAATTGCTTGAATCAAGCGTGAATTGTGGCTATTCAAAATACTGGTATAATAAGTCTAAAAAGAAAAGTTAATTGCAGAGTGTTCCAGTTTTCCCACTACACAAGTTGATTTCCCTTTTCATCAAAATCATCATCGTCATCATCATCATGAGATTCTTACAAAATATACTTGTATCTTGTAACTGACGCCCTTTTTTGTCATTATCATAATCAACTTAATTATATTTCGCTGAAAACATATTATTATTACTATCATTAATATTTTTATTATTATTAAATACTCAAAAGCTTCACAGAGAATTGAGCCAGAGACCAAGACCCAAACAAGTGCTGGAGCATTTTCCCATAGCAAACAATACAAAACTTGGAGTTGTCACGCCGGCCGCTGAGTTAACTTGAACTACTCGACTTATTTGTATCCAAATGATGTGCTTTTATTGCTATTGTTGTTGTTATTATTGTTTATCTTTCATTTCTTATTATAACCATACACACACGACAGATACTAACATTCATATATTCATACATACATACATATATGATTGTTCTTCTACCATGTGAGTTCCCTAACCATGTGAGTTTGTCAAGTGCACTTGTGGCTTATTTGCATTTAGTAGGCACTTTGGTAATTGAATTTGGTTAGTTAAAAAGCGCAAAAAAAAAGGCCAAACCGAACATAAGACGGAAGGCAGAGGCACACTGAATAGTGCTTCTAGTAGGTCTTCTAGGCTCAACTGAACTCAACTCAGCTCAATACGGGTACATAACATATGCTTGATTGGTGCATAATATGGAAGTATAAGAGCATGAGTTGTTGACTACTACAATATAGTATAAAAATTGACTCAGTTGATTCGGTTCAGTTCAGTTCAGTTCGGTTTGGTTATTTCACAGAGTTTGGTTTTTGTCTGGTTGCCTGTTGTTGATGATGATGATGATGATGGTGGGAATGATGATTATGACAAAACAACAGACAGACAAATAAACAAACACTTCATAGTTGAATTGGTTCGTGTTTGAAAACCTTTTCGTCCGGGTGTTCTTAGGAAGATATGCAGAAGGAGTGCGTGCCACTGTGTGCTTTATGAATATATAAATAGTTATAAAATTGTAGTGTTTACAGTGGGTCAAAAATAAGTTATAGTGAATAATATGGATAAAATTCCAATCAAATGATTTTAGTTCAAACTGAACTAGCTACCCATGTACTAGCTAAGGTTGCTTGAAAATTCCTTTCCAAATACATTGAGCAGAGTTTCTTAAATGGAATATATGACCACTATTAATTTGTACACCTACTAGTTTCTATCAAATGCAACTTTCAAACTATTTTAATCAGTTATTGGAATAAAAAACCTAATAGTATTTGTACTTGTTGGAAAGGTTGTAGAATCTACTTTTATAAAAACATTTTACAAAATTTATATTCCATGTATATTATTTTCCACACATTTTTTTGTTGAACAACTACGTAAAACTAAAAGTGGCCACTATTAATTTGTACTTCACTCATATACTTGGATTATATTTTTGTTTTTTTTTTTTTTTTGTACTGAGATTACCTCTTTCCAATTGTTCTTCATTGAAGAAATAAGTTTTTAACATTCTTCTGGAGTAATGGAATTCCAAATTACTTGGATTTTTGTTTTCAATTCAAAAAGAGTCCATTGGGGATGAAGTTTTAGCGTCTTTTTATAATAGCATACAAAGACTCATTAGGATTTAGGTCCGGGCTACAAAAAGGCCAGTCCAAAACTTGCATGTTGTTATAATTTCACTAATTTTTAGATATTCTGGCAGTATGAGGCGGGCCACCATCTTGCTGAAAGATGATGTATGTATAAATATTACTCTTTATGGAGTACAGTTAAGAAACTATGTCATCAAAGAATTCTAGGGTGAAGACCCTGTATGAATAGATGGGTGATATAAGAAGATAGTTACTGTGACCTTTAATAATTTTTTGTTTCCCTTGACCTTGTATTCTTAGGACTCTCTAATCAATTTAATATTTTTAAAGAAGTGAGTTGATTTTGGTTCTGATTATGGTTTATCATGCTGGTTATGGGGGTCCTAAGAACCATGTAAGTTGTGCTTTTGAAGTATATTTTCGATTGCAGTGGCAAATGTTGAATGTTTGACTAAGTTAATCCACTGTGATCAGCATAGAACCCTTATATAAATATAAGAAAGAAATACACTCCAAAAATTACAGTTACCATACAATTATTACTATGAAGCAGGAAACCACAAAAACAACAACATTAACAATAACAACAATAACCATAAAAATAATAGCAACAACAACACCAACAACGACGACAATGAACCAAGAATATTTTATAACCAAAAATAGAGACACAACAAGAAAAGTTGGCTAGAAATAATATGTAAATGTCTTTGAATGAATTCCAATTAGGCAAAGAAGTGTTTGCATTCGAAAATAGTCATAAATAATTTCAATCAAAAAATACTCGTTCATACCTTATTCTTCTTCTTCTATTTCTTCTACTACAACTCTGTACTATTAGTATTATTGGAAATCAGAATAGAAGAACCTAAAGAATGAATAGCCTATGAAAGAAAGAGATATTTAAAGAGAGAGAGAGAGAGAGGGTGAAAAAAGTTATGCAATCAATGAGAGACACTTGTGACTTTGACTATTATAGATGATGATTATGATGATGACTATGGTGATAATGATTATAATGATGACTATGAAGTATGCTTATGGTTTATGACAGGCATACGAAAAATATTCTTGTGTATATTCATTCACTACAACCACACACACTTCCATAGTAAAGACAAACAATGTATTTAGATTCTATTCCAATTGAGTATAAAATGCCAAAGCCCAAACTAAAGGAGAAAACAAAGAACGAACCAAGAAATTGAAATTGCATAAATTATATACAAAGTTATAAAACACAGGTACCTCTTTCTTTTCATACAACAATATCTAAATATCTACAATATAACCATCTATCTATCTGTTTTAGTATCTGAAATACAGGTAGGTAAGGTAGCTTATACTAATTGAGTAAGGACCACCGACGAATGACGCACAAAACAAGTGTCCAGTCAACGTGACTTTATCGTTTTTCATAAATATCTAGGGACATTTTTCCATATCTATTCACAATCACATATTCTCCCTCTATCTCTCTCTCTTACTTGTATATATTTAATAATTCTGGCATATGACAACAATTGAATGAATGCATTACAAAGAAGACAATTTTCTTATACTCGTACTTGTACACACTTCGTTTATTCATTTAATTATTTAAATAATTATTTTGTTAATATTTTATATAATGAATTCAAGTATAAGATATTATCAGAAGATTGTCATTGTCATTTATTGTATTAGTATGAGTATGCACAAACTATCTATAGTGTATATGTATGTATATATCGATTGAAAATGGGTTAAAATGTATAAGAAGAGAAGATTCATTCTTAATGATAAATGGCACCTGCTCTTTTGTCTCTTTTGCCTAGAGGTTCCTTCTTATAATACAATAGTTTAAGTTTACTTATAGGTAGTTAGTTAGTTGTTGTTACTGACATATGACAAGCTAATTGAAATTTCATTGGCGTACACACACAAGCACATGCACATAGATATACATATACAAGAAGACATGTTGTTATATTCATTGGATGGATACAAGCGCACACAAGCATCGTCAGAAGGTTCGATCGAAAATAGTAATTTGTAATTTATTATTAATAATTCATAACACTTGAAATTCTGATAAGGCAAAAGACATTTTGATTCAATTTTCCTTAACATGACTTAACCTGACTTCACTTCACATCACATCGCTTACATGTTTACATAATTTTTCGATTTTTGGTTCTATTTTTTTGTTGTTGTTTTAAGTTTCATTGGAAAAATTATCTTCAATCGATCGATTGGCGAGTTGCCTTCGATGTGACAAGCATTCAATTATTAGCCTTAGGGGTACCATAACTTTTCTTGTTATTCTTCAAATTAGTTTGGAAGAGTGTACAAGAAAGAAACTTGGCTAGATAAGATTTGAGTTGATGTGATTTGATTTGATGTCATGGGGTTTTGATGATGATTCATTCAAAGAGCATTTAAGAGATTTTTATTATTAAAATGTTATAAATCCTTGGACAATCATTTCATAGATTTATTCAATATTGATCATGAGATGTTAATAGATTTTATCCTATTCAAAAAAATTGAGAATCCTTACATCCCATTTGAGTTGGGAACAGCAATTTGTTTTGCATTCACTAGTTATATTTTACAGCAATAAGCCACATCAGTATCATATACTTAATCACCTCATTACTTATAAGAAGGTTATTGGAAGAAATGTTTTCAATTTGCACATCAGGCCCTCTTGACTTCACAAAGACTACTAACTTATGCACACATGTTCTTAGTCAACCTAAGTAATAAATTGGATATTATGAAATCTTTTAAGTATTTTGAGAATAATCTTTTAATCAAGGTAAAATAATAATGTTGTGATTTCCCACTCACTCACATGTAATTTCAATTGCAAAGATACCAATTAGACATTTCTGCACTCAAACTAATAAAGTCATCCAATTATATCCAAAACAACAAGGCCAACAATAGTAATAAATGCTTTGATCCCGAACTTCTATCAGAAAACCAGAAGAAAAAAAACAACAAACTTCACCTATTTTACATTGATGGCAACCGCATGTACATGTGCTATATGAGTGAGTGTATCTCACTCTTTCTTAATGGATTACTCGTATATCTTTCGACAACAGAAATTAAATTTTTCTTTTGTGCCCCCATCTTTCCTCTGAGCAAGTATATTTTTGCAATCATGCGACCAAACGAGACCAGACCAGACCAGACCAGCCCTTTGAAGTTTTATAACTTTTACAAAAGAAAACAAAACCAAAAAGTAATGAAAAGACAACACGAAGAATGAGACTCATTTGGAGGCGCCGCACCTTCTGTTCCATTCTGTTCAGTTCAGATACTTGCTATCTTCTTCATGTTATTGTACAATAGTATGTAAGTATGAGAATGTAATGAGTCGAACTTTTATCTGCATTGCTTCCCTTTTTTTTTACTGTTTCTGTTTCTTTTCTTAAACTTTTTCTCATTTTCCTTTACTCGGAAACATAAAATAAGAAAATTTGTATTTATTTTCCACTCATTTTCTCTAGCAAATTAGTTAAGTCTGTGTTCCTCTGAGTAGCAACATTGGCTTTGGTGCATGCAACACGCAACAAGTGTCAACTGACAACGACAAACTTCTTATTTCTTTTCATTAGTTTGGTTTTTAGTTTTTGGTTTTTGGCTGAGAAGAAGCAGCAAGCAATTTTATATTTGAAATGAAGCCAGGTCTGTTTTGGTTTTGGTTTCGGTTTCGGTTTCTGTGGCCTGTGTCAATCAACTTTAGCACACCTGATTGCCTGACTGACTGACTGTCAGTTCAACTGACTGAGTGAATGATTTGGTTTGTAATATACTATGAGTATATTTTTTGGCGTACATTGGTGGTGGGGTTTTTGTGTTGTGTATCTTTATTATTGTTCTCTCTTGCTTCTGCCATATTGACACAATTTTTAGCTTAAAAGTTTCATTTTTTTCACCCACTTGTAACAAACAATATTCCCCACTAAAAATCTATATAAAAACAGATATTTTTATATCACATTTTTTACATCGGCGCAATAAAAAGTTTTCTTTTTTATGAGTCTCATAGTTTGCTGTTGTTGTTCCATTGTTATACTAAAAGATTTTTCTTTCTTTTTGTTCTCACCCTAGTTAGTTGTTATTGAGAGATAGATAACGCACGTTCTTCATTGGGTGTGTATGTTGATGTTGTTGTTGTTGGTCGGTTGGTTAATTTGTTGATGGGAAAAATTCTCAGTACTTTGATTCTGTGTTAAGGTTTTAGTGTTAATTGATGTACTAGTGTGATGGAGATATGGTGTGGTAATGAGAGATATGCCATCATAAGAAGTAAACACTTAAGTGATCCATTGAAATTTATAAAAGAAATAAAATAAAAACAAAAAACAAAATATACTATGAGCTGATTAAACAATTTGTTGTTATATCAAGTAAATTTATGAATAGAGTCGTGTTATGTCAACTCTTTATATAGGTAAAATGTTCAGGATTGGCTGTATTAGATGGACCCATCTGGCAACACCATAACTTTGACAAGAAACGCCAGATCGACTAATAACAGCACGTGTTTGAAGCTTAAGTGTAAGGAGATTTTTGCTATGGAGCAGAACATACTAATCGGACGCGCAGAAATTGTGCAGCTGTACATTCAAAATAACTTCACAATTGTGAAGACTCGACCATATCACACAGCTCGTGCCACAACAGGTTTTTTGAAGTAATTGTCGCTTGATATAAAAAAATGGTGATTTTGACAGGCCTTCGAGTTCTTCCGATTAGGCCTCACTGGACTTTTTCCACTGAGGGTCCTTGATTCTGGAAGGCTTACATCAACAAGCCAAAGTCTTTAGATGACCTTAAGGTCAACATTCACCAAGAAATAGCTATCATATCGTCCGAAACATAGGCAAATGCAATGGAAAATGCTGAAAAACGAGCACACTAAGCCATTCGAGCTCAGGGTGACCATTTGCGCGATATCATACTCAAAAAGTGTTGTAATCAAATCTGCTTAAACCAAATTAAATGATCACTCACTTGTAGTGCAAAAAAAGGGTTTCTTTCATGTCGTTTTATGCCAACCCTGGATCACATTGATCACTAAAAGATGGATGCTTCTATAATGCAACGATTGTTTGCGCATTGGTAAATTCATTGTGAAACAAACAAGCAATGTGAATGGGAAACTATTTGAGTAAGCACGCCTTAAGCAAATTACAATACAACAGTTTGACAGAGGCGAGCATTGGGAAGCATTTCCAATAATTTGAGAATGTAACAATTGGAATATGCTGCGCACTTCTGGTTGAAAATAAAATCACAAACAAATGAAATCAGAAAACTCTAAAAATTAAAAAAAAAAAAAAGTGTTGAAAGGTAAAAAACAGAGTGCTATAAATGAACAATGACGAAGACGACAGCAACTTCAACTACAATATGTACGGGTATAAGGAAAAGTCAAGGTATAGTAGTAGTAGAGATACAAGTACAAAAATATATCAAACTAAAAGTAATGCCATGCAAAAATGACAACAAAAATTCAAAATAAAATAAAGAAAAAGCTAAAGCAAAGATACTTGTACAACAACGCAAAAAATTAAGAGATACTCTTTTGAAAAGTATCATTGTAATGCAAATGAAGGCAGTCAACTGTTGTTTTTTTTTCAGTTTTTCAATGTACGATATTCATCATGTGAGTGTGAGTAAGTAAAATTGAATTTTGTGTTGTGTAAGTGAAGTAAGATAAAAGTAAAAGAGGAGTGAAGGAAATCGAGAATAGCATGAGCAGGAGTAAGAGAATGTGGTGCGTGTTAAGGTACATAGAATGTTGCACATGCGCCACTAACCAACAAAACAACAGAGGGAAAGATGCATGCGAGTATCATTGAATTGAAGTCGTGGGAAATGTTGGTATGTGTGGCATCACTCACTTTTACACACACTCACTTACTCACTCATTCACTCACTCACAATCTTACTTACTTACTCACTCAGTAAGTTGGTGTGGCAGGCAGAGATATGAACATTGCGTAGTTGCAAGTAAAATTTCGCTTCAACATGAAAAACAATGAAAAACTTATGAATATGAATAAATAATTTAGCAAAAGATTTTACTGCAAAGATATTGCAAATCGCACAATCGCAAAATCACAAAAGTCTATCTTGTAGGTATGCCAAACAAAGCCAAGTGTAAAGGAGTAGAGAAAGGTAAGCTTACTTTTATTGTAGTATGAATATCATTCTTCTATAGATGTATCTTTTACTATTTTGAAACTTATGTCAGATGCAACTGCAGTGCAAGTACAATAGTAGCAATGGCAGGCAACAGAATGTTCTACATTTATATACTAAGCTATGATGCTGTTATTATTCTCGTTGTTGTTGTTGTTGTTGTTGTTGCACTTTGTACTTGCCTCGCATTAATTTTTACAAAAACCAAAAAAAAAAGTAATACAGAAAAATAGTACAAAAACTTCACTTGCAATGAAAATAGCAAACAAACAAAAAATGCATAAAAAATGCGCTTAAATGCAAATATTTTTCTATATATAAATTGTATCTAGATATAATATACTATGTCGAAACGATAGTAAGATAGACTGACTGACAAACAAACAAATAGTCAGACACACAGACAGTCAGACAGATATATATGTACATAAACAGACAGACAGACAGACAGACAGAGAGTCAGATGAACTGACAGTCAACCAAAAGTATGTATTTCATTGTGGTTCTAGTATTTATTGTTTCTGTTGTTGTTTCGTGTGTTTTTTCTCTTCAATATGCAAAAAAAGAAAAAAAAGAAAACACAATGTTATTTTTTATTTTATTGTATTTTGGCCAGCCGCCTTAGTCACTCCAGCTTGTCCAAAAAACCTCAACATTAAGCCAACAACAAAAGGGTAGAAAAAAACAACTGTAACAGCAACAGCAGCAACATCAAAAGCATTGACAACAAAAAAAAAAAAAAAATAATACAATATTTTATATACGAGTAGTATATATTATTCTTAAGCTATTTATACGCTTAGCTTGTATGCAAATATGTTTGTTTCATCGTCAGATACATTGAACCAGTTTTTGTGTTATTTTAAAATGTGTTTATCTGTGTGCACTCGGTATGCATATGTTTATGTTTGTGTTGGTTGGTTTGTTTATGTTTAAATTTGGCTTTTGCATCTAAAGCTCTCTTGGACATGTGTACAAAAGTATGATTTAATCAAGCTCAAGCATACAAGATAGGATACGTTTACTATTTAATGCTATTTAGTTTTTTTTTTTGTCATTTTAAACTTAATCAAATTATTGAGGGTGGTGGATATTTTTGATGTTTGAGATTATTGAACAAAAGATTGTGTGTAATGGAAATTGTTATGAAATAAAGTAAATACAAAAAGATGAAATACGAGTATGAAAAGAATACATTTTAAGGATCAAGGAAGCTTATCAATAACATAAAATATCCAGTTGATTACACTTTTTCTATGATATGAAAGCTTCAATGCAGGAGGTTAAATGAGCAAATAAATATACAAAATTTGATGAAAATTCTTTTGACCTTCTTACGACCTTTGTGGAATCCATGGAATGCATTGAATATTTCAATCATTTGTAGCTTGATGAACCATAATTGTGCCAATTCAACAACTCAATCTTCTACCGTAGTTTTCATAAAAAAACATTAATTTTGACAGAAGAAATTGTCTTAGAACCAAACGGGCTTTGATCTTAACTGCTTCAAGTTTGTCCTTTAAAGAAATGGAACTTCAAAATTTTGTTGGAAATTAAATGTAGTCTGACAGAAGCCATTTAGGATAAAGTTGGTTTTACTCACACTGATTTCATTGAAAGGACCTTACCGAATTATTATCATTATATAAGATGAGGTTTGTCATAAAAAACAATGCCATTTTCTTTATAAACAAATAGATTGGCGAATGAAGGGCAGCTGTTCGAATTGTTCGCATGGCTCCTTTGCATACTGAAAATCTTATGATTAAGACGTGCTTGAGTCTAACTTGATGCACTTGCTAGGCGCAGCATATGTCATAATTTGTCTACTAATAGCCACAATGACATCTTACGATTTAGTCGCCAGTTTTTGCTCATTAATCTATTGTAAGTGACTGTGCCGAAGCAATTTCTCACTAAGTATAATGTCTTGGTTCTTCACATCTTTAGAGAAGGGCATTCTTTCCCCAAGTATCAGTGGTTCCCTAAAGCGGGTCTTTATGCCTGATACAGAATGGTGAAGCTGAGTCTGAGCCTCTCAAAAAATCAAATGCAGCTGTTTGTATGTGAACGAACACAATGTGAAGCTGAGTCTGAAGTAGAGATGAGCTAAACAGTGATTTCAAAATCACAGTGATTCTAAACTGTCATTTTACTTAATTTAAACTATATGATTACCAATCACATTTTAGGGAGCAACTGAATCAAAGTGAGTCACAATCAATCAAGTAAACTGTGTCTCTCCCTTCAAATGACTGTGACTCAATCACAGTTTAGAATCACTGTGTCAGTGTTTAGCTCATCTCCAGTCTAAAGTTGTTAAAGTAGTTTGAATTCACTCGGCTTCAAATCATCTGTCTCTCTCTGTCTGCCTCTCAAATGACAAGCACAGCTGACTGCAATTCAAAATAAAAACGAAAATGGATGAAAGAATATCGGAGTTGATTGAATTCTTAGCAGAAGTATATTTATATCCTGCGTAAAATATTTTCAGAGCGTTCGCCAAAAATATAGCTTTTCTTCTTTTATTCATATGCATAAATAGAGTTGACCAACGCTTTAAGATCATTAAAAGAGGTTTTTTTCTTTGTCAAGGTTTGACAACTCTGCTGAGACTGAACCTCGTATTCTGTTTACTTTTGTTCGTGCTTCAACTTCAGACTCCGACTCAGCTTTAGCTTCATCAATCTGTTCCAGCCAGAGAATCAAAACAAATTGTTTTAGCAGCCCACTTTTTAGTTTTTAGAAAATTGGAAGATCTAATATAAAATACATTCAACATATGTAAAGTGTAAACAAGTTTAGACTCGAACAATATTCTTTCCATTTTAGTTTTGCATATTTTGTACTAAATTTTAATGCTTTTTTTTTGTTTATTATATTTTAATTTTTATTTTTTGCCTTAAAAAAAATTGAAACTAACCTATTTTTTTTATGTTGTTTTTAGTAGATTTCATGGGCATGTTGCTTTAGCTTTTTCACTATTTCAAATTGCATTGCTATTGTTCTTTATCCCTGAAGCAATTGTATTTTTGCATATATAGAAACATTCTGAATGTATTTGTATAGTTCTATATGTGTTTCTATGTGTATGTAGAAAAAGAATGGTTATGGAATGGAAATATTTTCATAAGCAAATAATAAAACAGAGAGCAGCCTTTGGCAACTATTACAATTGTGTGTAATAACAACTTACATGATTTTATTTAATAGAGTTTAGAAATTCGCTAGTACTGTATATGAGTATTAACATTTGTTTGATAATTATCAAAGCATTGAACTATACATTGGAAAACCCGCTGGAGGAAATTGTTTCAAAAGTGTTATTCTCAGTTTTCGCATATAACCAGAAAAATTCGAGTATTCAATCCACAAATACATAAAATATTTATTATATTTTTTAATAGAACTAGAAAATGGATTGGTTTTGTAGGTCACATGTTCAATCATGTTTAATAAAAATTAGATTTATTGTATAAGTTACGAGGAGAATGCAACATTCTGTTCATTGATGAACGATTCTAGTCTTCTTGGTTGCTCTCATTCACATGTCTTGCATGTTGTTATTCATGATCTACATCACTTTTCATTATCATTTTGATAGCACTCGTCTTTTGCTAGACAAAAAGAACAAATCGACGAATCCACATAGTTTTTCGATTTTAATTTTATGTAGATTATTACAATATAAGATAAGAGTCAGAATAATCTATAGTTTTATTGATATTGCATATTAATACGAGTTTTACCACATGCTTGAAGCAATATGTATACAATGAGTCCTCGAAAATCCGATCACAAAATTGTAAGCAACAGCTGTAGGGTCAAGACCACAAGTACATACAAGACACTTTTTTGTGTTTGAGAAAATAAAATACTTATAAAATTCTGTGTTTAAAATCAAACATGTGTTGTAAGTCAATGCCAATTTAGTCCCAGTTTATTTGGTAGGATAAGCAACGTAATGGAAATCTTTTAGACTATAGCCATCTACTTACCCTTAGCTGTTGAGGTTTATGTCCGAAAAAGGTTATAGAACACTTCTTTCTTCAACAATGAGAAGCATTTGTTACCAATGTACCCATGAAACTCAAGGCTGTCATTAAAAATCGATCATTCGAAATCGAGATTTTGTTTGATATTTCTTTACTGAGAATATTCAAATAACTTACGGGATTTGCCAATTGATCTAAGTATGCTATAAGGACCCAAAAAGGACTCATAATTTCCCATCAGCTTATTGAGATTCGAATCTATGAAGATGCAACTATTGATTCGAGTTCTATTTGACAACAACAACAGGGAAAATGACTGTGACTCAATCACAGTTTAGAATCACTGTGATTTTGAAATCACTGTTGAGCTCATCTCTAGTTGGCAGCATTTTGATAATTTCGTCGTTTTTGTGATTGTCAAGTTGCGCGCCACACATAATCAAAAGAAAAACAGCTGTTCGTAATGCTAAAACAGCACTATAAAGCATAAAACCGAATTCCCGTGATACGAGCCACTGTAAAGCCACTATTAGTCATCATATAGTTAGAATAAATTAGAAGAGGCTATGAAATAAATTCAGGAATATTAAAAGAAAACCTTATGAGGGGTGTATACGAGTATAAGCTTTAATGAAATCAAAATTATTGTAATTTTTGTTTTTCAAATGAATTTCCATTTCATAAAATTACATTCTTTTCGCATGTCTGGTTTTTTTTGAAAAACAAAATAGTTTCCATTTCACAAATCGTGTTGTTGTTCTTATGCTATTAGAAACACTTTAAAATGGCCGCAGGGCAAATGGCTTCAATGGCGTTTTATGAGATTTACTTACTTTGTTTTGTTTGTTCATGTGTTTGTTTCTCTTGTTTGGCTTATTTCGTTTATTTGTAAAAGGGGTGAATAGTAATATGTTTGAAAAGAGATTTGTAGGGTAAGAAAATTAAAACATTTTAAGGGTAATCTGGCGGCAAAATCAAAGCTGCTTAAAATCGTTAAAAAACACTCTCACTTTAAATGCATTTGATTTAGTTTTACATATAAACATACATATGTATGCAGATATGTATAATACAAAAGAAGGAAAAAAGGTATCTAACTATCTTATAAAACCACTTTGCAAATGAATTTCGATTTAAATAATTTAATCATATTAAAGTCTTTGTTCTCTTTGCTGTCTGCTATGAACTACAATACTAACATACCATATACTACTTACTAGTTTTATCTGAAACTGTCAATAGAGTATTAATTTAAAATTGTAATTAACTCAAGCCATTGACAGGCGCAACTATACACACATGTATGAATGTTGAGAGTATCTGCATTGCACTCATATAAGGTAAGCAACCAAGTCCCCCATAGAAGTATTTTTAATGCATTTTTATTGAGTATTAAATATTCAAAAACAAGTCAATTTGCCCTGCCACAAGTCACCCTTTATCATTATTTTTATCTATTCTACAACTTAATGTACGAGTATCTCCCCCCATTTATTCACATTCTTAGGTCAACTCTATTGATTTAAATAAAAAGTCAGCTACTAAAAAATATTGTACACATGTATGTTAGTAAGTCAATCAGCTCAATTATTTTTGCATATATGGTAGTATGAGAATTTATTAATAAATAATTCAGAATTTCACTTAATTCTTGTATTAATGTTCCTGGTTTAACTTCTGTCCGAGTTTGTCATTATTAAACTGGTTAAGTTTTACAAAATGACTTTCACTTAATGTGCTGCCAGTGATTGTGATTGTGATTGTGCATTTCATCATTAGCCAAAGGTTATAGATACTTATTAAGCTGCTCTACATTTCATTTCTCTTTCGCAGAATTTCGCATTATTGATTTTTCATTAAGTTACTGTTGTTGGTTATATCTTTTGTATCTTTTTAGTTTCAGTTTTATGTATTTACTGGGTCGTTTGCTCGTCCATTCATTTCACAAATTGCCACACTTAATTTGCATTCCAAAAATGCACAAAAAACTATCGAACTGTAATGAAAACGAAAGCAAAAAGATATCAAGATATAAACTAACATCGATATCATGATAAAAACAAAAAGGGACCAACGCAAAATTCAATTTCTTTTTCCATCAATTGATTTGAGTTTTGTTTGGTTTGGGAATGACATTTTACGAGTATGATATGTTGTGGATGCAGTTTTTTTATTCGTTTATTTTTGCATATTTCGTAATGGAATAATTTACTTAGAATAAAAACTGGCAGATACTCAATCCACTCACTCACTGACTCACTTCACTCAGTCAAGTGACAGACCCACTCGAACTTCTCATCACACAATGTCATGGCTAACAATAATCAAATAACGTTAGTTAGTAGAATTTTAAATTGCTGAAAGTGAATTTCAAATGATATCCTTTGACTTCAGTGCATTTTGAATGTTGTTGACATTTTTCGAATACACAAATAGATTTAGGGATTGTATCAAATTGATGAAATGAGAAGTTTCAGTCAGAACAGTTGTACTATATTATTATAGAACATGATATGAAATAAATTAAGTGTTGTTTATTAAAGAAAGATACTAAAAACAATGACATATTTAATTAGATTTGTTTTCTGATTTTTTAATTATTAAAACAAATCTTTAGAATGAGGTAATAATCATTTACTTTCTCCTTTTGTTGCCCCACATCAATTAATTTTTAATTAAAAAAATCTTTGCCTCATAATTGAATTTAATTTCTGTATAATTTATCTGTACATTTGTATTTGTTTTCATTCGTTTGCTGTTATGTAATTGATAAAATGCTTTAGCTAAATAATTTATTTACACTAAACTAATCGTATTAAATTTTTTCTATTTTTTTGCTTTTTTTAAACAGAATTCTAAGTAACAAACACCATATTCTTATCATTCCCATTCTTCTCTCTTTTAAATTATGTACGTGCTTTTCAATTCACCCACTTGTGATTTCTATTTCAATTGTATATTTTTGTGGTTTAGTGTTGGAAATTTAAAATCATTTGAACATTTAACTCCATGTGAGTTAATATCAACCAAACTTCATAAAAAGTTTGCACTTTCCATGAAATTTTTCTTGTTTTTGAATTCTACCACAGTTCAACTCTGTCCCCCTTCTTTAGATGAACTAAGATATTCAATTAGATGAAATGTATTGGAGTGGTAAATGGGAATGGTGATGCGAACACATAGCCTATCTCTCCCAAATGTTAACCTCACCTTCACGCGGTACCTTCTGTTCATCACAAACTAGGCTCTGACGTCCGAGTAAAGGCGGTATAACCTTATCATCAGCGAGGAGGAAATTCCTACGCCCTTGCTAGCCTGAAGGCAGACCGGCATCCCCGGATCTAGGATCGGATGCAGAAGGCCAATCCCCTATTCATCTTATATCAAATTGATTACAGAAACCAAAATAAGCAAAGAAACTAATAATTCCGATAAATTGATGACGACCTTCATTAGCTTTAGATAAATCGAATTATAATTCATTTATTCAGGTCCTGTGTTCCACCTAGAATTTTTGGGTAAATACATATATACATACATATATTGGAAATATAAGATTTGTGGCCCATTAAGATGTGAATAGAGCCCGTCCTTCCTCTAGTCTATCTACCTCTCTATATATTTATATGTAAGCTGAGTGAATTACTGAATATTTTTTGTTAGTTAGTGATTAAGTTGAGTGCATTCTGTCAATCATTTTGATTATACTAGCAACTGGTTGAATAAATACATCTGACTATATAAATTAAAGGGATGGATATAATTGTTGAGACTTGTTTTTATAATATTTTCACATTTTCATATGCGAAAATCGACGGAGTTGTACCAAGTTTAGAGTCTGTGACAGAAAAGGAAGAAAGTCAAATTTTTCAGGATGATTTCGCACCTTGTCATCGTGCTCGCTCTGTAAATAATATTGTGATTCCTTGCCACTGTGGCTGAGTTAAAGGAAATGCTTCTAAAAGATTGGTTTGAAGACATTTCGTCGGAATATTTGAGTGTTTTCTTTGCTTCCATGTCCAATGAAATGTCAAAAGTGTTATTGAAGCCAAGGGTGGCACTACAAAATAATAAAACAAAAATTTAAGCATAATACAAAAACAAAACTTATTTGAATAAATCGAACAGAAAATTAATTGTTTTTTTGAATATGCTTAGATTTTCTTTTTTCCCAATGATTTAAGAATGGTGGAAACGTCGCAAAATGACAAATGAGGAGTGTTTTTTTCATTTCTACAACCTCAAACTACGAATAATCAAATAAATTGCAATACAGCTTTTTGATTTGTCGGGGGTGTATATATCATTTCCACATTCACCAACAGACCAAGTAACCTTACAGATGATGAAGAAAAAAGGTTGCTCGACCACACGTTATTGCTAACCATGAAACAGGACAGAATAAGGAAATGTTGATTATTAGAATACTAGAAATGCCATCGATGCTTTGCACGGTAGACAGCTAGTTCCCATTTCCTTATGTTCCAGATATGTTTAACAAAGACGACTTGATTGATTTTAAAATATGACTCTAAGCTACTATGTTACTAATAACCAAAGACTTATTAAGAATTAATTAAACTGTGTTGTACATGAAAACCTTTCTTTAAATGACAGTGAAAACCGTATAATTTGCGTGGTTTTGGTATCCAAACTTTCTGGTGTTTTGACTTTGCTTTATACTATATAATGATATTATAATTGGTTCGGTAAGGCTTAAAACTTCGCTGGATAAGGTACCTTTACTTTGTCTCCGACATCAACAACATTGTCTAAACTGTAGTTTATGTAACAAACAATATAGCCTTTGCTAAGCCAATTTAATGGTCTGGTATGGAGCAGATTTCAATAACTAAAACGAATAGAAATTTCAAATTTATCTCTAAAAAATCCATGGAATATTTAATGAATACCAGACTCTAAGAGTATCGTAATTATGAGTTACATGCTACAATAAGTCCAATTTAGTTTTCAGTTACAAGGCAATTTAGTTCTTGCTTTAACCCCATACTAATCCAATCTAATTTATCGCTTATAAAGGTTGTCTGTGATAGCATATAACTCATATTTTTCAGTTCTCTCTTCCTACATATTGTACAATTGTACTCCTTTCCTTTTGCCTTTACTTTTCAGATTGCAGCTCCCTTGCTATTTCTATAAAGTTCTGTATATAATTCGGATATTATCATAAATTGCTTTTTAAATTACTGGAAAGCAAAGCATTCTTAATTGGTGTCCAAAAATGAACTTATCTTCTAAGTAGATCTGTTTCAAGATTTTCAGTGTCCAATACTAAAATGATTAGATTTTAATGGAATAAAAAATAAATCATTTAGGATTTTTTTTGAATTTTTAACAATTTTCATTTTTTTTTTATTTATTCATTTTGTAATTTAATTTATTTATTTAAAATTATGAATTTATTTTTATGTATATACTATATAAATAATTATTTACAGATAACTAAACTTAGATAAATAAATTTCTTATATTTTTGCGCTGACAGTTGTTTTTTGTTTTATAGTATTTTTAATTTATTTTATAGTAAGTAATTTATAGTTTTTATGTGGGTGTGTAGGTATAATTCAACTATAAAAAGTTTGCTATAAAAATATAGTAGTAGTAGTCGTAGTAGTATATAATTTGATCAGAAGGAAAATAACAAAAATATGTAAATAAATAACAAAATTCATTTCATTTCAATTCATTTAATTTCTTTTCGGTTAAGAATTTTGAAATTAGTTTAAAAATCTTGGTTCTGCTGCTACTTATACACGCGTATGTATATAAGGATATAAGTCTTTCTTTTTGTTGTAACTCATATTTTTATAGCATAAAAACAATATTGAATAGCACATACAGATATTATTATCATTATCATATTGTAATATATTTTATAGCAAGTCAAAGCATATGGTATTATGTATAAACACTTTTGTTAAATAACAGCAACTATGTACTATAAGAAACTATCAGTCCACGTGGTTTGTGTTTTGTTTTTGTTTTATTTTTTATATTGTTTATATTAAATTTCTTCTTTTTTTATTAAGTAGTTTTTTAAATAATTATATTCTTTTATTTATTATATAATAATAATAATAATAATAATAATAATAATACATTTAATTTAGATATTTTGTTTATACAATAATACATAAATACATAATGTGCACTATAAGTTTGTTTAAATTTCTAATTTATTTTATTTTTATTTACAATTTTTGTGTTTCTGTTTTGTTTGTTTTTTATCTTGTATCTAATTTAATTTCTTGCTATAATTTATTGTAGTTTATTTTTGTTTTGTTAATAATAATTTTTTAAACGAATGTTTTTTTCACTATTGGAACTATAAATACCTAAATTAATTTAAAAATTTAAATTTTATTTTAATTTCATTTTTCTTTTCTTAATCTCCTTCTTCTTCTCTCTCGGTTTTTTTATATAATATCACAATTGAATGTTGAAAGTGTCGCTTGAAAACATTTTCACTAAATAAGAATATAGCTAGGTTTCTTCATCATATTCATATATGTTATGTAGTATATATGTATGTAGTTATTCGTAGTATCTTGTGTATCTCCTAGTAACTAATCAAATGGTTAGGTTATGCAAAACTATGTATCGCATATCAAAGAGTGAATTGAATTGAAGTGATGCCATGCCATGCCAAGCCGTCGTCGTCTTAGAGATACAAATGCCTATGGAAAGTCTTTTCGTAGAGGAGTCATCGCGGGTTGAACACTCATTCATACAATGGCTGCCCAAAGATGGCCGTCAGTCATCATCATCATCGTCATTATCATCATCGCAGTCGTTTCTATGTCTTTGCAGCTTTGCTGTGTTTTTTTTTAGACCAGAAACGCTTGACCATTGTTCTTATTGTTCGATGTGGCATTAGCAGCTGCGTTGCTTGTGCTTGCAACTTCAGCTACTGCGGCAGCAGCAGCGGATGTGGAAGCTTGTGGTTGCGCAGTCGCGGCCGTCGCAGCAGCAGTCGATTGTGTGCTGGTGCTGGCCTGGCTTAGGTTGCTACCCGTGCGCAGATGGACAGGCGCGGCCTGTTGCTGATTGGTTGATGTGGCGTTGGTGGTTGCAACTGAACGCCATTGAGGCACAGCACCAGAGGGTTGTTGAAGCAAGCGTTGTTGTTGCTGCTGTTGACGATAGCTGCCAGGAACAAGCAATTGCTGCTGTTGATGGTGTTGCTGTGGTGGTTGTTGTTGTTGCTGATGATGCTGATGGTGTTGTTGTTGCTGTTGTTGATGATGAGGATGAAGGTGTTGCAAATGCATACCGGGATGATGTTGCATGAAACTGGCACTGCCACCATTTGGTATCATTGAGAGAGCCTCATGTTGATCATAGGCACTATATTCTGATTCGATGCTATGATAGATGTGCTCTGATGGAGGACGCATTGGTATGGCATCGACTAGGCCACGGGCACCGCCACCACGTGTTGGTCGGGGTGAAGGTGTAGCTGTAGTCGCTGATGAATAATTGGCTTCCATATCTTCGGCACAGTAATAAGCTGGTGGTGGTGGCGCCTGACGGAATATCATACCAGGCGAGACAGGCTGCTTGAAACGTTCATGATGATCCAATGTGTAATTGTTACCGCGTGGTGACAATTCAATTGGTATGGCATAGCGAAGTTTCTCCCAGAAGTAGCGATCACAGGTAAGCAAACGATTCGATGGCACTGATTTCAGATAAGGCGCCAATTCGGCGACATCCTCAGCTTCCGCTGAGGCACTGGTCTCCTCGATGATGACGAGTTTTTGTGCCAGACCACGTAAAGCCTCATGGAAGGCATTGCGGAATTCGATGCGATGCCATTCAGTGGTCAACATGTTGCGTGTTAGCACCAAAATGATTTTGCGTGACGCACGTGCAGCTTCTACAAGTTGCAGATGACTGGCCTGTGGGGGCAGATCTCGCTGTTGAATGCACAGTCTGAATGGTGGGCGACCATGCTCCAGCTCTGCAGCAATATTTCGACAAACAAACTCATAATCTTTTTCGGAATGCAATATTACAGCATCATAGAGTTTGCCGGCATCTTCAAAGCGTGGCTCGCAGACGCGTACGCCATAATGAGCGAACAGCCACATGCGCACAGACTCACGGAAGACGAATACAATAATGAGCACCACAATGAGGAAGATGAGCACCAATACAGCAGCTAGCAAAGGCACATATCCTCCAGCAAGATCTTGTGAGGCCATGTTACTAGCACTAGCGTCCAGTAGTTCTGAACAGTCAATAATGCCATTGGAACCATTGGCACCATTTGTGAGCAATTCCAGCTCACGTTTGACACCAGCATCAACGCAGTAAATATCTTGTGCATCACGCACTACCAGAGCATTGTCACTCACAAAGTTGGCCAACTCCTGCAGGAACTGGCAACGGCAAGACCAAGCATTGCGACCGATAGTAAGACCTTGAAGATTGTTTCTGTACTGCAAATTGGCTAACTGAGCCATGGGCATCAAACTGAGGCGATTGTTATCCAGACGCAATACTTTCAATGAGACCAGCGGTCCAAATGTGGCATTGTTAATATTGGTCAGCAGATTGTTGTGCAAATAAAGCTCACGCAGCAACGAAAGATGTCGGAACTCTTGACCATCGAGAGTCTGTAGTTTGTTGTTCTCCAAATGCAAAGTACGCAACATGCTTAATTCAGCAAAAGTGCCATTCTGCATGGTCATCACATTTGAGGCATTCAGATACAAGGCACGCAGATTACGTTTACCTGCAAAGACGCTAGCATCGAGCACTGGCAGATTATTGCCATCCAGATACAAGTCAGTGACATCGTTGGGTATGCGGGCAGGTAAATTAATGCGATTCTGTTTGCCACAATCGACAATATTCGTTGACCATGTGGCATCATGGAAGCAAGTGCAGTTATCGGGACAAACAACCTCACATTCGCAATGATCAAAATCACAGCAATGGCAAGTGGCTGGGCAGTGTGACTCATACTTGCAAACAAAGTCACTGGATGCAAGGGCCGCAAGCGGTCTGATGGGAGCGTTGCGACTGTGTGGCATGAGGCACTCAATGTTGGCCAAATCAACGATACGTGGATGTTGACGTGTTGTCAGGTTATTGATGCGTTGCAGCCACTCCATTGAGCAATCACATTCGAATGGATTACCACCAAGATAGAATTCCGGCACAGGTTTATCGACGCCAACAGGAGCCACACGCAGCGAATTCAATGTTATCTTGGAAAGCACATTCGCATAGAGATCGACACGAGCAAGTTTTGTTTTATCCACAAAAGTGTTGGCCTGTAGTTGATTGATGATGTTGTTGTTGATGAAAAGCAACTCAATTGAATTGGGCACTGACATGGGACCAATTTCAGTAATGCGATTATGACTGGCATCTAGAGTTGTTACACGTAGTTCTTCCTGAAGTTTGTAGTAATTGCCCAGCGCCTCAATGTAGTTGCCATGGATATCAAGCCATTTCAGATTGGATGGGATGAAAGCATAATCGAACCAAACCAAATGATTCTCGGAGAGATTGAGCCACAAAAGTGAAGCAAGTGTGGCAAAGATGCCATTGATATCGGTGAGGAAATTCTTATCCAAGCGAATGGCTTCGATTTCGGTATTCTTATCAAAAGCACCGCGTTCAATACTCTGTATGCGATTCTTGGCCAGATTCAAGACACTCAGACGAGGCAATTCACTGAACATGCCTACAGTAATGTTGCCAATACGATTATCAATGAGCCTGAGGCCAGTCAATTGATTCAGATTACGGAATGTACCATTTTTGAAATCCGAAATCTGATTCTCACCCAAATCAAGGGTTTTCAACATGCTCAAGTCTTGTACAGCTTCTGGCACAGCAACCAACTGATTAGAACTGAGATCAAGTTCCTTCAGATCTGAACAATTACGGAATGCCTGAGTCTCAACAATGCTAATAAGATTATTGTTGAGCGTCAGCTTGGTGAGAACAAACAGGCCATTGAAGATCTTGTTATCCAGTGTATGTAAACGATTCTCGGCCAGATTCAAAGTATGCAGATTATAGAGAGGCAAAAAGGCTCCCTCTTCGATGTGACCAATGGAATTGTTACGCATATCAAGTATTTGAAGGAAATACAACTCCTTAAAGGTCTTAGCACCAATACGAGTCAAGGCATTATTGGCCAAATTGAGAACAATGAGGCGTATGAGGCCAGCGAAGGTATTATTATCAATATGATGTGAAGTCAGCTGATTGGCACTGAGGTCGAGCACCAAGAGTTGCTCGAGACGATGCAGCAGACCTTTCGGCAAATCGTAGAGCTCATTCGATTGTAAATGCAGTTCACGTAATTCCTTATTGCCAGCAAAAGCATCTACGGGCAAAGTCTCTAAGTGATTGTAAGAAAGATTCAAAACCCGCAGGGAGCTAAGGCCAGCCAAGGCATTTGGAGCAAAAGTGCTGATGTTATTGTGTTGTAGCGATAAAGTCTGCAGGCGACGCAAACGTGAAGCACCCCAAACATCGGGCAGTGAACGCAATTCATTGTGAGACACATCTAGCACTTGGAGTTCAGCTCCGCCACTAACGTAATTCGCGGATGAAGACGCAGCAGCGGCACTGCCTGCTCCATTTAACGCGGCACCCGTGCACAGCTTCTCCGAGAAGCCCAAATTCTCTGCGGAACGTACACGATTCGCGGTCAAATTGAGCACTTGCAAATTGGGCATAGTGCACCAGACACCCTCAGGCAATTGCCTCAAATTGTTGTCGCCCAAATGCAATTCATTGAGTTCACGAAGACCATAGAACGATTGTGTTTGCAGTTCTAAGGTCTTGCCGGGTCCCCACACGGAGTTATGTGTCTCCAGCTGGAGTCGCTTCAGCGAAAGCAAACCGTCGAATGCTGAGGCAGGTACTCGCTGCAATTTGCAAGCGTCCACACGTAGCTCCGACAACTTCTGAAGGCGACTAAATGCATTTGTTGGCAACTCAGAGGCATGCAACAAATCTGTGGAACATTGCAATTCCAAGCGTGTTGCAGTCTCGGCTACTTGCAGTTCAAGTGGGACGCTTGCGTCAATGGCACGTAGATTACACTTGATGTCCATTGTGGTGCGCACGAATTCCCAGGCGCATTGTTGCGCATGTGTGGCAGTGATGTGTTGCAGGAATATTGTTAAGCTGAATACGACAAACAGGAGACACTTTGATTTTGAATGTTGTTTTTGTTTTTGTGAAGCCATTTTTATCCAATTTTTTGTTTGTTGTTATTGTGATTTTTGTTAAAATTTTCAATTGTAGTTGTTGTTGTTATTGTGTTGTTTTTGCTGTTGTTGTTATTGCACAAAAACTTTCCACAAAAGTTCACTATTTTTGTTTCAATTTCTTGTCGTCTCATATGATTTTCATATTTAATTTTTTTTTGCTTTTCTATCTTTCTTTCAATTTCAATTTCAATATTTTCTGGTCAACATTTTCTTGTAATCATTTTTTTAAATGCATTTTTTATTTCATTTTTTTTCAAATGAATTTTCATCCAAAAAAAATTAATTTTTGGAAAATTTTCCAAGTCACAAAATTTTCTTGTTTCAATGAGATTATTATTTCAGAAAATCGCTTCGCGTTGCCCGTAATCCTTAGTGTGAGTTTGCGTTACGTTTAGCGATTTTTTATATTTTTTTGTATATTTTATTATTATTTTTAACTTCAATATTTTTTAAACGTTTTTCTTTTATATATTTATTTTTCACAAGCGCGAACCGTCGATTTCTTTCTTTTTATTTGTAATTTATTTCTTAAGTCTCAAAAAATTCGTGTTGTTGAAGCTACAAGTTTGAAGTGTTGAGATCAAGAACGAACGAACGAGATTCAACAACTTAAACTTTGTTTCAGAGAGAATATACCTTGGGTGAGTGATTGCGGAAGCGCTACTTTTCTTAAAACTTGTTTACCGCTCAACTGCTCAACTCGAACTGATTGCAAAGTTGTAGCAAGCGACTCCGTTGGCTCGTTGAAAATGCGACTAAAACTTAACTCACTCGCGCTGCTGCCACTGTCGCTGCTTGCTACTCTATGAAGACACACAGATACGCTGTACGCTATACACAGAGAGATAAAATTTACACGTACACACGGAAGCATGTATCGTCTCATCGTCATCGTCGCGTCGATGTAGTTTTGTACTCATCAAAGCAAGCAACCAACAAACAAGCAAACGAATGGAGAGAGAGCGTGTCAATGCATGCATGCATGCTTGCATATGAGTACGAGTGTGTGTGTGTGTGGGTCTGACTATATGAAAATGCAAGCAACACACGAGAGAAGTCAATGCTCATATGCACACACACACACACACACACTCCGTCGTCCATGCCATGCATTCGTTTATGCATTCGCCTTTGGAGTACGTCATGTACGTGTATGTTTACTTCGTTTCATTGACTGACTCTCAATCGGCCACTCACTCACTCATTCTCTCGCTCTGTATTCACATGCATTTGACATGTCATATATGTGTTTGTTGTTTGTATGACGAGGAATGCATGCTTAAGTTGTGTATGAGAGAACGAATCTTCATATGTGTGAAGTAGGGGAAATATTGCATTTTTAAAACACACTCTCTCTCTCTTCTCTAAGTGTTGTTGTTGGTATAGTTCTTGTTGCAGTTCACACATTAGTATTATTGTTGTTGTTTCTGTTTTTTATAAAACCGGCAACCGGTTGTGTTGTTGTTACTTTTTGCCTTTGTTTACACACATGATGGAGTTGCTCTCACTCTCTGTAAAGTTGCTCTCTTTGAAATACACTTACACTTCCACATTGAAGCGGCAACAGGCTACTACAAACTGATGTAGTTTCATTATTTGCTCATTCCCTATTTAATCTCATGTTGTTGTTGTTAATGTTTCTTTTAGTTTGCTTGAGAGTTTTGTTGTTCTTGGCTTTGCCTTGTGTTTCTTTCTTTCCTTCTACTACTCCATACACTTCACTTTGATATTTCTTAGCTCTCGTGTATCTTGTCGTAAAATTGTTTAATGTATCTCGCCGTCGTCATAGTCGTCGTTGTTGTGTTACAAATATTTTAAATATATATTTTTTTTGTTGTTTGTTATTTGTTGCTTTGTTTCCTCAATTCTTGTTGTTGTTGTTGTAGTTGCTGTTGTTTGCGTGTTTTTGTCTAGTTTTTCTTTTAGCATTTACAGCTTCCTCTTTGTTAAGTGCTTTTGCTATTGTTGTTGCTTTTGTTGTTGTTGTTACTATTTTTATTAGTTTGTCATGTGACATAAACTTTGAGTTTAAGTCTTTCTTTTTATCTTCTGGAAATTTGTTAATTTTCTATGACAATTTTTGAGGTTTTTGCACTCTACTACAGTGTGTGTTTCTACTCTTTGGTAGGCTTTTGTTAACATCCTCCCCATCCATTTTCCCCACTCTTTTGTTATCTTCAATTATGTATGGAATATGCCTTGTTTATTTTTTTGGTGGCATTCATAATTGGGACATGTGCGAAAATTTTAGGTAAATTAAAGATTTAAATATTTATGAAATTTTCACGCCAAATAAGCATAACAAGGCTAATAAAACAAAGCGATAGAGAAGAAAAGAAATGATAATAGGAGTAGGGAGAGAGGAGTGGGGAAGCGAGCATATTAAATGTTGCTTTTTTGTTTATAAAAAATTTACAGCACATAAGACTCAGCACAGAGAGTTGGAATGAAGGAAGGAGGGTAAACAGGCAGGCAAGCAACTTTCAATTAATTAATAAACAATATTGTGGCATGTTGCATATGCGAATATGCCACAAGCAACAACAAACAGCAACAACAACGACCACAACAAAATTTACTTGCTACAACACAAGCGAAGTAAGTAATATGAACAACAAACAAATAAACAAACAAAATAATTAAGTAACAAGTAGAGAAAAGAAAAACTTTTTGCCACATGCTTACCACCATACCCCACCAAAATAGTCAAACCCCCTTCAAACTACCACTAGGACGGTTTTTGAATAATGCAACATGATTGCAGCAAGCAGCGTAGCGCACTGCTGAAACTGAATGAACTTGAGTCAACTGCAATAGCAAAAATGAACAAGAAAATGAGTAAAATTAAAGTTTTTCATTTTAATATGAGTGAGTCGCTTAAAAAGTCGACAGCATAAAATAAAACCTCAACAAATTTAGGTAACGGCAAAGGGGACTCTGATGATATGCAATGAGTTGTCTCGAAGAGCACAGAAGAAGAAGTAAAAAGATGGAGGAGGTGGTGGATGAGGTGTAAACTGGAAATTAACTTTTAATGGAGCTTAGCAACTGCATACTAGTACTAAAGGAATATGAAAAAGAGAGACGGAGGGAGGGAATGACAGAGATGCATGTGTACCTAATTATGTTACATGTTGGTGGGGGGTTGGGGGAACGATTGTGTGTGACAACAGCATACATGCATTAACATTAAGAAAACATTAAAATGAGTTAACAAAACTAATAGAAACAACATTAAGAACAATGATAATAATCAGGAACAACAAACCAAAAACAAACCTTACATACTGCAATAACAACAATAGCAACAACAATGACAACACTGAGAACAACAACAATGGCATCCATTAAAATTAAGTTTGAAAATAACAACCAAACGACAAAAAACAAAGATATAAAGAATAAAGTTTTGCAAGAAACAAACAACGCATGAAAATTAGCACAACAACAACAGCAGCAGCAACGACAACTCAATTAACAACAGTAACAGTAACAACACGAACACAAATACAAATACAAATACAACAAAAGAGAAGAAAAAGTCTCTAACAAACATGACATGACATTAAATAGCAACTAAAAACTTTAAAAAAGGAATAGCAAATAACCAAAAGTAAATAAAAAGAAAACGTTCAAGGAAATAATTGCATGCAAAGCAAAGACAATTTTGCAAAGGCAAAAGCAAAAACATATTACAAGTAACAACAACAAAAAGCACACACACAGTCATTTAAGCTAACCAATGCTTAGAAAAGCAAAGCAAAGCCAAAACAAACAGCAGCAGTAGCAGCGCAGTCATTGCAATGCAAGACTTGCAAGTGTTATTCTGAAAGGGGCACAAGAGAAGAACATTCAACGGATGATGAGGAATGATTACGATGATGATGAAGAGTACAGCAGCGACAGTTGAGCTTATAGGACAGTGATTCTAAGCCCACATACTTATGAGTTTCTTAAATATGTAGAGCCGCCAAAGCAGTAACTCGGCCTCGTGTTATGGATCAGTACTAAAAAAATAAAATAAAAAATCTTCCTTGAACTTTATTTTGAGGTTTCAGCATGTACAAATCCTACAAAATTGTATGTATATATATATGTTTTTCATAACAAGAATGTTGTGAGGGTCTTCGAAACCATACACTAAGAGGCCCTGTGTTGCTGCCAAATTTATGAATTATTAAAATTGTTCCGTAATTTTCCGTAATGAAAACTATGTTGAGAACCACTGTTATAGGGAAACTCAGTTACAATGTGAAGAAGTAATAAAGAAGTGTGAGTCTGTGTGTTGTTCTTATGAGTATTAAAGAAGAAGAGGAAGGGTACTTAGTCATACATTGATATGTACATGCACATATTGAATAGGTGTGTAAGCAACAGGAGCGTTTTAAAGGGTAAAAGACCAAGGTAAGTAAGCCTAAGCTAAGCTATGTAAAATCATGTGTTTGTGTTGATGTCGGTTGCTTAAATAAATGAAAGAAGAAAATAAAACAAAACAAAAATAGCATAATAATAGCATTTAATACAACTGAACTGTGAGCATAAGAATGCCAAGCACCAACAATAACAACAAAATCACCACCAACAGAACAACAAAAAAAGCTTAAAAACGTAACAATGCACAAACAACAAACATACTTACTATATATTAAGCATGGCTGCTGCCGCTGACTAGCTTTGCCTTGTCGCCTTGCATAGCATATTATTGTAGTTTAGTATCATGCTCTCAAATGTTCTTATTGTTGTTGCTATTACTAAACAACAACAATATGGGAGCAAGCGAAAATTAAGTTCACTTCTTTTTGTTGTTGTTTTTGTCTCTTGGCTTTAAATTTTTCTTGCATTCTGTTGTTGTTGTTGCTGTTGCTGATATTTTTTGCGTTTGCACGCGTAACTTGAAAAACAGTTAGTGTATCAGCAACAAGAGAGTAAGTAGCAGACAAGGGAGAGAGTAAGTTTAGGCAGAGAGATACAATGATAATGCCTGTATGCATGCAAGTGCATGCCTTCTTGTTATATTTTATTTATATATTAATATTCCCAGTTGACCAAGCAGCGTATGTCGTGCGGACTTCCGTCGAAACTTCCGAAAACGGGCTCAGAAATGAGTGTTTCGTCCGTACAAAACGGATGTATGAGAAAAAAATGGACAAAAGAGACGACAAGACAACAACAAAAAGTCAGCGCCGCAAAAATATCCGTTTCATGCTCAGAAACGTTCACGTTCGCGGAAATATTTCGGACATGAAACGGATACATAGATAAATAGCAATAATAAGTAAAAGACGTAACTGATAAACGACGCAAACACAAAATTTTCGGTATTTGTTTTGCTGTCGTTCCGCGCTCTTCCTCTTTATTGTGTACACATTTAGTGCAGCAGTCGCGAGTACAGAAAAAAAAGGAAAAAAAAAATAATTGTTGTTGTTAATAAAACAAGGTAAGTTCATAGAAATATTAAGTGAAGTGTGCGGTGCATTTTTTTAATGTTTTTTTTCCCTTTTCATGTGGAATATTTAGTGAATAACACATCTTCATCCTCAACTTATTGGATATATTCCTAGTGGCAAAAGTAAGTAAACAATAAATTAAAATATCAAGTGAATTTTCATTTTTTCTAATTTTTTCATCCTTCTTCTTAGTACGAACAAGTGATCATACAGTGGCGGTATAAAACAAGGTAAGTTCATAGAAATATTAAGTGAAGTGTGCGGTGCATTTTTTTAATGTTTTTTTTCCCTTTTCATGTTAAATATTTAGTGAATAACACATCTTCATCCTCAACTTATTGCATTTACTTCAAGTGGCAAAAATTCGCAGAGTGAGTAAGTAACAAATTAAAATATCAAGTGAAATTTCATATTTTCTAATTCTTTCATCTTCAAGATAGGATGACGGGAACTGAAAAAATCATCGGCAAACGGAGCAAGGAGTAGTATTTTGTATTTCTTATTTCTTATATTTCTTTTTTCTGAATTGGTAATATTTATATTATTATTATTGTCTAGCATGTTGAAATAATTAGAAATTATTATTATAAATAAATTGTGCTCATTGTAAATAGTTCTTTTCATTAAATGAATGACTTGCGGCCCGAAAACGGTTTAATTGACGGGCCGAAAACGGATCCGTTAACGGCCCATAAACAGATCCGTTGACGGCCCGTTAACGTGTACGACAACGGACCGAAAACGGTTCCATTTGCGGGCCCAAAAACGGTTCCAACAACGGGCCGAAAACGGATCCGTTAACGGCCCGTTTTCGTGGCCCGTTAATGATAGTTTCCTCTGCCCAAAACTGAGCGACAGATGAATATTTTACGTACCGATTTCGGATCCGAAACGGGGTTTTTTACCCGCTCAGAACCCGCTTAACTCTCATAAGTAATACCGTTTTCGGAAGTTTTGGTCAACTGGGTTATGTTAGAAATATGTATGTGTGTGGATTGTGGAGTGAAAAGTGTGTGAGTATTGTGTGCTGAAACTGGTGGGGAAGTGAATAAGTAGGACGCGTCGTAAGCCATGGGTGAATGATGCGCAAACACAAAGTTGACTGAGTGAGTGACAATGCTAGTGTGTGAATGCCAATGTGGATGCAATATAAAGTGGGTTGTGTTGGAGCTGTGGATTAGATTGGCTTGGATTGGGAGGCAATAGAGCGAGCATAAGTAACCAACCTACTAATTTTATAATAGAAGTTATTTCTTCTTCTACTTCAGCTTATGTTGATGTTAAGTTTATATTGTAGTGTGAGGGAAGAGATTTGATTATGAATCCAATATGGTTGGTAGTGAGTGGTAAGTGATACGATGAAATGGGAGAGAGAATGTAGTCATACTTATGTACTACTATTATGGCTGTTGATGTTGTTGTTTGTTGTTTGTATGGATGTGTACGCGTGATAATGACATGACAGAATTTTTCTAATAAGCAAGAATTGTGTCAAGCGAAGCAAATGGGTGTTCACTTGGTGCATTTGGGCATAATTTACTCATATCAACAATAGTAAGCATGCAAGGGAGCATTGGAATGAGGAGAAGTAGGAAGTGCTGTTTAGAAGAGGGAGTCAATGTTCAATGTACATCCATACATGACGACAAAAAAAAGGAGTATAACATGGAGTAACAGAAGAAGGATTGATTGAAAATGGTGGGAAGTATGAAGAAATACAAGAAATAGCGAATTCAAAGAATAAGATTTATTTCCATACCCAAAGGGTGCCACAGGGTACTAAGCCTACCCTATCCGTCTGTCCGTCCCTATGTTAGTGAGCTCTTCTTCATGAACCGTAAAAGTTAAACAGTTAAAATTTTCACCGATTATTTCTATTGCCGCTATAACAAAAGGTAATAAAATTCTTGGAAAATCCAACGGAAAAGTCGAAATTACCATCATTTTTTCCACATAATCAAGATAGTGTATCAATGCCACACTTCTTTCTGTTGCCTACGACATTTTGTGTGTGGCTGATAATGCGGTGTGATGTGGTGAAGCAGAACCCTTCATATGTTGGATTCACACTAGACTGTAAGCAGAAGCAGTTATCATGTTATTTAAGGTGCATAAAAGAATCAGAACTTAAAGCAGAGCAAGACAATCTGTGATCCGCAACCGAAAAAAGCTTAAGAAACTCTGATCTAAACGTTAACTACTAAGTGCAGCTTTGTGAATACAAGAAACACTTCAGAAGGTTTTGGAAACACTTTCCTCTTCGACTTCTTTAAGAATAACAGACAAAATGCTCTTAATAATAAATGCATTTAAACACCGCCAAAAAAACAATAAATCAATTTGACCAATAAATATTGAGCTATAAACACGTAATTAACCTCATTTCTTTTTATTTTTTGGCAAAAGAAACAGAAAGAATGAAGAATAAGTGGCGAAACACCATTTTGAGGTCGCTTTAGACAAAACACAGAAGGCAAAATATACTTTTTCTTGTGCTTTCATCTTCTGCAGCTCGCTTGCCACCACCAACTACCGAGCAATAAGAATTTTAACAAACAATTTTTATAGTATAAAGACATAAATATGAAACTGATAAATCATATAATAAAAAGGGGGCAACAAAACAAAAAATTGCCTTACATTAAGGAACAACTGAAAACAATAGAGAGTGAAGTGAGTCGCTTCAGCCGTTACCGCCACCGCCTAGGCCCCTGTGTCCTTGTCTCAACAGACCATACAACACTCAAGATCTTGAGGCCAATCGAATGCAGTGAGTACCACCATATAAAGTGCTTTTGTATATGGAAAAAAGTAACTTAAAGATGCACTTGAACGGTCGTTACTCATATTAAACTATTCTTTCAATAAGACCGGGAAGAGGTGCGTAAGGAAAGGATCATCATCATCATCATCATCATTCTTAGTAGCAAAAGATTTCAGTTACTCGATATTGAAGCATATGAAATTTCTTTTAAGAAAATTGAGCACGGCATTGTTTGCAACATTTAGTTGCACATATACAAAGCAGCAGTAGTAGCAGCAACAATAGGAGGGCGCAGAAGGAAAATCCCCTCAGCGTGTGACTGAACCCGCATAAATAGCATAGTTTAAGTTAGAGACGATGATGCGGATGATGCCGTCGCCACCGCAAGTTGCAACAATAAATATTAGTGCAGCATGAACAGCAGCATATACTACTCCAGATCCTCTTGCTCCCTATGCTTCCATCGATTGTTTTCTGTTTACTTAGCCGGTTGGCAGTTGCCGCCTTCATCATTGCATCGTTCAATAGCAAATAATGTATCTTTAAGCAACAGCAAATGCGTTTGACAAGCTTGTTGCAGATTTTTCTTTCCTCTCCTAGTATGAATGTACTTTATTTGCAGCTTTACTGCCTCCTCCTTTGTTGATCCTTTTGTATCTGGGCTGGCTGTCTCACTGGCTGGGCTGGCATGCGTGTACTTTGCATATGAAATAGGGTAAAGCTTAGTGAAATATGCAATATGCTTGACAAGATGCCACCAAGTACGAGTAAGTAAGTAAGTAAGTAAAGAAGCTTCAAGAACATTAAACGACAAACGAATGCGGACAGTTTGTGTATATGAAATATTTGAGATACTTGACTTAATGGTATATTGTAGAATACTGGATCGATGTTCTCTGGTGGCAACAACTCAAATGGAGTAGACAGAAAATTATATTACAAAAAAGCGTGTAAAAGAGAAGAAATCTTATGTGAGCAGGGTAATAGGATAATATAGAAGGGGTATACTAAGAGCAAGGAAGAGAAAATGAGTGCTAAAAATGAGTGAAAAATCGTGAAAAATTGATACAAAGTGCAAGGAAAAGAAACAGTTTAGGAAGTTTAGGGAGTATGCATCTGCATTGGAGCACAAGGAGTTGTAGTAAAAGTTGACTAAAGTCTTAGAGAAAGTTAGTTAAATGACGCAGCTTCTCATGTCAAGCAGTGGTTTTTATATTCCTTCTCCTTGATTTTTTGTGCCATATAAAGTCTCTTGATGAAGATACATATACATTTTTGCTTTATAAAGAAAACTTGTTAAATTTAACTAAGTTTTTCAACAAAAACCAAGAGTAAATACACACATATGTACATATATGGTAATCCAATCCAAAGGGAATTCAACTACTTTCATATTGAAAAAGATTTTATTTTTATTACTCATACGCCGTATATGAATTTCATTCATTCTCTCCGTGATGCTGTTTTCCTGTAATCCATCCATCCATCCATTCATTCATCCATTCTCACAATTATTCATTCAATTCAAATCTTTTGAGAGTTTTGCATTCATTTCAATTGTTCATATATACATATGTATCTCTAACTATGTCAAATTAAGGTTGTTGCGGTCATTTTTCCCAGTGAGTGGTAAGTAAACCTTCTTTACTTTCCTACGAATCAACCATAGAGAAACCTTCTTTATTTTATAGTATGTTAGTATGAATTTTCTTTTTGAAAATAACAAATCACTCGAAGTCTTAGTTTGTCGCACGTTTAGTTTACTTGATCTTGCCAAAAAATAATAATAGTAAAAAAAATAAACATTATTTAGGCTAAGCGAAAACAAGAAATGCCAAAGAAGAAATAACTTTAACTTGATTTTGTTGTTGTTGCCAGAAATTGTATTCAAATGTAGAAAATTTTTAATTGAATTAGAAAATGGCAATGGGTCAGGAGCACGTTTGTAATGCATAATTTATCAACTCGACTCAAATTCAACTTTACTTGGTCTTGGTTTTTATTTTTATTTTTTTTTTTTGATCTTGTGTTGTCTTGCTGTTGTTGTTGTTGTTGTTGTTGTTCTACTACTACTTCTATTTTCTACATTTAGATACTATTGTGATTGTTGTTGTTATTATTGTTTTGTCATTGCAAACCAAAACTGATTTCTTCTTTTTGGTTTTTTTGCTTTTGCTTTTGGAATGAGGCTGCTATTGCTACTGATGCTGCTGCATCTTCTACTACTACTACTACTACTACTACTTATTTAATGTGAAAGACAACAACCATTTTTTGAGGCCAAAATTTTCATAATTTTTTGGTTTCACTGTGGAAAATTATATTTTAGTAAAACAAAAAGTAAGGAAACAAAAAAAAGTTAAGAAAACTCAAAATATGGAAAATATGAATAACATTTTGTCAGGCAAGTTTTACTGGTAGATTTTTTTGTTTTCCTTAAAAAATTGGTGAAACTTTAGAATTTATAATTGAATCTCATAAGTTTTAATGAATATGATTCTTGTAAAAAATGAAATCTCTTATTATATAAAGACAACCTTTTGTTTTGAGATAATAATTTTCGTTTTTATTAAATTCAATAAATTATTTGTGTTGCAATTTATGTTTCTTTCCAGATGAAGACTTTAAATTGTGTCCTTCCAATTCATACCAATTTTAAGGATTTTCTTTGTAACAAAAACACTTTGAGAGCTTATGAGATTATTGCTTGGTTTTAGCATAAGTGAGTTGTTGATCTCTAGAGAAAACAACGAATATTTAAATAAATGGAATAGCTAAAAAGTGTAGAATTATGTGGGTCGATCAGTAAGTCCTTAAAAATGGATAGGAAAACAATTTTATTTCCGCAAGTTTCTTTTTATTTTCAATATAATCTCCTTCTACCTCTATACACTTTTGTAATCTTTTTTCTAAATTTTTTAATCCATCAAAAAGCAGGATTTCGGAAGTTCCTCAAAATAGGCATTTGTTTCATTGATGACCTCCTCGTTCGATGAAAAACGTTGTCCACCGAGCAATTTTTTTAAATTTGGGGATAAAGACTGGTGGCAAAATCTAATGAATACAGTGGATGTTGTACTTAATTCCTTCGTTTTGACCATCGAAACTGCGCATGTGTGCACACCTGCACTGTTTAGATGAATAAGAATATTTTTCTTTTTCAAATGAGGACGTTTTGTCTCGATGTCTTCGTCCAACCGGTGCAATAACGAAGCATAATACCCTCCAGTTATTGTTTTCACTTTTTTCAAGTAATCGGTGTAAGATGATTCCATGTGCATTCCAAAAAACCGTGGCCATCACCTTGCCGACCGATTTCACAGTCTTCGCCTTCTTCGGAGCCCGTTCGCCTTTACATATCTATATTACTGATACTTCAACAGCTGATTAGTGATGGACTAGCACAAGCGCGATCTATCGGATTTTCTTAAGACTTATTGATCGACCCACATAACTAAAGCAGTTCATTCAGGAAGTTACAATTTATTTTGATACATGTATCAAAACAATCCTTTGATTGTTTTTACTAACGTAAAGATATGTAAAATTAATTGCTTCTCTTCTCATATATACAATTTGTACTCTTATAAAGCTCAACTTCATTAGAAATGGTAAAAGTAGTTTTTTTTCTCAATTATTTCCGTATTCATAAATGTTGCCACTTAGTATACAATGTGGAGTATGCCACTCTATTGGTTGTTTCCATATTTATCTCTTATATTTCCAATCTGTCTTCGAATGGACTTTCAAATCATATGCTATTTGTCTTTTTTGTTTATCAGGTGAGGGTACTATTTGGAGCCATCAGTGGATTGTTGCCTTTTCAGACGGATCGTCCTGGATGTTAAATGAAAGTTGATTACCATTGTCCTCCAAACGTGAGATGTGTCTGTTGTTGTGTCTGAAGATCTCTTTTCTGATCATTGGAGTCTTCAAATTTCGATAAATTACCGAGTTTCATAAGTATGTTGTTTCCACATGAAAACTTACATCTAAGTATATTAGTTAAGGAGCATTGTTGTTGATTAGACATTGTAAATCACTTTGGCATACATTCGCTATACGTTTTCCTACCAAGTAGATTTGAAAACACTATTAAGTGGAATCATATTTCTTGAAGCACTACATATTTATAAAGTAAAAATTACCAAATTACTTCCAAATCAGTGGCGTAACTACACCGTTGGGGGCCAGTGCCAAATTCATCGGATGGGGCCCTCCCTCAATGTAAAGAAGTTCAACCAAAGTTTTAATTATTTGTATTTATTAAAATTCATTAAAATACATTTACAATGTTGATATACCAAACATGAATTCAAATGATTTGTCGATATCTTGTGTCTTTCTGTGGCTTCCAAATATTTCGTATATCCTATGGTGCCCTGTATGACTTTTGAAGCCAGTATTTATGTTAAACTGTTACGTTAGACTTAGAAACAATATAATAATATTTTTACAAGAAAGATCTATTGTCACTGTCTGTTAAAAAGGTGCGTTTGGGTTTTCAGTAACCGTTTTCAATCAGAAACTGTTTCATTTAGCAAAGGTATAAATTTCCCACTTCAAAAAATGATTCATTGAAATTTGATTTACTTGGTTCTGATTGTTCTGGATCAAAATATTCACAGGCCGGGGTCCCGTGGCATTTTGCCGTCATACACTGTTCAAAATAAAATGTGGTCTGATATTTTGTGATTGATTAACAATGGTATTTACTTAAAGCTACTTCATGAAATGGATTTAGATAAAGTACATACATACTAGTAGTTATAATTATAATGTTAGTTCTAATAAATAAATAAATAAATAATAATACTTGGTCTGATTAAAATGTGTTTGTTAAGTAAAGGTGAACTTCATCTGTTTAGCTTAATAATCCTATATGGTTTGAAATAAAGTGATGAATATCACTTTACGTGTTCTACTTATTTAGTAATTATTTTGTGTATGCAAAATTAAAGCTTGTCGTGTCAAAAATTGATATTTACTAAATAATAATAATAAATAAATAAATTTCACACAAATTATTGTGAAATAATCACCAAAAAAATTCAGATTAAATACTACAAAATTTATGTAGAAATCACTTTGCGTCTATTAAAATTTCAAGAAACAACTCAATGAACGACAACAATAAGTATAAAAATTATAAACCATAATCAACTGGAAACTGGCATTAAAGAAACATAAATAAAAACCATGAAAAAAACATATTAAAAGGAATTTGCAAAAATAAGAAGGAGGGGAATGAAAAGAAAAGCAAAATGAAGAATTCAAGAAAAAGTGTTTAAAAAAGCAACACAGACAATTCTAATTGTTTGAATATTTCTACCATAAATACATATGTGTTTGCATCTCTTTCTCTCTTCTTTGACCAGTTGTTGCACATTCTTATAAGTCAAGAAAAAGATACAAAAGTATCTTAAGTCTTAAGAAGAAGTTAAAGAAACAGTCGAAGCAAAAGCAACATCAACAGCAATTTTTCAGTATTTTGCTAATACCCACTTTAGTGGGTTTTTAGCAAGAATGAATGCCAAAAAAAGAAAAAAAGACAACAAGAATAAGAGATGAAAAAATAAGAGAAAAAGAAGAAAAATAAATACAAAAAAAAATATAACAATAATAATAATAAGAAATTGTATAAAACCCTTCATTAAATACACGAAACGAATTACCACTACCAATGAACAAACTTATACTATATGGAGTAAAGCTCAAACTCAACCGAACTGAAGATCAGTAAAGTTTAGTTTAGTTCCGTTTCATTCAATTTGGTTAAGAGTTATTTTTTCCCCTCCACCATCTTCCATTTGGTTTGTCTTTGTTATCTGTTGCGATTCATGCTTCTAAATTGGTCTATAATTTTATTTTTACAGCTTTTGAAGCGAGCTACTACCACTCAATGATTTTCAAGTTCCTACCATTCTTCATACACAAACCATCACTTCAATTTATACATGTTTGTATCTGCATACGAAATACGTATGTTGGGTATTTTGTATAGTGTTAGATACTTTCATTTTTGGTATAATTTTGTTATTTTTTGTGTTTTATTTTTACAGCTTCCGATGATCTTTAAGAAAAACACATACGGAAAAATGTTGTTTGTCACTAATTGCTGCTTTTTCAGAAAAGTGAAAATTGCTTAGAAAAATATTCCCCAGTTTTTAGCCAAAATCATAATACTACAACTAATTGCCAAAAATCTATTTTTCCTATTCACAATAATATTATTCTTTAAAAGAAAAGCATGTTGTTGTTTCTCTTAATGAGTTGCAACTACTTGGTACTATGAATGCAATGGGCAATTTCTTCCTAATGCTGCAATTTGGCTGTGTTATTTCAGTAAACAATTTAAAGTAGACAAGTGATGGCCCAAACCGTTTGTCTAAGCCCAACTAAGCCTACATTTATGGAAGTAAAAATAACACAAAAAGATACTACATACTCGTACTTTCCCAATTCCACTCCACCAGCGCACAAAAAAACAAACGAGCCTTTCTTTCTTTCTAGCATTGTTGTTGGTGTTTCTGTTTTTATAAATCTCAACTATGAAAATGTGACAAGATCGTTTGTTGTTGTAAGTAGATACATAGATACTGCATTGTATTGTATTAAGTGAGTGCAAGGTAGGTAAAAATGAACCTACTGCAGGTAGTTTTGTTTTTGTTAGTTCTCATTATCAGAATATGGATCTCTCTCTCTCTACTAAGAAGGGGAAATGATTACTTATACTAGTACAGGTAACGAATACATAGATACCTTAATACTCTTTCAGAGAGATCTCTCTTTTGCTCTCTCTCTCTCTCTCTTTCTGCCACTCATACTAATGCATGGGCTTTGTTGCCTCACTCATGGTTTCTCTTTTATTCTTATTGATTTTAGTATTTTTTAATTCACTCGCACAAAACGCCGCTGAGCCTATGAATTTTCATTGTATTAGTGAGTCATGCTCTCATTGCTCTCGCTTCAGAGAGTAAATCTGTTACCCTCACTTGTTTTACAAGTTTGTTTGTAGATTGTTTATTGTTGAGTTCAAAAATGTCTGTATCTTTTATCTTTATATCGCTCAACTCTCTTGTGCTCCCAATGTTGTTGTTCATGTTGTTGTTGCTGTTGTTCACAGCACGTATCTTTTACCTTGTTGCTCTGCATTTTTGTCATTTTCAAATATCACTTGCTCCTTCAATGCCTGCCTTCCTTTCTTCTGCAGAAATACAAATATTTCTTATTATTTTGAGTTTCTTGTACACTAGATGGCGTTAGTAGTCAGTCACTTATTGATTGTAAAATCAAGAAATTTTATTAGTTATTTTTCATGAAAAGTATATTGGGGTTCATTCTCTAAAAGACACCAAATATATGCACAATTCGCCGGTTCCAAAGTGTCCTCACTAAGTCCCCTTTTACTCCTGACTGACCACCGACTCTGGGATTGACTAACTGAGATTTGATGATTAACGATTGGTTTCAAATTATTCCAGTTGGAATTGATGTCTCCTCTAAATCGGCTTCCACAATCAGAACATCTTGAAACTTGTGGAGATGCCATACAGATTTTGTTGGCATCATTCCACTCATGACGTTTAAATCGATTGGGAGGTCAATTTATGCAGGTCATGATTGAAAGCAGTGAAACGCATTCTTTGTAAGCATCATTCGGTAAGACATAAAAAAAATCAGTATTTTCAAAAAATTTCAATAAATCTTTAGTTGTTTTGATTGATCAAACTACAGAATGGAAAAATCATGCGAGGTGAAAAGTACATAGTTTTGAATCTTCAATATATCTCATTTGATCTTATTATGTATTTCATTTGTCCTTGATTGAATTCAACGAGTCGCCCACTTTTTAAACTTTTTCCTTCTCTACAGAACTGAATAATCTGAAATCACATATTAACCTCAATACACCTTCTAAGCATGGCGCTAACTGTCTGTATATTGTTTCTTCCTCTTCGTATTTTCGACCATATAAAAATATCACCCAAAAGTGGCAGAGGAGAACTCTACCAAGTGTGACATTCTGTTTTCTTAGCTGCGCCTGCGCATTAAACTTTAGTTGAACGGTTCTTCCTCTGCATTGAACTCATTTAAACGATTTTTTCCTGTTGCTGCTGTTAACAGATTTTTGTCGCTTCTTATGTCTCTATACTGCATATACCTACATAAGTATACAAAATCTTAATGGTGTTCTTGTTGTTGTCATTGTCGCTTTTGCTGTTGTGGTGTGAATTTCTTGGTTTTAGGATTTTTTTGCCTTTTATTTTAGTTTTTTTTTTTTGCTAAATTTTTTGTTTCTTTTCGTAGCATTTTTCGTTGATTGAGACAATATCGTAAAATATCGCCCCATGTGAAATTCGATCGTGCGACAATTGGAGACAGCGACGCCGCCACCACAATAAAAAAAGACACACAGAAACTTTGAAGGCGAAGTCGTAGTCAACTATGGCGACAACTCAGGAGATAGCAACCGAGGAACCAACAAACAAACCAACCTACCAATCTACCGACCAACGAACCAAGTGACAATGGAGACGTTCATAGCCAATTTAGTTGTTGCTGTTGTTGATTGCTTTTTTCACTTTTTGCACTTTTTTCTTTCTTTAGATATTTTGCTTTTGTTTTTGTTTTTGTCAGCACTATCTTTTTCTTTATTTTTTTTTTTTGCACGTTCTGCTTAACTTGTTTTACCACAACACAAAAATGCTCTCATTTGAAACCGTCAACGAAGGAAAAAATAAACTTATCTTTTGCCTTTAGTTTCTTTCCCTTTTTTTTTATTTGTTATTATTTTATTTAAAGATATTTTTAAAGGTTTATTTTGGTTAATTTGATTTTATTTTGTTTTGGTTTTGTTGCAGGACTTGTCTTGACTTGACTTGACTTGTCTTGTCTTAAACGTGGCTAAATGAAGCGGTAATCAAGTTGCATTCGAAGTGTTGAAGTTTTTTTGTATGTATTTTATTTTTTGATTATTTTTCTTCATTTCTCTTGTTCGACTTGAATTACTTTTTGGTTACTTGGCGATTGCGGTATTTTCAATTTGAAATTTTTTTTCCTTGTGGTTAAAATTTCTTTTTTGTATCAATTAACAACAGCAACAACAACAACACATATACTTTATAAATGAAATTGCTCACTTGTTAGCCAAAAACTAATTTGTGGTTAGATTTTATTCAAATTTTGTTTATTTTATTGCAATAAAAATGTTAGAAATACCTTAAAGAACTTGAAGATACTTTAAAGTCATGTACCACATTGTATGCATACCACAATTTAAGAAGCATAAATGAATTATTGCAATAACTTATTCACATGACTTTATTCATTTTTTAATTTTCTTACAATTTATTTTACTAACCGACTTCAAAAAAATATGAGGAGGCGATCATTTCTTACATAGTATAAATATTGTATAGTGAATAAATAATATGATAATTTTTAACCCTAATTTATGCATAGATAGTTGTATATAATCTGTTCTACTTTTCAGTTAGAATGATTTATCTTTCGATTAAAAATACATGTTTGTTGAATCACTCTTTTCCTTTTACATTTTAGCATATTTTTTCTCAAAATGTTTCATTTATAGGCACCATAAATGTATTATTTATGATATCGCAGGCCTGTAAGGGTTTCTCCCCAGAAAAACTGAGTGGTAATATCGATAGGTATTACATAAGAAGTTACTGGAAAAAATATCTAAAAAACCTCATTACTTTAATTTTAGAGTTTTTCAATTTACTTAGTAAAGGATGAGCCATCTATGGGTCCCAGTTTAATTTGGTCATTAAATGGACAAAAGTTGATTTTTTTCCAATTAAGTATGAAACATGATTTCATTCAGGACATTCTGGAACACCAATTTCCAAGCACTTTGTTATCTTCGGAACTTATTTCGTTTTATACAGATCTTTAAATATATATTCACCGCAAATGTAGCAGAACTTATCAGGATCATTAACACAACGTCTAAACTTATAAGCCATTATGTTATATGCGAGCGTTATAGTATTGAATCTATTGAACAATGACTAATTTCATGTTGTTTTTGCTCTTGCAAGTCTCCCTTTACTTGTATCATTTCTTTTTCTTTTGATCTTTAAAGTACCGTTCATTAAGCTATTTTAAGAAAAAAAAGTAATGCAAAACCGTTTACCGTTATATTATATTTTTAATTTCTTATCAACCTCCATAACATAGGTGTTTTTCGTTTTTAAACTGATAAATTTTAAATATTAAAAACTTTTTGATTATCAAACTAAATTATTATGAATTTGTTGATATTTCTTTATATGAATTTGATATTTCAGATTTTCAATAACATAAACAACATTAGTAGTAGTGTAATTTTGTATGTAAAGGTAAAAAACAAAAAAGTAGCTATATCTCAAAAACTAGAGGACATAGAAAAAAACTAAGGCCAGATTCGAAATCAGCGACCTCAAATTAGTAATAAATCATTACAATTAATCAAGCACCACAAAAAAAGTTCGATTTTGTCGGCCAGTGTTACCAAATAAAATTTTTGAATTTTTTACAATTAGAACAATTTTACTAGCGTTAGTCACGTGGAATTCCATTTCTGCGTCTTCTTCTGAGTGTTGGTCATCTACTTTTTTCACATCACTTATCAATAGGCATATCACAATTCCGATTTGCTTAACGCCTTATAAGCACCGAAAAATGAAAAAGATAATTTACCAACATAGAACAGTTCTTGTTTTGTAAATCGTAAAACGGCCGGAAAAGAAGTGCGGTACCATGCGACTTTCGATAATAGAAACTTATCAAATATAAGATCCAGTATGTTGTTACAAGCTAATTCCCAGAAGAAATAATCAACAATATCCGAACCAATTACAAGGAGAGTTCCTTCAATAGCCATTCGATTTAAGCTACACTTTGGTTTCCAATCATTTCTGTTGCGTGACTAGAGCGAATACAAAGAATATCGATGACAGATCTGGATTTTTGATCCCAAAAGTGTAATCGCCATTTCACAAGGTGACAAAAAATTGCAATCACAGCAACTTATGATCAAATAAACTCATTTGATTTTGTTTTAAATTTCAATAAGCACCAAAATTATTAAAAATAAATCATCTTCATAAAAATTTAAGATAGAATATTATATTATACTATTTAGTGGTTCAAAGAAAAAAATACAGCGAATATTCAAAAATTCTATGTATAAACTAATTGATTTCGTTTTGGTAACTGATGTTATTTTTTCACCCATAATCCATTTCAAATATATTTGAAAACATAAATGCATTTTTGTTTTGTTGAAATACTTATTCTTTTACCGACTTTAAACATATCATTTTTGACCAATTTTCAAACTTCAGCATGGAGGTTCTAGTCTATAGATTCTATAGAACAACATTCAAAAGGAAAAAGTCTTATTTTGTAGCCCTGTGTAATTCTTATTTATTTATTTTATTTTATTTTATTTATTAGTAGCTGTGCCCACGACTTCGTAAGCATGGTATTCGAAATTTGATTGTAATAGCGTGCATTTTGTTAACTTTTTTCCTAAACATCAGCTGTTTAATGCTGGCACGCAGCAAAAGAGGAAAACATTCGAAAACAACCAAAAAGTAGGCAACAGAACTAAAAATATGAATATCTTTTGGATTAGTGTGTCGATTTAATAAGCGCTATATGTTACAGAAAGCTTGCTACAATACACCAGTGAAAACCGCATTCAAATTGGTTAAGCCGTTTCTGAGATTAGCCTGCGCAGACATAAAAAGGCTTACGATTTTATATATATATATAGATATAGATAGATATATAGATATAGATAGATATATAGATATAGATAGATATATAGATATAGATATAGTTCAAATGTAATATAAAATTACAAAAAAAACTAAGAAAGAAGGTATCGCTAAGGGCTTAAGCTTACTTAGTTTACATATTTACAGATTAAAGGATTTTACAGTAACTAATGCTCATAAAGATAAAAGATAATACAGTAGAACTTAATTATTTAAATATTAAATGATAGAATGTTATTGCTTAAAGTATTTAAGAATATAAAACAAGAGTTAGAAACATTGCTAAAACTAATTATATTTTATGATACATGTCGGTTGATCTTAGAAAATTACAAATGAGTCGAGTATGAGTAGTTGAGGGGCTAGTTAATGTGGTGATAGAGAAGATTGAAGAAAAAAATTGTAATCTTTTGACAAGAAAATGGGGGCAATCTGACAGGATGTGTTGAATAGAAAGTGGAGAATTGCAGATTTCACAGGATGGAGGTGGTAGTTTGTTAGTTATGAAGCTATGAGTTAGATAGGTATGTCCAAGACGAAGCCTTATCAACTTATTTATATATGACTGAGGCTGGGGATTCGAAGTCAAAAATGGAAAGTTTATTGGGATTAATTGATTTATAATGTGAAGTGGTTGAAATCCACGTTGATTTGAAAAGGGAACTGAAATGTTGTTTAATAAATTGATGAATGTCGGAGGTACTATGATTGGGGGATGTAATGAGGGGGAAGTTAGGTGCGGATTTGGCTGTCAAGTCTGCAAAATCGTTTCCAGGAATATTTGAAAAGCCTGGAACCCATATTGGGGCGATTTTATGGCAGTAGGAAGAAAGAATATGTCTTACAGACTTAGCGTAGATTTTGCAGTTCGATTGGTTGAGCATATGACAAATTTACCTGATTTCTTTTCTTTTCAATGAAACGGCTACATATATTGCGATAATTTCGGCCGAATATACCGAGCTGTAGTGGGGCAGAAGCCCATAGTTTATTGGAGAGTCCTTAAATGTAATGCTGAATGAAACGTGATGGGCCGATTTTGAACCATCCGTGTAACTGAAGGGATAAGATGCAATGGTTTCGTAATTCTAAGAATTTCTGTAAGTAAACATCAGTTGGAGTGCATGATTTGTTAAGGTAGCTGAGAGAAATAAAGATATTTGGTGCAGGGTAGCACCAAGGCGAGTTAAGGAAATTTGTAATTCTGTGTTATTCTTATTTTTTTGCTAACATATGCATTTCTGTTCGCTGCAGTTAGGCCCACTCCACTCAGCATAATGGTGAAGTGGTTCTCCATTGTATTTTTATTCATGCATAGGCTTATTGTTATTTGTGTGTCACTCCCAAGACTTTATGATTGCTGTTATCAAGATAACAAATTTATTAGATGACTTCGTTGAAGTTGTTCCGCATATATTTTGTAAGTTTTTCATTAAAATAATTCCATATTTAAGATACCATTTTGTTTGCAAATAATATCAGTATTTTTACATACTCTTACATTTGGGTTGGTACTATGTATAAGCTTCAGGCAAAAAGCGTACCACGGCAGCCCATTTAAAATTGTTTCTGTTATTTTGAATAAAGAAAAAAATCTTCAAGGTTTAAGAGCTGCGTGTGAACTGAACCTTGACTTGAGACTTCATCAACTTTATATTAAATAAAAATGAAATTCATAAGTGGTGAAAAAGAAAAAATACAAGTATTAATAATAATAATAAAGTGTTGAATGATTTTGTTTAATATTTTCTCAACACTTGAAGGCGTGAGTCCTTTGCAAATAACACACGAAAGAAAAAAATAATTATCATGACTATTTAAGTCCATTCAATTTATCATTTACTTATACTGTATTTATATTTATTTTTTTACCTTTTTCAATATTTTTCCATCCAATAATATTCTTTATTAATATCTGCCACTCAAAAACTCAAGATTCATACTCAGACTTAAGTGCAAATCAACTCGTGCATTGATGACTTAATTAAGTCAGACACGAATTCAGGCAGCTTCATTTAATGCTTTTTCCCATTTTCGTATTTTGTATTTTGTATCTTTTTTTTGCAGGTTTTGTATAATTTTTGTTTCTTTTTAAAGAATAATAAGCCTGCTTATTGTTATTATTATTATTTGCTTGTTTCTTGTCTTTAACTTACACTTTTATTTACGTAACGTCATCATAAATTGCAATTAATTTGTACTGCGTAACCTCTGGCAAAAGATACTCATTCTCCTCATTTACCATCATAGTATTTGTTTGAGTGAGTTGTTGCCTTGAAAAGTGACTTTACAAGTTGTTTTTAGATGTTTTTAGTTGTTGGTTTTTTCGTCTCTTCTCTTCCATTTCATTCATTTCATTGATGTTATTTTGTGATGTCTTTGCATGTTGCAAATTATATACAAAGTTTTTCGCACCTTCAATTTGTATTGCTTTCGTTTTTAGTTTTGAGATACTAACCAACATTTTTTTTTTACCCCTAAACAATTCTGCAACAAAAATTTAATGCCAATTCATGGCAATTTTTTTGGTTTTGTTTCCATTAAAAAAAAACAGAAATTATAAAAAATTATTGTTTTAATAAAATCAAATTTTGCATGCTTTGCAAAAAGTATCTACATACAATGTGTATGTAGTATGTATGTATCTGCTGAGTCAGTTCAAAGTTATTTATGACTGAATGACTGAGTGTGAGTTGCCATTCAAAAAATAAACCTGCAGGCATTGAGCCACCTTTAAAGTCACTTTAACTAATCAAATATGCATGATGATGGAAAAGATACAATTTGTTTTTAAAATAAAAAAGGCTACAGTAGATTTACTTTACTTTAAAACGCACACGTGAGAAACTATGGTAGAGCGTAACTCACTCAGAAGAAGAAATGACGATAATGCTTTTGTCTGCTGATAAAAAATTAGTGAAAATTTTCATGAGGGAAACATCATAGAGGAAAATTAAAATCAACAACCAATAACAAATTTGACTAATTTGTGTATCTCATGATTGCCGCCAACAACTGTAGCAGTAGCAGCAGCAGAGATGTTGGCGGCGGTGGCGGCAAAACCCTTTCACTAACTCATTTGGGCGACACTTGACAATGCCACAGATAAGCACAGAGTTCGACTTCACTTCATTCCCTCAGACTACTGTAACTCACTTTAAAAATTCAATAGATAGATATTTTATCAATGAATTGAAAAACACTAAAATTACTATAGTATCTCGATGGAGCGCAAAGCCCTAAAGGAAACACACAATAACAAAAAAGGTGTCCGATCTTTCTTACTTTCGCCGCCTACCATTTTATGACCGCAAATGTCAATTGATATGAATTTTTCAGCTGTTGGCCTTGTTTTTTTTTGTTAGTTACTTTTTATATAATTGCTATCAGTTGGTGTTATTGGAAGTCTCTGTCTTTGTATCTATAGCAGTAGTATGTAGTAAGTAGTAGTAGCAGTCAGTTTGGCCTACCTCAGTAGCGAACGCGTAATGTTGGCCCATAAAAAACACTTTGTTTGGTTGTGTTTCAATGCTATAAGTTTCAAAAGAGTTTGAACCTTTTTTATGCATCGTCGAGCAGAAAGTAGCACTTATCTGTGTATCGAACAAAGTTGTATCTCTCTGTACTATACTTCTCTTTTACTCTTAATGGTTTTGTCAGTTAAGTTGAGGTTGAGGAGGTCCAGCAGGCCAAGGTACAGAGAGTGTGTGCACTACGAGGATATGCGCACACTGAGAGAAATATTCCAATTCGGTAAACATATTACATATTTTCTGCACTTTAAAAAACTAAGAGATTATATAAGAAAGACATGATGACAACGTACACTATATTGTTTTGATCAATTTCCTTTTGACATTCAATCTGGAGAAATATTATGATTCTCTTCTATCTCCATGCATTTCTTTTCTATTTTATATCTCACAGTGTATCGCATCACCATCAAAAAGGATAACCAAAAGCCGCATTTATATTGTAGTTTGTTCTACTACAACTTTTTCTCTTCAGTTTTTATTATCAGAAACTAAACTCTCCAAATGACTCAAGGGACATAAAAACTAGTAGCCTATTTTGTAGCTTCTAGCATACAAATAAGATCAAGTTGAAATTACTAATACTACTACTTCTAATACTACTGAACTGGATAAGGATAATGTAGTGAAAAGGGAAAAGGGTGACGTGTATCTGTAACTAAGTGCAAGTAGCAATTTTCATAGCAAGCGAGGCGAAGCGACAAGCAAAAGGGACAAAGGGACAACGTTAAAAACTCGTAAAGGTGACACGCTTTGAAACTGAATTCTTGACTACTCACAATGACACTACCATACTATTGTATGTTATAAAGGAGAAGGAGTCTGAGTTACTTACTATAAAAAATAGAAAATAGTTGACCTAAATTTTATCATCAAAGTGACAGAAAGTAGCGATTAGATACCTTTGCGGCGGCGGCGGTGGTGGCGGCATTGAGTTTTAATGCTTTGTACAGCATTAGGATACTATATACATAGTACAAGGAAGACTTGTCTCCTCTTGACTATGGGTTAAGTTGATTCGTTGCAAGTGCCAGCAGCAACCATTAAAGCGTTGTTGATATCTTAATTTCAGAGTCTAATGTGTAGAACTATCTAAGCGTTCAATGAATGAATGAATAAATGACTGAATGAATTACCAAGATACTAAAGTCAGGCAGGCAGGCAGGCACTTCAAAGATGCTAGACTAATACTATAAACTCAAGTGTGTAGCAGCTGCTTTTCTTCTACTGAATTTTCGCGTCCTTTCCTTGAACAACGACAACGACAACACTTGTTTGCATTTTAAGTGCATATCCGGCGCCATCTCCAATGGTCCAATAGCAAATATCCTGTTGTATCTTTGTCATCATCATCCTTGTCAAAGCAAAGAAGGCAAAACATTGTAGAATTTAGTTATCAAACATATTTGAGGTGCTTGCATTCCAAGTACTAGTACATCTGTATATTTAGGCAATGATGCAGAAAATCACAGACAGGTCAAGTCACTCAGTCAGCAGCAGTCAGTTAAAGTGATTCCAGCCAATCTTGGTGGTCGTTGCTTACTATTTGCCTCTGTATCTCTTTGTATCTCAGTATCTGTTTATCTTTGGCCGTTTTCATTGATGCATTTGATATGTTTGTTTGCTTCCTTTTCAGTTCCTGTATGTTATGCGCTCAACTATGCATGAAATGTCGATCGAATCAATGTCGAGATTTCAGCTGCCACAAGTCCGATATGTTGTATCTTGGCAAGGAATATTCTAAGAGATACACATGTTTATTTATTTTGTTTTCTTTCAACATTTGGCAATTGAGTAATTTGAGCCTGATTTTTCTGCACTCAATTTATTTTTCTTTCATTTTATTTGAAATAAATAAAAAAAGAATTTCAGTAGTTTTTGTTGAATGGAAATTTTCTAGATAAAATTGTATGATAAAACTAGGTCATCCTTCTTTTGTTTGTCTTATCTTAAATGCATGTACATTTTTGTTGATAAAGTCTTTGTGATTTGAGGAGCGTGCATATATCTTTTGTTAAATTTTGTATCTTCAGAATGAGTTTATTACACTGTGAGTACTACTACTTTCTCTATTTCTCAACCCTCCATAAAACACTTTAAACTCAGTTCAGCACAGCACAGCACTTTTATGTTAAAAAATTGACCATTCAATTTATGAATTGCTCCTAATAAAAATGCTTTATTCTGTTAAAAGTGAGAAAAATCATAAGTTGAAATGTGTCATAAGTCAGAGAAAAATATTGAACATCTCAATTGTGTTGGGTTTTATAGAAATTTATGATCCCAATCTGTGACAAACAAGTTTCATTGCTTACTGCTCAAACAAAACCAACCTCATTCAAGTGCATGTCATAAAGAGTTGACCATTGTCAAAGGTACAACACTCTCACTATAACCAACAAAGAAAAGAAACTCTTAGTAACAATGGGTGGAAGGTGTTAGTTTTAAAAAGAAAACAAGGTGCTAAATCTAAATGGAAATCATAAATTTTGACCTCTTAAGAGAGTTAAATGAGAACATGCGCGAAAATTATAAATTTTATTAAAACAACTCAAAAGAGAGGGTAAAGAGTGCAAGAGTCCTAAAACTAATTAAAAATTGCCATAGCCATGGGATATATAATTTCATGTGACCAACGAACTACAAACGACAAACGACATTCAGAGCCAACAGGAAGCGCTTTCAATTTATATCAATAATGCCGTTAGTCGTGGTATATATTTAACTTTGCAAAATGTTAATTCTCTCTAGGCTAGTTATGCCACCACCACCACCATCACTAACATCATCATCATTATCAATTGCTTGCCTGCTTGCCTGTTATACATATGTGTATATGCTATTTGTTTACTTCAAACTTTGCCTTTTCTGTGAAACACTATTCTCATACACATATGTCAGTCGGTCGTTTGATCGGTCGGTCGGTCGCTTTGGGTTTGATGATAATTCTTGGTATATAATTTTCTTGTTGTCGACACGCAACAAATTTTTCTCTATTTTTTTTGTTTTTCCTTAACCACTTCATGCTTAGCATCTTAAGTCTAAAGTCAACTATTAACATGACATAACTTTCAACGAGCCATGCAAATTTTCCTTCTACCCATTTACCTATATACACTCATATACTTGTATACTATGGTATGGTTTTGCATTTTTAGGGAGGACTTTATTTTTTTAGGCCAAGTTGGTATTAGTCAAAAACATGAACATGTTACAAGTTGAAGGCAAAGTTATTGGACCTTATGTGAAGGCTTTTAATAAGTTGACATATGTGTACCAGTATCAACAACTAAGATCGAGTAGTAGTAATTAAAGTATGTATCTTTAGAAGGAGCTTGTAATTGTTATTAAAAAAAAGCAATAAATGTAAATTATATTTTATGATTAACAGTTCAGAATCATTTTAGTAAATAAGCATAAACAATGTTTAAGCATGTTTTTGAACTTTAAATAATCCCATAATTGTATATAAAATATTTATAAATTCTATGAAAATCTTTAACTCAGGAATTGGGAATAAGCATGCATTTTCACTTTTTATGCCATAAAAACCCACTAATATATGTTACCCCAAAACATTAGTTAGTCACACATGCTAATATGAACTGGTATGTATGTCAGCTAGTCACTCAGTCATTCAGCCCAAAGACTCGCGTATTCAATGCAATCCAACCACAATAGTATATACTCGTATATGTTATACATAGTATCAACTAACCTAATACTTTTTGCACACACATTTCTTAGATTGTCAGCTGCAATGTCAAATGGTTTTTCTTGACAACTGCACGCCAATTCCTTTTTCGGACGATTTTCATTGCGGTTTACACTCGCTCGCCCATTAACCCTTTCAATTTCAGTTTTCTTGGTAAACGTTTAAAGGCAATTTGCCTTTGGCAATGGTTTTCTTTTTTCCTTCCTTTATTTGTTTTTTTGTTTTGTGTTGGCCACAAGTAACTTACTAAGTAAGTAAGGCAGTAGTGAAGTTACTACGAAAATGGTTTAAAATGTTTATGCCTTCTGCAGGTCTAACATTAGCGCAAACTTGTTAATGCTTGTTAACACGTCATTTGATGATGTCAGGACAGCAGTAGGTAGTAGTAGAAGAAAGTAACCTAAAATTTACCAAAACCAAAATGGGCTATTTTGCTGTTGAGCTTAAATGGCGAAAGTGTCATTTTTGGTGCAGTACTTAAAAATAAACTTGTATTTAGAGGTTAAAAACATCGTTTCAATGGGTTTCTATGTAGGTATCTAGTTATTGGTCATCGATTAAGAGTGTAATGAAATAGAAATAAGCATTTATCATGAAGAAGCTTTAAGTGTTCTAAAAAACATTCTTTCAGTACCGTTTTACCTTACTTAACCTCAATGTATTTTCATGGTATTCATCTCTAGATATGTCGACTGTAGATTTAATGCCAATATATTGATGTTACTGCAGCATAAGTATCCATATGTTAACACCGAGACAAGATGCTTTCGGTACCATTTTATGTTACTTAACGTCAATGTATTTTCATGAAAATTATATGATTAGAAAAGTATTCATCTCTAGATGTGTCGAATGTAATTTTGATGTCAATATATTGATGTTACTGCAGCAAAAACATGTGAGCAAATTTAACGTTTACAACAAGCTTTGAAAACACTATGCTTACACAGCGAAGTGTACCATGAGAGTACAAAAATATTTTTGAAGCGATTATGTACGACCGATAAACACAGAAATCAACAATCAGCAATGATAAACCAATATCACGCACTCTGTTTGAGAGGCTTCGTTCGCCGCTTCTTATCGCTTCAATGCGAGCAACAACTCAGCCAAAGACTATGAAGTGAATGGACTGGACAAAACGTTCACATTGTTGGATAATGTCGGGATACCCAGCAACTAAATTACACACAATTTTTTGGTGGGTATGCAAAAATTTGAAAGAAGAAGAACTCTCTCTTTGTTGTCGATAATACTAGTGTACTCGACCTGGAATCGCACAGGTTGTATCCAACCGAACGGCGACAAATGACAGTTATCATATATGCTTCCATTCTAAGCATCACTATATTTCCTCTGTTACAGTTTGGGTAACATCAAAGAAGACAGTATAGATAAGGCACATGACACTCAGTGACAACATAGCATTCTACTGGTGAAGAATTTTTATAATGGGATGAGTAGTTTCGAAGATTACCAATAACATCCAAACAAATATTACCACTTTATAATATTACAAAAAACTAAGTATCCTATGATATTCAGTGACAACCTAGCATTCTACTGTTGAAATAATTTTTAAAGTCGTATAAATAGTTTCGAAGATTACCTGTATCATTCAAACAAACATTACCTCTTTATTATATTAAGTATAGAGTATAGATAACAGTCTTTGTCTTACAGGTTATTACCCGATTGTAATCATGCTGTTCAATTAATTGAACATTCATTTCTTTTATCGTTCTACATTGATACATTGAGTCCAAGAGCTTCTCCTTGAACTCTTAGAAGCGAAGAATCGATAAAATTCTATACTTGCGAAAAAATTTACATTCAACTTGAGCGAGGTTAGAACTTGTGCGGGCCGCGAGAACAGCACTCTACCATGCACACCATCATTGAACTATGGAACGAGTCAGCTAAAACCAAACAGATACTTTAACATGGAAGTTATAGGTCACCTCTTGTTACTATTAACTTAGAGACAAGAATTTACCAACTAATTTAAGAGAAACCTATGGCTATGAGTAACGATATCACAACAGACAACACGAACTTAGTTCTGAGTCTCCTTACAACGATTGGACTGAGTTAAGATCCTTAAAAATCAATAATGTTGAAAGTGTCTTTCATTTCTTTGTAATAAAAATTTCTTGTTATACAATTTTTTAATCAAAATAAACTAATCTTAAGTACGAGTATATGTAAATCGATTATTTGATTAAACTTTTCTACTATAAATTGCAAATACATTTAAAATTTAATGAATTTTCACACTATTAAAAAGATATTTACATATTTTCACAAACATTTTGTCAAGTTCTCAGTTGATTTTTCACCTATGAAACTTATTCAATAACATGCCATCGTATCTACACGACAAATCAATTTAAGTGCACACCTGATGTCCTTTTCCCATAATACAGAAGACAGCACCACACTGGGGAGTAGGAGTAGGAGAATCGACAACAGCTGTTTGAATTATACAAAAATTTCAATAACCAAATGACAAAAAATAACAGAAAAAAAAAAAAAATACCAAAGAGAAAAAAGTTGCACTGCAGTGATTTTAATAATGTCAAGTGACTAACCAATTCCTATCGAACAGATACAAAAGTATCTGATGATGATGATGATAACGAGTGCAAGTGAGCAAGCGAGTGAAAGGGCCACAAGGAACATTTTTATGTCCTTCAACGCTTTTGAACTGTAGAAATTTCATTCGAGCAGAATAATGCAATAAAAACTGTTGCTGCTTGAGTTGAGCTACTCAGAAAGCAAAACGAAAGTTTCGATCAAGAGAGGGTGTGAGTTAGAGAAATACCCATTAAATGGTTCTTTCATTCCTTGGTTGGTTGGTTGGTTGACTGGGTCTTTCAGCACAATCAACTGCCACAATGCGTTGACAAACGACAGGACCCTTCTCTTTCGGACATGATGATGAGGTGCGGGTGGCTGTGATTCATTTGCTTTCGATCTGCTTGTAAAAAATATGAAACCACAAAAGCAAAAGACCCACAGACAGATAGATATAGAAAGAGAATGAAAAAAAGAAAATATCGTTCATGTCAATTATTCCAGTTAAGTGAGCAACAAACCAAACGAAGAGCAACTGCAGCAGAGTTCACTTTTGCCTTGACAAGAGACTGCATCATACACCCGCCCAAAATTTAGGTTCCCCCACTTCATCAGCTTCTGCTTCTTCTTAATGCAATGCAGCAGATACAGTTACAATCTTACAGAGAATGAGCAAAAAAATATGAGAAAAATCAAAACCATCAACTTAAATTTGCTGCACTGCACAGTAGTCAATGTTCCAGAGGAAGGAAGGTTTACGCACTTCGGGCTAAGTTTTTGTTTTGTTGCATTAAATTGTGTTTAAATGTGCAAAAAAATGCCAGACAAAATGATGATAAAAAAAGAGTATCTCATAATGTAATTTAATATTACTTTGCGTTAAAAGTTTCCTCTCTTGTAGTGTAATTTCGTACACACTGCAAGAAATCAAACACACAGAATGGCATCAGTTTCAAAAGCTACTCCTTGTGTTCTCTTTTTCCAAGTGTAACAATATAATTTCTCAACTGCTTTTTGTTTTTATGTAATTTTATCAGTTTTGGTCGGGGTTTGGAAGGATGGAAGATTGAATGAAACATATTTCTCAAAACAAGAGTGTAAATTAAGAAAGTTGGCCCTGGTCTGATGAAAGAAATAAATGAGAAAAACAAGCAAGTAAAAGCAACCAAGTGAAGTAGAATACAGTTCCATAGTATGCTTGTCCTGGTGGTCGGTTGTTTAAAATGTCAAACCAGTTTGCAGGCATTTTGTCCTTGCTAAATGATATAATAATAAAAAAAAAGTAGGAAAAAGAGTAAAAGTTTTGTTCAATGATTTTTCTATGAATTTGTGTCAATAAAATAAAAGCAGCTGCTTTTTGTTTTAAGTATCTTTTCCTCTTCTACTTTCAAACAATTGAACTAATTTTAATTGCTTTATTTGGCCCTTATTTAAAGTATATGCGTAATAAATCTACAATGGTATGGCGTCATAAAAATCTCACAGATCAATAGGTTCTAATCAATACACCACAGTCCAATTCAGTCAGTTAGTCAGTCAGTCAATGCAAAGAATTCGATCAAGAATCTTTGAAATTCAACATGAATGACACATGTAGATACAAGCATATGATACGCGATACATGAAGGCAATAACTCTTTGAACTACACACACACACGCACACACAAAAAAGAAGTGAAATCCAAGAAAATATCATAAAATGCAACTTTAAAATATCACAAGAGAACGCCTACAAAGGCTAATGGACCACTGGACAGACTCAGACTGATAGACAGACAGACAGACAGACAGACAGACAGACAGACAGACAGACAGACAGACAGACAGGCAGATATAGAATAAAAGAAACTGAACGAAATAAAGCAATAAACTACACAAATACTCCAAAGGATAATAAATATCTCATGCATACAATGACACAAATGGATGAATGTACCTACATACATACGACTATACTAGATTGAGAGATGTTAGGACATATGGATGGACAAATGGATGGTGGAATGAATGCTCAATAGTGCAGTTCAGTTTAGTTGAGTCAAGACAAACTTGAGGTTTGCATCAAATTTCACATGCAATCAATGACAAATTTATGACGTCGCTTCGCGTACTTGAATAACAAAAACGTTTCTTATTTTTTGTTGTATGTAGTTCGTCGTCCTTTAGTACTAACATACTGCTTGAGATACATTCATTCATTTTCATTTTTTGTTGTATTGGAGTATGGGTATGGTTCTCTCCATGAATCCCATGACAAAGCAAAGTCACATTTCTGGCTCATATTTCTGTCAATTTGTTGCATACTTAACATGAATTTTAGGCGCTACGCTCGCTTGGCTTTGGTCTGGAGAATTTGTTATGCAATTGGTTCGATCGTTCGCTTACAAATTGAGTTATTTTATCGTCTGGGTTCCTTTTCGTTGATTCGTTTTTTCCACTTCTACCTTCTTCTTTCTTGTTTTTTGGTAACTTCCTGCAGATGTCCTGTGTAAGTGCTTCACGCTTTTCCATACTTTAGTGTTTGGCTACTCTTTCTTGTTAAAGTGTCGACAATTTTATTTAAATTCTTTATATCCTTGTTGTTCTGTTTGTTTGATGTTCTCTTTCAATTTTCCACAAACAATTTATTTTTAAGTGGCGGAAAAGTGACTTTAGTAAGAAAATTGACAAAAAAAATTAGTTGTTTATGGGTGAGTAGCACTACTCAATTTTATGGTAGACTCAGAGGAGTGACAAGAGGAACTACACACGCTCACTTTGGCTTTGATTTGTTTTATGCTTGAAAATCTTTTTTTTCTTTTGACTAAGTAAATCTCATATACACAAAATATTGAAACTTTTGCCGACATGACTACTACTTACTAACTAACGACAATGAAGTGTTGATGTGCCTTCTGTTCTTTTGGTATATGGGTAAAAAAATATTGTATTGTGGCATACTCACTTCTGTTGTTGTTTTTCGTTGTAGTATGTTGATAGTGTGGCTTTGATAACTGACACGCCACAAAATACTTGGACGATGTTGATGATGACGACGACGACCTGTACCTAGTACAACAAATAAACCATCAACAACAATATGGAAACTCTTGTGGCATGTCTCAACGAAAAAAAAGCTTGTTTTCATTTCGATTTTTGCATGAAAACTTGTAAATTGGTTTTCTTTGAGCAATGGCAGGTGTCGTAAAGGTCTTTCAGGAATAAAGGAAATATTACCATGGCTTCTGGACAAAAACTAGTATACTAGTATACTTATTCTTTCTTTTTATTAAAGAATAATATCTTTCAATTGAGTCTTTGAAGATAAATTTCATAAACAACCCTCGTTTTTACCTAAGTATAAAAGTACTTGCAGCATCACGCCAAAAATAACAAACATAATGAACGAACAAACAAACAAACAGCATTGCATAAGAAACTTCTTTTAAGTTAGACATAAAGACATATCTTTATATCATATCTAAACAAAGAACAAAGTAAATGAATATACAGATGAAGTAAGTACAATAAGTAAGTAGAAAAACCTTAATAAACTGTTACGCCAACTGTACAAACATTTGCACAATAACAATATCATTTGACAACCCTTTTCATAAGCAACAACTACAACAGCAACCACAGTAATAGTGTTGCACAATGCACTCACATATGATTGTCAAATAATAAGAAATTTTTTTTTTTTTGTTATAAGTAAAGACAAAAAAAAACATACAAAAAACAAACATGACATACACACATTGTAAGATTAAACTAATCTTGAAATAGAGATAGTAAAAAAGACAAAGCCATTTCAAGCTACCGTAGTAAGCTTATCTCACTCATATGATAGTCATATTTGTAGACTTAACCAGAGTTATCATGCCGTAATGGAAAGAATTAGAACAGGAAAGGTAAAATAGGCAACAGCAGCAACTCATACCAAATACAAAATGCTAATTGCATTAATAAATGAGTAGTTATTTGGTAAGGTAGGATTATGAGGCAGTGGGGGCTATAATATACTGTCATGCAGCTTATTCAATTAAAAAATGTAAACAAAGTCAGAGATACTATTCTATAAATGACAAAAAAACCATGCGAACGTACACACAAAAAGTGGTTTATTTTTTGAAAAGAAAAATATTTAGAAAGTTTAGGAAAAACAAAGTTGTAAAGGCAAAAACAAAAATACTAGCGGCATATGTGTATGTGGCTTAGGTAATTGTCAGAGAAGAGTTTAGTTGAGTAGAGAACTAGAACTAGACACGAACTTCACGTACCAAGTGCAATACAATACAATACTCGTACAATACAACAAAGCAATGCAAAGAAAAACATGGCCAAATTTAAGAGTTCTAGAGGAGACGACCCACGGTCCAACAACAACAAAAAACCTACGCCCCACACACACTCACACATGACACAGAAACGGAAAATAGTAGTAGCAACAAACAGTTAACAATAATAACCAACAAAATTAGTTTTAGAACTAAGTGCCTTAACATCTTATGATAAAATTTTAAGTCCTGCTTGGGTTAAGTTCACACAGAGTCCAACGATCCATTATGATGCCAGATGTACGTCCCTTTGGATGCAAGCCACAGAATCAATAAAAAGAGCCACGTATTCCAGTGGAAAGTGCCTAGGTCTTCAAAATATGGGTAATTCCCAGAGAAAACGGATCCGTCTTGCAGTCGCTGAGAATGTTTTTGATGCCTTATACCTACTATTTAAAATACTTCAACTTAGGTAAGGTTTAGTGGTTGTCTTTCGATACACCTAGTACCAATAAAGTGTAAATCTGAGTTTCTATGCCCTCTCTTAGTCCTTCCCAAATTAAGTTTTTTTTTATACAAATTTTGAATCAAATGTGAAATTGGATAAGTTTCCTCCGGAACATGACTTCACTAAGGAGTAAAGATGTTAAACCATGGAAAAATATGTTCCGAAAAAGAAAAACACTTGGTAAAATTTTTTGTGGTTTAGTTTTTCCAATACTAGATGAAGAAGTTGAATCCCAAAACAAAGAAAACTGAGTAGTAGAACAGCAAAAAATATAAAAGGCAGAAGAAGAGAGAAGAAGAGTTGAGTCAACAACGGTCGGGTTAGACGACAAGCAAAGACATATGCGTGACAATTAATATAAAACACGATATCAGACCAAAAACAAAAACAGACAGTCAGGCAGACAGCCAGACAGACTATATAGATAGACAGACAAAAAGTCAGCACAGGGCAGCGTCACCTCACCTCACAACTCAAGTGAACTGAAATGCATTGCATGCATGCAAGGTGTACTGGCAGAATGAATGAGTTAGTACAGTGGAGTGAAGCGGAGTGGGTTAAGGCAGCTGGTGCTGCTTCAATCTACTACTCTCAGTACGGCGGCTTCTAATCGTTCATTGTATGGCGTTGGTGGTAGCAATCTCCAGCATACAAACTTGGAAGTACGCGACATGTCTGTGTCGCAATATTTGCTTTATTTTTATTTTTTTATTTTCATCTAACTGAAGAAGAAGCCAACAACCAACAAAACGAACAAAAGGAATAAAATAAAAATAAAAGAAATTGTAGCACGGTAACAGTGGCAAGTAGCTACAGTATCTATGTGTATCTACATACGCTCTAAATTCTCAAGTTGTACAAATAAATAGACAAACACAGAGTCACACAAATACAGAGTAGACAAACTGACTGACTAACAAACAAACAAATGAACAAATGAACGAATGTATGACGGCAGAATCGATGTTGTTAGTTTGCTATTAAAAGAGGGCAACAACAGGAAGGTGGTTCAGGGAAGTTGGTACTTGAATGTTGTAATAGTGAAGCTAAGAAGACATTAAATGACATGTAACATGACAACTTTAATCAGACTAAAGGAGAGAAAAATTATTATTGTGTAAGAAGTCATGAGTATCATCAGTGTGTGTGTGTGTGTGTGTGTGTGTATGTCGAGAATAGGGAGGGAGTCTTGCATTGCGTGTAAATTGTGGTTATCAGTTCTAATGAGTTAGTTTGGATCGATGTATGAGTATGAGTATGAAGAAGGAACAGTTTGTGTGTTATTACTTTATGTTTCGTTCTGTCATATTTGTTTCTTACACCACTTTTTACTCTCCTGTCTGCCATTCCTCTCCTATTCTCTTCTACCAATCTTCTTCATCATTCTTAATTTCAATCAGCAATAAAAAACAATTACTCAAACTACAATCCTTTAAAATCAAGTGCATCGATCACGTACGCATTCCAATAACCAAGGAAGACACACCCACTTTCAAGTACTCCCACATGTTATAAACTGAGTCGGAAATCATATTTCAAGTCACTAATGACATTCAATAAAGCACAGATGAGTTGCATACACCATATGTGTATAAGCAACCAACCAGCAGCAGCCCACAGCATAGAATTCCACCTACCAAGTTGCTGTAGCAAGCAAACATTTTTCAATGGTAACGAAATAATTTCACATACAAGAATCTGTAACACTTCCTGGTCCTGTGGACTGTGGACACACAAACAAAGCACAAACACTAAGGCCAGCGCCAGATGCCAACCAGTAAAGAAAGACACTAGAATTTGTCACGAAATGATCATGATTTGAATGTAGAACCAAGAGCAAAAAGAAATTCTAAGGAACACACTCCAACTTCAATTGTTGTTGAGTATGTGTGCATATTGAATGTGCAATGCTAAGACCCTGAGACTATGGCCAGGTGAAAGAAACAGAGAGCCAAGTGCGCAACTGACATCAATTGTGGCCCGTGTATCCAACTAAGCGATCCACCCGCTTTGCTCCAGCATGGCCAAGATTGTGTTGGGACCAAGAACACATATAGTTATTGTATTTATTCGCAGAGTGTGCGATATTCAATACAATTCAAATAGCTTTTTTAACCGCGGCGTGTGCGTGCTAATGGTTTACAATGTTTCCCACATACTCATGTTACTATGGTATACACTTTAGAGTACACCATTCGACTCAAGTCGAAAGTGTTGCAAGAGTCATCGTTGTTCATTTTGACTTGGTAACTTTGTCACACGTAGGTGTTGGACTCTGTCTCAGTCTCGGTCTTGAGTTGGTGAGAGCTTAAAAAAATTGTTTTGCTGTTGTGTTGTGTAGGGTACCATAAAGATCTGGCTTTCTTTTACTTAGAATGATGGCATCTCAGTGCAGCAACACAGTTACCAATGTCCAATGTCTCACACAGCACAGCACAGTACAGCTCACAGTCTTTGACTGGCCATAATACCTCATACCAACCCATCCCATGCCGTATCACACCATACTACATCAGACCAGACCAGACCAGACCAGACCAGACAAAATGAAGACTATACTATGGTAGTGTAAGTAAGTATGAGTATTCAGTCTCAATGCCGTCGACATCGACAGCGAAACGTTCACTCACTCTGTGGCCCATGTTATTTTTCACTTTGATTTCTGTAATGCAACGACATTAAATCGCAACAGTTTATGCAAAATTTTTACGTTTTTATTGTGATCTAATCGACGACGACAGACAACGCTGGTCAGTCGCTCTGCGTTACCCCTCCCTGACCGTGTGATCGATCAACCGATCGGCCGATCAACGACTAACATAACACAAATGTTTTAGCAGTGTAGCATAGTAAGGCGTTGAGGATCCATGGTCATGTATTTTTATTATTATTGGTTTTTTTCGGTATTTATTTCTCAGTTTTCTATAGTTGAAGCTTTTCTCTGTACTACTACTACTACTACTACTACTATGTAGATACATTTGCATTTGCTGTTGATGGTTGGTATCCCTAAGTTTCTTTCATTGGAATTGAAGAAAAACAAAAAGGAATTGTTGGTATTGAAATTGTCATTTGAATTTGTTGCTTAGTTGTTGTTCTTTGACTTCGATAATGTGTGAAGATCATTTTGTTGCATTGGTAATGAATTGCTTTGCTGATTTTAGACACTTTGAACTGGTTTGTTTAGCTTTTGTTGTTTGAGATTTGTGTTTATTATATGCTTGTGATTTGTATGTTCAATGGAATTTATGGGTTTCCTTTTGATTGCATTAGAAGGATAGAGAATTGTCATGTGGGGACAACACTAAGACGGAAATCTTCTATATACAATAGTATATTTAAGCAAATATCCATAAGGATTTTCACCATTTCTTACAATTCATCTCAGAATGGCTTACTACAAATTTTTTTGTCCACTTTCTTACTTTAATGAATATTTTCTTTCATTTCAATTTGGTACTTCTGGCTACTTCTATTCCCATTTGATTATTTTTATACCTTTAAACACAGGTGTTTTGGCATCTGATTATAATGAAAATTTTTTGCTCTAAAATATATTCTTTATGACTCAGCCCATAATAAACATGTTTTTCAGTTAGAGAAACCAGTTGAGATCACCATTATTGCTTATTTAGCTACCATAAGAACTGAGATTGACATGCGCTAATATGCTCTAAATGCAGTCACATTACAACTTTATATTATACACAAATATTATTATGGTATAAGGTCTGACTTCTTCTTCTTCTTCGTTCAAAGCTTTAAGCCACCATACACAGCTGGAAGTCAATGCTAAGACAGTGTACTATGGATTCTTGGTCGGGACATGTTTAAAGTTGATGCTCATAATTAACTCAAAAGTATGTTGCGAGTAGGACAGTTGATGAGCCTGCCGGTAGTATATGAACATGGAGCATGTGAAAGTCCAAGTCCAGCTCCAAGACTGTTTAAATTGTAACAAACCCAAAGATCTTGGTTGGGTGCTTGATTTTGGTTTGCACTGGCACTGTCACGCGTTACATACTGTCACTGGAGCTTGAACCAAGTAAGTGAGCGATGATGATAAACGAGCGCTTCGGCGGCATTCTGAACTTGTCATAAATTTGCCTGCTTGATCATTACTCATTTGACGTCGTCATCGTCGTCGACATCGTCAGCGAAGAGGTTTGACACTTCTGAGCTTGAGCTGGAGACTCATACTCGAGTTAACTTCGATAATATGTCAAATATTTGAAATAATCGTTGTTATCAATGGGAATGACACATGATCAGCAAACCAAAGGATCCAATTTTGTATTTCTCATCTGCTTCCTTCTGTGAGAATGTTGTTAACATGTATGTATGTTACCTTATATATACAAGAATTTTATGAAGCGTATGATTATACCTTGTTCGCCACTGACATTAATCCTTTAAGTGTCTGATGAAGTTGTTGTGAGTGGTCCCGTTCCAAAGTGAACTCGTCAAACTGGATTCGCAACGATGACAATGACTTGTAATGCAACCTTCTCTGTCATGGTGAACTAAGTCAGTTCCCATAATGAGCTTAACTTCTACTATAATATTGTAGTTTGATCTGTAGTTCTCTCAGCTATTGTAATATGTAGTAAACATGTGAGGTATCAAATAAAGTTATCAAATCAACACCTGTGGCGCATTGGCACCTTAAATATTCTACTTGATTGTTGTGCTTTTTCAATTCACCTGCACGGAGTCAATAAATTTTCACACTTAATTTTTCAACCAACAAAACAAAAGATTCTCTCACTTAAGTCACTTGCATTCTGTGTTATCTTCTTCTGAATTTTTGTTTTTTGTTTTTTTTTTTTGTGAAAAATGATGCCATGACAACTCGTGCTGGGTCTGACTTGGGGCAGTGTTTGACACCCAAGGTTAACTTCTTCTTCAGCTCAGCTCAGCTCAGCTCAGTTCTGTCTTTCTTTCTTTCTTTTGGAGGTTATTTTCTTTTTTCGGCACTGCATGTGGTTCAATCACATTAGTTAGCACATGTTGTTGCTTCCCTCCCCACGTTGTTCTTCTCCAAACTCACACACATTGATACTTTCCTAAACAAAACTTATTAATTGGTTTTCATTTCTTTAGTTTAATTCGTCAGTCTTTGCCAGTCTTTCATAATTTCCGCATAATTTCTTGGTGCGAGGGAAATACTTTTACTATTTCATTCCTCATTACAAAGCACAATTATAGGTCGATCGATCGGTCCAACAAACGCTGGTTGAACAATTGTTGGTTCCCAAAAAAATATTTAGTAGTAGAAGCTGCGTTCGGCCTTTCGCTCTCAGATTATTATTGTATTACTCGACTCGACTCGTCTCAACTTGACTTGTCTTGTCTATGGTATATGAAATTGTGGACTCGCACTGGTATTTTAATTAATGATCGTTTATTGTTTGGCGCTTCTCTTTGAAAGATAGTCCCATCTCGGTGTATTCCCGACTTTGGATTTTGCGTGCTACCTTCTTTTGTACTCTCGGATTGTTTTCGGTTATGTCGTTGTATTCATTCAAAGCTGTTTGACTTGATTTCTCATTGTAATCTGTTGTTGTACTTCGTTGGATGCTGGCAAAATTCGTAACGCCATCATCATTAGAATTATCATTAAGATTGGCTTTGTATCTATTGAATTTTTACTTTGTATTTTGATCGTTGGCTACATTTTAAATACTTTATTAATATAAAGATATACATGGGTATAAAAGGCAAAATGATGTGCACAAATCGATCATATGATTTATCAAGTACACTAACATGCCATAAATTAAATTCTTTGGTAGGTTTCAATCAAGACTTGTTTATTTTTATGCAATGAGCTCCCAATGGAACTTAGGTAGGGTTTAATGAAGAGATTTTTGGTAATTAGATCATTCTCTTCAGGTATGACAAGTCGAAAGCTTCCAGGCAATTGCGGAGGACTGAGTCCTTTAAACAATAACCTGAAGATCTGTTAAGGCAAGTTTGTTATTGGCAACTGATATTTCTATTCAGAGGTTTGCTTTATTTAGTATCTTTATCTGATGAGTGATTCTTCTTCTTTAAAGAAATGGCATCACATTGGTGTATATGATTTGTTCCCATCATTTGGCCTTAGAAATAATTACAGGAACCCACACTCTATAGCACTTTACAAAGCCTACAAACGTATTACACCAACAATAACAATAACAACAAAAACAACAACAATAAATCAATCACATCCAAAATATATCTTTCTCTATATTTTTTTTTTATTAATTTCTTTGTTTAACAAAAGAAAAGTAGTTTTCTGATGTCAGTCTATTGTCCATCAAAGAGACTTGGACTTCAACTTCTCTTTCGCCACACCAGCAAAATAAGTTGATTCTCAAATTGAAGTTCAAGCGAAAGCAATTAAGTCAAAATAAGCGCGCCCGCTGTCTCTCTAACAACAAAATCAAAATCAAAAAAAAAAAAAACAAAACAGAAAACAAGTTAGAGCATAGAGCAGCAATAAGCGTTTTTGAAACGTTTTGAAAGCATTTCCAACCGAGAATTTGACACGCAAATCAGTAACAGCAGAGCCTAAAGGCAAAATGGTCCACAGACCACATGGGCAATGCGAACATGTCTTGTGGGTTTCGGGTTTGGGGCCTCCATAAGTTCTACTACTATTTATTGTACACTATTTTTTATTTTGTTTTGTTTTTGACTACTTCGTCAGCCTAATACTACAGTACATAAATCGATCATCAAACTATGTAAGTATGAATGGCATTGAAATAAGTATATAATTCTGGTTGCCTGGTTGCTGTTGTTTTTGTTGTTGTTGTGATATGGCACATGGCACAGCATGGGACATTAATTTATTATTGGATTTTAAACTCTGCATTGAGTTACGTTCGATATTTTATAATTTTTTTTTTTGGGTTTTGACAGTTGTAAAAATGATGTTATCAAATGGTTTAAGAACTGAAACATTTGAAATTGGGCCTTCTTCTCAATTAGTTGAACTCTTATTTTTCTTGGCTTTGTTTTATGCCCAGACAATCCGTTAGTAAAGTAGAGTAAATGACTTTGATGCTTGTTTTGTTGTAAATGCCTTTGGTGTTTCTTAGTTGAAGGTGTGCTAAAATAGCCACTGGCCTAAATCTGGTTATCTAAATGAAGTTGTTTTTTGTAACTAATTGTTTTTTGAAGACTTTTGTTAAGCTGAAGATTCTTTTCAGCTTTCATTAATCATAATCGGCGCTTAAGTTGAATATAGTTCATAGTTTAATGACTCTTAAGTCGTGACCACCCTCTCACTGAAGTTTCAAGTGTCAAAATTCAACTTAACTTTGTGATTTTTATGCATTTTAGCTCTTTTCGCTTGAAATGTCAAATGGACAGGAAGTAGCTTTTAGCTTTTTACCTGTTTTTTTGCTCTTTAGTCTTTTTGGTTTTTTATTTATCTTAAGTCAACAATAACGATTTATCATTGGAGGAGAAGAAGAGGAAGGCTTAACCCAACCCAGACCAAATAACAGATTGTTTTGTGATTTGTGACTCAAGTCACATGTATCATAGAAGACTGAAGAGAAGTAAAAGAAACAGGAAAAGAAATAGGAACTACGATACACTTGTTCGCGCATATACATACTAGTGTAACTCTGTCTTACCGATACTTACGACAGATGGAAACATGGACAAATGGACAGACAGATAGACAAATAGATGAGTCTTACAAGTCTACCATTTAGTGTTATGTTGGTTGGTTGGTTGGTTGGTTTTCTATTTCAATGGACAATGTGTCATGCAGTTTATACTCTTGCCAAATGAATGATGGAGCGAATGGATAATGTATGAGTGAGTGAAGTTTAAAAAAAACTTGAAATTGAACATGTGTGACTTCTTTCAGTTTAAGCTTCTTAATACTAATTGAATTTACCTTCAGAATTCTCATTACTTTTCTTAAGACATTGTTAGTATTCCATACACTTGCTGCTCCTACACTAAAAATGGAGTAAAGACAATAATTTCATTTCATTATTCGTTTTTGTCTTTCAGAAATCAATTGTCAAAAGTCAAATGAAGTCTTAATCACAGACCACACGCAACTCGCCAACACTCATAGTCAGATACTCAATTGGTTGCTTATTGAAATTCAGGAAAATGAAATACAATAATAAAATGTAATCTCACAAAAAAATATATAAAGAAATCACGATTGAAATCAGTTGAAGCCGCATCCAAAAGCCATGACGACGATGACATGCAATTAAATTAATTGTGTGCAGTATCTATGGGTACTGCCTTCTCTACTCTCCAACTTTCGATACTCAACAATATTTTTTCACAATATTTTATTTTCCCATGTGCAAAAATGCCAATAAACCAGAAATAAAAAAGAAATACGGTTTATTAGCATGATTATCAATTAATAAAAATTAAAATAAATAAATACATGAATACATGAATACAATGATGGAAAAAATTCACAAAAATGTCAAATGATTGAAGCATGAAATGCACAATGAATGGAATTTTATAGATTTAACAAAAAAATACAATACAAAACCACAACAAATATTTATTTAATTTTATTTTATGAACATGTTTCATATGTACAAGTTTTATATACATATATTGTTACATTAATTGTTTGTTAATGAGTAGCATCAGTGAAGAGAAAAAATAAGGTTATTATTATGAAAACTATGGAGAGATATTAAATGCAAATTAGCAAAGCATTTTTTGCCGATTCAAGCTTTTAAATAAACTTAATTTTATTGTGATAATTAATAGTATTAATGAATTCCTTTAGTTATGTGGTGGCAACCCAAAATCCTCAAAAAAAAAAAAAAAATAGAATAGTTTATGTTGAGGTCTTAAATATATCCTGCTTTTTAGAGGTTCACATCTTTTAGTTCGCAACACTGCTTTATTTGACAACCGATTTAAAAGCTGATAGTTGCTTTTTCTTTAGTTTGGTTTGGCATTTCATTGTGGATAGACTTACACCAGAGCAACGCTTACAAATTGTTGAAAATTAATATCAAAAAAATGGTTCTGTTTGTCAAAATTTTCGTACACTTCGTCCATTTTATGATAATCATAATCGTCCATCAGAGCGGCTAATTTGTATAACTATGAATCAATTTCTCACGTTTACTCTTAATGATAATGTGCATCCCATAAGATGCCGAACAGTGTGAATCGAACAAGCTGTAGACGCTGTACAGCAAAGCATTGAAGAAGACCCAAATCAATCAATTCGTTGCCGTTCTCAACAAATGGGGCTGTGTCCATCCACTTTATGAAAGGATCTTGGCTTAAAAGCTTTTAAGATTCAACTTGTGCAGGAATTAAAGACAAACGACCCATCGTATGCGCCGCCAATTCGGCCAATGGGCTGAAGCACACATTGATATTGATCTCGATTTCTATGAAAAATTTTGTTCAACGATGAAGCTCATTTTTGGTTGAATGGGTACGTAAATAAGCAAAATTGTCGCATTTGAAGTGAAGATAATCCCCATTACATCCACAGAAAATTATAGTTTGGTGCGCTTATAGTCCGGCGGAGTCATTAGTACATATGTCTTCAAAAACGGTGATGCCCAGAATGTTCCAGTCTACGGTGAACGATACAAAGACATGATTAGAAGTTTTCTCGTACCTCAATTAGCTGGCATAAATCTTGCTGACAAGTGGTTCCAACAGGACGGATCTACATGCCACATAGCGCACGCTATAATTGATTTACTTTTGATGAACGAATAATATCACCAAGATCGTGTGATTTAACCCCATTGGAGTATTTTCTTTGTGGTTATGTAAACTCACTTGCCTACGCTGATAAACCAGAGACATTTGAACACCAGGAAATCAACATACGAAGAGTTATTGGAGAAATACGGTCGCATATGCTACGAAAAGTGTGTGAAAATTGGAATTCCAGATTTCGTCTTGCACACGCAAGCCTTGGCGGCCACATTGGCGAAATAATATTTAAACATTAATGTCATAAAATTATCTATCCAATAAAGCCAGTTTAATTGTTATTGAAAATATTTTTCTGTCTTTTATTTTAATTTAAAGTTGTGTAACTCTAAAAAAACACCCTTTAGAAGATGAAAAATCTGTTAGAAATACAATTAAATGAAAATTAATGAGAACTTCCATCAAAAAATGCAATTGGTTCAAAATTTATTAATCGAATACTCGTAAGCTTTTCTTTTATACTATCTTTACTTTTTGATATATTGTAAATTCCAAGTTGTATATATGTATATATTTTGTAATTTTCTCCTTTGCCTTTTGCTTAGACTAGTTTGAATTTTTATTTATGCTCAACTCAACTTATTTATGTCGTAAGTTCATGTATCGTCATGTTACAGAAAATGAATGTTGTACCTTGTATATGACTCGTATCTCATGTATACGAGTATGTAATATGTATGTATGTATGAAGTATGTTATTTCATGGTTTTGTGCCTGCTACAGATATTTTATGAAAATTTATTAAGCGCAAAACTATAATTAAAGCAAAATAAAATTATTAAAAAATGGAAAAAAGAAGAAATTAAGCCCAAATGAATGCGACTAGTTCTGCTTGGTTTACGCGCAGGCGTTGCGCATTTTCAAGTTTTCGCACCCCTTGAACTTCACTACATCACCACCTGCCATCTGATCGTAGATCGTAGAAGGTGCAAATTCTAGCAAAACGTTTTAATTTTATGCAGAAGTGAAGAAAACATAATAAACAATAATAAAAAAAAAAACAGAAAAGCTATAAGACTACATGGAGATACAAGAGACAAACAGATATACCGATGGACCGACAGATAGATACATTGAACTAAGGCGGTTGTTGTGAGCGGTAGGCACCATTTAGTTGTTATTCTTAATTGTTCGACTTGAAACCATAGCAAAGCAAAGCAAAGAATAGCAAACCAAACTGACCAGAAGACAGAAAATAATGATGGTGGAAAAAATCACAATGAATTGCAAAATTATTGCGTAAAGATTTTTTGTAATAACTTTGTTGGTTCATTCTCTGATGCTTTAGGAGTAACTTAACTTCAAAATTGGCTATGAACTAACGTGGAGGAAATTTTAAAAATTTGATTTTGTTTTCTATGAGGGTTTTTCACTTTTTCGTGGTTCAATATTTTCAAATTATCATACCATATAAACATGATTTTAATAGTAGGCGTCTTGAATATAATTTTTCTAAACATATTTTATGGCTCCATAAATTCTACTACATAGAACATATTAGAAATATATACACATGGACGGATGTAGTTCCGGTGTAAATAACCTTAAGGGGACCCCCACACATTGCGAGTGTTTTCCATTGGCATAACAGCAAAACTTTGGAAGCAGCCAAAAACTAGTGGAAAAGAATTGAAACTCTACAGGAAAAATGAGAGAAATACATGACAAGTCCAAATGAATGTTTGTTGTTTTTATGGGTTCCAAACCAAACAAGCGCACGTACGACAACAACGACAACGACGACCCAGAAAGAGTAGAAAATGTGGCAGATGAACAAATTGTATTGGAAAAACTATAGCAGAGTCATAAAAAATATATAGAAAAATCCCCGAAACAACAACTACTATGATGATGATGATGATGACGATGTTGCGGCGGAAGAAAATTACTTGTATCTAAACAAATTCAAAAGGGAACAAACGGACAACGGAACAACAAAGCAAGGCAAAGCAAAGCAAAGCAAGACGAGTCAAGCCGAAGAATGAGAAAAGATACATACAAATAATAAAAACGGTAGACATGAAATAAAGAATTTAAATAGTGCATAAAGTGCAACAAACAAGAACAAGAACAGTAAAAGCAAAGACAACATGTGTAGAGATGCTGCCAAAACATCGAGGAAAATGCCACCATCGAAAGACAAACCGACAAACCAAGACAAGACGACCATCCGACCGACCAAGACTTGTAAGTCGCGCATGGAAAATGCGGCAAAATGCAGCACATTTAAAACAGTAATAAAAGGAAGAAGGAAATACATTCGAAAAACATATACACATGAAAATTCAAATGTAGTAGGTGAAGCAATCTCACACATACACGGACAGGCAGACATGACAGAAAGACATTGCATGCACAGATTGAGCGGTAAAAAAAACATTTGGGAAGTAGTAGATGGGAAAATAAAACTATAGCAAAGCCTTATGAAATTTCTTATTTAAGTGTGAGGAGTCATCGTCGTTGTTGTCATCAAGCATAAGGTTGGTTGGGTTAGTACTAAGTAGGAGCGTGGTAATTGAGAACACGAGTAAATGCACGAACGAGTGAGTGAGCGAGTTAAGTGCGGCATGCATCTTTAGATCTACGCATGCCACAAAGAACGCCGCCAATATAAATGCATGAAACGCATCCATCGCGAAGTGTCTATTAAAGCGTAGCGGAAGTTGATGCAACCTATGTACTCACATGTACAATAAGCAAACCTTGTCTTGAAATTAAATATGGGTTAGACTTAATGATAGTTACAATACAAATGAAAGAAACTACATTGAGGCAGGTTGTGATCATACAAAAGGTAAAATAAAGACATAAATGCGGTGAAAATTTAAAAAAATTTAATAAATCGTATAATGATATACGATTATTATTGCATATGAGAGTATATAACCATAATAAGGTATATCTGGATTGGCTTGTGATACTTCTATTGATACAATTTATAATCTATCTATAATCTAAGATCTGTTTAATAGCAAATAATGTTATTAATAAGATATGGCCATATAAAAATGACTATAAGTTTCAGTGATTTTTGAGTGGAAATCACTGTCATTTATCAGTCATTCTTTATTTTTAATTACAATTCCCTTAAAATTTACAATATCACTTGAGCTAGCAATTTACATAAATACTTGCAGAGTTTAGTAAGTAAAATGATATTTATCTGGTTGATTTATTAGATAAAAAAAATTAATAAAAATTGGGAAAACCTTCAATAATTTTGACTAGGAAGAAGTCAGTACTTAGCAGGGCAGTAAGTAAGTAAAGTATTGAACAGCACAATCATTGTGCATTATGATATTTTCTTATGTTATAATTTGTATTACGCGTAATATTCGCATGCAAACATTTCCAAATACATTCGAGCAAATGTTACTTATTTGTAAGTGCTGCGCAGTTGGCTCATTTGAAAAGCGAGTACAAATGAATCAAATGAAGAAAATAATCCAACCAAACAAAAATGAAATGCCTTGCAGAATCTATTAAATCATTCGTAAATGTTCTGCTTCGACAACCACTTTGGCTGAAGAATACAGAGAGAACACATACAAACAAAAAAGTGGGTACGAAGTGTTTTCCATTCATTTTATTTTTTTTGGAAATTTTGTTCGTTCAGTTTTGGTTGGCATTTGAAATGAAACATTTGGTTTGTCTGAGCAAGTACTTGGTATTTGCAAATGTCGACAAAAAACTCTATTTATTCAACCGATTACTCGAAACTTGATTCGCTCATAACAAAACATATGTCATGTTTGCAATATCAATTGAATTAATGCCAGGTTTTATTTTCAAAGAGCAGCCTGAATGGTGAATAGTACAATGGAACGTTTAGCATTTTGTGCGTTCTTGTACATATTCCCCAAACTTCTGAACCATATAGTATAATGGTGGTTACTTTATATTAGAAATGTAGAAAGAGAGTTCTCTTTGGATTGGACGTGGCGAGGATGAGATAAATTTTACATGATATTAGTGCAATATTACTTAGTTTAAGCAACAAAAGTTAATCTTTATGAATTTCATTTTTAAGTACTCGTAAAAAATAATGCAAAACTCATAAAAATTATCGCATTATCGCTTACTTTTGGAAATGGATTTTTCAAATTTTTGTTTGTTTATCTTTTAATAATTTTCAATGCATTTTTAGCGAAAACTAGACTAGTCTAGTAAGAAATAATGATTAATACAAGGGTCAAATTGTATCTATACTATCTATATTAACCTTCATCTGCTCCTCATTTCGACTTACGTTGTTGTCCATCAACTATAGCCCATTTATGTATTTGGTTTTCTCTTACAGCTATAGCAAGATAACATCTTGTCAACCGTGTCAACAGCACCTGAGTTATGAACAAAATAATGATTGATTCAAATTGAAAATTAAGAAGCCAAACATTCAAACCAACCTTTTGTTTGGTTATAGTATGCGATGATCTCCGGTAGCTTCTTTTCATCCGATCCTATTTCACTTGTTCTTTCTTCCAATGTATGAAACCAGCGACTTGTTTTCTTTAAATGCAAATGTTGACTGTTGTATTGGAATTTTTTTTACATTCACGAAGCTTTGGTGGCATGCTTTTTAGATTTTTTCTCATTGTACCAACAATTGTTACGCCCTTGGTCAGCAGTTTTTGTCCAAGATGATATGATGAAAAAAATTATCCATAGTGACCATTCGAACCCTGCTGCCGTGCTTATGCAATGGTTGGGGATTCCACACGATCTTTTGAAATGTACATGAGATCAGCATTTTCACTAGAATCAGTTGTTGATTCGTTATCTGCGGTTACTTCCATGTTTTCTTCCATGCTTTCTTCTTCTTCCTCATCACTATCATCCGAGAATAAGTCATCATCACTGTCTTTAGACCAATCTTCTTCGTCACTGTCCCTTGCATTCAATAACAATTCTGTTTCTTCCTCTATGAGATACTTTAGCCGTGACATCTTTTTAATTTTCAAAAATATGTTTTTACCTTGAGTCTCAGACTGACTCCTTGATGATCGTCTATTTATACTATTTCTATTGGTTCGACGTCATTGATCAATCGCAATAAAAATAAAAGCAGAGCGAAGAAGGATTAAGAAAATAGCTCGAAAACAAGAAGCAGTTACTTGCCATTAGTACGAATAGAGGCTTAGAAATTCTATTTTGAGTTGGGGAGGTGGTGAAGTGTCAATGTCCTTGAGTCATAAAACATTTTGGCAGCGATAAGCGAAACCACGTGGATGGTGAACCCCCCTTTAGTTGCTACGCACCTGATTTAGTTTATTGCAGGCTCAAGGAAACCGCTTTCAAATCCCAATTCTACAAAAACAATTGCGAATTAGATGTACCGGTTGTACACATGGTGTAAGAAATAGAGGTGGCACCATTAGTTTACAGTTATGTGTCGTTCTCAATTTTTGACGTCATTCGCATATCAGTGTATAGAACGCTGAAATAATGCATTAAGTGTTGAACATGATTTGAAAATGCATTGAAAATTGAAGAATTTGAAGAATTTTCATAGCACTGCTTCTTCAATTATCAATGCATTTTCAAATCATGTTCAACACTTAATGCATTATTTCAGCGTTCTATACACTGATATGCGAATGACGTCAACAATTGAGAGTGAGCAAATTTCAAGAGAATAAAAGGCCCTACTGACGGTACCTTGTATTATTGAACCATGGGTTGTACATAGCAATTAGATTATGTTTTACTTATGCATGAGACAAATCAAAAGACATGTTTATCAATAAAAATGCTACAATTACGATGGAACATATTTTTTTTTTTTTTGTTGTGCGAAACAAGGAGGTAAAAATCTTCCAAAGATACCGTGCCACAAGTTATGTCGGATTCATTAGCCTACCGACTAAAAACCCCCCTATCGCCTCAAGCCCCTTTCAATCCCTACGGCACCGCCGAGGCATTCCTTCGTAGGGAGGGATAGTATGCTTAAAATTAAGCAGGCGCCAAAACCGGGACCGGCGCCAGCACGTGACATGTGTGGTGATGCAACAATGGCGGGGAAGGAATCTGCAGAAAATGCATTGGCACAGTTGTCAGAAACGCATAAAAGAAAGGGTGCCCCGTCTGAAGCTGATTCACTTTGAATCTCGAAGATAGAAAAAATATAACTATTGTTTATGTTTTAGGGAAATATAAATTTATAAAAGATATATAGATAAAATAAAGATAAAACAATCAAAATAAAAATGTTTTAGAAAACAAAACGATTATTTCTGGATTTTTTTATAACAAAATATAACATATCCAAAGGGACAATCAAATAACAAATTGAGACTGGTATTCAATGAGAATAGAATCTGTAAATTGCGTTATTATCTGAATACCAACCAATTGAAATAAAGAAACAAAAGGACAAAAATAAGAACATGAGTACTTTCGCCAAGCGAACCCTATTGGATAAAAGGATTAAAGAGGATTTCTTCTTCTCCTTATTAAATTCAATGAAAAAACAAAACAAAAAAAAAATGTTAATGATATTTACTAAAACAGATCAAAGTAAAAATAATAAACCTTAAAATAATTAAAACACAAAATTTAATTTTAACCAATAAAACAAAATAAAATATATTAGGTTCTGTTAATATTGCCATCCAGATTATAACAAAAATAATATAAAAAAAAATATAATAAAAATATGACAGATCCAAATGGACAATCAAATAACAAAATCAGACTGCTATCCAATGAGAATAGAATCAATAAATTATATTTAAATTTGGATACCAACCATTTGAACACCAACAATGGATAACAATGTGAAATATAATCAAATAAACTCAATTTAAAGAAAAAAAAAAAAACGAAATATAATCAGAGCAAAATAAAATATATTAGTTAAACATTGTCATTCAGATTACAACAAAACAAAAACAAAAAAACAAATGACAATTTCAAAACTTTCGAAAGATAAACAAAAACAAATTCAAATAAATAAATTGTAGTAAAATTTTATGAAGAAATCATACGACAAACGTCTTAGATCGAGAATTTTAATTTTATTTCAAAAGTTGCTACTATTCAAATCACATATGCTTGTTGCTATTGTTTAATAGCAAATAATTTTGTTAATAAGATATGGTAATATTCTTTATATGAATAAGATATAGTAGATCTGCCTTTGATACTTTTATTGTTCATTCAATTATTGCTATATCTCTCGATATTATTTTCACCTTCTTCTTTGTCGGCTTCGCCTTTTGCGAGCATATAAGATACCCGGGCAGATGTTGTTCCGACTCTATTTTCCAAACATTTTTACTGATACTGATTGGTAGTTAGTTGTGTAATCAATTCTCGTCAAATATTTTAGAAAATCCTCTTTATTGCCATGTCACTCGCACACCTTGGTAATTTCAATTTTTAATTGCACGTTGCTTGGTTTTTATATTTATATTTTTCATAGTAATGTTTGTCATGTTCTTCCATCTCACTCGCACACCTGGCAAATTTTTTATTTTCTTTTCACCTGTGTCTTTATGGTTTTTCTAAAAAAAAAACAAAAATTATTGTAATCGGTCGAGTCATTCTCGAGCCTTTACAGGACTAACACAAAACAATAGATTTTTATATATGTAGAAATATTAGACTGATGCTTGGGTTTATACAAGCTTTACGGGCTACAGAGAAAAAAATTGCAACCCTGCCTTATTGTAAAATAATTATTGTGACCTATATAATTTGACAAACTGTATATTTCTCAGTTACGAGAAAAAATCACATGAATTTTGTATGAATTTGTTGAACCATAATGAGTTGAGAGTGTGGCATGTTTAAGTGAAGCTTCATTTGGCATTCAAAAGAAGAAATGCATTAATTAACAACAATTTAACATACATTCTGAGAACAGGATGCACCACGCCCCCCAGTGCTTTACTTCAATGAAAAGTTAAAATGTCTATTTCTTTTTGTTTTTGGGAAATGCACACGCTCAGATACTCGAAGACTACTATCACCCTTTCTTTCTGCCTCATGTATGATGTGTATTGTTTATGTGGGCGGCATTCTACAATGAAGTGCATCCTGTGCAGTTGCATCCTGATGATGTTAATGTTCATGATGGTGATGATGATACCTGCACTGTTTTTTTAACCCCTTTTTTTGCAATTACAATTCATGAACTTTTACGCACATTTGTCAAGCATCATTTTGCATCATTGCAATGAGTGAATCGAGTCGAGTACCTTCAATGAGCATAAAGAGTTGCAGGAGTAAGAAGGGTGGATCCTTCGATTGCTGCAAGTGCAACGAAAGGCAAACAATGCTCATTGCCATAGCCTAATTGCTACTGGGGCGGCTCCTTCATATATTGTAAGGACAATGACGTTGATGCCGATGAGAATGATGATGCACAAAAGGGACACGCACAATTTCTGGTTGCATTTTCAACTCTTCGTGTGTTTGTAAAGAAATTGAAAGAATGGTGGGCTACCCTACCCTAGGTACACATAAGTGAGGTAGGTAGATGGGTTGTTTTGAATTGGGTATGGACCCATTGATATGTGTTGCATGCATGCATTTCTTAATTATTGCATTGATTTACGAAAAAAAAAGAAATAAAAAAGGAAATGAAATGAAATGAGTGGAATTCATTGTGTCTGTGATAAACTGCAAGCGGCGGTAAATTTTAAGGGAAATGCCCAAGTTGCATTGCTTTCCGCTCCATTCCGATCCGATTTGTTCCGATACGTTCATCAAGCAATTATCAAAAGCCATAAGCAGTAATCAAACAAAGTGCGCGCAACACATTGAGTGCCCTTGCTGTTGTTACTGCTTTTGCTGCATGTTGCAGCCACTTGAGTTGCATTTTGTCGCATTCAAGTGGCAATGCCAGTCGACTGTTGGTTGCTGTTGTTGTCGCATCAACAGTGGTTGTTGCCACATTGCTGTGCGTGCAAGAGTAGTTTGTGGCTCAAGTACTTCAATTCACTCAACTTTCCTACTACTACTACTCTCTGTTAAAGTGTTAACCCACCGATAACTCTACATTTGTCAGCTTTCGAGTTATAGTGTAGTTAGTGAGTGTGTCAGAGCAGCTAGCAGCAGTTCCGGTTCCGAGAGTTTCAGTTCAGTTCGACCACGGACGGTACTTCACTTGGCTGACAATTGCGACGAAAATGCACTAAATTGGACTCACTCCCTCCAATGTATGGTACTAAGTATGTTTGGTTGTTGTTTGGAGTATGTTTTTGGTTAGAGGCATGTTTCAGAGGCTACCAAAAGCAACCAACTGAAGTGGAGTGGAGTTCAGTCATGTTGAGTGTTTGGTTTTGTTTGGTTTGGTTAGGTTCGAGTGCAAGTGCGTTGTGACATGCAAGTGTGGGTTTTGCTTTACAATATAAAAAATCAAGTTGTCATAATTAAATATTTTTATAATATTAAAATAAAGCAAGGGTGGAATAGACACAGAGTGTGAGAGAGAGAGAGGGGGAGAAATGAAATAAATTCCAAAGTCTATATTTCCCACAAAAAAAAGAAAGAAAAAATGTTCGCTTTCTAAAGCACTTAAATAATTTTGAACTGAAATTCCTTATCCTCGATTAACTCTATGTACTCCATGGCCACCTGCCACCCATAGCGCTTAACCTAACGAAATACAATGGTCCAATTAGCATAGTTTTCGTTTCTACCTTTGCATTTTTACTTTTTTAATTTCTCGCAAATGGCTGCCATTATGGTTTAGCAGCTACTTTACTTAGACGTCGTCTAACTATGATTTCCCTATTTTAGTTTTTTATGTTTTTTATATTGTTTTGGATTCAAACGATTTTCGTTGTTAAATAAACATCGCTTTATGTGCAACAAACACGAAGCACAACATTTTTGCAGCCTGTTTTTCTTTTTTGTATGCCACAAACATAAGCACAAACAGTAACAACAATAATCCTTTCATGCCATCATGAAATTGCATGACAAAAGCTCGCCAAATCTTATATACATATTTATATGTATCGCACATATGTATGTATGTATTTTCTTTTAATACCCTACCCAAGGAATGCATGAATGTATATGATATGATGTGTTTTGAAATGAATACAGAAAGGGAAAATCTAAACTTACACGTATTTCATCTCAATATGAATTGCTATGAAAGCTTTTAAAATATCAATCGGAAATATTGAACAGTCTAAAAATTTCTTTAAACCGATTACATCCCAGTTTCCTGGGAGCTCTACTCAATTTTGTAATTGAGGCTTCGAAAACAAGTTTTTATTTGGAGATTTTTAGTTTATGAGTTGATGGGATTGACCGTTTTTACAAAATTGTAAGATAAGTCTGAGAAGATCAATATGTTAATTTAATTAAATCCGTCTCTAACTTGGTGGTGGAAATTTATTTGCGAAATAGCTAGCAATGCCTTTACACATAGCCATGTGCGGTCAGAGACATATAATTGAACTAACGATGGTGTTGAGTGAAAAGTATGAGACCTCAGGCCAGTGGATGTGATAGAACTTATTATAAAAAGTGGATAAAACTCGAAAATGATCATATAGGTCATTATTAGTTTGCAAGGCTTAAGGGAAAAAGTTTCTAGTAAAATGACTGATGAGAAGGAGCCTATCAGAATAAGTTGTCAAATGGGGATTCGAATATGTTTCATATAAAGTCATTGAAATATGTTAAAAGCTTATGTAAAAGTGATGTTGGGAATAAGATTAAGTGGTATTTGCACATCGATGAGGACCGTCCTTGTTAAAGATTAGATAAGATAAATGTTCCGTTGAGATTTGTATCAAAAAAAAAAAAAAAAGATCAAGATAAGTACTACTACCTACTAATAGAAGGATTGGGGATACAAAAGCTTACTTGATTTAAGACCTCAGGAGAATCAATGGCTCCAATTATAAGTTAATGACGAAAATGAATGCACAAAAGGTGGAAGACTGATGAGAAGGAATGTATCGGAATAAGATGTTAAACGTGAATTCGGATTCCAGTTCAGGCCACAGAACATCTCACTGCTTACATATGTCCTGAGATCAATTCGATTATCAATATCATGCATACTTATCATAAGTTTCTACATCTTCCAGAGTATCGCAAACAAACTGAAAGGATAAGAACCCAAGATTTGCATTCATGATGACCTTAACACATTTTCAATTGAGTGAAAAATGACTGTTTATCAAAACATTGGTTCAGATCGCCTTAAGTGGTAGGAGACATTGAGTGTTATAGCCTTTCCACAGTGAGTAAAATGTTGAGTTGTTTGTGCTCTGACGATAAGAACAATAGGGATTGAGGAATTATTATTGCAGTCAAAGCTCTGGGTTGGTCACTCTAAAGTAGCACTGCCTTCTTTTTGCCATTTTCGGTCATTGAGATCATTAAACAGATGATGGCACAACAAATTTTGTAGTGAAATGCAAATTGTTTATTATTTTTATAATTTTAATTAAACAAGTAACAGGAATGTAAAAAGAGAGCTGTAAGCACTATGTGCATATACTGCAAAATGTTCTAAATCATAACATTGGCTCCAAAAAAAACAGCTGTTCAAAGCTCATCAGAACACACCAGATCATACTGTGGACGCAAAACCAGAACTCGTAACTTTTTAATCACTGTGGAAAGGTTATTAGTGATGTGGTTGGTGTCGCTTTAAATTAGACGATGGTTTGGGCAACTTAAGGTCCGTCTTGAATTCAAGGATTCACCAACTTAAAAGAAGTCACTACTTAGATCTTATAAAACATTTCTTTTCATTGTAATTTATGTTATATTTTTATTAAAGAAATTTAATTTAAAAAAAGTAAAAGAAATCTATTTCCTTACTAATAATTTTCTGCCCCCCACAAAAAATCAATAAAATGCAGAATGCACAGAATTATAACAACAACAACAAGTGTAACAAGAAGAATGTTGCAGCAATTAAAAAATTGTTGCAGCTTTGTGGCAACAATAGTAAAAACAACAGCAACAACAACACCAGCAACAAATATCTCATGTTAACTGTTGTAATTGTTCTTGTTCATGTTGCTGTTGTTGTTGTTGTTGCTGCAGTTGTTACTGACTCTTTGGCTTATTGTTCCTTTAAAGTTTATTGCTTTAAATATGAAATGCGCATTGTAGTGTTTTACAAATACATAAGGACATGTATACTTATGTATATACAAGTATCTAGATATACATGAAAATACTACAATATCTAGATATACACCACATATGACTTTTATACACATATATACATACGTAGCAGACACATGCTTCATGTTTATTTGCATGCTTTTCATTATTGACACAGAAATGGGCTGAAAAGCGTTGAAAAATGGGAAAATCATAAAAAAAAAAATTAAAATAAAAAGAAAAGTATGAAAAAAGAATTAAATTGTTCATGTAAGTGTTGCTGTTGTTGTTGTTGTTGGTTTGGTGGTTGGCAATGTTGGCAAAAGGAAAAAATAAAACAAGAATGAAAATAAAATCACATAATTCACAACATGCCAACGACAACAATCGACAACATGTTGCACATTGTTAGCTGCTTGTTATTGTTGTTGTTAATCAGTCCAACTATTGGTTTTGTTGTTGTTACTATTGCTGCTGTTGTTGTTGTGGTTGTTGTTGTTGGCGTATTTATGCAAATTTGTAGTAGCCACACAGTATAGCATACAACAGGCATATAATGCCACATTTTACCCAAATGCCACATGCCATTTTTTTTATTACAATAAATTTCCACTCACAAATACTTAAAGGAACAACAATCAGAGAGGGTGTGTAAATTTATGAGATTTTCCTTTATAAATCGCAAACATTTTTCATAAATTTTGTGGTTTATTCAATTTGCAAGATAATTAAAAGTCTCACTTTAATTGGTAAAGAGAAATACTAAGTAGAACAATGTCAATCACTTTGCTTGTTTTAAGTTCACACTAAACTTCATTTCCATCTGCTCTTAGCTACACTTTTCAATGTATCTTAACCAGCATCATGATCATCATCTTGGACATGTTGAACTTTTGGCGCACGCGCACCTCTAACCTAAATACCAAAAAAAAAAAATGCTAACCAACACAAAAAACGAGTCAACATGACAAGTGTCAAGCATCTTGTCAAGTTGAAAATAAACGAAAAACAAAAAAAAAAAAACAAAGAATCTAAAATAAAAATCTTTGTGGCTACAAACAAAACAACGACAACAACAAAAACAGTCGACAAACAGTTAATTCAAGTTGTTTGGTTTTAGTGAAATAAATCGTAGAAAATTACGCTTATCTCTTTGATTAATCGTTTAGACTTGGCTAAAAAGACACAGTCGCGCACCCAAAAGACCCAAGAGAATCGGCCAAGTTTCAGTCAAGTCAAAAAATTGGTTACACTTTTCAACGCACGCCACTAGAGACAATGAAAACAAAAAGAAGAAACATGAAGAGAGAAAAATTTAAGTAGGATTAACAAAAGGCAGTTAAATCAAAATCTTTGTATTTAATCAATCAATTGCATTTTAACTAATTTGATGAAAATTTCAAAGAGATCGCCTCCGAAAATTGATTTACAACAAATAAAGATATCCATTTTCATTTCATTTCATTTGTTGGAGTTACAAATCAAAGAAAATCTATGATTCTTTTTATTTTATTTTATTTCATTTCATTTTCATGTTTTATGTGAGATTAGTGAAAGTGTTCAATTTGGTTGCTGTTAATGATAGCCTTGTCTAAGATAAGCCTCAACTATCAACCACTAAATAGAGCTTTGACAACCTAATATGGTTTACAAAATGCAAATTTGGCGAATCACTTCAAATAGTTTTCACTTCCGTTTAAAAAAAAAGTGCAAAACTCTTTTCAGTTTCATCTATGATGACTTAAAAATATCTGCAGATATAAAAGAAAATAATCCAAAGGGTTTTGTCTAAGAGAAAGAAGATTGTTGAAATGAACATCGGTTTTTCTTTTAAATCAGAAAAATTGAACTTATTCGAGGTAGGGAAGTGACCCTGAACTTATGGTGCAAATGCAAAATTGGCTTTTATGCTAGTTTAAAAACAATATAACTGAGCAAAGTATATTGTATGAAAGGTATTCGTAAGTTATTCGATTGTTAAGTAAAAGTTTTCAGTTGACCAGTGACGGATTTATAGATTTGCCGCGAGTACGCTATTCAAATTTTGCAGCCCCTATCGACCTCTACAATTCGATAGCCTGGTTCACAATCTTATTAATTAAAATTGTTTTCTTAATGAAATTATCACTCTGTAACTTGTGTACTATTGTCGTAAATACTTTCGCTTTTTTCCCGTAATTAATATGACTAGAGGAACCCCCGGCCGACACAAACGACCGCTAATACAATAACTTCTGTATAAATAGTGTTCTTTGCGAAAACTCTATAACACGGCTTCACACAACCAATGAGCGTACAGCAATAGAACAGAAGGGAGAGGCACACAAACCTCTCTATTGGAAAGTGGTTATCTTTAACACCTATTCTTACATAAACTATTAAACCAATTTTGATAAAATTGAGATTGTATACATTTTAAGAAGAATTCCTTTAAATCTGTATTTTTTTTTGTCAAAATCGGTTCAGCGGTGTAAGCAGAGAAGGCTTCACAAATTCAATGTTTGCCGTTTAATTATAAAGAATAGATAGATTGTGATCTAGTGGGGTTACGTGTTAGGCACTATTATTAGAACCCAACGTTTCCGGTAAGTTTTGATGCTGAAGTAATAATACCTTTTTGTACAATTTTCTATTCGCAAAATCATTATTATTGATAGTCGTATGGATTTTTGTTCATTAGTTCTGACTCTATGCACAAAAGAGATAAGGCGTTTAGCTTTTCATGGCTTAAGGTAGATCTTAAATAATTTGCCAACCGTTTTTCTGTCAAAAGAAATGTGGCATTGAAAATGTATGCATTCTTGAACTAAGTCAGTCTGTAAATCATTGGGATATATTTCTACCAAGATAAGGACTTTTTCCGTAGGGGTTTGTGATGACAATTCACTAAATTTGGTCAGAAATGAAAACTTTACTTTGAACTTGTTGTAGGTCTCCTGCTATTTTTCGTATTCGGATAATGGTCTATCCATGGGGACGAGAAATGTGTTAACTGTAAAAGTGCCACTCGCAGTCATTCTCATTTCTTCATCGTATTATACATATTTTCCTTTTCGGTTGCCTTTCTCTCATGTGTTTTGTATACTGCTTCATTGTCTTTTCTTCGAAATACTTAAAATTTTCTTGTTCAGCTACGAAAAACTTGCAAATAGGTTCATAAGGATCCTCTAAACGTGCCTAAAACAGTTTTCATGTTGTCCAAAATTTGCAGCCCCTAAAATCTGTTACTGCTTCATTGTCTTTTCTTCGAAATACTTAAAATTTTCTTGTTCAGCTACGAAAAACTTGCAAATAGGTTCATAAAGATCCTCTAAACGTGCCTAAAACCGTTTTCATGTTGTCCAAAATTTGCAGCCCCTAAAATCTGTTGCCATAGGCTCCAGCCTACTCAGACTGCTGGTATATCCACCACTGCTACTGACTTATAAACTATGAAAATCTAAAAATTTAATAACTTTGATTTCTTAGTGGGAGAGACCTGTTTTACTTGAATTTGTCTTACTGCAATTCCACTTTTGTTTTAATAAATTTATTACAACTTTAAGAGAAGCTTGGAGATATGTTTTGAATCTGTTAAAGTTTCAAAAAGCCTTAAACCATTTAAACTGGAATATTATGTATTTATTTAATGGAATCTTTAGATTCATAAACTTAAGCAATCTGAACTGATGTTAATGCTACTAATTAGTAATAAAATCACATATTTACAAATATTTATTTTCTAAATTAACAACCATCTTACAGAAGATTTATGTTGTATGGGTGTTGTTTGTTGGTTTTTGCAATTGTAATTATTCATGGATGCATTCATTGCAAGGCGTAACGAATGTTAACTGTTATTGCAATATAATTGTTGTTGTTGTTTGTTGTTGTTGTTGTTATTATTATTACTGTTGTGTGTAGGCAGTGAAACGCAACATAAAAACATGAAAAAATGCAATTAACAACACAAAAATACATCAACCAATTACACACATATACAGAATCTTATCGGTTGGCTACTTGCCATTGTATTAATATGGTATTGTAAATACAGATACGCGCATACATAAATGCATAATATTTATGTATGTACATAATTAGTAAGTAACGCAATAAACATAACATTTAAAGTGTTCATGTTAGCAAAAGAAGAAGTGCTTAAGAACAACACTGTTAACTATCACTTACCATGACTGTGAATTGACTGTTAATGTATAGATCTGTTAACAATTGTCTGTTATTATACAGAGAGTTAAGCAATCAAGTGTCTGTTACTAACAGCACTCACTGTTAATGCTTTTCTCTGTTATGTTTCGTATGAGGAAGTTAAGCAGCGTCTGTTGTTATCTTATGCGATGTGAATCTGTTAATTGCAATTAAGTGGAAATAAATCAAATCAAAATTCAAATTAAAAGTTAACTGTTCTTATTGTTGTTGATTTATTTTTATTTTTCAGAAATAATTCGCAAATTAAATTTAAATTAAAACGGAAGCATCTTCAAACATGCAACTTCCACAGAACAATAGATAGAACAATTCGCAAAGATCATAAGGAGCTTGTTTGTGGTCAGCAGAATAGAAAAGAACAGAAGTTTGTTAAAATTCACTGGGTCAACCAACACACAGGCAGGCAGACCAGAGCCACAGCTGCCTGTTTGTCTTTTGATAAGTATTTAAAAGCCAAGTTAAGGCGTGAACTTGGCCATTACTTATGCGATGGCCAAGTTTTCATCGTTCTTTATTTGAAGTTACATTTATTGTATTTGCGGCAAATCAACGCCTGTGTGCGTGTCACAGCATGTATAAATAAAAAAAAAAAAAAAAAAAATGAATAAATGAATGAATGAATGAGTGAGTGTGTATGCATGAGTATGTGTAATTGACCAAGTCTCTGTCTCTTTTTCTATAAAAGCCAAGTTAACTAGGCACAAACGAACGAACGTTTCGTGTTTTATTTGAAATTTCTTATTTATTTTCATGTTAATTTTCGACTACAAAGAATTTCTAGATATTTTTTTTTGTTTAATGTTGCCAACTTTGTGATTTCTTTCTTCTTTATGCTATTTTTTCCATTATTTTTTCTTCTTGGTCGACCTCAAACTTGCGTGACTTGATCGTTTTGGTTTGATATTATTTTGTTACATTAAAGAAAAAAAATAATTACTGTATGTTTTTTTGCTACCCAAAACTTCTTAGTTTTTTTCTTTATTTTTTTCTGCCGTTGAAGTTTATTAATAATTCGTTGTTTTTTTAGTTTGAAAAACTTTATTTTCTTGACTTTGCTTATTTTGTGGTAATTTTTATTTTTTTTTTATAATTGGTTTATTAAATCATTTGCAACTAATGAAAACATGCAACAAGTTTAGTCTACTTATGCTTAAAATATAAAATAATAATATTTATTTATAATTTATGGCATCACTTATTCAATCTTGATTTGCCATAAGTATAATCAATCAAACTAGTGTGGCAAATCATTAAAATGCTTTAAATCAGTGCCTTTTTTGTTATCAGTTAAATTATATTCGCATTTATTTAGTAAGAGATTATAAAATGGCACTGCATTGACCCCTTATACTTATAATCTATGATAATTGGTGGTAATGTGTTGTAATCCCTTGGGTGTTGAGCGCCTTGAATCCGAGGTTAAAATGATAGTTTTAATTCTTTCCTCACTAAGTAAAAATGTATAATTTTTAATAAAAAGTTTCATCGTGGACTATGTCATTTCATACATCTCTCTGAGCTTTTGCTTGATATACACAAGTCTGATTGTCGTATGTACAATTTATTGCAGAATCGTGGTTCCCCGATTAATAAAAGAGAAAATATCCACACATGACTCAGCATTTACAAAATGTTGACCGATTGAACTGCAAAATTTATAAATATACTTATATGTACAAAAATATGTCAGTTAATCTCATTGTGCCCTACAATGCGCTTTGTTGGAATACAATATGAAATCAATAAGATAAGATTGCTGCATGGCCTGGGGAGGCCGCGAAATCGCCTGGTACGCCTAAGGGGTTGTCTGCTCCATGGCAGCAAAGACCCAAAATGCAGCCTTTTGAGCCTCCAGATTGGCGTTGCATGGATCAGTGGTCTGACCAGGCAGTTGTTGTGAGCCAACAATTGGTCGTTATATCGGCTTGTGTGAAGGGCGATCTGGTCTTCTTCCACCGCCATGTTCATATCCCAATGCAAGTCATCCAGTCATTAGACGCAATGTCTTATTCTGCAGAACTTGCACTCTCTTCGTTTGGGATCTAGCAGTAGTTCCACACATCTGGATGCCGTATCTCCATACAGGCGTTATAATTTGGGCATATACTGTACGCTTCTTCCCGAGAGAAAGTGAGCTCTTCTCGTTAAGCAACCAGTGAACCCAGTTTAGTTTGTTTCGGCAGCAAAGTAGCGCCGACATGATACCGAAAGTAAGCCTTGGGATATTGTTTCTTAAAGTCAAGTGTTACTGTTTATTCTAACGTCCGCCCAAGACTCTAGCAGATGGATACTTACAATGGGACCTATAAAAGAGGCCAACGTCGTCGGCGTATGGGTAGTTGATCTTATTAAAAATAGAAATTCGCAGAAGATACATTTTGCTATAGATACAATACTCATTTATCACTCGTACATTGACTTAGGTAGCCACAAAAAGTCAAAGAAGTTAAACAAAAATTACAATATAAATAAATAAAAATTACAAAAATTAATAAAATCAAGAGAAAGAGAAAAAATTGAAATTGATTATAGAAAATTAATTGCAAATCTTTACTTGCGCACTTTCTTCTTCATTATCATTACCATCATCATCATCAGCATCGTCATTATTATTATCATCATTTTTGTGGCTTTAGACAACCCCAACCTTTTCACGCAATTGATTTGCGTTTTATGATTTGCTTACAACGACAAAGAAGACCAAGTGCAAGACTATGAAATTACTAAAGTTGTCTTTGAAAGAAGAAATGAACGATCGAACAACGCGACGACGCATGCGAATGGCAATTTGTCTCTTTCGGTTAGCGTATCTGACAGATACATAGTTATATATTGTGTCCATGGCTTGTTTTTGAAATAAAAGTGAAAATAAGCAACACAAATCGCATTTGAGCGCCGCCGCCACTAGCGAAGTATGTAAGTAATTCGCTTGGTTTTTGCTTTAGCTGATCATCTTGTGGTTTTCTAACAAACTGCGAACTAACAAACGAATGTGTAGTAAATACAATACATACTCGTATAATATCAGACAATGAATTGCATGTTTGAATGTTGTACGAGTATCTTTCTGTGTGTCTTTCTTTCTTTTTATGGTTTTCGATGGTTTTGCCATTTTATTTTATTTTATTGTATTTTATTTCGTATCGGATGTAATACTATAATGCCAATGACGTTTCGATCACGACTTTTTAATTAATCTATGCGGTTACTTTTAATGTGTATCTTTATAGTACTGTGTAGTTGTATTCGTATATTTATGTATGTTTGTAAGAAAAATAATCAAAATGAAAATGAAAGTGCGGGTGCGAGTGCGAGTGCTATCAAATACAATTGAGATCATTGACTTTGAGTTAAGTTTAACTGAAGATACTCAAAGATCTTCTGCCACATCACATCAGCATCATCATCATCATCATGCTAAACTTAATGAAAGTGAAATCTAACAAAAACTTAAACAAGTGAATGTCTTCATTGCAACAATTTTTAGCATAAAATTGTCATTGAAACTATCGATTCACATCCTTAAGCATTATAGATTCACAGTATACTGTGTAAGTATGTAGATGCTTTCATAAAAACAAAGACAAAGTTTAAACTGCATTTCAGCGTAGTTTCAATGCTTGTCATCAAATTTTATTGTTATTTAAATGACGCGTCGGAGCTAGCTTATTTTTCTTCATATAGTATACATGGAGATAGAAAAGGCAAGTTGCCATTTAAAGCTAAAAAATTAAGGTCTCAGCTGTAGATACAAAAAATAAAGGCTTTTCTTGTTTATGTACACAATAACACCCTTTTGATACATTCAGCCACATATAGACACTCGTACATACACATACTTACGTTTATTATGCTTCATTTGCAACGTCAATGGTGACACTTGCTGCATTTTAAAACGCATTCAAACAAAGTAGCAAAAAAAGCAAACAAACACATAATCACCATCATCATCATGTTCACATTCAACATCGTTATCATCATCATCATCATTATTGGTATGGTCTGGACTTGCTGTTATTGTATCTCTCTCAATTGTTGTCCTAAAGGTGCTTGACAACACGTTTTGCAAAATGTAAAATATTTTTCATTTTCCTTTTCTTTTTCCTTTTTTTATTTTTATTTTCCAATACGCAATAAATGCCAATAATAAGTTTTGCCGCCGTCAATTGTTTTGGCCATCAAAATAAATGGCTTATGCCAATGTCGATGATGATGATGATGTTGTTATTGTTGTTATTTTGTATCTTTAGCTTTTTCTTATTGCAATTGAAGAACGTCCGTCTGCTGCCCTCTGTGCCTGTGTCTGTGTCTTCGTTTGATGTAATGTTCTTCGTCATAACAATAAAGCATAAAAATATTTCATTAAAAATAACGCACCATTTCGGTCTTAAATCGTCCTTTAAAAATGCCACTTGAAATATGAAAATATTCTAGGCAATAATGAATGAAATGGTCAAACCATAAATTGGACAAAAACATTTTAATAAGGTTGGGTACTTTATGTCCTCGAAAGAAGAAGAAATCAGTCTTTTGTTAAAAAGACAATCATACTCGTAGTATTAACTTGGCTAAAGTTGATTTTATGTAAGAAAATCTGAGAGCAATGAAATTTCTAATATTGAAGAATTGGAATATTTATGTTTATTAAATAAATGGACAATTATGTTTTCTGAAATTTGAAATATTTAATAAAGTTAGAAATTATTAACAGATTCATGTAAAATAAATTTTAATATCAGATTAAATAGATTCATAAAATCTTCAGATTAAAAATCTGATGTAGTACTATATAACAAATTTTTCCAAAAAATTTGAATAGAATTACAAGTCTTCAAGGTGGAATCAATTCAGCTTAAAATATAAGTACCAGGCAACCGAGCTTTGCTCTTTGTTTGACACATTCAGTGGCCACATGTTCTTCTTCATTTATTGTATAGCCCTAGATAAATTACCTATGCAGCTTACTTTTGCAGCACGTGGGGATCGAATTGAATGCTCTATTTCCTGACTCGGTAAATAACGAGAGTCCTGGATGGGAGGATTTTATTCGATATTCTCTTGAAATGAGTTAAAGTTAATCATTTTTACACATTTACACGCAAGCGCTTTCGACACACTAATTTTCCTTTATTTTCATTTTCTTAATTTTTTTTTTGTAAGTATGTGCCAACTTTGCACTCTCTCTCTCTCTCTCTCTCTATTGCACACCTTGATTTGGTTTTCCCGAATGTTCCTTTTCGGTTTTCAGAATTTTCTTTTTTCCTAAACCACCCAGTAATAAGACGAGCGCAACAAAAAATCGGTAGAGCCGGACGCCCAAGCACGTCAATAAGAGATGAAAACATAAATAAAGTGAAGAAAATTGTATTGGCCAATCGTCGAATCACCGTTAAAGAAGTTGCTGAGAGCCTAATCTTATCGATTGGCTTGTGCCATCAATTTTAACCAATGATTTGGGCATGAGAAGGATCGTCGCGACATTCGTGCCAAAATTGCTCAATTCCGACCAAAACCGGAATCGCGCTTACATTGCTCAGGAGCTGTTGGACTCGGTCCGCGACTACCCAAATTTACTGCAGAGGGTCATAACTGGTGACAAATCATGAGTTTATGGTGTTATGACGTGGAAACAAAAGCTCATTCATCCCAATGGAAGCTGTCTGATGAGCTAAGACTGAGGTGTGTTGCATCATGAGTTCTTGCCACAGGATAGTATGGTCAATAAGGCAAGTTAAACGCAATTTTTGCGTAGCAAACCGCCACAAACGCCCGGATATGTGGAAGTACAAAAATTGGTTTTTGCACCGTGATAATGCCCCTGCTCACACATTGTTGCTTTGGCCAAAAACAACACACTAATGAAGCCACAGCTACCGTATTCTTCTGACCAGGGTCCCTACGACTTTTCTGTTATCAAAACTAAAGAGGCCCATGAAAAGACGACGATTCACCACGATTGAGGCGATAAAGACGGCATCGAAGGAGGAGCTGAACAAGATCTCAAAAAAGGATTGGAAAAAACGTAGGCATAAATGTATTATATCCGAGTTAGTAAGTACTTTGAAGGGGACAAAATATATAGATATTGATGAATACTTTTTGAAAACAACACTGAATTCGCGATACTTTTGCAACAGACCTCGTATGTATATCACTCCAGCTAATTTATTCAATCTTCAAAGATTTTTGATATAATGAACGCTGGTCGAATTGTTGAAGTCCTCGGCACACGTTTTCTTCCACGACTTCCAAAAGCACCAGTAAGTTGAATATGATGGTTGCAATCTTCCTTCTTCACTGTGAAGCTTGCATTGCTCCAGATACTATTTTTCAAAACTAAAGATTTTTAAGATTATTTGCGCTTGTGGCCACCTACTAGTAAATCTCACGGTTATTTTTCTTTTTCTCAATAATTTAGAAAATTAAATTATCTTCAAAGCCTTTAAATTAGAAAAAAAATTGTGCAAGACCAAAATCTTAAATAGATACTTTTAACTGAAAAAAAAAACAAGAAAATCCAAAAACCAAAGTACGGCATCTTTTCATCTATGCATATACTTTAAACAAAAAAGTATTTTCTTTAGAATTTCTAAAGTTGGCCCACAGTGGAAGAAATGAAAATGAAACAAAAATAATTTTGTTGTAATTGAAGAAAACTTGAAAAACAAAAAAACCGACCGACCGACCGACCGATCGACCAACTGAACACAACCAACTCTGAGTGGAATTGACTTGGAGGAAAAAGCAACAGCTGTCAAGAAATACTCATAGTGATTTTTCTTAGAATTATTTCAATATTTTTTTGTTTTATTTTTCGAAAAGTTGTGAAAAGTTTTGTTTTGAAGGCCGCATTACAAGAGATACCTAGTAAGTGTGTTGAGTGAGTATCCCCGAAACATCGTTGAGTAGGCCAGTTTTCGTTGCTATCCGTCGTGGTGTTGGTTTTTGAGACTGAGAGTCTGGAGAGGTGGTACTGACAGATAGACAACAAGTCTGGGCAACAAGTCTTGTCCATACTCTTGGCACTTGCCCCCTCTTTTGACTATGTTTGACTAACAAATTTGTTTGACTCTTACACTTTAACCTTTTTTTCCAAGTGTGAGTCTCAGTTTATGTGTGCATCATCATGCCACATAGTGGGGACAGTGCAGACGGCATAATTTCGGCAAAAAGTATTTACTCGTTCGCCGTCGTTGGGCAAATGGGTAATGTAACAAACAACTTGTCACTACTTTTCTTATGAAAAACATCATCATAGCCCACTCTGTTTGTCTCTCTATATGTTTCATAGACCAAATAGACCAGAGAGACGATCAAGGAGTCGGAGAAGGGACTTCATTTTATTCGAATCAACTTAATTCAACACAACTCAACTCGAGTCGAGTAGAGTACGGTCGACTGTGAGTTGGTTGGTTGTTTAGTTGAAGTGGTTTGTCAGCAACATTTCAAACAAAAGCGACGACGTCCGACAAAAAGTATCTTCTTGGTCGACGACGACAATGATTTGTTGTATAAAGATTTTGGCGCATCCTAAGGTTATCTCTAAAAGGGGAATTCTGTAGGGGAGCCAACCGAACTGAACCACACTGAACAGCAAGTAGAGTTGCTTCTTTATCTTTTATTTTTCTGTTGTTTTTTTTCTTTCTTGTCTTTGACTTTTCATAAACAAATTTAAAATGAAAATTTTTCTTTCATTTGAAATGTCGACTTATATTTATTATTTGTACATATTCATTGTTGTTGCTGTTGGTATTATTGCTGTTGTATCGTTGTATCTGGACTTACATGTAAGTATACAATATAATATTTTGTTACTTGAAACTCATTATTAGTAGAAAGAAAAGAGACTTGCGCTTAATCATAAAAGATGCGACCGACAGACCAACCAACCGGACGACTGAGTGAGTGAGTCAGTGTATGGTATAGTAAGTATGGAGAGTATGAGTATCTTGTATGACAAGTTCAGTTCTTGTAGCTAGTATCTTTTTTTTGTTATTGTTTGTTTGTTGTCATTTGAACTGACAACAAATTTCATTTCATTTCTTTCCATTTCATTTTGTTTTGCTTTGCTTTGTTTTTGCGTTGGCCGCACGAGTTTATGCATGAATTTTAGTTCGTTTACTTTGAAGTTGTTACTTGCTATAATTGTTCATTTTTTATGGCATAAATATAATAATATTTAGATGCCAAAACATATTATACGATTTACTTCTGGGAATATGTAAAGATATTTTAATGGAATTTCTTTTGAACTTCTAATTGTGGTTTGTCTTTCTATTGAAATAGCGCACAATGGCCTTGAAGCTCCAATGATTTCATATTTTCTATCTAGAGTCGCCTCTTAAACCAAATTTGATCTTAAGTTTGAAAGTAATAACCTTTAGTGAACCAAATATGTTATATTTCAAGTGTGAAAGTTTCAAGATTTCAACTGGTCTTCTATTTATTGTTGATATATTTTGAAAGGCAAATAAATATAAATAAATTCATAATTATACTTTCTAATCAATTTATATAGTGCTCTCATAGGCACGCACTTACATATCTTGTCATAGAAATATGTACATAGTACAATAGGTAAAGAAAGTAAGAATTTCAAATCCAACAAATGTAAAAAATACGCGTTCAAATTAAGTATGCTCATACAGAGGCAGGTAGGCAGGCAGTCACCTTTCGCCGGTTTTCAATTCTTTTTTTCTTTTTCTCTTTGTTAATAATTTTTTTCGCCTATTTTACAATTTTAAGCGCTTAATTTGCAGATCACTTTTTCATTATGGCCACAAATGCCATGAAATGCAAAATTCGTTATGAGTTCATTTGAGTCTTCACTTTCGAGTTGGGTAGAGTTGAATCGAATCGAATTACAGGCGTCGTCATCGTTATTACCCTATGAAATGCTTTGTCATTAAAATTTAATAAGAAAGCACAAAATTATAATTAAATTATGAAAAATTGATTTGATGCCAATTTTTACTTCACCCAATTTTTGAAGATCACCAATAATTGTACTTTTAAAAAAATAGAATCTTATCGTAATCTCAGGTTAAACTATGCCACTAAAATGTTAATAAAAACTTTAGTTTTAGTAGAGGGTGTCCCAGAACTAATGCAAGATTTGAATTTGCAAATATTTGTACAGTAAAGTGCTGAAATTCAACGTCGTATTGCAAATTTCAAGAAGCTCTTTCAGCGTATTTTCACTAACAAAATTCAGTTAACACAACAATTGAAACCGAATGACTATTCACAGCGAAGAGAGTTTATTGAATGGATTATTGAACAACAACAAGTGGATGCTGATTTATCGAGCAAAATTATCCAAGCGATGAAGCACATGTTTCAACTTGATGTGGAGCTGTGAAAACATCGTTTGTTTGTATGGAAAACATCGATGGTTTGTGTGGAATCATCGATGTTTTGCCAGCTCTATGTTGATGGCTTTGTTAAATGACAAAATTGTCGATTGTGAGGTTCTGAGAACCCACATGTGATTGTCGATAAAGAAATGAATCCGCAACGTGTCCTGTTTGTTGTCGATTTTGGGCTGCAGGCATTAATGGACCATAACAGTAACTGTTCTGTTGCTCGATATCACAACTTGATAACACAGTTCCTTGTGCTGAAATTGGATGATATTGATGTGGCCAACATGAGGTTTCAACATGCCATACAGCCCATGAAACAATTCGATAACAATTAATGAGATATTTCCATATCGAACACTCTCTCGTTTCGGTGATCAGAATTGACTTTTAGATTTCTTTTTATGTGGTTATTTTAAGTCAAAGGTGCATGTTAACTAGAGGTCTGCATGGTGGCAAAAAATATAAACTGAGTGAAATAGAATGCGACGCCGAAAGAATTCGAGTGAATTTGTGCACTGACGTCAGACTCAGTCGCAGAACATTCACACAAAGATGCATGAATTGATTGAGTGAGAGAGGTTGTTTTCAAATGCCTTCATTTGTTTTGCATAAGAACAAAGAGCTGTTGTTGTTTTGCTGTGCGTAAGGAAAAAAGGTAGAAAACAACAAAAACAACATATGTAGTACGTCTGCGTCTTATTCTCCGCTCATTTCCTTATACGATCGCGCGCTTCACTCAAATCAAACGTAAATTCGAATTAATTCGGATGTGTTCGGTTATCTGAAGTTTTCATTTCGTTTTGCACGTTAATTCTTTCTAACTCATTTGACAGAATGCAGACGGCTTTCGAACTCAAAACACAGTCGCATTCATCTTCATTCATTTCGTGTCTCGCTCTCACTCAATTCAATTCAATTTAAGTTCATTCTTTGTTGTGAGCGAAGCCACGCAGCTGTCAAATGTTAACAAGCCCACATCCAACCGTGCATTAAAAGAGGAAATTCAACCACATTTATGCAAAATGGTCATTGAAAATTTCGACAAAAGAGTGCGTATGTGCCAGCAAAGTCATGGAGGCTATTTACTCGATGTGTTATTCCCTATACCATGTAGTTTATAATTCAATAAACAAATAACAATTAAAACACTTAAAACAGTGTTTTCTAATTAATTCAAATTTTGCGTAACTTTTGGGACAACCTACATATAGAGGAGTAATTCGATAATCTGAGTACTCTCTGAAATGAATAGCCACAAATCCGAAAGGTTACTTATATAGCATTCACTAGTATTCAGAATTAATTCCAATTCTTTAATCCGAATTGAATGATTACTTATGTATTCAATGGAATTAAACGTTGAAAATGGAATATAACGTATTCTAGCGCCAAAGATAAAATATTCCGTCAATCTGGTGAATTTCCAACTTGGAAGAACAAAAAGGCATTTGGTCAAATATAAAATATTTTTTTTATTTTTTCCTAATTATTTTTGTTCGTTCTTAGAATTATCAAATTATTTTTATTTTATTTTATTTTCCCTTCTGGAAGAAAGCAACTTCTTATTCTACGTAAAGATTTGATTTGACATTTCATTATTTGGGTTTATTTTAAAACATATTTTTATTTACTTTTTATTTTTCCTAAATCAATTTTTAGTTCTTAAAGATTTATTTTTTTTTTTAATATATTTATTTTGATCTGCAAATTTTTATCGCTTGAATAAGTAGCATTAGAAGACAATAACTTGCCAGAGTCAATTTCGACATACTTTTTAAAAATCGACGTATGTAATTTTTGTATTTAATATTTTTTTAATTTTTTTTTTAGTAAAATTCTTCAAGTAATAATAAATCATTTTAACTCAATTGTATTATTTCTTATCTATTTTTTTATATTTTTTTTTTTAATTTATAACAATATCACAAATCATAAATAATAGGTACATTTTTGACGGAAATAATTTGTGTATGTTTCACTTTTTGTCATCTTTCCGATTCTTGCTTAAGTTAAAAGCTGCGTTGTCAAAATATCTTTTTTTAATACAAGTCTGTAAAGCGTATGTTACTAGTCTGTAAACTTCAGTTTATGCAGGCTTAGAATTAAACATAATAACCGTTATTAGATTAGTTATTAGAAATGTTATAATCAAATTAAAGTCAACAGTGTGCACAAATATTTAACATTTTTTTTATTAGAAACTTAAATTTATTATTATTATTATTAAGGAGTAGAATAAAAAAAATAAATTCATATACTACTTAAAATTAAGAGCGCTAGCTGCCATGGCTTTCAGTTCTTTTCAAGTAAGTTAGCAGTGTGTAATGGTTCTGTTAAGGCGAGCTTAGCACGGGAGTCAGCTAGTTTAATATGCTTATGTTGAATAAGCTGGTCGCGGATTGTAGTAGTTATTATACTGTTGCTGTTAGGGTTTCGTACGGGGTTAATAGTTGATTTGCTGTCTGTGCAAATAATGACGTTGGATGGAATATTAGCAGCAAATCGTACGGCTTGGAGAATAGCACATGCTTCTGCAGTGAAGATAGAGCAGAAATTTAAAATAGAACCAACCGATCTTGTTGTATTTGTTCCGTCGACAATAGCAAACAAAGTTGCATCTGAAGTTTTTGATCCATCAGTGAATAAGAACAATGTTGTGTTATGACTTGGGTCGCAGTAAACTTCATTGAAACGAGCTCTATATACTTCAGAGGAAGTGTCGTTATTTGTGAATGGTTCAAGTTTATCAATGAACGCAGTTCGCTCCAGTGTCCATGGAGGATATCGTGCAGGTTGAATGTACGTGGGGCACTGAGTAAATCCAAATGTCTTTGATAAATCGATACATTGCATAATTGTTGATATGCGCCGAAAACAACGCACATAGTTATAAGCTGTTTTGACTGTATCGTATAGTTTTTTGTTGTGATTCAAAAATAGTTTTGGGATTAAACTGAATTTCACAACTTCAATCCGGTGATGCACTGTTGGAAGACCGAGCATATATTTGATTGGCGATGTAGGGTAGGCGCGAAGGCTTCTTCTGATGGTGTTATGGTATGGAGGTTCTATATGCTTGATGTTAGTTTTGGCTGCATTACCATATATAGATAGGAAGTAGTCAATCTTAGACAACATAATTGATCTTATTACAGAGATTAAAGTATTATTAATGAACAAAAGAGTTTTTAGAAGTAAGGTATTTTATAATGTTAAGTCTGGCAGCTAGGGCTTGTCTTATATATTTACAGTGTTCTTTAAAATTCAATTGACTATGAAAAATTAAACCTAGGATTTTTAAAGTAGGTGATTTAGGGATATTTACATTATTATAAGTTAAGATTAAGTAGTTACAATTTATCTTCTTACAAATATGAAATAATTTACACTTATCTAGAGATAACGCCGCACCAGACTGCAGTGACCATGTTGATATGTCGGAGAGGATAGAATTAAAGTTTGATTTTACAGTGTTTAGGTCTTTGATTTTGGTGTAAACTTGAACGTCATCTGCATAAATGATGTGTTCCATATGATTATACTTAAGCAATATATTACTCATCTCATTAAATGCTATGATGAATAGAGCAACCGATAGGGGCTGCTCCTTGACAGCAGCTAATAAAAATCTAATAAATTATTATCAAAAGGCTTCCCTCAGCAGAACAAAATGCTGTTAACATCCATTAACATCGATGTTAGGCTTTAACAGCAAGTTAGCACCACAAATCTAATAATGAGAATCGACCGGTAAATGTGAAATATTATATATTAAAAAAAAAAAAGGATTAATATTACAAAATATGAAAATTGGTGTTTCTTAGCTGGTTTTCCGTGTAACTCTGGCTTTTTATAATATTTGTTCTTATGGTTTTTTCAAATGCTTCTTCTCTACTATGCAAAAATCAATCAATTGTGGCACAGCATTTTTGAGAATCGATAACTTTTCTCATAAATATTGTCCAAAATTGAAAATGGATTACCATGACCAAGCAAATAATTTACAGCATCCTTTCATTCTTGAATTACTCTCGTGTTCTGATGTATGCTGATGATGTCAAACTATGCCTCTTATTTAATGATATCTTTTCGCAAGACAGATTGCAAGATGATCTAAGATCACTGCATTCATGGTGTTCATGCAATCTTCTACAGCTTAACTGCGCAAAATGTATGTATGACTTTTCATCGCCTGAAACCTTATCTTCTTTCTTACACAATCGACAACAATTCATTAGCGCGTGTCTCCACCTTCAGTGACCTCGGAGTCATTTTTGACTCTAAACTGAGCTTTAACCATCACATTTCTTCAACTAATAATAAAGCTAAAAGTATCTTTGGTTCTATTAAAAGATGGTCTAAAGAATTTAACGAACCCTACATTACAAAGCTTCTTTTTATCACTCTAGTCCGCCCAGTATTCGAATACTGTTCGTGCGTCTAGAGCCCTCAAAACAAAATACATCAAGACCGTATTGAGTCGGTACAGAAGCAATGGTATTGCTGATTCGCCAAGGCTTTTGAGTTAACTTAGTTTCTGTGTCCCTAGTCGTACTACTAAGAATTTTGTTTCTCTTTTTTAGGTAGGTGCACAACTATTTTTGTCTCACATGATCCATTATGTGATAATTATAACAAAATTTACCATATCCTTTCTCCTGAGATTTCTATCCACCGCTATCAACGCTCTGGTCTTGCAACACCTGCGATTCTCCATCCACCGTGAGTGAATCTGGATGCACAATTTTGGATGGGGTGTCTAATATCTGTCTCTGACCACATATGCTGTGAGTAGGGGAATAGCTGGCTATTTAGCAAATAAATTTCCCCCACCGGGTCGGAGACAGAAATAAATAAATAAATAATAATTTTCATAATCATCTAAAATTGTAGCGAGCTAACCAATAAACACAATTTCATCCATTTTACAAAGCGATAACAGTGTGCACAAGTTTAACATTTTTTTTTTGCTAACAAACTGACACCACCTAGGCAGCAGTTGTCTTCAGAAGAGCTTTCGCAATTAGCCAGCCATTAACAGCCAATAACCACTCTGTTAGGCGTTAACAGACAAACCATTTCCTTGTCATCGCTGTGAGAATAAGATCGGTTGGCTTCCGTTATTAACTACCACTACCACTTCTACTTGTTCTTACATAAAATTTGGTCTTAGTTTATTCTACTGTATATTAATTGTAATTTTATCCAGACTTTCTTATATTTTTACACATAAACACATGGATTTGGATGACTAACATGTGTCGCACTCTCAGCTTTAATTTTGATGACATTGATTTTGCTTTCAATTTGTTGAATTGAAAAAACAAAAAATACAATAAATTATAAATGAAAGTGTGTGTGTGTTATTGATAATCGAAATGTAATTTGAAGCAAAACTATAATGAGTGGACAGACAGATGACAATTCATGAAATCAAGAAAGATTGAAATTTGAATTTTAAGACTTCAAGTTACAAACGAAAAACAAAAAAACGTTAACAATCGCCTTAAACGATTTTGTTTTATTATTTTTATTTATTTATTTTTTATGTCATTTTTTGTTGTTGCCTTTTGGCATATGCTGTAATTGAATTTTTACACTTTTGGCAGTTGAAGTATTTTTGTTTTTTTTGTAATTTTGTATTTGCCATTCAACTTCATTCTTATTCATTCAATCTTTGACACTTGAAGTTTGACTTCAAAATGATTTTTTCTCATATATTTTTTGTTTTTATATTGTAATTTCATATTTATTTTTTCTACCTGTTTGCTTTACATTCCTACATTTCTTTTCACTGCCAGCCAACAGCTTTTGCTTTTATTTTGTTTCCTCTACTTTTATTTTATTATTTGTCTTCATGTTTTGTTTTTGTTTTTTGAAATGTGAAATTTCAAATGTCATATTTTTGACAGTTGACAGTCACATGTGTCTGTCTGCTTGTATCTGGGGTATGGTATCTGGACTGAGAGTAGTAAGTCTGTGTATCTCAAAATGTAGCTTACTTTTGACTGCTTTGTGTGTGGCTTCGTTTGTATAGTATGGTATGGTTTGGATTGGTTTTGGCTTTTGGTTATACCCTGGTTTAAGTTTGAAGCGCTTTTCGACAGGCTTCAAACATGAGAAGCAAAGCAGAGTCAAGCTAAGAAGAAAGGCAGAAAAAAGAGTAGAAAAGAAAAATGAATTCGAGTGAAAAGTGTATACGCCTCCTGTGCTGTGAATTTGAGTGACAACTTTAGCAGATTTTTGGCGGAATTTGTTAAACTGAGTGCAGAAAAGAAGAACAAGTGAAAGGCGCATAGTTCTGCAGTATATAATGTGAAAGGAGTGTGGGCGGAAAGAAAAGTACATCAGAAGACATGGATAGTGATGACGGTCAAGCAAAGCATTAACACACTAACACTATTTTTCTCAACACTAAACAATTCTTTAAAACATATGTCTTAGAGGCTGATTTATGTGACAAAAGACAAAAATGATTTAATGAATGAGTTCCGCTGTTGTTAATATAGTTATGAGTATACAATACAATTTTCATAGTATAAAAGACGAAAATTACAAGCATTTTTCAATGCTCTCAACTGGTTATAGCATAAAAGCTTCATCATCAATTTTTCGGCGTTTTTACATGACTTCATCATCAGCATTATCATCATATGAGCATTCGTAGCTTTTCCAACAAACATTCTTTTCTTCTGATATGCCTTTTCCTTACTTCATCTCAAGAAGAACTTGTTACACAAACACTCAACAAGTAAGATATATATAAAGTAAAAGCATCAAAACAGACAATCATCTTTTGTATCTGACTTTAGCTTTCAGCTTTTAACTTGTACTTGTTGCTTTTGCTTGTCGGTGCCTCTCTCCATCATGAATTTTTTGTATATTTTCCTTTGTCAACGTTCATGCAAAGATTCGCTTTCATCAAACTCATTCGTACATTACTGACATTGACGTAGTACTTCTTCTAATGAAATTGTCATATTTTTTTTTTTTTTGGGGTTCTTTGCTTTGTCCGACATTGTTACATATGTGCTGCAGCACACTTTATCCTTCTTATTATTAAATAATCTAGAGATGTGTTCCATTCATTGAACTAATGTTGTCCTACTTTTGTCATACTTTGTCAAAAGAAAACTCATTCATTTTATGAGTTTTCATTGTCATTGTAGGATAGTAGATAAAAGAAATATAATAAAGTTCTAAGAAAAGTTCTAAGTGCTGAATTATTGGGGTGTCTTGGGGTACAAAAAATTCTATAACAAATTGCTTTGAAATGTGTTTTTAAGTAGTTTGATATATGATAGTATTAACAAGTACAATTCAATTCTAATTCATCCATACTACCCCCATTGAGCACAGAACTCATTTCAATCATTTTAACTTATAATACTTGAAAGCTGGAACATAAAAGAATTGCTTACATTATTCTAGACTAGTCTGCTTTATTTTACAATCTATCTCATCATTATTATTTTTAAATTTTTTTTAAAGAACATCCAACTACTATGAGAATGACTAATGTCGCGTTTAGCAATCAATAATTCAGTTCAACTGCCCACAAAACTCATAAATTTCATAATATTTACCCTAACTCCATTATTACAATATGATTGTCAGCTATTCAGATATCAGAGCAAGTGGTGAAGTGAAGTAGGGAGACACAGACTTCATTCAAGTCATTGCAATTCAACTGCCAATGTAATGATTTTTGTTTTGTCTTGTTTTTCATTCTTTGCAATATTTTTTCAATAAAATTACGTCGAACTATGAGGTACTTTGCTTAAGCGTTGCATTGAGAGTCAATTCTACTATAAGCGTATAAAGTCAATTATTATTTAGATTTATAGCACAAAAGCTAAAGCGAAAATCCATGGCGGCTTCTCAATACTTAACAAAGTTAAAGCGCTTCAAAAATCAATGGGTTCGTCGTTCATGTTGACTTAGGTGGGTGTCAAGAGTTCGCTATTTTGAGAAACCCACACACATATACAGTCAAGTACTTTTGTTATTCTTGTAATTGTATTCACAGTATTATAGAACAATAAAGCCCTGTCAAATTAGTGACAAAAATGCCACACCAAAACGGATATGAATTGTGGATTCAGGTTAAAAAACAAAATCTATGACCTCAAGAAATGGCAAATAAATATAAAAAAAACGGAAAACAAAAATAAAAATTATTTATTTGGTTTTTAATTAGAAAATATTCTACAAAATTCTATTTCCGCATTGAATACTTTTAGTTGATTTGAAATTTTTATTATGTACTTCGTCTAACACTACTCCGTACTCACTAGAAATTTGTTACCACACACACACACACACGGTAAGAAAAAACAAAAATTTATATAGAAATAATAATAAAAAAGAAAAATTAAAACAAAAAATAAAAAATCTAAAAAGAATTGTCATGATTTACAACGCTTTGCGGCATATTTTTTACGAGTTCAACTTGCTTGGCTGGATTTTTTTAGTTCTTATAATAATAAAAAGTACGAGTAATCCACACAAACAGTAGAAAAATGTTGTTGTTCTCACTTGAACTTCTAAAAACTTGGCGAATGCCGAGCACTTAAACATATAACACTGTTTTTAATGCTCTCGGCCGGTTTGATTTTGTTTTTTACTATTTTATTCCTTTTTATTCTTTCTCGTTAATTCTAAGAGTGGCCCTGCCAGTCAGTCAGTAAGTAGAATAATTCAGTCAGTGTGTTCTTGACCATCAGTTGTGTAAAATAAAGGTTTTAAATTTTCTATTTTTATGTGTTAGTTTTATTAGACAATTTCCTCATCACATAGAAAGAACGAACAACAGTAGCAAAGCATCATCTATAAAAAAACAAAATAAGTTATTTTGATTGCCTTTTTTAACGCCTAAATGGTTTTCAAACATCAAATTGTATTTAAACTCTTTGATTCCAGCACTCGCAGTACCTACTCGTATGTGGAAGAGTATAGTACTTAACATACAAGTGATGACAAATTTAATACCTAAAGCTATCACGATTATGCTTAATTAAAGCAGAAATTGTTTAATTTAATTTAATTTATTAATGCAATTATAACAGATATTTATTCCATTAAATTAAAACGTGATCTCAGTAGAACAGAAAACCTATTAGTATGCTTAATAAATGGCAAAAACTCACATTTACTATCTTAAATACATAAAACCTATCAAATCAATACACTTTATATTAATTTTTCACTTCATGCCACAGTTTATTCATCAAAATCTGTGCAATTCAACCAGAAAGATGGTTATCTTTGACTATGCCAAAGATGTAATACTCTTCACGCTCCTGTGAATAAGCTTGCAGAAAGATTATCTATTCTATCTGTCATCTTTTATGCGTTCTTCTAAAAGGCAAACACATGTTTTGTGAATCCTTTCCTGCTTAAACCACTGAACCGATTTTGATAAGAAAAATACCAATAGAAAGGAATTCTTTGCTGGATGTGTACAACTAAAGCATTCATTTTCCAGTCATTCTAATTAGAACATTAATTTCAATTTGGGTTTGTCCAGAGTATGGTAAAAAGAAACCTATGTTCAGCTCTCTAGCTCAAAAACTGAAGGACTAGTTTGCATATATACAGATGGGCAGACGGACATACGGATCAATCAACTCGTCTCATCGAGCTGTATATGTATATACTTTATGAGGTCTACTATGTCTCCTTCTGTGTGTTACAAACTTCATGACAAACTTGGAATAATATTCACTGCGTTAAGAGTGTGAACTTGGTTATTGGGGATACTTTATGCTGCACTCTACACCAAATTAAATCTTCAAGTCTTGGAAGTATTCCATTCTCCAATGGCTTCAGATCTTCGCACGGATTGAAGTCTGGGTTTTGGAGCAGCCAGTCCTTTAAATGAAATGATGAATCTAACATCTAATTCTAGATTTTATGCGCAATATGTTTATGGTCATGAAGACCTTCAAGCTTTTGACTTGGAATGGTGTCCACAAAGTTGTTTAAAGATAGAATATCTGGCCTTATTTTTTTATGATACACTATATTTTGTATTTAGGGGCAATACCTTTTTACATGGTTAGTATTGCCAATCTTTTGTATCAGTGATTATATTTTCAACTGAAATTTGAGAGTCTATGCTTTGGAATCCTCTCATCAAGTTGCTTCTAAAAATATTACTTCATAACTAATTAAAGTTAGTTAAGACCAAATGATGTGTTTCCAATCATCTGCGCTCCTGCTTATCCAGGTTAGTGGAACTATAAGAACCCTGTAAAGTGGTTTAAGCATGAGTCCCGCACATGTCCTGATTTCTAGCAATAAAAATGCTGCTGTAACGAAATAAGAAGCCAGAGATTTACCTCTAATTGCACTCATACTTTAAACGATCTTTTAAGTAGAGGTAAAATCCAATTGTGAAATTCAGTCAACTAAATTTTCCCAAAATATATTAATTTTTTAAATTGATGGGGAATCATTTCGCTTATTCCAACCTCTTTATCCCTTTCAAATACAGAAAACTTACAAAAAATCATCACTTTCTTAAAACTATGAAGGTTAATATTGTTATTACTTACACACAAGATAATTTTAAGATTTTATTATTATGGGAAATAGATATGATACTAAAAAATTCCACACATATCCAACAACAGGAAGTCAGTCAGTTGGTGATTATACAATCAATTTTCCCATACTCCACATTAAGTACTTACATCAAGCCCTTGAGATAAAAGATATTAGATAGACCTTATTTCTTGATAATTGGGCCAAAATAAGTGTATGGCATAGCAGTGGCATAAAGTCTTATAAAAAATCGAGCAAAAAAACAACAAGAGTAATGCCGCAGCCATTGTCGTCTATATGGGTTTATCAATAGGCAAAAATCTAAGAGCTGAGCTACCTACACGTTCATTCTGTGTTACCTTTTTACTGTTGCTGTTGTCTAGCAAATGTCACAGTGCTACTTCATTTTGGGCCATGAATCTACAATAGTATGTGAGTACTGCTAGTGACTAGCTCTTTACTTGAATTACGTGCGTGAAAAATCTTTTACGAGTATTCTAATGAAAAAGGAATAAAACTTAACAACAAAACTAAGTAGTACAATAACAAATTAAATTTACCACAATTTAAGACTCACGTCAGTTGACACTCTTTACTTAAGTGATACTTATCTTGGTTTTTATTTTTAGGTTTGTTTAAAGCATAAAAAATAAAAGAAAATAAATCAAAAAGATGCGAAAAAAACTCGTTTCTCGGTCTACGTTGTCACATAGGCCTGGTTTGTTTCACGTAAAGCGAATTTACTATACGAGTATGTAAAGCTTAATCTAGTTTTATTTTTCTCTATTTAACCAAAACTCTTTCATCTCTTCCATAACAGAATGCCGAAGTTTGAAAGATCTAAGCCTAATGATAAAATTGAAAAAAATAGTAAAATCAAGTCAGCGGTTGCGGTTCCATTTTTTCAACTTTACACATATCAAAGAGTGTGAATTTGAAAATGTTACATGATTTACATTGTTTTTCTTTTTACCATATGTACGAGTATATAAAGTAAAGTTGTTCACGTTGTTGTTTTTGGCTATTTAAATGTGCGTAACATTTTCTGGGAAAAACAAAATTTATTTATGCATTTTAAGTTTCAGTTTTTTTCGTCTTTTCATTTGTTGATTTTATGACACGCACGTGAGCTTAGCATAAAGATACTTTTATCGAAGAGTAAAACTTCAAAGTTTAATTTTAATTGTCATAAAGAGATTTTTCTCATACTTTAGGCATTAGTGAATTGTTGGTCACACAACTTTAAAGTGTTCATTTGAAACTTTTCACACTTCAATGATGATTCAAATTAAAAATAAGGGAATACTTTAAACTGATTATTTTTGACTGAGTCTATTTTATATTATAAGTTTTCAATTGCATTTGTTTATGGTTATGTTATCTTAAAACAACGAGTTTAGGCTTTCGCTACCTTCACAACTTAGTAACATTCATATAAGGAATTACTATAGAACAATTTTTATAATAATTGCTATAACGACCTGCTGTGAGGAAAAATGTTTCAAAAATCAACCAAGAAGGGTTTTGAAAACAGAAAACTAAAACTTAAATCTTATAATGTCTAATAATATGATATCATTGATATGTGAAGTAGTAGAGTAGAGTAAAGTATCTACATCTATCATTGAAGTTCTGGTTGAGCCAGACTAGCCTTACAATTACTATTTCAACATTGGCTTGCCTATGCAAGTCGGTGGTAGAGTGGTGCTATGGTAGGCTAAAAATCATTTTAAGCAATTTAATTAGAAGATTATAGCTTGAAAAACTGATCTTTTTTGTTTTCAATATTCAAGCGAGAGTTTCTGTTTATAAAGGAGTACACAATTCTAATGCAGCATGGACTTTGTTAATGATATAAGAGATATGTTCCTTTAAAAATGGTTTTAGGATCTAAAGCTAAGTTTACATCATTGGCAGATCTACCAAAATTTGCAGACCTTTCAAACTCAGCCAATTCTCTGCAAACAATATTAGAACTTCCAATGAAAAACTTGTTGTTCACACTGTTGGTAGCTTATCTACCAATTTAGTTTCAATTTCACCAAAGTTGATAAAATTTAATCATGAAGGAAAGTATTGTGGATGCTATCACTTTGGCAATGTTGGACAGTAGTAGTAAGTGGACCAAAAAAAGGCTATTGCGTCGTCCTGAAGAGGGGTTCTATGCTAAATTGCTTGTTGAGTTGAGAGACACAGAGTCGAATTTGTATCGAAATTTTGTGAGATTCAGTGAGCATTTTCATTATTTGTATGAGCTCGTGACGTTCGTCATTCGAAAGCAAGGCACTGTATTTCGTAAAAGCATTTGTCCTGGAGAACGACTTGCAAACACACTGCACAACTGGTGATAGTTATCATTCCATTCAATATCTGTTCTGTGTCAGCAATTCTACTATTTCGAAATTTATTCCCCGAAGTTGTCGATGCTATTTATGAAGTCTTCGTTGATAAATTTTTGAAGGTAAATCTGTTGTTGTATTTGGTCATATATTCTGTATGTTTTTTCTAGGCTCCTTCGACGCCATCTGAGTGAAAGATATAGCTACGAAAACCCCCTAAAAAACAAACCAATTCAGGTTTTGTAATATACTTTATTTATAAATTATTTAATATTACGATTTCTGAATTTAAAATTCTCCTAACTTGGCATGCCTGATGCAAGAACACATGCAAACGTTTGCTATTTGCCGATGTCACAAGAAACGCAAAGCGGCCTTGTTCCCAGGGGATATCAGCGTTGTGGAGATTTGTACGGCTAGTTGACATTCCGTTTTCTAGTGAAGTAGATGGCTTCATCATTATCATCTATTTAGTAAATTGTTGTAATAATCGTTTCATTTCATTAAGAACTCATTTAATTTCAAGAAATAAACAAATTCAAGATTCAATTGATTATCAAAGAGATAGAGATGTATTAAGTGATTATACTATATCAACTAATTTGTGGTAATTATATTGGAACTCTGATTGTACTATCTTAATATTATCTAGATAGTATAGCAGTTGACATTTATATTATTAATCCAAGTTACATTGAATGGCCGTTCTTCTATATATTTTGTGAAACTTTCAATTTAACTGAATCTGAATTGATTTTTCTCTTTCTAATCCAAACTCTCTTTGATGCAGATAGTTTTATCTTATTACCCATTATATAAACTCTACTATTTGTTACCTTATCATAACATTTCATTACTTAATTAAATTGAATTTTTCATCTTGAATTTATCTGTTTTTGTTCTTGGTTTCTTATTGATAAGTTCACATTATTATTATCCAAAACTTATTAATTTTCCAACCCAAAGTTTTATTCTCTATATCATATGTATTAGGTATATTTTTGAACTGGAGTATTCATATACATAGTATATTGTTGAAGAAGGGTATCTTATTGACATCCTCACACTTGTCTCACACTTAACTACTTTATATTCACACCAACTCATCAAACTGTTTAAAAGATAAAAACACAAAAAGAAATGAAAAGAAAAACAGAGTTGTACTTCTTGCATAAATATTTATTAAATAGATACATTTATTCTGGACAAGAACTGAAACTATAACATTATTAATTGTCAACTATTAACAGCATCACTCAACTGAGAATTTCATGCTGAACCAGGGACAAAACATAAAACCCACTAAGCACTACAGAACCAAAACGTACGAAGATGAAAACGATGAAGGTGAAGAAAAGTCCAAAATGCTGTAAACTCATACATCAATGCCTGGCTAAATCCACTTGTCAGCCAGACAGGCAAACTAACGACGAACGAACAACAAACGTGAGAATCGACTTAAGACAAAAAAGCAAAAAATCCAAAAAAAAATCAAAAATAAAACTGAAACAATAAACTGAAATAGAGCCATGAACAAGACGAACATGATGACGATGATAGTCATGGTAGGGAGGGTTCGAGGGAGCAGTGGCACTAGATAGACTAAAAACTGAACTGGAAACAAAAAATATTATTGTCACAGAATGGAAAAGACAAAGATTTGTCGCTTCAGCAGCACAACACACACAGAATCACATACACACACACTTGTTTTGGGTTGACTTCATTCACCTACTATTTACTACTACAATGTGTTTATGTTTGTTGGGAAACTGTAGTGAGTGACTGAGTGAGTATCTTTGTATCTTAAGATGTGTTGTTGTATGTACCTTTTAGTATTATACTTCATGGTTGTTGTTGTTGCTGTTGAATCGAATATTTAAATACAGTGAAAGACTTTTTTATGCTAAATACCCCAAAAAAGTTTATTGATGACGACAACAAAATCGAAAACAACGTGATATATTTAAAGAGTGAAGTAGTAAAGTAAAATAAAGTTTCAGGGGTCGCCTTATCACACTCTGAAACACTGATGCAGTATGCAACAACAACGACAATAACAACAACAACAGCAACAGCATAAACACTAACAACAAATGAGTGACAAAACACCACAAGGAATTTTAATCCCAAAATGATTGATCATCATCATCATCATAGTCATCAGCATCAAAACCATGAAAAGTCCATGAAATGAAAATGAAAAAAGACCAAAGAAACTTCCAAAGAAAAAAACCAAACAAAACAAAACAAAGAAAGAAAACAAAAAAAAGAAAAAGCTTTGCACCTACTTTAGTGTTAGGCATTTATGGCATCTACTGGTGCGTACTAAGTGTAAAGAAAATGGTGGGAGGGTAGGAGGAAGGTAAATTGTGGAGTCAATGATTTGGTGAATGGAAAAACGACCCGAACAGATCGCCATCATTATTATCATCACTATTCTCATTACCATCAGCTGTTGCATTGTACAATGCTAATGTTTGCACTTAATTCATCCAGACAATGACTAAATATTTTTTCTCCCATTTCTATTTGTTTTCATATTTCTGTCTTTTCCGTCAAAAAATATCTGTAGCAAAAAGTCTAAATTATGTCGTTGTTTCTCTTGGTGGTGTGTTGTTATCATCGTCATCGTCGTCATCGTCTTTGGCTTTACATTTGCTGCTTTGTTGCATGCAGACACATACTACACAAAAGATGCATCATTTCGGAGCTTAAGTTTGCTTAGTTTCAGATTTGGTTTTTGGCTAAGAATGCATTACTTTAATACACTGTGAGAAAAGTTCAATGATGCAAGTGCGATCCAAATCTGGGGTGCCAGCAACATTCAGCGAGCCCAAGCCTGCCAAAAGAAGGCACTTCACCACATAGTTGGGTTCCTTGGCATGTGAGCAACATAATTCTTCAGAGAGACCTTTAGATGCCCATTGAAGTCCTCCAAAATTGTAATCGTCATCAACAGAGATTGCAAAGTCACCTTAACTGCCTGGCAACAGCCCTCACCAATGGCGTGAGTCGACGCCGATTAAAGGGGCTCCATCCTAATGATCTTATAAACAGAAGAGCATCATTTAGATAAATATGCAGTAAACATTAAATTTGTTTAGAGAAAATTTTAAACACATTTTCAAGTCAATTTCAGAAACTCCAACTTTTGGACAAAAGCCTAAGAAATGTAATTACTTTTTTTTCGCATATGGTCTCAGCATCTGCTGCAATTGTTGGTGCTTGTCAGTGTCAAAAATAATTGTTCTTAAGTCAAGCTTTTGATATCTGATCATAATTCATAGGTCATGGTATTAACAATTTTCAATGTCATACGATGATACTCCAAGTTATTGGAATTGCTTTTGTCTTTATTTAAAAATTATATTAATTATCATCATCATTACATAGTATAAATTAAAGTCCATATTGCATAAGGTTTGGATATGGGTTACTCCTAAACCACGCAACGGATTTTGGTACGGTTTTCACGGTCATTTATAGAATTTACTCCGAAATATTTTCATGTACAATAAATTAAAGTTGTTGAAAGCTATTATGCCAAGAATGAACTACTTCTTATATACTATGTCGTAAAACGAGAAACGCAAGCAGTCATCGTTGCTTCAGAATAGGTGAAATGGGTTTCTAATGCACCCGTGCAAAGCAAGGATGGATCTCTACTTTCTAAGAAATATTACTAACAGCAAGAAAGTTTGTTTGACAATTGTAATAGAACTCTTGGAAATTAGTCAACATTTGTCACCAAGATCAGTGTTCATCTACAATATATGATAATAAGATGGTTTAACTAACTCTCATTTTCCTTTTCTCAGTCCAACTTGAGTCTTTCTTATTTACATTTTTACAAGATAAGGCCATAGTCTTTCAGGCAGAGGTCATAGTTATCAGAGGGGAATATTGGTTGGCTGGAGGTCGTAAGATATCTATCTTGGTTGATAGACAGGTCCAAGCTGGAAAAGGAATGAAGGCCGTATCATGATATCACTCTTTTATGGGTTCCCGGCCATAGGATCATTGAGGGAAATGAAATACATCGCCGACAACCTCTCGGACTGTTTAGTCACATGTCCGAGTGATCTTCTAAAATACATAAATTCGATGGGTTTTATTTTGTAATACTGATTGCGTTCGGCAAGAAAGTGGTATCAAAACGGCAATCTAGTGCTAATTGTGGCACGTAGTGGACTATACGAGTAAGCCACGCTAACCAAGCAAGCATTCCCATTTTTAACTTACAAAAATATTTCTCAAAGTGTAAATTTTGCTATTTTTATCCACAAAATTTCTTTGTTATTTTATTTTTTAAATATTTACATGCCTTCTAACCCACCTACTACCTCTGACTATCATCTGAAATTCTCTTAAGCGATACGTGAAGCGACTTAAGCTCTTTTGCATAAGAAATTTCCATTTTCTTATTCTTTCTTTTTATCTTTCTTAGTCCTAATTTACGTGTAGTATATTCTCCCCCCAAAGACCTTTGCTGTTATGTTCTACCAACACCTGCGCCCTTTACTTTCTGTTTAACTAAAGCCATTTAGTCTTTTGTTTGTATGTTTGGTGACACCTTCAAAAGATACATAGTTCATGAACATGTTTATGCGCGTGTATTTGTGTATCTCATCTAGTTTTCTCTAAAAATTCAAATTCTTTACAAAAGCAGAAAATGAAACACACTTTGTGTTTTTTTTATAACTTTAATGATGAGTTGAAATTGAACAAAGCTGATTAAAGTCATAATTTATCATGATGTTGGATTAGTTGCGCTCAATTTTATACATATTTATTTATAATGCAGGCGTGAGTGAGACTCTAAATGATTGCGGCATGCGTGCGTGCGTGAGTGAGTATCTTTGCTTGCGGTCGATTGCATTTTCATTCGTTGCAACACCAACAAAGACACACACAATGCAACATCAAATTGCGCATACGAAGTGTTGTCTATAATATGTGTGTGTTTGTGTGCTTAGCCCTAGTTGGCCAATAGACTATGGCGCGACGCATCGTCTGAATGTAATAGACAAAAGCCACTCACTCACTCACTCACTCATTCAGTCAGCCTAATGTTTTAATTTATTACATATTAAATGGGTTTTATGCATTTTAGGTATTTTTCCCTATTTTTCTCTTTTTTTAATATTTATTTATATCATTTGTTTGGGGATTTGCTAACTTACTTCATTGATTTGTGCCAGTTTTGAAGATTGAGGAATGCCAATCAAAAGCCCATATGATGGCATAAGTTTCTTTTGTCTGCTCTTAAATTTTGTTGCTTTAAAACCTATTTTTTCTTCTTTTAAACTTACTACTGATTTCATTTAAGTGTTTGTAATTGTTATTGTGTTATACTGTCACTGATAAGAAAGTCTTGGTTACTGCTTCAGTTTCGGAGTGAAGTTGCGTAGAAGAAAAGAGCTGACAAAATAAAACTGGTTCCTGGGTGTTTATGCGTCTCGAAAGCGCGAACTTTATGGTTACACCTTCAATTGACTTCAACTGTTCAACTGATGTTGGTTGTTGTTGGATGATGCAGATTAAAGAACGATGGAACGTACGAAGTCCATACTGAATCAAAAGTTGGTTTGTTGGTTGTTTGGTTGGCAGAGTAAATGAAAGAGTTTGGCTAAATGTTGAGTTGTTGGTGGCTTTGAGCTTGCGTTATTACTTGGCCTGGAACAAGCATTATAGCGGTAAAATGATGCATTAAAGGATTATTTGCTTTGGCACAGTGGGATAAAAAAGGAAATTAGTCAAAAAAATTTAAGAAAGACTTGAGTAGGAAGAATAAGATGTGTTTCCTAATTTTTATCTGTATTATTCTTGGGTTTTTAATTGAGATTGATAAGTTTGTGAAGAACTTTGGAAGTTATAACAACACTTTGTGGATCATATGCATAGATCCTTTGTAAAGTAAACTTTCTGAAGACAAACAGATAGAATCGTTATAAATATTAATAAAATAATCTTAAATGTATGGTAATTTATCCCAAAGTGAAGCCAATAGGTTCTATATTATTGTGTGCTCCTTGTTTTTTAGTATGAATATCAAACTAAGAGAATAATTGCTGTAATTGATTGAAAACAGCTCAGGAGAGAGATAATTGTAAGATGTGGAAGGATGTCAATGTATAATAATGGACAGGACTTAATGGGTGATTAATTTTAAACTTGTACTACAGTTGAACCTCGATAATGCAGGACTCTATTAACCGGGATCATCTGTAAACCGACTGATGTAAGTGCTATGAACATAGTACAGTAAAGAATTTCCTACTGAATTGCACATCCTATGGATCACGGAGTAATTCGAAGCTTTAAATATCATTACCGTAAATTCATTCGTTCAAAAACTTATTAATGCAAATGATAGACTTGTATTTGTTAAATCTTTGAACATGACGACAGATCAAGATGATAAAGATGCTCCAAATAGCCTCGTTCAGATACAGTAATACCGCCTGGCTGTACGACTTATGCTATCTCAAAGTGAATCTGAAGACGAAATCGTTAACATGATTCACAAAACTCAAGACGATGAGTTTGGCTCAAATTTCGAGGAGTCAGATGGAGGAAATACGGAAACAACAACATTGGATCAGGCAATATAGGCTCGTAATGTTCTGTTAAAGTGCTTCAAAACTACGGATAATCGAGGTGCAATTGTATATGAACAACGTTTATTATTTGAGTGGTAACATTTGGTGTGCACACACCACTGTGTCATAAGACCACCTAATGAAAAATTACACAAATAAAACATTCAGAAATATGAAGAACAAAAAAATTTAAAAAGAAATCTTTAAAGACAAGCGAACTACAACAACAGCAACGACAACGATGAAGTACCTTAATTCAACAAGTATAAAAAATAATAATAATAATTTTTGGGTGCAGTCGCGTTAAGTCAATGTTCAAGTTCAATTTTTGGCCCATAGTTGTTATTGTAACTACAATACTAGCTGTGTGTCTTAAAGTATTTTTTTTGGTTTCAGCCCACAAAATACTCAAAAAATAAATGTAGAAATGTAGAAACATTGGCTTTTGGTATACTCGTACTTACACCAGGATTAAGAAATTATAAAAACGTCCGACTTTCAGGTTTAATAAACTAAGAAAGTCCCCCACGCATTATGAAGAAATTAATTTTTGCACAGTAAAAGAAAAGTAAGTATGAAAAATGGAAATTAAATTCAATTTCTTCATGTGCTTTTGACTCGGACTTGCGCTTGGAGTTGGAGTTGTGAGTGAGTGTTTTTTGGGCGAATACTGTTACGCCCATAGCGCATATTGACTTGACCTACAACTCGATACAGAATGATGAAGCGAAATGTGTGAAATTTATAAAGGGCAACAACACACAAGTAACTTAAGGCGGGCAAGCAACACTTTCGCAGTTCAACTGAGGAAAGAAATGATTGCTTTACATATATTTATTTTAAATATATTCCAGAATATTATACCTATAAATAATATAGTATATTCAATAAATCGCCCAGGGAGAATAAATTAAGTTATAATAAAGTTATTACACTGAGACAAAAGGTAAATTTTCATAGCCTTACAGGCTAAGATGATGTTGATGATGATGACAACACAACTAATGATAGCTTCTGCGACATGTAGAATGATCCATCAGTTCATGAAGAATTGACACACATATGTATGTATGTATTTACCACCTTCATTTTCCTATCAAAATTTTTGTTAACTTCATTTGTGATGTTATACCAAATTTTCACTATAGCAGTAAGTATCTTGTTGTCTCATGGGTTATCCCTTGTTCATTGTTTGGCACATACATATATATGTAGTAAGTATAACAATTTGACAAACGAGCATCATTTATCAAAATCTGTCACTATTTGTGTCAAGTCATGTGTTAACTGTACTTTATTTTATTGTTCGCCTTTGGTGAGCCGAAACAGTTAATAAAAATAAAGGAGTAAACTTAAACTTTTGCCATGCGTGAGTGTGTCATTTTTTTCGCCTTTGACTGAGATTATTATGAAAAATGTCATAATTGACGGTTTCAATGGATGCTTATTTTGGGTGATGCTGTCATTATATGGTGCAGTATGACAAGCGACATTCAAAACAAAAGGTGAACTACTTACAAAATGAATGAGAAGGCGAATCATGATAGTAATTTCTCTTCAAGAAGAACTTATTATAGTATCTTATAATGCCAATAATGAGCACATTATCATTATATAGTAAATATTAATCACAAAAAAATCGTGTTTCATTTTCATTTTATTGAAAAAAAATATATTATATTATTTTTTATCGACATTAATTTCTTTTAAATTGCGCATAATTGAGGCACGCAACGCATGAAAGAAAATAAACTTTATTTTGGCGGCGCTTTGAAAGTCAAACGATTGCGTTCAAAAAAAAGTATCAAAAACAAAAGAAAAATTGAAAACAGAAAGCAACAAAAAGAGAGTGAATGAATGAGTGAAAAATAACAAAATCAAATCAAATTAATTAATTTGAGGGTTTAGAAAAAATCAAATCAAATTTTTATGTTATTCAATACTATTATTTGGTGTTGTCTTCTTGGTCTCTCAATTTATTCATTTAAATTTGAAATTCGAAATAAATATTTCCTGTGACATTGACATGTTGCATTAGACACCATTTTTGGACACCTGATCTGTCTTTCCAACTGTCTGTCGGACAGTCTGTCTTAATGTCTATCACGTTATTAGCACACAAAAACTTAAATACAATAGTACAATAAAAATCATACATAGATAGACATGTTTTGTTATATGAAATTTGAGTTTTAAACACAACAGAAACCAAAATCCCCAATTTGAACACATTTTTCTTTGATTTCGTTACATTTTCGTGGGTATTTAATCTTTGTACAATATTTTAAGTCGGTTTTTTTGAATGGTTTTCAATTTCAAAGTCATCACACACACAATACTCAAATACACTGAGCCGCCATTCAAACTCTCATTTCGTGTGACTCATTTGTTTGCCATAATAATAATACGCTTTTTTTTTGATCAGTCAGTCATTCAATTCAATTCAATAGTATTATAATACAGAGTTATGAAGTATTTAGATATATTTAGTTTAAGTCTATAGACATACAATTCCCCGAAATGAGTTGGTGCTGGTGTACTTGATAAGAGGATTTTTTATTACATCAATTTAGTGTCACATTGACACAATGTTACTTGATTTCAATTGCAATTGACCTCATATTAAGACTTATTATGTTGTGTACTTGCAACTTCATTCATTAAATGTTGTATCTTTTAAGAGAAGAATAAAAGAATCAACCATATTGTATGCGAATGTGATGTAGGTGGTCCTTGTCACCATGGTTTACCAGTCATAAAGTCTACAATTAATTTGTTAGGACTTAAGTATCTAGGTATGCGCTTTATTAATAAAAAAAAAAAAACAAATGTAGAAATGAGGATTTTAAATATTCTTAACCCCTTTGCCACTCTGAAATCATCAAAGGCAACACACGTCATCCATACAATCAACTGCCTCACACGTTTTATTACTCATCTGTCTGTCGTATTTCTTTTGGTTTTTTCTTCTTAATTTTAATTTTAATTTTTATAGCTTAACCAAGTCCAAAAACTACAATATACTCGGTCCTAACTTCATTGCCACTCTGGCTAAATCTCTTCACCTCACGATTTTTCTTCACTCAACTCAACTTGGCCCATTTCCCTTTTAGCGCACACGCCTCAAAAGCTTAACGCGTACGTGTTACAATCCAAAAAGAACAAAAACAAATGTATCTTTTTATACAAAAAAAAAAAAAGAAGATATATCCCATCTAAAGAACAATAAAATGTTTCAACAGAACTTATGAATTTCTTAATTTTTTCCCTCTTTTAGTTCATGCAGTCCATGATTTTAATCCTACGCCATAACGTAAAGTCACCATACCATCACTGGTTCAGTTTCAGTTTTAGTGATCATCTTTATAAGTATGTGAGAAAGATATTACTTTGTTTTTTTACATATATTTTTATTGCATTTTTTTCGTTGATATTCGCTTGCTTTCGAGAACAGTTCCAGATACAATCTTCACACATAAAATGTATAAAAATATCAATTCTCATTCATACTTGAATGAATTAAACTTAACGTTGACAATATTCATACTCACTCATAATACTGTAAACAACTGAATCACTTTGAGTAGTGGCGACGAGTCACAATACAAAAAGAATATCATATACAACTAATGATATTTTTTTAACCATCTACATATATCTTCTTCTTCTTTTTTTCCAAAAAAAAAAAAACGTCTGATTCAAAAGTGCTTAAAAATAAAATTATAAATCTACTAAAATCATTATTTATTTGTATTTTATGATCCTCAATTATTAACTCAGTCAGCATCATCACCATCACCATCACAACTGAATTATGATTAATAATATCAATAATTGAGTCATGATTAATGATATTGTCTTACCGAAAATTACCTTCAACTTTTAGAGCGACATTTCTTATTCAATTTAGGAGTTTTTAAATAATAGATGTGGATCACATTTCCAAAGTACTTAATACATATAACTATTTCAGGGTTCAATGACAACTGCTCACTAGGTTTCAGACTGAAACTTTCAGTAAACATAACTTCGATAGTTCGATTTTCCTGATAGTTAGATAGCTTAGGAGAAGGATGAGATCTATGAACCACTTAATTGCGGCCTCTTATGATAACAGCGATATTCTGGTGTTCATCAAGAAAATCAAGATTTTCTGCGGAGGAATATCTTTTACTTCAGTTGAATCTTGTTATCGGAGTCTTGTCCAAATGAAGCCTTCATAGCGGCATTGTAAATGGTCTGCTGTGTCCTCTTCTTCATTACATTATCTACATACATTGATAGTTTAACTGATCATATTATGTAAATGTTTCATAACTCTGCATTGATTTGTTCCTGTTAGTGCTAGATCTTCTTTTGCTAGAGCTAGATGGTATGAAGGTTTTCGATATTTTGGTAGTTTTTGTGTCCAATCAATATTTTCTGTTTATTTTTATTGAACTCCAAGGCAGCCCGATAATTTTTCCGGATCAATAAGGATATTGGCAGCTTCCTTTCTCGTGAGTTCATCTGCCACTTCATTCCCCAATTACCCACTGTGGCCAGGTATTCCGATCAACCTGAAATTGGTTGCATTTTAATATTGCCATTTGACTAAGAAAGTCAGTTAAAATGGTTTTTCCTTCCAGAAATTATAGATTAACTTTTTTGAACACATATAAAGATAAGGTAATTAAAGTATAGAAACGCAGATTGAAGAACACAAATGTTCTCCATTTGATGGACCTTAAATGATTTTGCTATAACATATAACTCAACCAGTTCGTAGGATGACAGATAAAACAATAACTTTTAGACAAAATTCGTTTTTATTCATCAACATAGTCTGCTTCGAGTGATTTCAATGCTTTTTCCCTTCAGTTTCGGCAATCACTTTTTCGTTGGAGTCAAATCTCTTTCCCTGGAGCATTCTTATTAGGTCTATAAACAGGTAGTAGTCACTGGGACCCAGATCCGGAGAATAAGGTGGATGGGGAAGCAATTGTTTAAGATGTTAAGTCAACACAAATAACATAGTGAGGAAACCTTGGAAAATCTTACAAAATAATGTGTGCTTTTAATGACATTTGATTAAGGAATGATTTTTCTTAATTTCCTTTAATTAATGGTGGCAAAAATGAATTTATTTGTTAGATAAATAATTTTTCAAAAAATTTATTTTAATAAAACTGTTAACAGCAATCAAGACGGTGATTAACGATGAAATTATCACTAAAGACAACTTTGAGTGCTTAAAACAAACCTCATATTGAGATTCTTAAAATTCTCATTTGCATATTAATAGCCAAATATTAAATTGTTTTGTTTTGTTTTTATAAATTAATAATACACGTAGATTAAGGCAAGAGAATGTTAAATGTTGGTTTTCATATATATGTATATGTTTCATATGTGTTTCTGTTAATCTTCAAAATTATGCAAATGACAAAACAAAAAATAATAAATAAATGCGCATTTGAAATTAAATTTGATTATATTGAAATTTATTTAATATTAATCCATAATCATGTTTCCACATACAAATGATGATGTTTAAGAGGATTAATGGTGTGAACGGAAGTTAAGTGTTTGTAAAAATTTTATTGATAAAGATTTTTGTATTGTAAAATTTAAATCTGTGATGCTTAATGAGGTCTTAATGAGTACAACTATAATAGATTGATTATAGTAGTGATGAGGTTTATTGAGCATAATTTGGATTTTCTAGAAATAAAACTCATTTTATTGTTTAATATTTTTGAACAAAAAAAGATACTCTCTTATGAATAAATTTACTTAATACTATTGAAATGCATTTTTCTTTGAATTTTTAATCTTCTCCTTAAATTGGTTTTCAAAACTACGCATTTAAACTTTGGGTTACAAAATTTTATGCCAATTTTCACACTCTTCTCTTTCTCAAATACTATATGGTAGTAATCTTAAAACACACATTCATAACTTTATGTTATTGGCCATGACACAATTAAGGCCAAAATCAAAGCAAAACAAATGCTCACAAATAAATCTGGATTAAGAGTTATGCCACAAAACGCCCCACTGAATGAACTAAAACTTCAGGAAATAAATTAATAAATATATGCATAAAAAAATGTTTGTTAATCGTAAAAAAAAGGTTATGATATATAAACCCAACGAACTTTATGGATTCCATAAAACATAAAAACTAAGCCACACAAAACAAAAGAAACCAAGAAAAAAATTGAACAAGAATTTTATCTAACAAAAAAAATCAATTTAAATTGCCAAAAAGTTTAAAAAAATCTGAAAAAAATATCTTGAAGCGACCAATTAAAACAAAAGAAAAGAAAAATATAGTATTGTTGTGTGAAGAATTCCTTTTAAAAAAATAAAATTTTTGACATTAAAAAAGAGATAATAACAGAAGAGGAAGAAACGGCCCAACCAAAATGTATGAACAAAAAGAAGCACATACAAAATTTTAAAAATCAAAAAAACAAAAAAATATCTGAAAATGATTTATCATAAATGTGTTGGTTGGTTGGTTAGTGACTTGAAGAACTGACGACACTGGAACTGAACAGAGTTGAACAAAGATTTGTTTTTGTTTTTTTTGATATCAACGCGTTAAACGTTTTTAAATGTTGTCGCAAGATACGCGTACCAAAATCCTACCGAGAATATTTCAACTTGCGACTTGCAAGTTGGGCTGAAAATGTCAACTCTTCATACAAATTAACAAAAAATAAATTAAAATAAGCATGAGAAGGAAGCAAGCGGACTGGCAGGCAGGCAGGCAGGCAACGAAAGTAGAAGATGAAAACATATCTGAAAGGTAGAAAAATATTATTATTTTTAAAAATTTCCTCTTTTTAATTTTTATTTTGTTTTTTTTTTTTTTAAGGCGCAATTTATGTGGAGACATGCGCCAGCGTCTTCGAACCCGGTCACATTTTTGGGCTCATATTACGCATGCGCAGCGAGTAACGGACGCCGCCGTCTATGGACGCTCGATCATTGGATTCTTGTGCTTACTTACTTGGTTGTGGTCTTGGTCTTGGTTTTCAATGTGAAGATGACAATCGCGACAAGGCATTTTCATAATTCTGTTTTTATCTAGACTTAAAAAAAGACGACAGACTCCACATCCACAGATTTGTACTTAAGACAAGACAACAAAACGCAACCTTTTTCTCTGTTTGTTTCTGTTTCTGTTTTCTGTTTGTTATTTTTAATACCCTATGGACTTTGTTGGTGTAGTTAGTTGCTATACTTGTGTTATCTAACAAATTTTATCATTTAACCAATGTCAATTTCATATCATAACTATTTCCCTGAGAGAGGGAGGGGTATTTCTCTTCGCTCTCCCTTCAGACTTAATAGTTTGTTTGAGATTATGTTTTTTGAAAATTTTTCATAATTAATGCGCACACAATTTCATTGATTAGGATGCTTGCATTTCAGTTGAATCGGTTTAAAGTTTTATCTGTGCTCAATGTTTAAGAAGTCTTTGGCTGGTTGAAGGCGATCAGGCGCCCCATGGAGCATTTGCCTGGCTAAGTCTCACATATAAATTAGCCACATGTGGTGATGTTTTGTGAAACTTTTACTCTCAAGGCTTTCTTGGAGTATATGGTGGAGAGAGATATCGATACATACATTCAGTTTCAGAAACTTAGACTCCTTTATGTTCGTTGAGTCAACAACTTTTGGCTTCATTCAATGTCTCATATAATTCATGCATTTGTTTTTCCTTTATTATTATAGTACCTCCTGGTACAAACACCAGACAGACAGACAGACGGACAGATAATCAGACTGGCAGGTCTTTACAATAAACACAGAGAGATACACGGAGTCATCGAGAGTCAGAGTCAGAGACAGACACAGACACATTCAGTAGTCTCAGATTTCATGTTTGACTTATGACAATTTAACTGATTTGCTGACATTGTTGACATATGGTATTGTTGTAAATTTTTATTGTGTTGATGATTTCTGTTTTTATTAACTGAAAATCGAAACCAATGAAATTGTGTGCGCATGCATGGCAGTGATTATATATTTATGGATTGTTGATTGATTTTATGAGTTTTTCGATTCGACAAATCAATATACTACAAGTGTAGGTTTATCTATGAATTCATAGAAAAACTTTGAATAAAAAATAACATTATTAATTTATGTATATCAAATGTTTTTTGCACATTTCATATAAAGTATTTATGGTATCAGAGCAATTTGTTATAGGCAAAATTGATAGATATTCAATAAAGCATGTTAAATTGGTTATATCCTTCAAATGGGACAATAATCCTCACTCAATCTTAAAGTATCTTCAACTTAATGAATAAATGTAAATAAACTAAAATTTCTTATGTTATTTTCATTCAATTTGCTGAAAGATCTGTTATAGATTTTAGGATATTTTTTATACGAATTTTTTACCAACTGAAAGCTTTGTGAGTCATGAGTAATTTTAATTACATAATTTTTAATGAAAAGGGATTATTTTATGATCTAAAAACTCCAACCATTTATTATAAACAACACCACCATACCACCACTTGCTATTTGTGACAACTTAATCAATTAGGCGCCATTTTAGTAGAGTACGCCAACGACAACTAATCTTAGTCAGATAAGGAAAAATTTGTAGTTTAAAAGCAACAAGAAACGCACAAAAAACATAAAGAAAAATTGGCCGAAAAAAAGTGAAACTGACATTTATGCTAATGAAGCTGATAAGCGAAAGAAAAACGAAAACAAAAAAAAAATGCTAACAAACTTCAAATGAATGCAAAACGCGATCGCGAACTCTCATATGCAAAGTGAAATTCATAGTTTGGCGAAAAATGAAAACAAGGAAAATTGTGCAATTTGCCGGATAAAAACAAAAAGAAGGTAAAGAAAAAAAACATAAGCAAAAACATATTTTCCACACGGTAAGAGAGACGAAGTTGCTATAGGAGCAACAGCAGCAGTACATTGACAGATTTCAGGTGCAAATAACATGTTGTTGTAGTCGCCATGTAAAACTATAAGAAAAATGCAGCAGTTACAACGGCAGCAGCAGTACCAAGTTGGTCAAAACACTACCATTCGGTGTGCGGGGTGAATGGTGATGAAGCTCGACTTGTTTCATATCTTGAGCATGTTATCGCCAGACAAATGCATTTTGCAAATTATTAACATATGCTGTGTGCTACAGATACACAACATATTTGTGGCATTGCAATTGCATGGCTCCGCTTGCCATGGTTTGGCATGGCATGGCATGGCACGGCAAGGCATAGAATGATACGTTATGTGGCATGGGAAGTGTTTGTTGTGTCTATTGAAAGGGGTCCAGTGGGGGGGATAATATAGATAATGATGCTGCCTGCCTGCTTGCATGCCTGCACTCTTGGTTATGCGAAGTTTCACTGTGCTTAGGCAGCGATTCGAGCTAATTGATGTCTGTGCGGTAGTTGATTTATTTCTATTAATAAAATATTTGCGCGCACGAAGCAGTTTGACTGACGTTAGGTTGGTCAGATGGAAATGCATGGCAGCTCCATATGTTTGTCATAAATAAATACCTACAAATGCCCGCTAGGAAATCAATAAAGAGAAACAAAATAACACTACTTACTATAGTATATTTGAGATTTGTTTCAGATTTGCTCTAATCATGTGCTTATATGAGGTACACCAGTCAATTCCTACTGGGTTTCTTCTTTCCTTTTCTAAACCAAAATAACACCAATAAATCGCTTGCTTAGACACAATTACAACAACTTTATAGGTGAACAGAAACAAAAAAATCGAAAAAAAATTTACAATAAAATCAGACCATTAACCGTTCGAACCATTCGAACTACTCGTATCGGAAAAAAAGTTCAAACCGAAAAAGAAACTAATGTTTTGATAAAAATCTAATAAAAAATTTTGTTGCATAAATTTTAACACCGGTTTTAATCGACATCGACTGCTAAAGCTCTTTTATTTCTTTTGGCAATTTACAATATTTTTTTGAATCCTTCACTGACACTTTACTGGCACTTGGTGTTAATTATGACCAAAAAAAAAAAGAAAAGAAATGAAACTTATGTCGAACAGTTGCTCTGACTATTATTGAGTGCACTTTAAGGTTATTTAACCCAATAGCAACTAACCAACCAATCAACCAACCAAGTTCCGGTGTTCAAATTGTTCATAAATTATATAAATATTGCAATATGCTCAACTGTTGTGGGATTTCTGTAATGAATTTGTAAATACTTTTGATTGCAGACACATTTTTTTTTGTTTAATTCTTAAGATAGAATATGTTGTACTTTTTGATTGGATTTCATTTTTTTATTTATTTAATTTTATATTGTAATATTTTTTGCTATTTTATGTCATACATGTTGTTATTACATGGTTGTACAGGTTCAGATTATCTATACAGGTAATGTGAGCAGGTACCGTAAAACAAGGGCCTTGGCTCTAAAAAACATATTTGAGTCAAAGTTGGTCTAATGGTTACAGTAGTTTTCAAGCAGCTTTTCAGTCGACCATATTATTAATGATAAGAATCTGTTCAGTCGAGTTTTACAGAAATCCCTCACACTTTAGCCACCGACCTGTTGTGTGTCTCGCTACAAACCAGACATTCGCCGCTAGCGTCCGGCAGTTGATGTTTGCTATGTAGTACAAGAAAGTTCTTTCAGGAGGCAGTGGCCTAGTTTTGATATGAGAATAAAAACATATTTCAGCCATACCGTCAAGACGTTCTTTAATAGGGATGTAACGATTCCGATTCCGATATGATGGACTGAGACTGAACTGCCCGTTTAAAAGGTCATTTAGTCGTAGTTTATATTTTTTCTTCTGAATCTGACTTTTCCTCTCAAGTAAGCAAGCCTGGAAACAGCGAATAAGTGCGGGACAATACTAAGTTCACAACACCTGCTGGAGGCACAACATAAATAAGTCGGCGCGAAATATTGTTTGAATGGCAAAGCCTTTAAAGTGTACAAGTTTCATCTGGAAAATTGTTGAAATTAAACAGGATGATGACTGAAAAGCTACACGACATCAAACACTTATTATGAAAAAGAGTTTCACAACGACACGTCAAAGACCGACAGTGTTCTGCCACCTAAAAAACAAATAATTTTAAAACACAGTTTCGAAAATTGATGATCCAAGAGCTGTAAGAACCATGTGCATATTCTGCAAATTGTTCTTAATCATGTATTTTTTATAAATTTTCAGTTTTACGCAAAGTTGCACGTATGTGTATAACCAGAACGAAAAACAGCTGTTCAGAACACACCACACTGTGGGAGCAAAATCAGAACTCACAAAATTTTATTCACTGTAGAAAGGCTATAATGGACTGAGACTGAAGTGACCGTCTGAATAAAAGAGCCTTTAATAAGCCATTTGTATATATCATTATAGGTATTAGAGTCGCCGATTTTTTTCTCCAATAATTGGAATCGGAATCGTATCTTATAAGATGTTGTCTCGTTATATCTCTTTTATTTAATTAACGATGACGATAACTTGTCACAGCGACAAGTATTGTTCTGTCCAGCGTTCTATAGTCAATTTGTAATATACAGATAACCATTCCATACTTTAAAGCAAATTCGATCCCAAATTAAACCCAGTTTATTGCAACTTAAGCATTCCGTCCCTTATGGATAAATATTTATATTAAAATCCAACTCAGAATTATACAGAATCAAAGGAAGAAAGGAAGTTAATCTATTGAAATAAGTTCTTGATATTTTTGATGTAATATAGAGATGAAAGCAACTTAAAAAATGGATGCCCTAGATTTTTGGATTAATCACTTAGTTTTGTGATACGACATCATGTGTGGTTGAAACTCTGATAATGCATCCATCTCAGAGTGAAGGAGTACCAAGCAATGCATGGCTTGCACATGGCTTAATCCGGACCTGTGGTCTTTGTCGTCGTCGCCTATCAAAAATTTATCTATTCTAATACTCGTCGTCGAATCAAATTTTGTTTAAGTCAATGTAAAAATTTTGTTAGTTCATGTTAACAACATTTTCGGGTTGCTTGGTTGGTTTCAGTATTTCTTATTATTTTTTTATCGTCATCGGTGGTGGTGATAGTGGTGTTCTCATTGGTGGTGCCGTAATAGTTTTGACATAACTAGAGCGAATGGACTTTAAGTCCATTGAGTTGAGTACAATGCGAAAAGACTTAGTTTGGTTACAATTTGGCTTGGCTTGGCTTAGCTAAATTGTTTTTCTTATTTCTTGTCTAAATGTAATAGCTACCGCCTTCACCGCCACCACAGCCGCCACCACCATCACCACCACCATCAGCATAAGCGAAAACCTCAACCTGATATGAATAAGTTTAGGCCTGATTCAAATGAACGTTGGTTGTTGTTGCTTGTCTCGGGCATTTGCATTTCGATCTTTTTCTGTTTATTTTTATTTTGTCTTTTTCTTCCTATTAGACCATTTTGCTTAAGTCTTGTCCGGCCGTAGCTTGTTAAATGAATAAAAAACAACAACAACAAAAAAAAAATCTATTAAATTTTTTCCTTGCCCAAAATTACAGTAACAGCAACAACAACAACAGCAACAACATGTTGTACTTTCACTTTTCAACTTCAAAAACCCAACCAACCAATTTCATAGACTTACTCAGCCTTCTCAGTCTATAATATACAATAATAGCAGCCAGCACCACCACCGACCAGCACACATTTGTAGGAGTTTTGTTTGTTTGTCTGATTTTATTTATACTAAAAAATGATTTTGTTTTTGTTTTGTATTTTGATGTTTTAGTTTATTTTTTGTTGTTATTTGATTTTGTTACATTGAATTTATGTTGATTGGCTTAGTTACATTTGTTGTAACGTTCATTTTGGAGTTTACCTCGTTTAAGCCGCGTTTAAATTGTTTTCAGTTTCAGTTTTTGTTTTCCGCGATTTAAATGACATATTTTGACAAATGATATGTAAAAAAATGTGAGGGAGGGATAAATTTTGTTATTTCTATCTTTATAAGAAAAAGTCTCTCTGTCTCTCTGAGTGGGACCAAACACTGGACATGGATATGGAATTGGATTGAATTGGATTGCATTGGTTACGCTTTCATAAAAGTAAGCTTCAGTGATAAATGATTGAACATTAACTATGGCCCAGTTGACTTACTCATTTTTGTATTGTGTGCGATCCATTGAATTTAGGTTAAAAGTTAATAATTTCCGTCTAAGTATTATACAAGATGGATAATAGGATTGAGTAACTTGTGATAGATAGATAGTCAGAAACTACAAAATCAACTTTGGATAGTAGTTATAAGATCCAAATATGTGATATTGTTATCATAACATACATATGTCTCAAGAACTTAGTGATATGCTGAGACTTGTTGAGGTTTGATTTAATCACTTTATGGATTGCAAAATTAATTCACTTGGCATATGAATTTATTTAACTGTGTTTTTATTTGTAGTTTAATGACTCTTAAAAATGTTATTAAATATTATAATAAACATATTTACAACTTATATACATACATACATAAGTATCTATAGGGGCCAACTCTTAATATAACAATGTGTTAAAACTAATTAAAGCCAACGAAGAAGAAACGCATCACTTTTATATTCTATACATATCAACTAATACCAACTAAGAGTTCAATAAACCACACTAAATTATGACCAAATAAAATGTACACGCTCGTGAACACAAATCTTCTTGTACAAATAAACGCCTAATAAACCAAAAATTTATAGTAGAGCTCATTGTCGTGGATGGTCGACTGAATATGCCACTAAGGAGGATGAGTATGAAGCTTCATACACTCCAATCTCTTATAATCTGCTGCCGCATATGCTAGCTACATTTATAGTCCACATAAATTTTAATATTTTATGTTCGAAATTTTGTGCTACTCTGTTTCTTTTTCTTATGGAAGGCGTGCGCATACAATGTCCTTTATCCTTTCACCTAAAAAAGAATAGAAAAATGTTGTCCAAAAGTTAATATGCTCCAAAGGCATGTGTATAAGAATTTTGATCATAAGGTAGTCATTGTAGGCGTTAACAGACAATATGTCGTTCGCTCTATAAAAAATATGTCATACTATGAGAAGAAGATCAATCGACGAATCAACCTTTTGGTATTTCAACACAATTCTTACTATAGCATATAACCTTACCTGTCTCATTGTGCAATCAACTACAATATGTGTACCTCTTTCTTCTGAAAATATTGTTGTTTTTTATATGATGCGACAAACTAACATAGGCAAGAGTATAGCGTGTCTATCTGCCGCCTGAGTATCCATCTATGACATAAATCAATGCAACATAAATTGTCCTGCAATAACCTTTCCAATTTTTATTTATTTTGTTGTTATATATTGTTCATCTATCTACAATATACAAGTATATCTATCTACCTGTGCTCTTGACTTGACCATTTGCCTAGTGAGTGAGTTTTACTGACTGACTGACTAACTAGTAAATTGGCTGAATGGATGACTGTGTTACTCTTTTACGCGATCTCATGTTGCGCCGAATTCGTGCTAATCTCTAAAAACAAATCATAAACTAAGGGAGGGAGTGCCTGGGCCAAGGACAATACCATCAGCAGTACTAGAAACAACGTTAGTTTAATTGCTGCTCTGTTTTTACCATCAAAAATTTATGGACATCAATAAAGTTTCGCTTTTGTTTGATTTTAGTATGTAGTAGTGGTACATTGTTGCTGTAGGCGGTATATTACACTAAGGGTCAGGTCAGTCCATTGGATTGAATTGGATTTGTTTTGATTTTTGTTAGTCAGCTTGAGTTTGAGTTATATGACAAAATACGAGTAAATATGCTTCTGGTTATAAATTATTTCATTCTTCTCTTTTTGCTATTTTGTAAGAATTTTTCTATTTTTTTCCCTTTTTGTTTATCATTTGAGGATTGAGGATTACAATTGTTAAGGGAAATGTAAATCTTTTTTGAATTCATGGAAACGTATCTCGTGTGTTATGGGAGTACTTTAACAGTAGAAATTGTATTTTTAGGTTAACACTTTTAGTTAAAAAGATATAAATAAAACTGCAAAATAGTTAATTTTTCTGGAATTCATAATATGAAGAAAGTATTTGTACATGATTTGCACAATCATGGTGGGACTATATTACGGGAATCTAAATATTACATTAATTTAAGCACTTGAGAAGATGATTATATGATTACGATATGAAGATATGATATGATATTTAATGAAGATTCTTGTAACAATATATACCTATTGATGTTTCAATATCTAGTTCACAGACGGATCTAGTTAGTGTAGTTTCAGATATCTTCTATACACATAAAATAAGGCAAGAAAAATAGTTTGACGGTAATGGACTTCAACACAGTTTGTCCGACCACCATGAAAGTTGGCACATTTATGTATTTTATCATGGAGAATGTTTTTTGTTACTTATTTGTTTTCTCATACACGCTATTCTCGAGTAATTGGTGGATAAAATTTGGCATATAAAGCTAAGAGACATATATTTTTAATATTAATTAAGTCATATTTGTCAAATAAAATGTATTAGATAATTATGTCAGTATTAAAATATGTCTATTCCCGTGAATTAGTAATATAAAAAAACCATGACTACAAAAATCACGCACGAACAAGCACTATATCAGTGGGGTTGCATGGTGCGCCGGATATGCTAGTAACATATATAGTAGTAGAAGAAGCATTTGCTTGCCTTTGATTTTCGCTGTGAAATCATCTCTCTTATATAACAATAATAACGGGCCCGAAAGCACAGCGACCAATAAGATCTATTATACATGGCCTTATTTTATAGAAACCCTATGTGGTTAGACTTTTGATGAATCTTAACATAACTTAGGGTTTGTTGTTCCACAATTTGTGTGGATTAACAACAGTGTCACTAAGGTGGTGAAGTCTTTGTCTACCGAGTGCAGGACATTTGCTGAGTATATGCTATGAACTTTCTTTATCAATTTCAAAAAAACGGCATACGTCAGTGTCGGAAAGACCTAACTTATTTTGATGATACCTTAGGTTGCAATGACCCGTGAAGTATCCAGTTAAAATGCGTAAGTCTTCTCTACTGAGTGAGAGAAGCTTATTCGAGATACCCTTTGAAAGGGTGAGGAATTGTTTTGCCTGGCGTTGTCCAGTGGAGTTCACCCAGTGTTTTAGAAATTTCTGATTGCTTCGTTTTTGTGGCTTTTCGAGAGACCACAGAATAGCTCAGGACCGAAAAAGGTCATGATCGCCCCTTGTTTTGCCAAGTAGTCGGCCTTTTCATTGCCTTCATGACCTTCATGTCCCGGTACCCATCCTAGTACAACAGTATTATAGTTATTCAGTTCATTTAACAGGTTTGGGCAGTTAAATGCCATTTTTGAGGTGAAAGTGACCGACTGTAGGGCTTTTAAGGCCACTTGACTATCCGAGAGTATGTAAATATGTACTCCTCTCATTTTCCTGCGAAGACATTCCCTCGCACAAATTTCAATGGTATGCATTTCAGCTTGAAATATAGTTGGGTAAGTACCCATTGGGTTAGATTTTTTGAATTTTGGGCCATAAATTCCCGCCCCTGTTCTACCATTTTCAAGTTTAGACCCGTCTGTAAACCATATCTGAGAGCCGGGTTTGAATTTAATAGAATTAGTTCTCCAGTTTTCACGATTATTAATAATGATTTGAAAAAGTTTAAAGAAGATCGTTTTAGACGATAGATCTCTCTTATATAAGTAATCTATCTAATATCATTTGAAATTCATTCGTAAGCATTCCTATATAACTCACTATTTGAAGGACTTGGTATTTTCATCCACAATTATGTTATGCATGTTAAAACCAGAAAATGAAAACAAAACCCTTTGACAAATCAAAAATTTTGAGCATAAGTAGAAACCCAATCATACATAGAAATCAAAATATAATAATAAACACAATAGAAGATAGAAAGAGCAGCTGTGTCATAATCGCATCACAAAAAACAGACAACAAAATTACATAACAAATAGCAAAATTTTATTTATTTAGAAAATTTTTGAATAAAAAACATTTTGTAAAACAAAACCCTTGACAAGTTCTAAAGAATTGTTTTCATTTGTGCAAACCCACAAATGTGGCATAAAGCACGTACTAAGCTGACACAATGATGCAATCATCACGTGCGTTGCTGTTTTTCAGATACAAAGATACTCTCATAGTACTCATCGTATATTGTATATTTCAACTTCATATGAATGAAATAAAAACATGAGGAAGTATGTTATATAAATTTTGTTGTCAAAATATGAAAAATACAAGAAGAAGAAGAAGAGGAATAGTACTTTATGAATATGCAAGAAGAAATCCCATTATAATGAAGTGAGACGACCACAAAATTCGGAAATTAAATCAAAATGTGTTATGTGTGCTTGCAAATCGAGTTGCTTTAGTGATGCGCGTTGGTTTAGTTTTATTACAAGGATTGAATTGGACGACGATGGGATTTGTGGTGTGTTTTCAGTTTTTAATTATATTCAGCTGCTGTTGTAAATATTGTATTTGAAAAATCAAGCAGTCATTCATTCATTCATTCATTTCTATTTAAGTATCATTTGTTGTTATTAGTCCAACAAACTCAATTCTATTCTATTCAATTCAATTTAACTTCTTGTCTGGTTTGGTCTGTTTCTGATAGAATTCGGTACGTGCCATGGCCACACATACGCTCTTATTACGAAAAACCATACTACTATTATGTTTTGAACATATTGTAGAATGATCTATTTGTCATCAAACATTGCCAACACTGAAGTGAAGAGAAGAGAAGAAGATCTGGTTACTCTTCTTGTGTTTATTATGATTTTAGTATATTATGCCAATTGTTGGATATTGTAGCAGCAGCGACATGTCTGGCCATACAAGTTTAGTTGATTGAATCCATTGGAATACAAGAAGAGTCTTTTTCTGCAAAGCAATTAAAACACTCTTTTGCTTTTTCAGATCTTAAGTGACTTCTAGATATGCGATACATTAATTATTTTAATTTGAATTTCGTTGATGTGTCTTCGCTTGCTCTGCTGTGTTCAATTCTTAAAGGCAATGCAAATATTCTTATGCAAATGCATATACGAGAGAATGTTGCATGTGGTGGCATGAAGTTAAAGATCTTTTATATTGAATTTCATTTACACCTACCCAAGGGTACCAAGGGAGGATATTGTCATTCAAGTTAAAGAAATAAGTTTGGTGAAGATGGAAAGATATGCAGAAAATCGAAAAATTATTTTTAAACGTTGAAACTAAAAAACAATTTGAATTGATTTTAGATAGAACATAAAGCAATTTAGAATAGTTTATTATAGTTTATAAATCATAGTTCTCCAATAACTGCAAACATCCGTAGAAGACCCCATATACTTTATATTGTTGTGTGCATATGGAAATAGTTAGCACTTATCCGTCTATTTCATCTGCTTTTTTGAAAACGAGTCTCTCATATTTGAGCTAAGGAGTTCAAGTTTTGAAGAAACTCAGATATACAGGCATGTGCCAGAAATCTCTTCAACGCCATATCAAAACTACAATTCTCGGGTGCCGGAAATCTCTTTCGATGGTTTTGAAATCGCTGACGTTTATAAATACGGTCTGGTTAAATTGTCTCTTATTTTGCATTTTAAACATCTAAGTTCGACAAGGAAATTGAAATCAATTGGCTTCAAAACCGTCTTTGATTTCCAACATCTGAAGGAGACTTCTTAGTCCAATGCATGTGTGTTTTATTGCTGAATGTCTGCAAGGTTCATTGAATTGTGTTCTGTTTTGATTCAACATTTTTAAATCATAAATTGTCTTGTGGTTCGAATTTTAAGCTGAACACTCAAATTGAAGTTTTCAGTTCTTCATTTAGTAATAAAAGAACTACAATAAGAATAATGTTTCTGTAACTTCATTTACTATATCTATTTTACCTTAATGTCCTATTAAAATAAGGCTTCTCCCCTTGTAAAGACACAACTCATTTCCTTTGGCAATTTTAGTGATATTCTCTCTTTTTTGTTTGATATTTTATTGCCGTTTTAACTTCGACTTCACCATTCCTTTCCATTGACTCATACTCATAGATTCATAAAACTCATCTAGTATTTCACAGCGCTTTTTTTACTTTTAAGAATTCATTATAAAGATAACGAAAAAAATTTATTCGTCGCCATAAAGTCTAAGACTTCGTTTATTAATGCTTTCTTCCCCACACTCTTCACTCGACTCATAAGCAACAAGCAATTTATGTAAATATTTATGACCATAAAACCCTAAAAGATTCAACTAAAAACATCCGATGATGCATTGTTATGCAAAATTTATCCCATCTTCCAGCAATGATTTTCATAATAGAATATCATAAAATGAAAAATGAAAAACAAAAATTGTATTAAAAATATTAAAAACCCATATAAATGTCACATAAATATGTTTATTGTTGAGTTGAGTTTCAAGATTCGATTCTCAGATGTTGAACTAGAGCAAACCTAAAACACTAAAAACTTCAAAACTGAAACAACAAACAATTGAAACTTTTGGCTTAGAGTTTTAATATTTTATACTTACACATACATAAGTATGTTTTCAAAGATTTCAAGAAGCCGTCGTTGTTGCCGTTTATGGCGCATAAACTTGAAGCGTCTGCAACCGAAACAAACAATACCTAAAACTACCAAGTCGAATAAGTTTAAAATTTATGACAATAAATTGGTAAAGAAGCAAAGCAGGAGTAGCACAACACAATCGGGTTAAACTTCATTAGAAAGAAATTTCTGTTTAAAATACTCATCATATAATATACGTTATGAAAAGATTGGTTAGTTGGTTGGTTCGGTTGTTGTTTGTTTAGTTTACCGCCAATGAGAGTAAATCGAATGACAAGAAATGTGTATTTCTTTTAGTCATAAAAAAGAAATAAATGAAATTAAATATGGAATCTGAAAGAATCAAAGTCAACTTTACCGAAAGCGGCGGCGGCGACTTTGTTGCAATTAAATGCAAGCAAGTTCATTCATATAAAATTTCAGGGTTTTTTTCTATAGAATATCTAGAGCAAAGCATATATAAATCTTTGATTTTTTCGTTTATAAAGAAATTCCCCAAAATAAAAGTAAGAATGGAAGAAAAAATCTACCACCAACTGCGTCATTGTTGGCGGTTGCAGTGATCAAAGGAGAGGATCCCATACAAAATCAGGCCACAGTAGTTCAAAACAGAAATGATGGAGCAGCATGTCTACAAAATAATTTCTTCTCAATTTCTTCCTTCCTTTCTTCATCTCTTCCTCAACAAATTGAAACATTTCTTATGCACTGAAGATCCATCCAACAACTCATGTGGTTATTTTTGTCAAACTTTATACCATCAGATTTAAGTTCCAACAATTTTATAGAATAGAATATTGTATTGTACATTTCTAAAAATGTGTAAACATTTGTTTTGTGTCAAATCCAATTTGTGTCTGCGTGGGCCTCCAATTCTCTCAAATAACAAAACACACAAACTTCATCTCAAGATTCACGATTGATTGCCCTCGTTCGCTTGACTTGATCATTTTATAGTGTTCACGCTCTAGTTCCATATACTATCCAGTCCGACTATCTGTAAGTCAGTCCCTTTTGTGGAGGAAATGCTTGTAGCAAGTGTAATGCACATAAAAATGTAAATAACTTGAATCATTTGGTGAATATTGCATGTCGTTATGTCATGGATGATAATGTTGCTCTCATGATGATGATGATGACGATGACAATAAGATGCCTCATGTTGTCGATCACTTTTACATACATTTTGACTCACTTTTCACACTTTATGTTGCTTGCTGCCTTGAGATATAACTTGGTGTTGAAAATATCATAAATTTCATTGCCATATGCATGCCTTGTCTTAAGTTATACCCATTCCACCACCACTGGTTTACTTCAGATCACAACTATGAGTACCACATAACGCGTGTGTGTGGGGGCTTTACAACGTCACTCATTTGGGTTTTAAAGACCCCTTTTTAATGAGCATCCGATTGAAGAACTCTTATAGTAAGGTGTGATTGACATTGTATCCAAGTGTAACCAAAATTTAAGTGGCAACTTGAACTGAAGTTGCGACTCATATTGAATGTACACATAAATTCACTGTAATTATAATTACATAATATGAATTTTCGAATATATTTTAAACATACATAGTTTTTTCATTGACAACATGACAATTCAACTGACCTCGTTCTCTTTTACTATGCATTGTATCCCGGACCATTAAGTCACATTCCTCAAAGATCTTTCTCTATATTTTTCTATTTCATACTATTAAGTAAATTTCGGCGCTTATCTGATTTATGAATATTCTTAATATTAAAGGAACCTTGAAAACGGCACGTTCCAAAAACCTCCTTGTTCCAAATTCTGCCCTTGGGCACACTTCTTAGTTAGGAATACTATAGACAATGTGACGCGTTTTAAATAAATTTTCCAACTGCGTAACGGCACAAGACATTCCCTTTTGTACGCTATTAAAAATTCATTTTCTTGCAGGGATAGGAATGACCAATGGTGACCTTGGTGACAGTCAAGCAAGGCATTTCAGTGTTAAAGTCAAAGTAACACGAAAACTGTGAAAAATTAACAACGAAAAAATAATAAAAATTGACAGTATTTTAAGAGGAAAATATGAAGGACACAAGCATAAAATTGAAAATAGAATTGGAATAAGAATATAGGGGAAATTTCTGGATAAAGCGTGAGGACCCCATGAGGTGAGAGTGTCGCGACAAGCAAATGAGTCAATGTTTGCTATCACAAGGACTTAAAACTAAAACGCACGCGTATTTGCGTCCTTGCTGGCTACCGAAGAAAGCAGGTATTTTTCTTGGTACTTATTCTGACACACGCTTAACTAGTCCTTGCTTGATCAAGAATTTAGGATCCTCCTGTTGTGCGACAAGGTAAGTACAGCAAAATTTCGTACGACGTCATAGTGTGCATATGCGCGCAACGAATGCATTCAAGTAAAAGGGTGCTGCACTGTGCTGTCAACGAGATTATGAGAAGAAACAGCATGAGGTTTTACACGAAAGCAAAAACATTGCGACTAAATAGTATCGCTGTCAGATATAAAGAAGCTACTGCTGTCAGGGATTTTTACCCATCGATCAATGAAAATTTTACTGAAAAAGGCACACGTCATCTATATAGTATCTATTATACTATGATTGCTTGCCTATGGTAGAAAGTATCTCATAAATTGAAATATTCAATGAAATGAATGTTGTCCAAAGCCTACAAGAAAAAATACGCCTGCCAGCTACCTCAAAGTATTCAGTATAACTTCAGTACCAGTATTACTAAACAATAAGCATGCAACAAACAACTCATGCGAAATGTTAACCTTTCTCCAAACTTTATTACCATCGTCTTAGTCTTAATGTCGTTCGTTGTTGTCTCATAACAATTTTTGACTCAAAAAAGCTGCAAGTTGTTAGTGACTATCCATGACTATCACTACACCACCACCACCACCACCACCATTACCACTTGTAACAGAGCTCGTCTCACTTGTGCATAGTTTATGTCTCGTTGCCACATTAATTTTCATACTTATAGTGCAACGAGTGGCACTTAGATATATTTCAAGTTGGAGCATTTGAAGCAGACAGACGTTTGCATAGGTGCAGATTACTTCGGTTGCTACTTGTTGCAACTTTAGCTTGGCAGAAACAAGTGTAAAACTAGCAGCTACTTGGCTTAACATAAATTTGGGGATTACCTACAACTACTACAAGAGTTACTCTCTGTAGCTTCTATAACGAAAATTGTTGGCGTGGGTTTTTTCTAAATCTCTCTCTTCGAGCAGCTTTGGTGAAGGTGATTCTGTGGATTCTTGTGATGGTTTTGCAGAGAAGATTGCTATATAAATTACAAAACAGCAAAGTGCGAATTAGTTTAAGAAAGTATGACTTAAAAAGAAGTTGCATAAATAAGTTGTTCCAAAGAGGGTAAGAACAACTTGTTGGCAATTATTATAGGTATTTGTCTTGAAAAATTGCTAATGGAAGGTTAGGATACATACGAGTATATATGAGATAAAAAGTTAGAGATTTTCCATTTTTATGAGTGTTTTTAATAGCACATTAACTGTTAGTTTTTTGCTTACAACCTTCAATGACTTTATGACTCTCTCTACATACAAAAAGATTTAAATATACCATATATGTATATAATATCTTATTCTCACAAAGTAAATTATAATTAAAATTGTATTCCCTCTCTCTTAGCATGACTTTTTGTTCAGATTCCTTAATGAACCAGCACACCTTCAATAGCAATTTTATCAAAAGAAAAACCAAAACATCACAATGATATACAATGATTCAGTAACATTTCCTTTTAGATAAGTTTAAAGCTATGATGCTATGTTATCAGTATCATAGTCTAGCATCCATGAGATTACGAACAATTTATGCTAGGCGAGGCAATCAAGGCGCCGAGACACAAACCTTGAGGAGTCTCAATGTAAACAACAACAAGAGAATCATCACCATCATCATCAGCATCATAAGGCAGTTATCAGAGCCAAAAAAATATATCTGTAACAGTGCAAAGGACGGCGCATTAAAACAGAACAAGATAAATTCAAAATGTATATCAAGAATGTACTGTGATATACACGAGAATGAGACTGGATGACGGGGGGACAACATCAACTAAAGATGCGACATGTAGATTAAAGTTGCAATCGTCGGCTTTGCCACACAGAGGGAGCTATAAGGAGTATGCAAAACTATCATCATCATGATGCAGCGCAAATTGTGGGAGACACTTAGCAAGAAAAAGACAAGATTAAATGCTAAATTACGTTAACGCGTTGTAGATAAGCCAAGCCAAGCTAAGCCAAAGTAACAGCCAAAGAAACGACCAACGAAGGAGTTGTGACTTGTATGCCGTCCTAACGAGGCCAAGGTGCCAGTGATAAGGGTGCGCCTGCGTCTGTTGAAGGTGAGTATAAAAAATTAAAATTGATGCTTTCTATAAATTTCGCAATACAATGTTGTTGTAGGACGCAACTGATAAGACAAAACCAGCATTACCGGCATTGCAGGTGTACGGCGATGATATTGAACGAACAGTGAGTAGTACCTGGTGTGATGATGATAAACAAAATTGATTTTTGTGAAATTCTTTTAAAAAGAAGGCGCATATTTAAAAAAATTTGTATACGAATTGTAAGTAAGTTAAATGTGTCATGCTTGCGACCTCATAAGATTTCTCATTCCTACATAGTACAGTACTTGTTAAGGCATCCGCATGATCTTAGTCATCATCATCATTATGACCATCACCATCACCGGACACCATCATCATCAATAGCTACAGTAACAGTGTTGCAGCAACACGATCAACTGCTACATCAACATCACGTACGCAACTTGCAACACTCTCTTTTCAAGGCGGCTTCGGTCAGATTGAAACGAATGAACGAACGAACGCTTGTGATAAATTGCAATGATAGTAAAGCAACCGTAAGAATATTGAAGTCGAAGTATTCTACTGTATGTAGTAGAAACAACAGAAATTAACCGCAGGCGTCATCAAAAGGCATGCAGCGGCAGCAAACACTTTACTTCATCGTCATCGCCATCGCCATCGTCGTGTTGTACTAAGTATTGCATGAAAGTTTGTTTCGCTAAAGATGATATATCCGAAAATTCCATATAATGACTGCCAGTAACAAGTTAACTGAATGTACTAACAATAACAGCAATAGCAATAGCAATAGCAACAATATGAAAGCAAAGTCAAATTGCCAAAAGCTAAGTCCAAGACAAATCAAATGAAACAACACCAACGAGCTGCAATAATGACTTGGAATGAAAATGAAGCTTCCTTCATTGCAGACATGGGAACTATTTTCACGCTTAGCTGCGATCTGTCACTGTTGTTGCCGACAAAGTTGTTGGTAACTAGCAACATCACCAACATCACCAACAACAACATAACTCACGATATTATGTACCAAGTCTCAGCTGACTCTATTACTTCTATATTTTCTTCTAACTGTCGGTTGTTCTGTTTATCTGGCTGTGTGTCTGTCTGTGTCAGTCTGTGAGTCTGTAAGTCTCTTTCTAAGCGCAACGCCTCTTGTAAGTGCTTACATTTCTGCCCACTACTCAATCCTGCTGGCCTGTAAAATAGACAGACAAACAGACAGACAGACAGATGCTGATATATCAAGCTAAACCATCATCATCTTATTAAAGAGTGCCAACTTAATTTGCTTGGCCATGTTGCTAGACAAGTTGTTGTTGCTGTTGGTGTTGCCGGTATTAGTGCCGTTGTTGCAAGCAATTTCTACATTGACGTTGTCGGTAACAAGTTTAGGTGTTTCAACAACACTTTTCCTCTTCGTTAATACGTTTTTATTTTGCTTTTTTCTTTTTTTTTTTAAATTTCGTTCCGTTCCATTCTGTTCTGGACAACAAGCAATCATACAAAGTTCGAGGAGAGGATGGTTGGCAGGTGAGCCTAGTTTGGTGGTTATGCAATGGGCGTCAAAGAAACAGTTAGGAAAAGTTCTTGCGTGCCTAAAACATCGTCATCGTTGCCATCTCTATCGTGCGGCAAGTAGCCTGTGGAGTTTCATAGTGGCAGCACACTGGTATAAAAGTGACCTTGAAGTGATAGAAAACATGCATCGAATCATATACAATATTATAAGGAAAGTTTGACTCAAACTTCCAGCAAACTTCATGTGTAAATTTTTATCCACAATTTTGAATACATAGATGATTTGTAAATAAGTATCTTACATACAAATCCTATTCCGTACTACTGTGCAATTCAGCAATGCCACGATGGTGGTATACTTCATCATTTCGAGAACGTCACAACGGTGCAACCACTACATCATCTGGTTACAGTAACAACATGAGAGACAACTACATAGTAACATCTTCTAGCAACACCTCACTCCATCTTCTGTCCGAAAAATGCTTGCGGCACTTACACTACTTACTCTGTGTGCCGCATACCATACTTTGTTAAGACTGCTGCCACTATTTCTGTCGTTGGACAGCTGGTTGAGTGCTTGTGCTGCTAACGGGGTTCTTTCCTTACTCTGCAGCAGCAACTCCAACTGACATTTGTTGCACAAAAAACTAATCACTCAATAAAATCGCGCACAAATAACAGAATTTTGCGGCACGTTCCTCGGGTAAAGTGTTGAAATTCCTTTCAACATAAAATTATTCAATAAAAGTATTTAATAATTTTCTTTTGCGCCCTTTGCGCACTTCCCTTCCCTTTTTGACATTTTTAATCGAAAAGCATGAAATAGTTTTTGTAATACCAAAAGGGAAACACTGCCAAGCACTGGCAAGTTTCAGTAACAGATCCGATGTGCAACATAACCTCAACACCTTTTTTCAGTTATTGGCTCAAAGCTATAATTAATAGATTATCATCAACATTTTAAATTCGCATTAAAGTTCACAGTTGAGCGAAGACTGGGAGAGAAAGAATGAACGAGTGCCACAACAGTGGAAAAGAAATGCCAGAGCGGTGGAAGCACGGAATAACAAAATGAAAATGTGCAACGAGAAAAATTACTTTGAAAGTGGAAAACTATTTTCCAGTGATTTTTCTTTATGCCACAACAACAGCTTTGTGGCTCATTCTTTTTGTTTTTTTCGAAGCAAACGAACGAAACGAAACGATGGAGAGAGAAAGAGAATGAAAGTCACATACGCGGAAGTGATTTTTCCACTCGAATGATGTTGTTCATTCGTCGCTGCTTGTTGTCATCATCATCATCAACAGCAGCAGCATCATCGTGGTTCTCATTCTAGATGATGAGGTTGGGGTCTCAGCTGAGTTGTGTAACTGTCCATGAAGAGCAACAAGTTGGTAAGGCTAACCCAGTCAACATTAAAAGAATGTTGCAGGTAGACAAACCGTCCTCACAAAACCAAGGAACAAGAGATGACAAATATCGGGCTTTTGGTTTTTGGGGCGTTCTTCGTCTGTCTGACGTAACTCACGTGCTGTGGCCAAACTACAAGAATTTCTGTGTAGTTCAACGTTGATTCGGTTGATAGACAAGATCGCCAATGAAATGGGAAAAATTGTAAGCAAGCAAGAGGGATTGGTGCTAGATGGTGCCTGTGGCAATATGTTTGCCCTTGGAACGAATGCAATTTGCAACATTTCCTTGTGATGTTTTGTTTTGTTACTAACAAGTGACGTCATAATGAGGCATGCAACAAATGATAAACTCTTCTCTCTTGACTCATACATTCTCTTCACTATTCAGAGTTGTGTTTGGTTATTTGTTTGTCCAGTCAAGTACGTGACATTAATTTTAGTGAGTTGTTACATATGTTCACTTATTCCATCAGTCTGAATTGAATGAATCTCTGGTTACAAGTCCATCCACTGAAGTCAAGTCTCAAAATCGCTTTATACTCACACAACTCGTACTTAACGTCTTTTCATAATGTTCAAAGTCACTGGTCTGCTATGCATACTTTGTTGGTCGGTTGGTCGGTCGGTCTGTCGGTTGGTTGGTTGGCTGGTTAGTTGATTTGGTTGTAAGTCCATGTGGCGACATCATAATTTTATAGGATAAAACCTAAGCGGATTTGACTCTGACAGCCTTTGCTTTCGTAAGTAGCTTAGTATAAGTGTTTATGTGCAGTATATGGTATGAATATGAGTTGAATTGTTAGAAGTGTGATGGTACAATAGTACTATAAACATACAAGGAGTTATACAAACATATATGTATAATAAACTGTTTGGTATATAAGAGGATATGAAGAAAAGAGAGTGCGACAAAAGGTTCAAAGAAATTGTGTGCAGGAATTTAAAATGGCAATACACAAATTGGGAGTGAAACTTCAGATTTCTAAGGATTTTAGTAAACTCTATCATATTTGAGATTAGATAATTAAATTTTGATGCTAATGAAAGATTCTTAAATATTGTTCAAAGGTAACCATCATTACATCTTAAAACATGTGTTCAATAATCTTTTAATATTATAAAACAAAGCCCGCACGTTACGTCTGTCTAAACCCCATAAAATCGAAAACTACCAAATGGATTTTCATATGGTTTTCACCAATAAACGGAGTGATTCATGAAGAATGTTTAAGGTGTATAATTTACTAAGGTTTTGCGGAAATTGGCTACAATATGATGATTGTTTAAGATGTTGTTGTTAAATAATCAAACTGTTGGGAAGCTTTTTCGTAAACCAATACAGTAGTATAAAACAATGTATAACTCATTAGAAGTGGTTATGAGTGCATGTTGTATCTGAACACTATCAGGACTCTCCCGGAGTAAACAACAATTGCAACATTAAGCAATTCTGCAGCAGAGTTCTTTCTCGCAATTTTCGTTTGTGAAGAAGGGAAGCACGAGGGTCGCGGGGTAGCTGATTTGTTCTTTATATTCCTCCGCTTATTTCGTTGTTTATTTATATTCGGTTTATTTGGCATTTGTAGAGTGGGTGAATTGAGAGAAAAGCCAAAGACATACAAGATTGGACAAATCGCTCACTCGTGCTAAGCCGGGGCCGGTTACTAGTTATTATATAAAATGGTGAAATGTGTGGTAATAGTTTTAAGTTTTTCTTTAAGGATTCTTAATCTAGGATTCGGGACTCTTTGACCATCATTAAGAAACATCTAGAATAAATAACACAACAAAATGTTGTGATAATCACATATTATGAATTAATATCTGATATTAATAAAAGTTTCAAGGATCCTTGAGTGAAATATTTGATAGACCTTTTGATCTAAAGTTCGTTATTATAAGATTCGTTACCATTATTTCCCATTAATAAATTGTAATTATCACTTATCATATGGGAATCATACCCTTAATAAAGTGTTACCTATAAGTTACATATTATTGTGTTACTCACTCTAATTAGGATCAAACAAACATCTGTCAGAGTGTTGTATTTATACATATTATACATTCAAATTTTTACCCTTTCATACATTGGTTAGCTAAATTAATTGAAATTATTCTCTTTGATGCATGTGACACGCAAATTGCGTTCATTGTTAGTCTGAACTTGACTTCCTGTCTACTACTGCTACGTATACAGTTAGTTATTGCATTGGATGTACCTTACCCAATTCTATGAACCAAAATACTTATACACTTTTGTGGTTACTAATAATGATGAACATGTTGTTGTTACTTTAACTATTGAACTTGAAAGATCGTGCAACTGTCTCTGTTACTAGTAGTAGTCGTAGTACTCCTCACATGGCATATTTCGTGACGAACAACGAACGAAGGTAATACCAACTTTGAATGGCTGGCTATCTATCTATATGTCTGATTGTCTGTTGATTTGTCTTTCTGTAAGTCTGTCTGTCTTTTTGTCTAACTTGCATGTCATATAGACGCATGTTGTTTGTTTAGATATATTTTGTGAAAAAAAGAAGAAATAAATATAAATAAAAATTGAAAAAGTCTACAGACGAAAACAAACAAAATGCATGACTTCAATGATGATTGTAGTTATACTAAGTTGTTGATGCTGATGCTGATGCTGATGATGATGATCGTGTTGTGTGTTACCACAATACTATTGATGATGATCTTCATCATTTTAAAAGAATGACCAGCAATTGACATCGTTTGACGTCTTAATTTTCACAATTTTAAAGGTCCAACGAGGCACTTGACTTGAACTCATCATGCATCGCTTTCGACTTGGACTGGGATTGAGACTGACGACTTGAATCTTTCAACCATTTCAATGCCTCACATCGCACAACACACAACTTGACTTAGGGTTATTCATTGATTTTGGTAAGTTGGCATTTGTTGTTGGTAACTTAAAATTTCTTTTGTTATTTTGTTTATATTATTGTATTTTTTGTTGATTTACTGGTCTCTCCCGAACCTGAAAAATTCTCTGGCTTCTTTCTTACAATAGTACATATGTATGTTCCACACATACATATGGTTATGATGACAGCCTTTAATTGCAATTGCGTGTCTTAAGCTTTTCAGTTACTTACTTCTCCTAGTCTTTCTCCTATCTCTGCAAATAAAGCAATGCATTGCATTGCATTGCATTGCGATGATGATGGTGATGATGATGTTTTCTTCTACAATAATATTTACAAGTTTTTCTTGTATAAATAAACATTGATCTTGAAAAATTATTTACTGTTTTATTTTCATTTATTTATTTTTTCTGTTATTTTACTTTGTGGCATTTTCTATGTTTTCATTGTTGATTGGCTTTAGGCTTTTTATTCAATCTTTACTCAGTCTTCCATGATTCCATCCATGATGGTATTGTTATTATTGATATTGTTGGTTGCTACTTTGCCATTTGCTTTGCTGAAAAATTTATGTGAGGTCAGTTTTGTTTTTATTGATTTTTAACTTGGCGTCATTGTCATCATCGCCATCGCCATAGTTGCTTGTTTTCTTGCAATGCCTCGTTTACATTTAGCATTCATCAACATGGGCTATGAGGATCATGATGATCATGATGATGATGATGGTATTGGCTGCTACTCTGAAGACTTTCTTGAGTGTGTGTACTTTGTGTATTTTCTTATTAAATACTTAGTCGTTTTGGTTTCTTTGTATCCTCACAGTCACTAAAAGTGTGCGAAAAAATTAATGAGCCCAATAATTCTTTCGTTAATGCATTTTTGCACACGTTAATAATAATCCTCATATGAATATTGTAGTTTTTGTTGGCAGTTTTCTGCTTCGTTGGAAAACAAATATCTCGAGTCGTTGACAGTTTAAGTGTTGCGCATGCGCATGACTTTATTGTTAAAGGCGTGACGCCTAAAGTTTGTTTAGGGCAGGAAATATTAAAGAAGTTTTGGTCACTGTAAGAAAATTTTTACTGTATGCCATTGTATTTTTAACTGAAGAAAGGTTTCTATATAACAAGTTCTATTCACTGGGTTTTTGTAAGAATTACTGGTGCTCTTTATGTGACAATAGTCTATCAGATATTGTTTTAATCAGGAGATTTAATTTATCATTTAGATTATTTGATCAATCTCAATGGGTTATAATCCAATTTCTAGATAATATTAATAGCAATTTACTGACATCAAAATGTTGTAATTTTTGAATAATTTTCTGTAATTTTTTTATCAGTTAATTAATTTGGTTAAACAAATCCTGATTATTCATTAATTGAATAATTTGATTAATCTGATGAATTTCACATAGAATAGTCATTGGTAAAAAGAAAAAATGGTTAAGTAAGAGAGTAGTTGAGTAAGGTTTACAGTTTATCAAAATTTTTAATTAGTTTGACTATGATCATTAATCGTTAATCAGATTAACTTTCGGCCAACACTGCTCACAGAGGAACTACTTACAAGCAACAACGATAGCGATTCTTGCTTGCCATCATAGCGATCACTGTCAATCACTTTGCCCCTTTGAAATTGCTATGATTTAGAATTATTCGTTGCTTGTTTGAGAATATTGTAAGGAGACAATGAAGCCTTAACTCGTTCAACATACAAGCATCCAAAGCATTTGTAATCAGCGACGAGAGCCACTTTTCCTTCGATCTTTTATTATATAATTGCTCGTTGCTTCGTCTAAGAGATCAACGCTCTTATCAGTACATAACAAGGCTGCCAACGTCTTCGGTATATTGAATGTTTTGAAGATTTTCTATTATAATGGTTCATAAGATGCGGTGAGATATGGAGCTCATGATGTGTGGCAATTGTGACAGTTAAATTGTCATTCCAATGGACTAGCAGTATTTTGTTTTTTGTGTCCTAAGCAAAGTCACTCTGTCCACGACCTTCTTTCCAGATCGACCGAGTAATCCATTAACGGTGCATTAGCAATTCACGTCTCTCGAATTGTTCCAGTCGTAAAATAGTTGAGCCTTGACAATATACACATTAGCTTAGGAGATGTAAAAAAGTTATGAAAAGCGAAGGTGTCAACCAACTTTCTCACCGAGAAAGGATCTTTCTCAGCATAAAGAATAAATTGGAATAGGTAACCATCCGCACAGTAGATGTTCCAATATTTGAAGCCAAAAGAATGAACATTTTATAGGAATGTCTGCCATAGAAAATGCAAGGAGTATAGTCAAATCTGTGGATGTTTCGTTTTCGCAACAAGATTTTTCAATTCTTCTACGATATAACAATTGTTGTTCGATTGTCATTGTAAATTTAATGTAGATAAAGTCAATACCCCACATTTTCAGTAGAAATATTTTGAAATTTGTGAATTTGGCATTATGTTTCGTTTTCGAAGCAGTCGCAAGAAAGGGTAACAACTGAAGGAACTTTATCACTGTTTCTGCATATATTCGGTTTTAATGAAGTTAGTAATATAATTTATATTGATATACCATTAAGTTGTTTTTATTTTATTATTATGAGGCAGTTTAATAAATTTTTGATTTTTATTTGTGGCAGATTCTAAGTAAAATAATTCGTATTTCTTTCTTTTGTTTAATGATCTTTTTCTTCTATTTAAAGTATCAAAGTGTTAATTTCATTTTTAAGTATTTGCAATATGGTTTTTTTCCTGAAAACAGTAGCCTTTAAAATTTGTGTACACCCCAGTGACCAGTGGGCAATGAATGCAGCTGTTCAGTTTCAACAAAAGGGCAAAGAAATACATAAACTAACTCGCAGCGAAACACCTGAAAAAGTTGCTTCTTTCATTTCACTACACTTCAAGTAAACCACAAACTGCATAAATATTAAATGCATTCGCATTTGGTATACAAAAAGATTAAAAGAAACATAAAGGCCAAAACAGTTAACTGCTTTTAATTGTTCACCAAACAAAAATCTCGCACAGACAATGGCAACACGCAGCATGTTTCAGAAGTAGCAACGACAGCCAAGGGTGGCCGCAAGCCCCGAGAGTAAAGGAAAATTTTATTTTGCCAATAGTTGAAGTGAGTGAAGCAATAGCAACAAAAAGAATAAAAATATTTGGCACATGTCCTTTGGCTAAATGGAAAGTTTAACTGGATACTACTTGGAATATCTCTGGAGATTTAATTTGCCAGGAAGGAGGTAAAGGTAAAAGAGGCTAACAGGGCACACAGTAGTCTATTTATGTTGACAATGACTGCTGTTTCTGTTTCGAAAATATTTAAAAATTTATTTGCCCTTAAAACGAACTAATGACAAAAGCAAAAGCCACATGCTGACTACATGTTTCTTGCTATTGTAAGTGGCAAAGATTCGTGGAAATTGTCAACTAACAGCAGCATCTACCTTGACTTCTGTCTACTCTCAGAGCTACTGACTGACTACAATATTTAGAGCTCACTCATGGCTCGCTTATGCCGGCTAAAAACAAATAATTTTAATTAACCTTGACTTCCTGTGCGAAATTGATATTTTATGATATTCTCGCTTTTAGTAGATACTATTTTCTATTCTCTAAGACTGCAAGTTTACAGACCAGTGAGCATGCGTCCAGCATTTAGGTCCACCATTATATTTTAGTTTTATGAGCGTGTAAAATTGCATATTCAGTAGTTGACACTTCTCTTCTTCCTTTAGCCTTTAAGCTAACTACCTCAGCTGCCGCTCTTGTTTTTGAGTTGCCTGTCTACCTACATTTATCTGCACTACCTTTGCGCATGCGTTGCAAATCGATGGACGTGTGTCCAGCGCATGCAATGTACAATGAACATTTAGTCATGGCAAATTATGACTCTGTCCTCGCTAACACAAATGACTACTGTCTCTGCCAGGGCCTTGATTTTGAAACGATCTGAGCTGGTGCTGCTGCCTAGATACACCCACCTGGTCATTTCTCTTCTCTACATCATCTTCCTCACATTCTCATTTGCTCTACTATTATCCTTTGTTACAAAGAATCAGAAAAAAAAGCGTTACTAACTTGATTCGTTTAAAATGTCACGTGTAACATGAGTTTGCTGTCAAAGTTATACATAATTGTAGTATCTTTGTATCTACAATATATGACCATGTTACATTAAATATAATAATGAGCATCCTTTCAGTGTGACTAAATTCAAATAAATGTACACGGTAAATAATAATGGGAAAATTGTCTCCTATTTTATGTTGTGAAGAAGAGTAAATGAAATTCATGTTAAATGGACTAAAAATGCACAAAAAGAAACACATTTCATTTTGGATAGATTATCTATGGTTAAAACAATTCCAGGAAATCAAATAAAAATTTATTTACTGTTTGTCACTCACTTTTTTAATGGGTCAAAAAGTTCAGCATAGAACAAAATCATTCAAATTCATAAGTACATATGAATTTTACATCTACAAGTAAAAATGACATTATTATTATTACATTTACTATATTATTGTTACTAAAACAGTCGACAGTTGCGACCATGAGGCAGGTCAGCAGGGTGAAGTCTCGTAAGACGTCTGAGACAGGTATCATTTAAGATTTCGCTAGTAAGAGGATTTTGGTGAAAAAATAGCCGATCGTTTTATCTACTGGTATGCCTGTTGATTTCCTCCAAAACAGAAGACATCGGAAGATCGTTGTGTAGAGTACTATTTCACACTTCAGTTATTTTCGATGCAAGACGCCAGAGCTGAATATCATAAGTCCAAGATGGATGATTGATATATAGATAGTGAGTCTAGCATTTAAGTTTAATGTGCTCGTGGGGCATAGTGGCCAGTTTAGCCTGTCATCACCTATAGAATAGGATCTCTGAGGCAGTTTATCTTTTTGACTCTATGATCTCTTGCGTCTAACATTGGGGTAGACAGTCTATTTCTCATCCCCAGTGATGATGCGCTTTAAAAACGAATCCTTTTCTTATCGTTTGAGAAACAAATCGCAGACGTCAACGCGAAGACACAAATTTCTTTCCTCAAGAACATGGGGAACCCATTTTTCCAGCTTCCTAAGCGTTTCAAATGATCATGAATGGTCGAACTCGATAAATATGAGCGCTCTCAGAGAGCGAGTTGATAGTCGCCAGTTTGCACCAATTAATGCCTTTATTTCGGCTTCATCAGCTTTAACTGGCCTTCCAGAACGTGGGAGATCTTTAATATCAAAATTACCGGATAGTAATTTTCGAAACCAGTTTTGACACTGGCGTACTGTAAACACATCCTCTCCATACATATTGGATATAATTTTTCTGGCTTGAAATTCCAATAAACGTCTATCAGGTTCCTCTATCTATACCCATATGTTGTTATTAGTACCTCTAACAAATCTCATACGCAGATAAACAATAAAAATAATTTGCACATGTATGTGCATATGTGTTTTTAGTTCTCTTACTTTCGCTTTGTAAATTATTAGTGTTGGAATTACTCCATAAAATTAACCATATAATAAGCTAAATCGAATGCAGCAAACTACATAAGACAAATTACAGACAAATCTTAGCTCCAAGTATATCATTTTTATACGATAATTCAACGGGAAATTTATTGCAAAATTGCTATGTGCAGCAAGCGAAATGAAAATGAGTTCAAACTAAAGAGTTAAAGGAAATTAAAACTAGCAAAAGAGACATGAACAATTACCTGCCAAGAGAGAAGAGGGGAACATACGTAACTCACAACCAAAGTGAATTCATTGCAACGAACGAGGCGTATGAGTAATCAATAGCGCCATGATTAATGGCGACTAGATCGAGGCGCAAATTATAAGAAAAAAAATAAAAATACAAATAAAAAAGGTTAGTTAACTGAGAAAAAAGTGTTTTAAGCTTGAGGTCTGTAGATGTAGATGTGAATCTAAGCCAAAAGCGCTGACACAGATACGAGTATCAATAACACCTCAGCACGTTCGAGACGTCGTCATCATAGTCGTCGTCATCGTCGTCAGTCAGTAGTGAGACATGAATGCGAGCAACAAACAACGCCCCAACATCATGTGAAACACACGTAATTATGCAAAAGGAAAAAAAAACAAATGGTATAAAAGATCTTAAGTGCAATAAGAACAACAGTAACAATAATATCAATGACAGCGACAAAAATCTATTAAATAATGCCGCAATTATAAGTAATGATTGCAGTCAGACAACATACACAAATTAATTGTGCAACTAACAAAGAATAATTCAACAATACAAAAAAAAACAAAAGACAAAAAAAGTTGCTGTCGCACCTACGCCATCGTCCGCCTTCTGTTGCTGCTGTTGATGTTGCTCGAAATCTGCTGAACAATTCATTGTTGTCATCGTGTGTGGGAGTGTTGCATATAAATACCATGTACATTTAAATATGTATCTATCAACATAACTATTGCATTGCATACTACTAAACAATACATAAGTACAAACGTATGTCACCCTAATGAGACAATGCGACAACAAATGCAAATATATCAACAACAACAACAGCAACAATTGGCTTTCTATGTATGTAAGTTTGTATATGCAACATTTTCACACATTTATTTAATTGTCTGTGAAATCTATTAAGCCTTAAAACTGATTTACAACAAACGCCTTTGACAAGTTGCTGCATGTTGCAGTTGTAATTGCTTATGTTGCCGTCATCATTGGTTGCTTTTCGTGTTGCACATAATGTTGCTGCTGCTGCTGTTGCTGTTGCTGCTAAGCTGATCTCAAGCTTCATTGACCTAATTCTCATGGTTTGTAGAGCAAAGCAACAAAATTTCATTGCGTTTCAGAGCATGAATCTGAAGTGGGGAAGTGTATGGGAGAGAGTATCTGAGTGTATCTGAGATTTGAAGGCAACAAAATGTTTGTGACATAAGGTGTAAGCATTGTTGGGTTTTCAACACCGACAACAACAGCAAAGTTAATACATTATCATTATTATCATCATCAACATCAACATCAACATCTTCATTAAGAGCAACAGCCACCTTTATTATCATCATCATCATCATCATCATCATGATGAACAACATAAGCAGCAACAACATTTGCAAACTCAACTCATCTTAATTTGTTAAATGTCTTTGAAGTCATTCAGCTTAGCTCAAGCACTCTCCTCTCTCAGTCACATTCTACACTTCCCCCAGATACAAGCTTCCAAAATATTTCTGTATCTTATGCATTGATGATATATGGTATAGTACTATGTGTTCCTCAATCTCATTGTGGCATTTTAAGTCGATTGTTGCTACGTGTATGGTATATCTCGTATATGAGAAAGTGTTTCTCTTGCTGTTGAAAGTGTTCACATGTTGTTAGTTGCTCTTATTAAATTTGTTTTTGTGTTTTTTGCTTTGTGTTTTGCTTTTGTTGCAACACATTGCAATATTCACATGCATTTACTTGGAAATAATTTCATTAGTATATGCGAAAGTGATTTTTTTTGTTTTTAGGTTACACATTGTCTTTAATATCACAATGATGGAGTTTTAATCTCACCATTATCATTTGTGTGTGTGTGTGTGATTATTAAAGGTGTGTTAATTATTATAGTTAGATAATGTAGTTGGTTGATGAAATGTGTAAGTAAAGCTGTGGATTATTACATAAAAGGTCAATTACTTTTGCTTTATGAGGATTGCAAACTTTTGGAATATCACTTTTGAGGAAATGTAACATAAAATAATAAGTTCGCCGACACTGCTGCGAAAAGTATTATTAACCAAGCTCTCATAAATACAGAAAATATAAAAATCGGAGACATTCATAGATATCAGAAAAATATGCTCCCCCAAGTTATCCAACAAACATTCCTCCACACAACCAAGTGGTACCAATCAATCAATCCCCAAATGGTACCCTGCACTGTCTTACTCAAACACTTTGATCATTAATCAATTATCCCGCTTACATCAGATTAAATTCTAGGTCACAGTAATATATCTCACCTCCACTACATAGATAAAAACCTTCTAAGCTCCTGCTCGCTTTATGGGAACACTATCGCAACTTTAATCGAACATTTCATAAAACATTGCCCAGCTCTCGAACTAAATAGAAAGAAATTTTTCAGTAACTCAGACCCTCTTCTTTTTTACCTTATCAATCCTACTCCAAGCAACATATCATCCACTATAAACTTCCTTAAATTGTCGAATATTTTTAATATTATTTAAGTCATAAAATTAAGTACTAATTAATCTCTTATATACAACACCTTCATAAAAGTTTTTGTACATTTTATTTACTTCTTTTTATTATTAAAGCATAGATGCATATTGTATATACCAATATCATTCCTTTATTTAAGTTATACTAGATTGTTAATACATAGTAATAGAGCTGAAGGCCTACGTTGCCAGTGTTCTTGTAATATTAAGCTAGCTTGTAATTTTAATTATAAGTTGGAGTTTGTAAATAAATAAATAAATAAACATAAAATATGAAAGGTCTTCAGATGCATTGAAATACTTAACATGAGAAAAGTGTGGTGGTACAAAATATAGTTAATTATTGAAATATCTTAATTTGTCACTACAGGAATTCAAGATTTATAAGTAGATGAAGGACATCACCACACAATTGAATGATAACATAGTAATAATACTTAGATATCATGAACAACGGGAAACAAGACTGAAACCCGTTTAATAGGCACTGCACAAAAAAAATAATAGACGAGTAAAGAGAAGCAACTAAAGTACGCATTGGTCCAACTCGTTTATTTAAAAGCAACAGGAATCATAATCTATTTATTTTGTTTAACCCAAAACAATTTTTTATGTGACACAATTCCATACATTTAAAGCATTGGAGAGAGCCAGAACTCTTACCAGAACCCGATCTTGTTCAATTCCAGCATGGTTTAAGAGGATTTTGAAGAGATGCGTTGGTAGCATCTGACCTCTTTGGCGAAAAAGCTATTCAAGAGTACATACCTGCAGTCTCGCAGCTGGATTGAGTGGACCTTACCGCTCGAGAGAAGATTTTCAAAACAACGTCCTTAGAACAGTGAGCAGTTGCTTCCTGGTGGCCAGTATTGACAAACTCCACCAGGAAGTCAAAATATTACCGGTTCGTCAGCATGATAAACTGATTTCTAAGAAGTATTTGCTGGTCGCACTTATGAGAGCACACCCCAACTTCAGCACTATTATGGGCGTTGCTCCCCTAGACATATCCGTAGTGAGACATTAAGACACACGAGGATGATATAGCTTTATTTTATGCTTTGCTGCATGTCGCTATAGGTCGGGTCATGATGAATTACATCGGAGGGTATTTGAAAATACATCGGAAGGCAGTTGAAAATGCATTAGAGTCACACCAGAACAGTGTTGTGTTAAAAGCAGTCCTCCACCTATTGATGATAGCGAAATTAGAGTAATTCGTGGTACTTGGACTACCTTAGCTCAATTAAGGTGGTCTCTTATCCTCCAGTGGTACAGGGAACGTATAGGCCTTTCTGACAACAATCGCTGTCTGCAGGGTGATGGTTCTCCTCACAACACTGTTAAATTTTTCAAATGTCCTAATAAACCGACCCAATTTACTCCCTTGTGGCTTCGACCTATAGAGTTGGCATTCTTGATACTTAGGTCAAGAACTCTACCCCTTTTCATTTATATTAATTACTAGTAGACCTGGCGCACGTTGCAACGTCCCTGACGTAAGAGCTACACAATTCTGGTCAAGGTTGTAGATGATGGTTGAAGAGCTCGTTGTAATGCGTTCTTTGCCGTTATTTTGTACCATATATAATATTTTTTTTACAATACCTTTTGGTACATGACATTTTTTGTTTTTTGTTTGATTACCTGGCGCATTAACAAACCAATTTTAAGGTTTCCCAACGCGGGAATAGGCAACATACAATTAAAAATATAAACAAACAAACAAAAAATTAAAAATATAAGTATGCAACTCGATGCATATAAAAAAAAATATCATCAAAATCGGTCCATCTGTTCTCGAGTTTCGCGCTTAGCAACACTTTTATAGATTCATTTTTATAAATACAGAAGGTATACATTGATTACTGTAATGTAAATTTAATACATTCACAATTTGGTTTTCTTTTTATATATATTATTCCTCCGGCTGCACAGAAATCTACGTTTCTCCTTCAATCCCTAGTTGGAGATCCTTGTTGTAACAACAACAAGTTAGTTTCCAAAAGCTTTTTGTCGAGTTTTGCATTATGATTATATTTCAAATTTTGTTTTTAATATTTTATTTATAAATTTTGCAACAAAGTTCATAATGCTAAAAACAACTAATTAATTTTTATTATTTTCTTCCCTTCAGCAATTTTGTGGCCTAAATTCCATAAATCTCTTGGAGCAATAAAACAAAAACAGAAATCATAAAATAAGCAACAATTATGTACAATTTTAATATGAAACGATTCTGTACAAATAACTTGATGCACTCAATTTACAGTCTTTAGCTAACAGATGCATGTAAATCGCTTTAGTTGCAGCCAAAAAAAAAAAAAAATTTAGGCAAAACTATTTAACAAACATAAAAGTGAAATTTGTGTTTCTATCACACAAAAATAACTCAAAATAAGATAGGCAGACAGACAGATAACAACAACAAGATATAATAATAATGAGGCAAGTTTAATATTTTCCCATTTGAGTAGCACAAAACAAGAGAATTTTGCATGCAACAATTAAATGGTAGAAAAATATTATTTACTTTTTCATAAAATGCAATTGAGCGCGAACAATTTGTATATCTTATGTGAATGTACTTACGTATCTGTGTATCATTTTGTATGTTTTTTTTTTTTGCATCATTCGTTACGCATTTCTTGCCACATGAGGCTTAACTACAATACTACTTCAATGTGTACAGCTGGCTGCATGGCTTAGCATACCGTATGTATCTCTTCAGCCTCATGATATTTCTTTATTTTATAATGTTGTAAATAAAAGGACATTTCATTAGCACTTTGGCATCATTCACGCATTGCAAATTGCTCTTTTGCCTTTAAGCTGATCTCTCTCAATTGTATCTCTGGCAATTTTCGCTACGCTCGAACGAATTTCCATGTGCGTTGCTTTGCGCATGTTGCACTCATCTGCTTGCAGCAGGCCGTTGAAAATTTTAACATTCGTCACAAACGATTTACTCTTTTCAAACACAAACACACGCAAGATCGTTGCTCCTTTTTTGTTTTTTGTTTCCACTTGCCGCAACCTGGAAATCAGGGCCTCGGGAGTTCTGTTGTATGTGTGTGTGTGTGTGGTTTATATTCTTCTTCGATGTCATCTTCGTCGTCTGTTAATTGTTCATGTAAAATGTATGTCAACCTCGTAAATCCTGTCTCAGCATTAAAATGCATTGTCATCCTCAGATTTGCTCAATTTGCTTTATTCTCTCTTACCAATCTCCATGTGCGTCCGATTCTCTTTTGCTCTCAATCAGTGTAACTAATTTCTTATTTGATTTTTGTCTCTTGTGCGTCATCGATTTACTGCCTTCTTTCGTTACGCCATTTTTCAATAGAACATACGAAATCAAAGGTTTTTAGTGTCGTAACGCTTGATTTCTATGCTACTAATTTAACTATGCCGTGCATCCGGCGAGTTGTTGTCCGGCAAAAGATTCCATATGATTATCACTAGCAGATGCAAGATGATTCGTTCTCCTTTTAGTAAAAGATTTTATAGACTTTGTCAGACATCTTGGCGACGATCATTTTTCATTAGCTACTTATAAATCAGGAAGTTTTTATATAGTGAAATAGGATAATGTCCCACACTTTAAAGAAGCCCCTAGAAAATAGTTTCATTAGTTTATTAGGTGACATTTCCAAATATATACTAGGACTCTTGAATCTCTTTTACCCTTTATTTCTTTCATGGAAGCATATGCTCCACTTAATCACTCATTAAGATGTTTAAACAAACACTAGGACCTGCCACAATTTATTATTAATTCTTCTATCATTCCCTCATTAGACAATCAACAATCAGGAGACCTAAGGATTCAGTGTTTAGTGCCTACAAATCGAAATGAAGCAATCAACCTTGAATAGTAATGTCCTTAATACATTATTACAGCTTGCCCTACATACATACATGTGTATATGCATTTCTCATATATTGCGGTAGGTCCGTCTTTGGGATTAAAAAACAAAAAAAGGAAAATGAATTGAACAGAGAAAAAAGCACATGTCTTTAACTAAGAGTGAATATGTTCTATTCAATGCCTACTAATCTTCTCTGAAAAAACAAATAAACAAACAATTCCACTTTTAGTCATAAACAACACACAGACGAAGACTGAGACGCATATACTACATACATGCTGTTGTATACTTACTCATACTAAGAATGGATTCATGCCTCAGCCTTGGATTGCATGCTGAGTACGCGCATAGTAAAATTCAATTGTAAAAGGATTAAGGATTAAATTCAAATGCGCAACGCAATATGCCATGAATAGCAGCACTACTTAAGAGAGGCAACACACAGCAGAATGCATTCATCATTCCAATCAGGACTATTAGATTCTCTGTTTTATTTGTACCTTTCCCTTAATACAACTCTTCTCCCATTTCTCAATTGTCCTTACTATACTTCTTTTCTTTTTTGTCAGTTTTTTCGTAGGTAAGGAAAGAATTTTTTGTGGTGTTCCTTTTTTACTGTCCATTTTGTTGTTGTTGTAGTTTTTTTCCTCTCTAAATACACGCTAATACCCGCATTGTCAGTCTCTTCTATCTATTAACTCATTTGAGCCTTAATCCCTTGATATATTATGTTAGGACATGCATTTGTTTTTACAGCATACAAGGATTAGTGGTTCGTGGTGAACATAGAGGAACAACGAGTGTGGCACAAGCAAAATAATAGGGATAATATGCTTCAATGCTTTAAGCGACAATTTAATAGTACTGGCATATGAAAGAATAAACTAAAATGTGAAGAGATTGGCATATTAAAACTTTATGTATGAATTCATTTAAAAATACAAACAAATATTCCAAAGATACTTTTTGTATTATAACAAAAAATCAAAAAAACTAATTAACCAACAAGACAATCACAAGCGAAACTTTTTCACAAATACGGTTATTCAAAGTTGCTGTTGCAAATTGTATTCCTTTTTTTAAGCCAATTTAACAACGCTTTTCAACTCAACTTGCTTAAACTTTTTGGAAAATTAAATGCGCTGAAATGTGAAAAAGAAACAACTCAGAAAGCAAACAACAAGAAAAACAACTTAAGCGAATACACAAAATAAATAAAGGAAATAAACAAAATTAAAAGATTGCAATGTCTTTTCATTGAACAAAAACACAACTAAAAAAGAAAAAAAAGAAAAGTAACTTATCTTGCGTTTTGCGTTTTGGCTTAGCAGCTTGTATCTATCGTCTCCTCTTCTAAATACTTATTACAACATACAAGTATTCTATTCTAAGTATTGAATCGACCTTTGAGTAAGTTAAGTTGAAATGATATCACGCTTTAATCGAGAGTGAAAAGCTTATAGAAAATCAATCATTTGTAGCTAATGCGCTGAAGTACGCATAGATAAATTGCGCAACAACAACACCAATAGAAACAACGGCAACAATAAATGGAAAAGGTGTTAATGGCACACAATGGCAGATTTGGTGTGCGAATTCACGCGGATTTAACACACTTAGCAATGAGAAGGTGTAAAGGCAACAATTGATAGAATTTAGTTAAAGCACTTGAAAAAGAGGAGGGTTGGATAAGCAAGGAATGAGGAAGAAATTGTATATTTTTTAAAGACAAAATTCAATTTAGCATTGTCAATGTTATAGAAATATATGGTAAAACTCCTATTATTATTGTATATATTGTTTTTTCACAAAAGTAAATATCCTTCTTTGCTTATTCATTGCCTTAAAAATTTATTGTACATAAATGCTTTATTTTATAATAATAAATTGACAAAATGTTTAATCAAAAAATGACAAAACTGAATTTTAAACTCATAGTGAGTATTTATAAGAAGATACTTGTAGATATACTTTGTGTGTATGTATATGGAAAATATTTGACAAAAAATCTTGACACTTAAGCCCCATGTATATATAACGCTTAATCAACACGCGGTCAACCTACACAGATACAATACATCTATATATGCACATGAAGCATCCATCATTACTTTCGAAGCGCACACGCGGCTACTTAATTTAGTACGCCGAAGGTTGAAGAGAAGAGCGCCAAAACGAGCGAACAACAAGCGCGACAAGTGATTAATGCGATAAGATCTGCAAAGGGAATACGCACATGCATTTATCCAACGATCCATTCATCCATCCATCCATCCAACCAAACCAATGGACCATATGTACGATGTATGTTCATATATGTATGACTGAGCTTGTACCATAGAACGACAAGGCCGCATGGCTGATTAACGCAAGAACATTGCAATGCAAACGATTTCACTTTGTAAGATTGCAACAGAAGCCGCTGCTCAGCCACAAACTCGGCCTCAACACATCATACACATAAAGCCTTAGTTTCGGTCTCTGGTTTCGGTTCTTGGTTTTGAGAGAGTAGAGCACTTCAAGTACTATACAATACTTGTAGCTCAATCATAAGTATGTTGGGTAGGCTGCTGAGGCAGACAGAATTACATGTCATGTGGCAGGCACATTTAACGCAACAATTTAATGCGTCACAGAAGAGCCAAAGCAATTGCAACAAGAACTTGGACGCTTGTCGACTAACTGACTGACTGACCGACTAAATGTCTGTTCTTCTGTCCATGTTGTTGATGTGATGGCTTTGCTTAACCTGGACTTTTGTATTAAAGCCAACCACATTTGCAGATGCATGAATGCATGCTTTTGTAATTATTGGCAATTTTACGGCAATAAAATCACAAGAGCGTATAAAATTATGAATGATAACGCGCTTTGTGGCAACATGACCAACAAACATCATCAGCAACACATTTGCTTGCCAACATACTACATATATTCATGAGGTCCTTAATCAAGTCCGACCTATGTGAGGTCGCTCTCTCATTCAGTTCCACTCTCTGTATCCACATATATCTGGTGTTTTGGGCGTTAACTTTTTAAATACATTAAATATTATTAAACTTTGGTTTTTTCACACTTTATATTCTTGCAGCAATTTGGTCACGGTGTGAAAACGCGAATTATTGACCAAGTTTGTTGTATGTAGAGCGTCAGCTGTTGATGGCAATTGCTTTTTAAGTGCTGCAAACACTTTAGGCTTGCAATTAATGATTTTTAGTAATTAATAATAAAGAGTTGAGCTCTCAAAGTAATTGGTTCAAGGCTTGCTTATATCACAAGTGATATTGACTTGACTGGGCAAGCTGGAAAACAAACAAAAACTTAAAGAAATTTCAACTTTCTCTCTTACATTGTTTTCATTCATTATTATCGAAGAAGCCAAGAGAACCAATTACGAAATGGACAAACTAAATGACAACCATTGAACAAGAATCTTCCATCAAAAACTTTTAGTTTCCCCTTATCGCCAATAGTGCAATTACTCATGCACAGGAACCAAAATCTGATGGACAGATAGTAGCACAGCAACAATATAAGAGAACAAACACTCATCCATATTGTCATCATCATTGTCGTCATCATCACCAGCACTAGCACCATCACCATCAGCACCATCCATTCGTATTGGAACTAGATAAAAAATGGTGGAGCTTAGAGTAGAAAAATGTCCAAAGTGAAATCCATTCACATAAAGACAAAAGGAAAATGCAATTTAATGCAGAAAAAAGGAAATGCAGGAAAACCAGGCAATGCTATAGAAAGAAAAAAATGTCAGGGAAAAAATGCTGATAAGAGCTGGCAAAATGTGCTTAGTTCATAGAAAAATGAATGTGGAATCGAAAGATAGACTACACGACGATGACGATGACACTGGGGAACGATGACGCACAACATTTGGTACTAGAATGAAACTGAAAGGGACCCAGACCAGGACCATGCCATGCCATGCCATGGTGAGAAATGGGGAATTGCTGATGGCTGTAAAGTGCATGAGTTCGATATGCAAACAATGCGTTGACACAGATTTTGTACATTTTCATTTTCATTAGCCCAGAGACCCAATCAGAGTCACTACTAGTCGGAGACAGTACAGACATAATGGTGAAGAGCTACTACGAATAGTAAAGTCAATGCCGACTCTTAGTCGAACGCTCTACCCTCTTTCTCGACCACCACTACACCAAAACACATTCAAGTAAAGAGAAATGAGTGATGATGACTAAGAGTGAATGACTGATTAGAACAAGAGATGACAATAAGCTTGCGACCGACCCACCGCCGGAATGAGTAAGGAAATGCAAATCCTTGCCACGGGATGCAACGAGAATTGTATAACTACTGTTGCAATGGCACTGGAAACGATAGTTGATTAGTGGATGAAGTAGATGTCATTGTAGCATGGAGAATACATACTCGTAATCGTAATCATACATTGTTATGCGGTGAATGGCCTGTGGTTATGTTCAAACCATAAACTATCCTTTTTTTGTTATGATAACAGTCTATCTCATGAGCAGAAACCGAAGCAGAAGACGGGGAATATATTGGAGATGATGATGCGTTCTTTTAAAATGCGAAATTGGTATGCGTGTTGGCAATGTTTGATTGGAATTTGGGTTTGCAAATGAGTTTAACCATCATCTAGAGGAGTGGTGATTAACAGGGAATAGATTTTGTTAGATTTTAAGAAATCGAAAGCCAACTTGTGGAAGGGAAGTATAATGCACATTCGCTTAAAAGGATTGAAGGTGTGAAATGTAATTCTATCATATAACTAGACATAAACTTGGCACTCTTTAAACAATTCATTGCAAAACTGGTTGCCTTGAAGACCACACATAACTTTGCTCATGCATCATTGACCATTGGAAAAACAAACACTCAAAAAATTAGGTGTATGTACTTTCTTTCGGTTCAAAGATTTTGACCGCTCGCTCTTTTGATTGCTACAAAATATTGTACTTATTATTGCACAATTTAACACTTGTGCGAAAAAGAGTCTACACAAAGAATAAGGAATAAAGAATAGCTGTCTATCATGTCTGCCTGCCCTCTTGCCTCATTTAACTCATTTACTACAAAAGATACACATACATAACTGCTAAGAGTTTTGGAAGAAGCCGGCAAAACACTTTAAACAAATAATAAACAATTGGAAAAACAACACACACAAATGCACGCAAACAATGAGAGCAAAGTGTACAAATGAGTAACAAATGAAAGCAAATCGACCGATAAATATAATAAAAAAGCATGCCGCTGCCATATTCACTGAAAATATCCTAGTAAAGCGGCAGACATCAGTGGTCGATTGATGTAATGTTTACTTCTAATGGGAGCGCCGAGAGCTAAGTACAATAGTAGTAGAAATAAGAAGTGTTCTGGATGAGTCAGTTGGGAAAGCAAACAACAATAAGTAACATTGTCTACTTAGGTGGGCAAGTGAGCAGAAGATGTAGTATAGTATAAGAAATAATGGCAAGAGAAAAGAGCAACTAGAAAGCGCTTACAAAGACACAAAAAGTAGGCAGGTATAACAAAGAACACAACAGAAGGATAGAGTAGAGAAGACATAACCTCAGAGGTAGGCGAACTAAGTATTTGAAAAGAAGAATAGGATGAGTTTGACAACGTGTGTGACAATTTTGGATTTGGATTCCCTAAGTGACACCGAATGACAGGAGTTCCTTACGGAGGATGCACTCTGTGTCTAACCAATCGGTAGTTTTGAACAGGACCACATTGTAGTTTGTATCTAACAAATTAAGGTAGCTTAGCTGCTCTATTGTTACTAATTTCTTTTCTGAAACTGAATAATAAGAAACAATTAATAGTCATTCACGAGGAGTGTGAGAGAAGCGAGTTACCACACACGAAATTGTCAAACAGAAATACAAAATAAAGAAGAAGAACAATCAAATGATGACAAGTCAAAATTCTGTACTTTTTTCTCTCATGCATTATCTTTGCCTTGGGAACTAACTATACATTGTCCAATAATCGTATTAAAGCATCAACCGATAACTGCAATATGCCATTGTGGGCGTTTGTCAAATCATAGTCATTAAAATCGTTTAGTTTTAACCGATTTCTAAACCAAGAAAACAAGACTCTTCTTAACGGTGCATGTGTGTGGCTCCTACTAAGTATATTATTTGTCACTTGACCAAAAAGCAATTAGAAAACCAAGATCTCTTGAGCTCTAAGTTCTTCTTATCAATTCTATTTTCAACCTTAGCAAATTAGTTAATAAAGGTGGGAACAATTCTTGCTGTCATATGAATAGAATGAGTTTGCGAATTCTTTTATAAGGCCAGTTGAAGCGGTCTCTTTAGGTCTTTGAACTATTGTCGGCTTTTGGCCTTTTTTGTGGCAATGCACAATTTTAGCCAATATTTTGACAAGCGTGTCTTGTTTATGGTCTCCCAAGGGAAAAAGTACTTGGGAAAACAATAATATTATACTTTGTTTTCCAATCAAGTGCTTAGAACAATGATGAAGCTCCAAAATGAGCAAAGCTTCAATTTTAGAATAAGTCATTCAAATGATTTGATAGGTAAGTGGTGTATGCTAAAAACGAAACGATTAGGAGTCTACTGTTGATTTTGAAGAACCCTTAACCCTTAACTTAGCAAATTTGAACCATTTCATCATCCAACCTGCCCTGCCTCTCAACTCTTTTTACGCTCTCTTCAATTAAGTTTCAAACAACATCCGAAAAACTGACTTAAGTTGACTTGGTTATGCATTGCTTAGGTCTAGGCATGGATCATTAACGGATAGGTAGCCTTCAACCACAAATTAACCATCAATAAGTAAAATTAGACTGAGACGCGCCTCTTGTCCGACGTCTAAATGAGCGTTAAATTAAAATTTTGCGGCGACAAATCTGTTAGAGAATTTCCTAGTATACACGAGCAACTGTAACGAATTCAAAACAGGTTGTAGGGATGCATAGATACATTTAAATATATGAAAACAGTATTTTTAGGTGTAAATTGTGAATATGAAATGACTTTTGTAGCGTCGCCGAAGAGTCTGCACTGTCGGCAGCTATAAAAATCGTTGTCATTATCAAGAACAGAGTAGAGTAGATCAGAACAAAAGTTGTTTGCTTCTAACAGACTTCAGACATATGTGACATTTGTGTGTGGGCTGCTTTAGATACAAAAAAACGAAGAATGCAAAGTGAAACTCATTCAAGACAATTCTCAACAAAACGCCCACTGTGAACTGTGTATGTAGTACTTTTAAGAGCTCGATCGGGCGGCATATCTTTGCAGAGATCTTTTGAACTTCATCTCGAGGGCGGTAATGACTTCGTGTGCGATGTGCTCAGTCAGTTTTTATTTTAGTTTTTGTCGGTTTTTCGACACAGAAGTGACGAAAGTGTTTCACAATTAAAAGCGACAGCGGCAACTTTGAGTTCATCATTGTCGGCAATAGTCACTGAGGCAGGCAAAGAATTATTACAATAACCTTAAACGAAGTCAAACTCCTCTACTCCATAGGATACCAGTCAATCTACAATATAATAGTTGAGAGAAGGCAATATTGAACTGTGACCAGGCAATAGGCGTCACTAATTTGTGTCACATTTTTTGACACATTTTTTCGTCCTTTTTTTGTCGTTTAAACTAAGAAAGAAATCTTTTTAGAGCTACCGCATTTGTTACACTTGTTACACGCTTCACACGTTCGAATAGTACTAGGAGTACGAAACTCCTACACGTTCATTTGGAGACTCTTCCGGCTTACATTCTCTTCTCTTTTTCTCTTTTGTTTTGTTGTTTATTGTTCTTTGGCCTTTGCTGTTATTTGTTAGTTTTAGTCATTTTTGGCAATAATTTTGCGGTAGGTCCTTCGTCCTTAGCAGCCATTCATCTTCATTGTTGCTGACAGTTAATGTCCTTCGTGCATTACTAATTTGTGATTCGTTACGAAAATGTGTGCGAGTGTGCTGGATTTTCTATAGCAATGAATGGCTTCCCGGGTCAAAGGCGACCACATATTAAGTACGACTAGCAGACACACATAGCAGCGAGACGTCAAACTGTCTGAGACTGCTAGAAATTCTATTTATACATAAATTAATCGATATAACTAACTGATGGAGTTGGTTACGGTACTACTACTTTAATCATTTATGAGCAACACCTGCTACCAAAGTCATTTCATACACTTCGCAGTGTCTGACTTCTAATAAGATATGAGTTTTAGTAGTCAATATCATGATATTTATTAGTTCATGAGTTTCTCTTTCCACTCGACTCCAGACGACGTATTCACTTCCTGTTAAGATACATTCCTGGTTACTACTATAATATCCATTAGGCGGAAGCTGTAGCTACTTGGCCTTGGTCGGTGTGAAGTTTTAGTTCAATTACTTTCATCATGCACTTAAATCAAAACTGTGGCCCTATGGGCTTCTATAGTATATACTAAGTATATTCCAACTGGATTGGATTGCAACATGAAATAAGAGTTCGTCCAGTGGCAGTTTCTTGAGCGCAACAAAAATTAATTAAATTGACTCCTGACAGTGGCAGCTACAAGAAGCTAGAGAATGAAGAATGAAACTATGGTCAGCATCTTCTAAACTCCTGCAATCATCATACTACTTCACTTGACTATACTAAATTTCTCCCTCTACTGGTAGTTTCCAATTATTTTTTAGGTTGTAATTACAGACGGAAGTCTTACATATAGTAATGCTATATATATTTATTGTATGTTAAATGTTTCTTTAGATATACCATTTGGCATTTCGTTAACTTTAGTCCGCATCAGCACCAGCACTACAAGCTTTTGCTTTTGTATTGCTTGTCGCCTACTTGAGCTACAAACTCTCACCTCTCTTCTCTGGATATGCAAGTGTGGATATGATGAAAAATGATGCTCAACTCCAAACTAACGAGCATTTCCCTGAACTCAACTTTCCAACACTCCTCCCTCCCTTACCTTGCTACATTGTGGCGCCTTTAACCCTTTAACAGAGCCTATCAGCTGCACATGTTGCCAGTTTGCTTAATTGATGAACGCACATAGCCCAATAGACCCCCCCATCTAGTGTATAAAAGAGGATGATATTCTCTTCTCCCTATACATTGTATAGGGCGGAGTCCAGGAAAAGAAAAACTCACACAAATTGTAAAAATATTTGCACAAACGGCCCAAAGTACATCATAATGAAGAAAAGTAAACCAACCTGGCGGCTCTTGGTTTTGGTTTGGTTTCGATTTAGTTCAGTTTGGTTCACAGTTTCAGGTCCTTTGCGTAGGCGTAGAAAAATTATTTAAAAATTGATTAATTGTCATCGATGCGAGTGAAGTTCGAAGTACTCTATGTAGCCAACCAACTTCCTTCTCAAGTCCCCCTTCTCTCACCGCATCTCACAACATTGTATTTTGATAAATGAGTTTTGTTTACTGAATTTGTTTGTTTAATGAATTCAAACCATTTTCTGGTTATTGCTGTTAGTCCAAAAAGGTAATTGGCCTTAATTGTAGTTGAAGTGGGCTTTTGAAAGTGCACTAGTCGTACTGGGGGAATATAAGTTTGTCATTTCACACAAAAACTCACAGCATAACTGAGATAAAAGACACAAAAGAAAAAAAGAAAGAGAATCAATTGAAAAGCGACTTAATACAACAAGTCAAAGTTTAATCCCAAGGGCAATGACAATAACATTAGGCACAATTGTAGGCGCCGCAGTCGTTGTATCTGAAGTGTTGTGGTATCTGCTTTACCACACATGGCCACACACATACTCTACTCACACTCTCTCTCCCTCTAAGTTGATTGTTCCCCATTAGAGCCGTTGTAATAGTCACTCTAATGCGTGCTTATCGGATACAAAAACACGCGGGATTAAATATGCCTAAGTGGCTTGTCACTACAATATTTCTGGGCTGGGTTGGGCTGTTCTGTATTGAGCTATGTTGACTTGTGTATTGTGTTGATTTCTGGGTTCAGAGAGTCTGGTCTATTTTTTTTTCCATTTCTTCTCATTTTCAAATGAAATCTAATCGGAAATGTAATAATAACAAATTGTATGCGTCGAAATAAACATGAAAGCTTAACAGGCGCGTAAACGCCCTGGAAACTGTCTATTCAAAATTTATCCATATGCAACACCAAACCAACCAACCAACCAACCTGATTTCTTGAACTGACAGTTGCAATGCTGCCTGTCAAGATACAAGAAAAACAATTTTATGACACTTAAAATTGTCATAAAAGAAAAGAAAACAACAACAACCACACCAGCAACACTAACAAAAAAGTTAGTGTGACATTATGAAATGTCATTTGACAGTTCTGGATTAATAGTTTGAGTTGATTGTGACTATGGAGAAAAACCGTTTGATTTTTTGATTTTATTGTTTGTTTTTTTTTTTTAATAAAAGTATTTTTTCGATAAATACATTTCAATAAAATAAAAGAAAAATTATTGTGGGCATAGTTTAATGGATCGTTAGATTGGTCAAATTTGACGCTTGCCAGAGTGGGTGCGGTTATCAACTTCACTCATGAGTTAAGTAAGAACACCAACCAAGAAAAAGTCAGCTTAGAAATGATGAAATTCCATCAGTTGCTTGATTAGATTTTGCAAAATTATCGCTCACAAATTTGTGATGCTTTTCAAAAGCAAGTATTAATAATTTTGTACCAGGAAAATAAACGAAAAATCTCAATCATCAATAACAAATGTCACTAAATTCAAACACCTTGCAGGGCTTTTTTATTTATTTCCAAAAATCTTTTGATAAACGAAATATGTTATTTTTGCACATTTATTTTACCTCACTCAAATTCAATTCAAAATTTTTCACGCCTGACTAAGGTAATATTTTCTATTTCAATTTCAAAAGGATTTTCATACACTAAGCAGATGGAATTTGCAAAGAACATTCAAGGACATTGAAGGCGGAACCAATGCTTAGTATGTGAGATTCTCGAGAAAATGCTAAAGGAAATCTTATTCGTTCCAGGCGACACGCTTTTCAAATTGGAATTAAAGCAATTGAAGGTTTTCATAGAATATTTTTAATTCGAATTTTTCTTTTTTCTTTTCGAAATTATATTCTTAGTTTAATTATTAAGGACCGTAATTACTTTAGCTATAATCACGTTTAATTTTGTACAAGTATTTATTACAAGAACTGTATGTTAATAACATTTGCTTCAATAGAAATCATTCCAACGTTTATTAGTAACGGACATGGGCGCCGCCAGGATTACTTAAACACACTATTGAAGTGAAACTGCTAAACGAAATGATAGAAATCAAGTTTTAAAATAATTACCAGAGTTTTGTTCTTTAAGTGACGCTGATTTAAAATTATAGGCATATTTTCTAAATCAAGATTAAGAATTGTAGCTGCTTCTGATGAATATTAAAGTAGTGTTTTAAAAATAAACGAAATAATTTTGTAAATTGCCTGATTCGGGGCTACATAGTATAAAGCCACCACTAACACCGGTTGACCGTGCTGTGTATTAGATTCACCATGGTATATTTCGTATGACAGCGGATGGTTGAAGAAATGGTTGATACGTGAGCTGTATCATTTCTACCAGTTCGAAGATTTTTTCGTTTTCTTGTTTCAAAGACTATTAATTAAGTATATAGACTAGGCAAAACGCTCACAAAGAAAGTGTTTGCATATCGGTTATAAAGTGAACCCCCTTTCACCATGCTGACGGTGCCCATGGTAACGGAGCCTTTAATAAATTTTACAACACTTATTTTGCATTATGTTTAAAAATAGTACGAAAAGCAGAAAAGACAAGGGGAAAGTTGTGTATAGGTTTCTATTCATACCGGTTAAAAAGGGTAAGTGGGTTATGTTTAGGCTGGTCACCATCGGTTGAGAGGGAAGTCGTAGGACAGAGACATGAAGTTATGGAGCTTACAGTTTAATTGTGAAGTACATGAAGAATGCAGTGAAAGTCGAAGTTGTCATATTCGTTCATATTGTTATTATATTAAGATTATATTGTTATTGTTATTAGTATTGTTTGTTTTACATGTATATTCTTTTCAGTAAAAAATTTGCCACATATTCGGAATGACAAACAGTACAGAATCCTGAATAATCAGTTGTTATACTATATTGTTCTTTACTTTGTTTTTTGATTCAATCAATTCATTCATCTAATCAAATGCGTGCTTTTATTGCTGTTAATTTTTAGTCGATTTAAAACATAAAACACTTTCACACTTTTCACTCTTGTTTTATTCAATCATGGATGCCATAATGCATTCACTCTTCGAATTCAACTAAACTTCATTTTAAAACATCTCAACCACAACATCAACATCAACATCAACATCAACAACCAACACCAACAACCCAACTTTACTTACCATATAGTGCAATCTGCATGCCACATGCAAGAACAGGCGTTGAACGAACTATTTTTTTCATTTTATTTACGCCTTTGATTTATGTGCTTTTAATGTTTTTTTGTATCTATTTTTTCGGTATCTATGTGTATCTACATACGTATCTGTTGTTGTGTAGGTCGGTATACAAAAAATGTTTTTTTGGTCCAACTTCAAATTCAATATTTTCAAACAATCAATGTACACTTAAGAGAGTAACTCGATTAGATATGATTCGTTGTTTTTTGTATTGCCTTCGTTGCTTTGTTGCTTTTAACCCAATTTTATTTTAATTAAATGAATCTATAAAAAAAAAACAACACAGAGCAACAAGAAAAATGCGTTAAATTACAATAAAATCCTAATACCAAACAAAAACAAACATGGACTTGACTGACTGACTGACTATCTAAACTTTATGGATTCTCTTAACTTCAATTTCATTGCATACTTTCGTTTTTATGCCTTAAATGATAAGAATGTGTTAAGAAGTGTATTATCAAATACTTTTATCTTACAAATGACCAATAACACTGAGGTTGATAGCTTTGAAAACAATTTGAATACTCATTAAAAAGTATCTAACGATGATGCTGATGATGATGCATTGATATTGTAGAGTAACTTTGGTTTTCCAAATAAGTGCAAATGTAACTTAGCAAAGAAATTAAGTTTCTGATTTTAAGATTTAATTTGAAATTGAAAAAATGCTTAAAAATCCTATATACAAGTATTTCGTAGCCATGTCTAATTTGATTAAGTTAACAAAAACTACAATTTATTGTTAATAATTTGAATTCCTTTCTCTAACCTTCAAATAAAATGCATCCAATTCCAATCATCCATCGCCCACTAATTGAACGCTTATCATAATTGCCTCACACTCTCATACGCATAGTTTCTGCCACATTCACCATGCCTTGTTGCATTCAATTTATTTAAACATAATTTTTATCCACAACTAAATAACCAGTTTACATATATTAACTATGTATGGGTTATATTAAACTTAACTTGGTCATCGACAACCGACTAGACCAGACCATCATAATGTGGGCCAATCCAACCAACCAACCAACAAAATTGTGGCGCTATCAAAAGATACAACGCCATGAAAAATATTATCGTATGCTACAAAAAATATATAAATGAACGTCAGCAGTATCTGTAACCCACATAAACAAACACCATGTGCAAAGTGCGTGGCGCTTGATAAATAATTTTCAATTAGTTTCGTTGCCAATTTATTTATATAAATATTTTTTTACGTAATTTTTATTTTATATCTTAATATTTTTATTAATTACTTTAAGTATTTCCATATATTGTATTAAAATATTTTATTCTACATAATATCATGGGTATTATAAATTTAAATCGAGTGATGGCAGAAGGTCATCGAAAACCAAGAAGTCAATATATCATTGATTGATGTTTATTGCTCTCAAAAATCCACTTAAACTGAGAATTCATTTCTTGAATACAATAATAAGAGAAGCTTCTATCTTGAAATGAAACCATCAGTAACTTAATATGAACTAGTATGATTTCAATTGAACGTTGAAAGATAATCACCATTTGTATCTAGGGAAGCAAATAGAAATCTTTTTTTAACTGATAAAAATATATAAGAGGGTAGTCTCAGCCACTTAGTATTTGAAAAGGTTGGCACAGCCTATGTCTCAAGCAGTTGCCGATATTTACAGACCTTAACGGAATATACTCTCATGCCTGGAAGTGAAAACCAGTGATCTAGAAGGCAGGAAGTGTGCAAATTAGTCTGTCTGTACTGTCGCTAGGACACTCCTGGTCTTGCTATCAATCAATTATAACCTCCGAGCTTCTACACTTCAACAAGAAAAGGGTTCGGATGTTGACGGGAGTTATGACGGGGCACCATCGGACTGATGGGTCACATCATGTGAAGTTGAGGAGGAATCGGAGCGCATCCAACATTTCCTCCCTGATTGCCCTGCTCTTCTTAGTAGTCGAAACCGGTTCTTCGAAGAGTTGGGTAGTTTGGCATAATGTCAAGGGAGACCTGGCTCTGTTCGTGGACTTAACAGGTTGGTTTTTAGAGAAAGAGGGTAATCTCTGTGACCAACTCTGGATTGTTGTGGATTACTCCGAACCCCTCATAAAACCATTACTCTTTCACGATTTATTAGGCATCACAAAGGGCATTAAGGCATCTGGGTGACCTCGTATAACCTAACCTACCGCATATGAAAAGCTTCTATTAATCTACAACTGAATCATCAACTTAATATAACTAAGTAGTTGATTGATCAGATGATTTAAAGATCTATAAAGATCTGATTGAAGAATCTTTATGAATAAATTATCCTAGGACTATAAGAGAGTTTTCCTTTAATCGATTGAAACAGATATATTACTTCTGAAGACTCCCATTGATAATAAAAATATCTTGATCATATTCATATTTAATCATGTTTCCTTAGTGTCATTTCTTTCATCATTTGTCTTAATCGAACTCCAATTGTTCACAAGGCTGTCATCATGATTCAATTATAACAGAAACCAAACATCCAAACACTCGTACTAATAAGTCCAAATGACCAAAGTTATAACTCATTTTACCATATCCTCTATTTTACTATATTTTCTTAAATATTAATTTTGTTCATACATTGTAAATAATCTTAATGAAGTAGGTATTTCATTATTTAAGTTTCAATTTAAAAAAAAAAAAAAGAAATATTTATGTTTTTCCATTTTTATTGCAATTTATTGTACAACGTTTTTTTCTTTCTTCTTTTTTTTTGTTTTGGCTATTTTGCATTTTTAAACTTGTTCCACATTTTTCATGCGGTAAGCAATTAACTTTAGCTTAACCAGTATTTTATTTATTTATATTTTTTTCCTTTAGCTCCAAGCTGAGTCAAACGGGTGTTTCGTAAGCCAAAAAATTAAAAAAATAAATATATTTTTTATTTATTATTTCATTTATTGAAAATTCATGATGTTTTTACACTTTGCTCTATTTAAATCATTTCTGTCGAATATTTCTTTATTTTTTATTTTTTTTTCGCCCAGATTTCTTTTCCATTTGATATGAGAAACTGAAAATAAAGAAAAAATATTGAATGATTTCTGTTTTATGTTATGTGTTTCAACGTTAAATTAATTCATCGATGGCTTGGATGGAAAATATTTTCAACGCTTTGACTCATTAACTCGATGGGGCGCTTTCAATAAAATTTTTGAATTTTATTTAATTTAATTTTTATTTTTTGTTATTTTCAGCTTTCTGTTCTGTTTTTGTTTTATTATTTAATCTTTTTTCTCCATTATTTTGATTAATTTTTTTTTTTTTGAATATTTTTTCTTTAAGCGTCATTTTGAGTGTTTTTAGTTTAAGAGCTATTAATAGTAAAAAAGAAAAAACAACTGAAACTTATGAGAAGTGAAGGCAAGGTGTGGTCTAGGTTTGTGTCTAACTGAAGGTAATTAGGTTTCTCTATTTTTACTTGTCTGACTGTTCGTCAAGTTCAAGTTCCGTTGACCATACCAAGACACTTATTCACTCATTCAGTCTTTCGATTGTAACGATTGAAACCCGCGTCTTTATTTCAAAGTGTACTTCAATACTTCATTGTAAGCCAATGTCAAGTGTTTCAAAATAATAGAAAAATATGATATTACTATACACATTCATATGGGTACAATTCAATGCCATTTAAAAGTTAGATAAGTTGCAAGAGAGCAATTGCAACATTTAATGGAGATGAATAGGATAGATAAATACATAAAACATGTGTAAGGTGACTTCAAGTAGAATTTGGGGCAAATGTTGAGTGAACTCATATCCATCATATTATCTATTGTAACCCATTTATTTAGAATAGTTCCTTTTCTTTATTATGATAAGACCTGGTAACATTATAAAGCTTTTAATGCTTCACTGTAGTTATTTGTTTGGTTATTTAGTTCACAACTTTAACTTTGTTTGTCTTTTCCTTTTCAGAAAATTATTATGCTCTTCTCTTTCGATCCATGAAAATCCGCTTAAAACTACAATGATAACTTGTCCACGGGCGCATTGTAGTAAGTTTCTCGCGATGAAGTGCATGAAACGAAGCCACTTTAGGCAAATTTCGTATAAATTTGTTGTTTTTTGCGACAATCTTCATCGCCTTTTATTGAAACTGCAACAGCTAAAACAGAAGAAGCAACAATGAATGTGAAGTGGAAAAATAAAAACAAAATGGAATGAAATAAAGAAAAAATCCAGAGAATTCAAAAATCGAAACAGAAACACATGTCACAGATTTGTTTCACTTTCGGCGGCACTTAAGAGCAAAGCACTCTCCAATCTCAATGAATTTGTTTTTTTCATTTTTTTGATAAATGGATCTATAAAGTACTTCGGAGGAAGGAGGTTGGGAAATGTATGTATATTGGGTGATACGATGATGAAGTATGTGTAGCTGAAGAAAAAAAATATAAAGCCTTGTGTAGTACATCATAAAGGATGTGAAGGGACATATACACAGTCACATTCACAGTCACAGTCACAGTCATAGTCTTACTTAAAAGTAAAGCGCACAAAGAACAAATTGACGGCTTGTGACCCTTGCGACACTTAATGCCATTATTTATGCGCTGCTTTTGCGATTATTTTCATCCGTTTGTTCGGTAGCCAGAACTCATTTAGCTTTGCATCAGAATATATTGCGATCGTCAGGCCAATTCTGGAAAGAACAACAACCTTGATGACTGCTTAACGGGGCTCAAATGAATGAGTGAGTTCACTTTGAATTTGATTTCGTTCCCAATCTTTGTAACAAACAAAGTAAGTAAGTAAGTAAGTAAGCTTTGTTTTAGCCAAGTCTTGTAGCTTGTTCCTGTTCCAAGTGCCGGCTTATGTGCTTTGTTTGCATTTTAAGCGCATTTAAAGATTTAAGTCAGCCAACAGTCAGTCATACATATGATGAATGCATTCTTTTTTTGATTTGGGCCAAACAAACTTTGTAATAATTGGCCATCGGCTTTCAACCAACCAACAAAGAATCCGTTTACTAATTAGATTTTGGAAAAACGGCAAATGGCATAAATCATGCTTTCGTTTTAATGAGTCTTTGTGGCCTTTGGGAAGTTAACAGGAACTCATTTGCGCGTTTTCTCACTAAAAACGACTTAAACATACAAAACAAAAAATTATATCTTTAATACTAAATAGAAATATGTTTAAAAATAACGATATATCATTTGTCGCAGCATGTGTCAGTTTTGTTGTGAAGCAACAACAAGAATAACAAATACTAATATATATCTAGAGATCCGATCCAAAGCGAAGCGATGCCATTCAACCGCATCGAGAATGTGTGGTGGCTTCCTTGTTGGCAGAGGTTCGCTTCCAAGTGCGAACGATTCAATTAATCTCGACACTATTTATTATTATTAATGCACACTCTGGGAATCATCATCATCATCATCAACAGGAGTAGCAAAAGCAAGTTGCTTCTCTTGAGCCAATCTAAACCAAGTAACTGAGTACTGTGTGGAGGACTGTATGGGAAAGTAAAGCTTGGCCTGAGAATTGCAATTTATGTTAGTATTTTGGTTAGCCTTTGGTGTCATTGCTCTTCATGGCTTACTGTAAGTCATAGTGGTTTCACTACATGAATCAATATGCTTAATGATAACATAAAAAAAATAGTCCGATTCTAAATTAATTTATGAGTACATTCAGAAAACAAGAACATTTTTGGTGGTTTGTGGATTTACATTTTCCAATTTCCTTAATCATACAAAACTTTTCCAATCAAACCACTGTGCGTGCCATAAACATCCAACAGTTTGAACACACTAAACTATAAACATAAACCAACAACAGGAAATCTTAGCTTCAACATACTTGTGCCATAAAAACATGCCACAAACGAACAAACATATGGCATGGCTTGGGTGTAACATTAATTAGTAGAGCAACTATTACAAAAGCATAAAGTGAAGCAGAGCAGTATGCTTTGCTACTAACAGATGCATATAAAGGTACCCCCAACTACAACTCACCAAGTTGAATCCTACATAGTTCTCGTAGTCCTCCTCATCGTCGTCATCGTCATCATCATCATCGTCATCATATTATCATATTTATTAAAGTACAACAAACATTGATAGGCCAAACGCCATCCGCCATCCGCCATCATGCTCCTCATCTTTATCTAGTGCTATGAGTTTGTGCCACCTCTCATTTGCTTTGGTGTGCACTCCATGTTGCACTGTTGCTGATGACTCTGACTGCGCTCTGACTACCTGCGGCTATCACAACAACGAAAATTGATTGCTTCTGTGCTTTTTGATCGTGTTAAGATACCCACTATCCAGACAAAGGTACCTTTTGCTACAATAGTAGTAGGTACAATATACTTGTGTATTGAAAGTCTCCATATGCATATGTAGCATTTTACAATTCTTGCTTCCCATTTCCCCTTTCTGCATGCATACATTACTTTTATATTTCTTCTGTATGTTTTTTTTTTTTTTTTTGTTTAAAAGAATTAATATTTTTGCACGCATATTTCGAACGATGGGCATTTTTGCGACAGATCATAAATCAAAAATCATACACGCTGCAACGAATTTAAATGCTTCAGAGTCCCCTGCACTCGACATACATATATTATACTCTATTCATATGGCATAGTCTTTGTCATTGGCCTCCTCTAGTTTTCAGTCTCAGTCTCATTTCCAGTTCCAGATCCATCTCCTGCATCTTCAATGCAATCATTTTGCAGGTGTTTGGCGTGTAAATGAATGAATGAATGCCTTTCGCAATTGTAAATTAAGTTCCAACTGACTTTACATATCAAGCACACCTCCGCTCCGGCACTTTGCTCTTTTGAAGGTTGTTGCTGTTGTTGTTCACCATTAAGCTATGTGGACGCTATGTGTGGCGGATCATTAATTATAGACGCAAATTTTTATAGGTTTACATAATAAAAGTGATGTCTACGAAAAAAACAAAAAACGAAAAAAAGGTTTGGTCATCCAAACCATGGTAGGCAATAATTTTATTATATTGTGCAATAATTTCATGCTACGCACGTTTCGTCTAGATAATCTCAAAGATCCATCTGAAATTAAATAAGAAACACAGAGAAAAAGAAAAGTTACTGTGGCATATCATGTTTAAACCATAGAGAGGGAGAAATACTGGAGACACTACTTCTACTACGTGTGAAGTCAACCGAAAATGAATGGTTGCAAGCACACGCATTCACACAATTTCTAATTATCAGTAAACATAGATCTATGTTATACCACACTAGTTAAGAAGGATCAACAATATAAAATGTGTACCAGGAAATCTTCTCATTGATGTGACTACTCCAATAGATCACAATATCTCTATATAATTTGTATGCGTAGTTTGTATACCTCAAGAGATTTTGAACTAATTTGATGAGTTAAAACAGAACTGGCGCCTTTTGAATGTAAGTTCTTGAGAATTTAGTATGTTTAGATGGACTGTTTAGATGCATTCATGACACAAAATGGATTGACATTTCCTTCAAATGATAAATTAAGGTGTCCACAGTAGACCTTTTGAAATAAACTTTCTGAAGCTTATTACATCAAATATCTTATTTGAAACTATTTGTATGAACGAATAGTTGTGCAGTGAAGTGTGTGTTTGAGCGAGTATTTGTTTTTGTTTTTTTTTTTGTTCGTTTATTAGAAGAATAAGAAGTAGTTACAAAGTAAAGAAGAGAAGAAAAGAGGGTTGTACCAGGACCTTAGGGGACTGCTGATGATCAAAGCTTCGTAAAAAAAATAATCCGGCTTGTTGGTATCGACGGGATCTCTCTAGGCTACATAACTTCTTCAGCATGCAGCAAACATGGAAACTGCATTCCACTTGGACGGATGTTCCAGCATGTGGCCAACTAGGTTCGCGACAGTAGACTCTTCTCCTAGGCCATCTCTCAACTCAAGCCGCTTAACTTGAATATTTTACAATTGAATATAACTTGCTCGGCATCTTCCTCATAATGGAACCTACATAAGTACTTCCACAATCATCCATGACCAAACAGGAGCTGTGTGAGGTAAGAATTCACTTCGCCATGCCTCCTTCCGATCCACTCTGCTGGGCTGGCGATCAGGCAATGTGTCCAGCGTCCATTCGTGGAGCTGTCTCAGCGGGTCTGCTACGTCCTGATGGATGGGCATCTCGTTTGGATTCTCTGTGCTCTGGTCTCCTCCGGTGGCCTTGATCTCCAAACATAGGCCACTGCCGTCTCCATGGCAAGTAGATCAATTGGTACCAGCCTCGTGAGTGCGGCATCTTCATATACAGTGCGAAATGCGCTGATTACTCTGAGTACGTCCAGTCTGAAGACGCTCTCCAGATGTCTCCTGTAGGAGAACTTATCCATTGCTTTTGCCCATATTGGTGCTCCATACAGCATGATAGATTTGGTTGCATTCATCAGCAGCAACCTGCGTCCTTGCCTGGGCCCACGAGTATTCAGCAGTATCCTCGAGAGAGACTAACACGATCTAGACGCCCTATCACTGGCGTATATTAAGTGCTATAGTCCCTTGAATGAGTGTAGTAGTATAGTGAAGTATGTGTATTAATAAGTAGTGGTGCAGTGAAGTATGAGTTTCAGTAAAGAACACTCGCCATGGTATTAGTTTTGTGTGAGTATAATAAGAACTAGTACTTTTCTTTATTATGTTCTCGATGCTTATTGTGTGGAGAGTACAGTACACAATACAAAAAGTATAGCGTATTAGAGAAGTGTATGTAATGAAGTGAAGTAGTGTGAATGGATACCTAGTAAAAATTTTCTATCAGAAAGTTCTACCCTTAGGTTTGTATAATCACCAAAATATAATTTAAAATTGAACTATTCATGAGTCTCTTTGTTTTCGACAATTTATTGCAACAATTCTTAAGACAATGAAACCTAAAATACTTTAAGCACCACACCCACTTAATCATGCCTAGTAAATGTAAATAAAAATGATAAATTTTTTGAAAATTTTCATAAATTTAACAATGTCAGCTCAATGTCGTAAGTATGTCGAAAACCAGAGATCATATATTTTGTCGTATTAAAAACAACATTCGAATTTATTCAACATCTTCAATAGCAACAGCAGCAGCAGAAGCAAAGGCAACATGAGAAGAAGCGTTTTATTGCATTTAAATATGTCAATAAATTGTATTTAAAATCATAAAGAAACAAATGAAATTGAAATGGAAATGGAGAAGAAAAACAATTTAAAGAAAATAAATGGAGTCGAGCTCGAGCGCCCTAAAACGGAAATGCATTGAAAAGTTAGAAAACCCATTAAGAGAATGATTTGTTTTGTATTCAAAGGCAACAACAATAATAATTTTTGGAGCAAAGTCAAATGATGTTTGATTTTAATCCTTTAAGTTATTGTACTCGTATATTGAAAACGAATATTTAAACAAATGAAAAAGATGAGAGGACAAGAATCAGTGGTGGTGGCAATGTAACTGGGTAACAATGGTAACATAATACAAAGGAATGAATTTGATGATCGCAACCAACGCCTGACTGACTGACTTGTCTGGATTCAATCGTACCTCGTTCAGTTGTTCGATATTCTTTGTTGTTCTTGCACATTCTTTTGAGATTTTGTTTTTCTTTCTTTTTTATAACTTGATTTTATGTGCAACATGTTGCAACTTGAACAGCAGCTCAAAGCGCTGACATTTATGTCTCTCTTTCGTGCTCTCTTGAGTTATTATGATGATTTCTAAGCTGAAAAACCTTAAATGCCAACCAGGCTTTATATAAATAAATTTATTATGAAAAAAGGCCCTTTTGCTTCAGTCGATTGTTGGATGAGTTGACTGAGTAGACTGAGTTGGTTGCTTTACGTTTATGGCGCGTCAATAATAAGTAATCCCGCAGGAACATCAAATCCCAAAGATATTTAAAAAATAAAATAAATCAATAAACGGACGAAGACTAAGTACTATGTATGTATATACAATACGTGGAATGATAGTACAATAGTATTGTATTATAGTTGCTGATCATAATAGTTTATTGTTTCGTTTGCTGGAGGATCACAACTTATGTATATTGTATAGTTGGTTGGTTGGTTCGATGTTATTTTCTTGTCTCCTGTTAGTGCTTTGGGGATTTGTTGAAAATAAAACCACTCACATATGGTAGTCGTCTATTGTTGTCATAATGAGAGTTGAAGCTTTGATGTTCAGAGATCTGTTTTTGTGTCCAAATGTCTCTTGGTGTTTCGGTGTTATAAAACAATGTTACTTTTGACACTTTTATTATTTGATATTGTATACAAGAGAATATGAATAAATCACATTGTTAACTCAGGGAGTAGAAAGTTTTACAACATGGAATAGAAACTGATCTCACCTTTCTTCACATATACAAAAATTAATAACTTCAATATAATTGTTGCTACTCCTAAAATATCTTGAAAACGAGGATACATATACTTTCATTGAGATTATTATTATTGTGATTGTTTTTACATGTACAAACATCAATTCCAATTAGCTAACAATGCTGGAATCATTTATCAAAACCTACATAAAGATCATATATGTATATTGTTATGTAGTTATGGTTAATTAGCAACAACTTTATTCAACTAAACATAGTTTTGACTAGAGTCGACAGCTGCAACAAATTTAATTGCATTGCACATGAAACTGTTTTCAATTTATTATTATTATTTTTACTCTTTTTCCCGTATCATGCCACTTCAAGCCATGCTAAGAAAGGTAGAGGCAAGTCATTGCTCATGCGCAATAAAATATGCGCAATTCGCATTTCAATATGACAAATTAATGGCAATCAAGAAAATGAAAGAGGGATCGGGAGATCAGATGAGAGGCATGGATAGATGGATAGATGAATGAATGGATGTTCAACTAAGTCTAACTAACTGAAGCGTCTAATAACTTTACGCATATGCAAAAGGAAGTTGGCTGGTAACAACAAATGAATCGTTAGCAAAGAAGTCGTCGTCACCATTCATTCACATACCAAGCCAAGCCAAGTCAAACCAAGCCAAAGTTAAGTTAAGTTAAGCTAAGCCAAGTCAATGTCTAATGTATGCATTTGTAAAACTCGACTGACAGCTTCTACTCGTACTTCAACTTTTGCCAACATTGCAAATTAACACCTCAACAAGTCAACCTAGACACGTAGCCAGATAGACAGTCGGACATACTATAGAGAGACAGTTAGTTAGATTGGGTAGTTAATGCTAGCGAGGGACAACGGACACATCGATCACTAACCAGGCAAACCATCGTCAAGACAAGTCAGCCAGTCAGTCAGTCATTTGCCATTAGATAGTTTTGCTGGCTTTCAAATCATTTGGTGTGGAATTGTTGACAAGCACATGCTTGATATGCACTTAGATCGATGTGTTAATGAGCTTTTGGGCCGTGGCAAATATTATACAATACATTAGGAGAAGGCAAAGGATGGGCATTACTAACTGACTAACTCACTGAGTGACTTACAGACTGACTGACTATATTGTCAGTGAAGCGCATTTCCGCTTTTTGTGGCTAATTAGTTATTGCAATTGGCAAAGTTTTGCAAACTGCAGTTGGTTTTTGAATCATGTCTGACAGGAAGTATGAGAATCAAAGATGCTTAGACTTCTTACCTTAGTGAGAGAAATTGAACCTACAGAAGAACTTGTAAGAAAAAGTAAATTTAAAAAGATCCCAATGAATCACAAGTTCAAATGCATTCAACTTAAATTAAGAATCAATCTTAAATCATTATAAAATTTCCTTTGAATTGAAATTTCTATATCTTCTTTTAATTATCACACTTCACAATCACGCATAACGCCTTCCATTTTCCTATTATTATATATCCCTCAGCATGACCACAATTATATCCTTATCACCTCTAAACACATATCTCTCAACTCAATCAATTTCCAACAAAATCAAATTACTCCACTTGCCATTGGACACATTTTGGATCATGAACCTTCTTAATCTAAATACACACTAAGGAATAATTACGACGAATTGAACGTGATTAAGACCCAAAATGTGAATGAAAGCAAATAAAGTCTCATTCTCTTAAGAACAAATAACAAATAATAAAAAAGAAATACAGAAAAATCTCCAAAAATCATTCAAACGCAAAGGAATTCCCAGGAAAGGACACGAGCGCGTTATAAACAAATCTGGTAGAAAATAAAGTCATAAATAAAATTACAGTAAGCAACGTGAATCAGACAAGCGTCTGAGGTGAGTTACGATAGAAATATCTGCTGACTGACTTCATTGTGTTGTATTTGTAAGATATTTTTCGCTTTTTTATGGATTACTGTGACATTTCGAGACTTCGACGAACACCCGCAATTGCAGGAAATACTCGTACACGTTCAAGTGAGAAATAAAATCATATAAAAAATACAATGAGAAGAAAGAAAGAAAGAAAGAAATTCTCTTAACCAAAAAACAAAAGATAACAAAAAATAGATAAGCGCAGCATAACATCAGCATCCCTGAACAGAGGCGAAGTCACGTAACCAGTGTCGAATTGAATGTGTTTTTTTTTGGGGGGGACAGCATCATCGCAAGGTAGTTGACCAACAGAAGCATCAAGGAAAGGTATAAATATTGTCCATATCTTAAAAGATACATGTACTATATACAATACCTATAAATAAACAAAGCAAAAGCAAAGACAAAGAGTATGGAAGTACCAAAAAATATAGTTACATCGATAATTTATGTGCGTGTTGACGATTCGCCTTTTTGGTCAAAAGATACATGGCTTTTGGGCCTGTGACCAGGCCAAAATGTAACGCAATATAGTCGTAGTCAGTAAGTCAATGTGGCCTCTGTTTGCTGCTGTTAACAATTTAATGGCATAAACATTATGATTTCTGTTATTTCAATAAGTGAAGCGACACACGTTTATGTGCTTATCAGACCCAGAAGAAGAGCTCAGTGCATCAAGCAAAAGATTTTGATGCCGAGATAAACTACATTCGTTGATGAGCTCTGGGGTTTGGCTACACTCTACTGAAGAACTGAGAAGCGTCTGAGTGTCGTTTGTTCTGGCCAAAAATGGTGGTTAAGTGAAAAGAAATGCGTTGAAATATTTATTATTTGAGTGGAAAAGTATTTGTATCAACCCTGTATCAGTGTGTGTGTGCAATTATTATGCGTAACACGTTTGTCGCTTGGCTTGTCTCATAGCGTCTCAACGAGTCTCATCGAGTCTCATCTCGTCTCGTTTGTTGGCAAGAGAGCAATGATTCTGTAACTGATGATGTACTCGCATCTGAAGTTGAAGTTGAAAGTTGGAGCCTGCATACTGTTCTGTTCTTAGTCAGCACAGCAGGCGGTCAGCAATGTTAACAAGCGCAATTTGAACGCCTCACATTCAATGTACAATATTTATTTATTTATTATTATTATTATGATTTTTTTTTTTTTGTCATCTACCATGGACAAAATCAATGGACATGGTCATTTTGGTAGTGCAATTGATTATTCTCCACTGATAAAAGATACTTATGAGTGCTTATCATGATAAGTTCGTCGGTAATGAAAATAAAATATGTTTACTTATACTCGTATTTATTTAAAATATGCAAAGATCAATAAGCAAGTAAAACTTTAACTTCATTTATCTGATGAAGATTTTTTAATTAATTTTTAATTTCATTCCCTTAAAGTAAAATGTATGGACAATGAAGTCCTTATTTATCATTATTATTATAAATTTTGACAAAGAATGTACGGAGACCTACAAAGATCTATTGTGGTAACCTATATGTTATATGTTGAGCAAGCCATTTTTTGGCTTCTAGAGAAGATTCCAAGGACTGAATACAAGTACTTTAAGTTCTCAAAATCGTCAGTTCTCAGTGTCTGAAAGATCTATTTATTTGAGATGATATCTGAGGCTATACAGACTTGTGCAAGGTATCTAATTTGAATCCGTACATCCTCCCTATGTACAATACTTGAAGATATCTTCTAGAAGATCCCTTGTTGGAGTCTAAAAACATTTGGTTCATTTTGCCCTTCGATGTGTAGTAGTAAGCATAGTAAGGAAGTGGAGCAATAAGTATAAAAAGTAAACATAGAAGTAAGGATCTAATCTATACATATAAATAGGATGAAATAGTTTGACGGTGATGGACTCCGACACCGTTTGACCGATCACCATGAAAATTGGCACTTATATGTAGATATTCATGGAGAAGGTTTTTGCATACTTATTTTCTTTTTCGGACCCCCTGTTGCCGAGAAATTGGTGGATATAATTTACGATATAAAGCTGAGAGAAACTGAGAGTTCCGGTTATATGACGAATTAAATATTAAAATGTTATGTTTCTTCCCGTGAATTATTAATAAAAAACAATGACTACAAAAATCACGTACTAACAAGCACTAAGACGGGGTTTGGTTGAACAAAAAGAATAAAGAGTTAGTATTGAAGCGAAAGTCAAAGAAGGATTATCAAGAGTGCCTGTACACTACAGATATTGGCTCGATGCGACGCTGTTTGGCTCCATGCATGGTCTTAAAGTCCTGTGCATGAGCTATGAACATTTTGGCGCCTGGGGAATAAAATTCATGTTGAAGCGTTCTATCGGCTGCCCCAGTATCTCATCACCTTGTTTTAGGAGTTTAAAGAAATTAAGTGCCCGGGTGACCGCAGGAGGCAGTGGTTGTTGTCAGTGCAGAAAAATGCTCTCCATGCGATCACTCATGTTTCACGGAAAGGCGCGATTCATCAAGGGTTAAGTGCTACTCAATTTTATGAAAGATCTTTTTGTTAAGGAAACTCAATGTACAAGAAAAACTCAAAGTTTGATTAAGGTTTATTATTTTCCATATTAAATATTAAATTTCATGCATTTTTCATTACTCGATTGTATGAAAAATTAAAGAAATTCAAACAAATGAAAGAATGGGAAAAAGAGCCAACTGAATGTAATACTTCTTTATCCCTAACTAAACATCACTCATCCGTTCGTTATTTCATAGAATGTACTCGTACTTAGTCTTATTCCCATTCTTTGGTTTGACCTTTTACACATTCTCACACACACAACACTTTATCACCCAAAACTTAACATATTGTCTAAATATAATACGCAGATAGATGCGTACAATGCTTTTGTGTAAATTTATTATAACAACAGATCTCACTCATCCTACACAAATCGTCATGCTCGTGTTTTATTTTTAGTATGTTCATAAAATTCTAATACCCAACGACCATCACCACCACCACCACCTGAAAGATATTGTTTGTACCTTTTGACAATAAGTGTTCGCCCACACTAAGCCCACTGTCCTGTCCGATGACAATGACTACTAGGACAATGGAAGAAATAGAGCAAATGTAACAACAAAACAAAAATAATAGACTGCATGGAGAAAGGACACACTTTTGAAGTGTGGCACGTTTCGTGCAATATTTGTGTCATCAGCATGAAGTATTGTCCATATAACTGAAACAAGATGAAAAAAGCTTCTATGTATTTAGTTCAAAGATACAATGCATCCATCTAAATATACTACATATGTATCTCATGTCCTTTGTTCATGTTTTATTATCAACAGAAAGCGATAAAAGTGTCCTGACATTTATTCATTCATTCGCTCATTCATTCATTCATTCATTCATTGTTGATGCGTTACTGTCTCTCTGGTAAGATTTCTTACCAGCTTGACAGGCCAAATGGACATGTATCAATTAATCTTGGTGTCATTTCCCAACTGAGATTAGAGCGGTGGTGTAATATGTGAGCAAGTACAATTTCTGAATATTTTATTACAATATTATTATTTATATTAATGTTTTCCATAAGAAAATCTTGTCTTGTCTTGTTGTTCTTCCGCACATACTACTTAAATGTTTACATTAAAGGTTGTTAATGTTAATACTTTTTATGTTCTAATGTAATTCTTTATCTAATTTATGCCTTTGATTTGCTTGCTGAATTCATTTTGGGGGAAAACTTGTCTAAGGTCATGACTATAAATTATAAGCGTAGCTAAATCTAGATGTATTTTGAATATTTGATGTGGAAAGCATTAAAAAAGATTCCCTAAAATCCCAATTAGTTGTACCTTTGAGACTGATGGACATACCAGCACGTTTGGGTTTTGGTCTTCGAAATGAAAGAAAATAATTATTTAATGCACTCACTCGTTGGTCTTTATACTTTGATAACTCATAAAAATTTAATGTCCGAAAAAAGTACTCAGTATTCGGAGACCAAATAGATTCTATGCAATATTGTACTATAACAAATGTCCTTTCAAGTTGACTTTCTTTATATTTATAACATATTTTCATTTCAATTCTCATTGCTGCAGCATAATGGCTTTTATCGCTTCGAGAATCTGTTGGCACTTGACACGTACGTACTTGGTTAAAAGCATAGTAACTTGGCAAATGACAAGCATATTGATTAGCCAAGAAAGCGAGCTGTGTGCCAAGACCTACGCAGATACTCTTATAATTTTTTCCAAGAAAAACATTCTTGCTACACTTAAGTTTTCCTTTCATGCGACTACTACTCAAAGAACAGATACTACATAACATAATTTCGGTTGAAATGCGTCAATGATAACATAGAAAATACAATTTGTTTGTGTTGAAGAAATGAGGGTAACCAACTGAAAAGGGCGTTAAGCAATTTTCCACGAATTTTCATAGCAGCAACAACAACGAGAACTGTCATCAAAAAGAAAATGCATGAAAATTGTCACAACAAATGAATATCGAAAAAATACATTTGCGGGTTTTTAAAATTCCACCTGTATAGAAAATTTGCTTGTTTGCTTCCAATGATTTTCACCTGCAAACGCATGGCTTTGACTGACATATCCTGACAAACAATCGAAAAGAACTTGTCAAAATTTCATCTGATCTCATATTATATCATCATCATTCTACCATACAATATTAACCCATTATTTCTAGACACACATTTAATAATTTGACATGCTCTCTACCTTTATGAGTGAGTGATCCTTCAAATGAATCTAACACTACTGCATGCATATCACTTTAGACAGTTTCAGTTTCTATATAATTTCACTTTAATTTTTATCACATCATTACAATTATAATTTATCAAATAGAAATAGAAAAAATGGAAAAAACTTTTCATTAAAGATAATTTCTTCATTAGAAATGGTTTAACCTTTTTCTCACTTACTCACATACTCACACACTCAGTCAGTCAGTCATTCATTCATCTACAATTTTCCCGTGTTCTACACAAGAAACGCACACTTCACTTGGGCCCCGCGATATACTTAGCTACAGTATAGTATACACAGTATTTTCTCTTACTTATTAAACTAAACCTTAGCTTGACTTGGCACTTGTCAAAATTTGTGACAAGTTTTTATCGTTAATCTTGAAATATTTTTGACAGTTTTTCATTTGAAATTTTTTTTTGTTTATTTGGAAAATGAAAATGTTTTCCATTTCGAGTCTTTAATTGTCCTGTCGAGGGTTGTTGTAGTCCAGTATCACTTTGTATCTATTGTTTGATAGCGTGGAAAATTATTGTTTTAATTATAGTGTGAGTTTCTATGCAACGAAACTATTAAACATCCCCATAAACAGAATATGGATAAAAAACAAACAAAAGTCTTCATTAAATCCTCTAACTATGGTATGTAGTTATGAGCGAGAGAGAGAGAGAGAGGGAGAGAGGGAGAGAGATAGTAGACCAAGAAGCACTCAATAAACTTGTTTCCTTCAAAATACAATAATAATATTTGTCAAGGTACTCAATATAATAAGGTACTCAATATATAATCTCTGGTTTGGTAATAGAAACCATTCATAGTCCAAGACTGTTATATGGGAACCATCTCTTTGACTCTTATCACTGCCTCAGGTATGACTCTCTTTTAAAATATTGCTAAAATGCTGCAATAAGGCTACGTAGCAATCTTCATTTATCATTCGATTGAATGTCTTCATCACTTCAAAGATTTGCAAGGTACGAGTATAACCCAAATAAGATTCTTTATTACAGTTGACAAGTATTTACATATTTTAGAAAGTATTAGATAGATTTTCTAACATTGCCACTAAGAAAGGGGTTTGTGGATATTAGTATGTCTTAAGAAAATCATAATACCGTAAGGAAAGGAGAAGAGGAGCGCTTGCTATGATAAGACAACGTCCAAGTTTGTCAAATTCAAAGTAGGAGAAGTAATAGTGACTCAGTAGGAAAGTCAAGAAAATTAAAGCAGTATCCGATCATAAACTCAAGTATCAGACCATTCGAGTAAATCGAGTTTACTCTTATCTGACCTTGTCAGATTCCATGTCTTAACGTAACATAAGTGTGTTTCTATCATCGGTAGGAAAACTGTAAATAAGAGCCATGAAAAACATAGTGATCAGGTACGGAATTCAGTAATTCGCTACATTTGAAACAGCTGAGGATCTTGGCAACCACCATACGGCAGTTTTAGACCATTTAAAAAAGGCCGGCTATGCGAAAAAGCTGGATGTTTGGGTACCACACAATATGACAAAAAAAATTTATTAATCGCATTTCAATTTGCGAAATGTTACTGAAATGGAATGATTTGCAACCTTTTCTATCCAAATTGATAACTGGCGATGAAATATGGGTAACATACGCCAATAATGTGAGAAAAAGGTCATCGTCTAAACAGGGTGAGCCTGCCCAAACCATTGCAAAGCAGGCGTTAACTACGATAGTTGTTGCTGTGCTTTTGGTGGGATTGCAATGGTCCTGTGCATTACAAACGATAAATTCGGAACTCTATTGTCAACAACTAACAAGACTATATGCAGCGTTGAAGGAAAAAGTCTGCAATTGGTGAACAGAAATGGCATAGTCTTCCATCACGACAACGCTAGGCCACACACATCTTTGATGACTCGGAAAAAATTGAGGGAACTCGGCTGCATCTGCCACAGAGTCCGAACCTAGCACCATCTGATTACCATTTATTTCGCTCCTTGCTGAATTATTTTGATGACGTAACAATGAATTCACTTAAAGACTATGCTAGTTTTTTTTTTATCAGAAACCCTAGAATTTCTACAAAGATTATGGATTATGTCTTACCCGAAAGATGGCAAAAGGTTATTAATAAGAAAAAAAATTGTAGAAACATGATTATCATTTTCGTAAGTTACTTTTCCACTAACATAATACTTGTGCAGCTGCACTTCAATTCAGCTCTCGATTATGAAAATACCGACTCCCCACAAACTTTGTTTTCATGAAGAAAACGATGGTAAGATATGTTAATATTGCTATTAGCACTTTTCCTTAAACTCAGGAGTTGTTGATCGGCTCACGTACAAATAATTTTGCAATGTTTTTCCATGAATTCATATACTACGAGTACTACTAAGTACTCCTTACTAAAATCTATTTAACGAATACGAAAATTTGCTTTTTAGCTTTTGCAATTTTGAAAACTCGCCACAGTCAACAGGATTAATATATTCTCTACGCTGAGTAGCTTAAACAAACAACAAGTTGGAAACAAAAATTTCTGCGAAAAACATTCAAAAACCTGAGACACAATGAAATAATATTATTATTTTTGAGAAAAATGCATTAAAATTGGAGATTATCAAACTGGCATCAAAAAAGAGTATGTATGTTTTTGTGTTTGTTTAAAACAGAGAAACTGAAGGCGAAGATATAAAAGATGTTCGTTCAATGGTAACAAGTAACAAGAGAAACTTGTTCTAATCTGATGTAGCCTGGTTGCACTTGAAAGGATTTACTCAACGGTAGAGACAAAAGCACATTAAAGGATAAACGCATTCGCAAACGAAGTTTGAAATGTTTGTGTTTGAATACAGTTTATAATCCTGTGTAGGTTGAAATAAAGAAAATGAAGAAACCATCACCACAGAGGATGAGGACGAGTGAGTGAGTTACTTCAAAACATTCGGCGGCTCATTCTAATGCTATTAAAACGAAGCGTGACAGACGAAATTTTAGCGCATTACCAGCATACAAAAGGTGATTATCGATCAAAGCCGCAAAGTGGTTTTTACAACAAGCGACAGTAATGTCTTATTGGTCTTCGTCTTCGCCTTCGCCTTCATTGTTGCAGGTAGAAACTATAAACAGAGACTCACTCAAATGTTGATCAACTTGGATGAGGCATGCATATCTATCTGTCTGTGCAATTGTCTGTCTATCAGTTGACTGTCAAAATGCGTTTTTAATACTTCAATTTTGATGATTATTTTTCCTCTTTCCAACTTCACAGTATTTTGACAAGTGTTTGTGCCAAGAAAAACAAAGTCTCTTTTTATATAATTCCATTGAATGTGTCTTCTTGTGGCTTTGTCTATGTATATTTTGTAGATTCGATGGCCTTCACATAGCACGCACACGTTACAGTTATTATCATTATCATTTTTCTGGTAACAATTTTCTTTTCTCATATTTTTCCAACCTTCATCTCAATCATGCATTCATTGTGTAACAAATGGTGTAATAAAATAATTAGCTTGTGTAAACTAAGTTTCTCAATCCACACAGATTCTTCTTTTATTGTTGTGTTTGCGGTTCACATAAAATTGCTAAAGTTTCTTTAAACTATTTCTAATTTAATTTGTTATTTGCTTTCCTACCACATGTTTTTCTTTTGTTAAGAAGCAGTTTTCGTTTTGGGTTTTAAACATTTTCATATGAAATTTTCCATGCTTCGACACGACTGTGATATGTGTTCCTCTTTGGTCCAGTTGTTCTAAATGCACATATAATTTAATGTTTTTATAAAAAAATAAATAGTATGCAATGTACTTTTGTACATTTAAAGACAACTTTGTTAACGCCCAAGAAAAAAAAAATACCTAGAATGCATTCTTTAAATTTTGTGTTGTGGTTTTATGCCCAAGTAAATTATTTCATTTGAAATGTGTGCAATGTTGACCAAACCAAATGGTTTGCCATTAGTAATTGTTCCATTTGTGGTTAATAATAATTTAATTGTGGTTAACGTGAAAGTTGTATGGGTGCGGGTTTTCTAGATTTGTGATGTAAGGCAGATTTAATGGTTCATTAAATACGAGTATATTGAACTGATTGATTTGAATTGTAAAAAACACTAAGTTAGAATGTCATTTGAAATACATAGTTTCTTTTTTTATATAAAGAATTATTTTTACTTTCGAATGTAGTACACTTTTTATATTCGAACAAGTGATTTTTCTTTTCGGATATATAAAATGCACAAAGAAACGTCTTTTCTTTGGCAAAAAAATTCCAAAAACTCTTTCAAAATTGTGAGTATTGAGTGGAGTCACAAAACTTCTGCTGTCACAAAATAACTGACAGTTGTACAACCGCTGAACATGGCAAAGCTGTTGTGCTCTTTTCAAGCAGAATGATTTACTTCAGTGACTTACTGAGTGAGTGGCTGCATGAGTGACTGACTGAATATCCGACAGAAATATATACTGACAGTTAAACTGAGCGAGCGACAGCGTCGACATTAAACTTTTGACACTTTTAGCGTGGCAGTTACAATATTTGTGGCAATACAAATAGGACCAATTTTCACACATATGTTTACATATACTATATCTCTTTATTAATCATCAAAATAACATAAAAACTCATATACATCAACATTATCATCATCATCATTATTAAATGAAAGTATTTTAAAATGTTAGTGTAACATATTATGAAATATTCAAATTCAAAATATGACTAGAGTTAGTAGGTTCATCGCCATTAGTTGCCACAATTCAATTAGCTAAACTGTCAAATATTCATTGTTCGCCTGTCCATCAGAATCAAAGGAACTTTTCAAATAAAATATATGTATAGAGAACATAGACTCGTACATAATTTTTAAGATTTTGTTTTGTTGTTGTAGTTTGGCAATTTATTAAATTGCCATTTGTTCAACGTTTTGTGGTAATGAAGCAATTAATTCTTTGGGGAAACCGCAGACACCATCAAAAGACGAAAGATGTTGTACCGTACCGCATAACAAAGAGTAGGAGCCAAGGCACCAAGAAAGATCGAACGCCGACCCATTAGCCCAAATTATTTCACACGCAGTGGCAGTAAAAGAAGAGGGACAAGTAAAGAAAAGAACAAAATTAAATGGAAAATGTGAAATGCTTTAAGAAAGAACAAAAAATTTATAGAGTAAAAATGTCTTTTGTTTTCCAACTTCATCAGTTCATCAGACTTTTGCGTGGTAGCCACGTGAATGTTTTATTTAAAGTGTCTTTTTGTTTGACGTTTTTGTTTGTTGATATTTTAAGTGCAACTGTTGCTGTTGCCGCCACATCGAAGTCAAGTCAAGCCACTTAAGAACAACAGCAATAGCAACAGCAACTGATTTGATTCACTCATCCATTCATATGTTTGCTAAAGGAAAATTAATGTCTTTGGATCTTACTTTGCCTTGCTTTCCTTTATTTATTTTTTTGGGTAAAATTTTGTATTTAAAATCATGAAAAAAGGGGGCGGATATTTTGTGGTTGAATTAGTAGTTTGTCATTTGTTTGAACAACATTCTAATAATGCAGGTCAGTGGGTTCAAGAGATTATGGAGCGCATCATATGAAGAAGAATGTTTTCTGTTGTTGAGAGTCTGCAATGCTTGAGATTAAATTATAGAATAGTCAGTCACAGTTCCATTTTAAGTATTTTAACATGTTGAATCATAACAAATGCTCGGATAGTCTGGTATTCGTTAAAGGTTCCAAGGAGATATGTGCCCAATTTACCGAAGTTTGGACAATACTTCAATGTCAAAGGCTCTGCTTCTTTCCTTTCCTTTTTTTTATGATATTTTGACTAAGTCGCATTCTATTGGATGTGTGCAAAAGTCATGTTGGTTTTTTCCATTCAATTCAAAATTTATTTATTATATATGTATCTCAAACATTAATCGATTATGTATTGACCGTTTTATTGGACCAATTTTCTCACATTTCGGGAAGTTTTATTATTCCGTCCTCGTAGAACTTCTGATTCTTATGAACAAAAAACTGTATCAGTGTTTTTTACCAGCCTTATTAGAATCGTATGTTTCACCACTAAAAGAGTTTTGAAGAGAGCGGAATAAATGGAAATCTGATGGTGCATGGTCGGGGCTATACGGTGGATGTGCCATCACTTCCCAAATCAACTCCTATAATTTTTGCCAGTGACCAAAGTAGTATGCCGTCGAGCGTTACTATAGTGGAAAATTACACCTTTCCGATTGGCTAGTTCGTGGTACCCTTTTCGTTTTTTTTTTTTGTCCAGTCCGGATAGCTGACGACAGTACACATCCAAATTGATGGTTTCATTCCGTGGCAGGAGCTCAAATTCCACCAAACCGACAACATAACTTTCCTCTGGTGAATATCGGCCTTTGATGTGGTTTAAGGTGGTTCACCTTTCTTGCTCCATAATTGTTTTCGGTTCCAAGTGCCTTTCCACTTTTATACGTGATACGTTAAGCCTTTGTGCAATCTCTTATGTTGAATAACGGCGGTTTTCATCAATCATTGCCTTGATTTAATCATCATCGTGCTCTAATGGCCGACCAGTGCGTTCTGCATCTTATAGTTCAAAATCTCCGGAATGGAATTTCACAAACCAGCGCTAACATTAGCGTTCACTTATTGCATCTTTCCCGTATACACAGATAGGCATATACAGTCCAATAAAAATATTTGTACAATGGCTTATTCGTCTCATTGTTCACAACAAAAGAACTATGTTATCTTTTAGGATGTAGTAAGTAGTCTCACACCTAATTTCGTTTTCAATTCCATAGCTTTACTAGTGGAGTTCATATACTCTATATAGATGTGAGAAATAATGATGGCACTATCTATTGTATTTCTTATCCTAAACATGCATGAAAACCCAAATATTGTTTGCTTGCACACAGTTTATTTACTTAAGTCGCCATCTTTAATAAACAACAACTATTTGGAGTTTCATTTGACATACTTACTAATGACGCTATCCGTAGGTTCAAAATTGAACCCAATCATTCAATGTTCACCAGCACTTAAAACAATCCTATATACGAGTACAATATTAACTGTACGAAACAAACGCAATTAGCACCAATTCGCTAATTACTTTTGGTCTGTCTATGATGTCTGATTGTCCATCAAATTTTCGGTATGTCGGTTGGTCAGTTGAACTGCGTCTTTTGTTCAACTTAATATTTAATATATTTTCCTGACTGTATTACTCAGCCAAAAACGAAAAAAAAAAATAAAATCGTTTGAACCTTAACCGCCCTTCGCGTGTTCGCGCAAACAAATATTAATAGAGATGAGGTCGCACTCAGTTGTCGAAATAGAAAGAAAATTGTTAAGACTGACGCCGCCGCACAAGCTAAATACCGGCATACCTCAACATATCTTACAGTAAACTCAAGGTGTTTATGAGTTGGTCTGATAGTTTCATTATTACCCTTTCGCCTCCGAAATGCAGACGTTAATGATTTTGGTTTTGTTTGTCTTTTTGTTCTGGTTATTTGGTGGGAAGTTTAACAAAAGTAATGAGTAATCAACTTCTACTCGTATACACTTATTTGAAGAGATTTTCTACTATTCAATCGAAGTGTAATGAGACTGATACTGAGAAGACATATGATAGTTCTGATTTTAATTACCAAAGAACATTTCATTCAAAAAAGAGAAATTGTTACAGTTCACTTTCTCTCTTTTCATTTGTGTCCACTTTTCTTCGAATATGTATGTAAGCAAAAAAATAATTTCATTTTCAATTATTGAAATGGCCAAGTTGTGGCGTATACCAAGCCATGCATACTCGTCCAAGGACATTGAGTATATCATTGAGATTGTTCTTCTTATGGGCTTTATACTACTACTCGTACCACTATATGACTGTCAACTACTGTGACATGCTTCCAATCAAAGCCTATGACAGCAAACAGGGAATGAACAAACTGCGTGAGTGACTGTCAAATACTAGAAAATAAGAGAGCAAGGGAGATGAAGCAGTAGTAAGACTTGAATATTGACGATTGAATGCCAGCCCAACTGACTCACTGACTGACTAACTAACTGACTGAGTGACTACCTCAATGACATGTTATGTTGTCACAGTTGTCATTGCAGTTGCTGCCAATAATGAAAACCGCCAATCTATGCCACTCGATGCCAAACAAGGTTGCGCATTGCACATACGCATACGCACCATATTACAACCAACGCCCACTTAATTAGCGTTAAGCGCCCCTTCTATCACTACCAATCCCCCCTAGGCATTGTTCATCAAGACTGTTATTGTACATGCAGTAATGCCCTTGCCAATGCTAGATTTTACCAATGTTTGCATTTCTGGCCATTTAATGGAAACATCGTGGTTCAGCCGCAAAAAGCGAGCTACACTACTATTTTAGTTGCCTACAACAATTGTTGAGGCATTTTTTCGTGTCCGATCTACTGCAGTGGTGTGTGTGGTTTTATACTCAATTCAAAAGGATCTACTAATTCGATGGCTGTTGCTCTTGTTATTGGTCAACATTGGTGTTCATCGATTGCGTAATGACATATGCTGTCTATGAATTGGTAACATTTTTAGTGCATATCAATAACAAAACAGCATATATTACACTCATGTTAAGTTTTTCTTTATCACCCATCACAAATCAATTAATTTTGTTTGCATTTTTTCCCAATGCCTTTGACACTTTTCATTGTTACATAGCCGAAGACTGGTATTTTCTCTAACAAATTATTGTGTTCTGTTAATTTAGCGCAACAACAAAAACAACACCAACAGTGATAAGACCCCTTAACAAGCATTAAATTATCACATGATTTCCTGGCCTACTTCTCCTCTATCTCCTTCATTTGCTCAAGCTTCGAGTAAGCAAACTTTCTCTCTACTGCCTGCCTGCATCAACAACTACTGCTAAAGTTCAAAACATATATTTTATGCCAGCAATCGAAAATGTCAAAAAGTTACTGCAATTAGACCCCCACGGCTATGAACGCAAACAACAACTGGAACTATAGTAAGAAGAAATACAACAAGAACAGTAAGCGACCAATTCAAGTTGACTGAGAGTTTAACTCAAACTGCTCTAAATTGGTATAGAAATTGCAAGCAAAAATTGAGTTGCTGCTGCTGAGTTCTGTTCATGCTTCCTGTTCATGATGTTCAGTTGCTGCTGCTGCACCTCTAACGCACAATTATCACCAGTGCCATAGCACCGCCACTGCGGGCAGTTATTCACATCTCCCATCCCATCCAATCTCTCCTCACCCACATTAATCGACAGTATTCATGATATTCACCTCTCTCCCCCATAGTCTCTCTTTTATCCAACAGACTCACTGACTGACTGCCTAACTAACTTTAGTACGTAAGTCAGTTGAAACTCGCTGTTGGATACAATCAACTCAAGTCAATATGATGATTTACAACACTCAAATTATGGGGTTTCTTCATTGACTATCTCTCACTGACTCCCATATTCTTCTACTCTAATTCTTTACTATGAACGGGCGACGATTGACATGATGACACTTTACGAAGGTGGCAGAAACGAATGCTTAGAGTAACTAAGCAACTTAAAATGTGTGTGTGTGTTGCATTTGGAAATTTGAACTTTCTTCGGATTCATAAAAAACGCATTAATTCTAATTGGCAGCAATTGAGAATTGAACACCCGGTGAGTATTTACTCGTATGTCGTCTCTATGTTTAAATGGGAATTGAGGAAGACTAGTATAGAGCGAATCCAAATTGTTATAAGTTTATTAATTGCAACATTGAGGGATAAACAATTCTCTATTTAGTATTATATGTCTGTGTAATATTACAGCCTGGGAAAGTCAATATTTGTGGGAATCAAGTTAATAAAGTTTTGTGATAGTATTTTAGATGATAAATTGTTATCACGCTGTTAGATGAAGATGATACAATTTTCAAAAACAGTTGGATCGAGAAAAGGAATTTGTAGAAAGAACTATCACTAGGAAGATTAATAAAACTGAGCTTGAAACATATTTGATTAAAAAAATTATAATAATATGAACAGGATCTCCGACCGACAAAATGGTATGTTCAAATTTTAGAATATATTCGCTGTTGTTGCCTTGTGTTCCTCACTATTAGTTTGACAGATATATGTATATGTATATCGAACTGAATCAATATTCAGCAACAAGTGCTAAAAATTATACACCTGCAACACCTTTTACAAAGACTTCTTCAACATCATGTCCAACCTTTTACAGCAATTAAAATTGCAAGTCATTTGAGCGCCTGCCCTGACCTTTAGGTACTGTAAAAACAACAGGAAGCCATAAATAAAAAGTTCAGTTCAGACAAACCCTAAACAACAAATATATGATTTAGAACAATTTCCTAACAAAATATCTAACACCAACAACACACAGTAGTAGTTCTGTTTGTAGGAAAATACATAGCTCCCTTAGATTGTTCATGTTCCTACATACATACATAGATAAATAGTATTGTGGATCGCTGCAGGTGAATTTACACTTGGCAGAGCCGATGATTGGCCTCAATTTAACGCTGCGTGAGTTTTCCCAAAAAAAGAAAAAAAATTTTAGAGAAGGAAAATTGAAAATAGAAACAGAAGAACAAAAACAAAAACTTCAACAAAATAAGCCAAGTTCGATTCACAGTCACTTACTCTCCCTCACTCATTGACTCACTGGAATTTGTTTGCACGCTCGCTTGCCTTTGATATTTTCCAAGCGTTTTTTCTAGGCGTCAACCGTAATTTCTCAGTTCCTAACGGAAGCCATGCCAAGCCGAAATGCGTCGAAACATGCCGGGCTGTACTAACGCAGCAGGACTTGGCACCTTAGACAAAAATGAAGCATGTTCAACATTTCATTTGGACTTTGCTTTCATTTGGAGTTCGTTGATTTTCTTTTTTCTTGTATTCGATTTTTGTTGAAAAAGTGTTTTTAAATTATAGGTTCGCGTTTTAAATAATTAAATTGCATTTTTTTTTTTGGAACCCAATTGCTGACGCTCTCAACTTTTGTTTTGTTTTTATTGTTGATATCCTTGACTAACACCTTTTGCTGGTTTTTTCGACATGCGTACAACACATTAAACAAACCAAACCCAACCAAACCAAGACAAACCAGAAAAGACCTGGCCAATAACAACAACTAACATACTCGTACATACAATGAAGTGTCCGTCAGAGTTGGTGGTGGCGGCGGCATCACTATGAGGTTGTAATTATGAGCGGCGCCTACAGGTAATTGGCGTCTTGTTATAAATTTTATATCAGAGTCACTTATGTATATGATTTTCAACTACCATCAAAATTACTTAAAACATACCATAAAACAGAGGCGTGTGCTAGGGATGAGTCGGAGTCCAGAGATCAAAAATGAAATTAAATGAAAAGCAAGGAACATCTAAAGAGTGTTTTGCCTATTTGTGAACTTGATAGTTTTACTAAATCAGGAATCACTATCTTCTTCCATTAAAGATTAAGTTCAGAATGTAAATTTGAAATTCACCTAGAAATCACTAAACTGCTAAGCATTCTAAGTTTCATTAGTCAATCAAATGTAGAAGCTATTGCTCAATTTTTCTCTCTCAAAACAAGAACAATCTTGCAGTGTCTCCAACTCAAATCATATATGCTGGACATCACTGCATGGTTGAGTTGAAAGATGTTAGATCCTCTATCCGTCGCATTAGAGCCTCAAGGAAGTGTCTTCGGACCTGTTTTATATACACTATGCACCGCTGATATGCCAGTGGCTCAGGATGAAGACTCGATGGTGGCAACATTTGTTGACGATACAGCGTTTCTCTCAAGGAACATCTGATATGTTCAAAATGCGTCTAACTGATGGTGCCAAACATAATGACGTCTTTAGTTTTCATGAAATTGTGATAATAAGATTTATATGCCTTACAAGTACATCAGTATTTGAGTGGCGTATTAAAATTTCCAAAAAAAAAAAACTAATTCGTGCTTTAAGATCTTATACACTTAATTTTTCTATGCCAACAACCATGGTCTAAATATTTTATCAACTCTCTTAGTTGATTTTTATTTGAAGTGATTCCGTGTGTTAGAACTCTTTCATTGAAGTGTTACCCATCTTTTTAACCTGAGAAAAAAAAAAGAGAAAACTGAATTTTGATTAAAAGGGAAAGGATCTAAGTATATTGGCATTAATCTCTTCTCTGATGTAATTTGTTTTAACATTTCATAATTATTTCATATTTCAGAAGCCCATTTATCTTGTTACCCTTTTCTCTCACAAGAAATGTTAACATTTTTAGACTAAAAACCTCCCCGTCGCATTTCATTGACTTAGCGTTTAGTTACATCTATTTAGTAACTTAACGGAGTAGAAAGAGTACTTTCACGCATTTGTGACTAACCCTAAGTGTAGCGATCTATCTAACTGTTGCATTCCCATTTCATTATTCTGTTTTCATCATCTCTAGATGTGTCAGTTTACTAAAAACTTATATTATTCAAATTAAAAATAAAAGAAGAAAACATTTCAACAACATTTCAACCACAACAGACTTTGACTCGTTTTCGTCTTGTTAACAAATGATTAATGAATGCGCTTTCGAATCAACTTCCAACACACTTACAATACTAAGTAGTATAATACAATAATTTCCAAGTGCATTTCTACCAAAAATTCAGCGCTCTTTGACTTTGACGATTGCTTTGACGAACATAATTAGGATTGAACGTGTTGAGTGGGCTCTCTCAGCAACGACAATGGGGCGACTTAACTACCCGACCAAAGTGAGGCAAGTGCAGACAATAAGTTTTAGTGCCTTTTGCCATTTTGCATGATGGCCGGCATACATTTTGACACCTTGAATGCAAGGTGTTGACGATAATTACCTGTAATTGGATGCTCTGAGAGCTCAGCGCGCAACTCAGTTATGTCGGATCATGCCGAGTTTAAGTGAAGTCGCTTCGATTTTCGGTTTTAATGTCTACTGCAATAATGCAGGAGCAACAAAATTAATGAAAAAATTATTGTTTCCTTCTTTGTTGTGAGTGAATATTTTAGTTTATAACGCTGTTTTTATTTTATTTTGAAGACAGACTTTCGAAACGAAGTCGGCACTAAATAGGCGCCTAATTATTTTGACACCTGCTAAATTTGCAGACGATTCCAAGGCATTCAATGGTCAGACGTTCATGTAGAGTTTTTAGCGATTTTCGGCAAAGGTAATTACAGGTTGTTGCATTTCACACCTCGAATGCGTCGTATGCGGATTGATGGCTTGGATTTCACAAAAGTTGAATTAAGTTAAGGTGTTATATTAACCTTGAAGTTTATGTTGTTTATGCCGCCTCGCAACTGAGTGAGTGAGTGAGTAAGTGAATGATTGTCAGAGTATGTGAGTGGCAGTGGTAAGCAGCTGCTTCCTGCTTTCAACGAACAAATTCTCATTCAACTCCACTGATCTGATGTTAACGATAATAATGATATTGCTCCTCTTACACATGTTGTCTAAAGTATTATGGGTAAAAGACTCATTCATCTCATATACTCATAAGTATATACGCCCATATACTTTGCAATTCATATGACAATTTTTTCTGCCTAAAAAAATGTACTTTATCAACTCTTTTCATAGACGATCTAAATTTCTCCAGTTCATTCCATTCCATTCCATTCTATTCTATTCATACATGCATGCATCTCTAAGCGATCGCGATAAGTTCCATGCATTGTTCAAACACTTCGAATAGGTAAAAGATCGTAGCAGGAACATGTGTTGTTGGTTTTTGTCTTGATGCCATTGTTTGTTGTCGCTTTACGCATATTTACTTGGGGTTTCACTTTTCTCTATTCTAATGTACCATAAAACCAAAGTTAGAGTATGATGATCTACAGATAGCAAGCAATAGCGATCATGTGTGCCGATAACATTAAACCAAAACGCAAGATACTTTTCTTCCTGTTCAAGAAGAAACGTTGCTTTTGTCATGTAAACAAGTTCGTTTTATCGTTTTATTTTACAACATGTGCAGATTTCATAAAACCACAAAGCAACACACTCTCCTGCACATTAGAGACCAGGGATTCTGTTTAACAGTGTGTGAAAGGTAGAGTTACTAGTAAGTAAGCGTGTGCTTCCTTTTGGTTTTGTAGGTGTCAACCATGTGATCCGATCTGTTGTTGTTGTTGGTGATCTTATCATGTGGTCGGTCTATTGATGGCTTTAAGGGCATATGTGAGTCTGTGGTTCTTCTAAGGTTACTGGGTGGTTTGTTTAGTTGGTTTTATTAAAATATTTCATTGGAAATGTACCAACTGTTGCATAGTTTTGTGGGATAAGATCAATATTTAAAACAAACAAATACTTGGCGAGGACTAGAAAGGAAACTATTTTTTAAAATGCCAATCTTGATATTGGAACCCAAAACTCACTTACAATCCTTATGGTATGTTAACTGATCTTCAGAATAGTTTCAGTTGTTCTACCATATGCTAAGTCTCTCATATCACTGAGATTGTTGTTAAGACAACTTCTATGTACTACAATGCAAGGTCTTAGACTTATGCTATTTCTCTTGCTTTAGTTGGGAAAATGAACTACTTTTTACTATCCAGTTTTAACTGTTTTCACCTTACAGTATTTTAATGAAAAATAAATAAAGGCAAATACTATTCACAGTTAATTATACCGAAATTCAATAAAAAGAATTTGGTCAACTTGTTCAGAGACATGCAAACTTCATCAAGTTACGCAAAGTTCAAGTGCAGTCGAAGGTAATTCAATCTTTAAAGTGTTAGTACTCCTTTTCCTTGCAAGATCTTTTCAAACCTGATAACAACGACGACTACGACGATTCATGTGTGGAACTATACGTTAATTTAAATGAAATTTTTTTTTCTTTTACTCAATGAAGACCGATTGGACCAACTTGAGTTGGTCAGCACTTATTCGTAAAGTGCTGCTGCTGCTGCATTCAGCATTTAACAGTCAGGATTGCGTTGTTCTTAGTTGGTCAAGATTATCTCATTTGGCACTTTCTGTGCATACATACTCACACAGTAAATGTAGTAAGTAAGTAAGTAAGTAAGTACAACAGCATTTGGTGTTGCATGTGGCACGAAATCAATGTTGAATGGTGAATATCTAGAAATACTTAAATTAAAAAATAAACAAAAATTGAGAGAAAAGTGAATAGTAAACAAAGTTTGCGGGCATTTTGTTGCTACTGCACGCAGCACACTTCGTCAGATATTGAGTTATTTGTGGCAAATTTCTCATGTTGTTGTCCGGTTCATGAAGCAAAAAAATAAAAAAGTATCAATTTTCAACATGACAGTCAGTTCAGTCTATGGAGTTAATGATTTTTCCAATATCAACACTACCACCAACCAACTAACCCATGAGTGAGTGAATGAGTAATATGGCAAAAAAATTGTTTATTTAAACCTGAGAGGACTTCGATGCTGATGACGACATGCAATGCATTCGATTAGACAGGCAAAGTCTAGATTTAAGTCTCAAGTTGATTTATGCTACAGGAAATGACATAATTATGAGTGGAACGCACGAATATGGATTATTTTAATGGTTTATTGAAGAAGTGATAATCACTATCAACATAAGAGTGATTATCAATATCAGGCTACTCACCTTGTTGAGCTCATTAGATTCAGAAGAGTCTTTGCACTATCTGACCGGGTGGTCAATCTTATCAAACGCCACAACAAAACCTCAATATACGAAAATTGTCCATAGTACTTAATCATGAATCGTTTGTCCTTTCATATAAACAATAAGACATGTCAACAGAACCACAAACATTAAGGCGAGGCTTTAGAAAATAAAATATATATTCCACGAATTCATAGGCATAGAAAAAAAGAAAAAACCAATGAAAATATATTCGGGAAATGGAAAATCTTATGAAATGCTTACATAATAATTGATGACACAGGACACATACACAAGAGAGTCATTCAGTCAGTCGTCCTCTTAGTTGCATGGAGAAAATGAAATGGATAGAAAATATAATAACAATTGATCGATATCTCATAGAATAATGTGTACCTTCGTGAATTAACCAAGTACAAAAAAACAAAAAAAAAAATGGGCTTGAGTTGCGTTGACAAAAAAGAAAACAAAAGAATCAAGACACGACCAAACAATAAAGACGAAGAACAACGCATGCTGATGAGAACTAAAGGAAAACATTCTTGAGGTACATACGAGTACAAAGAACAAACAGGTAGGACAATGTCAGGGCAAGGCTAAGACAAGCAAGCGCCTGTAGTGATGAGCTCTAAGCATTGATTAAGATCATTTTTAGTTTTCCTTGTTGTCTTGTCTATAATCGTCATCGCCGTCGACCGAGCATAGAGCTAGACACAAAAATCAATTTGTTGGGTTTGTCAACTGACAACGCCCCGATCCTTCGCTCTTCCTCTTCGTCATCCTATCCTTACCAAAAGACTTCACCACAAGGAAACATATCATTAGCCTGAGAGAACGAATGTGTGGAGAGACATAAAAAAAGAAAATATCAATTTACGCATAGAACTAATACCATAATCTCATATATATCTGCAAAATAGATCAGCTACACAGCAAAAAATAATAGTTAAGTACAATTGGTGTAATCAAGACGGCTTTTTACTTAAAAGTTGAATGGTTTCACTTATCAATCTTCTTGATCTTTTATTTGCAGATCAGTTCCGCTCAAATATATGCTTGGTAGAAGCGTGATGATGATGACAATACTTGATTTGTTTCTTCAATTGTCACACAAACATCTGGCTTACGCTTGACTAGATATTCGTATTTCCAGAGACAATGACTCTTAAATGGCAAGATGCTTGCAAAAATATGAAAAAGGATCGTGATCGTAACTAGGGCTTAAACAATGTCATGACTATCTTTATGCGGTATCTAGTTAAAGTACTCATTTGAAGTTGGATATATGCCTTTAATGATAGCCGACAATTTACAAGATATTATTGATATGACCCCTAAACACAAGAAAAGAAGTTTCCCCCAAATTTTCACATAGTTCCTTAGTTAATTCTTATGCAATATTATAATTTAATAAAAGCATATCAAGTTCATTACGAAATACAGAATTATATTATTCAAACATGTGTAGAGAAAATTGAAATTAATTATGGTGAAACTTTGATTGCATTTTACTACGAAAGGCAGATGAAGAAATAATGACACATGACTTGGTATAATGCATCATGATTGCAAGGGCAATCTACATTTCTCATATTCTTGTTGATGAGACAATGACAATGATAACGATGACAATGACGACGACGATGACATCAACAATAACAACAAACAAATAGTAAACTGGGGCAAATTATGGTAAATTTAAATACATCACTTCATAGTCCACTCACTCATAGTCCAGTATACAAAAAAATTGCTATTAAAAATTCAACAAAATAAACAAATGGACGCAAGTAATCCATCATTTGTTAAAATAGTATAAACTATGTATGATTATGTATTTGTGCCTTTTCAACCAAATTTATAAGGGCTGACGACAGAGGATGATGCTGATGATGATGCTAAGCTAATAGTAAAGTTATCACAACGAATGGAAATATTTGTAGTATTTATTCATCTGTCATAAGTTAAAACAACAATTTTTGACATTTCAAAGCATAAAGAACTTTTCAACAACCATCGGGTATTTGAGTTTTGAATACTATTTATTTTATAGAGAAGATTTTTCATTCAAAATACTTGTGGCATGTCGATGACATTGCATGGTCATGCTGCCATTAACTTTTCATTATGTTAAAATATGTTTCGAATTCAAGTTGCAGGCGGCAGTTGCAGAAGTTCAGCATATCATCCATCTCATCATGTATCTCGTATGTATAAATTGAGATTTATGATTTGTTTTGCTAGAAAGCTTGGTTTATTTAACCAACTTTGAATTTCAACGCCCACATACTATTTTCCTATTGTATTCAACTTACTACATGCATGCCACTACTCATTCATCACAACAACTACTACTACTACTACTGTATAAGGTTGACTGACTCTGTGACTCTCTGACAGAATGCCTACTGCTGCCTGGCTCTGGTTCTGGGTCTGCTTCTGGTTATGTTCTGGTTTTGTATTCAAATTTAAAGTTAACATTCATCCATCATATTCTTCTTCTGTCGATTCGTTCTTTTTTTTGGTGCGATTGTTGTTGTTGCTGTTGTTGTTGTTTGTTTTGTAATATAGACAAATTAACAACATCAATCTAAATTAAAAACTTCAAATATTTGATGAAATAATTAGTAAGGTTTGATGATATTCAAATATAGGGAAAAGTGTAGCCATCTGGCAACTCCTAAAACTATTTCTCTTAAGCTAATTATTTACTAATATTATATATCAGTTTTATAAAATATTTAGTTTTATGCAGCTGCATAAATTATGATATCCTTTTACTAATCAACCTCAGCTGCCTTTTACTTATCAGTAGCACCACTTTCACATTCTAGGCGTTACCAACCAGTAGTTTTTAGTAGTAGCCCTATCTAATAGAACGCCTCTTCATTACTCATTAAAAAAAAGGCGTAGGTTAACTACATTTTTATATTGTCATCATTGGTGTATCTGAGCTGAATGTAAGTTACCATTAGTAGATCATAAATGTTGATAGCGTGTAGTAAAATGATGCCAGTACATTTTTGGCGCTAATAAGTGATACGAGTTGAGGTAACTTCTAAGCCTGTGACAACTTGGTTATAACAGCATATTTATGAGAGGATTGAGTCAGGTCCTCATTTGTGGACAATTTCACTATGTGAATGTAGTTTTTGGTTAAGTGTCCTTTTTTAGGACACTTCAATATAGGATAGAAGCCAAGCAAATAAATGAAAGTAAAAGTCATAGAAGAAAGTATGTAAGCACATAAATGAGAGATCAAGATATGAATTGTGTGTGTTGTTATTAGTTCGAATTTCATTTGTGTGGGGACTTTGACTTTGTTTTTTTTTCCCATTTTCATTTTCATTCCACTAAGTATGTGTAGTAGAAGATGATATCCTTATTATAGTATATAATTTGAAGACAGAAGCAGGACCACTATCTTCATAGCCATCATCATGTGTGTATATTATGCAATGAAAATATGTTTTTTCAGTGTGTGTACCTGTTTGCTTGTTTCTGGTTGTTCTTGGTCATACTATATCCTACCTTATATTGTATTATCCTATGCTAACACCAATGTTTTCTAAGCATGTCCTTTGCTTTAGTTTTCATGCTTGCTTGTTTGTTTGTTTGGTTGCATGCTTGCCAGGACAACAACAACATTAATAGTCCTCCATAAGTATACTTTGCTTTCTTTGGGTTTATACAATTTCATCTTATACTCACATCCTTTACATATACTCGTATGTAAGTACATACTACTTACCCTTATATTTATTTATGTATTTTCATGGATAACATATTCACGTGTCTGCTTGGAATGTAAGAGAGAAATTCATTTTTTTTTTTTTTGTTGAAATTGGATGGTGTATTCTTTCATATATGCTTATTTGAACATAATATGTAAGTAATTTTCAGTTTTTGCATTGTATTTCAATTGTCTTCTAACGATGTACAATATCATTGAATAAACATCATTAAAGTGAATTTTCTACCTCATGCATTTTATTATTTTATCATGCGACTTATAAGTATAATTGGACTTGTACGCTTGTCAATAAAGAATATGCATCTTGATACTATTTTACCAACTACTAAGGGCGCCCTCTTAAGTGATACACGCCATCTATCTACTTTTGATTGTACTATTGTAAATTCTTCATTTCCATTCCATGATTGTTAGAAAATCAATTTAAAATTATTTTCTAATTAGACATTTAAAACCTTAATTCGAATTTAAACCTTTTTCAACCAACCGTCTTCTTAGCTCAAATTACAATAGATTAACACAACTTGTACTCGTTCTGATGCAATCATATGGAAGTTGATTTGACCAACAGGGTTGCACTACTATGTTACAACATTAAAAGCCCCCCAGAAGCGAGGGAAACTTGTGTGTGTGTGAGCCCAACAGTGTGAGATAATTAAAAATTATGAAAAATGAATGCATATGAAAGTGAATCATTCGGTGAGTGAGTGAGTTACATGAGAGTGACAAATATTAATTACATTGCTGTGTGTACTTTGACACGTTCAAAGATAAAATGAAATGAGTTCAGTTCAGTTCAGTTCTAAAGTCATGTGTAGTATGCTGTAGTAAGGGATTTAATAGATACAAACAACAACTAAGAATTTTTAATTTTTTTTTGTATTTGAGACGCGACAACAAAATGAGCAGCAATTAATATGCGCCACGTTCACATATCATTTTTTCTTGTTCATATTCTTTTTCTTTTTTCAAATTGGTTGCCTTCATTTAATGCATTTTTCTTACATGTTTTGGTTTTTCCAATTTTCATTTTCAACAAACGCGTTCAACTAGTTCGCGATGTAAACAAGGGTATAAAAAAATATATTGTATATGATGAAAAACCTCCAAGTTCTAAACGAAATCTAATTTAACAAAGCAACATGATGATGATGATGTGTGCCCCACTCACTTGTCTCCTTATTTGTATCCATATATTGAGCATCATCATCATCATGAGTTCGTTCGCGGGATGTCATGTCATATGTTTGACAGTGAACAATTTAAACGCTGATGGAAAAGGATACAGCAGGGATACAACAGATACAATAGTGTTGTAATTTGTTGTATTTTTGATGTTATTGTTGCTTTAGGTATTGGCATTGTGAATGAACATTGTGTGTGTTGAAACGAGTGGGGGGCTATGACAAGCGCGTAAAAGAGTGTGAAAACTCATTTGTATCAAATTTCTCATGCATTGTGTGATCATCACATTGATGATGATGATGATGATGTTGATGGAGATGCCATTGTTGCTCATATTGTTGTTGAGGGTGTCTCGTCTCTATGTCAATGCGTTGATATACAGCATAAATTGATGTAATAAACCGAAGCAACCGAGACCATACTCAACTTAACTCATCTCATCACAACTCAAGTCAACTCAATTCAATACAATATAGACAGGACACAACACCACACCACAGCCAAAGTATGCTATTGCATATGAAGTTTGATAACTTCACATGATGTTGCTGAAGCTACTAACATCACTAACATTATTGGCATGGGGTTGCCCTTCCTGGTACAGTTTAGATGGCTTTTTTTGTGCGTATTCCTGTGGCTTGTATGAAGCCTTCTAAACTCCTAGATTTCCTTCCTTTCCTTATACACTTGTGCTTTTTGTCGTTCTCTTGTCAAAATCATCATCATTATCATCATCACCAATGCCATCATCATGATTGTCAACATCGTCGTCGCTACCATCATCACCAAAATTGACATTTTTGACAGCATGTGTAATTGACACTCGCGTACTTGCCAAGCCACGGCCGTTGAAGTGTCTTTCTCTCTCTCTCTCTCTCTCTCTGTGTGTATTGCAAGTATGACACTTGAAATGATTTATTTCATCACTTGTTTGCCTTTTGTTCTCGGTATTGTTGAAAAACATATACCATATTCAAAGATATTTTTCATCCCATTTTCCCAATTTTATAGTTGTTTTTCATCTTGGTTGTAACATATTTGTTAAGCATTTGTCGCTTTTTGTTGCTGTGATAATCGAATGAACTTTGCTCAGAACAAGAAAAAGTATCTATGTGCTATCTATGTATATTGTTAGCTGTCAATATATCTATGGAAATCTGCAAATTGAGTAATGAAGTCTTTGATATACAATACACATATATGTATAGTGATAGACAGTAACTGGTAAACAAGGAATTGTCATTCACGTTAAATAAAATAATAGCTGGATTAATACAGAATTTAACTATCTCTAGCATGTAACATGATTTTTCAGCATTTAATATTGAATACTGGTAAAAAGTTATCAGCAAACGTAAAAAAATGTATCTAATTTTTGAGAATATTTGAATATATCACTGATCTTAATTATACATGTCTCTTTCTTTAGGTTTTATGTGAAGTGTAGCATTCACTACTTAAGAAAACAACTTTTTAACTTTAATTCTAAGTCCTTAACTAGATTTTTATCTAAGCATAAGGTTCCTAGCTATAGCTTTCTATTTCGTCCAACAAGGTTATTATTTATAAGGCAATAGTGGTCCCGTCCTGGACTAATGGGATTCCCCTCTGGGGCTCCACAGCCGACTCTAATATATACCTTATGCAGAAGATGCAGAACTCTGCCCTCCGTCAGATAGTTATCGCTCCTTGGTACGTTCGTTATGATGGGATATCCACGGACCTGAGAATCCTCTCTGTTCGTGAGCAGATAAACTTGCACACTAGACGGTATAATGACCGGTTAAAGTCTCATGTCAACAGGCTAGCTGCTGCAGTGGTCATAAAAATCTGCAGGAGAAGGCTCAAGCGCCTTCACCCTAATGACGTTTGGTTACACGGATGCCAAAGAGGACGTAGGCTTCCCATTTAATTAAACCGAACATATATTAATTTAAAATACTTTTTTGGCTTTTAGTCACACGTCAATCTCTCGACTTTATCACACAAATTTTTTATATCCATTAAGTGGAGGCTTATTTTAATTTATTAAATGTAAAACAAAAAAATATATATATATATTTTATCATTGCGAAGAAGTTTTCTAATAAATAAATATCTTTATTACTCAAACTACTCTTAAAACTTCTCTGTGTGAGTTTCTTTGCTATAACCCTTGTGATAGGTCATCACAGCTTGTCTTCAGACACTTCAGCAGCTTTCAAATTTAAAGAAAAATTCCTGTCTTTCAATTAAAAGTAGCTCACAAATACAATATATAGACACGGCGTGAAATTTTCTTTACACAACAACTCTATCTTACACAATAGTGATAGATAGATAGTGATAAATGAGCGTGTGTTTGAATATCAAACTGTGTTTGTTTTGTTTTGTTTTTTACCAGAAATAAATTATGCCAAAACGTCACTCAATCGACACAACTTATCACACAATTAACGAACAGCTAGTAAAGCCATCATCAACATCATAATTATCGTCATTTTCATCATCAACAATAACATCATATCAAAATGAATAAAAGCCCATGCTGCTATGCCAATGGAACTCACATAATTCAGTTGAATGAACTATCATAACTTTTGACACACAATTTTCTGCACGCACTGAGCCAAAACACTGCGTTAATTACACTAATTATAAAAAGACCAAAAAAACAGAAAAACCTAACCCAAACCCAATTTTTCAAACCCAAACAAATATAAGAAAACAAAAAACAAAGAGTTAAGCCGCTCACTCGTTAGGTTTGTTCCCGAATTTATAAGAAAACTCAAAATGCGGAACGCTTTGAAGTGCAGCAGCAGCAGCAGCAACAGAAACAAAGTCAAAGTTTGAGGCGCTCACACACCTTGGCCAAGAATTCAAGATACAAAATGTAAAAGGCAAAGAATACTACACGAGCAATTATATTAAATATATTAAATTATTGAAGTTCGAACATAAATCTTTTTGTCCGGAAGTTGCATGCTCTTCAAAATCGGGTCAATGATAATAATATTTTCTCCATCTCTGTCTCTGCTCTGTTCTTTTTATTATTATTCAGTAGAGGCCCATAAATTAAACTATTGTATGATTGTCTATTTAAAAGCAACAAAACTTTATAATTATAACCATTTACGAATAGATAGACACATAGGTAATTATTTAATTCTAAGTTTATATTTTTGTATGCATAAATACAATTTCCTTTCATTGTATTTGAATTTGGTTTTGAGTTTCCCAAATGACGTTAATTACTCGTGCAACAAAACATTTTATAACTTATGCTTCTCGGCTATCATTTGCCAACTAATTGACATTGTTTTTTGCTTTTGCTTATTGTGATGCATTTGTTTGTTGCACGTAGCACAGAACACGTTATTGTCGCTAATTGTTGTTGCAATTGTTTTGTATTAATTATGCTCAGCATATGTTGGCCTAATGCCAATGCAGAATAGAGGAGGGCGCATTGTGATGGTAAATTCGTTGTCAGAATTTAGTTTCTATTAAATTCTTAAAATTAAGTACCCGATGAAAAACGGAGAGGGAGTGAGTGAGTGTGTGTGAGAGATTTAACGTTAAATTATTCGGTCTGCGTGAAGTGATAAAATGTTGCGCATGTGGCATGCGACATTTGTAGACAGTCAACTGAAGTTGAGTCGATTTGTTGTCTTAAGGAATATGAAAATGATATAAGGTACATAGATAGAAATGTGTTAGTGGAGAGGTGTTAATTTTGATTAGCTGTGACTAGACGTCTGCTTTAAATAGTACAATATTTATGATTTATGAGAGAAGAGGAAAACTCAAGGGTTAAAGATTTATTTACTTGATTGCAATAGTCTTATATTAAAAGAACTAATAGAGGGATACAATTTGCTGCTCCACTTCTCTTGGTGTTCTGTAACCATTTCTACACAAATCTGTTTTACTGTAGCCAACTTTATCTCTATCAAATGCACTCTACTTCAGCCACTCAATTTTACTCTATCCAATTTTACTCTACTCAAGTCAACTTCAGTCTGCTCTACTTTAGTTAATACTACTATAGTTAAATCTACTCTAGTCAACTCTTCTCTAGCCAACTTTACTCTAGTCCAATTTCCCCTAGTCAACCCTGCACAACTTGACACAACTCTACTCTACTTAACACAAATCTTCTCTAGTTAATGCTACTCAAGTTAAATCTACTATATTCACCTCTACCCTAGCCAGCCTTACTCTAGTCAATTCTAGTCTAGTATTCACTACTCTACACTAGTCAACTATATCATACTTTAGTCAACTCTACTCTAGTCATATCTTCAGTCTAGTCAAAGAGTATAGAAAGTGTAGACTGGACAAATGCAGCGCTCTCTTTCTTTTTTTAGCCCAACAACAAATTGTGTGCATGTTTTCATGAAATGTTCAAAATTTTATAGTCAAAGACTATAATAATGCATAGACTGGATAAATGATCTGCTTCTTCCTTATTTATTTTGTTTGGAGGATCATTTCAAGGAAACATTGCACACAAATTGTCATCTCTTCTCTACTCAAGTCAACACTACTCTTCTTTAGTCAACTCTATACTTATCAAATCTACGTTACTCTAGCTAAATCTCTCTACTTAGGTAGAGTTGGCTAAGGCCACAGTTACACATATTTCAGTAGCAGATTTTAGAACATTAGCTGTAGAGCGTCTGATGTCTGCAATATGTGAAACAGTGGCTTTAGCCAACTCTTCTTTACTCTAGTCAACTCTACTCTAATCAAGTCAACTCTACTCTAGTCAACTCTACTTTACTCAAGTCAACTCTACTCTTCTTCAGTCAACTCTACTTTAGTCAACTCTATTCTAGATAAATCTACTCTACTTAAAGCTACTTCTTCAATATGTGACACAGCGGCATTAGTCAACTCTACTGTAGTCAACTCTATGATACTCAAATCTATTCTATTCTAGTCATATCTTCTTTACTCTAGTAAAATCTATTTCTCTTTAATCAAATCTACTCCTCTTTATTCAAATCTACTCTAGTTAACACTACTTAACGCTTCTCTATTCTCGTTCTTCCCCAGACTCTTCTATTTCAATGTTCTTTTAAGCCATTGTTTTGAGTTTTGCACTTTCCATTCAATCTCAAATCGAATATACAACGCCTCATCCATACTTCGCGCATCATTAAAGAGTTAATTTCATTTCAAAAAACACTCAGTCAATCAGTCATACAGTCAGACAGGCCAGAAGGCTGACTAACTGACTGACTGAGTCTGTTTTAAAGTGAGTGAAACATATTAAGCTACGCCCATTTTTCAAGCATTGACTCAAAGGCAACAACAAACACTCCTAACTAAAGATGCGTACCGAATCAAATCTTAACCAAGTTCACAAGAAATAAAGAAGAAATACCCCAGTTTACTTTGCCTTTTCCCTTGGAGTTGTGTGTTATTAACTCTTTAAAATTGTATTATTGCGCTTTGCTTTTTGGCAAAGTCAGTTTTTGAAATGCTAAATGGAGATCGATGGCTGAGCGTGGTCTCATTAATCAAATGACAAGAAGCAATGCGAGACTGCAGACAACGAAAGCATTTCAAATATGAATGAATCGGTACAAGTAAGAGTAAGTTTCGCTATAAACGAAATTAAAGGCACACACAGCAAATGTACTCCATGTTTGTCATGATGACGATAACGACGACGACAACAACAACAACGAGTTGTTGCAATTGAATCGAATAAAAGTTGAAAGCGGAAATGTTATAGCAAAGTACGAAGTGATCAATAATCAGTTTTGAATCGCTCTATAATGAGTCAGTCAGTGTAATGAAAAATAAAAAAGGATATGGAGAAGAGAGGAACAGCAAACAAGTGGTATCACCATCACGATAAAACGAATGTGAATTTCACTTGATGTCGTGTCTTGAGTACTCCCCATTCCCCATTTATACCATTGCCTTGCATGCCAGCCTCTGCCTGCGGCCTAATTAGAGATCGAAGTGCGAGTGATGGTAACGACAAGTGACACAAAAAGCAGGTGACTTTCGAATCGATTACCCTTTTATAGGGTTTACAAAGATGGATTAAGTGGGTGGAGTAATGTGAGAAATGAAATGCGTTATCAGAAAAGAAAGAATCTTTTTGGCAATTTATAATCAAATTTTTTATATAATTTTTAGTTAGACAGTTTCATTCTACTTATTGTATATACGAGTATTGTACATCATGTGTGTATTGCAATGTAAGCTATGCCCACACTAGAGATTTACTATGGAAACACATTCACAGAAAATCACATTGAAAAAAGTAACGGCATCATGGCATGTTTGACACTGTTTTTGTCTTCTTCTCCTGCTCCATGTTGTGCGTGTTTCTCTCTTGCCACATGCTGCATGCAATAACAACCAACACCTCAGAGTATGTAATCCTCACTAACTCTAATATACGAGTACATAAGTGTGTAGGTCTGATCTTGGTACTTGAAAACAACCACGACATGGGACATGGGTTTCCATTCCATCTTCATGAATTCGGACGCTTCGTGGGCAACATCATGTCGCTTAGTCGCTTAGTGTCGAAGTACATTGTAGATGTCTTCGACTATCTCCTCTCTCGGTCACTCTATTTCTCCCTCTCTCTCTATCTTTTCCTCTTTTAACCTATATCTTCTATCTCAAGTGGTTGGATGGTTGGTTATACTTGTATGTATGTTGTTTGTTGCCTTGCGCCTGTCATGTGCATGTCAAATTGCTTACTTGGTTTGGCGGCATTGAAAATTTTTATTTTATTTTCAGGTTGTAGTGTTGTTGTCTCTTAAAAAGTTGTTGTTAAATTAACAACTAACGGTATTACTGTTTCTAAGAAAGACAGATTGAGAAAGGGGAAAATTTCTTCTGAAGGGGAGCAAGTCAAAATATAAAAATAAAATAAAAAAGAAATTATAAATAAAATAACAAAAACACAAAAAAATGGTAAAATAATTGCAAAAGTTCGATGATATTGACAGTTGACAAATCTTTAAGTGTTCGAGTATCTGTCATACACTGAGCAGATCATCGAAGGAGGAAACTTCTACTATGCTAAAAAATTGGGATAGAGAGGTCTGGAAGTTACACGAGAGAATGCAAAGGATTTTCTTTCAAATATCTCTCATGACTTCTAAACACAGTTCTTAGTTGGCCTTTATATTCGATTTTTCCTCATACATCTCCATTATCAGACAGAATTTGAAAGTTTTTGCTTTCTCTAGAAAACAATTCAGTAATATTCAATTTAAGAATTCTCTTTCTCTCTCTTCTTTTATGTTCAGTGCATAATTGTCACAACAGAATATTATTGTCAACTGTGGGTAATAAGTCCTAGAGACGATGACATCGACAACAACAATAACAGCAACATTTTCAGATTTCAGAACCTACAAAACCAAGCAAAGAGAAGACAGGCACACAGCCACAACCACGCTTAGTGACAATTAAGATTCACATACATAGATTAGAGTGAGTGCCAAAGCCAAAGCCAAAGCGGATTTAGATTTTTATTGTATTTTTTTTTTTGATATTTTGGCAACGAGAAAGTAACAATAACAACTGGCAACAAGCAACACCAATACCAACAACAATAAGAATGGCGACAACAATTTCATGTTGAAACGTAACATAACCGAATGCGCAGGCGCACCTTTCGCTTGAGACTTGCTTGACTCAAGTTGAGTTGTGAACTGCAAGAGGCGCATGCACATAGAGGACTTACAGTTCCTCAACAACTGATGATGATGGTGTCTTTGGATACACCCCATTCGCCTCCTTCGACTCCACACATTGTTTATCTGTGCGAAAATTGTGAACTTGTTAACCAAGTTTAGTTTTATTTTTATTTTTTTGAATCCACAACAAAATTTCACCATCACAATTTTTGTCATTTGATTGTGGGCGTTGCACGTTGACATTAATCCTATTTCGATTCCGATTCCAAGTGAAGCGCTCGCTTGCTAACTCTTTGCATTGGCAGCAGCAGCAGCACTAGCAACATCAGCAACATGTTGCATGTTGCCAGCATGTTGCTAGTGGGTGGGTGGCTCTTACATACTATTTACAATACGTTTATTTTTAGCTGATACTCGTATTTTGTGAGGCATTTTAATTGATTTGTCGTTGTGTCTCCATTTCTTTCCTCATCCTTGCTTTTCAACTCCGTTACCGCCACCATTATTCTCGAGACATCGAGCAGCAATGAGCTCTGGAACAACTTAGTAGTAGTATGTTGCTGCGAAGGCAATCGTTAGAAATTGTTATTGCCGCTTTATTGCTCCATTCGATGTCTGCCCCAGCACCAACTCTTGGAATCATTTCTTGTACCTTCTTATTGTTGTTGCTAGTAGTAATTCTTATGTTGTTGTTGTTGGTGTTGTTGTTGTTGTCTGTCGCTTGTTAATGTTTCGTCTAAGTGGCTGCTTTGAAGGTGTCGTAATTGCCATTTGTCGCGCTATTTTTTGTTGCCATTGTTGTCAATGTTGTTGTTAATGTTGAAGTTGCTGTTGCTGTTGCTTTTATTGTTGTGCGCCTTTTACTTTGTTGTTTAAGCGGTCGTTTCGGTCGGATCGGTCATGTCATGGCATGTCTCCGGGGTAATTAACGCCAACTATGAACATTTTGACAGTTTGTTGTCAGCGACTAATCAATTTTTATCACTTTATCAATCATTTGATTTGTGATAGACCTTTGGGATTGAAGGGAAACATCGAACTAAAATTGCAATTCACACACTGTGGATGGCATCTTATAGCAGTGGCGATGTGAGTTTAATTAAATTAGACAAAAATTGAATTTTGACAATAATATTGAATCGATTCATAACTAAAGAATTTTCATTCTCCCACTTACAAATTCACAGCCCATTGTCTCTTCTCTCCCATTCTCTCCAAGAAAATACATTAAAATTGTTAGATTTCGTTTAAGCAAGCAATTTTCTTCATCTTCTATCATACAATTGTAATCAAAAATATTGCTACTACCCTTTGGAACAACTTTACTCTTATCAACTGAATCCCTTGGCTGCCTTCTCTTAATTTGAGCTGCACTTTTATTAGAATAAACAACCATGTATTATAAAAACTGCTATCATCCTCATACTTTTAATGTTTCTCTTAAATTGTTGCACTCACGTATTCTATCTGCCTCAAAGTGTTATTCTATCATGATGTCTATCAAACTGTGGAGATACTTTCGCACATACGTATATTGTTTTTAATTAAAACGTATAAAAATGTCATCTATTTTCGCTTTAAATAGTTTTTTATTATTTTGAAATAATTTTTATATTTATTTTCAAAGCAATTGAAGCAATTTTCTGCTTGCCAACAAATGTTAAATTATTACCAAATCATTAACCCACAACTGTTCAGACAATGTCCAGTTTGATTTTAATACATTTTTCGTATTTCATTTTTTCGTATTATGTTTGAAAATTTATTAGTGCACAGTAACAACGACATCAATCACTTTTGCAAGTCAAACATGGAGAAAAAAAAGCACAAAACGAAGAAAAAATGTGATTTAAAAAACCGCCCGCAATAGCGCCGAGTTGAAGTTGGTCTGGTCTGTTGGCCAGGCAGGCCAGCTGAGCGACATTATTCAAGTAATTTTTTTCAAATTTTTGAATGAAAACAAATGTTAAATTGCCGAAAAATGAAAACGGATATGTTAGAAGGAAACGTAGAGGAGGGATGGAGGAGTGAGTTCTGGGGTCTCTGACAGTGGAATCAGCGCATTTATCGTTATGCGCCATGCAAACATTTGTTGCAGTTTTGCCAACAACGATGACGACAACGACAGTCAGTCTTAGCCAAGTTGTGAGCCATGAGCCACATGTGTATATGTTTATTGATTATAGTAAAATTTTAGGTCTCTGGTTTTTTTTTTAGTGTTGTTGTTAAATTCTTTTGCTTTTGATGATGCCGATATCGCCGTCATCTGGCAATCAAATTTCATGTGAAAAACGTTTTCGTCCTTTCCATTTACTACAAGTGTCAATGAACACTTGGACGACTTCCTTCAATTCACGAATTGAATAAGTGTAAAGAAAGAATGCATACATTTCACCCAAAAATGTTGCAAGTCTTTTCTCGAAAGTCACACAAAACCAAAATGAAAAAGAAAAAAATGAAGTACGCAGCAACTCAAATCTGACAGAACAATGTACTACGAAACTCAACTAAGCCACATATGAGATTCACTCTATCAAAGCAGACCAAAATACTGAAACGGATCTTTCCTTTTGAACCCATTTGCATATATAGAGAGGGGTTTTGTTTTGGACTCTGTTACCTTTTCGTTTTCAAGTTAGTATGTTTTTTTTTTTGAAACAACCAAAAATGGGAGTGGGTTGTCATGCAAATGATGTTTGGATTCTTTTCTCTTATACCATACATTGCACATATTGAAGTCATTCGCGTAATAAAGTGATATGTGCAACCACAAACTAAAACAATGGCCATATAAAATTAGCATAATAAAAGACCAAAAAAAGAAGAACAGCAAAAACAAACAGTAGCTGGTCATCGCCATTGTCATCATCATCATCAGCAGCACAAAGCCATGCTGCCTTGAGAATTGAATTTGGTAGAAAGTCTTTGACCGGAGTCTTGTCCATCTTTCAATAACCAAAAGGTGCATTCAACATTGTTATTCAAAAGTCATCATGTGACAAAGTTGAAGCTGACTTTTGGTCTTACTAAACTAATAGCATCCTACTCAACTACTCGTATCTTGGCTTCCTACTCCTTTCCGTTTTTATCATTCTTGCTGCAATTTGCTTCCACACAATACAAACGGAAATGAAGCGACTTTCGACGCGGTTTATTAACAATTTTCTTTCTTTACACTTTCCCATCTTATGATTTTCTGAAGAAAAAAAATAGAATAAATTGCATGCTTCTTCTTTTTTCATTATTGAATCTTTTTTCCAAATCTAAAAAATCATCTTCATCTTTGGTCACAAATTTTGTCACGCTTCATTGACATGACAAGCGCTCATTGATTGTGAGTTCCGTTGAGTTATGAAATCGCAAGCGTTTTTCACGCGTTTTCTATGCGTTTCACATGCTGACATGGTGACACGCTGCTTCCGTTGAATGCATTTCTTTTGTTATGTTGTTGGAATGTGTTGCAATTTCAACTTTGATTTATATGGCAATTGAGCATTTGTGTTCAACATGTCTCTCATCCGTTTCGTTACCCCTCTATTCTTTTCCCTTGAAAAAAATCAAAAGTTTACTGAGGCGGCAACGGTTACCTTGGTCAAAAAAATATTAGAAAACAAAAAAATCAGACATACATACATGACACAGTTATGCGATTTATGCAACTGCAAATTATGTGTCAACACAACAACAATGGTAATAAACGTACAACAGTAACAGCAACAGCGCAACAATAATAGTGACAATGCCAAAGTGCGACAGTTGCAATTCCCTAACGAAATGTTGCTGCCTCAACTTTGCCACGATGAAAATGCGCCAAAATTATGCGTAACAACGCATTCAATGAATATCGAAGTTGGTCAACACCAAGTCAACAACACCCACAACAGCAACAATAACAAGTCAAGCAACGATACACAGACTGAATGACTGACAGACGGACGGGACAGACGGGCGGACAGAGAGACCGGCGACAGACAGCTCTAAAGTGACAATAAGTTTAGGCGAAAATATGGCAAATCGAACCACAAGCGACAGCTCAAGTTGGTGACGACTATCAAAATATGCAAAATGGGGAGACAAAAATACACTAAAATGAAAATAGTGTTGTCGTCGTTGTATATGTATGTCTGTTAGTGTTGGTTAACGCAAAACTGATATGCAAATTGCTGTTACTGCTGCTGCTGCTGCTGCTGTTAAAAATGCAGCAATAAAACACTTTCTTATTGTTCTTATTGGACACACGTTGGTTGTCATTGTTATTCTTGTTGCTATTGCTGTTACTATTGTTGTTGTTGTTGACAATTGGTCTCAACTTTTCCCTATATTTTTTTTTGTTATTTTCGTTGTTTATTTTGCGTATGTGAGGCGCAAATTAACTCGCATTAAACAAAAATAGGTCACTCACAGCGAGAAGCTGCTGCCTTACACTGCCATTCTGTCAGTCCGTCTGTCATTTCACAGCTCATTGAAGTGCATGTCTGGAAAGGGCAGGGCAGGGCATTGCAGAGCAACATTGGTTAGCACTGTCAACTTGTTTGTTTTGTTGGCATCGGTTTTTGGTGGCAGCAACAGCGTATGTCAGTTGCAAACATTTCACGTTTCACGTTGCTCCATTTGTTTTTTTCTTGTTTCTGTGAAATATAATCAAATGTTAGTTTTAATTATTTGGCCAACTTGAAATGCATGTCGCTAACCATTAGCACCCAAAATGGCAAATACAAATCGCCAACAGCGTTGGCCACCACCAACGTTTTATTGCTCCAATTTTTAACATGTATCATTGGATGGATGCATGGATGGTGGCGGAGGAGAAGGAAATGAAAAACTGAATTTGCTTGGCCGAAAACTAAGTTTAATGAAAGATTAAAATCGCACGTCTATACTAAGTAAGTGAGCAGTACGACGGACGGTTGGTTTATCACCAGTTGAGCAGCTATAAGTGCGGGTGAGATTGGCAGCCCAAATTTAAAGTACTACAATTGTAGGCCATGTTGACAATTCATATACAATTCTGGCTATCTCTTTTAGTTTGTAGTCTGACTGACTGACTGGCTGATTGTCAGTCTCTAAACCATGTCTCTCATGAGCAGCTACCTCACACTCAGCATGTGTCATTTGCTAACTTGGTGCTGTCCTCCTACTTTGGGGTCAATTTTGGTCAACTATTGGCTGTTGTTTGTACGTGTATGCTTGGCATAATTTGCATTAGTTAGTTTAGGGGCCACCATTTGCGAGTATGCGCGACTGGTACTCGAAGAAGTTGATTGTTTCCAACTTAGAAAACGGCGTGTGGTCAATTTTGTCTAAGAGTCGCGCATACGCTTAGTCATTGTTGTTATTGTTGGCTGGTGGCTTTGGGTCTCTTGTCTTGTTGTGCTCTGCATGTCGCGTCTTAGTAACCCATTCACCATATTGCTATTGTTTGTCACTAAATGCATTTCATTGTTGCAGCAGCAACAACATCAACAACAACAGTAGTATTATAGTAGCAGCAATTGCTGTTGCTCTAATTAATAGTTGACTTTTCTCACTGAGATGCTTATCGCTTATCAAATTGCTAAAAATGCTGAAATATTGTAAATGACATAAAAAATATACATATGTATGTCTGCATATAAATATTTTTAGTGCACAACATATTAATGCAGACTGGCATATGTTGGGGGTTTGGGAAAATAAGATATATAGGAAAATCACATTAAATAAAAATATATGGGAATAAGAGATATGTACGTTTTTCCAGTAAATTGAGGGACTTTGGCTGATAGTCTCCTTGATTTCTATAAACAGAAAAGAAGAGATGTTTAGGTTAATGATTCTTCCTTCCATGTCTCTTTTTTGAAATTAATTTCAATTATTAAATTCATATAACCTCTTACTATTCGACTTATTTATTATAATTTATTTTATTAATTATAAAAGTCCATGAAATATATTTCTTTTCATTGAATGAGTATTCATTACTTGGTCAAGAAACTATTATTAAAAAAATACAAAATGATTTTCGTATACATTAATATGAGGCATGATTCATCATGCTACAAATGACCACCGAAAGCAATTCATTTATCAATGGGGTGCATACCAGCAGCCTACCTATGTCGGGTATTGAGTTAAAACCTCTGTATAAAATATGGCAACAATAACAATATACACGTACAGAAGTGAAACTATGCTGCAATATGATAAAGTTCAATAGCAATGAAGTAATAAAAATGAAAACTTTTTAAATGCAATTTGCCACAAACAACAACTACAACAACAACAATAAGAATAACAATGAGAGTATAAAATGACGGCGGCAATTTGACAAATTTTATTGTTAAACAATTTAAGCAACCATTAACACACACAGATATACAGATACATAAGTCTGGATAAAGGTTTTTTGTTGTTTGTTTCTGGTTCCTTTTAATCAGATCAAAGTATAACACGATTTTTTCTTTTGTTATACTCGTACTACTATATGCACCACAGAGTTTGCTGTCATTGGCAGCCGCATATGAAATATGATAAATCAATATGGCACATAATTGCTTAAAAGTGCGACCAGTGTTGGGTAGCGCTGAGTCAGTTATCATGTCAGTCATTCAGCCACTCAATGAATGAGTGAGTGAGTATTATGTACATACGAGTACATATCTACTAAAAGGCGTGTTGGTTCTTATTGTTAGTTGTTAGACAAACACTCAGCATGTTGTCGCTCTATGGTGTTGCCATATTTATGGATTTTAAGAACGCGTGCTTACCACCTACACATATTTACTACATGTTTATACATACATACATAGTTGTATATCTGAGTACTTCGCCTTTGACTTGAAAGTGTTAGCTATAAAATATGTACAACTACTATTGAAGCATAAAACACTCATTAATGTGTTTCAGATGTGTTTGGTTTTATTGTTGTTTGAATAATGTGAACACAATTTGATTGATTTTTATTGATCTAACCAAACTCGGCTTGAAATCGTGCTGACATTTTTATAAATTTGTTGAAAAATTATTAAAGATACTTTACATACATGTGTGCATATGTAAACAATCCAGATACATTTGCAAAGATACTTTCATGTACTGATATGCATTTTTGTGTTTCATTTTATTTGAATTATGCATTCGATGATTTCGTTAAATGTTGACTGATTGTTTGACATATTATGCACATTTCAACAATATTTTATGATGTGGAATTGGTGTTGGACAACACTGTGAATTTGTCACGGTGCAAATCTACGTGTATGATGCAAATCATTATTTATGAATTGGAATTTCCATGATATTTTATTGCTATTTAATGTTATTTGTTATGATACGAAGAAATAATTTTTTGATTGACAGCGTTGGACAAGTAAACACCAAAGTAATTTCAGAAATTCATATTTAAAATAGAATTGAGAGAGAATGAGAATAGAAAAAGCAAACAGTCAAGACTTGCACATGAAGGGTTCCGCACCATTGTGCATTTCAATACGAGAAATGCTTCACAACATCACACTGCATCATCAACCACACACTATTGATGGAAATTCTGACTTTATCGGTGAATTTTCCATAAATTTTCTTATTTGTTGTTATAGCGGCAATAGAAATACACACTCTGTGAATTTTAACTGTCTACCTGTTATGGTACATGAAATAAAGCTCACTCACAGATAGACGGACGGACGGACGAACAGCGTAGGCTTATTAATAGGATCTCGTTGACACCCTTTCTGTCTGGAACCATTAAAATGAAAGACTTTTAAATCTATTTCATCACCATTAAAGATTTTAAAGCTAAGAAGCATGAAACCCACCCCCCACAAATAATACCCATATGTCTATTATTTCTATATTTCGAGGAAGTTGAAAATGCTTCAAAGTCATTTCAATCTCATGAAAGTGTTAGGCTGTGAATCAATCATCAAAATCGATTGGACGATACGAATAAGAGTCTTGCACGACTGTATTTGCAAGCAAACATTTCCAACATCATTTGACAGTTCATTTCTGGCCTGCATGTGTGGCAGAGAGAAAATAGGCTACCAAAAAGTGCGTATGAAAGAAGACTGTTGATTTCATTTGATTTGAAATTTGGTTCATTCGCATTTTGTCGGCATTTGAAACAACACATTTGCTTTCCTTGAGCAAGTACTTGGTATTTACAAATGTCGGCAAAAAAAACCTCATTCAATCTATCTGATCAACCGAGTACTTCAAATTTGCTTCACTCATAACGAAACAAATGCCTTGATTGCCGTTTCAAATGCATTCGTGCAAGACTCTAATACAAATCTAACAGGCAAAGAAGTACAAGATCGATCCTGGGTTTTCAACAGCCAAACATTTCGATTACGAAAATACTGACTGTAGGCCATCGTTCAATTCATTGTACATTTCCTCATAAAGCTTTTAAAAGAGTTTGACAGAATGGGTCTTCTAAGAAATTTTAGGTAATAATAGATTTATCCGACTTATTACCAAATGTACTAAAAATGTGACAATACGAAACATTCTAGCGTCTAAGAGATTAAGAATTAATGAATTAAATTTAATTTTATTGAATTAATCCAATAAATTTTCATCTTAAGACCTTAAATCAAAGTCCTAATTCGATGAACATCTTTAAAATCATAGCTAAAAAAGCTCGTTAAGCGTTCTCATTCTTAATGGAGTCTTTTTAGCCTTTTGAACTTTTGCTTTTTTTCTTACTAACTTGTGGCCTTTACTGATTTCGTTTTGTTACAACAACCTACTCGCAATCGCAATCGCACTCGCACTTGTTTTGATTTTCTCTCCTTTCAGTTCCCGAAATCTTGCTCTTTTGCTCTTTAACTCCATGTTGTGGATGCCACACCATCATCACCATCACCGCCACCACTCTATATAGTGAAAAATTATTAATTTCATGCGCAATTTTTAATCTAGTACGTGATTTAATTCTCGCCTCTGCAGCAGCACCAACAACTACTAACAGGCAGCATCAGCAGCATCATCATCATAGTCAAGCTTAAATGACGAGAAAAAAAAGGATGAAAGGTACTGGTTACGCGCCTTGTCTACTACTTCAATTCCTTTCCACTTCCTTTTGCTCTTCACCACTGTGAGTGAAGAGTTGACTTTAAACACAATTTAGAGATTTTTCATAGTCTTGCCTCAAGTTAATTTGCAAATGGGTTTTTATTTTCCAAACGTCGTTGCCAACGTTGCTGCTGCTGCTGCTGCTGTTTCCTGGTAGTTTTGCTGTTGCTGTTGCTATTGTCTCTTTGACTTGAAACCACTCCACTCAACTCACTCTTGGACTTGGGCTACTGTCTGTTACTTGCCATTTTTGCTGGTGGTGGTGGTGGAACTGCTGCTGTTACTGATTGACCACGTTTTAAAATTAGCACAGCTAAAGCGAGCAACTGAAAGCATTCAGCAAATCCCCCAATCCTCTCTCTACCTCTTCCAAACCATCATCCTCCCTCTCTCTCTCTAAAAGCTTAACACAAACAGTTTATTGTCGTTTTGTTTTGTTGAAAACTAAAACGACGTCGGATGTCATAACTTAAATTTGTATCTAGTACAATTGAGTTTCCTTTAGTTGTGGTTACCTTGCTTCCTCGGTTGCTTGCCAGTTGGTTGGCTTTTGTTGTTGATGAAGTGGTTGCGGTTAGTTCAATTTAACGTCACCGGCTCGACTCTCAGGAGCTACTCCATAAGCAACTCTATGAGGCGAAGGCGACTTCATTTAGTCAAGTCAATTACTGTTGCAAGTTAGCCTATAAACGTAACTTGACTTACTATTTGTGGCATGTACATACAATACAACTTTACTTTATTTCAAATTTCTTAATAAAAGATTTCAATTTCAAATCAAAATCAAAACAAGCAAATCAACAACATAAAAACATTTGAATAAAAATAATTCTAAATCAATATTCAATTAAAATGCCAACAAAAACAACATAAAATGCGAATATCGATTTGCCAAATAATTGTTGCCTTGTTGGCCATGTTTTGAATGAATGAATGATGCAGATGAATGCACTGAAACTAACTTAAATCAAAATAACAACCAGCAAATCCTGTTAACAACTACAATTATTGAAACAACAAAAGCAACAATTACAACAAATAACAACTACAATTGTGTAACAACAACAATAAAAGTAATAACAACTAACTAAGTACTATATATAGTATCAAAATCAAAAAATCTGTATAGTTGTTAATTATTTTTACCAATTCTTTTAGATTTTCAGGTTTTGTTTTGTTTCTTTTTTTTTTCTCTATTTTTCTATTTATTTTTTTGTTACTATTTTTGAGGCTTTTAAATACTGCATGTCTTCTATCCTATTCACTCTCTATATCTCTGTCTCTATCTGCCTGAATTGTGTGCTAAATTTGGGTCAAAGCGTCCATACCATATGAACAATAATCGATTTATTGTACAAGTATTTTGCGTAAACTATGCGCAATTTTCATTCTACTACACAATACATGTATTATTACTTTTAGTTATTATTATGATTACGCTAGTACATACAATACAATATGATTATTGGTTGACATTTAAGTTTTAAGGCTAATTTACGAAATATTTGTGTCATACAAAAATAGTTAAAATATTTTAAAGAAATAAATAAAAGGTTTATTATATTGTAATTTACCCATTTATTTAATGTTTCGGTTGTTTCGATATAAATGTTGTTATTATAAATAGTAGATTATGGAATAACAAACTCAAGCCCATAGTAACAAGGCTAAAGGCAAATGGTAGGGTATCAATTCCTTTGCTAAATTTATGAGTGTATAGAAGTGCACCCTTATGCCACACCAAGAAATTATAAGAAATACCTTACTAAATTGCAAACAGATCATTATTATCATCTACGACAATGAGCAGACTAAGCAGATTATTAAGAGTCTTTAGATATGATACACATATGATGAGATAATGAAACCAAATTCTTAACAAGTCAAAAAACAATATTTTTCGCATATTGCTTATGCATAACTTAAAAACCAAATGCACAAATCATACAAAGTGTTCAGTCCAAGGTCTTAAGGAGGCCTTTTTTTTTTTATATCGGAAGTGAAACATCGAAAACCTTCCCGGTCTACAACCGGAGTGCGGGACTTTAACCTTGCTAAACACTCCCGCCCCTAGTACTATCGTCCTCCCGGAACTGTCATTAGATATAACGTCGAGAGGAAGGTGGAGCATTGCTGCTCAAAAGTCAATCGGTCCTAGTTTAGTAGGTCACCTATTGTGTTGTGTTGTTGTCGTACATGGGTCGTGGCTACTCGTCAGTATTCTACGATTCCCCGTCCGGCACTCTCTGCAACGATTGCATATTTCACCTAGCCTTCTCTAGATGACGTAGCTCTTGCTAGATAGCTATCACACATTCACAGATCCGGTCCCAGTTGCCTGGCGATGCTAACATGAACTGTAATGTGCTTCCTGGCTCCTGCGGATAGCCTTCTGTAACAGGAAACCGAGCAAAATAACGTTCTCAGCTTCCCCGGGTCCTTACACAGAGGGCACCTTGGAGTGTTGTCGTGCCCAAACCTGTATAGGTACCACCTGTAGCCACAATCTTAAGGAGGCTTGTCAACGCTGAATTGTACATCAGCAACTTCGTCATCCATAGAGATTTACAGGTGTCAATTGAAAATGAAGATATCGTGAACCACAGTAAAAAACACTATACGGATTGAATACTCAATAATTTTATACTATTTTTCGAATTTCTTCACCATTTTTGTGTCAATGAAGAAGCAGATTCCCCCAAAGTTGAGTCTATTTCGGCTTAGACATTTGTTAGGCTGAGGCCTTTCAGAATGAAGGTATCTCGGTTCTGAGACTATCCTTGTAGTATGTTGGATGAAGTCCTAGAATCAGTGTACAATATCTAATTGAAACTGTTTTGAATGGGGTAAAATAAAAAATCAAATTGCTTGAGATCTTTTTTTTTTTTTCCTGAAAGATTTCTGGTAGTATATCATTTTGTGTACTTTTTTGTTTAATTTTGTTTTATATTTTGAAAGTTATATATCCATCTTTATTGGTTTAATGAAATAATTTTGATTTTTACATGTTTTACTTTTATCTTTAGTTGTTCTCTCAGTTGAATTGTTGTCGTTACCCGTGTGTCGTTCAAAAAATCAATCGTTTGACTGCACTCGCTCGCGTATTCATGTAAAACATTTTAATAATCATTCATCGAACAAGAAATATTGTATTACAACAACAACAACAACCAGATCTATTATATGCAACAACAACAATTATGTCAACTGCAATGCAGCATTCACTCATTCACTCAATCAACTCAACTCACTTCGCTTCATTCCTTGCTTCCTTCCTTCCTTTCTACATTTGTTTAGTCATTCCGGCAACCATCATCCATTCACTCATTCATTTGATTTGATTTTCGGTTCTTTCTGCTCATTCAATTTTTATGTCCATTTGGACATTTTATGCATTTTTTGTGTTCAAACAACAAATGTCGACTGTCGATTTGATTTGCAATTTTGATTACGTTTTACTTCAATTTTAATTTAATTTTTCTCTGTTTCTTCTCGTTATTACATATTATTTTACCAAATTGTATCTTGTTTTATGAGATACTCGTATATTTTTTTCAATGCTTCTAATGACGTTTTGATTGCTGACTAATTTTCCAAATGGCAAACAATTATAGCAATAGTTTTAGTTAGACCAACATGCTACAAGTTTTAAGTTGCATGCAAGACATGATTTGGAATTTTTATGCTTATTTCTTTTTATTTTATAAAAAATATATACATAGTTTTATGAGTATGTGTTACTTTTATCTTTTGTATGATTGAGTTTATCTAATGAGTTTGAATTTTCTATTTATTTTTTTAAAAGAAAATCCTTAAAGTTCTAATCTTTAATAGTAGCAGAGTAGCTAAATAAGTCATGCAACACTTTATGGTAAATGAACTAACTAACAGTGCTGCTGCTGATGATGATGATGATGATGATGATGATGATATTGTATCAAATGGTGGATGAAGTCAAGTTAAATATATAACCAGTTATGGTTTTGCACGCGAATGATGTGACATGATTGCAGACAGATTGCAATACAACACATTTTAAAACCAGTAAACAACACCAAGAATGAGTATTATTGTATAGAGGTGGTAGCACACTCTCACAATCACAACAACAAATAGTCACTGGAATAATGATGATACGTAAGTAAGTAAGTTGAAGTATTAGCTGCCTTGAGAACATGTATTTTAACGACAGAACTTCGCACACTCACTCACTCTCTCTCGACTATTCTTTAGATACTCATAGTACATAAGTTGTCAGGCATTGGAACGTTGACTAGAAGCATTGACAGCCTCAACCAACAGGGCCAACAGCTGCCCCAAAAGTCAACTTTAAAGACTAAAAAATTGCATAGTTAACCAGCAGAATTTCATACAGTATTGTATAAGAAGCAATCAAGGGAAAGAGAAAGAGGGAAGAACTAAAGTGAAATAGCGAAAAATATGGTCAATGGAATTTTTATAGAGATTTACGCTTAAGGCGAAGTGCACCAACTTCAGGAGCAACATCAGTACAACCACCATCAATAGCACCATCAGCATCACAAGTACCACCAGCAATAGGAGCAGCAACATATATGCCTTTGTAGAGAAGAAGAATAAGAAAAAGTGTGCAACAAAATTAAATGCATTTCATAATTTCTTCAATAGTTGCTAGTAGATTCTTCTCTTTTTTTTCATCTCCTCTATTTCATTCTCAACTCACTCAACTGAAATTGTTGTCCAGCATTTGCCATTGACATTGCTAATGTTGCTGTGCTTGCTGCTGCCAGCATTGTGTCGTCTGACAGCAACATCATACACGGCAACTTGCCATCGACATCGACTCGTGTTGTTGCTGTTGTTGTTCTTGTTATTGTATCTTGTGCTCTCTACATGGTTGCAACATTAGCCAAAGTAGCAACAGCAACATCAGCAGCAAGTGCAACATTGTCTTTTCGTCTGTTAACTTATTGACACCCATATTTGGATTGAATCATTAATGGTGTGGCTGCTGCAGCAAGACTCTTATTGTTTTTGTTACTACTGTTTTTAGTGGTCACATTGTTGTTGTTTTGTTTATTTATTTCACTATTGTTTGTTTTGGCAAATGCTACTACCGTTGTTGCTGTTGCTACCAAAAGAAATGTGGTTGACTTCTATGTAGACCTTGCAACAAGAAATATTGTATTATTGTATCACAACAATCTGCTTGATTCATATTGCCATTACTGCTGCTGTTGTTGTTGTTGTTGTTCCTGTTTACTGTTGTGCTGTATATGTATGAGACAAATTTTATTAGCTTACACATGAGTCTTGACGTTGATAATGTGACCTTGTCATCATTAGTGACAGTTTTGTCCATGAACCACGAAATTATTTATTATCTTAGTATTGCAGGTTGAAAAGAACATCATACTTTTCTCATAAATTAATGAATAATTTAGGAGTCAATCTTTGGATTCATGACTATGATTTGAATAAAACTGAAGAAATCCAGCTAGGGAACCATAGTCAAACGCTCTTACCAGAACTTAGGCTGGCATTACACCGAAGCGAACAAACATGTGGTCGGGTCTAAGTCCCGGCCAAGGAACACTCCTTCCACCGGCAAGATACAGGTCCTTGCTGTTACAACAACAATATATTTTTGTGTACATTATTTCTTGTGACAGCACATACACCAATGGAAACAAAACAGAACACAATGTTTTTGTCTGCGTTGCTTTATGACTACTTGTCGAGAAATACACTTCATTGCATACGCCCAATCAGACATGTTGGTTTTAAAAGCGTTCGGTTGTCGAAAATTGCATGCTTTCTTATGATGTAGCTTATAACGCGTAGTTCAAAACAAAAAGAGAACATACCATTAGAATAAATTAAAAAACCGACTTCAGGGATAACTTAAAAACTTCTAGATCTTAAACAAATTTATGTGAAACCACATGAGAGGAACCAGCTTTCCAATAAAAAAAGAATCATCAAAATCGGTTCACCTAGAAAAAGGTTCTGATGTAGCAAACAGATAACTACTAGTCAGATCTTGATCAAATTTATACGGAAACACATTACAAGCACCAATTTTCAAATAAAAGAAGAATCATCAAAATCGGTTCACCTGGAAAAAAGTTCAGAGGTGACAAACAGATAATTACTGGTCAGATCTTGATCAAGCTTATATGAAATCACATGACAAGTACCAGCTTTCCATATCAAAACAGAATAATCAAAATCGGTCCACCGGGAAAAAAGTTCAGAGGTAACAAACAGATAACTACTGGTCAGATTTTGAGCAAATTTATATGGGACCACATGGCAAGCACTAGCTTTCCAATAAAAAAAATATCAATAAATTCGGTTCACCTAGAAAAAAGTTCTGAAGTAACGTACATAAAAACAAAAATATAAAAAAAAGGACGAATTTGAACTTGGTTAAAAAGAGGAACAAACAAGAAAAAGTGATCCGTTTGTTATGTTGGAATGTTTCAACAATTATAGTGCGTACAAAATTTAGTGAGAGTTCATTATCTTTTAATGATTTGGTTTGATATTGAAGCAGAAAAATTGTTTTATATTAACACACACCAACCGAACCTTCGAATTGAAACTCTTTGGTCTGTTTCATCCTGTTCCGCTTGGTGAGTGTTGGAATAGATCAAGTTTTCATGCCCTTTAAATGATAAACGTTTTGTTTGCTTCTGTGTTACGCCAGCCTTATTCGCCCTTTTTCCTTAAGGTGATTCTCCATGTGAATATTCTCAGCACTCTTGTGCATGTTCCTAGATTGATTGATCATAGCAGGCGTACTAGTAAATAAACGCTTCTCGAGCTTGATACCGATAGGATGCTAAACTATTTAATATAGATCCTATCATTTACAAAACAAGAAAAAAATCTTATTATTGTATTTCAAAACAATTCTCCTGCATTTGATTTAGATAAAAACTTTTAGTACTCATTAATAACCTTACTTAGTAGTACAATGTTGCTTATCAGCGAATCAACACACAACAGAATGCAATAATTTAATTTATCATTTCTCTAATATCTTTTCATTGCAACAAAATGCACTCAATACTAATACGAATACGAATATATATATTTTCAACTCCTTAAAGACCTCATAAAGTAATTAATTTCAATTATTTTCAATTCTCACAAGTACTGCAACTGTAACAGAGTACAGAAAGAAAAAGAACGAACGAACTCTGTAATGTATAAGTGAAAAAATATCACCAAAGGAAATCATTATGAACGTAAAACGGAAGCGAGAAACGCATACAAATGGATTTTTTTTACACACAAAATGTGAAAAGAAAGCAAAAAAAAAAACAACAACAATATTGTTGTAGTATGTGAACAAAACAACATATAAATATTTCAATAAAATTGAAATAAATCACAGGCAAAGCTAAAGTAAAAATCACGCCTTATACAGACTGTTCAGTTTGTTCAGATGGTTCAGTTTGTTGTTGCTTTCTGCAACAGGAAAAGCTTGCTTCACTTACACGTACATATGTACAATACAACGTAGTATGTATCTATGTATCTTTTATAGTACTTATAACAAACGATTGTCGTTAAATTTTTGCACTTAAAGAAGCAGAAAGTGTTGCCATTTACGCTTCGATAAACATTTGAAATCAATGCTGCAACACCAACAAAGCGAAGCAAAGGTAAGAAGCAACAGAACTTGCTGCTCCTGATGCTAGTATTTGTTGGCGATATATCACAAAGCGTCTGGTTTCACTCGCCACTGTTGACCAAGGGACAACACTTGGGAGTCAAGAGAAAGATGACAACAATTTCGTTAGCATTTTTAACAAATAAAATATAATTTATAGCCATTGTTATTGCACACAAGACCATGGTTACAAGTGAGAGAGGGAGCGAAAAAAAAAAGAGAAAATTATCACAGTTCTGTGTTAAAAACAAAATCACAAAAATTATTAATTTCTTTTGCTTAAATAAGCTATGCGAAATGCATTAAATGACACAATCCACAAAGCGTTTCAACCCTAAATGGTCAATGTTCGTAGTCGTCATCGCCAGCACCATCGTCAGCACCATCATCTTCGTCATCATTGTTCAATGTCCATCGTCCAATGTCAATGTCCAACATGCAACATCATCTAAGGCTACCTTTTAGCTTTCTGTTAAGCTCTCCGGTCTCCTCTTTAGTATCTGCTTGTCGGTTAGTGACATACGTTCTCCTTCATTGGCTTCATTGGCATCATTATCATTATTACGATAGCAATCACTGCTAAATGCTGCACACACAAAAAATGGACGCACCAAAGCGAATGAAAGTATCTTCTGCTACTGTTGGTGCTTTTGTTACTCCATGACTTCATTTAAAATTCTCCACATTGCTTAATAATGCAAGATTCATGTCGATATGTCAATGCGTTTGCGCGCAATCGATCATTTTGTTCAGCAGCAACATTTGCTGTTGTTGGTGCTGCCAAGTGCAATGCAATACATTAAAATGCAATCTTTGCATTGCCATCATATACTTCCAAGACTGAGTGAGTGTTGCTGGGCCCTCTTGCCACCCTTCACTCTTCACTCTTCACCATTCAAACGTTTATCGCTTTCATTTTATATACCATAATACAATATCAAGAGTCAGTGGTAGTCAGTGGTGTGAGTTTGTTTTCTGTTGTTGAAGCGTACGCATTTTGCCTGGCTCATGTACTTGTTTGACATAATGTCCTCAGATTATCACATGTGATAAAGCCAGATGACCATTTTCTTGTATTTTACTTATACGAGTATATGTATGTATCTTTTTCTTGTTAAGATTCATCGTTTGAGTTAGTTACTTTACTTAGTTTGTCTGTTGTTTTGTAGCATGTAATTTTATGGTATGCGCTTAGTTTATCAACGGCATGTGTGACACACTCAATACGGCACCATGATATATCACAATGATAACCAGTACTTGCATAACAAGAAAGTAAAAGAAAAGAAGTATAATATTATTCAAAGACGGAAGAGTTACCACAGCCCAGTTGATGTATGATTGTAATAGATCTAAAAAAGATTAAAGGAACTTTAAAACCATATTGAGTTGAAAGGTCGTTCTGATTACTAAACTGTTTCACTAATAAACAAATCTTGATTTCAGTATTTTGATATTTATTGTAAAACTATGACACAATGATTTTCAATCTTTCTCATTAAGTTAACGTTCCATCATTATAGTATTGTATATACTTTCCCAGCTTTGATGTGCCTTGAAAGCTTCCTATTGATTTCATTTAATCTTTATAGTAGCAGTTTTATCTGATGAAATCTGAAGCTACCCGTGACATACTACTATGCTGTATGATGTGTACCCACATCATAACAATCACAAATCAATGATATAGAAAATCAATAATAATACCAACAACCACATCCTCACTCACCTGTCGCAAATGCAGACAACTCAACTCATTACAAGCTACTCGCTGTCAAATCTAAAATAATTTATTATTCTTGTGCCTACACAAACAGTTGTTTCTTGTTATTATTATAACGATAATGATGATAATGATGATGATGACGGTGATCATAATGATGACAATTTCAACTCTTTCCATCATCAACATGAGAGTGTGACAAAAAATAAATAAATGAAAATACAAACAAACATATGAAGAAAGAAAAAAAATCATTGATTTATGTTTTCTTGACTTGATTGTTTTACTTAAGCACTCAATGTTGCCTGTTGTTTGTTAACTTGACTCTCTGTGTCGGTGTCTGTCGTCATCACCATCATCATCGTCGTTGTCGTCGTCGTCGTCGGGCTATCTGTCTTTTGTCTCCAATCAAAATTGGACAAAGTTGTCATAAGAACACCAAAACCAACAAATAAAACCCTGAATGTAGTATCTCTGTGTGTCTGTGAATCTTGTTACCACCACTCTACGCTTAGTAAGGTAACACACACACACAAAAAAAAAAAAAAGTGACCAGAAAAATCCATAAAAATACTTCAATCATATCATTTGACAAGATGTTGTTTCATGTAGCATGTTGTTGTGCCCTTTTGGGAATTTTTATTGCAATTTTATGCAAGAATAATTTTTATTATTATTTGAAAATTATACAAAAGACAAAAAGAAATACAATAATTATGAAAAACCAATACACATATAGGAAAAGAAATTCAATTGAATATAACATAAAATTTCTTCAAAATATATAATTTCAAATGCAATGCATACAGTAGATTTAAGTGTTAAATACTTGATCAAGGGAATACAAATGATTGGTAAGATTTCATTGCCTACAAACAAACGAACTATTGTACTTAATTGCCATAAATAATTTAACAAATCATTGATAGCATTGCCGCCGCCAACAGTAGCCGATAAAAATCGAAACTTGACTGACATTTGATTGATCGTCAAAATCAAGCATTGGCTGACTTATGATAAACACCATCAAGCAACACTACCATATACCGAACGAAGAGTGCCAAAAAGCAATCATTATGATCATGTCAGGAGATCATCGAAATCGACGAATGAATTTCGCTTAAAGCCTGCCAGCAAGCCAGGCATATCGGGTAAGCTAAGCTAAGCTGAGCTGTGCTGAGCCAAGCCAGGTAAAGGCATAATTTTGCAAGTCGAATCGCAGCAATCAAAATGAAATAATCGCGAGCAAGTAATCTAAAGACAGAAGACAACATGACTTAGTGAGTGACTGTTTGGGCAAGTGATCGACTGATAGACTCAGTCAGTGAGTGAGTTAGTGAATGAGTAACGTAGCGGACCTCTATTTTAGTCATGCTCTTACACCAAGTTAATGGCCTACAGGCGGCCATGCAGTAATCCACTATTATGGACGTGCTCCAGTCAAGAAAATACCTTAACTGTGTATTTGTATTTGTGTTTTTACTTTTAATACAATTTTAATTTATCACCTTGCAGCAGCACACGCGATCTCCAACTCTGAGGCGGCTGGCCAATATTTTGTAGTGGAGTGTAGTGTGGAATAGTGAAAAGTGAAAGGACCTTATTGGCGCTTATCGATGTTTTGCAAATTTCGCTTTCGTTACCCTTTTAAATGGTTTTCGTTCTCCTCTCTTTTGTTGTTTTCCATTTCTATTGTATGTATGCCTTGAAACTTGTTGCATGTCAAATTAATTGATCGTCTATAAAAATGAATAGCAGTAGTAGTAGTTGACTGGGTGCCAGGCTCACTCAGCTTTAAAGTCAAATGTGTTAAGAAATCAGAGATATTCATAGTATTGTATTTGTTGGCAGGTGTCTATCGTCAGAGTCTCTAACTCAAAAGTCAATCTTATTAGATGACGTTTCTCTTTCTATACAATATATTACTATTAGTATATATTTTTCTGTTTTGAACTTTATCTGATCGCTCAACGTGTCGAAGTGATTGAAAACTGAAAAAGCATTTGTTGGCACGTTACGTGTCGCTTTGCCATATTTACTATATACAATAGTAGTGTTGGTAAATGCCATGGGATATTACTAAATTATTAACATTGTTGTTGTTGTTGTTATTGAGAAACATTAAAGGAATATATACATAGTAGTGTACTATTTATTGTTCTCTCTCTCTCTCTAAAAGTGAAAGTCAGTCAGCAGGTGATAGGAAATGCCACTCACTCTTCACTCAACACTATCATTGGTTTAGAAATTTAATTAAAATTTATTATATTGTATACAGAATTATTATTTTATATGAAAATATAAAATAAGATAATAAAATGAAGCCTTTATTATTCATAAACATGTTGCAACTACATACTAGTATTTATGTATGCCAATCATGCAGCAATACAAGTGACAGTAGCAGTAGCAGTGGAAACATTGAAATAAGGTGTAAATTATGCATCATAATGTGTGTTGTTGGATTTGGTGGTTTTCGGCCAAAAGCCAAAAATGTTTGTTTTTAGCATATTTTAAAACTTATACAAATTTATAAATAATTAACGCGTGAAAATACATTTTCCGCATATTAATTTCCGCATTTTATTATTTGTCACAATTGTCGACAGTTTATTTTATTTAAACATTTTCTGTGTTTGTGTGTGCGTTTTTCTTTTTCTATTTTCCTTTTTATTTGAAATTTGAATAATAATAAAGTGCTGCAATGTTAAATTATGACTTAAAATCGTGTGACACCAAAAGTGTTGGAATGAAATTTATATTAAATATTGCATATATCAAATACAATTGTCACCACCACCACCATTCGTCGTCGTATGGTATACTATTTTCTCATACTTGGCATTACACCGAGTCGAGGGAATATAACACACTCCTCCATTCCTATGCCCCACAAATTGTCATTGTCATTGTCTTTGTCATTGTTTAAATGCGCTTGGGACACGCCCTAACTGGGAAACTGAGAATAACATACTACTATATTCTATATAAATTTTATGATATTTCCTTTTGTTAAATGATACTATTTCTTGACTCACCCGAAGGCATGTCAACGCTTGCAGCATATGACATTTTTATGTCTTCTCATATATTTCTGTATATGTATGACATTTTTTATTCTCATTTTTCTTTTGGGTTGAAAAAATATATTGGCCAAAAACATGCTGCAATCTCAATGACAAAGAATTGTTCAAATGAAAATTATTAAAATTGAAAATTACTATTGAAATTGAAGCATTTAATCTTGACAACTTCATTGGGTTAAAAAATTTAAAATAGATAAATAATTTCATAAATTTAAAATAGAAATACAATATAGAAGTATTAAATAGCACAGACAGTTTTTGTAACAATTTGATATCTTCAGAGTAAGTTAAAAACGTCTTATACAGGGGTGGCACAGAAAACTCTTCCTCCTCAATTTTTTTACAATTTTGAAAGTAAAATGGTAATAATTTGACTTCTTAATTCATCTTTAATGGCAGACACGTTTGTTCCGCATAAATGTTAATAATAAAAAGAATAAAAAACTTTAGAACAATGTTTTTATATGCTGACAGCCCTATCAACATTCAGTGGAACTGGTTTGGTTATTCGATAAAATCACTCCGAAAAACAAAACCTCTTGGAGTTCTGTGGTACCTACAGTTTGACCGAGTGGAATGTGATAAACTATACGCCAAAAACAATAGAGGTTTCTGTAGCACCCCTGATAGAGACTTTTCAGAATAGCTTCCAGATTATTATTAGATTTCGATGCTTTTGACTTCTATTTGATCTTGTTTTTGTGTCTCATAGCCTTTGATATCAACATTAAGTAAGCAGCGTTGCATAAAGATATTATCGAAATTGAGATGATCTAGCACGTCCAATAATATTTAAGAATGCTTTGAATGCTTTATAAGCTTGTCTTTTTGATAAAATAAAATTCACAAAAAGTTGGGATGCGTATCGACCAACAAAATACTTATCAATGACAACGATTACTATAATTTATAAATTAAACGTTACACCAATTAATTGCTGCTTTCAAAATCGATTAAACATAAGTGTACATTTTTGTAATAATTAAGGAGCTGCCCCACGATCATAGCGATCATGAATTATATCATATTATATGATAAAAAAATCAGCAAAAATATGTCATAGAAATATGATTTTTGTCATATAAATGATGAAAATGTATATCACATTATACCCTTCTCATATAATGAAAAATTTCATCATATTTTTCTTTTCCCTCCGAGTCGGAAAATAAATAATATTATGAAAGTGACAGACTTGCCAACTGACTCTCGATTAAATCCGCAAGATGACAAGTCTGTGTCATAGTTTTCCTGTGTCTTTTAATATTAAAACATAACAGTTACAAAAAAAGTAATGTTAAACATGAAACACACAATATAAAATAAGTAGGTACTACAATAGTTAAACATTTCTAGCTGCTTAAAAGTCATCACAAGGGAATCCTTCCAGTGCAAGTATTACCCGCTATGACCACTTCTCTGAACTGCCGCATACAACTATTGTTAATTGGCATCCAAAAAAAAAGGATCAAAATTCATGAAAAGTTACATCATATAAAATGATATTGTAAGGACAGCAAAAAAAGGCCATATGATATTTCTATGTCATAGAAAAATTATATCATATTTTTCATCATAGTTGGACAGTTCATAATTATCATATAATATGATGAAACTTCAAACAAAATGACGTATATCATAGAGATGAACTAAACAGTGATTTCAAAATCACAGTGATTCTAAACTGTGATTGAGTCATAGTCATTTGAAGGGAGAGACACAGTTCGCTTTGTTTGAACTGTGATTGGTAAGGGAGCAACTAAATCAAAGTGAGTCACAATCAATCGAGTAAACTGTGTCTCTCCCTTCAAATGACTGTGACTCAATCATAGTTTAGAATCACTATGTCACTGTTTAGCTCATTCTCATTTGTTAGTCCAGTCCGCATATTTTTTTAAAACGTTCATGAAACCCTAAAAAATAAACCTCCTAGTTTCGTTGCTCTTTGTGACTCCAATTTTTTCCAAAGTGATGATAAATGATACCCATCCCTACCAAGAATCTGTACCCTACGATTCTGTTAGTGTTGAAATTATGATTTTAATTTTGTTTCCAATATTTGTATTGCTTAAATGAGAAACATTGCGCTCAAATTGATAAATTATTGAAGTGGCCAATAATTTCTGTTAGTTTAACTTGACTCTACTATAAAATTATATAATGTAAGTATATCTTATCCAAGTTAATTAAACTATTTCCTATATATTATTCCCAAGCATCTCTTTGTTGTCAATCTATCACTCGACTTGTATAATCGAACATAATAATTTCTCTTATATAATCCATCAACATACCTTTAGATAGTTTTCAATCAAAACAAAAGGAAAAACAATATCAATCGCTTAGATACTCGTAGTTGTTGACTCTTGTGCCAGTTTCACTCTGTTATTGCAACAATCAATAACCAAAAAAGATATTGTAAAATATATAAAAAAAAAACAACTAAAAAGTTGAGTCAAACAACAGAGGAACACTTAAATTTTATTGCGTCGCGTGTCGTAGCCAACTCTCCGTCTGTCTGTCCCATGGTCTATTCATCCATTTGTCCAACTACATAAGCAACTTGGACCGCTCGCATCTCTGCTCAATGCTGAGCAAACTCGTTGACTTTTCTGCGACAGATTGTTATTTGCAGCGCATGCGTTTGGGGAATACAACGAAACATAGATACAACAGCACAAAGATAGTCAGACAGACAGACATACAAAATCTCTTAACTCTTACAACGCATCGAAATTGATTTGAACGAGTTTCAGATACAAATAAATTGCACGAAAATAAATTGCACACATTGTATAAACGGTACAAGCAAAGATTGAGGTAGATCGGTCCATGGATCGATCGATTGAACGATGGATGGAATGAGCTGCTGCTGCGTGTACAAATCGATTGCGCAAGTTGAAGTTGGGGGTTGTATGGAATTATGGAGTATAGGAGTAGAGTGAGTCTAGAGTGCGCACGTCCAATTCAATGAATATGCGTACGCATGGGGCAGCCAGCCACAATTTGGCGAGTTTTAGCCAGACAGACAACTGTACTTGGGTACATGACAGTTTGGTATTTTGTATGTCAGTTGGATCGATGATTTTGGTCTATTGAACCAATAATAAATACAAAAAAAAAGTAGTTTTTGTTGTTAACACACAAAATACACAGGCACAGAAACTGGGCCAGCAACAATTAACCATTTTTAGATTTATGGATATCAATAGTTCGAATTCGTAGACTTACAATGGCATGTAGTAGTTAATCATCAACATGAGATAACATCAATAAGGTTGTTGTTAATTCATATAAAAGGACATTCCAATGGAAACTTATGCAATCACAAGTAAACCTTAACTGTTCGGTAACACAATCTACTTGTTTTCATTTTTTAGAAATCCTCTTTTGCAGAAGAACTAAAAGTAACTCAATTGATGCAATAACTAGGAGAGCTGGAGGAAGATTATGAACCTATGTGAGTAAGGTAAAAATGAAAGAAAATCCTTTTTGCCAACAATTGCACATGAATAAAAGTTTTTTCATTGTTTAGAAAACCATCGTCCAAACCCTTCATCTCTCCCTTTATGTATACTTCACTAAAAAAGCCGATTCAGTCAAAATACACAAATGCGTTGGAGTCCTTCCTCTGGAGCAACTGCAACCATGACAATGTCCAAACAATAAACAGAGTAGCGTCGGTAACTGCAATCTCAGCACTAACGTAGTTATTTAATCCAGTTATTGTCCGAAATGCAACGCAATCGTCATGGCATCCCATTCCATCCCTAACTATCCATTTGTGCTTTTATGTTGTATATGTTGCTACACAAAACGCACAGCAACTTGCCTTGGTGGGCAATGGGCATTAGTTTGCTGAACATACATAAATTTTTGGTTTTTTGGTTGCATTTCACTGACTACGAGTATGAAGATAAAGTGTGGTTAGAGTATGTGGTATGTGGCACATCAAATCGCATCACATGTGTAAACATACCTCGCTCGTTCGCTTTCTTTTCATGCTGATTGAGTGTGTTTTATCAAGGTTTATTTTCCTCCACTCTTTACAAGTTACAAGTGTTCGTTCCTTCATGCATCTGTGGCAAGCACTTTTTTTCTGCCAGGCTATCGTCACATTCTAATCACTCTTTATGCAGTACTTAGCATTATGCCAACCGTTAGACTTGCCACAAAGAGAAGGGCGGCAACCATTGAATCCTAACCTTAACTGACACTTTAACGCTCTAGTTCGCTTGAATACGAGTAGAGTAGACTGTAGTAGAGTGAAGTATGCGCCCGTTGGGGCTTATTTCGCGCTAATCGAGTTGTTACATTTCTGTGCCTTTACTTGCCTTGTTGGCATTTTAGTTACAGCCAAGTTTATACTACAATATATAAAAAAAACAAAACCATGCCACAGTTGCCCCAAAGACAAAGTAAAAAGCATAATAAAAAGGCAACAAGGAAAAACAAAAGAAAAACCTAAAAAAAGGCATTTAACGTTTTGAGTAATGTCAAAGTTCAAACGCCTTGAACTTGCAGGCTATACAAACCATCCAAAACTACCACCCGCTTCAAAAGGAAAGAAACCCTCTCCCTCTCTGGTTCTTATTTAGTCTTTTCTGTCTGAGTCTTTAACAATTTTGCCGCTAAAGTCGCTGTCAAATCGCGATCGCAGCATGAGTTCGCCCACTGTTGCCGCTCTTAGCTCACACTCAACACTCTTCCCGTCTCATCTTGTCTCGTCACTAGAACTCTCTTAAGCCTTCTCTGGCACTGCTTACTTGCCTTGCAGCGTTAACGCAGCATGAACTCGTTCAATGAAACGTGGCTCAGATTCTTAAATACTGATGACGCTTACTACGATGACTTGGTTTTGATGATGATGATGATGATGATGAAGAAGTTCAACATTTAACGTTCTTAGCTATGAGTTCAAGTCCAAAGAATAAGAAATCATAGTGAGCAACTATTTTAAAAGTTGTTATAAACGCTGAAAGGTGTTAAGTTGTATGCTTATGATAGACTAAAAGTGAAACAGAGCAAATCAAGCAACTCTGAACGAAACAAGATTAAGCTGCGCGCATGCGCAATCAAAGGCGGCGGCTGCGGCTATGGCTACAGTATGAATGTTGGTTCATTCAGCTGATTATGATGCATGACTGTGATGAGTAGCACATGTGGTGCAATAACAACAACAACAACAACAACAACAAAAAGGCGGTATAACAAGAGATGAAGTTCTATTCTAAAGCGGTGAGATACAAGTGAAAAAGATGCCGCCACTGTGATGAACTCTTGCGTGAAAATGTCGGCAACTCTCCTCTACTTAACTACGAGTCAAGATACTATGCTTAACTCACTCTCCAGCGAGATCCCTTTTTGCATACTGTACGTGTACATGTGAATATGTTGCTAGTTTGTATCTATTTTAGCCAAAGGCATAATCACGAGTCGCTATCAATGCTGTTTTTTTTTTTTTCCTTATGAGTTTTATCCCCATGCGTGCGTGCCACACACTCCATGATGGATTCAGATAGACTAGGCTATTCTTGCGCTATAAAAAGCAGCAACAGATTCGCACAGACATAATGAATGCTATTAATGCATCTTTCTAGTTGAGTTGAGTTCAGTTCAGTTGAGATGAGTTGAGCAGTTTTCAGTTTAAGTTAAATTGCTCTGTACAGCAAGATACTAAAGCCATGCAGCATAAATGTATTTGTATTTGTTACTAGTCTGCCATGATTGGGTGTAGGGGAAGCGGGAACTGCAAAAGTGACATGAAATCGTGCTTTAATTTTAACAAATTATTCAAGAATCAAATGAGACTAATTTCCTTTGCAGAATATTAAAGAGGCAATAGTTTTAATTAAATTTACATTTATGTTTCTTCTACAGAAATTTATGAAGTACTCCAGTACCAATAGTTAAGAGCACAGTATTTTTGTTGTTCACCTATTCTTGTTGACTTTTTAATTTGAAATAACGATTTGACCTCTTTGACTTCACTTGGTGTGGCCTGAACTGATCTCATTTTTAGTCAGCCACCAAAAATGTAAATTTCACAAAAAAATCTACAAAAATATCAACGATAAAAATATTTAATTTGAATAAAAGAATGGTAAAATAATAATAAGAAAATGATAAACATAAAATAAAATAAATAAATAAAATAAGAAATAATTGAATTATGAATAGTCAAACTTGCCTGATTGATTGCAATTCTTGATATTTCTTTACCGCTTTCTTAATTGAATTATTTTATGAATCACTCTAATGATTCTCAATTCTCTAAATTATTTCTTATTATCAATTATTTTTTATTGAGCTAAAAATAATGATGGATATGTTAAATGATTATAAGTAGCACGATCTCAAAATAAAAAATCAAATTAAATCATAAAATTGAAATAAAATACTAAGCCAAATAATAAAACAAAAGCCCCACAAATACAATACACTAAGAAATAAAAAAATAAAAAAAAAACAGAAACCTTGACGTTCTAAAAATGCCAATTAGAAAAAATGCAAACTTTGATTCGTGCCACACTTTTAAGTTTACAGCAATAACAGCAACATACTGCAACTGCAGCATGGTTATTGTTTGCCACATACTGATTTCGAGTTGAAGCTTTTAGTAGCAACATAGATTTTTGACATATGAGTTATGCAACAGTAACAACATCAACATCCACAAAAACAATAAAAAAAATCATAGCAATAAATGCAAAAATTTGCATTAACATCAGCAGCAAGTTGTGCAATGTGCCGAATTCAACTGATGTTAAGAGAACCTTATTGTTTCTTTCATTGTAAAATAGTTTGATGGTGGTGGTGGTGGCCCCTCTTGTTTAATTTGAAGTTGCTATAATTGATTTGATTTGTGATGTGATTCGTCGTTGTACCATTGAAGTCTCATGGGTAATGGTATTGTAGAATAAACCAAGCCACCTGCTTGTTGCAACTAATGAGTTCTATATGCAAAGTACAGAATGGAAAAATAGAATCAAACCAAACAAACAAAAACAAATCGGTTAGAACCATGAAGTTTAACTTGTAATTCAAACTCTTTGCAAGATATTTCATGACAAATTTGCCATCACTCAACTTTAAACAATTTGAAGCTGCTGAGCGAGCGAGCAATGAGTGTTTTAAGCACTTTTATGGCAAAGAAAAGTTTTTAAATTGCAACTTTTTAGTGAATATATCGCATTACAGAAATCAAACTATAAAATTAGATAAACTTCCAAGAGAAAAGAGCAGTTTTAATGCATGTAAGAGACATGAAGCTTGTTTTTGATATGTGATTAAAGAAACACAATGATTTTGATATTTCATAAAGCATATTTCTACTGAAATTTCATGCAATGCAAAAATGTGCACATTTCAACATTGAAAAGGGTCTTTAACATATTTTCAAATATACCAACCGCTTCTTCGGGTGTTGAAAATCGTTGAACACGTAATTTGTTCTTCACTATTGGGAACAAAAAGAAATCATTCGGTGCTAATCATCAGGACTGCACGCCAGATGACCCATCAATTCAACGTTTTGTGCCTTCAAATACTCGGTTGTTTGAGCAGAAGTGTGAGAATTCGCATTGCCGTTTGTTTTCCTCATTTCAATTAAAACTTCTGGCAAACAAATGGTTGTGCATCACCAAGAATTGACCATTTTACATTTCACTTATGGCACTGTTGTGATATGTCCGGTTATTCCAAAGAAACAGGCCACCATTTGCTTCAAAGTGCTTTGTGCTCGAACAACTTTCTTTGGATTGTCATCCTCTTGGAACACCCATACGGTCGATTGCTGTTTACTTTCCGGCTCATACGCATGGATCCATGATTCGTCACCTGTTAAATAAGTCTTTTGAAGCAACACGATTGTATTTATTAAGCTTTTCTTTGCTCCAATCTATACGAGCCTCGTTTTGAGCGATTGTCAAATTATACGGGATCCATCGTGAAACTAGCTATCTCACAGCTTAGTGGATAGCGGTGGAATGAATGCCCACATGGCGATCTTTCATTATTGGTTTATGCACAGCATCGATGTTTTCAGGTGTAACAGCTGTTTTTGGTCGACATTTACGTAATTCGTCATACAACGAAGAGCGTCTACGATAGAAATCCATAAGCCAACGATATACAGTAAACTTATGTGGTGCTTCATCATCAAAAGCCGACTGAAGACTTTCCGAAAATGTTCACAAATTAAACCAAATAACTACGATATGACAAAACGATCTATGTACGAATATGCTAAAAAATAACAAACTTCGTGAAAACTCAGAATAATGTTGCCAGACTGCAAAACTTTTGTAGTGCCCCTACGTATAAATTCTTTAAAGATTCAGTTCACATAGGACTTTCAACTTATAAACCAAATAGGTGGACCAATTGACTTTACTTACCAATGCTGTATCTCCTATATTTTTAAGAGTGAACCCAAAACTTTAAATGAATATTCTTATCGCATAAAGGAATCAAGAAAAATTATAGAGTTTCTTGCAACAGTTCAATATCTAAACATTCTCTATATTTAATAACCTAACTTTAGTAACTTTAGTTTCCAGTTATAGAGAGACACAACATAGATGGAGCAACAAAAACAAATGTAGGAATGATTTCAAAAGAAAGATAACTATGTATATCTAATCAACTAATGACCTACTTATTTACTTGTAAAGTATGCTTATGAAGTTTGTATTAGAGAAAGGAAAAATAAATATTTTTAAAACACATTTTAATGGAAGAAAATTTTCCATCATCTTTATCACAGGATTTTCATTCATGCTTTTGTACTAATGCAGGACAACATCAACTTTAGTGCAATCTCAAGTCAAAGAAGAAATGCAACAACAACAACATCCACAACAACAGCAAAAACAACAACAACAACAAAAGGACAGACATTATAAATATCAAGTTTTTGTAAAGCAAAGCAACAAAAACACACAACAAAATAAAAAGAAAAAATAAAATTAAAATAATAACAGATTCATGGAACAAACTTTAAAGTTGCTTGCTTTTCTAACGATTTCTCTCCATCACAACTTCTTTTCCGCTTGCCTTGCCTACCACCAGAGGATTACCATCCTGCCACCTTGTTTTGCAGCGAACTTAGACCCACTTAAGTGCATATCTGGTGCATATCTTGGCTTCTTTACTAGGAATACCAAAGCTATAATATCCTTTTGTCTGCCTCTAACACTCTGCATCATTTATAACGTTTTGGCTTTTAGTGTCCAAGCATTAGAATGTGGAGAAAGACTTTGGATAGGAGAAAATAGCCAGCCCGACCGACCGTATAAACAAATAAACAAACAAACCTGTGCAAGGGCACAACATCCTTTTCAAGATAAATACAAGAACAAGTAAGAAAAGTAGCAACAGCAGCAGGAGTTGAAAAAAATTGTTGCCGAGTCAACAAGGACACTGTCATAACTTTTTTAATGGTTGCAGCACACAGTTGACAGAAGATACATTTTCCATTCTTTAACTATTTGCAGAGAGATGACATTTTTTTCATTTTTAGTTTTTGTGTTAGCAAGGCACAAAGTACATGTTCGTGTGCTTTGAAGAAGTTTTGTGAAAATAGTTTTGACATTTAAATAAGAGACATGTTTTTTCTGTTTCTTTTTTTGTCGCGTTAAGTAACTTCTTTGTGCTAAGTAATGAAGTCAGTCGTCTTTGAGTCGGGAGCAACACTTGTACTATGACTAACGTTAGTTTTTTGACTGTCAAAATCTAGAGTACTTAAAGGAAAGCTTTGGGATCAAAAATTACTTTAGAGACTTCCCTGAAGATGTGTATCCATTTTACAATGCAACAGATTCTGTAGGTTGCTATTGCTATGCAGCCCCCAAGCAAGAGCACATGAAACTCCAATTCATGTTCCTGATTGTATTTCCAGCATATATACGATTATATTCCAGTAAGAAGTAGCCGTTGTATTGATATATCAATATTCATTTATTGTTTAGTAAGAAAAGACTGTTAAAGTCTCCTCTGTCTGGGGGCTATAAACCGTTTCATTACTCGGCAATTCTTTGATCTACCACGAGCGTCACATGCTTATAAATTATAATATTGTTGTCAGATGGAACTTTTTCTTTACTGTATAGATTTTTACCTTTTTAGTTTTATTATTGTTGTAATAACACGAAATTTCACTTCAACTTATGTGAAATGACTAATAAGATTTATGTGGGTAGATGCAACCGAGATTACTGATACTCAATATTTGCTAATTTTCTCCTTATTTTAACTATTCCATTTGATATTTCAATCCTAGCAAATATGTTGCCTTGACACTGTCATAAGCCATGTACGAGTATTTCTCTCCCACATTTTATAGACTTACTTACTTAAAGCAAATAAAGTACCCACGTGTTCGTTTATGTCAACTTAATGCGTCCACTTTTAGCATAATATTGACTTATGTTATGCCACAAGCCAAACTAGATACTTACCAACTCTAGGCATTCGACATTCTTCATGCTTTATGCTTCTTGCTTCAGCCATATCTTTTGGCATAACATATAAGATTAATTACCAAGGCAAGTAATAATGAGCTTTGAATCTTTATGTCAATTGCTGTTCGCTCATAATTTCTATGATTTTGCATATGAAAAGAGACCTAACAACGTTGAGTTTTGTGACTTCACTTGACTTGGATTCACTTGGGGGATGGGCTTGTGTTGAGTTGACCATGTTTATAGTAGTTAAGTATTCTCTAGACTTGGACTTAAGTACACATCTAAAATCATCATAATACTCGTACTTTGACTGAGTGGGCGCCAATAGTTTCATTATTGTAAGTAGTTCCGTGTGTCTTGTTGGAGGTGAGGCTTCATTGCAACTACAGACAACATCATCATCATCATCAACAGCAACAACGACAAGTGCTACCCAAAGTTAAGACACTCATTTAGAAGGAAAATCTCTAAAAGAAATTTGCAAAGTTGCGCGTAAATTGTTATTGATAGTGTTAACCACTTAAGTACACTGTAAGAAATAAAGCCCAAAGCCATCAATTGAAGGAACAGAAAATAAGATTCTATACATTTTTTTCTATGTAAACGATATTGTCTTTCAAGTCATAAACCCTTACTTAAGCAATAGAATCTTATAGATAACTTATGAATGACATTCCACGCCATTTCCTACATCTTCTTTTTATTTTACTCTTTACTATTTTTCTTTTCCAATCCATCGTTTTATGCAAATTTTGTGCACATAGTACAAAGCCAGACATAAAGAAGGCTCTGCTATGCAGTGAAGTGTATAAAAATAACCGCATTTGCACTATCAAAGTGGGGTCTAAGGGAAAAATGGGAGGATTGAAAGCTTCCTTCTGTTACTTGAACACTTATTACGTAGGCGCGCATTTGCACTATGCCAAGTTGGTTGGTTGGTTGGATGGTTGGTTAGAATTAAGTCAAGACCTGGTCTGTTCCGGCTACTACTAACTAAACAAGATATGGTAGCGGTGACGGTGGTGTTGGTATTTGCATTTGAGCGTGGTAATTATTCATGTATTTGGGCGTTTGATTTGCTTGTTCCAGACATATTTTACATGCACAAACGACAAAAAGATGATGGAGTGAGCCAACCAGCCAGCAGCAAACGAGTGAATTGGTTGTGGACTCTCTCGCTTGTATAATGCAGTCAGGCAGGCAGGCTTTGAGTCTGGAAGGCCTTTAGTCAACCGAAGTGGCCACATTGGAGTCAACTGTCGCGCTTGTAATTTCGTGCGACACCCTGCAGCCAAAAATCATTAATAATCAACATTGCAACACGGCGTCCGTTGTCCATCGTCCTCATCGTTGTCCTCATCTGTGCACTTCACTATCCATCCACTATGCCATGTCCAAATCTCCATCTTCACCCCTCTCTCTCTTTCTCCGTCTCTTACTCTTTTCATCTTCATGTAATTATGTTGTTTGTTGCATGCCTACGGACTCCTTCTTCGGTCGGTTTGGTTTTTGGCCAATTTTACATTAACTTATTTTCAGTAGCCACTTCAACCATTTTTGTGTGTATGTCTTTATTAATTTCAGTTATGAAAATCGTTTATCAAAAGAAACAAAATAATTAACTTTTTGAATATTTAAATAAAATTTTAAATAAACTTTCGATTGCACAAAATAATATTTTATAATTGAAATTATTAAATAAATATTCAAATCATAATCAACCATGCAATAAACTCGGTTAGTTCATTATACTACAATAATAACAACAACTTATGAATGATTGATTGAGTATAGGAGTATTTTTAATGTGCGGCACAGTTTGTTTGTTCAACGAAATCAATTGCATACAAAAATTATAAATATTTTATTTACTTTTATGTCATAAATTGATTTATTTAGTAAAATTCAGTAGACTCACTTTAATGAAGATGAAATATAAGTATGTATGTATGTATGTATGTATGTATGTATTTTGAATGGAGCAATGAAAGTGAAAATGAATATGAAATGAAAAGACCTGAAGAAGGAATATTTCCAAGTTTAAATTTTTTGTAAAACAAACAATTAAAGTTTTCTTTTTAACCGAAACTTACTTTATTACGTTGCACACAAAGGAAGTAACACTTTTGTTATGGTTAGAGTTATTCGATTGATGAGTTCCTTTTGAAGAGAACTGTCTTCTAAGTTGGAGTAACCATATCACATATCACTCGGTTTTATTTTTTAAGTTTGAGAGACTATAATAATCAGTTACTACAATACACTTAAGATAGGTTCTACTTAGTATACTACTGTTATTAATGTTCGATTGAGATAGATTGCCTTATCCACCATATGGTGGAGTATTTTTAAATTTCTTTAATATTTTTAACCCCTTAAATAAATATAATTTATATTGAAATTAGCGCGGATGGGTAACACTAGGTAAATTAAATTTATCCCAGTCGCTAGGACTACAAATCGTTCATCCAAATATGAATTCTTTTATATAGAATAATAAAGAAGAAATCTAAGAAAACCTTTAAGACAATTTTTAAAACAATGCTTAAGTTTCTAGTGCATAGTTTCTGAAACTTTACAGGCCACAGAGTACTTATAGAAGTTCCCCTTGATTGATTTATCCGAGAATTGAACTAGGAATGAATTTATGAAATACTAACAAATTGAAACAAAACATTTAGCAAACAATATTAATCTAAAAACGGATGGAATGGGCAACCAGAGATCAGACATGAGCCATCAATCTTTAACCATGACAATGCTTGGTCTCATGTCGTAAACGTGGTCAAAACCTATCTCGATGGTATCGGATGGGAAGTCCCGCCTGACAGTTCAGATCCAGCACCATCAGTTGCCATTTGTTGCGGTTAATGCAGAACGACCTTACGGGAATACTCTTCAATTCAGTTGAAGGTATTAAAAATTGGTCTAATTATTTGACTTCTGGCTGGGGTGGTTCCGGCAGTCGGGCATCAGTGAAGTCGTCTTGTTGAATTGGTACTTCAGTTGAAGTAGAAACAGAAAAACACGTCCTTCTCCTTGGTGTTTTTAATTGCTTCTGTTTTTTATTTCTTACAAAGCTTAAGCTAACATAAGATTATTTTAAAAGACTAAAGATAACTTAAGAGAATTAAAGAGAACAATTAACCCGCCGGTTCCAACCAACTTAAGTCATATTAGACTCCAGAGATAACGGGTATATTTTTTGTATGCTGCGCTTCAACAAGCAGTCCTTCTCTTCACGTTGACTACTCTAACGAGTCCGTCCTGTCCAGGGATCACTTTCATTACACGTTTTAGGCACCATTTTTTTTTGGCGAGGCTCTCTCATCCGCCAGAAGGACCAGTGTACCTACTGCAATGTTGTTGTACATCTTAGTCTATTTTTGGCGCTCTTGAAGTAGGGTCTTCTTTTGACCACCGCCACCATACTTCTTGCTGCACGGCAATGATTCGCTTATATCGATTCACCATGGACCGCCTTAAGATGTCGTCATTGTAGATCTCTGGTAGAGAGTTAAGAGGTCTGCCCACGAGAAAATGACTTGGAGTTAATGCATCCAAATCATTTGCATCATCGGTGAGAGGTGAATGGACGAGAATTCATTATTGCCTCTACTTGCGCCACCTCTATCAACATTTCTTCAAAGTTTAACGCCATCCCGTTAACCTGGTTTGCCAACAGCTTCTTTGCTACCTTAATCGCTCTCCCATAGTCCTCCGAAATATGGGGATCTTGGAGGTATAAATTTGAACTCTACACCTAAGGATTCACATTCGTCGAGAAGCCTTTTCTAGCTGGATCCTTATGTAGCTTCATTGACGTCTCTTTTAGTTCTCGGCATGCTGCTATAAAATTTTTGGCGAATAGTTTACCAAATACCGTGTACCAATTTTCACATAAGGCTTTAAAATCGAAAAAAAAAAATTCCTATAAAACTTACTTGTGTACCCCATACTTACCATTCTTATAAAAAAACTATACACACATTTTCTCCAAACTCTCACTATAGTTACACGTACAACTATTGGACAAACCAATTTTGTATTGTAATTACTTCCAAAATAAAACACATAACCTTAAACAAATATTATGGAAAATTTCTAACCAAAAATCACGCACCAAAAAATAATTATAATTACAAAAATATTAATTACAAAATTTCATTCAAATAAAAAAGGATAATAATAAAACTGTTTATGTTGTTTATTTCAATATTGCATGCTTCATGTATTTATTTGTACGAGTGTGTGTAGCAAATATGATTAGGACCACCAAAATAGTATTGGAAAGAACTTGTTTATTTTCTAAATATTATATTATATTATTGAAATCGCCATTGTTACTATTACATTGTAACATAGTTTCCAATAGTAAATAAACGGCAAAACAACAAATACTTAATTGTAATAATAGAACACATAAAACACATAAAACTATCATGAAAAATCCCAAAAATAAACATTAAATGATTTAACAAATTAAAAAACGAAAAATGAAATACAATATGATGAAAATTATTATGCAAATATGTGCGTAAAATATGATGAAACAAACTGACTGACTGAAAGGACTTTAAAGTAATATGGAAAGTGAAGCGAGCAGGAACAGGTAACATCATGCAACAAAGTTGATAATAAACATTTGCAAATTTTCAATTCAATCGTTTTTCTGCATTTACTATTTATTTGTTTTTGCCTTTCATACTCATTTACTCATATATGTATGTTATATAAGTAGCAATGAGTATGAATGAATATTTGACACATTTCAATGAAGGACGTGAACCCACTTTTAGTATATGACCAAAAAAAAACATGAGGAAAATGAAATGAAATGTTTGATTTTTCGTTATAATTGATTAATATTTTGCAAGCGCTCATTGAGTGTCGAGAGTTGATGATGAAATTGAAATATTGACAAAAGGATTTACTGAGTTGATTTTCCAACTTTTCAAGAAAAAAGAAACACCATCAAATAAATTAATATAAAATAAATAAAAAATAAATAAAACAAATAAGAGATCAAATATTGTATAATGTAAGAATAAAAATTAAATGAAAAAATGAACATCGTATTAAATCAAAACTTTAAATATATGACATGGATTGTTATATAGATACTGTAGGCAAGATAAAGTTGATTAAAATTTTATTATATAGAATACTTCATTTCAAGGTTTATTAACTAAATCAGTAGCCCTTGCAATATTATTGTCAGGAGCCAAGGGTTTTGAGAGCTTCTCAACCATCTGTTTATAAGAGAGTATGCAACTTCGTGGCCTATTTGGTTGAAACCAGGGCTGTCCAACCTTTGGAAGACTCCGTAATGAGTTGGGTCGGGAGTTTGCATCATTGCAGCGGTCCAATGTAATTTCTGTTTCTTCCCTGTTGTCATTTCAGCCGCATCTAGGCCGTTTTGGCTGCATTGTCCGCATTTGGGCCACAAGCAGGTTGGACAGCCCTTGTTTAACCCTGCTGTTAGATTAGAAAAAATGTACGAATCTTAGATTATGAGTCCATTTGGTCTATACTGCACTTTTCATATAAAAACCATTTAATCCTGTACTATGTATCTATTTTTATTCAATACTTTGTGAATATAATAATTTACCAATTATTGTGAAACGTATATTGTGAAACGTGCTTTACATATGAAGAAACTGATCGGATATTTCAGTTGCGGATATTCAATGTAATTCAGAAAATAGTAAATCAAGTGATTGTGAGACAGAAAGAGAACCAGATGAGGATGCAGCTAGCTCGGTTGATCGGTTGCTAATTTTCAAAAACACAATGGAACTGCGGCAGAGAATATTATCTCAACACAAGCAGGACTAAATCGAATTGCGGTATGCCTTTTTTTTGTTTTTTACGAAAATACTAATAATTATGGCAGAGTTAAATTTGTTAACAAATGGAGTGATACTGATGAAGTCACATTACGAGCATATATTGCTGTACTAATTCTTGACAAATATAAAGTTTGCATATGCATAGGTAGAAATGAACACGTTCATAGGTTTTGTGATGCATCTTTTGGTCGTCCCATTTTTCGTTCAATAATATCTGAGGTTTCCGTTTCGATGATGTGGCAATGATAAATTGGCTCCTATTCGTAAACTGAACTATTGGCAACTCTTTCTTCACAATCATTTAGAATTGCCACGAAAATGTGACCATTGGTAAGACTCTTGTTGCATTCAGGGGACGATATTCTTTTCGACAGTTTATGCCATGAAAACCCGCAAAATATGGATTTGGTTAGCCGTGGACTCAAAGTCAGGTTACGTAAGGAAAATACATCCATACCTTAGGAATCTTAGCAATGCAAGGTCTGAAAAGAACCAAGGAGAACATGTTGTATTGGACTTGAAAACATATTAGATATATCCGCTTTAATTTTTTTCGGAAATCGTTGCTTCATGGGTACCAGCAGATCCAAATCGCAGGAGACTATAGTTTTTGCGGCACCTAGCACTCTCTTTGGCTAAAGCGCATATGGTGTAACGGACTGGTTTGCCTTAGCAACAATTCTCAGCACAATTACTAACTGAGATAGGAACATCAACTCAGCTTCAGTGGCCTCCTATAGTAAATTTAATCTTATACAGCGGCTAGAAAGGGTGGGATCTGACATCAATTGTTCCATTTGCGGCAATTTTATTTGGAAAATTTGATCAGATCGTAATGAACAAAAAAAAAAAGTTATTTTTTGTAAAATAAAAAGAAACATAAATGTTTGTATTTTGATTTCAATCAAAGAAATGTGTATTGGACCAAATGGTCCCTTAATACATGATACGTAATTTTTAATTTTTCTTAAAAATACGCCGTGAGTTGAAATTTTAAGTCAAAATATTGCACCGTTCAAAAGGTTTAAAGGAAACAATCCAAAAAATGGACCAAATGGGCTTAATCTAACAGCAGGGTTAAGCATTCTCTGGGGCATATTTTGGTAGATAGACACAGCTTGGGAAACTATTGATTGGGTTCCCATTTTAAAGAGTAATCTTTGACACTCAGACCAATGGATAGCAACTTCATTGGCCCCATTTTCCATTGAACCAAACCAAAGAGTTAAGAGTATTACAGAATACCATAATTCTTCAGATTAGATTATTTTCAATGACAATATTGAAATTACTGTAGACCACTGTTTTATGTTGAAGAGATTAAGACCTGGTTCATCAATAAAGTTTCTTCATTATCAAGTTACCAATAATTAGATCATTGATAAACAAAATACTAGGTATGGTAAAGGTTAAAACAATCACTTTGGCTACCAGTTAGATATTTTAGTTAGCAATAGTGAAACTCAATTTACCTAATTATCTAATTTACTCATGAAACATTCCTGGTCAACAATATTACAAGATCAGAGAACATTACCTGCAACTCACGACTCATAATTATGGCGGCAACATTTACACCAAACTCAAATTACTATAAAAACCAATCATAATGCAAATAATCATGCAACAATCCACTCCTTAAAAAGAAAACCCCACACACAACACAAGTCATATACAATAGTTTTGTACTTTGCACTATGTAATATGATGACTCGTAATAGTTTCACATATTCACTTGAGTACAACTAATTACTTGCCATAAGCATTGTCTGCATAATTGAATCATTAAAATAATCAAAATATAAAAAACCACATGAAAACACAGATAATTCAATTCAATTTATGTATATGGAAAAGCCGAAGGCATATTTCATCAAATGGCATAGGAAAAATAAATGAATATGAATGAATAACCATTTTATTGAGCAAAAATGAAGTGTTTATGATAACTTAATTAAGACCCCAGCCGAAGCAAGTCTCAAGCAAATGCCAACTAAAACAATAAACTTCTCAACTTAATAACTAAGTTACACACACATTTTTCAGTTAAAACAAGGCGATAATTGCTTCAAAGGTAGACAATCTTTACTGGCTCATGTGGAAAATTTTATATTAGAAAATTATATTTTCTACAAATGAACAAATCACGATTATTTGTAGTTATGTAATCATACAATAAATAAATGCCAACAGAATACCCTACAGCGTCCAAAATCAAATAAATAGTTATAGGTATCAAGAAAGAAATAATGTTATGAACTTAATCATGTGAGTTACCCCCTGCTTAAGAACCGCCACTGTTTCACTCATTACTCTTACGAGCCTTAGATGATAAGAATTGCAATACCAAATGCAATGCATGAAAGCTTTAAGCTTTTCTCTATTGCACACTGTATGAGTGCATGTGTTTATATTTCTACTGAGAGAGATATGTACACTGCAACTTATGTGAAAAGCTCACACATGTGAATGTCTGCAAAGCATCCTGTAACGTTAACTGCACATGTGAAGAGCAGATTTCATTTCCAAACCGCAAATAACATTCATACATATGCACTTTCGTACAGTGTGAGTCTACAGGACATTTGGAAAATGATACCGGAAGTCGGATACTATGTTACTAATGCATTTTGTACACCATTTCCGGTTACAGGCCGACCGACATTAACAGTGCCATAACAGCAAAGCCGAATGCCGAATGGCTTTAGTTGGACTGGGAGGAGGCAAAGGAATCGTGGCAAGTTTTCAAATTGCGTTTCGTTGCGTTTGGTTGAGCGACTTGTTCGGGGGCTTTGAGTCCTTGCTTTGTGGGTTCTTGTATGCACTAAGTGTTTTTTGCATGTTGCACATATTCATATGTGTTATGCAAAGGACATGTATGCATGGAATGGCATATGGAATTTCAGCAAGAGAAAAACAAAATATACTATATATATATACGTAGGTACATTTACACCGGAAGTTGTTGGCCATGTTAACGGTTCTTTTATTTTAGATAGCAACATCTATGTACGCCAGGATATGCAAGCATAGCAATTTGTAAATTCAGGAAATGGCATAAAGTAAAGAAGAAATATTAAACATTGCTTTTTGTTGCTTTCTTGTAAAATGCTTTAAGTCCTTTTTCAAAAGAAAAACTTTCAAATAAGCGAAAAAATGTTGCTTTGTTTCAAAGAGTATTTTGGCAATAAAAAAAGAAATATACGAAGTAAAAAATGTGAAAAAGGTTACAGTGCAAAAGGATCTAATGCGCATCACTTGCTTTGAGCGCGTTTTCTATACTTTTGTTGGATGTCAGTCCATCCCGGCTGTCTTCACGCTAAATGCCACTCAAATTCATTCAATTCAATTGAAGTTTTTATTCCTTTATTCGTTTGTTCGTTTATTCGTTCTTTTCTTGCTTTTCCACTTGAATGAAACAAATTGATAGCAGCAAGTAAGAAGCAGTAAGAACACGCTGAAATAAACGATACAATGTTGCACAACTGAAACACAAATGCTGAAAGATTGCTGAAGGGTGATGGTTGATGGGTGGAGAGTAAACAGCGGACAGTTGACAGACAGCTATGAGGAAATTTAGAAGAAAAAAATTGGCATAAACCTTCTTCAAAGAAAATTGAAAATTGCAAAAAATGAAGAATATATATATATGTATGTATATGTACATGTATATGGAAAAAAACAACAAAAAATAAAATAAACTTCTTCTTACAAAATAAAATTTAATACAAAATAAATAAAATTAAAATAAACAAATAAAAGTTTTTCTTCCTTCTTTAAATAAGCTACTTGCTCACTTACTTAGATACTTTAGTAGAAGTATTAAACTTGCATTTCTCCAAAGATAAATTGTTCTCTATTTTATGCCTTTGACAAAATATGTACTTATAAGAAAGAGAAATTAAGTTTGCTGAGAAATATAAATAAAAACAAAGTTAATGTAATTTTACAAATATGTTTGTCATAGTATATCCAAATTGTTTTCTTCATTAGCATAACAAAAAAAAAAATCTATCTACCCAGTGTAAAGGAATAATTGTCCAAGTTCTTGAGATAAAGTATTGAAATTGGTGGTTAGAAGTATTTTACAATCTATAGTCACATTGATATGGTCAAATATTTGTGGGATAATTGGAATGATTGAATTAACTTATTTATTTATATGAGGTTGAATTATAATCTAAAAATTAAAAGCAAACAAGGTATGGAGTACTAGCATCATTTATTTTTTTTTAATTCCTTGGGTAATGTACAAATACAAGATATCGCTCCTAATCGGAGCATAGGGCGGAAACAAAAGCTCTCCAACGGTTTCTATCAGTTGCTAAGTATATTAGCTCATTCCGAGTAGCTATGGCTCTGCTCTCATTGTGGACGGTGCGTATCCATGTTTGACGAGGACAATCTCTTCTTCGGTTGCCCTGCGGTTCCATTGGAAGGCCATCTTTGCTATGTTGTCATCTTCTCTACGTAAATTGTGGCCTATCCAACTCCATTTCCGTTCCTTTATTTCGGCGCTAACTGGATGACTGTAGGTTTATTTGAAACCGTTCTGGGCCAGAAAATACGGCATATTATCCGTAAACATTTGTTAGCGAAGGTTTGGAGTGATCGGCATATGCGTTCTGATAATAGAATCATATAATAATATAGATTTTATGCTGGTGTTGAAAATTCTGAGTTTTGTTTTTAGCGACAGTGTACAGGAGCGCCACACTTTATAAAGTTTATGAAATACCGTACGCACTTTGCATATGCGAGCAACCATATCTGCCGCTGCACCACCATCCTTCGTAATTTGGCTTCCGAGGTAGCAAACTTCATCCACATCAGCTATCTGAAAAGGTGTGGGTTTCGAGAGGCGAGTTTATTTTAAGACCAGCTGCACGTGCATTGATCTCAAGTTGAGGTAGTTTTGCTGCGGCATCGGCTAACGTGTGTGTCATAAAACATATGTCATCAGCATACTCTGGATCACTCAATTCTTGGTTTAGTCTCCATTGTAGGCCTGTCGGCGCCTCGATGTTTGTGCGCTTTAAGACGTTATCTACGACTAATATAAACATAAGTGGTGAGAGGATGCAGCCTTGTCATACACCTCTCTCTATTTTGAACTCGGTACATGGCCTTAATAATATCGTAATAATAATAATATACGAGTTATAATAATATACTAGCATCAATGGCTATCGGCTAAGTCTGATTGAATATTTTTGTATTGTAGGTCCGGACTTCAGTAAGGCAATGCATACTTTATGGTATTCGAGGAGATGATGGAATTTTGTTTGCGACAGAAAAATCAGTGCATAATTCTTGCAGATTATGTTTATCTACTCTGAATATTTGCAACAGGTTACCTTGATCAAAAGTTTTTAAGGACCAGAGTTTGATAATGTTATAAGAATTGAAAGAAATAGGAGGTGCTTACTTACTATAAAAGCAGTGACCTACAACACTCTACTCAAAAATAGTCAGTAAAGTCGCTGGCGACTGTACTAGTGAACAATTTGTTAGTATCAGATTTCTTGGCATAACAATATTCTCTACCGGGTATGTGCTAGAAACCGCTTTCGTTTCAATTCCACCTCAATTCCATTTTTGGGTGAAACCGCTTTTTACTTTTTTGAAATCGGATAGTTTTTTATAGACGATTTGGTTAAATTCTCCCTTATCTGAAGTTATGAAATGAAAAAAAGAGTACCAAGATCTGTAGCTTATTATTTTTCTCATTTAAAGAATACAACATTTTAGTTGTTTTAAGTATAAATAAGCATTTTACAAAAAAGTCTTTTAAATTCTATAAAATAAACGAATTAAGCAAAACGAAACAATACTGGCATACACTTTTCAATCAGCCGTTTAAGGTAAATCGTTGAGTTTTCTAGCACACCTAAGGTTTTTTGGACAAAACTGAAAGGGTAGGACATCAAAAACGTCGATGTTTTCTAGCACATGTTACATATATATGTTAGAGTAACAACAAAGAACACAGAATTTTTAAAATCGGTTGAGTAGTTTCGAAGATACCTCTAACAACCAAACAAACTTTACCTCTTTATAATATTATGATAAGATTACATAGACTGTTATGTGTAAAACTACAAGTACCTTACAATTCATATTGTGGAGCATCAGGGTTCACAAAATTTTGACTGCAGTTGATTATCAAACACTATTTCAAAGTCACAAATACAGGTGTATGTCATGTGCAAAGTCTTCTTTTATGATTTTACTTTACAATTGAGTATAGTAACGACAATGTTTAATAATATTTACTGTGATTTTTCAAACGTTTCATAGAATTTTTCACTTATTCTATTTTTTTTTCACTGTTGGTATGTAAAGATCTCTGTACAAAAATGAGTTTATGACGTAAATATGGAGCTCCAACAAGAGCATAGATTGCAATCATTACAGGATTTCGATATTAGGTTCTGCTGCTGTGTCCCAAATTGGATTCCATATGTCTATACTTGTACTTTGATTGTCCTGTAAATAAGTATTTTGTATTCAAGACGAAATTTGGAATGAGAATCACTCAACCAGTTTAACCGTGATGACTTTCTACTTATTTGTTGGGGTTTCATTTTTATGTCCTCTTTCCATGTATCAAACCAAGATTACTAACAAAAGTGGGATATGGGAGACCTTTTTGGAAAAGGATACCTGCTGGAAAATACTGCAGCACATCTCAAGCTAAATAAACATTCTACATTCAACTCGATCGTTATCGAACTTGCACTGTGCGACGCGAGAACGCCACTCTACCAAATGTGACACTGAATAGAGAATAGAGAAGAGGCTAAAAACTTTGTCCTAGCTTATGTAATATGTATGTAGAATACAGGAACATCAAGAAAAATCTGTGAATTCGTAATTAATTCTATTTAAAGTTTATATTCTGTTTATTGTGAAATGAATTATACCATTGAGAATATGATTTACAAAGGCTAGAAAAAGTAGTGAACATATTGGACATTTGTTATTCTATAATAGTATTTATAATAAAAAACAAATAAATGAATTCTGAACTAATGGATTGATAAATAAATATTTATTTTTAAGATTTTTAAGTACATTAGGAGAAACTGAAGTTTCACTTGCATAGAAATGAAGGCAACGAGTCAAATTTAAGTAAGTAATGAATAGAATCAAGTCGAATCAAGACAATTGGAATGAGTCAGCTTATATGATATTTATACACAAATTGCGCAGTGTGTCTTTGATCATGGGATAGATGAACTTGTGTAGCTTCAAGGTTACTGTATACTGTAATAAAGTAACCACCAAGCACGAGTGTTGCTTGCTAACCCGTTTAATTTCCCAAGTGAATATGGCGACGGAAATGCGCTTGCCACACTCTCTAGCTTGCGGCCATTTTGTAGACGCGTGTGCCGACATACATAAGGGTGAATAATTGATGGGAGTATGAGAGCGTGTGTGTGTGTGTAACCAACATATTCTGGTTGAATTTAACTTGAACTTAACTAAGTATTAATGAGTTCTTTTTTCTTAACTCACTCAATCCAAATGAACTCAACTCAATTCCACTGAAAACATAGTTGTTGGTATCAGTAAACATTATCATCACCATCATCATTTTCATTGCTGTTAATTTATATAAATTTTGTATATGGCTTGACACACACACTTACACACATGAGTAAAATGAAAAATAGAAAAGCGAAAAGCTGGAAAACTCATTTTATAAGTAGAATATTAAATAAATTTTACAGTTATTACATTTTATACTACTTATGTATATGTGTATGTTCCCAGAGACAAAATCCTTAAGGTATTTATTAATAAACATGAAATGAGATATGGGGTTCTTTCAAAGAAAATATCAGAATGAAAAACACATTAAATTTTGTAATTAATGTCAAATATTTACTCATACAAATATGGAACAAAATAAGATCAAAGGGACGACAATCAACTGCTGTTGATTCATTTATATACATTTTATTATTATTTTAGTTCTTCCTAATTAGGTAAGTGTTTACATATTAAAATTGTTTGAAAACTACTGGGGGCACTTTCTCGTTCATTTTAAAAATTACATAAAGAAATGCAAGAAAACTAAAATAAAATAATCTTTTTTATTAAATTATTACCCTTGATTTGGTGAAGAACAAAAAATGTATACAAAGGGAACAAAAATCAATATCTCAGTGTGAAAAAAACGTGCAACCACTTAATGAGATCACGTCCTAATTACAAGACCACAACACGCTTTTACCGCCAACTCAATTTAACTTAACTCAACCAAACTAACCTACTACTCACAGATTGGTACACTGGTACTCACAGATTCGTACACTGGGCACAGCGTAAGAGTTTACTGTGGATGCTAACCAAACCACCGCCAACGTAGTACGAACAGACAGTCCACTTACAGAGGAAGCAATGGCAAGCAGAAGATTCCATTTAATGCAGCATGCAGCCGACACGAGAAAAAAAAAATATTGAAAACCAAAAATGAAAACGTTTATAGTAAATACAATATGAAATTCGGTCATCTTCATCTTCATCTGAACTTCATCTTCATTTATATTTGTGAATTTGTTGCCAAGTTTGTCCTATGTACATATTACTGGTGTGCGAGGTGTGGTTATAAGATGACACTGATGCTATTATGTTAAATATGTAAGCATTTTGTTATTTCTCCTTATATATTTTAGTAGTTCTGGAAGCCTTTTTCTGGGAATGCAGGAACAAAGAAGGTGCAAGCTGAAAAGAATAATGCAAATGGTCAAATACTGGGATGTTACGCTTGGCTAGATGTGACAGATATGATTTTAATATAGATAGGCTACCCGGGACACGGGAAACTATCAAACCTTGTTTCATATAAAATGAAATACAAAAATTCTTTCTTATGTTTGGCGAAATCCAAGAATATTCTCTGTATACATGGAAGGCTTCATTTTACTTAGCCATCAGATCATGCCTAGTTCTTTTATAAAATTATCTGCTTGTTTATTTTGTGCCCACACCTCGTATATGAAGAAATTCACTTGCCACACAACGGAATAACAATGAGCCGCATCCATGAGTTTGTTTAATGTATGAAGAATTCATTTGTTCATTTAAGACCAATTGAAGTCTTAAATTGAACACATATTTTGGCCATTTTTATGACTTATTGATATTTTTGATAATTTTTTCCTTATTTTTTTGTAGAAATAATTTGTTTTGAAAAAATCCAAAAACAAAAAATAAAAGAAAAATTGCAAACAAATTTATATTGCGCATAATTAGGGGCAATATAACGGTGAATTTAAATTTATGTAATGAAATTATTTTAAAGTGTAAATTATAATACAAAAAATTTAAGATATTTTAGTGAAATTTTTGCTTTTCTTGGGCAATTGGGAATCATTTAGTTTGAACCAATCCTTTGTTAAGCATACATATGTAACATCCATCCTATACCTATACCTTCTTATCTGATACATATTACATATTATTATTTAGGTCGATAACATGTTCAATAAAAATAAAAATTAATAAACAATAAACTATTATTAGTAATTTTGGATTTTTTATTTTTTCGAAATCATTAGCCAATTGTTAAAGCAAAAATACCTTGCATTTAAAACATTTAATTGTTATCGGTATTCGGCTTAGTGTCGTTTATACCAAAAATAGCTTTACAAAATATTATACGTAAGTAGCAGCAACAGCTTGACTTTACTTTACTCTACTGAAAACTGAGCTCAAGTATCGACTACCACTAACTATAATACTTACTTACTAAGCCTAAGTTAGCTAGCAAGCGAACGAGCTAGCAAACTCCTAACCCAGTTTTAATAATCACGAAATTGAAGTCATTCCTCTGTAATTACCTTTTGCATTTTATGAGATTTTTTTATTTCATTTTCTTTATTTCTATAGTAGTAGTAGTGTAGTAAGTACAACAAATACAAATCCATACAAATACAACTAAAAACTTAGGCCGTACAAAGTTTTCGTGTTTAACCAAACTGTACCTTATTTGTGGTGTTATTCTTGTTATTGTTGTTACTGTTGTTGTTGCTGTTATTGGAACAACAACAACAAGTTGGATTAAAAGTCTCAGTGGTTAGTTGTGGTGTATTACTTTGTGGCCTTAAAGTTGAGCGAATGAGCGCGCGAAAGACTGACATATCAATGCGCATAAATCTTTAATTCAAATGAAATTTATTTATATTTTTCTTAATTTTATTTTTCTCCTTTTTTTTATTTATTTATTCATTGACTTCGTGTAGTTGTAACAATTTCAATGATTTGAAGTTAAAGAAATATAAAGAAAAACTATACTTACTTTGGTCTCACCAAAAAGCTCATACACTTCACATAAGATCGGTTGGAATTCAAATATTAGGAGGCTTTTAAAAAAAGGTTTAAGTTGATAAATTAAATTTCACCCCCAATTATATTCATGTCTATGAATACTTTCTGTAGTCTCTGATGAATAGAATACTATGCTTTACAAAAATCATATTATAATCATTATACGAGTATACTCGTCAATACTTAATAATAATAAAAGAAACATTAGAAAATCAATAAAGTGATAGTTTAGTATTTGACTAATTCATTTATATATTCTATTTGATTGTTACAGTGAGAGAAATACAAAATAATATACATACAATACTAGATAATTTCTTACAAATGGACAATAATCTGAAGAGTTCTCAAACAAGTCTTGCAAGAATGTATGACATATTAAAGACGATACATTTCGTTCGTTCGTAGTTTATATGTTAGTTATTCTAGTTTCTGCTTGCGACTTTGAAACCAACAGATCGGTTGATAAATGCAATTTCGGTAATATCACTATTCCACCATCGCATCACATTTATGGTGTATGATATTTATTTTCCTGTCCTTCTTTTCCTTAGAATGACATATAATTACAATATAACGAAATCAAAAATAGATGATTGACAAAGACAACTCGGCTTTAGTACCGGTCGACCGAACTTCGCTCTGATAGCACAAAACAATTTTAACTAGATTTGAAATTGTAAAATAATTGTTTAAATTTTAATAAAATACTAAAGGGAAATGAAAAAACTATGTGACATACACTGCACATGACTCTTTTTGTTCATACATGACCAAAGTTTCTTAATTGAGTTACTCATTATGTAACACACAAAGCAGAAGCACACATGACAGGAAATCAATTATCTTAACAACCAAGCCATGTGCCATTTCACTTGTACATCTTGATTTAGATTTTCCAATATTTCGGCTGTTCCTTTTGGGTTTTCCGGAATTTACCAGCAATAAAGAGAACATAAAAAAAAAAAAAATAAAAATCACAGTCAAGTCCGACTTGCAGATGAAGGTTTCCACACAATCCTGCAAGGTATGTTATGTAATTTTTGTTGTGGATACAAACTCAAATTGAATAAGATCCCGGTGTTCTTCGATGCTGGTCTATCCAAAAACTAAAAAAAACCTACGAAAATTTATACAAAATATCCCACACTACATTTCACAAAACAGAAAGCAGTGTGGCAAATACAGTTCTTGTTTAATGTCCAACTGGGAAGCAGTTTGTCAGGAATATACACGTATGTCAACAATATAGTTTTTGTGATTTTTGCTGTAAAAACTGCAGTAGGATTAAAAATAAGGTCCCGTTGGCACCTTTTGGGTTTGGAACACTTAAAATCAACCGTTTTTTTCGAGATACGCGCAATAAATAAACAAATATGCAAGAATTGCTGGTTTAAATGTATTAAATATCTCCATCACATAACCAATTTTTTCTTCTAAAATTAGAATTTGTTGTAAATAATTAGCTACTGTATCAAATGCGGTTGCATGGTTTAGGAGAAGTAACATGTATATTATACAATAGTTATGAATTAGATAGGATAAGTTAGGATAATCTGGCTGCTTAATACAGGAGCAAGTTCATCCAGAAGTCTTACTGTCCTTTGTAATGCCTGTTTTGTGTGTTCGCTTTTTATATTTTCTACTAGTACTTTTACAAAATGGGTTTTCATTTCTTCTTAACTATGATTTGATGCCTTTATTTTTATATTTATTTATCTGCAGCTAGACGATAGTTAAAAGAATGCTCACTTTACCTATTACGTATGAATGATATTTTATCAATTTAAATGAAATACATTTTTCTTTAGTGTACCTAAACTTTCTCAAATATTTTGATGAGACATATCAGTACAACTATGAAATGAAAAACTTAAACAAAACCAATGAGCTACAAAATTCTTGTACTTGTTATATGGCCCACCTACATACTATTGTACTTACAAGTAAATCCATTTAGAAAAACAACAAAATTAAACGAAAATCGTAAAACATGAAATCGAAATAGTATTTAAGACGATAACGGCGTGAAAAATTGTTGCCAAAATAAATCGCGATTTAATTTTTAAGTACAATAGTATATACTAAATACTTACAAACAATGACACAAAGAGGAGTAAAATTGGAAAATGGTTTCACTAAAAAATTTACACATAGTGAGAGAGAGAGAGAGACTTAAAGGGAGAAACATATACTAAAATAAAATAAAATCGAATTGAAGTAAGTAGTACGAGAGTACATTAGATGACTTCAGTTGGATTTTGTTTGAATTGAGTTGAGCTTAGCAAGGTACTAAGATAGATTTAGGTAGGAAGGTGAGTAGGTAGGCAAGAAAAACGTGCCACAATAACAAAATAGTGGAGGATTTTCTTGTGACTAAGCTATACTAGCATTAGATGTTGTTAATAGCGCCTAAAATAGTTAAATTGACATTTAACAATTTCCAATTGTCAATGATGAACACTAACACACACAGACACAGGGAAGAATTGGAGGAAAAATAACTTAAAGACTATGACAGAGCTGAGAAGAGTCTTTGAGAGTTAACAATAAGGTCATCAAGCAGTCAATAACCGTCTTCACTGAGTAGTAGTAAAGTCATCATCATCGTCGTCATCATCATCGCCATTATTGTCTTAAGATGTCAGAGTCACAACAGCAACGAACTAAAATCGGGACAAACTGAACTCAGCTATCGATTCAATGGATGAATGGTGCATGGATCCAACAGAAAAATGAAATACTTATTAGCCGCAAAGCCAAGGCGCAAATGAAGTTAGTAGATTCGTTCATTAATTGGGGAGCGGCGTTGTAACGTTCACTTAACTAATACTACTACTACTACTACCAATTCGACTCAATTCAACTCAAAGCCTTTGGCAAATATTTCTTCTCTATTTCATTTTCTTTTCTTTTTGTCAGATAACAGATTAAACTATTGTTTAGACTTAGATAAGAGACTAAACGTTAAAAACTTTGTACAACACACAAAATTGAAATGGCTTAATTAAGCTAAATAAAATGAAATAAAATACAATGAACAATCGAATGAGTGACTCAGTTAATGAGGGGGTGAGTATGGGAAGAATTAAATGAAAGTTGAATTGTCTTCCTCGTTGTTGTCATTTTCTATTTTCTATTTTCAGGATGTCTACAGTGAAAGTTGACCGAATTTGTTGATTTTAAGTAGAATTAAGAGTGAAAAGCTAAGATTGTCATTGATTTTAAAGTTGAGTTTTTAAGAAAAGTTCCCACGGCTATGAAAAATTTTCTAGTATTTGAGTTGATGAGTTGCCAACTTATTATGTTGTACATTGTGCTACCAACCTGCTGTTGCATTGGCTTTCTATTTTTTTCTGCAGATGATTTGAAGATTTTGATTGCGCGAATGTTGAAAATGTCACAACAATTGTTAAATAAATTAGATGCAAATTGCTTTGGCTTTAGTTCAGCTGTGTGAAATATGTTAGAAATCGCTTCGTTGGCATCGTGTTGTAATAAATAAAATCTGTTATAAAATGCTCAACAAAAGATTAACAGTTTCGACAGCGACTCCATGATAAATCACAGTAATCAGCAGCGGCAGCGGCAGCACAGCAATAACGAAGACTTGGCCGCAGGCTTCCATGTGCTTACAATCTTCACCCACAAAATGTGACTTAGACTACAACAACCACAACAACAACAAACTGCAATATTGAATTGAATCTCTAAGCGTTGCACATGTGTGCGCCATTTATGTTTACAAAAAAATAAAGCGCGCTAACAAATCACCAAACGATCAGCATCGTCATCAGCATCATCATCATCATCAACAACCTCATCATCCACATTCTCATCTTCAACCACGCAGCAGTTAGCCAACCAAAGAGCTAAAGAGACTAGACTTCGATCCATTGGATTCGATTCGATTCCATTCAATGCTGATGCTCCTCACCTACTTCCTTAGCTTAACTGCCTCATATGTGCGTGTGTTTGAGCACAAATTTGAATTGAATGGTTTTTCAATTGTTGCAACCATTTGTGGCACACACACACACACACACACACACACTCAAATACATGTGAGTCCATGTCGCCAGCTAGCCGGGTTAGCTACAATAGCTGCAATAGCTTCATAGGATTTTGATTATAAGCTCTTTGAATATAGCCAAGTCAAGTTGAATTAAGTCAACCGTTATGGCGATCTGCATCGCAGTTTGTGCCGCAATTAAAGCTATAACGAGCTGTGCGGCATTTCTATACAACTACATGAAACATGGAACATGGAACATGTAACATACAATACACAAATATTGTTGCTGCCACACAATGCCGTTGAAAAATTATGCGTATTGTGTGCTGAGTTTCTTGCAAATTTGCCTCTTGATTGAGGTTAGTGGGTGGCTTTTTGTTAAAAGAAGAATTGCATATGCACAGTACTATTGTATGTTCATTCAAATACGAATAAGTTAAAAATTCAAAGAGACCAAAATCTTCAATTAAAAGATCTATAAGAGTAAATCAAGTTATGGGAAGAACTTTTGAAGAATCGATGATTCTTTTATGAAATATTTGATTTTGATTACATTTATCAATTATCAAACGAATAAATGCTCAGATTCTATGACAGGCTTTGTTTTGTAATACATTTATCTGTTACACAATAAATTTAACATAAGAGTCACTAATTTATGAATTGAAGATTGAGCTCAACAATTTAAAAGGCTATCTCAATAATCACACTTCAAAGTTATAGAAATTGTTTCACATATGAGGTTAATAGAAACAACAAATTCAATTTCGAGAAGTTGTAAAAAAAATGTATGTCATCTTCAAAGAATATTTCTCCATTTTTACATACCTTCCGCTCCTACCCCATGGCCATGAACTTAGCGAATTTTAGTCTCATCGACAAAGGAGTGCTTGAAAAATTTCCTATCTCTGATAAAATCTTGACAATTTGAATGGAATCAATTTCGATAGCGTTACATTGCGGTGGTCAATGACTAACCACATGTTTCCTTTTCTAGTTTTATTTTGAAAACATTTCACAAAAATTGTTCTCTCTGATTCAACATTTTTCCAGTACATCCCATTGATTATTCATTTTTTTCGTAGCTGCAAAATCAATCTGCGCTCTTCAGGCGAGTTGTAAACTTTTCGACGCATTTACATAAAAACATTATTTGACCTTACTCCATTATGATTCTTTTCTAAATGAAGAAAAGTTCCGACCAAAAACTGACAGGTTTATATAAATTAATTAGTTAATTCCGGGGACTGCACTATGTGCATAGGTTTATTTGGTATTTAACTAATGAAATCTGAACTTAAAGCAATATATATGCATTTAAATGCCTTCAGACTGGTGGAATCTGAATATTCCAGTTATTTGCATTCAGATGGCTGCACTATGTGCATTTGGTTCCTTGGATATTGCAAATTGCTGAAACTGGAAAAGGAAGCCAAAGCACATTGTGCTTCCTTAAGCCTGCATTTTAGACTAACTATTTCACCTGCCCTACCACGCAATATAAACCAATATTAGCAAAGACTGCTCTGCCAAGGTACCGCTTGTTTCCAAGCGCGACTGCAGTACCACTTGTTTTTGGTTTTTTGAACACATTAGTCACTTATATTTATATATATGTATAATCCAATTTAAGTTATAAGAATGCTAGCTACGAGGCCTTCATTTTGCCTAGCTATTGTATTCTATTAAAATTACTGGCTTGGTGGAGGAAGATATTTTGTAGAGGAATAGAAATCTGATTAATGGAGTTGGCAGGTTGGGCCTGAAGAGTTGTGTTCTAGTGCTGTCAAGTTTTATGCAATCATCTAAAAGTGGAGATGCTGGTGGGTGTGTTGACTGTGTGCACCATACTTAATAGTGTACTGATTAAGTAAAATTAATGAGTTTTCGACAATAACATTTTGAGGTATCAGAATCACTGTTTATTTTGGTATGTAAAGGTGCTACAAAATTGGAATTTTCAAGATAACACCTTATGTTTTCTTATAAGACACCCAAAACGGTTTTCATTGAGATCAACTTGACTTAGAACGCATGCATAAACATATTTTCAGTTCGCTTTGAACACGCGAAGCGATTTCAATAAGCGCACATTTCAAACCCGTTGTTATTTTCGGGGACCGAATTTGTGTGCTTATTCCAGACGTGCTGAAAATCAGCTGTTCGTGAAGTTTTGTTATGAGCATATAGCATAGTTCTTTCTTTTATTATCATTTTATAAATGATTTTGAAATAATAGATTGAAAATCATTGCAAAATCTTATTAAAAATTAGGATAAGAATTACACATTGAACATTTGTCTTGTACAATGTGATTTTGAAACCAGATAGAAGGCTATCATTGGCTATGCCAAAGATGTAATACTACTCACTCTCCTCCGGGTTGCAACCAACTTTCCTTTATTACCATCACTATATTCTCTCTGTTACAGTTTGAGTATCAATAAAGAAAACAGTTTGAGTATCAAATATGAGCACAGTTTGAGTGGCACTTTTATTGTACTTATACTCTTCATAAGTTTGTCATTTAATTTGGATTGCTATGGGAGGTACCTCGCCTGGTAACCCTAGGATCATGAAATTTATAAGGTTGATGAATATGGATCAGAAATTTATAGTGTCCAAATTTCAATTCAATAAGTCAAAAAACAAAAAACTTTTTCTAATAAGAACATTAATTTAAATGGGGGCTTTGTATTGGAGGTGCATTCGGAATGACTTCAGAAGGTTTTTAATTATTATCTATTTCAAAAACTTTGAACAGTACTAAATCAAATATAAAACATTAAAAGTTTAATTTACAAATACTTTTCCTTGACAATATAATTATGTCGGCTATTGTATTTCATTTTCGTAGAAATGCAGTTTTTTATGTATATTTTGAATATTTTATTTAACAATTCTTGAGAATGTGAATTGAATAATCAGGAGAATTACTTTGCAAAAATTCAATTATGATTATGATGTTAAAAAATTGCCTTCCCACTTGTACTTTTTTCACCTTATAAATAAGAAAACTCTAATGATTTTTAGTAAAAGTTGAATTCAACTCTTTCCAAAGACAAAGGCAAGAATTTCACCCTTTAGCTATTAAATTACTCAAACTTTTCATTCTACAGAAACGCAACTTTATTAATTCCTAGAAGAATCAACAATATCAACAACAACAACAACAGAAAGCAAAACACATTTAAACATTAAATAGTGGAAAAATTAAAACATTAATCTCTCACCAACGCGAAAGAGTATAAAAATTAATTCAAGGTTACAATTATTAATATTTATATGGTAAATTTATGGCAAAAAAAAAAAAAAACACGGAGTGAGGTGCGAACTAGTATAGAGAGTATAGAGAAGATAGAAGAAAAAAAGAAACCAAGTCTTGCTTTTCAGGCAATGGTTTGATTGGAATGGGTATGGGGCTGGGGCTGGATCTGACTACTCTGAACTACGAAAATAATAACCTTCACTTTTTAGCAGAGACATTGGATAGACAGACGACGGTCAAACATTGCCATCCCAAGCAGCATAATGAATAGACAGCGATGAGCTGTGCATTTTTGTAAAAATGTCAGTACGCCCTCTAGGGACAGATTAGCGATTAATCTATGGGGTTGGCGCACTCACTCATTCACCCATTGGTAGAAAGAAGTGCACATCATGGACGATGGGGACTGAGTTAGGTAAGCGAATGTACAACGATTAAAACAAAGACCATATAAAAGACTGAGCACTTAATCAAAAAAGGATTTCGACTCAGCACTCTACAGTTGCCTGGCACTTTATACGTACATTGTCATACTATTCTTTTAAAGTAAGTTTTAGCTTTTTGTTCTTGGCTTAAATGAAAGATTCTTTTTCTTTAGTTTTTCTTAGTGGCAAAGAAATTTTTCGTTTCGTTTAGTTTTTATTCCAATTCCAATTTTTTGTAATATCAAACAACCATAGACCAAGACCAGGACCAGGGCCAGAACCATTTAAGTCATCGTGTTACCATAGACTTAAGTCATTTCATTCTCCCTTTAAGTGTGCGAACATTTGTCAATTTACTATAAGTTGAAAGAGGCGTGGCAGGCGCATAAAGATGATAAATATGAATACGTTGAGTAAGCAATTTGTGCATGAATTGCTTATGAACTTATGAATAGTCAGCAGCCAGTCATTGGCTTTGACTTGTCTTACTATGTATTCTCTACTAAGTATTCTTATATATAAAATGCCATTTGACTCATTTGTGTTGAAAGATGAGAGTTTTGGTTTTGACTCTTCAAATGCAATTGTGTTGAAATTAATGCAGTATTTAATTTTAATGCTTTCCTATTTTGCCAAGGATCACATGTGTCCTATGCAGTAGGCACTATGCCCTTGTAAACCATTTGAAATAAATTACACTTGATTTCCTGCTTGCAGCATTTGTGGCGAAGTTTGATTTCGATTGGACTTCAATCAGGTTTGTAGACCTCATCACAACTGCCTCCTTTTGCTTGCTCGCCTGTCAGCAGTTTGCATCCTTCGCAATTCCCTTGGATTGCATTATTATTGGAGCAGTAATAATTGTAGCATGTGGCTTGTGTCCTTGTGCCTGATTTCGATGATTTTGTTGTTGATTGTTGTTGCTATTAAGCTTAAGAGAAAATTCCAATCTATTAAAAGCCAACTTTCAGTGATGATGTTGCTGATGATAATTGCAATTTATGCAATCCTTCACTTCTCTTTCTTTTGTATACTTTCTGCACCAACAATTAATAATCGAAGGCCTTGAACTTTTATCTTAATGTATGTCCTTTTAATCTTAGAGATTTTCTTTATGCGCAACTATTTATCTATAGTATTAAGGACTCAAATCATCATCATCATCTTACAACTTTAATTTTACTAAATTACTTCAGATTTAGTGCAATGTTATAAAAAAAGCGAAGTGAATGCGTGGGAAGAGTAGAGTTTCTGTCAAAAAAATAGAGTACTCGTCTCAGACATTCTCAATTAAAATATGCAAATTAGTTGAAAGGCAACACAGAAAAGGGACACAAAGTGGATTTCTTGTTGAGTCTCAGAGACAAAATTGCCCCAGACAGGCTTTGACAATTTTTCTATTTTGGTAATTTGACCCTCAGACTTGTAGAATATTTGTTTTTCTTAAGAAGGATAAGTACGTGCGTACTTCATGCTCTTGAAGTATGAGTTTCAATCAACAGTTTATAATTTTTATGACTTCTTCACGGTTTCGATTCCTTTGATTGCATGGATGGCACCCGCCTAAGGCAACCAATAAGTTCGATAATTGTCGATCATTAAATCATTTTAAGTATCATTTTTCCAAGCAGCAGCAGCAGGAACTAGGAGAAACACATCAATAAACAAAGACACTACTATGAAAAAAAGAAACAAAGAAACATTTTAACAATGTGACAATGTGCGGTAATTTCAACACTCAACATACAACATATATACTTGCAACACCCTTCATAACCTCACTCTATATACTTATATTCCTTTATGCCGCATGTCAATTTGCAACCATTATATGTCGTCATTGTCATTGGCATCGATGTCGGCGACGTCTCGACACGAGTTGACTGCACTCTTATGTGCATTTGTTGTCAATACTTTGTTGCTGCTGCTGCTTGCTGTTGTTATTGATAATTAATGCCGCAATTTTTATATATAAATGTATCTCTGTCTACTTGTATAGTACGACTAGTACCAATATATGAAAACCACTTGATGCCAATACTTGGCATACGTTGTCGTCGCTGTTGCATGCAACATATCGAGCTTTTTGTCGGCAACCCAACTAAACACAAACACATGCCAATAGCCACTAGCCAAGTTAGTCCAGCGTCTGACTTAGCCACACCGTTGCCTAGAGTTGGTTGGACTCATTGGTCTCATAACATTTGCTAATTAATGTTGCACACAGGGAATCGTAGCCTCTCACCTTCTTCTGCAGTTTCCTTTCATTCCGTTCGCTTCGGTTATATTCTTCTTCTCATGCTTCTCTATTCTATAACTATGCAGACACGATCAGGCAAGGACTATGGCTATGACTACTTTGACAACAATGACTCCTCATCAATTTTATTTCATTTACGTTTTTATGGTATTTTTTGGTTTAAGTGTCGTTGTTTGCCGATGTTATTCTTGTCGCGACATCGCCTGTTGCGTGCCAGGACACTGGACTCTCTTTACCTTTTTCTCACACTATTACCACCTCCATCAACGACAATAATAACAACAATAACAACAACAACAACTTGACTGGAAGCTAAGAAAACAAAAATTCAATTGAATTTGTACAAATCGGTTTAGTTTTGATTAAGAAATTAAATTAAAAATGCAATTCTCTGAAGTTGTGTCGCTTTATGGAGCACAATCTCACAATTGAGAATGTGTATAAAACAAAGTTAAATAGATTTTGTTGTTTGTTGAATGTTCGACTTGAGTTTGAACTATGTCAATGTGACAACTAGAACTCATCAACAAATTCATTTCCAGTATACAAGCTGTTCTTCATTAAAAGTAGGGCTATCAGATGCAGAATTTTTTTGCAGCCATTTATTTCACCAAATTCATTTGATGACAAATAGAAATGTTTGGAAAATTATATAATTATATATGTATATGTGTAACTGTTTATTCATTCATTTCGGTGTTCATGAGTTAGAGTTTTACTTGTCCCATTTTTGGTTCAGAGGTGTAAAAATCTTTAAGTTGGCTTCCCTAAGCGTCATCTTCTTCTATCTCAGCCAAATATTCTTTCTGTTCATCATGTTTCTCTTTAGGCATTACTTGTTTCTTTTGCTCCATGCTTCCTGGTTTTGCATACTTAACCACCATGCGATAAAATTTTTCCATCGCCGCATAGAGATCTTCGACGCTGTTAGCTGTAATATACAAAATATATCAGCGAAATTAAGTATAGAATACTTACTTTTATATGGGTGCTTACCACTTGCAGTGCCACTGCCCGAATTATGTACGCTAAATGTTGTCTTTGGTTCCAGCATCTCATAAACTAAAGAGTTACACATTTCAGAGTCAGTAACTGTTTTATTAATTTCAATGGCGAATTTTTTCATATCCAAGGCAAATGGCAAAAGATATGAGCCAACAACATTAACTACACGAAAGCGGTGCATCTGCACTTCATAACCAAGCTTCTGTATAATCCTCGCAATGCGACAGGCTTCAACATAACTCTTTCAATTACAAGTTTATAAAGTATATCAGTTCCATTATTCAATAGAATGAAAGAGTTTGGAAATATTGTACATATAATACTTACATCAGCTACCGAAGTTTCACCCGTTAATGACGCATCACCGGTACTAGATATGGTAGCCGTAATAAATGGTTTTTTTAAATGAAGCTTAAGAAATTTTTCCCCTGGCTTGAATGCTACGTTGGTATCATTCGCGGCAACGAAATCAAAATCAATGGAACAACCAAGTCGGAATGCAGAAACCACGGTTTTTATTTTAATAGGTATACCCGGATACAAACGATGTAAGGAACAGTCCAGTGTTAAGTCAATCGGAGTGTCATCGCAAAAAACTGCTTCCAGTGGTATTGAAGCTTTGCGTTTACGAAGCAATTGCGAAGTCTTCCCCTTGTCACAATCAACACCAATCAAAAATGGAGATTTTCCTTTTTCTTCTTGCAAGACATTTTTTGGGTCCCCAAAGATACGACACTCCCCAATTCTCTGATTAACTAAGCACTTACGTAACTTATTCCGAAGTTCCTCTAAACAATCACGACTCTTTGGTTTGTTTTCGTTCTTTTTTTTCAATGACAAATCCATGTTAGCAAAATATTATTTTATTAAATTAACACGTGACAATTCCGTACTTTTTCACAACGCTTCTAGTTTTCTGATTATTAGATATGTGCAAATACACAATACCAGTGATGCCAGTGAAGCCAGTGAAGCCAAATGCAAATATAAGACGAGTTGGCCCGTCCGACTAGATTCCTTATGTGCGTCCTTCGTTTGTTTTAGCTTTTCAATTTTGGCTACACTTATTTAAAATCTTAATTAATTCTAATTTGACTTATGGTTAACTGTTTGAGAATGTTGAAATCTTATATTTTTGTAGAAAAAATCTTATGAAGGAGAGTATTATGACATTATATGATTTCGTTGCTATATGAAAAATGAAAAAAAAAATGGTCATGTTAAGGTAGGTTTGCACCGGTGAATAACAGAATTGTCGTTTGGTTAAACTGTACTATGAATCAATTTGTCATATTAAATTATCAGAAATGCTAGATGAAAAAGTACCTATAGAATTAGATTTGTTTCTTATTGAAAATTTCTATAAATTTACACTGTTCTCCAGAACAGCTCACATATGTACCCAGTGAGTCATGAATCGCGAGTCAGTAGCAACACCGGTAATAATTCACCAGTTTGATTCGGAAATATCAATGATATAAGGCTATTGGTTAGCGATTAAATGAGTTATTCTATAACCATGAGAGCATTAAATTCTATTATGTTATTACTTTTATTTGAAATCAAGAATATTTCTTCTTTATTGGCTTTTATAACTATATAAATGATGATGAGGGCTTGGAGTTGCCTTGAATATTATAAATTATTATTCATATTCAAACAAACAGAAACCAAACCAAGTACTACTGCAATCAGATTGTTGTCCGCAATATCCATGACATTCTTCTCACTACGAAAATCAAAAGATATGAATGAATGAATCGACACGTACACTTCTGACTCGAGATTCATGATTCATTGTGTATGGGAGCTATAAAAACTGATGTCAGACGTTGTTATAAATCAAGTTGGCCCGACTGACCATCAGATTTTTTATTTCCCTGCTTCTTTTAATTTTCTTTTAAATTTTGGCAATTCGTAAGCAAAACTAAAAGCAACATGCTTCCTTATCGCTGCTTTACTTTTTCGTCATTGCTTTACGTCTGCTTTTTCGTTGTTCCTTCGTCTGTCATTACATTCATTTTCCTCTCTTCCAAATATTTTTTCACTTCACAAATGTATATTCTACAATTATGTATCTTAAAATCTTATATTAAAGGACAACGCAAATATTTCTCACGAACACAACAAAATCTATTGAAAAATCTGACTTAAATTTTGAACAACCCAATATGTGTATAATTACTAAATTCTATAGCTACACTCAGGATTCACTTGCAATTAATTAAAGATATACACATAAAAGGGGATGAAGAACAACAGGCCCAATGAATAAACAATGAAAATGAAAGCGAAAAACCAGAGAGAAAGAGAGAGGGAGAGGGAGAGAGTGAGAACAAAAAAACCGACTTGGTAATTATCACTAAGAGCGTAGTCACTGATTAAAAATTCGACGCCGACACGACGACACATTGCGTCCTCAAGCTTTGAAGCCTGAACACTCAGAAGAACAACAGCACTGGACTCAAAATCTGACAGTTTGCAATGATGTAGCAGTGACATGACAAGCTGCCACAACCAAAGCCACCGAATGACGATGAAAAGTTGAAGATGGTCCTGACCGGATTTGACCAAAGACTGCCCACTCTTTGTGGCAGCCCAACTGATTGACTTAGTCCGTCAGTCAGTCAGTCAGTTAGTCAGTGCATGAGTAAAAGGTTGGATGGAAGGATGAGTGAGCAAGTGAGTGAATGAGTGAGTGAGTGAATGCTTGATGGACGACTGATTGATGATGGAAGTTGTGCAACCCACATGTCTGTCACACACATACCTCAAAAGTCTAGTGTCTCTAGTCTCTATGATGATTTCGCATATAAATGAGTTGATAAATAACCTTGAAATAAATAGTATTGGCTTGAACTTTGGATTTAATGAGAATTTTGTATACTTCAACACTTTCCCATCTCCATGAATCTGTTCCCTTGAGATACCACAAAAATAAAATCACACAAATTATGACAAGAAGCTACAAAATTGTCTAATAAGTATGGAAGAATACTCCCAATCCAAAATCAAACTTTACACATCCACCACTAAATGATTTATGCGCATATGAGTCTGTGTACCACACAAAAGCAATCAGTCAGTCTCTGGCGGCAGACCAACTTAACTCAACCCAACAACTTACCAACCACATTAACTAATATTTGTCGTTTATAAATCATTATTCCTCGTCCACAGGAAACCACAAAATTTGAATTTCCTGTTTTGGGTTGCTTAAACATACTAAGATAAAATTGATTACTCAATAATCCCAAGTCAAATGAAGCATTTGAATTTGAGATCATAAAAGGTCTTTTCTCTCTCTCCAAACTACAGTAGTGTGGTCAGAGGACCACATTAAAATTCCTGAAAATCTGTCATAATTCATACAACAGTTTAAGAGAGAATACTACAATAGATTCAAATGGAAATAGGAAAGCATGCAAATGCTAAGAATAAGAACAACATAGACAATGTCATTTCATTTGAAACTGAAACAGAACAGCAAAACAAATGAATAGAGAAGATATGAAATAAAAAACAGTCAAATGTCAAAATGACGCGCTTTGTTGTTTATCATATTTACCGCGAATGTGGCAGGCAACAAGCAACATCAAGAACAATAATAACGAAAACAAGGAGACCAAGAAGCACAAGCAATAAAATAATGCCTTCTCTTCATTGTCCCATCACAAAATGAAAGCCAAGCCAAGCCAAGTTAAGTGCAATAGCAAAGAATCAAAAAAGATTCTTGCTAGAGGAAAGAGAAAAAAACACAATTAGTATTCAAATCTGAACGCGCTAACGCTCATAAAAGCGAACAAAAGGACCAAGACAACCTAAGACAACTTTGGCCAACATTGGCATAGTAATAATCTGAATAGAAGGCTAAAGTTAAGATGGCTTTGTTTTCCCCCCTCTGTCTAGTTACTTAAGAAATGTTTGTTGTTGCTGTCACTTTGCCAATACTAACTTACCAGTTTAGTATTGTGTTATTGTGGCTGGCAGATACTAAGTATCCACAAAACAAGTATCAAAAGTCATCCTATCTACAAACATGTATCTCTAGAAGTAGTAGGTACTAGTAATAGTAATAGTTATCTTTACAGGTTCTAGACTACCACTATAGTCAGTCTTTCGTTTAGATGGATGGAATTCATTGTAATTTATCGCACGCATTTTGCATTTTTAATATATCAACAACAGCAACCTTTAGACGCGCTGGTTACACTAGTATGCCTATGATTTCTGATTAATTTACTTTGTCGGCTTTTCTTATATAAAAAGATAAAAAATAAAATATATCAAACTTGGCCAAGCCAAGTCACTTTACAATGTTGCCTTGTTTTGTTTTGTTTGTCTGCTATCAGTTCTAAACAAATTTGTTAAATTGTTATAGTTCCAATGAATGGGTTTTCATCATTAGTGTCATAATCATCATCATCATAGTCATAGTCATTGGTAGCTTGACTAATTGCTTACAATTCATTGGAAATCCTGTAAGCCACACCATAGTCCAAGACAAGTGTAGAATACGCACGCGCAGCTTATCAAAATGAAAAGATCACTGTATTTGTATCTATATATCTTATGAATATGCCTTACAAAGCTATGTAATGTATCTCTATCTGCATCACTTGATTTTTTATATCTATCTATACACCACCGCCCTTCGTTCCGTTCTATTTGTATCTGTAACGCCTACTTTGTCTCAAGATTGAGCCTTCCCTGTCGGTTAGCCACAGCACTACGTGCCACTAACTCCAATCCCAAGGTGTATGGCTTACATATATGTATAGTTAAATGATTTAATGTATGATTTCTTTCAAATCATATCTACGTGACTTGATGTAAATACTTTTGCGGGCGATACATTTTGCGTTCTTACTCATGCTCGTGATTCATTAAAGTGTATGATCATTATAATGATGATGATGATGATGATGGTGCGGGTCTGGTCAGTCCGTTTTGGGCGGCTCAATAGATGTGGCCAAGTGCACACAAAATGAGATGATTCAATATGGTAACAGGTACATCAACAACGTGTTGATATGCATATCAATTGACTTGACTATACCACGAGTATTGTAGTTAATGAGTATTGAATATTGAGAGTTTTTGAAATCGTTTACATTCTCTAAATTGCAAGTCTTTAATATTACGCATTACATACTTTATGTATTACTCAGTCAGTGTCAAACTCATGTCATTTCCTTCTTAGCTTTCCCAAATGGAAACCAAAACAAAACTCCACATTCAATAGTATGCCATTTAACCATAAAAGGGTTGATATCATATCTTGGTAAAGTAGAAAAATGCGTTCTCAGATTTTTCACCAATGGTAGACATAAAAAGTAATTGTAACCATTTCTTTTTCCTCCCAAAAATAGAACCTCACCTTCTTGTTCTATTCTAGTACTTGTTGGGCACTATTTATTTGTTGTAAGTCCCTCGTTCACCTCTGAATGCCGCACTCGTTTCCAAATGCAAATTGAGTGGCGCTATCAGCATCTGTTACTTTGTTCCAGTCGCTAACATTGCCTTGCCGCTGGCTTCATGTTTCCTGCCACCATTGAAAGCAATTGCAAATGCACTTGTCTGTCCATATCCATGTCCAGTTTAAATGTAAAGGAAAACCAAACGAAAAAAACCAGATGAAAATGCTAAACGAAACGCATCATATCCATTATAAAAGAACTCCATATAGAGCGAGTGAATGAGTTCCATTGCCATAGCGAATGGAAGATGCACAGATAAGCTAAGGAACGAGTGAGTGGTGAATGTATGGCGAGGCATATGTGGAAAGATTAGAGCATATTACTAGGATACTATACTAGAGTATACTATTGCTTTGGCTAGAGTCATTTATGCCGACGAATGAACAATTGCATTCACCTGCTTTACATACCACCCAACCACCATCCTATCCGCCTGCCAACTTTGTTTCATTTCTGGCATGTTATAACTATTTTGATGTCGGTAGATTTAGCACACGTATAATTTTTTTTTTTGTGAATGTGATTGTGTTTTAATAATGCCAACCAATTGTCATATTTGTAAAATGTACTCGCGGCGACTGAGTATCCTATTGAGTTGACTCTATTCGTACTTCCATTTGAATGTCGTCGCTATGACTCGTTTCATGGTTCATAGCTTTATAGTGAGTCTAAGTTTGGATTTTGGGTTGGGTGCAATTAGTTTTCCAACATTCACCTATGAAAAATGTATGCAGATGAAGTTGCACTCACCAGCATTAGTATCAGCATCATCATCATGATGCATATGTGTTTGTAGACCCTCTGTTTTATCTTTTGTTGAAATCCATAAACAAAAAACCAGAAAAATGTTTCTGTTATGTAATGGTCAATTTTTAATTGCTCGCAGTTGCCATGATTCGCTTGTTAATTTGAATAGCTCATTCATGTTTAATGACACTGATAGATACTTCCATCACTTTTTATGGTTATATATCAGTATCTTTAGTTAGGTTTAAAAATATATATATATCACTATTCATCACTAAACTTTTTCAGTATAAGGCTAACAAGCTTCTAAATTTTGTTTCAGCTTCAAGTTCTTCCACTGCTGCTCCTCCTTAAAAAAATAAAATAATTGAATCAAAAGACCACCAAGTGGCCACAATGCAAAGGCTTAGCAAGGTGTAATGCAGGTTCATTTGCAATTATGTCTACACTGTTCTTTTGTACAAAAATAAGGGCCCTATTATCAGCAAAAAATTTCAATTTATTTGGACAATACTGTTGAATTATGACATATAACATAGAACATAATCACTAGACTGTTTGATGACAAATACAAATAAATTGAAAATTGTTTAATTATGTATGGTATGTGTAAAGATTATTCACTCATCTGGGCGCTCAGGAAATAAGTGCTTTACTTGTCCCATTTTTGGTTCAGAGCGGTGAAAATATCTACATTGGATTGCCTGATCTTCTTTAGCTCATCCATAAATTCATTTTCAACTGCGCGTCTTTCCTTCTCCATTTCTTTTTTAGTGTCCACCAAGCTTCGTGGCTTTGCATACTTACGCACCATGCGATAAAATATTTCCAACGCCGCATTGAAAATTTCGATGTTGTTAGCTGCAAAAAAAAAAAACAAAAGTATTTAGGAGAAATTAAACTACTGGATAGTATACTCACCATTTATAGTTCCACTCCCCGAAGGATGTGCCAAAAATGTTGCCTTTGGTGAGCTCATATTATAAATTATGCAAGTTCTCTTGTCAGTCTCAGTAATATCTTTACTATTTGCAATGGCGAAATCTTCCATACGGAAAGCAAATGGTAAAAGATATGAGCCGACAACATTAACTACACGAAAGCGGTGCATCTGCACTTCATAACCAAGCTTCTGTATGATCCTTGCAACACGACGAGCACCAATATGACCCTTTCATTTAAAAGGTATATCATTGTTCAAAAAGAATGAGAATGTTCTAAAATATACTAAATATAATAATACTTACATCAGCTTCCGATTTTGCACCCATTACTGATGCACCACCTGTCTGCCATATGGTCGCCATGCACTTTGGTTTTCTTAAACGAAGTCTGAGAAAATTTTGATCCGGCTTATATTCCACATTGAAAACATTCGCGGCAACATAATCCAAATCAATGGGACAACCAAGTCGGAATGCAGAAACGACGTTTTTTATTTTAATACGCATATCCGGAGGCAAACGATGTTGCGAAGAGTCCAGTGTTAAATCAAGGGGCAAGACATCGAAACCAATTGATTGTAGAGGTGTTGAGGCTTTGCGTTTACGGAGCAATTGCGAAGTCTCCCGCTTATCACAATCAACACCACTCAATAATGGCGATTGGGAAGTCTCTGTTGCTTTTGTTTTTTGCAAGTCATTGTAAGGGTCCCCTAAGATTCGACGCTCCACTTTTAAATGCTTAACTAAGCACTTACGTACCTTATTCCGAAGTTCCTCTAAACTTCCACGACTTTTCGGTTTGTTTTTTATTGTTTTTTTCATTGACAAATCCATTTTAGAAATTTTTAACCTTTATTTTATTTTATGAAAACAACGCGTGACAATATCGCACTTTTTCCACCGCAAAGTTTATCGTTTGCTTCTTATTAGATATGCGCAAGTACTATATACGATACCAGTGACTGCCAAATGCTATATAAGACAAGTTGGCCCGTCCAACCAGCTTCTTTCTTCTTCTTTCCAATTTTGATATTACTTATTTAAAATCTTAATTGATTCTTATTTGATTAATTTTTAATTGATTGAGGATGTTAGTATTTGATATTTTTGTACGGAAAATCTTATGAAGGAAAATATTATGAACAATATATGATTTCGTTGCTATAAGAAAAACGAAAAAAATGGTTTTGTTAAGGTAGGTTTTCACTGGTGAATAACAGAGTTGTCGTTTGGTTAAACTGTACCATGAATCAATTTGCCTTTTACACCCGCTGTTTGTCGTTGCTATTGCACATATGTTTCTACACGCGTATGTATTTGTAAAAGGGTTGTATTGAAATATAAATAAAATCATTTGAACATTTGTTAGGAACACATGTTTTCCGGAACCATAAGAGCTATCGATCTAATTTATACGGTGGGTTCAGTTTGAGCTCTTCTTCCTTTTTTGTTTTTTGTCTTATCGAAGTGAAATTTGGTCATTATGAGTGGTGCCTGATCCGTATTTACTATTTGTTCATTGTTTCTGAATCAATGATAAAGATATTTCATTCACAACACTCAATCCGATACTAAAACAAACTGTAATCAACAATGTCTATGCATATCATAGCTGCCAACCTTCTAATTGACATACCATACATTTTAAAACGTGGCATATTAAGTATATTTTAACCATTCGTTTATCTAATGAGCTTGCCGCCAGGATTACATAAAGAAGAGGAAATCTGGCTCCACAATATGCGGAAACATTTTAATTAAAAAAATCTGTGCTTGTCTCTCTGGTCTTTTAAAGTCTTTTGTTTCATTTAGTTTACCTCATACAGTGCTTAACACTACGAAAAGACAATCTCAATATCTATCCATACTAGTACATGATAGACATGAGTGCGTTGAACATATTATTTTATTTTTATTTTTCTATATATTCGGTTTGTTGTTGCTTTTTTTTTTGGGGTTATTCTAAGCTGCTTTTCCATGTCCATACGAACACGACAACGATAGCATTTGAAGTCCTTCATCCTGCACAGACAATTAAAAATCGTCTACATTTTGCCATTTTATGTGCAGAGATTACAATTTTCCTTAACAGAATCAGACACACAGACATCTACACTTCAACAGGATTACAAGAGCAACGATGCAGGGATACAGGACATTGTCGTACAAAGTCCTCTCACTCTCCATAATACTCTGCGGTATCTTTCTCTTATGAAACGAGTATCCTTGTGTCAGTTTGTTTGTGTATGATGTGATTTTTATGACGGTCATCGTCATTGTCATTGTCGTTTGCTTGTCTTCTTTAATGGTATTGCTGCACTTGTTTTGACTGTTTTTCCATCCCTTTTGGCCTTTTTCACAAAATGGCTAAAAAGATATGTTTGTTCGGAAGAGGGCACATACATATGAAGGTGTAAGCATTGTAAAAACTTATGATGGCTTCATATTAGAGTTTTTAAATCTTTTGTATGTAGTAGTCTCCCTTTTACCAAAATCTTTCTCTATCTACAACATTAAGATAAGGCTTCAAAATATATTTCAAATTCAGTGTTTCTGTGTCTCGTAGTAGTAATTTAAAATTGCCATGATGCTCGATTCGTCATCAACAAGAGCAAAACAACATTTTTACTGCTAATACTAATCCTTAAACAACCTTACTCAATAAAGCCCAACTAAATTAAGTCATCTATGGCATGCCTTCCTCTCATTTTGCTTATACAAATCGAAGGCTTCACATCAACAGCTACATCGTATATCAAAGTGCAGTACTTAAGTGCTCGTTTTAAGCTCATTAAGTGTTGCACACAACATCGAAATGAGTCATTTAAAAAGCAATCACAAAGCATAAAACGAACGATAAATGTCAATAAAAATTTGCAACAGAGGCAACTTAGTCTTTGTCGACGACTATGGTATACTAAGCCAGTCTAGTTTCAATACTCCAAAGCATCGAAGCGATCAATATCCGATGTCTACATGTGTTTCAACATGATCTTCACTATTTGAAGTTATTCTGCATTAATCTCTCTCTCAATGGCACTTTTATTGTATTCTTATTCTTTATAAGTTTGTCATTTAATTTGGGTTTGTATGGAGAGTACCCCTCCTGGTAACCCTAAGATTATGAAATTTACATGGTTGATGAATATCGATCACAGGCTAATAGTGTCCAAATTTCAGTTTGATAAGTCGAAAAACAAAAAAACGTTTTCTAATAAGAACATTAATTTAAATAGGGGTTTGTATGGGAGATACCCCGATCCTATGTGCAAAATTTCAGCTCTCTAGCTCAAACACTGAGGGACTAGTTTAGATACAGACGGATGGAAGGACATACGGACAGACGGACATGTCTAAATCAACTCCTCTCATCGAGCTGATCACAAATTTTTATACTTTATGGGATATGCGATATCTTCTTCTGTGTGTTACAATTTCATGACAAACTTATAATACTATTCACGCCCGTGAAGAGTATAATGAGAGGGTAAATATTGTATTGTATTAAGTAGCTATGGTGACGAAGAAGCACTAACAAACAAGATGTTTTATGATTTTTTAAAATAAAAAAATGGTTTGCCTTTATTTATTTGTCAAATATATATTGGGTTATTAATCGCTGCTGTTTTGAAGTTAATAAGTTATATAGGACAGAAGCCTAAACAAAACCAGAATAGAAAGACAATAAACCTATTTTCAATCCCCTTGGTAGTGTGTCCAAAAAACTATCTCAAGTTAAGATCTTGGTATTAATAAACGGTTAAAGTTGGTTGTCATTATCATGTCACATTGCATTGCTTACATACACTTCACTTTAGATGATAGAATTTTTCTAAAAATATCTAATTATTTTTTCTGGGCAGTTTCACAGAGATACAATCAATTAAATTTTTAGGCGCACTTAGTAGGCCCGAAAAAGATGACACTTTTGGTTAGGCTGAATCACTTCGCTGATATTAATCAATAATTCACCAAGAGCCCATTTACAGATTCGCCGTGTAAACTACTTCATTGATTTTTCTGTATCTTCAATCATATGTCAAAATCAGCAAAAACCAATGAATATATTAAAAAATAATTTGCACATTGTTAGTCCAATAAAAACTATTAATGTTTCAACAGAATTGGTTCACTAAATATTTCTCCCCAATGGTTAAGCGCCACTGGGAAATATTGTTGTAGAATAATAAGAATTTTCCTTGATGTAAACATAAAGATAACAGAAGGCAATATACAGGCAATAAGACATAAAACCCCTTTATTCATTTATTTACCTTATCTGATGAAACTGGCGCTCGAATTCTGGCCACAAAAATAGCTTTTTAAATAATATTCGCATAATTTGATAACAAATTTTAAATCTGATATATATAGTATATACTGCAAAAGACATTTCAAGTATACTATTTGTAAAAGAAATATACTTTTATGATGTAACAAATATTCTCACACAATCATAGATAGAATGGGAAATAATCGACAAATGAGTTAAGTCGCGCAAGTAAATGGTGACGACGACTTCAACGGAAATGGCAAGTGATGGTGATAAGCTAAGGAAGCGGAAATATTTCAATTGTAGCCGGGAATTGTTGGCGTCCTCAACAATGAATGCCGCTGCCGCGCTTGTTTTGTGTTCCGCTTTTCATCATTATCATCATCTCCATCATTATTACCATCATCATTTACAGCAACATTGCCAATAACTGGGGCACTGTTAACGCATTTACAAGAAGCCTCATTCTTTCAATGACTGACTCACTCAATCAAGAGCTTGCGTCTTCCGCGTTTCTGTGAAATATAAGTGAGATTATCCATAAAGTCGCAAATGAAAGACAGAAAGAATGAAGGAAACTTATTTACTCCTACACTTTAGTATGGAATGGATGGTGGGGTACGGTACTTCGTAGATATTTTGCATAATAAGCCAGCTTACGTTGATGCCAAGACGACAAGGACAATTGATTGGACGCCGCAAACATAAATGAGTTGGAAAAACATTTCCGTTTTTCCTTCTTTTGGCTCTGTCAAAGGCATAGCCGACACAAAAAACTGTGTGTCTAAGCTCATTTAGTTTCTAGGGGATTTTCGACATAATTTAAAAGCATTTTATTTAAATTTCTACTTATTCTAGCTCCAGACATATTTCTAGAGTTCTTTTCTTTTTCTGTCATTCTTAGTTTTATTCATTTTACTTTAAAGTTTTTTACTGTTTTAGAACTAACAGTTTTGGGTTGTTGAATTTTACTTTGACATTCAAAGTTAAAATAAAACAATTTGTCAAAATAATCATATTTGCTTTAGTCTCCAATCAGTAATTCAAGTAAATTATTTTGAGTTCATTAAAATGGATGAAGATAATGAATTAAATGAAATTTTGGAATTCATCGAATCAACCACAATTCCAACTGATATTTTCGATGAATCAAATAGACCCTTTATTGATGACTTATTGCCTTTAACAAATAATTTATCAGATCAACTTGTTGGACCTTTGAACGAGAATATGGTGGGGCAAACTCCTAATACAAGCTCAACAGAGTTAACAGAGAAGGAATTGAGTGCAAACCGTCAACAGGAGATAGACCGATTGGCTATAGACAAAATAAGACGTTGGCTGGAAGCTTCAGCAGAAGAATTTGAGGCTAAAGAAAGATCTCGTCTCATGATGGCTACGGAGAAAGCAAAAGAACAGCAAAAATAAAACGAACGTGAATATTTTGGTCACAGAACATCTCATATTAATTTAGTAAACAGAAAATAGCAAATCCATATACTTATAACATTGAGGAAAAATAATAAATTTTTGATCAGGAAAATGTAAACGGTTTTCTTCTAACATATACCATTTAAAAGTTATGATAAATTAAAGTACCATCCATATAAAAGAGGATATATGTATGACCCCTATGGATTCTGAAACTGTAGGACCAATCCTGATGAAATAGGCATAGTCTGAAGAGTATTACTGTGAATTTTGGTGCAGATCGGACACTCTGTTGCCGAGAAATTGGTGGATACAATTTTTGTTGACTGTGCGACGCTGACCCCGGTGCACTATTCAACTTTTCGACAACAGTGAACAACAATGCGGAGCAGGTTATTTTACAATTATGTCCATTACGAAAGCTGTTCTTTTTTGCTACAATAATAAGGGCTATCAGGTGCAGAAAATTACAATTTCTTTATTTTATTTATTTCGCCAAAACTGCTGAATTATGACACACATCATATTACATAGAACATATTCAACAAAATGTTTGATGACAAATACATTTTAAGGGAAAATTTTATAATTAAGATACTATAATTGGGTGGTCAGGAACTAAGTGATTTACTTGTCCCATTATTGGTTCAGAGCGGTAAATATATCTGCATTGGATAGCTTGATCTTCTCCAGCTCATCCATAAACTCTTTTTCAACGGCGCGTCTTTTTATCAACATTTCTTTGTTTTTATCTTCCAAGCTTCGTGGCTTTGCGTACTTACGCACTATGTGATAGAAAGGTTCTATCGCCGCATAGACTATTTCGACGCTGTTACCTGCAAAAAAACACTATTATATCAAAGAAATTATGCAACTAAATAGTATACTTACCATTTACAGTTCCCTTGCCCGAAGGATGTACCAAAAATGTTGCCTTTGGTTCCTGCATATTATATACTAGACAATTACACCTTTCAGGCTCAGTAACTGTTTTATTATTTTCAATGGCGAAATCTTTAACACGCAAGGCAAATGGCAAAACAAATGAGCCGACCACATTAACAACGCGAAAGCGGTGCATCCGGACTTCATAACCAAGCTTCTGTATGATCCTCGCAATGCGACGAGCACCAATATGGCTCTTTCATTTAAAAGTTTAAAAAGTATATCAATTCCATGGATCAATAGAATGAGAGAGTTTTGAAATATAGTCTAATAATACTTACATCAGCTTCTGATTTTGCACCCATTATTGATGCACCACCTGTAGTCCATATGGTCGCCATGACAAATGGTTTTTTTATACGAAGTCTAAGAAAATTTTGCCCCGGCTCAAATTCTACGTTGAAAACATTCGCGGCAACAAAATTCAAATCAACAGGACAACCAAGTCGGAAACCAGAAACCACGTTTTTAATTTTCATACGCATATCCGGAGGCAAGCGATGTTGCGAAAAGTCCAGTGTTAAATCGAGGGGCAAGACATCGCAACCAATTGATTGTAGAGGTGTTGAGGCTTTGCGTTTACGGAGCAAATTCGAAGTCTCCCGCTTATCACAATCAACACCACTCAATAATGGCGATTGGGAAGTCTTTGGTGCTTTTGTTTTTTGCAAGTCATTGTAAGGGTCCCCTAAGATTCGACGCTCCACTTTTAAATGCTTAACTAAGCACTTACGTACCTTATTCCGAAGTTCCTCTAAACTTCCACGACTTTTCGGTTTGTTTTTAATTGTTTTTTTCATTGACAAATCCATTTTTGCAAAATATTACTTTATTAAATTAACACGTGGCAATTCCGAACTTTTCACACAAAGTTTTTCATTTGCTGTTTATTAGATATGTGCAAATACTCAATACTAGTGACTGCCAAATGCAAATTTAAGACGAGTTGGCCCGTTAGACCAGATTCCTTATGTGCGGTATTAGGGCGCGGTGTCGCAAAGACAATACCAGCACCAGATTCCAGTACATTTGATCAGAAAACGAAAAAGTCGCATTGGGAAAATAGTGCGGCCAGGTTGCATAAAGAATGGGACAAGATTTCAGTATATTACTACTTTTGATTGATCAAATTGCTTTGAAGTCTTCGTTAAAGCAAATTGTGCCAGCAATATATATTTTCACCTTAAATCTCTATCTGAATTTCACTTTGATTTTTCACTATGATGAAAACAAGAATAAGCATTTCTGGTTCCGTTCTTTGTAGCACAGTCTCACAGCACCAGAAAGAGACCAGAATAAGTACAGTCCCAGAACGTTGTTACTGGAGTCTGGTTCTGTTGCCGTTTCTGTCCTAAGCAACATTGCGCCATCAGCAGAAAAATTTGTGGAACAGTTTGTGTCAGATGTTGCTATAAGTCAACTTGGCCCGACTGGCCATTACATATTTTTTATTTCTCTGTTTCTTTTGCTGTTGCTATATAAAATTGGATATATATCTGTTAGTTTTTGTATACCTATATAGATTCAGAAACTGCTGGACGATTTTGATGATATTTTCAGGGAAACTATAGCATAAAGTGTTCCTGTAAAGTTTGGTGCGGATCGAGAAAATGGTGGATACAATTTTGCATATAAAACTTGCAGATATTTATATGTATGTATGTATATTTTAAAATCAATCAAGTCATCTTTGTCAAATATATCATATCTTGGCAATATTAATAATTGATTTGTCTGATTTAGTTTAAAATATTCGTTGCATTGTTATAAATTATGGAAAAAGTAAATATACATTGAATCTGAGTCATTATATTCCCCACTTTCTGGAAGGAAAAAATATTTATTTTATAGTCCTGTCCGTGATGATTTTTATGTATTTTTATGTTATATACATTCCATGCATTAAGAGCACTTGGTTTCCATACTTCAGCAATCATATTCTGCCATAAAAACCAGAATCAAAGATGAAGAATTTCTAATGATGATGGCTCTCTCCTTCCTCTCTTTATATCAAGAAGTTTATTATTGGCCAACACACACACACACACACACAAAAATGTCAAAAATCACTTAAATTCAAAGGAAATAAAATGAAATAATTTACAAATTGTATTTTTACAACTTCAGTGTGGCCACTCAGTCATCCAACAGCCAGGCAATGTCCAATTTAGCTTAGCTTAGGTTCACTTGGTTGTAGTGACTTTCAAGTTCGGAAAAGTCATAAAATACCGCTTGTGCGCTTGAGTAGTCTTTCGAAGGTTTCAAGAATGTTGAACGATTTTTATACTTTTCGAAGTGAAACCATAAATTCGGGATTTCCAAATGGAAACTTAAAATGCGTTCAGAAAATATCGCGCATACGCCGCACATTGGCCTCATGCAAAGTTCAAGAAAGTTTATGATGCGATGCGATGCGATTCGAGCGTTTCTCTAGCATTCATTTTATTTCTTTTTCTTGAAGTTACATAATTTGTATCTTGGCAGAGTGGAGCACAAAAAAACCAACATTGGAAATTGAAGAAAATTCACTAAAAAGAAATCTAAATTCCAATGAAAATTGTTTAGGCACCTAAATGTGAGGAGATAACACTGACATGGTCTGTCTGTCTGTCTATATGTCTGTTTAAAATTTGTTACTATTTTGCTTTTTCATGCCACCAACCGACCGAAAGTCAGACCGAACAAGAGAGGTCATCGGTTAAGAGTTCAGAGAGACTTGAGTCTAAACCAAAATTCCACGTTCGTAATCGTCATAAATCTTATGGCCACATCTTGAATTTATGTCCTTTAAATGCTTACTCTTCTTGTTCGTTGCTCCCTTCTTGTCGTACTCCCCGAGTACGAGTAGCTTCCCCCACTCAATGTTATACTAACCCACCCTCGTTTCTTGCAACATACCTAAACATTTTAGTAGCATAGAGTAAGTAGCGCATTGCTGTGGCCATGTTTTGTGGTTTGCATTTTCGGTTTTAGTGGCAAAATAACTTTGATGCTCTTAAGTTAAGTGCCGGCGGAGTTGAAATTGGAATTGGAATTGGTATTGCGATTTCGATTGCGTTTTTGTTTAGAGATGGAATAACATTTGGTGATGCTGATGGTATGGATAGTAGGAGAAGTTTGGATAGTTCAGTTAGCATCAGTTTACGATGAGTTGCCTTCGATTTTGCAAAGAAACCAGCTGTCGTTGTTGTTCCTGTTGTTGTTCTATATTTGTTTGTTGTTTGTTGATTTGGGGTATTGATTTCTTGTATTTTTTTTTTTTTTTTGAACATATTTTGGGCTTATTGAATTAGTTTTTTGGGCAAAAAGTTTTTTCATCAACGTGATGAGTTCTGTTGATGCAAAAGAAAGTTCTTCATTGAGATTTACAGAGAGAGAGAGAGAGACACTTTGCGATTAAGACGGTTGAAAACGGGTAACAGAGATAAAAGCTTTTCAAATGAAAGCAAAATGATGGTGTGATTTGAAATACTTTATATTATCTTTCAAATCAAAGATACAATACTTTAAATTTAATTTTCCTAAAAATTTTCATTAAAGTTAGTACAGACTGCAGTACCGACTATCCTCCTTCTCATTTCCCTTTATTTTCTATTACCTGATTTCATCATTACAAGTTTAAGTAAAAATGTCTGACCAGCATTATCCGGTCTAAGAGCAAAAGGACTAAAACAATCAAAGGTGAAGCTTATAATTTTTTCCTTTCTTTGAACCTTTCGTTCTTTTTTTGATACTTTTTCTTTAATTTTACTTCCTTTTGTGGCATTCATTCATTTCTTAGCGAATTACTTTTCCTTTTTTTTTTTGTTTCTTTCAGTTTTCTGTGTGTGTATTTTTACGCTACACTGATATTGTATTTTTGTTGGTTAGTTTTTTTAGTGTTACATACAGGTAAATGTCCAATACTTCTACGCGTTGTCAGTTTAGCGTTAAAAGGCCACGACACAAAACAGAAAAAGTTCACCAAGACGAGGAATGAATGAATGAATTTGCGGGTCGTTGGACACACGGTCTCCTGGACCCAGGACATGAAAATTGGCGTCTGCCGAACATAAATAAACGAAGCGGGTGAAAAGAAATTGTTGGCAACAACAGTAACAACAGAGCAATCTAATACCAATGTGCCATCATTCCTTCCCATTCACATTTTATCTTGTACTTTTATTTAACTTTTGCTTTAAATGCGCTACAAATTTACTCATTCTTTTGGTAGCTTCTGCTAATACGAGTATAGATAGTCACATCCTTTGCCCGCATTTCTTGACACAGGCACACAGGTATATAGCAAGAGAAAGAAAGGATAATACCTTGTTCATGGAGTATAAGGAGATGATGCCAAGGAATAGGGAGGGTAGGTCGCGCATTCAAACACGTTGCGTATACGCTCAGTTGAACCGCAAAACGAGGGAACTAGCAAAATGAATGGATGAATGAATGTAGAAAGGAGTAGTTGGAGTAGTTCGGAGTGAAGCATCTTTGACCATTTTTATTTTATCTTTGATTTTCTCTCTACTTTCCTTTACCTTCCTGTTACTCATTTTTTTTATACAATAATTTTTGCTGTTGCTGCACATTATTTCCTTTAACCATTCTGTCGAGATATGCGGGTTTTTCTTTATCATGCTTTAAGGCATTTCTTACACTGTCCTCTCTCTCTCTCTCTCTAACCAGGAACTAACAACTGACTATCCAAATCGTCTGACTGTTCATCAACACCATTATTATTTTTGCAACACCGGGCAGTGCTAGTGTGGCTTGTGTCTTAAAAGAAATGCAACGTTGCGCGTTTTAATTTAATCCTTATGAGCGCATCAGTCGCTCAATGCTATCTTTTCTAGTCTTTCTTCTGACCACATTTATCCAGCATTTAACTAAATTAATAGCCACTTGACTTGGCTAAGCTTAATTTTTATAAAAAATGTATTTCTCGTTCTGCGATACTCATTTTGCACTCATTGAACTTATGTAGAATATTTCAAACATTTCCTATTTTTTTAAACGAAATTCATCCATTTTTTGTAACTTGTTATTTGCCATTTAATCATATGTTCAAACAAGCAAAGTAGTACATTTTTTTGCACACAAATTGATATTATGATTTATGTATGTGCAAGCATCCTGTCAAATGATTTACTGGATGCGTAAGGCCGCATAAAACAAAAAGTGTAAAATTTTGTTTTTAAATGCCAAAAGCATTGAAATTCAGTTGTTGCCATTCAGATGTAGCATTAGTATTATTAACCTGATCGAAAAACACTTTAGGGCATTTTTTTTATATGTTGGAGTAGAAAAAATGTGTTATCATTTGTGAAAGGGGATTAGCATTGACTTCTTATTGCATATTATCATCACAATAGTGGTAGAGACTGAAAAAATGTACTCGTATGTGAAAAAGGCTGAAAAAGGTTAGTCAACATAAATCATGTTTGATTTTTGGTTGCATATAATTATGGTTTACTCTAAGCCAAATAAAGGGTACGAACGAATGACTGCAGGATGAAAGAGATTAAAAAAATAAAGAAACAATACTTGTTGTTGTGTGAACAGTGCAACTGTGTTGAATGCTTTTATTGAATTCATTCAAATTTATAGCAGAATGACTCATAGTCTACAATTTATGAGCTCTGTGAGGTAAAATTAAAACTTAAATGCCAAAGTCCAAATGGACATGAGTATAAGGTTGTGTGAAGCAAAAGTTTCGTGTTATTGTGTCGGTGTTAGTTTCAGGTATAAATGTTTTCATTCCTGTTTTATATGACTTTGCCGATTGTATATTTTCTGAAGTAATAGAATCAGATATTATGACTGGTATTCAATGAGATGTTTGCATTGTCTCCTTCTTAGAAATCACAATTGAATTAAACAAAGTTGACAATGCAACTGAAAGATTCACAAGGTATATAAAATCAGTAGCTGTGTCCGAGACTATATTTTTATAATATCTATTTTTTTATTAAAATTTTAACAAAAAACTTGAATTATCACATTGACTTACTTTGGCTTCGCTTAATCATTAGCTGTTTAATAATGGCATCAGTACTAAAAATTTAGTCGATTTTGATTAAATAAACACTTTATGTTAAAGGAAAACCACATTCAAATCGGTTAAGCCATTTCTGAGATAAGCGTGCATAGACAAAAAGACGTACATACTCGTATATGGTAGATAAACGTTTGTGACAACTTTTCGGTTGTCGGTCAGTTATACAATAAAATAAGCATTACTTTCAGGGCGGAGCAAAGGTGCGTCTGCATTAACACACATTACATTATTAATTAATATAAAATATAGAATTAAACATTTTATTTTGCGTGCGACATGACCTAAAGTCGAAGAAGATTCTGTTCTCCCAGACCGAGTTGCCTCGGGAGACGAGACGAGCAATAAATTCCTTATTCATATTGCATCAAATTCAAAAGGAATTGATTGAACATGTTCCAATGTTTTGAAAAGCAAGATAATTAAGGTGGTGAATTATGCTTCGGCTTTTTCGGTCTTGGCTTATGACTGCTGATATTAGTAGCACAATGCAATTATCGATTGATGTTCGCTATCTACGTTCTGATAAAGATGATAAAAAACCAACACCTTTTGAAGAATTCCTCGGATATGTACCGGTAAACTAATTGAACGAAAATGACATTTCGGAAACTACTTGTCGCTTTCTGCAAGATAGCAATTTTGATTTAAATAAACATGTTGGTCAAGAATACGACGGGTGTGCTGCAATAGTAAGCACATAAGTGGTGTTCAGAAAATTATAAATGGTAAATATCCTTCAGCCCTACTTTTCACTGCGCAAGCCATATATTGAGTCTTGTCATTCATGACCTGAACACTGTCAGTGAAGTGAGAAAAACTGCTAGGACTTTAGAGAAAGTGTGTTTTTGAAAACTTTCTGACTATTGTTTTGCAGAACGCACCGAACCCTCAAAACAAAAACCAAAGCGTATCAACTCTACACGACTACAACTACTTCAACATTCATTGTGACACTTGTAGTGAAAAATTTTCTGACAGGGCCATGTTGCCGGCGTGTAATTGTGTATTTTTCAAAAATCAAAAATCAGAATATTTCATTAGTATAACTTTTATTGTATTCCCTAGAGTGCTTAAATGAACATGTTTGGTTTAGATAGAAACTGTATGCATTACTCTTTATTCTTATAACTGAAATTGTTAAATGCATTTCTTCTATAAACTTTTGGCTGATCTTTTTTTGCATAAGGAAGTGTAAATTTGACAGGAGAGAGGTGATAAAACTATTATTTCAAAGCATGTAACTTATCAACTAAAATTTAATATTCATTAGACAAATTTTCAACAGAAGATCAAATGTATTATTTATAAGCCTTCCTTGGTATTCAAACTATTACAAAAGCACATTGAAGATATAAATAAACTCTTATAAGAGTTCTTCCATTACAATAAAGATAAGTGCACGATTTTTATAACATTTTATATTGTATTATCCAAACAACATAACATAAATATGCGTATAGACTTCATCAATTTGAGTGCCATATTTACATTCACAAAAACACGCTCTCACACACATTTAGTTACAAATAGTAGAAAAGATACTAAAGATACTTTTTATATTCTCTTTTTTTTTCTTTTTGCTTTTGTAGATTTCATTACATGATAAATATCATTTCAATTAACAAACATCACGCTTTTGCAATCAAATGAACTACGAATGAACACCAACAGAAATAGCAACAACAACAACAACAGCATCATCAGCAAAAGCAGCAAAAGAAACGACAACAAGAAAATGCACTAATTAATTCAGAAAAGAAGCAAACATTGAGTGGTGCATAAAAGCAAAAAGCAAAACTGTCCTGAACAGATACTTGATTTTATTATGCGTGAAAAGATTCACACTCACAAAGATACATGCGAATGAGTATAGTAAAAAGCCTGCAATCAATTAAACAACAACAATGACAATGTAATGAATTCCCATATCGATGTCACTTTGCTGGTGGCAAGATACCATTAGCAAACACTTGAATAGTGGCTGGTGGATGCAAGAAAAGTATCTTAAAGTGTACTTACTTACGTTCATTCGCTTAATGAACAAACAAACAAACATCGAAACGAATGAATGAACCAAATGAGTTCTACTCCAAGTATTTCTTTGTATCTTCTTGATATTCATATTTGCATATTCATGTGCTGCGCTGCGCTGCTCTGCTATCAAAGGTCCGAACATGTAAGAAGTTGTTACATGGCTACTAGGATACACCATATACAAGTATTACTAAGTGTATATGCAGAATATTGGTTATTCATAGTAGCGTAAGCAATTGCTTTCGATACGCAACATACTGAAATGCGTGTGGTAAGTATCTGTCGCATATGCAAGTCTTTTCCCATGACATTTACTAACTAAGAAAGGTGTATGCTTTTAGGCTAATGTGGCTGCCACAACTCTCACAACATTTGCAACATAAATGTTGCTTGCTGCTCTTAGTCAATGAGTGTAAATAGTAAAGTAAGTGAATGAGTTTTGTTTGAGTTTGAGTTGGAGTTCTAATCATCCTTATACTATCATTTACTTATTTTGTTTATTTGTTGATTCACTTTAATTAGTTGTAGTTTGGTACTTTACTTTTATAGTACAAACAAAACGACTCTACTCTCACTACTTAGTACACTAACTACCAACCTACACAAGTATAAAAACAAACTCTCAATGTTTTGAGGGACGCAAATAATTCTGTTGATGGTTAGTTTTCTGTTTGATTGACATTTGGAGGGTTCTGAATGACACTCTACTATTACAACTACTAAGTCCTAATGGAAATACACAGAATACTGACATTTGTTTTCTCATATTCATTTCATTTAATATTCTCTTTTCAATGTTAATCTACTACTACACTATTATGGTATATGGTCTCACTTGAAATAAAAGTAGGCATTACATGAATTGGGCAGAGGCTTACACTAGTCACAGTTAAAAGTGGTGGTTTAAGATTTTTATGCTATTGCAATTAATGATGAAAGTATTATTTAAGAAAGATTAACAGATTACACAGAATTTATGTGCAGTATGGGTTCAACTTGAAATTGGTTTGGGATTACTTGATGCTACTCTAAAACTGCCATCATGCAAACAGGTTAATGTAACCTAGGTGCCTGGACATAGTAGATATCATTGGAATGAAGAGGCAGATGAATTCACCAGAAAAGATCTGGAAGTTACGAGGAATGCTAGAGTGGCCCAAATCTTCTTGCCAACTACATCCCACAAAAGAACACAGCAATTACCGGCACAGACACGGACAGGTATTTGAATATGATGTTACGAATAAGAAGAATATAAAAAACAGGAAACATAAATGTTGCTAAACTTAGGGCACTAGAAGCGGGAGATAACAAAAAAGCATATACGTTGTATAAGGTGACCATGTAATATCAACAGAATCTATGTAGACTATGTAATGAAGAAGAGGATTCAACAGAGCTAATTGCTATGTCACTGCGTGGTCCTAATCTAGACCAGTTTCCGTCAACTTGGAACCGGTTGTAGATCTGTCTGCGAAGAGGATCTTGTAATTCCTAATGAATACCAGAATCTTGGAGAAACTGTGAAACTGCGACTTGCGGCCGCAGTGTCCAGGTGTACTGGTTACCGCCCTTTCCCTAATCTAATCTAATGCTAGAAAGGGATCACGGCTTCCAGTTCCTCTCATGGTAACTGATATCTGCAGAGCTCTACAAGATATCTTTTCATTCCCTGGATCGAAATCCAGAATGCTAGTAGGCATATACTAATGAGCAAATGACCGAGGTTGTTGTCTTTTTGGCCTTGCTAGCAACTGAAACAGACTCCCGAGCTAGTACACTTTAACAAGAATATGATTCGAATGATGACTGTAGTCTTAAAAGGGCTCCGCGCTGAAGCAATGAATGCTCCCTGTTAGTGCGAATTAGTAAAAGTAAGTGCCATCAAAAGCACAATGCAACTTATTATTTTATTAATCGGATGCACGTACATTTCACTCATTGATGTCTGATGCAGGCAAACGAACAAGAGAAGACAGCAAGAACTAAACATTATAGTATTTAGTTTACTCAATCACTAATTCAAGTAATTCACATTGTATGTAACTAACATTACATGAAATGACTTAACAGTCCTGATCAAGACTTCTGTCGCAGCTGTGAAGAAAATAAAGAATCCGAAAGTATCGAACAAATCCTCGTCAGAGCTTTGCCTTTCTTTGAATTGGTACCATCTTATCGGGAAACCTTTGTTGGAAGATTCGGGTAGTTTGGCAAATTTGTCACTGGGGCACCTGAAACTAACTAAGTATATTCAACAGTCAATACCTCTATTTAACCAACTACTATTACTTCGATACAAAAACTGATATTAACAAAGAGTTAGTATATTTATACTCTAATTGAAAGTGGCATACACATAAGTTATTACTCTTAACTATCCATTACTGTCTGAGTATTTTGTAGTATTTGCTAAAAGCTCTGAACCTTTATCTTAATACAATCGGTTTACATATTGCTTGTGCTCAATTAAGAAGTCTCTGATTCACCCATATGATGTACTAACTATAACCTTTGATTGAGAATTAATAAAAATTATATCTTTTATTCTAAATTCACTTATAAATTATGCATAACAACAAGAAACAATAATCTAATATATTTATTATCGATGGGAGAAAAAAAAAACACATTTTATATTTATTACTTAATAGAATTTACATTAAACTGGAAAATGTCATGACATTAATTTTATACATAGATACACAAATGTTTTATTGATTTATACATACACATACATGCATTTATGTATTTGTTTCTAACACTGTAAATGCGATTAATAAACGTCACTTGCTAATGTCATTCAAACAACAGAATACCTCAATTGTTGTTGCTGTTGCCACTAGTGTTGCGGCAAACCATTGACCACAAGTCGCGTTTTGTGGCATAAAACTCACAGATATGTTGGTGGTAGTAGTAGGAATGAGGCAAAAGAAGGGAAGTTATCTACATACAAAAGACGACAGGCGCATGATTTACACCGAAAGCGGCAAAGATGCAAAAGTCTGTCAATGAAAACAGCAAGCAAACAACCAACAATGAAAGATACAAACAAACAACATTAACAACAAATACACAAAAATATATAAAACTTGCACTTTTAAGTTTAAAGTAGTAAAAAGAATAACAAAAAAAATTGGGTAATAAATTTATGCAAAAAAAAAAAAACAAATAAAAATCTTATGCAAAAATCGTTTATTGAAATAAAATTTTGTTCGGTAGTCACAGAAATTTTGTAGTATTTCTTTCATACATACAACAAACAGCAAAAGCAACAGTTTGTTATTGTTGTTGTTGGTATTGTAACACTTCAAAAGAAGTACAAATGCCGATTGAAATAAGTCGACATACTGTAAACTGACTGACTGACTTTGGGGTCTCCTTTTGACTGCACTAAAGACAACACAACAAAAAAAAAAAAAAAAACATAAAAAACGTGCGAAATTTAAGTAGCCATAAATAAATGAGCAACAAAAAAATACTTATAAATATTTTCTAAAATAAAACCAACAGAAAATTTGTGTAAAATAAAAGTAACAGTCGTCAATTGGTTTCCAATTTTAATGGCAGTTGAAAAACTTAAAATTTATTGTTACACAAATACAATAGTAAATGAATGAATGAATGGGAACCAAACACAGATTGTCTGAGAAAATTTTTAAATTACAATAAATGATAATAAAATATGTGAACCTTATGCTTGAGAGAGATTAACAAAATTGTAAAATTATAAATTAAAATATTACATAAAAGAATAATAGTAAAATAATAGTGAAAACTATTTTCATGAACCCCACTCAAGGCGAACACATATATCAGATGATGCCTTAATGATTTATTTGATTTTCTATTCACTTTTCATACTTTATATTCCATTCTGTAAAGGAATGGAGGATGGCAATAAGCCAGCTAAGTCATCGAGCTGATATCAATTTCTTATGGGTTCCCGGTCATTGGAACATTGAGGGAAATTATAAGGCTGATGAAATAGCTCGTTTTGATGCATACCTTGATATATTGTTAGCGGAACAGATCTCGATACCCCTAGCGGTTGTCAACAGGAGCAAATTCCTGTAGACGGTGGAAGGATCTTGAATCTTGCAGAGTGGCACGTGCCTAGTTACAACGAAAATAGGTCAATAGAAGACGCTCACAAACCGCAAGGCTTACATCGGTTTTTACTGCTCAGTGGTGTCTAAGGACTCACGCTGAGAGACTGGAAACGATATAATACTTGTTGGGGGTGTAAATCTGTGACCGACAATATAAAGTTAATCAATCTCTACGACGTTCTGTTTTAGACTAATTTATTGTACATAAGTTCATTATCTTAAATCTGAATCATAAAAATGCAGCAAATAAAGGAAAAAAAAAATGCAAATAAAATCTATTCTCTTTTCTCTTCTTACTTAATACTCTTTACGTTACTTCTCTTTACGTTACTTAAGCTTAACTTCTATTTAGTGTTACTGTCCCCAACATCCCGGCCCCGTTGAAAGTGTCCGCTTGCAACCAACAGGTAGCATGGCAAGTTTGTGTATTGGTCGTCGAATGATTCCATTGATTGTGCGTACGTCGAATATTCGCTCCTTCCCGTCATTACCAGTAACGACAGATACGACTCGACCGAGAAGCCAACGTTGTGGTGGGATGTGATCTTCATGAATGATCACCATCGCATCTTTCTGTATGTTGGGCGATTGTGTAGTCCATTTCACCCGAGTTTGTAGGTCGTTGATGTATTCATGTCGCCAACTTACCGAAAAATGTTGTTCGATAGAAGCGACACAATTCCAAACTTCTGAGTAGGTCGGAACTTTACCAAAATCAACATGACAAGGCTCTGGTAGTGACCTCAAAGTTTGACCAATAATGAAGTGACCTGGTGTCAATGCAGTCATATCATTCGGATCTGAAGACGCAAGGACTGTGTTGAGTTCTTCGAACGTCAAGCGTGTATTCATTAGGGTCCGATTCATCAGTCTCTTGGCACTCTTTACGGTAGCCTCCCATCGAAAGAGCAGCGCTTCTTTTTGGCATAGCAAAAGTAAAAACTATGGCAAAGAAATAGTTATTTCACCTTTATTTTTCATTTTTGTTTTCATCTAAATACTCTATTGGTTCCCTTGATTAGAGCTCTTAACTCATATTATATGGTGATATTCTTGAACACGTTTGGGGCGTTGATGTCAATAGGTGTTGCTATGGCAGATGACACAAGGATTACCAATATTCACCGATCCAGATTCGTCACAACGAACCAATATCAATAATTTTTCCTCATATGAATTCTGCCCAAGATTTTTTATTACAGTGACTTACTTACTTTGCCATTTCATCAAACGATCAGCTCTGCTTGTTTTGCATTGGAAACGTTATCACTATGTCTAGGAATTAGTTTAAGGGTTCACTTGACCAGAAAATTGCAGCCCAGATACCAATAGGTGTTCGAAGCAACTGAATTGTAGGTGGAAAAGTAACAAATCCGAAAATAGTGAAGTGAATTTAAAGATACCCACCCTCTCGTAGTATGGTAATAGTAAAAAATAAATTCATTTGACGACCAACACAAGCAAAGTTACTTTTTGCAAGGACGGAAGATGGAAAAACATCTATTTCTTTTAGATTTAAATAAGCGACACACTCTCATATGATTTTAATAAAACCGAAGAAGCATTCCTAAAAAGACAATAGCACATGAGAAAGTATTTTTTTACGTGGCGTAAAGGGTTTTCTGCCATTGTACTACCTCGTATTAAAATAATAGTGAAAACTATTTTCATTAATTTATTTGCGTTTACATGAAGTCTACTCAAGTCGAACATTAACAATTTTAACACTTCATATTTCATTACTAAAGGGATCTGAAAGACATAACAAAGTAAAATTTGTTAAAATTATTCCAATCCTGAGAAGCATTTACTCTCCCTCTCTCTCTCTCCGATTACTCCTTCTGCTGTTTTTACAAACAGAATGAAATCTATGTAGTATTATATTTCCTTTATTCCTGGCAAGTTTTCAATTTACATATACTAGAATAAACATCAGAAACTAAACTAGAAATACTTTTAAGTAAGGACAAAAAGATACTTACAAGAGTAACAAACATGGTCAACAACTAACGAGGAGGTCTAAGAACCTTAAGAACACAACAAATGCAATACAATAACAAATAAAAGAAATGCAAGCAATAAAAATAGTACAACAAAGTGGGCAGGGTACGTTTTTGTAAAAGTAAAACCAGATCATTTTGAATATAAAAAACAGAAAAAGGCAACGCATGAGTGTTTCTTTTGAGTTAAGGAAACCTAAAACAGAGCAATCGCAAAAAGAAATGCTAAAATGTGGCAAGCAAAATGAACCAAACAAAACCTTGAGATGTCGCACACAAAATGTAGCAGCATCAGATGCCGCATTGCTGACCACTTCGCTGTTGTGGCAAATCGCTTTGGTGGCAACAAGCGATTGCGCTACTCCAAAAGCCAATCTTGATTACAATCAGTCCACAAGTCGTTCAAATTGAAGTTGTTTTCGTTTGGCAGTGGGCAATGGCAATGGGCAAATGGCTTGGAGTGGCGTGGCATGGCACATTGACTGTGGCGCACTATCGTATGAGTTAGTTGCTTCTTCATGCCGCATGTTGCATGTTGGCAAGCGATAAAGATCAAATGAAGTATGCGAATGCAGATGCGATTGCGGGCGGTAACAAGATTTCCACAAACAATTTACTCTCCACTCTACACTTGTCTTAGTCAACTTTGAGTTCAATTGAATACGATAAGGCAGCAGCAATGCGTTGCAACAACAGCAACAATGCTGCTGAGCTACTGAGCTTCTGTAGACATTTACAATATTTTAATTAGAAGTTGTCTTTCTGGCTTTCCAATACAAAACCAAGAAATATAAATAATTGCAAATGGTTTTTGTACAATTTTTTTTCCTGTTATGATATATTCAAGTTAAAGCCATAGCCAATGCCAAGTTATTGGCCATGGTGAGTTAACATGGGTGAGCGAATGAAGTCGTTATCATGTTTCGTGATATGCCAAAACATATAAATTTTTGTATGAAAACCATGAAACGACTTCATAAAAATGAATCTATTCGAATGTGAATAAATGAAGCCTGTAATTATGGCCAAGACTCGACCGACGGTTTGCCTCGACAAGTGAGCGGTTGAGTGGAGTGAATAATTTTTGTCTGTAAACTGCCAAATTGCAGTCAAATGTAAACTGTAAATTATTTTTTTATATATTTTGTAATTTGAAATTAATAAATATCAATGACTGTGAAATCGTTCGTTACTAACAAACAAAGCAAGTCACTTATTCACTCACTCACTCACTCAGTCAGTCATCAAGAAATCAACATTCGAATGTGCACGAAAAGATCTTTTGCCATACACCAATTATTATTAATTTTTTCTTATTACATGACTTGACTTCATTCAACCCAAAACGACTTAAAACCACCTAGAGCCATTAAATAGTACTACATAAGAGAAACCTGTCACTAAATTGAATGAAAATAAAATTTTATTCATCAACAATAAAGTTTTATTTACTATATTTTTTGGCCAAGTTTGACATTTTGCTTACAACAATCTAAGAACTGTAATGAGAACATTATTCAAAACAATACCAACTAAACAAATTCAAAACCCAAATTCAAAACGTCATCTACTAAGTACAACAAACAGCAATTAGTGGCATTGTTAACATGGCCAATACAAGACAAAACAGAACAACTGCACTCCTTCACTGCACTTCACTCAGTCACTCACTCACTCACTCAAGTTTCGTTGACTCGTTTAATGTTACTCATGCACTCAACTCACTCAATTTTGGGTTCGACAGACAAAGTCATTCAAAGTCCAAGTCGTCCACCAACTCAAATACAATACATAAATACTTACTTATGTATATAGATTAAGCATTTGAATTTATACGCTTCAACTTGGCCAAAATCAAATACCAACTATCAACTATCAACTAACTATGCCAGCCAGTACTACTATACTACTATGCAAGCAAGTGTATTCAGCGGCATAAATTTATGGCTCACGCGTTGTCTTTGCTGGTTTGAAAAACGTTTATAACGATCGCTCTTAGAGTATTTTTTCCTTGACTTCTAAGGTTCTCTTGACTTGAACGGGAGGACGAGTGGATGAGTCTTGGTATTTATTGCAAATGTTGGTTGACATTGAGTTATCTGGCGTCGTTCATGTAGAAAAATGTTCATAGACACTTATCTATCAAGTCTTGGACAGCAGAGATTTGTGAGTAGATTTGGCTCAACTTCTCAATTGTTACAAGGGGAAAGTTTACCAAAAGGAGGGGAATAGAAAAAGATGGTTAAAATGAATACGATACCTTAAGTTTAAATGAGAATTTAATCAAGTCCAAATGAACATGATGATGATTGAAATATGTATGAATATACGAGTATGTATATGATTGATTTAAGGTATTGTAAACATAGAAAGGTCCTAAGCTTCCAGTAATATAAGAACTATATCCTTCATAGACTTTTTTTGTCAGTTTACTATAATTAAAATATGGAAATATGTTCTGACTTGTGAGTAAACAGTCATTGTTTTCCAATCAAACAAGATACTCAAACATGAGTGGATTTAGACGGCTGTAAGATATAGGGTTCTTCCAAATATTCAGCATATTCAAAGGTTCCAGAGCAAATTACTGGCACAATAATAACAAATAGAGACATGTATATAGTGTAGCCTCCGCCTTCGTTAACTCAACCCAATAGAGAAGAGGGCTTAATGCAAAAATCCACAATATTTAATTTCATAAATTAAAAAAGAATAACTTTACTATAATTCATAATATACCAAATTCTTAATGCTTTCTACTACTCATAATATTCCTTAATTTAAGACTGGAACAGAATGGTAAAGCTGAAGCTTAGTCGGAAAGTCCGATAAAAAAATGAACAGAATGTGAGGTTCATCCTCAGTAGTCAGCTTGATTTAAATTATACAAAAATTTTCTACTTTGTACCAGCGAAATCAACTGCTATACGCTTTCATCTATTATCGCTTTTGTTTTGAATAGCAATCAGCTGTGCTTGTCATTTGAGAGACAGGTGATTTGAAGCAGAGTGAAGTCAAAGTAGTTTTGCTTGCCCGGCTTCAGGCTAAGCTTTATCTTCACCATTCTGTTTTAGCCTTTAAAGTACAGTTTCCCGTTAATTATTTAATTAATTCATGACAACTTACTGTCAACAAAAGTACTTAATATAAGTTGATAAAAACAGTACAGTAATATTTAAATAGAGCTTACAACTAATTAAATAAAAATAGGATAAAGCTGTCTTTGACCCGGTGGGGGCTATTTATTTGCTAACCAGCTAGCTGTGCCCCTACTCACAGCCATAAGTGGTTAGTGACAAATACGCAGCTGATGAGCAGCAGAAGCAGCCGGGATAGGTGAACCAATAAGCAACGACCGGTTCATATAGCGCTATCCGATTTCTGTATGCACTGAAAGACGATGATGGAAAGCGCAGTGGGCGAGATCTCAGGCGAAAGAACGTGATATAACTTATTATAAAACGTGCATAAAACTCGAAAAGAATCGTGTAGGGCATAGTTATCTACAGCTAAAGGGACAAAAATTCTTGTAGGACGACTAGGGATAAAAAAGTTCAACTGTTTTAATAGCTTAGGAGAGTCAATTTCTCCGATTAAGAGCTTATGTAGAAAGTTAATCCCTAGAGCTATCCTGCTTTGCGCCAAAGATGGAAGACTGATCAGAAGAAGCCTAACAGAGTATGATGGCAAATGGGAGTTAGGATTCCAGTTTCAATTCGATATTGATTCTTTATATATTTCGGTGACCAAATGCAAGAGCAATACACAAGAAGTGGACGTACAAGAGATTCAAAAAGAATCTTTGTGGTATAAGGGTCATTCAATTCAATAAACCAACGTTTAATGAAACCGAAAACACCCTTCGACTTATTTACAAGAGAAGAAATAAACTGGTTTAAACACGGCTTAGGATCAAATAGGACACCAAGGTCATTAAACGTAGAGACACGCTCGAGTTGGACGTTATCAACCTTGTAAGTCTACAAATTAGACTTACACCGATGATACATCATGAACTTATATTTAGAAATACTTGGATATAAATAATTTGTTAAGCTCCATTAAAGAATCAATTGATTTATGATCCAAATGATGCCACCCTAAACAGCCAATCTCTGTTCCCAATTATTCAATCCTTCATAAGTAAACTTTCTTAATAACCAACCATACTTTCTTTTCATTGTGTATTACTAGTAATATCCTTTCCTTTACATTTTTAATTAGGTAATTTTTTCTGTAGGCGCCGTTTTATTTGTCAAATTTTATCCAAGCCGCACGTGCTCATAGCATGCAGTTTTTGAAAAAGTTTAAGAAGTCAAATCGAATTAAATTTTTATATGAAATTTATAAAAAGATAAAACCATTAAACACAATATACGAGTGTACTTTTTATTTTATTCAATTTTTTTATTTTTGAGTGTTGAAAACTGACAATATACTAAAACTTTAATTATAGTCAAGAATCAAACAAGTTTTTATTTGCATTTGTAGACACACCCGTGCCATAATCCTCTAAGCCCCCTAAATAAAAAAAAAGAACAAAAATTAAACAAGATTTGGAATTAAAATTGGAATAAAAAAACTCAATTCAATTTTTTGTTGTGCAGTTCTTTATTTGCTAGAAATTAGTCAAATAAGACCTTGAAGCTTGCAACAAGAACAGAGTAGAGTAAAACAAAAAATACAATTTACAAAGCCTGGTGCTACTGAATAGGAACGACGATCGACGACAATCGGCAAATGTATTATACTAGTAGAAAAACAACAGTTCAATTAGTTGACTAACTGAGATTTATAGGGGCGTCGAGACGAGGGTAAATGACAAGTATTTTTTCACCGATTCTGACTTTATCATAGCCTAAGAACAACAGACAGACAGACAAATAGACTAATAGACCGACAGACAGCAATTAGGTGTGTTACTACTTGGCTAAATGATTTTAATCGCTTGACTCGATTCATTGAGAGTCAAACATTTGTTAAGATTTTTTGCAGTTGTTAGTATTTTGTTCTAAGACCTTAATACCCCTCTCATGACACCATAATCCTCATAATCCAGTAACCGACCACCCATATTACTGGAAATACATACGAGTGAATATGTTGCCAATTGAATTGATCTTAAAACAATGATATGACAAATTTAATTAAGGTTAAATAGTTTGAAGTTTTTGTTTCTTTTATAAAACAATATTTATCTGGACTTGTTGGCTGCTGGCAAACTAATTGTGGGAACTTTTGGTAAATGCAAAGGTCATAGGTTGATTTTTTTTTCTTTTATAATTTTAAAGATATTTTTAATTTATTTAAGCGCTGCCGCCTATCTAAAATTGCAAATCAAGTGCATGCGTTAGATTGAAAAGGGCCTCCCTCTCATTCATTAAACAAAGGTTAAAATATATTGAGTCGCACTGAGTAATAGAAGATCAAAACAAAGCGAGAGTTTAATGTACTTTAATTTGCGCTTTTATTAGACAAGTTAAGGTGTGTTTGTAATATTATATTGGCTTGAATATGTTTTTGTTTGTCTGACAGTTTCTTCGTTTTTTTTATGTTTCGGTATTGCCATTGTTTCGGAGAAGACAATATTGTGGCAGACACAATTCCTCAGATTAGTATTTTGCCAAAATTCAATGCTGTCTTCGTGTTTGTACACGTACATATATAAAAAATAAAAATATTTCAGGTGTGCCACCAACGTGAAAGCCAAACCTACTCATCTTCATCTGCTTTAACATAAGATTCTTTTTCTTTACTTTACGAGTACTTAGTTGAAGTTGTTTTAATCAAATGAATGAATTACATTCTTCTCTACTAGTTCTCTTGTCTTTTTGTTTTTGTATATCTCTTTTGAAGCAGTTTTGATTTATGTTTGTGGGACTTGGTTGTCAGAGTTCATAGCGCATTGGGTCAACATTATAATAGTTTATGCTTTTCTTCTTAGATACTTTTCACCAAGTTCGGTTAAGTTCAACAATCAACTTTGAGGTCACTGTTTCAGTATTTTATAAATTACCTAAGGCACACTCTTTTGTTTGGGATTGAATAACTTTTCAATAGATAGTATGAGTAATTTGTACATGAACATAGTATAAGATTTAACCCCATATGAAAGGTGCAAACAACATTTATTGCATTTGTCATGAAGTGAAAAAGAAAAGTGTGAAACAAACATTGGAAAATATGATTTCGAAGAAGATCACTAATCACATATTAAATGATGGAGATCATAAAAACCACATCTCCAGAAATTCTATAATTAAAAAAGCTCAATCCACTCTTGAATTAAATGCACAGTTAACCATATGTGACATCATGTCGGAGCGTAAAACTGAAGGATATTTACTGTTTTGAAAGAAAATTGCTATTGTAAGTTCTTGGACAATTTTTTGGTATGATTAACTGCGCAGTTCATTGTTGTTTAGTTATTGCTCAGTTGTTGTTCAGTTCAATCTCTTTTCTTCGCCATGTCACAAGTCAAAATAAAAAAATGTAAAATAAACTGATGTACTCACACAATCAATTTCAATTTAATTCATCGTTTAGCTTTCAGACAAGAGGCCATATATGATACTTCACAGTTGGGAGCCATGTAATTGAGTCCTGTGTGTATTCTTGGACCAAAGACTATCCTTTAAGTTACACTAAAAGTATTCAGCAAAAAAGCAGCTGCCATCACACAAAAACTGGCCATGATTCTCCCAAACCTAGGGGCACCCAAACAACAATCTCGGGTTCTATTAGGTTCGATGAGTAAATCCATACTGCTTTATGCGCTCGCGGCACCTGCAACCCTTAGTCATATCTTTGTGGTATAATGAGTGTTTACAGGGTTGCAGATGATGCGGCGGGTGTACTTGCAGGCAGACTTCCAATTGACCTGGAAGCCCTGTTTGGCAAGGACAAGTACCTCGCGTGAGCATCATCTTAGGTAGCAGACATGGTTAAGATAACTGATTGTATGGCAGCACATTTGGAGTAGGGCAGAGCCACAGAGGATACACCAGCTGATCCCAGCTATTATAGATTAGCTTAAGCGACGAGTAGTTAGAATTTACTCAATTCGCAACTGCCCATGGAGGTTACAGACAGTATCTTCACAGGTTTGGGGACGATGCGGATTCGTTCTGTAGCCTTTGCAGAGATGTCGTGGAGAATCCGGAGCATGTTGTTCATGAGTTCTCCCGTTGCGAAGCGGAGCTACGAAAAGTATGTGTGCCTCGGATCTCCTTGCAGCTCACAGAAGATTGTAAGACGCATGAAAACACATGTGGGCGACTGGGCATTCTTCTCTAAGTTAAAAGAGAATTTATCAATCAATTTAAAGGCTATGTGTATTGTTTGTTTACATGCGGAATACTTGACATAAAGCGATGGAATGAAGTGAGTATGACTGGAAAAATCTATCACAAAGAGGGAGTTCTCTCTTTGTAGGGTATCCAGTGATTTGTTAATTTTTTGTTGTTCGTTATCCCGAGATTACAGAACCAACAGGGTAATCCCGAGAATTGAAAGAAAACGAAGATCTTTGTTTTTATGGGCGATTTGTCCAGTCTACCAGTATATTGTAATTTCCTAGTCTTTGCTGTGATACAGTAGAGAGAGAGAGTGATTTTAGTATACATATGATAGTTTACAGTAGTGTTAAAAATTAATGTAGCAGCTTCTACATAATTTGTCTATACATTTGATTCTTTATAATGTCTTCTTAACATCATAATAAGAATGTAATCATCTTTCCAAATAAATGGATTAATCAATAGATGATCGTTAATTGTCGTCTATGAATGCTGATGATGTTTCAGAGTTCCGAATTTCATGGTCTTATGAGAGGATAATGGCTAAATGATACTAATAAAATCATCCTTATTTTTCTTTATTTTCTACTTAAATTAAATAAATTGGAATCATTTATTTAAAATTAATTATTTCTTTGTTTGTTGGCATACATTTTAATACTTTCATAATTTAATACGAATAAAATCCATAATGTTAAAGATGCAAAGATACATTTGGTTTGCAAAACAAAATAAAAACTTTTATTAAGAAAAACTTTCTCAAATAAACTCACTCACTCACTTTCGACTGTCATCTGAGAATGCTTACTTACTGCTTACTGTATGCAATGCATATACAATTATACTTATATGCAGTTTGATATTTACCCATGAGTAAAGTTGGTAACACTTGCCACACGCACTCAAATCTTTAATTACAAAAGCAAAAATACATTCCATTCATTTATTTATTATAAATAAAATTAAATTAAGAAAAACAAGAAATAGTTTTCTAGCAAAACTACTTACAACAATTTTCATAAAATAAAATGTAGAAAATTCAACAATAATACAAAATTATTGCCAAAAGTGCCAGAAGTGGCAACACTGACAGAACTAGCAGTAGTAGCGCACACTTACACATTTGTATGTACAGTGCAGTACAGTACAGTACAGTAACATCTAGCAGTAAGGGACGAGAAATATTGTATGAAAATCTGAAGAAGAAACAACATAGAAGGCAGAAGACTTTTTCAAGCGCAACTTTTAAAATACTTTTAATTAAAATTTCAAATTATTTTTGCTTTTCCACTCTTCATCTTTTTTCTCTCTTTGTTTCTGTTTTCACTACTGTTTCTGTGTATGTGTCCGTTGCTCTGTCGATGTCGAGTAGTTTTTCTTGTATTCAAGCCTCTGCCACTGTCGCTGCTCGTTTAATGAGCAGCGCCGCAGACAAGTATGCAGTATCAGCTGCCTGCTTTTCTTTCTAACTTTCTCTCTTTCTTCGCCATTTTCATTATTTGTCAACTCTAAATGAATGAGCAAGAAACATGGTGTGGCAGGAGAGAGAGTGTAAATTCCTTGTGTTTCTCTCTCTGCGCTCTCAAACTGTTGAAATATTCAAAGCGCATTTTCAATTTAAACTTTTTCCAAGCGCACCATATTTATTTATTTTAGTTTTGAATTTTTCCACCATCAACTTCTTTGCGCCTTGTCTCATCGTCATCATCATCATCATCATCAACATCTTCAACATTATCACCATCGTCATAATCATAATCATCACTATAGTGGAAGTCCTTGTTGCTGGACTCTTAGCCAGTGCTACTACAACATATTTTGGTGTTGAGGGCGGTACAAAATATAATTTTCCTGCACTTTGCCTAAACTTTATGCGCAGCTAAAAAGAAAATTCCAACGCACTTGAGGATATTACTCTGTGTTTAGTCCTTGTATTTGTACTCATAGGAAAAATACGCATAAATATTTTACAAGAGCAACAACAAAAACAATTTTAATGCAATTTTCCGTTCTGAATTTTTTTTATACAAACATTCATTCATTCATTCATTGCAAAACAAATGCTTTACACTGCACAGTGGGCTATCACTTTTCTTTACTATGCTTCTTTCCCTTACCCTTCTCTTATACATGTTGTTGGTACTTGTTATGTTGTTGTTGTTGTTGTTGTTGTTGTAGTTGAAGTATCGCAAATAAAAATAGAACTCATTAAAAGTTTATGCGACCACAAAGTTTGAATCTTTCTATGTTAAAAGTAGTTGTTCCTCTTTATACTGATTACTTCTTATTTTCTTTTTTTTTTTGCTTTGTATGTTTTTATTTTGCTTTTCTCTTCAAGTCAAGAAAATCAATTCTTGTGTTGATTTCGTTTTACACTTCTCTTGTTTCTTCTATTACTTCTTTAGTGGTAAAGTTACAAGATTATGCAATTAGAATAAATATGCAATATTTTATTGATCCGAGCAGCCATTCTACTAATATACCATCTTCAGTACAATATTCTTTTCATTGTGATATTTTGTAGTTATCATTAAAATTCAAATTACATAATATTCAATTTCTGCCTCCTGAAACAGTTAACCGTTAGACAAATTAGAATAATTCAAAATTTTAAATTTTGTCAAAATTGAAAAGCGAAAACGAAGCAAACACATAAACACTCTAGTCGGACGGGCCAACTTGTCTTATAATGACATTTGGCAGTCACTATTATCGTATACTTTCACACATCCAAGAAGAAGCAGACGATAAACTTTGTGTTGTGAAAAGTGAGAAATTGTCACGTGTTGAATTCATAAAATAAAATAAAGGTTAACAATTTCTAAAATGGATTTGTCAATGAAAAAACGTAATAAAAACAAGCCGGAGAATCGTGAAAGTCTTGAGGAACTTCGGAATAAGGTACGTAAGTGCTTGGTTAAGCATATTGTTCAGGAACGACGAATCTTTGGGGACCCCTACAATGAAATGCGAAAAGAAAAAGCAAAATCACCATGTTTGGTTGGTGTTGATTGTAACAACCCGGAGACTTCGCGATTGCTCCGTAAACGCAAAGCCCTTGATTGGACACTTGATTATTCCCTATATGGTTTGCCTCCGGATAGGCTTATTGAAATGAAACACGTGACTTCTGCATTCCAAATTGGTTGTTCCATTGATTTGGCTTTCGTTGCCGCAAATGGTGTCAATGTTGAATTGCAGCAAGGGCTAAATAGTCTCAAACTCCGTTTAAAAAAACCTTCTATTCAGGCGTTTATATGGCAGACAGGTGCTGCATCAGTAATGGGTGCAAAATCGGCAGAGGAAGTAAGTAATATTATCCTTTATTGTAAAATGCTCTCATTCTATTGAACAATGGAACTGATATACTTTTAAACTTGTAATTGAAAGAGTCGTATTGGTGCTTGCCGTGTTGCCAGGATCATACAAAAGCTTGGCTATAATGTGCGGAAACACGGCTTTCGCGTTGTTAATGCTTTCGGCTCATTTCTTTTGCCATTTGCCTTACGTATTGGAGATTTCGCCGTTGAAAATAATAATGCCAGTGCCTCGGATACTTGTATATTTTATGAGATGCTGGAACCAAAGGCAATGTTTTTGTCACATGTTTCGGGCAGAGGAAGTGCAATTGGTAAGTAACCATATAAAAGTATACTATACTAAATTTCTTAGATATATTTTTTTTGTTTTTTTCAGCTAACAACGTCGAAGATCTCTATGCGGCGATGGAAAAATTTTATCGCGTGGTGGTTAAGTATGCAAAACCACGAAGCTTGGAGCAAAATACACAAATGATGGCTGTGACAAAAAAGATTAAGAAAGCCAATTTAGAAGTTTTTAACGCTCTGAACCATTAATGGCTCTAACTCATGAGCGCCCAAATGAGTGAATTACACAAACTCGTATACATATATGATTATAATATTTCCCATACATTTATATAAATGAATTAATTATTTTTGGCGAAATAAATTTCATTTTCAGCAGCTGACATCTCTAATTATTGTAGAAAAGAAGAACAGCATGCATACTGGACACAATAACAATTAAACTTGCTTAACTTACTGCACACCTTCCTAAGTCTTTGCATTGCAGTCAGCCACTTGGTGGTCTTTTGATTCTTATTAGCGTTTTTGTTTGTTTGTGTATTGTTTTTAAAACTAAATAGTGTCTTAGAAAAAGATTGTGGTGGATGAGTAGGGGGAGCAGTAGAAGAAATCGAAGCTGGAACAAAATTTAGAAGCTTGTTAGCTTTAGTTTGAGCGTCATGTTTGGCGAAAATTTACATACGCCATTTGCTGCTAAACATGCATTAAATTCTCCACTAAACACGAGCATGACCAAGTGCTACTAACATTTTTCTTATTGAAAGAATCAGCCAAAGACGTTATAGAAAACAAAGGAGGCAGAATCTTATGGCACAACTGCCTTTGACTTGACTTGGGCTGTTAAAGACATGTTTGTGCTTAGCTTCCTTATTGGCATTTTAACTTAGCTTGGCTTATGCCTACTCAAGTACCCTTTTGTGTGGCAGCCAACAATCTCAAAAAAGCAAAAAGAAAAACACAAAAAAGAGCCGCTCGATCGTTAATTTCAAACTAAGTTTGAAACGCGAGTCGAAGTCATAGTCATCGTCGTCATCAGTAATTGTACTCTGTATTGGGGATATTATATTGTAAGTACACACATACGGGGACAAAGTACACAAAGATTTAACATAAGAAAACACAGCGCATCTCTTACTTTTCAATTAATTTACGCGCATTTAACATTTGATGCTACCGAAGAACATGAAATAACAAAACTAATCCTGGTTTCCATGAATATTAAATACCCTACGTTTCTTTTGTTTTTTATAAACAACATGATATTATGCTCAGATAGCTTTTCAAAATCAGAGTTCTCCGATTAATGGATATGACAGCTCACATAAGTAGGCCTTTAATAAATACATAAAACTAAGCGAAAATTGGTGTTAAAAGGTAGCTGAGGTACCGAAGGTAAACTTGAAGTCTGCCTTGTTTACAGTTTTGTTTGTGTCTGGATGGTTTACGAATGATAGTTCAAAATATTACATAGACCTCTCTAATGTCTTTTATAGCTAAAAGGAGTAAAATAGTTTTCTATGTGAATATCTTATATGAAAAGAGTCTGATTGTTATTGAATAAGATCGATTTTTGTTGTGATAGCAATCATATCCATTTATATTTTTGGACTAGACAGTAACAGTATTTTATATTATATATCGGCATATAAGGATATCCAGTTTTGATCACTGATCCTTATCATTTTATTGATATTTTTTTCTTTTCTTTTTAGAATGAAAAACCAAAGTTTTGATATTTGTAATCTTGGCTACTGCATGGATGCATACAAGAAAAGATCTTAATGCCAGTTCCTTTTATTTTTATAATCACCACAATTATGGTTTCCTTCAAATGGTCTTAAACTAATAGTTTAGTTTGTTTGCTTCCTTCCTCGCTTGGATGTCAGCTTGCTTGATCTTATCCTCAATGATGTCAAGCGCTCCCTTTTTTGTTGCTGTTGCTGTTGCCGTTGATGTTGTGCGCTTATGCTCAACATGGTTTTATGACACGCTCCAGCGATTTGGCATCAGGCAGCCAGGGGGATGGGACTCTGACTGAAAACCTTTTCTATATTAATTAGTTAAACTTTTTAGTTTAAACATGGAACAATAATAAAATGAAGAGAAAAAATGTAAGCTTACACAACTTTAAACGATACTGAAGCCAACTGAAGGCGCGCCACAAACAAAACATTTTGGTCGTCGCTGTTCCTCCTTTACTTCTGCTACTATGCAACATTTTTGACAGCGGCAGCTACAAAATGTTTACAATATCAGCGACAACTGCAACAGCAGCAGCAATGGCAATGGCAACGGCAAAGCCTTTCAGCTCTTTACAACTAACTTGAGTTAACATAAGTAGCTGAAAGCAGGCTTAAAGCGGCCAATAGACGTACAATGGCTCCATGCCATCATGTTTACATTTTACATGGTAGTCTTAACTATTGTAAATCCAAAATGAAACACACTCTCTCCTGCTGTTGTCATTTCGAATCCTTTCAAACAACTGACTCCATATTGCACAGTATTGTTTCCAAACTATAAAATTATTTTGTCATTTTCCAGTAATAAGTATATGAATTTATTCTGATCGACTAATCAATGTTATTGCATGTGTATGGGCCTCTTAAGCCTCTGTCTTTCTCTCCCTTCAAATCTCTGACTATTAGCTTATTTCCTTCAGTTTTAAGACGCTCTCTCTGTCTGTTTGTCTGTCTGTCTATATTTATTTTTGTTTTGCTGGTAAACTTATCATTTGTAGTTGCTACTGCTGAAGTTGCAGTTGCTGCTGCTTTTGTTGTCGCTGTCTTCGTCGACAATTATTGACAAGACAATGGAGCCTGTTTGTAATTAATCTGGACATAATCTGAGCAGATAATTTTCTTTTGTAAAACACACACACACATACTTTATATACTCATGCTCACATACAAGTATAGTGGAAGCTTCGATTGACTATTTTTGGTGTCGTGTTCTGCTGCTGTTTAACTCTTCTTTTGCTCATTGGTGCTGCCAACTTATGTTAAATGTGAACTTCATATCGCTGGATGAGTGTGTGTGTGTGTGACTGTGTGACAGGCGCAGGCATGAAAATGCTTTGTGGTTATTCGCTTCCTTGCCAGCTTTGGTCATTGGTATGGGCATAATATTAACTGGAAGTTGATAGTTGGCTTACTGCTTCAGCAGGCAGACCGCTTGTCAGTTTTCTTTATGAGCGGTTGAAGCTTTTATGCCTTTTTTAGTGTTTGGCAGTTGCCAGCAATTCCAATTCCAAAGTATCTCTCTCGACCATGGCAATGGCAACGGTAGACAATAATTGTTTTGTATTTTCTATACTGATTGAACTACTGGAATTACAATTTATGATTAAATCTCTACTACTATTTGAGAATTTAAATTTAAATCTCTCATTCTTTATGCAGAATTGCATTACTTACTCTGATAGTCAAGTGGATTACGGTCAAGGTGCTTCAGCCCAGTTAAATGCTTGGCATACATTTAAGCCATGAATATATCTTTTTATGCCATGCTCCTTACTTTCTCTCCTACACCCACACAATGCATTGACATACATTTTTTTAACGATTTTTTTCCTCTCAACTCAGTTATGAAATGTACGAGTACATCAGTTCATATGCGTGGGAAAATTGTCTGTTTTTCTCAAATTGTTTGCTGCTGTCCCTTTTTATTCTCTTTTTTGTGTGGTAATTTTTTCTTTCATAGTATAGCAGACACAAAAAAATATTCATCATGAATTGTTATGATGCACGTTGTTCACTTATTTATGAATGTATGTTCGCTCATTGGTAGTACGTACTGGTGATACTGGTGATACTGGTGGAAGTGTTGCAAGTAGTGGTGGTGCTGCTGCCTAGAACTCTTTATACATATATGCAAGTGCAATGTGCAATGGCGAAATGACATTGGCAACGGCTACGGCAACAAGCACGCACAATGAATTTGCATTAATGATGAACAACTGCCTGGCAAGCTCAACTTTCCGCATAACCCAAGGAACATTTTGTCCAAATTTTGGTTTCACTGCTGCATCGGAAAGAGGACAGCGGTATTATATTATAATTTCATGGCTTTTGTCAACTTTTTGTATGCAAAAAAAAAATTACAAAAGAAATGTATGAAATGATTAAAATTTTGTCAAGGATAAAATATTCCTTCTTGCCTTGATCAAGCCAGTATTTAATACAGGGTCGGATTATCCATATCCATGTAGGCAATGTCGCTTTTGCCCTTCTCGTTTTTGTTGTTGTTATACACACAAATCGAGTGTTGCTCCTAATTGTGAGAAATTAGAACGGAAAACGGAATATTTGCAGAAAACACTTCTTTTAGTTCCTATTTGCTTACCTTCTATTTGTTTTAATAACATTTTAACAAAACTTGTACTTCAAATTGATATACGTCATCATCAGCTGGCAATGATAAAAGGTTGAAAATGTCTTAAAAATAGCCAATTACAGACTGACCGTTTACTACAAAAGCAGAACAACAATTCCATAATCTGGTCATTTTTTTTTTCTAACCACTAAACTATTCAAGGCCACTTCGCACGCGAGCTGGGGTCCATTAAAAACCGAACAAGACTGCGTATCGACCACAAGTCACTTCGGTACTGAACTACTGGGATTGGTAGATATGCAATACAAACTTAGTAAACTACTTTGACTAAAACATAGGGATCGGAGAAAATAGAGTTAGATAATAGATCAAAGTATAGGTTGTACCGATTGACATAACATGCGAAATGGGTTGTGCTGTAAATAAGTGGTCTTACAGGTCCCAATAAATATAGGGGAAATATTCCTTGTAACCCGAGAAGCTACATTAAAATTTATGCTTCCAAGCAAATATGGGGAAAAAAGTACTAACAACAATTAGATTGTGCAGGAAAGTGACACCAAAAGTCGTCCTACGACTAGATAGTAGGGTATGGATACATAATCGGAATCGAATAAAAGGTATCGATACTTACTCGTATCGATAGATTTTTCATAAAATTTTAGAAAAATAGAGAGCGCAATAAGTATTTATATTATATTTATTGAAACATAGAAACAAAGTATTTATAAAGTGGTGGGAAACGAGTTTGTTATTTGCAGAGCCAATACTAGGAGTTTGTCAAAAAATTTAAGGAACTTAGTGATATACTTAAGAAAACAAGTCAATTTTTGAAGAACTGCCTAAGAACAATCACTTCTCGATGTGCTTGCCCGTCAAACTATTTCTTGTAGCATTAATCGTTGCCCCAGCTTTTGAAAATCACCTCTCACAAGGTACAGATATACCTACAATGTGCAAATTCATTCGCTCATGTTTATATAAGGCTTTCATCCTCCCATTCTTCTAATAGGTTGGCTTTTAATGAACAGCCATGATTAGATAAATACATACATATATTGCCAGTTCATCGGATTTTGAGTTAGCACAGCAAGTTGTTTGTGGCGGAACCAAAAGTTAAAAATAAGGATAACTAGAAGTGGTTTTTCTCCTTTTCTTTCACTCTCTGTCACTGACATAAACACTCAAAGCTGCAATATTCTCAATGAACATTCTTTTGATCAGATTAATTATCGAGTACCGATACGAGTTCTTTTTACCAATACCAACTTGTTATCGAAACTAACAATACATCTATCATACATCTATTTTGTAAAGCTGTGGAGTGGAAAAGTTGAAAGCAGCTCTACTTTTTTCATTTGTCACATTGTCAAAACTGTCCAGATTGCTTCATACGAATCAATACAATTTTTACCCAATGTACATAGGATCTTACTTAGTAACGTATGGTTACTTATGGATTCCACCATAAGATTGTCAAAGAGCCTTTCCATTGTCCAAACCGCCCCTGATTTCATATTTAAAGTTGAAATTTCACTTTTATCTGTTGTTATTTTTGTTGTTGTTGAATTCTTTTGGTCAAGGTCAACATCAATAAATTTTATTGCAACCTTAATATTTTACAAAAATAATTCTGGTGGCAAAGAAAATATATGTAAAGTTTCATTTTCATTCTTTACTAGTTTCAGTCAATTGATTGGCATATGCAACATAATGAAAACGCAGTCATGTCAAAGTAAAAACATGCAACATTTAATAGGCCAAAAATTTACCTTTTACAATGTTGCAAACAATACTGATACGCCCCTTTTTTGTCTAAAATAAAAAGGGAAGGGCTTTTCTTATTGTTGTTGTTGTTGTTGTTGTCAGTGTTCAGTCAGTGCTGTTTGCGCATATGAATGACAAGTGTCAATCAGAAAAATGGCGGCAGGCAAGGCACAGTTCAATGAGGCTCATTCAAGCGGGCCGCAGCAATGTTTTAATGAAATGTCATGCTAAAGTGGCAGGCAGCCATGTTAACTGACGCGCCATCATCATGGTAAATGATCAGTGTTGTTATTCTTGTAATTCATGCTAAGCGCTCCCAGTTCTCCTCGATCCATCTTTATAGCAATGTTACACTTCAGTTCACTTTGTTCACTTACTGCAACTTTAGTAATGCAGTTCAGTTCAGTTACCCTTACTATCTGGAAGTGTCTGACAGCCCTTTATGATGTCGGTGCGAAAAGTTTGTTGTTTAAGTCTTTTGTTTTATGTTCTTTTTCCATTCATTCTAAAAGGGGCATGGCTTCACTGGAGCCCCTCGCTTGTTTCCTTTTTACCATTTCTCAGAACTTATTTGGTTCAAACCCTTTTACAATCATTTTGCGTTAAATATTCATGGCCTATAGGAGTCTTTTCTTATTTACGCATGCATATCACAATATTATTTAGTTAAGAGGGGAACTCGCTAAGCTGAGCTCGCATGTCATTGGTTCATTTACTAGTTTCAACTGCCAATAGATCAACGCCTCCATGTTATAGAATTATATATTGTAAAATACATTGAAATCACTCAGTTCTAAAATATAAGAATAATAATTTAAAATGATTCTGGGCCGGTCTGAGAAAGAAATGCCGCAAATAAAGGGTTTTATGGTAGATTGACTTCAGAGATCATTACTCTCTTATACTAAAACACGCTTTTAACACTTCTTTCTGCCTTCGTTCCCTCTCTTCTTCGCACGATCATCCTCGCACTGTTGCATTATCAAGAGAGGCGTTTACATTTCAGCTTGTTGATGGCCATAATTGCTTGTTAGTCAAATTGACATGACTCCAGTTTATTGTAGTTTAGTTCAGTTTAGTTTAGCCGGCAGTTGAGTTAATGTTCTCGAACACATTTCTGAAGCTGAGCGAGCCTTCACTCTCCTGTCTACCGCCTACCTAGAGAAAAGAGTTCTGTACACATCCATTTGCCGTTGCTGACATTGAAGATTGCACTCATTTAGCTTAATAAGCAGTTCACAACTTCGTCTTACACTTCGTCGGTCACTTTATTTTCCCACTCGTCTCTCACTTGGACTTCTCCTTCATTACCATCCACAACATGATGATGATCATCATCAGCAGCAACTGCAATGGCAACAGCAGCGGCAACAACTTGATCGTCATCATGACCACAATCATCCAATTCTTCATCTTGTTAATGGCATATAATCTGTTTGCCGGTTATTCTGATCCTCACTTATTTCCTTACTGCAATGACCTAACCAAGGTCTTCTCTTTATTTATCACTCCCTCTGCTTCTACTTCTTCTCACTTCTCAATAAAATATTAAAATGCATTTAAGGCATTTATTTTAAATTCAAGATCCCGTCATTGATTTTTGCCGATATCCGAGTGGGCCTTCTTCATCATCACTTAGTCTAGTTTAGTCTCTTTAGCTGAACTGCTACTTCATTTTGTTAAACCACAAAAGACACATGTCAACCGCAAGGAGTCAATATTCCATTAAAGTTAACTGTCACTATTTGGATTCTCAAGATGAAATTCGTAAGACCTAATCTGCCCCTCAACTAGTAAAAAAAATGAAGCAACGAAGTAAAGCAAATCGGCAAGTTTTCAATTTATGACTTCAAGTGGCTCAATTGGCCAAATGGTTTTCTGATTTACGGGAATTGAACACGCAAAGGCTTCTCTGATATGCAGCAGGAACAAGTAACTATACTCATTTTATTATGTGAGCGAAAGAACGTAAGAAGCTATGTCTTTATATATTCGTATGCGTATAGAAGAGTGAGTGCACAATTTGCTAATATAATGCACTCGATAGTTTCTAACTGGCACACAACACATTCATTCCCCATCATCCCCCATTGATTCTTAGTGGGTGGAACTACTACATATTTGTTCCCATAAAGGGTTAAATGTTGCCTGAGTTTTAAGTTCAAAAAATAAACTTTTTATACCATTTTTGTTTTATTATCTTTACCTTGTATTGCCAATCACCTGCATCAACATGGTAAATTTATCAACGCGAACTCGAACTAAAAATAGAGACAAAATTACAACTAGTAGAGAAATAGTAGAAGGGTATATGGGTTGAATAGAGAAAACAAAGAAAAAGTCATCTACTATGATGTGAAATGCTTTTTATGTTGTTTTTAACAAACTTTACGCAAAATTGTGTTTAACAGAACATAGAAAACAAAAAAGAAATTGTTTTCAATGAACTGTTCTTGATGATGAGAAAGACGACAAACATGAACCACAAACAGGAGCGAATTCATAGAACTACAAATGAGATTTCAAACAATATTTGTTTCATAACTGTTGTTATTGTAGTCATACGAAAACCAAGAGGAAGGCGAGACAGTATAATACTTAATTTACCCTATATCAAGCGACGTTTAGAAGTAAGTCCAAAACACTTGGATTATTCTTCTTTCATGACTTGATGACTTCCAAGATATGGATGTCAGATGTTTGTTTAGTTTAGTTTCTTGGTGGCATCACAATGGTTTGAATCTGGTTATCTTCTTATTTCACAATTGCCTCATCTCATGATAAGAGGACACTAATAGAATGTCAGTTAGGACCTAGAATTAAAAGCAAAGTATCAGAATATCAGCTGAAGTTCTGGTATAAATCTATTGTGCACTTTGAAAAGAAATTCTCTTAAATGTAACTCATTCCGCTACTGTTTTGAGTTTGAAGTAAAGTAGCTAGCTATTATACATTTTTTGTAATTGCTGTTCTATAGACCAGAAGGTAAACACAAGTAACCAGTAACCAGAAACGAATAACAACAACAATAACAAGAGCAAAGGCAAAATACCCGATTCATGTTCCTCACTTCAAAAGTTTCTGACATTCACAACAACAATGCGAACAAAAATGAGAGACAAAAAATATATTTTTGCATATTAAGTTTTATGCATAATTAAATGTACTAGTATCAACCTTCTGGTATGCCATTTTTTTTTTACTTTCCCATCCATAAGGGTTGGCAACCCCTATACAATAGTGTAGTCTATGCTGTCATTCAGGCAGGTCCTCATACGTACATATGTATATGTACTTTGTTTTTCAACTTTATTGAGAACTTGACTAATTTGTGTTGTTGTATTACATACATGCGACAACAAAAACAACTGCAAAACAAACATAAACACATAACAAACTATGTTAATTTGAGGTTATGTTTACATTAGTCAAGAGTCAACCATTGCATAGGAGTACACACTGTACTGTACATACATGTTTGAGCATGAATCATAGTATGCATTTTTGATTGTCATTGATATGTGTAGATGTGTATGTACTCGAATATTGGACAAAATTTGTTACGTGTGTCCTTTTATCATTTATTGTCTGTTGTTGTTAGTGTTGCTATTGCTATTATTATTATTATTTGATTTGTTTAAGTTAATTGTCAGTTATTGGACTCAACTCATTGACATTCCTTCATTTCCTTCACTTATTCATATTTAGATTTGTTCATCTACTCCTCATTTATTAGTTTTGTTTCTATTAGTTTCGCTGGTTTGCTCGTCAACGTTTGCAACAATAATATTTACATTACATTTACTATGCCTGTTGCATGATTTTCATGATGACGATGATAATAATAATGATGATGATGTGTCCATTATGATGATAATGATGATGGGGCAGCTTTTGCCTGTAAGGCTTGGGTGTTGTGCGTGTTTAGGTTGATGGATACATACATACATACATACAAACATATGTATGTATTGTATATATTCGTTCAAATTGATCATTGAGGCGTAAAAAACAACTTGACTCATGTTGCTGTTTATTTATTTGTTTGTTTGTTCACCACGTTCACAATCAGTTATTGGCTACTAAAATGTTCAACAATAATATAGGGTAATATGTGAAAAATATTATTGTTGTTGTTGCTGTTGTTATTATTAACCAAAGTCAATGATTACAGATGCCAAAGAAGGGGTTTATAGAATAATATTGGTTTAGTAAGTTGGAAAGAAGGCTTTGATTAGGTGTATATGGATGAATGGAGACAATAATATGAACACTTATATAATTAAGAGAATGTGTAACAAAATTAAAGGAATACACGAATTGAGAGTGAGGAGAAAAAGGTAATTATTTAAAGACAGACTTCTGAAAAGGTGTAAGAGGCACGCGTATTGATATTGATAGCTAGTTTATTATACATTTTTCGTCAACATAAACCATGGTTACAGAAGATGTAAATCTCTAAATCATCAATGAATGAAAGAGATATCTTTCAACAAAGTATGGTGTTTGGAGAATGATAAAAAATCAACGAAAAATATGAAAATTAAAGTTAGATGCACTCTTAACAGAAGACGAAAAAACTTAACCTAAAGCGTAAAGCTAAGAAATATTGGAGGAAGATCGACTAGGTATAGCTCATGATAAAGAAAGCTCACTGAACTGTCTTGGAACCCATGTGGCGTTTATATCTGCCACGCCCCACAATTACTAAGGATGTGCAACGAAAAATTTGTTTTTTGTTGTCTCTAGCCGCTCTCATCCATACCGTCGTTGCTCTCACTTGTTTGTCCATTCCTTTCGTATGTACAGAAAGAGAACCTAACGAAGATTGCAATAATCTTGTGCGTACTAAGTGATCAGTAAATGCAACAATAACAACAAAACAAAAAATGGAAGAAGAAAAAACGAATGAAAATCTTTATGCGTGGTTTTGCAAAAACTTAAAAATGAAAAACATATTTTTTCTTATCCGTATATTATTGAACGATTGGACTGAAACAAACACTAAATGTTTCTCAAAGCATGCTACAATACATCAGTGAAAACCGCATTCAAATTGGTTAAGCCGTTTTTGAGATTAGCCTGCATAATATCACAGATAAGATAATAAGCTTATGTCAAAAATCTATTTCCAAAAATATTGTCTATTTTGTGTAAAATAATTTCTGTTTGGTATTACATATTTCAATGTTTTTAATCGTAGATACAGTAAAGTAAATTGATGGAACTATGTTTCTAAGCCGTATTTTACGAAAATTCGTTAGTCGAAATACGTGTTTTGAAATTATTAATAATAAAAGCGTTCAAAATCAATTTTCAACATAAGCTTCTTTGATTTATTGCCACAGATATGTGTAAGATTACAATAAAGGAGTATGGTCTTTGTCTTCGCTCTACGATATAAGTCTCCAAAACACTGGATAGCAGCAATGAAGGTCTAACTAAAATGAGTCTTTTATACTAAATCAGTGAAGAGAGGAACTACACAAAGTAAAGATAAAGCAATTCGGGAAAAAAGTGAACAAGTTAAAGGAAACAAAAATGACACAAAAGATCTTAGTTGATATTTCATATGCAAATTTATGTATAATACTATTATCAATCAAATCATATAAAAATGCTCAATGTTCAACCTTCTCAATTCAGTTCACTAAACCCACCTCCATCACCAGTTTGATACTTTTAACTCAACTTTTACTAATCAATTACATTTCCGCACGCTTAACTTTCACACACAATTTTCAGTTCACACAACATAACCTTACTTTGTGTTTTACTTGTTCAATCCCATCACTTTACATCTTTAAATTGTTATTTACAAAAGTGTAAACAAAAATTATTCATTCATACAAATTAAAAAAAAAAGAATATACAAATAAAAAAAAAAAATTCAAAAACAAGAAAAAGGTGGGGAAAATTCAATGAGGAAGCCGGCAACAACTGTAATATAAAAGGTACAAATGTGAAAAATCATTTCATCAAGCATTCAGAAAAGGCTTCCTTAACACACATGAGTATGGTAGCAGAGCATTGAGAATTTTGAGTGGGAGCAAAGGATACGTTCACGCTCACATCAATAACACAAGGTCGCGGGCGTATATCCTTATTCTACTTTTTAAATACACAGAAATGTAAAATCAAATGTATTCGTATATTAGAATAAGGAGAAGAAGCAAGAAGCAAGAAACAACAGAAGCCAAGCAGGAGTCCTTTACTCAATACAAATAACTCTAATGGTTCTCATGAGTGTAGCATCAGAAGCTTCATGGGGGATTTCTCTAGAAAGCATGTGGGACTTGGGAATGGTACCGATGTGGTGGTGGAGGCAAGAAAACTGCTATGATATTTTCAGTTTGGGTTTGGGTATGGTTTTGGAATGAACGCGATTCGGTTCGTTGAAAAGTCAATGATTGCCGCGTTGCGGAAATTAACGAAAAAAAAACACACTCAAACGCACACAAACGAGTTGAAGGTTAACATAATATCCAAGAGAGAGTGAGAGGGAGAGAGATGGGGGAATTTGTTTTCTTTTTAAGGATCTGAAAGAAAGCAAGGAATGGATTGGATAGGGAAATGAGGGAGAGTTGTTAATAGCAACACAAATAAGTATGCTTGATTTAATGTAGAAAGTTTTTGTGCTTTTATGTGTTTTTTTTTCTTCTCCCATTCATTCTTCTTTGCATTTTCCTTTGCCTTTGTCCTTATTATCGAGGACATCGTTTAGGTGCTGAAATGTTAAGCAGAAAGAGGAGGGAACTGAGAGACACTGGTAACTTCGAAGTTCTTCACTCAAAATGTAATTATGAGTTGCGTGCCTTGAAGAATGGTATATGAAAGGTTGCTAACTGGCATCATCAATAATAAGGAAGAGGAATGTTGAGCCAAAGTTACCTAAGACACATTAAGAAAAGAGAAAGGAGTAATGGTATACTATAGTGAGAGAGAGTGGGTAAATGTCATATGAGTTATACGTGTATGTAAATAAAGAAATCATTTTTTTTTATCTATTTATCAAGTTGATTCAATGAACTGTGAATGGGGTACGTGGTAATTTTTTCGTATAGGTCGCTTAAATTACAATTTCCTTACACTTACTTCAATTTTATCAAAACAACTTCATTTCCATCTTCATACTTCATGCATTTCTTCTTCTCAATTCAAAGATAGTAATATCTTCTCAATCTGTCAGATATTTCTCTTTCAGAGGAAACAGAAGGAATTTCTTTTCCGTTGATTTGCATAAAAAAACAAATCCAATGAAACGCATATTTCTGCTTCAATTAATTAAATTAATTGGAATTTAATGAAATTAATTGTTTATGCAAAGAAATCAATCATAAAGAATTGAAAAACAAGGAAAATAAATATTTTTCATTTGAACATTGAGTATTTCTCTACATAATTTTATTCAAAACTCTCTCTCACTCTTTTTCTCTTAGTTGGGTGGGTCATCCTCATCAACAAAATGGAAGTTTTAAAAGCGGAAACGTTTGACGAGTAGCGAGCATTAGAAGCAACAGAAAATGAAGAATTTACTTAAAATAAACGCCGAAATTTTTAACAGGGAAGGGTAAGTAAAATTGTGGAGGCAATCAAGCAAAAGTGAGGAAGCTCAACAACAAGAAAAATGTATGTATTTCTAGTTAAAAAATTTAATAAAATCACAAATATAAGAAAATTCAAATCGTTGGCTCAATATAGTGAAGTAAAGAATGAAAATGGAAAAAATAAGAAACAAGAGAAAAGAAACAAAAAGAGGAGTGAAAGAGTTCATGAAACGAAATTTTTTATAGTTGGTGAGTTATGGCAATTCAATCATTCAGATTCTTTGAAAGAAAGTTACGTTCATTTTTCAACAATTAAAGCCACTACTCATGGACTAGGGTCAGCAAGTCATACTAAATATGTGGCTTCTTAAGTAGGTAAGGTCGAAGCTAAGAACAATTAAGCAACACAGTTATTTCCTGTTTTAAAGCAGCTAGTATCGCCTGTTCTTATATAAGCATACATCGGATTTGGAGCTTCGAAAAGAGAAGCCTGAAGCCTTCTCAAACAATATAATAACTGAAACCCAAATGATAGTGAAGAAATGTTTATTTCTATTTTATAAAGAATTCTCTATTTTTTCACATTTTAACCAAATAAAATCCTTAAATGAATACATAGAAATCTGTAAAAGAAACAAAAAGAATAAATAAATTGAAACAAAATGGAGTTTTCAACAAAAATGGCGTCATCCGCCGTTGATGTTGCTGTCAACGATTCCCACAGGAATTTGTTAGCGGAAATGCTGTCATCTTTTTTTTGTTTCGTTTCGTTTTTCTTTTTTGTGTGTTATTTTTTCTTTATTATTTATTTGTAGCGAAACATAAAAAGCTCAACAATACAACACAGTAAAGAAAAACACCAGAACTAACACTAAAGAATAAAGAATAATAACAACGACAACAGGCAGACAGACAAATAATACTCGTACAACAAAGACACAACACTGAAATGACATACTAACATTTTAACAACGCATTATCCTTAAGCAGGATAATAACACTTGAGTGTCCATATGTGTGTGTGTGTGTGTGTTTGTGTGTGTGTGTGTGCGTATGCCTTAGTGGTGTGTGATACTAGCAAACAAAGCTTGACTAAATAAGCGGACACTGGAACGCGAAGCAATGACAATATCAAGTGACCAACAGCCAGACGAAGGCATGAAGTCGCTTTTTATAAGGATTTCTTCAATGAGATTTTTTTCTCTTACCATCCTTACTTCAATTTCCTATAGTTTCGCTTGGTTCGGTTCAGCTCAGCTCAGTTCAGTTTAGTTTACTTCTGTTTGCTTTTCTTTTATGAGCCAACAAACTTAATACAATTCAACATCAGGAATACAAGGAACAAAAAACAACATCATCAAGTGACTTCAAGTGTCATACATGCTTTAACATATACCATTCACATACACACAGAGGTATGGATAGACAATATGTAGGTGTGTGTGTGTGTGTTGTCGCTATTGTCCATTTTGTAGATTTTTCTGTTCTAGCGCCATAAATCGCTTCCGTTTATGTTTTAGCACCATGGCAGCAAGCAGCAAGTAACAAACGAACACCAAAGAAGATAATAGCGATGAGTATCCTTACATCATCCTCCTCCTCAGCATCAACGTCATTGTCATTGTTTAGTTCTATGTTTGTTGTTATTATTGTCTCCTGTACATGCTGCCACCAAAATGGCGGTCAGTTTGCTTGGCAACCAAGCATCCAACATCCTGATGGAGCCTTTGCCTTTACTCGCTCTTCCATTTGTGTGATCCACAAGCATAAACAATAAAGTTTTAAAACAAAAACAAAAAATAAATAAAAAATAATAAAAATAAACACACAGTCGTCGAAGGAAGGCAAAGTGATGGCATTTCCACTTTGGTGTATCCGCATTTGTGCGTTTCGCTTGTTTCATCATTCTTGCGTTCTAAAGTTCCTTCATTTGTGTTTGTGTTTTGTTGACTTCACGCTCTTGACCATGACTAGGCACGCTGGCAGGCAGGCTATCTTCTACCATACTTCCCTGTAATCATCCATTCCTACTGTAGTGTTTTGTGTTTTTGTAGTGGAAATCTCATCTTCATGTTTGTTTAGCAATGAAAAATAATATAAAGTATAAAAATGAAGGAGGATGAGAGTAAAAATATTGAGTGAAATAAGTGAAAAAGCACTTTTATTGTGTGCGCTTTGAACTTTGAACATCTTCACTTCACTGGGACCATCTATCCATCCATCCATCCATCCATCCAATGTCCACTCCAACAGGTCTGATGTTGTCTTGTGCGTTGTGTAGCGTATCCTGACCTTTAGCTTGTAACCAACATCAACAACAACAATATTATTTTATTCTTTCTCTTCGACTTTGAGTTTACTTCGACTCCTACATCTTCTTTTCTCATTTTTATAGTCCTTTATTTTTTATCACTTTGGAAAATGTCCGTGCAATCAAGAAAATCAAGTAGCGTAAAGCTTGCTTAGTGACACTCCAAGTTTTGTTCTTCTTTTTACTTTTCACTTTTCTAGCACAACGACAATGATGAGGATGAGGATGATGATGATGATGACGATAATGTTGATGATTTGTTACGATTTTTTATTTTCTTATGACTGAATGAAATACAATATTTTGTGGTAGGATGAACAGTTTTGAATTGCTTCAAGTAAAATAATAAAATGCATGTGTTTATGGATTTGAAGAAAGTTGAAAAATTCTATCTGAAGATTTTCTTAAATTAAAGCATAAGGACCTCATCCTTTTTTTAATACATATATTATATTGTTGCAAGTTCTTCTTTATGGAAAATGCATTTATTCATTGTGTGGCAGCCACAAAACTTCAATTGCAATTAATTATGCCACAAAACCACAATTAAAATTAATTTGCAATGCCAGCAATAACAGCAACAATAACAACAATAGCACCAGACAAAGTAATCACAAAGAGATGACAAGAGTGAAAGTGGGGGGAGTGTATATAGATACTCAGCACGCACGTAACGATAAAAATTCTCAACGTAATTAAAATCAAAGGATTTCACGGTTAAAAATTTATGTTCGCTATAATTTTTTTTAATTGTCGTAGTCTGAGCAAGAAGCTGACAAGGCAACCACCGAAGCCATGGATACCCTACACCAAGACATATGAGAGAAGCAAACAATCGTAAATTTTCACAAAAACGTAAAGAAAGAGGCAGACAGCGAGTGTAATGAGAGTTGTGAGAAGGAAGAAAACCAAAATGCACAGACGCTTCTCTGCCGCTTGACAACGAAAGGATGCGCTTTATAGTCGTTAATTGTTGTTGTTGTTGTTGTTGCTGCTGCTGCTGACTGTAAATGATTTGTTTCCTTTGCGTGCAGAAGCGGCTCCTTTTTAAAACAAAAGAAGTAGCGAACAGTGAAACAAGATGAAGTCAACATCCATGGTAAAGGAACAAAGAACGAGGGCTACTATGCGAGGGTGTAAGTGAGTACAGACATTGGTTAAGTGCGTGATGTCCTTTGGTCAATGCATTAAAGCCATTTGCGAATGAATGCACAAATGTATGCAGAAATAAATGAATGAATGAATGAATAACTGAGTGAATGAATGAACGCTTGAGTGAATTGCACGTGACTGCACATGTAAATATTCTCACACATGTCCCTATGAAGTGAGTTACAGTGAACAAAATGACGCTCGCTTACATCCGCTTCCGGTCAGCCATGTCTCGTTGTCGTCGTTCTCGTTGTTGTCACCATCATCAACAGCATCATCATCATCATTATGATCATCTCATTACATATTTTTGTGCATATTTCGTCGCTAATTTAAGTTAATGTTCATTGTTGTAAATTACATTAATGTTAACGCCATTTCACACACATTTTCACTCATTCATTCACTTTTGATATGTTGCAGCCATGGCAGTAATGCATCTTATGTTGCACATAAATATGTACGTACATATGTGTAACTGCCTGCCGCCAACACTAAAAAAATGTGAATGGCTTTTGTGTGTGCATCATGCACAGACATGTCTGGCATTTTGGTCACTTTTCCTCATATGTGTAATTATTAACAAATTACATTAAGTAATGTATTATTGCTGTTGTCGTTGTCGTTTGAGAAAAGTAATGGCTATGTTAATGTTTAAAATACTATGAACTTTATGGAAAGTTCAACTCATTTAATGATAAACATAGAACTTTCTAGACACTATACAGAAGTTCTTTGCAAACTTTATTTGAATTTAACTGTCATTGAATGTGATGCGTCATCTTGTATGGTAATGAAAGGAAAGTACAACAAAGTGATACAAAGAAGATCAAAACATAATGTGATTAAAGAAGTTATCATATAAATGGATTTTAAAGTGTGTTATAAACAAGTTAGCTACAATAAGGTAAATATCGAAGATCTTATTCTTTATTCACCAATACCAATTGCTAATATTAGTGATGATATACCATTAAATTATTATTATTATTTTACTTACTGTCATTGGTAACATTTATGATATTCTGGGAATGTACGTCAGTGGTTTCCCGTTGCCTTCTAAAGGGTATGGTGTTACCACATGACTGCTTGTCAGTATAGGCATCCGCTTTCAGCTGTACCTATGGATATTAAGTCAATACGTTGTGTATTGCTGGCTTGAAAGACCCTACCAATAGCTACGCTACCACCTACTTCACTCGCTACTGAGCCCCTTCATCACTTCAATAATGCAATCTTCTCAAACTTATCTTTAAATAACAAGCGCAAGATTTTTTTGAGAATTCCAACCTCACGAAACTAGTCATTACCATAAGTGAAGCAACATAAAGATGGAGAGAAAGAGAAAATAAATAAAATGAGAACTAAGCAAAGCGTAGATTCTGGACCATAGGCATCCTTATAGTACAAATACACTTATGGTATTAGTATAAGTACAATGATAGTCAACTGAGTTAAAATGTACGTCAATTGAAAAAACTCATTTCACCATGTGCTTTTCAGATAAATTCCAGAATCAGCTTTACCCTTTCTCAAGAAATACTTGCTAGGAGGATGGATGATAATTACTTAGTAGTTCAAATCTGAGAGATACTGCTGATAATTACTACTAAGTGATGGTTAAAATGGATACTTTGATGTTTGGGGCCGTATCTCGTCAATGGCATCATGAATGTTGGCCTTCAACTGGTCAATTGTCTCTGGATGGTGGACATAACACTTGTCTTTAACGGCGCCCCACAGAAAATAGTCCAACGGTGTCAAATCGCAGCTTTTTGGCGGCCAATTGACATAACCATTTCGGCTTATTAAACGGCCATCGAACGTTTCGCGCAATAAGTCGATTGTGGCATGAGATGTGTGACAAGCTTGCACCATCCTGCTGAAACCAAACATTGGCCACATCAATACCATCAAGTGCGGGCACAAAAAATTCGGTTATCATGGTGCGATAGGTGTCTCCATTGACCGTGAAGAAATATGGGCCAATGATCCCTCCGCTCCACAATCCGCACCAAACAGTCACTCGCAATGGATGCATTGGCTTCTCTAAGACCTCGTGTGAGTTTTCCGAAATCAAGATCAAAATTTTCTTTATTATGTCTTTTCTTTTAAAAGTGCAATTTCAGAATTAAAAGTGATTTTTTTTAAAGTTGATTACATTTAAATTTTTTTCAAGAATTGTCGAAGCGAATGAGACGTGAGATGTCAATAAATTTTTGAAGAGAGATTCTTTGAAAATTCGTAGATTGTTTGTTTCCCAAAGCTCAGTAATATATATGTTGAAAATTGTTGTTTGAAACACCATCAGCAATCAAAACACCAAGATATGCATAAAACTCTGTTTCCGTAAACGCTGTTCAAGTTTTTCGTGCTTTTGTTTGGATTTTTGCGTTGTAGTTATTTACAACTTCAGTTGCTTTTCGGTTAGTCTCATTTACTATAATAGTGGCCATTTCTTGCGTAATTATCTTTTTGAAGACCTCATTTAGAAGGAAGTAAGGAAGGATTTGTTGGACCACCAGTATTGCGAATGATGTACATGAATGCGTTGAACAGATGGCTCACTTTTGTTCCATTGGGTATCATCTTTTCCGATGAAATAATGTTGAGTTTCTAGTTCTCGTACATAAGAAACTTCAGCCATCACCACCAGCTCCTTCTTTAATATTTACATTCTGTTCTAAAACAACAACTGGTTGAATACGTCTCCTTTGATGATTCACTTACTGCAAACGCTCTTCATTGTCATTGTCTTTATCATCTTCAGAGTTAATGTACTACCTTCGTCGCGACTGGTTGTGTCCATTTGTGTGATAAACATCGCTGGTTTAAAACAAAGTGTCATAAACTGCAATTTTAAATGGTAAAAGTCTATTTTTAGACTTCTTATCTTTTGCATTTCGTTTTGGTCTTAAATTTATTTTTCAACAAATTTTTCTTATTGTTTTTTCTCATTATGGGTAATCCTCCGGATCCCTCTCCTGGAGTCGGCACTATGAAACATGGTTCAGTCGCTAGTGATCTACCAGTTGGCTGCTCTTATTTGACAGACTGGTTCTTACCCAAAGTATCACGGGATGCGCGAAACTTGTACGTCATTAAATCACTCAAGCGCAACAATCACAAACCTGATCAAAAAAGGTCAAGGTTGCTCGCTTTGTTAATGGCATCCTCCAGTCTAACGAAAGAAAAATGTACTGCTCGGCTGTGTTTCTGGACGTACAGCAGGCCATTGACAGAGTGTGGCATGACGGACTACTCTGGAAGATTAAAACAATTCTACCCGCGCAATATTTTTTTCTTCTTTGGTCGTATTTATCAAATCAATTATTTATGGTTGAGGTCAAAGATGACAGATCGACTATCCGCATCATCAGAGCAGGTGTTCCACAGGGTAGTGTACTAGGGCCCATCTTGTACACGCTGTTTACTAGTGATATGCCTACGCCAACAGATGAAAACACTCTAATTGCCACTTATACGGATGACACCGTTTTCTCAAAGAGTTCTCGACGAATTTGAAACTTGGTCTAGACAATGGAACAAAAAATTAAAATTAATAGTGCGAAATCAGCAGCACTGTTGCAATTCGTTGCGCTATGAACGCACGCTGTCCACCTGTTACTCTGAGCGGCATACAAATCCCCCAAAAACTATTTTTAAAATATCTAGGTAATTAGAGTTTATATGTTATTTCCAGTTATATTTTGACCTACTATCAAACCAAGAACTACAACTACAAGTATACCTTGGTTTCTTTCAGGCATAGTTACTCTTTTTTGCCTGTATACGGTTAGATATTCCAAGCATAAATAACATAGTAGCAGAATTGCAAAGCAACCAAAATTTTATACCACATATTTAGCTGGTTTTGACGGAATGTATTGCCGGAATGGACATCTTCCTCTGAATGCCAGCAGCTGCTGATCGACTGTTACACCTTGAAATGGATTGTAAAGATTGGGTAATTTGTCAACCCAATAATTTCGCAATTCACTTCTCGTCGTTCACTGCGAGTGTCTTTATTGTCAATACTTACTACTCTCGAAAGAGCTTCGAATTTATTCAATGGCATGATTGTTCTATAAAATGATCTATCATTCTCTGAATTCCACCAACTTTCCACCAAGAAATGCGAACTTCGGTGTCGTCAACGTTAGTTCAATCATTACCAAAAACACTTGGACATTCAAAATTCGTATATTTCAAAAAAGTGTTTATCAGGAGATGGCGAAAAATAAATGAAAACAAGAAATCTTCGTCAAGGCACGGAAGAACTTAAAGGAAGTGAATTCAATTTTCTTGGCAAAAGGTTATATGTATTACATAGTTGACCATCACCTTTAAAACATACAATTTCCTTTAAGCCAATTCAATTATTAAACTTTATTTTATTTTTTTACTCAAAAACGGTAAGAATTTGATTATATTTTATTTTATTTATCCCATCTGGAGACTTCTCATTAATAATTTTTCATTGAAAACTTTGTAAAAAATTTTTTTGTTGTTTTATTCTTTTAGTTTCTGTTATCTTATTTTCTAGTTTATTCAGTTTTTACTTACTTATTTAAATTACGAATAGGGATTTGATCTCAATATCCTGTGTTTCTAAACAGACCAAGTTAGCAATTTTGAACATTATTTAATTTGAATAATATTTTTTGTTTTTTAAATCCAGTGAATTAACTGCATATTATTGTATTAAAAAATTTTCGATTATTCCTCATATTGCAACTGTAAAAAGCAATAATTTTGATTTTTTTTTTCCTTTCCATAAATGGACTATAATTGATCTCCAGCCCTGGAATTGTTATCCTTGTTGCATATTATCTTCTCTGTGATGGATTTAAATCAAAATTTTCTTTATTTATACAATTTCAGAATTAAAAGTGTTTGTTTTTTTTATAACTGATTTTTATTTTGAATAGCACCTTAAATATAGTCCCAAACCCTAAAAACTTAAACGGAATGCATTCAGGTGTCATGATAAAAGGTTTAGCAACACCTTTAAGACTTGCACTTTCCTTTGTGTCAAATAAATTATTAAATTTTATTTTATTTTCACTCAAAACCATGGTAAGTAGTAGTTCCCTATTAAACACTTAACATTCATAGCTTGCTTTATTGGAAGTAAATGAATGGCCCTTTCTATCACCAAACTACTCTAATACTTACTTTCGAAAACAATAATTGTGTCGACAATATTAGAACTCTGAACACAAATAGAATTAGTCAGGTGTTTTTAATCGTTTTTACGTGACAAAACTAGTGACCCTTATGTACACACTTATGCATATAGATTAGTTTACCTTTATCTACTTAGCAGTATCTACTAGCTACCATTAGTTCATTGATTGTTGCTAATGTGTGCCAGTCAATTTTATTGTATAAAATACATAAGCATAAAGGAACAAATCAACCTTGACCATTCAATGGTTAATCGTTTTTAGGGAAATAACATTTCTCTTTTATTTTGGAAGTAAAGTTCTTTTCTATTGTACATTATGACAGTAAATTATTTATAGTCGGGTTTTGAATGAACATTTGAATGAATAGCAAGCAAACAATTTATTATTTACTTGTTTATAAACAATCAATCTAGCATAACAGTAACAATTAAAACTTATAAAGATAATATTGGAAGATATTTCTTTATAGTTTAATTGTTTAGGTTCCGGCAGGCAACACCTGTTTTGGCAGTTAACAAACAAACCAAAAGACTGAATATAGATAAGTTTGTTTTTTTTTGTTGTTTTGGGTCAAACACTTTGTTTATTATGCCGAAGTTCAATATTCATTGAATTGACTTGGCTTGGCTTGGCTTGGCTTGGCTTGGCTTGGCTTGGCTTGGCTTGTCATGTATTATTCTGTGCTGTCAATTTGTTTTTATTGTAGTTTGTTGTTTTTGCATTTTTCTGGTTAAAATATTTGTGTTGCTGTTGTCAGGTTGCTGCTCTGGAATCATGAATATTGAATAGCCGCATTTTTCACTAAATTGTTTATGTCGTCTATATCACAGGAAATCATGCTAAGCAAGCAGGCTCTGTGGCTCTAGGACATAGTATTGTAGATTGGAATCACCTGCAAGCGTAGGCAACTAAGCAAACGTATAGCCGAGTTAGGATAGGGCAGGACAGGAACAGAAACAGAAGTAGCAACTACAAACACAGAATGAGTTTAGTCGCAGCAGGTGTTGATGATCGCTAATTAATGGCGTTGCTTGTTAGCATAGCCTGATGACAAGCATTGGCAGCTCAAGGCAACGATGCCAGTCTTGCCAGCAGTTGGTAGCAAATACAAAATATGCGGGATTTTTTAAATTTTTTTTCTTCTTTCATTTGTGTTTTTTAAATTCCCAACATCATAACACCCTTCATTGAAGTCTTATACGAGTACAAGGATTAATATTTTTTTTTGTTTTTACTTTACCTTGTTGAAAATTGTTGGTAATCGCATCCCTGCCATTGACTTGTTTTGAAGTTTACAAATTGAATTAAGAGCAAGATTGTGTGTGTGGGTTAGTTTGAGCGTCATGATTTACAGCAGGTGTTACAATAACTTAAATTGATTCGACTTTGACTATCAAGTTTAATAGTTTAACATTGATTAATATTTAAGGGAGTATATGTATAAGTAAGGTATGCCAAGCTTTGTTAGTATTGATTGTCTTGGGGAAGACAAACACATATGTACAGAGAGAGAAAAAATCGAGAACATTGGATTTAAATCATTCGGCACGAATGTTGTCATAATTCAAGTTAACTTGCTCTCGCATTTCAGTTTAAGTGCAAATCTTACTTATTTTAAGTACCTTTACACCAAAATTCAACTCAGTTTGGTGTGTTCTATATTTAAGTACAATCCGTGCTGTTCTTACACCGGCATTTTTCTCTCTGTGTAGATATAATATTTAATTTCTATTCTACTGATATTGCTGCCGCTTAAATTCGCCTCCTTTATCTTGTACTTGGATCAATCTCTTTGTAAGGAAGGCATCGAAAGTGAGTACGGCCATATAAGCTGAATTTTGATTCATCACATCTACAGGGCTCTTTGTAAACATTTTGGACGTTGTTCTAAAGTTTTCGTTGTTATATGATGCGTCTTGCTTGCTGAATCATCATAATCATAGTATGCTTTTGTTAAAATATAGAAACATTATCACTTTGTGGTTATTTTGAACCTGGATATGAATTTTTCCGGTGATATTTGATCGGGTTTTGATCCATGCATCAATAAACATTGCTTCTATTTTGTGCAAATATCAATTCTATTATTCTTCTGTCCATCCTTTGATAAGAAAAACGCAATTTTTATAATTCAATTTTGTCGATATTAACACTTCATCAATTCAGAAGATTTATTATTATTCATTAAATTTTTTTTACAACTCGTTTGCGGATTTCTTTTGAAATGATTGTTTAAATTTTATTTTGAAATTCTATGTTACCCCAATGAGTTTTTAATGTCCTGTAAAGGCAATACAGATTTTTGATGTTTTTTATAAATTCATAATTTTTTTTTTTTTTTTGCTTTGTCAGAACATCCTTCAGTTGACCCAATTCTTTTTAGTGTCTGTCACTGGCTTCTTTATTTTATTCCTCTTGTCTTTTTACCTTCCCTTTATTTTTCAGTTTTCTTAACCAATGCTAAACGAAATGATAAATTACATTTCACTGCACTGCAAGTGGGCGCTACGTCAAATCATCATTGCATGTTTTACCAATCTTTTATTTTGCTACCCATTACTCTCCCTAGACATCAACATGCTGCCTGCCTGCCTTCAGAACTGAACTGAACTGACCAAACCCAATCAACATGACCGACCACCACAACCACCTCCAAGAAGGAGAAGTTGCCAAAGACAAGAAATCCACAGAAACATAAATTTTCGCACATTTCATTTTTTTTCCACACAAAAAATTATTTAATTTTTTCCTTTACATTTTGTTGTTTATTAAAAATTCTCTACACATTTTGGCAACTTTGTGTGCATGTGAAATTTTTGTGGCAGAAATGCGCAAACATGCAACCAGCATCAAGCTGAGTAAGCAGTGCGCATGCCATAAGAGCTCAAGTGCCTCATTTGCTGTTAAGTCTTGGTTACGCATTTTGTTCATTTTGTGTTTTTCTTTCGGTTTTTTTGATTTTTTGCATTGTTTTGCTTGTTGGCAGCCAAAAATTTATTACGTTAATTAAAATAATTCTTAATTAATAAGAAGCACCAACAGCAGGCAGGCAAGCAACATCAGCAACTCAATAGCAGGCAGGCAGCAGCGTTGGCGTCAACATGTTGCAGGCACCATTCATTCGGGGGCAGCATTTAGCGATCGCAATTCACTGATAACAAGCGCCATTTGTTGTTGTTGCTTTTGGTCTTTTTGGTTCCTTTTGAGTCTTGGTCTTGTGTATCTCCTCTCTCTCTCTCCCTCTCTCACTCCATTTCTTTTTGTTGCAACTGCAATATTCATTATACTCCATTGCTGCTTGTTGTTGTTTGGGATTTTTTCTTCTGCCTTTTTCATTTCAATGCAACATAAAGTTCAACATTTGATGGCAATTTTTTTCTTTTTGCTGTTGTTTGTTGTCTTAGACATCTTGAGGTCAGTTTGTTGTGTCTTTCTATTACAATAGTTAGTTGGTGAAGATGCTAGCTACGTTAAAGTTATTGAAGTTATTTGTTGCATACAGTGAAAGAAAAAACACATTAATTGTGATTTGATTAATCTGAGGAAACATTAACACATATGGTACATTATAGATTAGTGATATACCTGTGGCAATAAGTCAAAACAGCTTAAGTCGAAAATATATGGTATTAAGTTTCAATTAAAGAATTTTGTGTATAATTCAGGGAATCTCATTTGCTCTTGAGTACTCAAAATTACCTTTAGGAGTCTTGATATTGCATAGATGCCATTTATCATTCGTATTGCTGGTAGATGAAGAGGACTAGAACGAGTTAGTTATTCGCCTGCTTCTTCTTCTATTGAAAGTTCTTGACAATTGATTTTGACAATAATAATTTAGTTACTTACAGTTTTTAATCTTGTTTAGTGGAGGGGGAAAATATATTCAAATGTTTCAAGAAATTAAACAGGACCAGTTTGTTCAATTTTTTACTGTGTATAAACATATTCTCCTCCCCTGAATCTCTTTAATAAAGTACACTATAAACAACATTACTTTGCTTCCATTGCAAACATTTTCATCCACATCTCTGCATCACTCTTCCTCTCCTCTGGTTCCCCTCTCAGACAATATATGCCAAAAACTGAATTTAATATTTTTCTGTAGTTTTTATTAATTTTTTGTCCTTCTTTTGTGTTTTTTTGTTGTTGTTTTTCTTTGGATGCTGCGCCATTTATTTTGATTTAATTTTTTGTTGTTGTTTTTGTTGTGCAGCAGCCGCCAGCTAAGCGCCACTTGTTGTTGGTCTTTATTGAAGATACTTTGGTTTTTGTTGTTGGTGTTGTTGCACCAGCAGCAACATAATCACCAGCAATGACAACAGCGTTGCTCATTACATTATTTTCGAGTAAATTCATTCCATTCCTCCTATGTCCCTTCCTCCATTTGCTCATCTTCATTCATCTGACGTAAGATACTTATATTTCTACGTACGAGTATCTAAAGAGATGTGTTTATTGTTGTTGTTGGTGGCTTTGGTTCTGCTCCCTCGTGAATTTTTTTTTTTTTAATCATAGCCATTGTTCGTCGTCCAATGTTGGCCACTTGGCGCTTGGTAAAACTACTGCTGATACTCTTTTGTTATATTATTATTATTTTGGTTTTCCTTCCATGCCACCAGCACTACAAACATACATATTAGTATCATAGTACCTTTATACATATTATAGAGAGAGAAAGAGAGAGAGACTACTCTACTCTACGCATGGTGCTTGAAATGTGTACCTGGCGCCCTATTGTTCCGACATATCGTACATACATAAGTTCAACTACCGTATGAGCGGTGACTACTTGAACATTGGTAATGGTCATGGTGGCGTTTGTGGTGGTGTTGGTGTTGGAGGAGAAGGCTACGGCGGCAAAGCTTTACCATTATTATTATTATTTTATTTAAGTCTGTACCGTTTTCAAGTAGTGTGTGCGGGTTGCTCATTCAACCGCCGTATGTTTCCATCCGCCGTTCATTTGTCCATAGGTCCGTCGGTTGGCCGGCCTGACAATGAGTTTTTAGTATGTGCGGCTGCACTTCATTGCCTCAGATCACCCCTTTAACAATGTTGTTGCTGGTGCTCTTATCTTATGCCATGTTTGCTGTCATTGCAAATTTTCGAGTTTGACAGCTTACATGCAACGATGCGACGACGACGACTACGACGATGATGATGATGATGACGACAACGACGACGATGGCTTTAACCAATGTCGATTCACTGAAGACTACACTCGACTTGACTTAGCTTAGCTTGGTTTGGTTTGGTTTGGTTTGGCCTGGGATCTTCTTCCTGCTTGATATGTATGCGGCAAATTTGTGTTGTTGTTATTGTTGTTGTTGGTGTTGTCAGTTGTTCAGTGAGTTGTAGGATCACCACAAGTGGCGCTATTATTACTCGTTTTGGACAGCAAATGCCGCTTATTAGTCCTGAACATTGTTGTTATTGTTATGTGGTGCTGGTGGTGGTGGCGGTGGTGGTAGCGGCATCTTTGGCAATCGGTTGTCATTGCTACCGTATGTAGTAGTAGTTGCTGACGCTCATATTATTGTATGTACGAGTTTGTATCCGAAGAATAATGATGACAGTCAGAACAATGCTTAGTAAGCTCAAGAGGAGTTCCATCTCTTACGACATCTCCCCCTCATTATAAAACTAGTAGAATCTCTTCTTTCTTTTTATAGCACACAACAATTAAAAGCTTAAGCAGGCTGAAGGTACAAAATAGTTGCAAACAACAACCACGACAGCAACAAATATCACTTAAAATAATCCCAAGTCGCTCGAAATACAATGCATTTTTTTTAAGCAGATTTACTACATTTGCTTTTTCTATGTTTTTTTCTATCTTTAAGTGCTCAAAAAGAATGATAACTTGTAACGGCACTAGATTTACCTGAAACAAGTAAAAAATCTGGGATAAGATGGTGAAATTAAGAAAGAATGGGTCTTATTTCTAAGTTTTGGTTGCATAATTACCCAATATGACAAAGCTTAGGTTAGAATACAATAACAGAGACATACAGTCAAGTGTGAGACCGATGAAACTGTCTACCTAAGTATTACGGTTCATGAGATGGAGGTCACTGATAGACAGACGGACGGACGGACAGCGTAGGGTTCTGTTGGCACTCTTTGGGTATGGAATCCTTAGAAGTAAGTAAATATGAAACAAATATATAACTTTATGATTCAAAGAAGCTTCTATTTTTATGTGAAATTATTGAGAAACAGTAAAGCTCGGAAGAGGGGAATAAAACACATATGTATTTCCACTAAAAGGCACCAGCAAAGAATATTGTATGCATTTTATATGATTTTCTCTCGATCCTTATAAAATTCATTTACTTTTTCCTATTAGCTTAATGATGGATGGTTACAAGTTCTTTAAACCTAAATATCCATAAATGTTATCTTCACAAACTCAAGATTTATCCAAAAAAAACATAATTGATTTGTTTATATGTAGAAATTCGAATATTTATAAACTTAACGAAATTGCAATAAAAAAATTCATCAGTCAGGAGAAAGAACAACAACAAACACAACGACTACGATGGATAAAATCATCAATAATGACGCGGCACTAAAAATGGCTAACAAAGTTATTGCTTTTGCTGCTGAGAGCTACAAAATAAGTTGGAGTTGAAGAGAAGCAACAGCAACAGCAAGCAACTGGGAAAGGATTCCACTTGGCTAATACATATGTTTATGCCAATTTGGTTATTACATAAGTGATTCAGCTGAAAACATTGAACTTCATCATCATTACTATCATTATCATCATGATCAAAAACAACAGCAGTAACAAGGTTTATGGCTAAGAGCAAAAAGAAATATATACATACATATTCTTGCTATTTTGACATACAAAAGTCAAGTTTACTATAATAACAAGTCATCGTCATCATCATAATCGACAAAACCATCATCATTGCCATCAATATCTTCATCATCAGTGTATTTTACATCACCAACACCAGCATCATCAGCATCAGTTTTTTTTTTTAATTCACCATCACCATTGCCATCAAGTCACCATCAACCCATCATCATCATCATCGTGATTTTCCGTGTGCGTTGATTTTGTTACCCGCATATGTTGAGGTTTTTTGACTTTGAATTTATGCAGTTTTTATAAGTATTTTCAATAAGTCAGTCTTCATCTGAGAGAGTCAGTACTCACTACTATGGTTATTGTTAGTTCGGTACTACATGCATGCCTGATCCGGTCTTAGTTCGTCTGGTTTTGTCTTGTTTCGCCTACTGGGAATACTATTTTCATACTATATTGCACAAAATTGTTTCATGTTGTTGCTACAAGTCCTTGACTTGCTGACACACATGCGAAAATTTATTAAGCCTCCAACATGGCTATCATACATAGAGATACATACATGTATGTTGTTGTGATATTGTTACTAAAGACTACAGACTTTGCCTGGCTTCTGCCACCACCATCACCATCACCGCCACCGATGTTGTTTATTATTATAATATTTATGCAGTTATTGAACTATGCGTACTTCAACATAATTCTTATCCAATCTTCTTTATATGGTAAGTTAAAATAAATAGTTGTCTTGTACTATTCGGTCAGTGATCAGAATATGATTTAATATGTGTCTGAAGCATGGCTTAACATGGTTTGTGTTCGAGTATCTCATATAGTATGTATATAGGTCAGTAGCACTAAGTAAATGCAAAATAGTTAACAGTTCAGTAAGTACTGAAGACATAAGATTGCATAAGGTAATTGTTTTATACATAAGTTATAGAGATACTTTACTATGTAGGATGAGATCAAAGTCTTTTTAAAATAAGCATTACTCATGTCATTTTTCCCACTTAACCCTTCTATCGTTTTGAAAAATGAATAGAAATAGTTGGGTGCAATAGCACTTTTCCCTGGATAAATTTGTTTTAACTAACTATTCAGATTTTGGTTTATTTTTGGGGCTTCATTTGGCTCCAGGGTTATGTTATTTGGCTGACTTAAGATTCACTAATTGTAAATTTGGTCCTCCTTTATTTATAATTCTATTTATATATCTTTTTCCATTGTGTTCCTCAATTGACCCATATTAATTTACTTATATCGCTTTTTAGGCGAGCCAATTTCAAGTCACTCTTGATCCTTAACCTAATGTAAACAACTCCACCCAAACCATTCATAAATAACGAGAAAAACTGCAAAGTTTGCAACAGCAAAGAGAAAAAGAATTGAGTTGAAATGCCCTTCGCTACACACTACTGACCCAGTTTTTTATCTAGGACTGTGAACATTGAGTCTCAAGAGCATAGAGCAGCGCACTTCAATCTAAAAACAAAACAAAAATATATATCCAACAATAAAAATAATAACAATAATACATACATGGGAACAATGGCGGATGGAAGAGATTCGCCTATATCAATAATTGACTTAAAAGCAAACAATTTATGATGACCTAAACGAAAAACAGAGACCTACTACCTCGTTTGTCCAGTCCGCTACCCCGCAAAGTTCGTACATCCATTCATCCATCAGACCCATTGACGTATGAGCGGTTGGTTGGGTGGGTGGATGAGTAAAAACACTTGGCTTGACTTTGCTTGGCATGGCTAAAACAACAATAACAATGATGACGTTGTCTTAAAAGGGTGCGGTAATCAAAGAATGAAATGGAATGCTTTCATTCAGTTGAATCAGATTGTTAAACCATGATAACCTAACTATCTATCTATCCAGCTAAAACAAGACAAGTCCCAGAGAAGGCGCTCGCTCTAAGAGATGAAAAACCTAAGCCGTCATTGTTGTTGATTTTGGCATTTGGCGATGGTGAAAGATGATTTGGACAATGATAGTCACAAACCGATAGCGATGCTGTTTGTCGATGCTGCTTCTGATGATGATAGTGACAATGATGATGATGACGATAATGATAATGGTGATACTGATGGTGATGTTGATGAAAGATATATCACGTTGCTTTAGTGCAATATGAGAACCTCAAAGAAGCCAAATACTATTGTATCTAGCGCCAATAACTAGCGCCAGTGGAAATCAAGGCTAAGAGCAGCTTAAACGTCATCATTATCATCATCTTCAATGTGAAAGTTAAATGGGACACAAAGGACAACACTACACTATACTACTTATACTAGAATACTACCATAGTGGAAGGCAGCAGCTTTTTAAATCACTTAAGTTTTCGATGAATGTGGAGAGTAAAGAACTTACTACTACACTATAAAATTCAAAGAAAAATATAAACGAACGAACGAAAGCATTTTTCAATGATTTAATGATTTAGCAAATAATTTAAGTACCATAGTATGATGATGATAAAAATAATAATGATGTTGTTGATCATGACTTGAAATAACTTAAAATAATAAATATATTTTTTTGTAGATACTATCTTATGAGTATAAATCTGTCCAGATAGATGGAAGAAGAACAACTACAAATAGTTTAAACTGCCAAATACTTGAAAATTTCTATTGTAACCCAAAAATCTTTTAGCAAAGTATTAGTAGCATATACTGTAAAATGGCCATAGCCTCCTTGAGTCGAGTATAAAAATGAAAACAAAAGAAAAATATCATATATTTTGTTTTAATGTTGATGAAAAGGTATCATCACTTTGTTGTGATATTTGTAACACATTGAAGGATTTATGAGGGACCAAATAAATCAAGTATTTTAGTTAGAGTTTCACAATTACTGATTGAATTACTAATGAAGAGCAATAGACTCCTAGAGCTGAGAAAACTATACAACCAAATATCTATAGGGAATTTAGCTATGAAGTTCATTCCAGCATTATAATGCAGATACAAAGATTTCACAAAATCGTACTAAAATGTCATAAAAATGCACATTGGCAGGTGTACAGCAGCGATTTGGAACATGATCGAATCAGTCACCACGTCAAGACAGAGAGTCTCATAAGAAAATGCTAAGTCAGCTTATTAACAACAACATTAAACTTAATTTCAAAGGCAACAAAAAATACAAAATAAATTATGTACACAATAATTGGATCAATCGGACTGCAATAGAAACATGTCTTAACAATATAATTTTTGTTGCAGGCTTCTTGTGGTTGGGATCAAACTGACATTACTAACTCCTAGGAACCTAATCTAGTCTAGAAGCCCAGAATGCAATGAAGCATACGTCAGGCTAGTTGACCTGGGCTGACGTTGTCTTACCTACTATAATAAAAGGCGTTTAGCTGTTGAAGACTACAAATATTTTCAGAAATAAAATACCGAAGAGCGCAATATGTACTTATATTTATATACAATTATTAGAAATCAGAAAAAAATACAACAATGACAACAAAAGCATAATATTCAGAAACCTTCACAGCATAAAATGAACGAATAATAGTGTTTGGTTTAATTGTCTTTGAATTAAAAAGTGATATCAGTTGATTCTCTAAACGCTGTATGTTACTCACAACAAAGCTTGTTATTTTCCAATACATAGTTCGATGTTGAATCCAATAAGTGGCTTTTACGTAGTGCGTGCACAAACACTTTTAGTCTACTATTTATCTTCTTTAATATGTAAAATTCGAGTATATGACTTTACTTCTCCTAAACGGCTGCATCGGTTTTGATACATTTTTTTTTTGTACTTATGTGACCCCATATATGGGTCTTAGTTACAGTTGGACCCGGTAGGTGGTGCTGCTGCCGAGATCCAAGCAGTTTTGTACCAAATTTTTGACATTATTTTTATCTAGCACAAAATATACTGAGACGATTTTAATAATTATTTTTTTTTATTGTAAAACAACAAATGAATGCTGTTAAATCGGGTTGCATTACGAGCAGGACAAGCGAGAGAGTGTGTGTTTCGTATTTCTTCGACTATTACACGATGGATCACGATAGTAGAACCATCTCTCTCAATTTACGTTTGTTGTGAAGGGAAGTGCGCCGGTCGCTCAGTCGTTGTTTTTATTGTATGAAAAACAGAAATTAACATCAGGTGGCAGGCAACGCTAGCTATATGTATAGATTAAACTATTATTACTGATTTAGAATTCAGTGTTGTAGGAGTTGCAATCATGTCCTCCGAACCAACCGTACCACAGTTTCTGGATTATTAAATTTTCAATTATGTGTGCTGACAACTTTATTCTTACAATAATTTCCTGATATGTCATCTTTCTATTTGAAAGAAATGAAAGGTATGAAAGTAACGATAAAACCGAGGTTAATATTTTTTCTAGTTTTTCATCTTTATCAATAAAGTTATGATGAAGATCGTTTAACTTGACTTCAGTTATCTTTTACGTATTTAACCTCCTTTTAAACAACTACTATCAACAAATAACAACAGGAACAACGATGATGATGAAGATGATGATGAAGATGATGCTTTTCCAGAGCGAGTGTGCAAGCAAGCAATGAAAGCCATAAACCACAAAACGGAAAAATTGAATGCTTTTACTGAGTTTTTTGTAACAAAAGCAAAATAAAACAAAACAAAACAAGGGAGAAATGTGATGAAGGAGAAAATGATGATGAAGGAAGTAGTACTATAGAGGAGAAATAAAGTTATGTCTGCAAAATATTTTGAGGTGTGGCAATGTTTCTGTGTTTCTATTTTCTGCTCTTGCAATATTGTTTGTGGAATTTAAGTTGTGGTTTTCATAGGGCGTTTGTTTTTGAAATCGCATTAGAAATCTGAACTGTATAAGTATGCCAAGCATTGTTGGATTGCTTGGAATGGATTTCTTTCATTTCAAATTTGTGTAATGGATAAGTAAGAAAGAAGAAACTATAAAAGTTTAAAATATTATTTTGCATTTTCCAGAAGTTAAGAAAAATTTAAAATAAAACCAGAAAGAAGGCTATCATTGGCTATGCCAAAGATGTAATACTCTTCAAGTTCCTCCGGAATGCATCTAACCTTCCTTTCTTAGCATCACTGTATTTTCTCTTTTACAGTTTGATTATCAACAAAGAACACAGTTTGAGTAGCACTTTTATTGTTGTACTTTTATTCTTTACAAGTTTGTCATTTAACTTGGGTTTGTATAGAGCGTACCTCTCCTGGCAACCCTAGGATCATGACATTTATATGGTTGATGAACATGGATCCGATACTTATAGTGTCCAAATTTCAGTTTGATAAGTCAAAAAACAAAACAATTTTTCTAATAAGAACATTAATTTAAGTGCTGGTTTGTATGGGAGCTGATCGAGCTGATCACAATTATAAAGACAAACTTCATGACAAACATATAAGACTATTCACTCCCGTGAAGAGTATAATGAATACTTAAACTTAGATGAAGGAAGTGCATAGATACATATTAAGTGCTTAATTACACTAATAAGTTCGAAATTAAAAAAAACCATGCGCAATTTCCTTATTTTCATAGACATGAGTTACAAGAGATTGCTTCTAATTATTGTTATCACAAATTCTGCCTTTTTTAGCATTGAAATTTTTAGTTCACACTTGTTTTCTAGACTCTATAACACCTGTTCATGATTATTATGGTATATGGTATACCAACAATTAAAACAACAAAGTTATGGGGCGCTTAATATGCAGCAAACAAATGCGTACGACCGACATCCTCTAACACAGACAACACACAATCGTTGAATATACATATTGTAAACAGTATGTACATGTATGTATGTGTCTCGATACACACATCGAAGAAGATAAAAAGACGAAGGGATACTGAGGGAGATCAAGCGGATGGCATCCTGGTAACAACACAACACAACACAACACAAGACAAGACATCAACAAAAGATGCCGACAAGCAAAGAAGAAAAGAAAAATATCAGCGGAATTGAACCAGGCAAGTGGCGCTCAAAGTGAATGAATGAAACTCATGTTAGTGAGTAAAGTGAGTATCTTTACTCGTAGATATGAGTGCGTCTCTGACTAAGCAAACAACAATAACGAATAAACAAAAATAAACATTAAACAAAAATTTGATTTACCATGAAATTTGAATGAACTCGAAATGCATTTTTGTCGTTGCACTTCACAAGTTTATTGTCATTATCAGCGAAGAGTATACTCGTACAACAACAAGCATCTATTCGACTAACCATCCAAGCGACCGATCGAGGGACCAAGTACCAGTACACCTTTTAGTTCTTTATCAATGAGGCAAATATTGTCAAAGGCTCAAAACCAACAAAGACGCTGGGGATCAGGGGTCTTTGACTCTCGTATTCTCTTAATGTGTTTGAGATGCTGATGATTTCCTACATTTGCCTTAACTCAATTGCCTGCAACGGAAGCGCCATAGTCTTCTAAAGAGGAGATACTCAACACAACTACATAGTATGCTTCAGACAGGCTGGCAGTCAGGCAGGAAGGCAAGCACAAAGACCAAGCCGCAAGTATCTATGGCAATGACGACGACGACGACCACGCAGAAATCTTTGTTTGTGGCGCTTTGTCTTTGGTTATATTTGTTTGCTTTCTTTAGGATTCGGGATCGGTTGATACGTTCATTGCTATTTACGTTTCGTATTTGTCTTCTTGGTCGCACTTATTTGTCTTAGGGTATGCCGCCGCCTTGAAGACGGTATCTTTGCATAGGATATCTACAATACAATAAAGAAGAAGGGTCTTTAAGTTATGATATGATTTCCTCATATATGGAGCGCCGTAATCAAGAACAAATTATGATAATGCGGCAGTTTCTACATAAATTCAGCGAAAGCGCCACAAACAAACTCTGAATTTGGTGTCAAGTGCTTTTTAAATGGAAATCTTGGAAAGGCAAAACGAAAATATGTACTCTTTAATGCATTCTTATCAATATTTACTCACTGGTTGTGGAAGTTGAAGTAAGCATGGGAAGAAATAAGATTATATTCAATCAAAACTATCAAAGATAGGTTCCATTGAAAAGATAAAAATGTTGTTAGTTTAATGAATTCAAGCTAAGAAGTTGATATTAGATATCATAGAATAGAATATTTGGTTCACTTAATTAAAAATTTCATTTGTATAGAAAATCAATTGAGATTTTTATCCTTGACTAGTACAGAGTACTAGATACAGAAAATATGCCAGTGTTAACCTTGGTTAGTTAAGATAGTAATTTTTAAAATTCTTGCAATCTCAAATTGTTGATTGCCAATGCAATCTGGAAAATCACTTCATTAGCAACTTGTGTAACCTTGAATTGTTGTAGTGTATCTCTAGCACTGATCAATCATTAACTACCGCCGCATATCCTTGTACGATGACGCTTATCTTTGAACAAGAACTACACACACTATGTTTAGAATGCTATGGTACTGAATACTGAATACAGAATACCCCAATTGAAGGCTATAGAACTACGATGGTACAACTACGCAGACTATGCGAGAAATTTGCATTTAACAAAGCTGTCGCCCACTTAATTACGCTAGCAACATGCCGAGAAGACTATGAAAAACGTGGGCCTGTTGAACACCTCGCATACTCCCATCCGCGCCTCGAAAGGAAGCAAGTGCAACGAATGCCACAAAGACAACTCGGAGAAAGAGAGTGAGTGAAAAAAAAATTGGAAAACAAACTAACAAGACACAAAGCACGCAGCTAAAGAAACTACTACAAGTAGTGAACGACAAATGAACAGGTAGCAAACAACAGCAACACAAGGCGCAACATGGAGGCAGGATAAGACTGGAAGAATGGTTGTAAGGAAGGAAGGAAGGTGAGCGCAACACGCTTGGGCGCAAGAAAAATGGTTAACTAGAAATATTTCGCAACAAATTATTCAACACTTTGCATCTGCAACAAACGCAGCAAGCAACTTGAAGTGACGACAACGAGTAGCAAGCAACCAAAGCTCAGAAATCACTTCTTGATCACGATGATGCTGCTGTTGATGATGATGATGGTGCTGATGATGCTGGTGTGGTGCTGTTGGTAATGGTGATGCTGGGGGTCCAACACTATTTCATTCCTTTTAAGTGTGGCACATTGCAGTATGCGTTTGTCATTTTCTTTACGCTGCTTCAGCTGTTAGTTTGCTTGACAACATGTTGCTGTTGCATGCTGACATTGGTCTTGGATTGGATTGGATTGGATTGGAGTTAGAGTTTTGTTGATGAACTCGAAAGCAAGACGAGGGGACGTTTGTTGTGCGTGTACGCACGTAAATCATGCCAATTGAAATAAGTCAAGTTGTCTTCAAGTTTGCCTTTTACCATGTACGAACAAAATGCAACAACATGACGCAGATGCTGCATGCAAAACATTGATACTGACTATAATAACAACACACAATAAATACAACACTTTTGACACTTGTCATTGACACACGCAACTATACGCAGTTATAGAAAATAATTATGATTTGTTCTCTTGTACTTTTTTTTTCTTTTTTCGTCTTTATGCCAGACTGCTTGACGTCGTTCGTGTTCATAATCTCATTCGGATTCCCATTCTCATGCATTCATTTGGCCATGTGTTGGCAGTTTTGTTGCCGCCGGAAGTGCACCGCTTGTCAGCAACATCGTTAATCAAAACTCAAAAATAGCAACATTTGTTGCAACAAGCGACAATCATTGATTGAGTAATGACTATCGAATGTGATTAAAAAGAAACATTGCCACACACATTGCAACAAAAATACTCACATTCTCTGCTCTCACTCAAGGCGGATATACTTACAATACTTTGAAACTACAAGTTGCAATATTGAAACAACCCACCCCATTGCCATTGGGGCCATAAAACATTCGCAACATTATCACTTATTTATCGTACGCTTGCATTACTTACACTTGACCACACTAGCAGCATCAGCATCAGCAATCGCAATAAACGACCATGATTTGAAGCTGGGGCTTAATCCAATCCGATGCCGCATCTTTGTCGTTGCATACGCAAAATGTTGACAACATGAACAAAATGTTGCTGGTCGCCTTTTTAATGCCAGTCGTGTATTGCTGGCCAACATTGTTTGTTGCCATTCATTGCAACAAAACAACTTTGCATGCACCATCCACAAACTTACCATAGACTCAGAGATGCATGAATGCATGGATGCATTGATCGTTTGTTTCTCTTATATTTATTGCTTTTGGTTAAGATGACTACGGTTGGATTGTTGTTATTGTTGCTGTTGTTGTTGATGTTACTTGATCTTGTCGCTTGCGCGTAAATCTGCAGATGCGCTTTGAGATAAAATGCCGTTGATGGCGTTTCATCTTTTCGTTGACTACTCATCATCATCCTCCTCCTTTTTGTGTGATTTTATTTGTCCAACAACTTTTATGTTCATACCAATAATACGTGTAGTAAGCATGTGTGCTAGGAAAATAGTGACTTTATTTGGATTTATTTTTTGGGTCTTCCAACCAAATTTTTCACAATATTTTCCTTTAATTACTTGCTATTAAACAAATATTTTGTATTCCCTTTTTTTAACATTTATTCGACTTAACGGTTATAAAATATTAATGAGACAATATGGCAAGTGGTTGACAGATGGCTTAAAGCCTAACAAGTATTTGCAGGGAAATGTCTGGTTAATTTAGAAGCGGAGCCTACGTCCTTTTTGGTGTACCCAAACGTCATCAGGGTGAAGGCGCTTGAGCAGAGTTCTACATCTTCTGTATGAGGTAAACATTTGCCTCGGGTGCGGTGCTCCATTGGGGATTTCCATAAGTCCAGGACAGGACCATTATAACCTTATAGAAGGTAATTTTGTTGCTCAGGCTAAGTTTACTCCTCGGCCGAATGAGCCAGTTCAGCTTATTCAGTTTTTGCCTACAAGTTGCAGCATTTTTGACAATATGTTTGCGCCAGTTAAGCCTCCTGTTCAAGATCATACCCAGGTAGCGGGCTAAGCCCACCTGAGGTATAACCGAGGTATGCAGCAAGACGTTAAGACAAGAGTCTCTCCTAAGCGCAAACGTAAAGTGCTGCGAATTTCAATGTTAACCGCGATGTTCCAACGCTCTGCCCACCTGCTGAAACCATCCAGAAACTCCTTAACTATGTCAGAAGCCTCAGTGGCACTTGAAGAGATGGCAATGAAAGCTGTGTTATCTGCGTATGTGGCTAGTAATGTATTGTCAGCATCTGGGAGGAGGGACTTCAGCTTGTACAGCAGGCCTACATGCCAGACCACATTGAACGCTTGCTGAACATCCAGAAAGATGCCAGAGCTATATTATTGTTCTCAAAGACCTCGAGGACACGCTGCACAACTCGATGAGCCTGATCTGGTGCAACATGAAGATGCGAAGAAGCCAAACTGGTGATCAGGTAAGGCACTCTGTACACCACTTACTACCAGCATTTTTTATTCCTACCTTCTAATTTTACATCTATGGTAATTTCAAATCTTTGATATGTTGGATGGATACAATATTAAATCCACTTAGACATAACTTCGTTTACGCTTCTTCTATAAATGAAGAAGGTCATTATAGTACTACAAGAAAGCCGTATGGGCATGTGCAAATTAAAGGTAAAATGCTCATACGCATCAACAACTTTTGCAAAAGTTTAATTAAAATGTCAAAACTGGTTTAATGGCGTTAATGACCGACACTTTTGATGTTTTTTACGAGTTGGACATACACTTGAACAACATTAACAAAAACAACATAAGCAACAACAAAGATACTCTACACCAACAACACCAGAAACAACAAACATGATGATAATGATGATGATGTTGATGATGACAACAACGACAAAGACGATGGCGACATGGGCAAAACATGCAACAAACATTTCAGTTCGTTAACGATCGCTCAAGCAGAAGTTCCACAGATCTTCTCTGACCGACTCTGATCTTGCTCTGTACATAAACATGATCATGGTCATTTTGATGATGACCATGATGATAATAGCGAAGATGCTGATGCTGATGATGATGTTGGCGACATGGTCAAGGCAAATGCACACATCCTGAGCGCATCAAGTCCACAATAACAACGTGTATTGCATTCCTTTTTACAGCATGCCAACTGGTGCGGCAACTTGCCGCAAGCTGCAGATCGCATAAACAGTAGGAAAAGGAGGAGGAGGTGAATTGGTGGCAGGGTAAGTACAAGACAATAATATCAGTCGCGCAAGCAACAAAGTTGTTTAACACTTGTGCGCATTTTTGTCGCTTGCCGCCGAAGTAGCAACTTTTTTTCGGTGTTGGTGTCATTTTATTGTACCAAAAGCAAGAGAGGAAGAAGTGAAAATATGAAAAGGCAGACAGGCAATCTCTTTTGGTTTGTTGTTTTGGGTTTATTGCATTGTTTTGTTTTATTTTGTTGTTTAAAATTTGTTTAACCAAATAATTTGAATTTTTCCTTATTTTTTTCACCATTTTTCGTTTTCGATTTTCACTTTTGTCGCTACAAAAGCCTTTGAAGTCTACGCACGCGTGGTCAGAGATAGTGGATACTGGACCCCAACTTAAAAAAAAAAACAAACAAACCTCCACCATATGCATTTGATTTATTGTCACATTGTTGTCAATCGATGCGGCAATTTCCAAGTTCATTTCGATCTATCAGTGTGTATGTTTGCTTGTGTATGTCTAATAAATATTTCAAAGTCGGCATTTGATCTTCGACAGACAGACAGACAAACGCGCCACCAAAGTAAAGCATTTGATAAAAAAGAAAGAAAGAAATCTCAATGAACAACATTCGAAACAGAAAAAACCACATAACAAAAGACTATCCTTTCCATCCAATAAGAAGATCGAAAGTTGCCACACAAAAAAGTTGCCTTTGAAGCATTTTTTTCCAATTGCTTGCAACATTTTGCGCCAGAAATGTCATTTAACGTCGTCATCGTTATCGTTTGTTGCAGGTAAAGACTCTGAACTTAACAAACGCATACCACCCTCTCAGTCTTTAGCTCAGACTCAGAATGAGACTTGCGACTCTGCAGTTAATATTATGGCACCATGGTGAAAAAAGCATCATACATACTACATACTTCATACACTTATTGTACATGTATAGTACAAAGATATACCTTTCTTTTGGTTCCATCATAATGCAGCATGTGTCCATGGTGTACTACTATGTTTGTCATTCTCAGGCATCGTCGTAGTTGCCGCCATCATCGTCATCAGTGGTCGGTCAGGTCGGTTGGTCATCTCTCATCGTCATCGCCATCGTAACGCACACACACGGCGTGTAATTAATGACCGGTCATCATCATTTCGCAGACGATTCAGTTATCAAATTGGAGTATATTAATAAAGTTTTTTTTTCGCCCATATTTTCATAAACTTCCAATTTTGTATTCTTTTTTTGCATACTCTCCATATACCATCTCATATATGGCATATCAAAGAAAAAAGATCTGTTAAGGTTGAGCTGATTTTTATTGTGAAACAAATGCGAGGGCTGGCTGTTCAACATATACTAATGCATGACTTATAATTCTAGAATAATAGCTTTGATTGATTTCCGTTGGTATTCAAAACACTTCAAACCCCACAACAAGGCATTGAGTTAGGTAATTTTGAACTATTATATAAGTCTCAAACAATAAGGACCACAATTGAAGCAGATCTATCCATCAAGTACCATTATTATCATACCTTTCTACAGTAGTAGATTGCCTTTTCTTCTTCAATGTGAACTCCAACTTCATTACAGGAAACAAAAAATCAAATTCGAAGAAGATATTATAAGTATCTTGAAAAGCTTTTTCGATTCCTGAGAAACTAATATTAAAATACTGAGTATGTTAATGGTAAGATGAAATTATTAATTCCCACCTATTATAGTTCATTCTGAATGAATTCATTATTTCTCTTTCCTCTCTCCCATTGCAGAATAACTAATAGAACTTCCCTCGTTGCATTGAACAGATGTATGAATTGTATGACTGTTTCTCATTTCGCAGCATTTAAAACTCGTTGTCTGATTGTTTGGCATTCGGTCGGACATTGATTTAGCGTATTTGACTGTACTCACATACTATATAGTTCAATATTTCCTTTTGCTCTACTCTCCATGCAACTCCCTCCTCTTTGTCATCTTTCACCAACATTCTGCAGTTGATTTTTTCTGTTAAATGTTTCCTTGTTTTCCTTTGTTTTCTTTTCAAAAACTGCGTGCAGTCTGCAAATGTTGTGATTTATATGGCGGCTCATGAGCTTTTTGGCCATTTTATTACAATTCTCCTTTATTTTTTATTCCTTTTCCTTTTATTTGTATTTTTTGTGTATTATATTTATTCGTTTTATTATTTTGATTCCACATATATGTTTGTATATTATTCTGCTCAGTTCAGCTCAGGAGGTAATAATATATTTTTTATATTTTTTGTTGAAATAATATTTTTTATGATTATTTGCATCGTTCGACGCGCCACATTCTCAGTGTTGTGTTGTTATTTGAGTCTCGCATTGCATTCAGAGCAACAATCTGTAGACACAATAAATTACCAATTATATTTTCATTTCATATTTCTGCCATTGATTTCAACGTTCATACATGAGGAGTCCACATCGTCGTTATGGTCATCATCGTCACCATCACCATTGTAGTCCTTTGATGCAGCTGCATTTTCTGATATTGGCATCGAATGGAGGATGAAGATGATGAGTGCAATCTCACTTTCTGTATGCGTTTATGATATTACAAAATAAAAAAACAACTTCAATAACTTAAGGAATCAAATTAACTGGTATTTGCTTTGTTTTGTTTTGTTGCTGTCAATTGACATTGGATGCTGGTTTCTTTGCATCCAAAAATATTGCATTTATTGAATAACAATTAACAAGTTTTGAATTTATATATCTTAATTTCAAGTCGCTTGGGAAAATTACCATGAATTTTAAATTCTTTTTTGAATCTGCACAAAAGTCGTCTCATTAAAGTTTTAGTCTCCCTTTGCTTTCAACAAGGAGACATTTCAGTATTCAGTATTTCAGTTGGCTATGGCATGCTCCTCCATTAATAGAAAGTGCAAGCGGTGACTAGTCAAACACAGACAGATAGACAAACTGACAAATACACCGAGCAACCGACTGACAAACAGACAACAAAGTTATTGTAAGCATTTGAAAAACGAATTTTTTTTTAATAAAAATAGTAAAACGAGATGAAGTCAACTAAAGCATCAAATCAGAACATTTTGACTCCAATCCACAGTTGAACTTTGCTTGGGTGGTACAAAAGATATATTAACAGTACAAAAATAAAGGAAAGAAAAAAAAAGGAAAAATAAAACCAAGTAAAATGAAATAAAAATAAGCTTTTGTTTTTATTTTCGTCTGGATGTTGTCTATTGCATTTTTATTTATCCAAAGTATCAGAGTATATGGTAGTAGTGGAGAAAGAGAAGACAGTGCTGGCTATAAAAAACAACAACAAAAATAAATAACAACAAAGTGTGGAAATAAGTGAGAGCATGAGGAAATTCGTGAAAAGCTGTTGCAACAATTCAAGCGTATAAAAATTACGAAAGAAAAAGTTAAGCTGACCATAAGTTGGCATTTGAGTTGAGGGTGAGAAAACTCCGCTGACTGACTGTTAACTGAGTGAGACTGGCGCACAAACCTAGGATGCGCTCTCTACTCTAAGGCACTGGAAGAAGGAATGGAAGAAGGATTGTAAGCAAGTAAGTAAGTAAACGAGAATAAAAGAAAAATAAAATACATGAAATTCTAAATATAAAAGTGAAATATAAAACGAAGCATCAAAAGTCGCAGTTAAAATGTCTAGAAAATTTTTATGCATTAAATATATGAAACACTTTTGTGGAAAAAAAGACTTTGGACTTTGTCCGGAAAATGGAGTGGTCAGAGTAAGTGAATGAATGAATGAATGTGTTTGGTTAAGTGTACAGGATATTTGTGTTGTGTTTCTGTTAGATCCTTTTACTGAACGTTGATGCTTTGCAATAGAAGAGACCAGTCAAGTATGGCTAAATTAAAATGCACTACTTGAAGTAATCTTGGTTTTATTCTTTTTAATCTAAATGTTGGAGATTTTATGCACTATGCTTAGGAAATTCAAATGGTACCTATTATTAATTTAGTATGTTGTAGAATTTATTGAAAGGACAAAGATTAAGAGGTGAGTTTTTAGTGCCAAAAGCATGTGAAATATATTTATGCGTAATTCATTACTAAAATAAATAATCTCCATATAGACCTAGTGATAAATGTGCTGGAAATTTTGAGTTGTTATGTAAGAATCTCGTTCATGTCTATTACATGTATACATCATGTAATTTACCTAGGAATAAATCATGTAATTTACATGAATTTGTAAGAAACATGAAATTAGAAATGTTTTTAAATTTTAAGTTAATTTCTTTGGTTTCTTTTTGCATTTTGATGATGTCCAGTCAATTTCTGGTGATCCAATTTATCAGCATAGTGCCAAAATGATTTCTCGGAAGAGATTTTTTACTGGTAAGACTGGATAATACACCTTCATTTGCCGTATATTGACGACAAGTTTTAAGTTAATCGCTTTCAAGCTTTTCAAAAATATGAAAATTAACTTCTTTCTTTTACTTATCATTCAACATTTTTCTGCAATAAATGGGATGGAGATAATAAAATATTCGAAACATTTCTTTTCTTTTGACGATTTTCTAAAATTGTCGCAAATCAACTGCGCCACCGCTAAATAATTTCATTCATTTTTCTGCTGCTTGTTTGAAGAAGTTCGTCAATTCAGGAACCGGATTAAGTACTTCAAGCAAATTTGCTAATTGTGTGATGAAATCAACATTGAAGAAAAGTGCAGAAACTTTCCTCTCCAGCATCACAGGCGGCAGTAACACTTTTCATTTTTAATCAACGATTCCGCTGAATCACATTGACTTGCCCAGCGTCTAGTACAAGATAAAATCATACCAACTTCTTGTTTAAGAAGTTTTACTCATTACAAATATGTCATTATTTGTATATACTTTGTACGTTTTTGAGCCTTTAAGAGTTTATTATATGCTCAAGGTTTCCAACAATAAGAAACGTATGAAACGTACATTACATACATGTCTCTAAAAACGTAATTTTAATAACTCAGCTGGCAATATTATACGTTATGAGAAAAGTTTCTTAATGAAACTGATATGGAAGGAGGTGGTTGGTATGAGACTCATTTTGGCGATGAGGACACCGATAATCTGACGAAAAATGAAGTCAATAATACAATAGAAAATATTAAATAATGGAAAACGTACTGTATACCCAAGTCACAAGCGTGCATCATATTAGGAAATATTTGTTGGGTATTCACTATTCGTTACAGCCAAAGTTAGTATTATTTCCTTTGGTATATTTCTTTGTAGTATTTTTATTTTGTTTGTTACAATATTTTATTATTAATCTTTTTTCATTTAATGCATTTTAAATTTTGTGTTGTTTAATTTTAATATTTTGCGGCTTTTTGATTTATGAAGTGTAAGGAAAATGTTAATGAAAAATTTTATAAGACAAGGAAATAACATATAACATATATAAATTTGGTAGTATTTCATTACTTCTTAAAATCTTATAATTATTTTTTCTTAAGTTTTTTTTTTATAAAAACAGTTTTTTGATATTTCCCCACCTACCATGCAACAAACGACAAGTGATGCCGCCCTATAACAACTTTTACTTTATTAATTGCCTCACTCAATTATGAAGTTTTGCTTTTGCGTTTCATGCAAAATTATATGGCTCAACTTTACTATAGAATATCCATTCTGCCCTTACCTCCTAAATTGTATAGTAGAATGGTAGAAGAGTATTTTCCTTGTTGTAATTCAATTCGAGCAATTCAATTTTTGCATAGTTTTCATTTCATTTCATACTGCAAACTCAGCAGGAATAAGAATGTTCGTTATTTTTTTTGGTTAGTTTCCATACCTGAGATTCATAATAATTATCCTGAAAAAGAAAAATTTTCATAGTTTTCATTTGAGTTGTTTTCTGTCTTTTCCTTTCTTTTTTTTTTTGTTATTGTTGTTACTTTTGATGATGATGATGGTGATGATGATGATGACGATGACGACAACGATGTCAGCCTTCTTTCTTTCATCATTCTTTTGGCATTCAAATTACGTATTGAAAAGTTTTGAAACTCGGGGCCAATTAAGGTTTACTTCTTTCTTTACAACAACCTTTGACTAAATATAGTATACGACTATACTCGTACTACTACTCGTATATAAATCTTAATTTTTTTTTTTCATAGCTTGACAAACAAATATGAAATTAACTTGACTTGGCCGGGCTTGTTTGTGCGTGTAATTATGAAAAACTTTTATTTATTTTTTGAGTAGAACTCAAAGTTCTGCAAAAAAAGAAAGTATTCTATAGTAATTTTACTGACAAATCAGTTTTGTAACAAATTTTGTGGTTATAATTTGCTGCAAGAGCAATTATTGCGTTGTTAAAAGTTTGGGGAGCACATGTAAGATATTTTTTTTTTCTGTATTATAATAATAAGGGTCTAAGATGTCTCTCTAAAAAGTTTTGCTTGCTTTACTTTGAAATGCAAGACAGGGTGGAGTAATCCATTCACCTGAAAAATCTACAACAGCTGAAATTATTTACAAGGAGAAAGATGAATGGTTTTAAGGAGAAAACCATGATGTGCGTGCCAACAGGGCGCAACGTAGTAGCAGCACGAGTATTTTATGCACTGTATGATATATATGACCAGGTATAAAAGAAAATAATTCATCATTTTCTTTAACAGTCCTATTTTAGAATTGCACATTCTGAGAAACTAAGCGATAACAATGATTTTAAGATTTCAGAGGTGCATATAGAACATATAGTCTCTTAACACAGTAACACAGTGTCGCCGGTCACAGCACAATCTTACAAATGAGTCTGCCTGTACTATCGCAAGTGCACTTTCGGCTTGCTATCAACCAAAAAGAACCTCCGAGCTCCTACACTTCAACAAGTAAAGGGAGTACTGCACAATCGGGCTGATGGCCCACAGGATGCAAGTTCCATACCAAGACTTCTGAGGAAGAACCGGAGAGCATCCATCACCTCCTCTGTGATGGCCCTGCTCTTCGCAGTAGACGAACTTGGTTTCTTGGGAAACCGTTCTTTAAAAAGTTGCGTAGTTTGGCAAAATGTCCTTTGGTGGACTTTTGGGGTTGGTTTTAGAGAAAGATAGTGACCTCTGGGACTGTTGTGGATTGCCCCTAACCCCTCCTAATCCCCTTTCCCTTCAACGTTTTTATCAGGCATCACAATGGGCCTTTAGGATGATCTCTGCACAACCTAACCGTAACCTTACTCCATCTAGCATTGGTAGAAACTTAATAACAATCTGTGCGATATCAATGGAGAGTCAGATAAACCCAACACAAATTAAGAAATGGAAGCGTTATCAATGACACACATTTTGTTGTATAGACGTATGTTAATGGGCCATTTGAGGTTGTTTTTGTTTTTAAATTTATTCTATTTCTCTCAGTAATCTGATTTTTACGAACAGAATTCTTTATTAGCGTACGTCACCTTGTTTTTTGGTCTACCAGCAATCCATCTTAGGATCAATCGATTCTCCCCTTTACATGAGCATTGACTCTTATTATTTTCTGAGGTGTAACGGCTATAAAAAATGTATATGTCAAAAAAGTAAGAAATGAATGATGATACATAATTTTCGAAGGAAAATTTGATAATGTCAGGAACGGGGACTACGTCCTCTTTGGCTTCCGTGTACCCAGAGATCATCTTGGTGAAGGCGCTTGAGAATCCTCCTGGAAGTGTTTGTATCCAGAGCAGACTGCTAGTTTGTTGACAAGCGCCTTTATCCGGTCATTATTCCTGCTAGTGTGACCGACTTCCGCAGTTTTTGACGACATGTAAAATTTAAATTTAAATCAAATTATAATTGGAATTAGTTGGGGAAAGTTTCATTGCAATGAAACTTGGATATGTAACTAAATTTGGGTCTACATGTTTATAATTTTTAAAAATTACCTATAATATCATCTCATAACATGGGAACATGTTACAGCTGCCATAGTTAACATTCCTAGTCTACAATAATATTGTAACAACAAACATATTATGTGCTCTCGACATTATGATTAACATATCACGTTGTAAGCGAGCGATGCGACGTCTCAAACCTCTTTTAACTACCCCTTGGCCCCATGACACCTACTACATCGCTCCGGGTGTCATAGTTTATAATAAAATTGTTGTTGTTTCAACATTTTGACTGGCAGCAAATCACCTTTTGTTAGCCTTTTGATACAACAAGCATTGCAATGTTGTGAAGGAGTCAAAACTAAAAGAAAAATATTTTATATTTTGAACATACATACTCGTACATACATAACTCCTTTTTGTGGAAAAAATATTAGCACCAACTGAATTTTTAATGCGACTCTCAAGTTATTGTAAGTTAAAGTGGTGAACAACACTCAGTCTAGCATCGCTGTGGCGTGAGTTGTATCATTCGGTGTGGGTATGAGTGTTTGGCGTACCTGACACATCTTGCCTAATGGGCAACTAATATGCGCAAAATGACTTTGCGCCGCAAACAAACGAGAAGAGAAACGAAGTCAAACGATTGGACCTAGAAGACAAGCAACATGGAACAACTGCAATAGTTACAGCAACAAAGGGTATGGGTATGGGTAATACTGATAGAGAGTCATAGTTTTTGTTAGACACGAATTGCACCTAAATGCATGCGGCACGATCAACAGTGTTGCATTATTTTGTATTCACTCACATCAGCGTACCTGCCTGCCAGCCTACCTACCTTGCACTAACTGAATGACTGACTGGCTGAGTGACTAAGAGACTGACTGACAAACTATATTACAACACTTTGGCAACCCACGTTCATGGGGGAGTACGTTCAAAAACGCTTTAGGTTATAACGAAACCATGGAAGGCCTTCCCCTAAACTTATTTATTCATTCACTCAGTTACACCATTCCGTCATTCTTTCTCTCTGGATCGTTTGCTTATGCAGTTATAAGATCGTTTGTTATATGATCACGAGTGTGTCTTAATGTGTCTGTCTGTGGTCTCTTCTATACTCACCTAACTGACTGACTGCCGGACTGACTGAGTAGGTGTCAATAACTTTCAAATGGCATGATAACTATGGTAAAAGGCTACAGCATCATCCATACAGTATCAGGATATAGCGCCAACTGGGCCTCCTCTAACAACAATTCTTTGCATATATTATTATTGTAGTATGTTGTAGTTGTTATTGTTGTTGTAGTATCTGCACAAGTTTATTGCAAATTTATGCATTTTTGAAGTTTTAATAATGTTGCTCGTTAGCCACGCTTTGTTAAACTTTGTTTTCATTTTCACTTCAGTTAACTTGGCATGTAACTCGTATCTAGTAGTATGTACCTTCCTTGATTTTTCCACCACCTCACCATCTCCTTTTTCTATTCTATTTTTTTTTTTACCAACCATACATATTATAATAGTGTTCATCTCGCTTTCATATGAGTTTAGTTTTCATTTTCAATATGCGCGTCATGAATTTGTTCAATGCTGCCATTTGTTGTTATTGGTCATGTTGTCATGTTATTTGCAGCAATTGTTGCTATTGCTGCTGCTGCCACTGCTGAGGATGTGATGATGATGATGCTGATGCTGAGTTTAGTTGTTAAAGCATTGACTTCATGCATTCATAAGAGTACATGAAATTCACAGGGCATAACAAGAGAAACAAAAAAGTGAAAACATATTTTGCACATAAATATATTCATTCGATTTATTTTATTTTTTTTTTGCATTTTTCTTTTATTTTATTTCTCTCTTTGGCATTTTCATTGTTTGTTTTAGTTGTTTGTTAACTTTTTCCTGATGAAGCAATAAAATGTTATTGCTATTTTTTATTGTGTTAAATATTAGTTTTAAACTTAACAACAATTGTCATTACTTTTCATTATGTTTACCTTCTAATCGTTTTCACTAATCCTTTACCATTCCCATTACCCGTCAGCATCATCACCATCCTCATCATCATGAAATGCAACACATCATTCGGCGCCATGTTGCCAAGTATTATATAAAAAAATTGTTAAATCGTGATTTGATGCTAAATTTGTATTTAATTTAAATTTTTTTTATGTATTTCTCTTTGGTTTGGTTTTAGTTTAAAATTGATAAAAATATAGTAAATAAATTTAAATGGTTTCAGGGAAGTAATTTGTTAAGTTCCAAATGTCAACTAATGAAATTGTAATGTTATTATCACTTTAACCGCAAGTAACAATTATATAATCAAAAGTTCCTTTTTATACATAATATTGTATGATGCAATGAACTTAAATGGATCCAACTGACAGAAGTAAAGTTTCGACATAAAGATATGTTTGAGTTCAAACCTAGATAAGGCATTGCTATATTGATTCTTTTCATCATTCTGACCAATTATGGCGGCTCCAAAGCATGAATGGTGGAAATGATCTAAGAGATCTTGTCCATGCATGCATGAAAAAGATACTGCATTTGTAACATAAAACAAAAATTATGTTTTAATAAACCAATCCCACAAACACCAAATGAAGCTCTGACAATTTTATTAGAATATTCTTTACGTAAAAACAGTTAATAATATGATAGAAAACAATTAATTACATTTTAGTAATATCTTTCCGAGCTATGAGAAAGTAGTGGGTGGTAAGTCGATATGTAGACTTGTTGGAATAATTGTAACAGAAACCGCTGGAAAAATGGCTAAATCACACTACCAATCGAGTACTCCTTTTGCAAGAGGAAGTGTTTGCACAATTTCCAGAAATTACTGAAGTCAATATACTTCTAAGTTATGGATTCGACGGATTAACTGAACAGGCCATGTACAAACAGCAATTCTAAGGAATAGAACCCTCTTATATAGATCAATCTTTATTTTTAACTTCAATATAACAGATAAAATGGGAAAAGTTGTGTGGATGAATCGTACACCTCAATCAGTACGATTTTGTAGACCCCTTAAACTAGAACATTGCGATTCCGACCATTGGAACTATTGATTCCGATGATCAGGACATTGAAATAGATGAAAATTATGACATTGAAACATTGAGTCAATTTGCAGTCGAGCTAGATTTCCAAGAGGGTTAATTCAATAGTTTTAAGTTTGTAATATGTTAATGTTTAATGTCATTAATAGCAAATTTACCAATTTTGGGCAATTTAGCATCATGGCAATACCGACCAATGTGCATTTATATCCCTAACAAGTTTAACCAATTATGAGATCTATTATATGTAATAAAGTCATATTAATTGAATATTTAATGAATTTAGCAAAGAACCATTTAAAATATCATGCTTTAACCATTCTTTCTTTTGATAAACATTATGTGTGCCTTTGCAACATGTTGGCAACATGTTTAATAAATGTTGCTAAGCCTTTAGTTTTGTTGTTATTGAAGTTTCGTAGTATACTCGTATTTACAAGGCTTTAAATTTAAACAAATAATAATAGTAAGCAAAACAACAATCTTAAACCTATCATATATCGTCTAACACTATAAAATAGTAACACTTGCATACAATAAACAACAATTTGTTTATTCGCCAAAGAACCAACCAACCAACCAACCAACCAACAGGGTGGAAGGATGAGTTGTGGCAAAACCAAGTAAAACGTGCACACAACTCAAAATGCCAAAGCGATGGAAATTATTTAATACGCCAACTAGCAACAATGGCAAATGATGATGAGCTGTAGAGGTTAAACGTTGTGGCAGGCAGACATGTAGCAAAAGCAAAACTCAGCAAAAAAAAAGACCAAAGAAATATTTAACTTGAATGAAAACATACGACGATGAAGATGACGACGAAACTCTGGCTGACTTGACTTGGTTTGGCTTGGCTTCGTCGTGAAACTAAGAAAGCCATCAGACATCAGAAGAGCCAGTTAAACGAAGTGGATTCTATATGAAAATACAATATACACACAGACTGGAGGCAGAGGGACTCATTCGTACATTGCACGCGTAATGAGCAAATTTATGGTCAATTGATAATTTAGTGGCATTCGGAAACATCAATTATGGCGAGCGGTAAACTTGTCTTAGTTGCGGTTTGTTCGCTTGTTCTCTCTATGAACTGAAACAACTCATCGAAATAGAGAGCAGCAGAAGGAACAGATGATGGTGGTGGTGGTTGAATTCGAAGCAAGACAAAATCCAAGTATTGTATATGAGGGTAAAGCAAGATGAAGTATTGTTATTGAGACCAATGAGGCACAAATTGTGCAAAATGTTTGGCATTTTCCTTTATTGAGACCGAGTGAGCGAATGATAAAAACGATGAAAATAGTAAGGGGAGTAAGGGGGAGACGATTGCATTCCTTATATGAATTGGCAAAAAGAGAAGCTCCTACACAAGTTCAAAACGCATATACATACTCGCATACGAACAACGTTCACATCATTATCATTGTCATTATGAACATTATTAATATCGTCATCAGTCTCATCATCATCATCATCATAATCATCGTCATCATGATTTTTTGAATCATCTTTGTGTTCGTCGTCGTATGAGTTATGTTTATGCTGGCATCATTAGCTTTTTGTCTTGACCATAATAATTTATTTAATTTGCGCTTGCCGTTTTATTATTCCAACTAAAAGGAGACACAAAAAATGTCCTTCTTCCTTCTTCCATTTTGTGTTTTTGCTTAGTGTTTTCAGTGGAGCTCAAATGTCTTATTATAGTGATATATTGAAGGTCCTTAGGGAGATTTAGGTCAAGTCACAAGACAACCCACCTTTTATTATTGCTCATATAATTGGCAACATAATCTGTTTGTATCTACAAATAATTATATATTAAATAACAATTTTGATTACGATTTAATAGTAAGTCGGCTGACCCAAGTCAAATTATAGCCAACTAAACTAGTAACTTGATCGGTTAGCCAACAAAATAACTAACCTTACTTACTTACTTACTTGGAAGCTACAATCAAGCAACAATAGTAACAATAACTAAGAAAGGAGCCTGCAAATATTACTTCCCAGCCTATTTAGTGGAAACATCATGAGAACATTCCTTCCTGCTTCTTATTGTAGGACAGCCAAAAGAAGCTCTGCAAGTCGAAAGTAATAAAGCTAAACATAAACTTGAAGCGCAACGCATTGCAACTAAGCAATCGAATGAATAAAAGAAGGAGGCTGCTGCTGCTGCGGTTGTTGTTGGTGGCCTAGGATACAATAAGAATATCTTTCTCGCAGATACACACACTAACACATACACACAATTGAAGTCACTAATTGAACGCTTTGTTTGACACATCGAATAAATCACACAATTTCTGAGACTAAAGTAGTTTTTGGCCTTGCCGCTCGCAACAACACAACACAACACAACGGAACAGAACAGAAAAGAACTGAAAAGAACTGAAAAGAACAGAACAGAATCATCATCATGTGGCGCAGTAGAAGGCAAATGAAAGATCGAACAAACGGCAACTCCTTTTTGCGAATGCGAATGCGCATGCGCAACACACAATGCAAGGTGCAGCAACATTGCCATCGTCATCGCCTTCACCATTGCCAGCCCAGCCATCGCTAGCCATCGACATGGCCATGTTTATGCCAATAATATGCCATAAAATATAGAAAATGCAACGTTCTCGCACACACACACACACACACACACATGAACAAAGAACACAAAAAATTGGCAACATCAACTGAAAAAAGTAGCACAGGCTACTCATTGTGGCAAAAGAACACAAAAATATATAAAAAGGAGCAACTCAAAGTCAATATAACCAAAAATGGCGCTCGCATTGTACGCAGACGAAAGTTTTGTTGGCCAGAACTTGGCGAGAAGTGGTAAAAACTTTATGACTTGATCGTTTTTTACCATTTTTCTTTCCACTAAACGAGCAGCACTTGCTGCTACTTCTACTGTTGTTGCTCTTCATTGTTGTTTATTTAGAAATTGTTTGCACTTTGTCAGCACAAATGTTGTCCTTGAATTGTTGCAATTGCCATGCTGCAAACTTGCCACAAGATGCCACAAGTTGCAAGTTGTTCTTATTGCTGTTGCTGTTGCTGTTGTTGATGATGCGATTCTGTAATGAACGGCATAGCTTAGTGCAATGAGTAAATTTTATACTTCAACCTGCTTTTTACCGAATTGAACTTTACTGACCAATTGTGGTCATAATTTGTGCCACTCGCTCTACCATACACATGTGAGTCAATCGATGTGTGCATGGTATTCGGTGCGTAAAAGCTACTGTAAGGTGGTCGCATCAAAATTGTTTCATTAGCTTTGATTAAGGCAAACAATAGGAGGAAAATGTAAAAGAAAAAATAGTATATGGTATATACAATAAATAATACGAGTTAAGCGGGAATTTAAGAAATTTAATAATGCAGAGAATGTCAAGATGCTACATAATGAAATTTCGCACTAACACAAGGATAACATTTTCTAAGGCAACTTCATAAAATTTTGAGTATACTCAAAATAGCATGGAAAACACTTTAAAGAGCTAATATTGATATAGAAAATTTGTACAGCATTCATTCGTTTTCATTATTCAATCCTGCTGTTAGATTAAGCCCATTGGGTCCAATTTTTTAATCGTTTCCTTTGTAACTTTCAAACGGTGCAATATATTGACTTAAAATATCAGCTCACGTCTTGTTTTTATAAAGCACGATTATTTGCAAAAATTCAATTATCTAACATAAGGAGGGGCAGAGAAATATTATAAATTACTTATCTATCGTATTAAGGTCCAATGTATATATTTCTTTGATTGATCAAAATACTAAGAATATTGTTTACTCTTATTTACAATAATTTCGATTATTTTTGTCCTTACATTCTGAGTAATGTAATTTTCAAATCTTACGATTTCTACCCGCTGAATTGGAAGTAGCATTATGAAAGAGGGCACAGAAGCTGAGAATGATGTTCGTATCTCAATCAGTAACTATGCTGAGAATTGTTCTTGAAGTTATGTAGGCCACTTCATCATAAGTGCTTTAGCCAAAGAAAGTGCCTTACATATGTAATTTTCCTTTCAAATAATGTTCACATTTTGGTCACATTTTCAAGGTAGTTGTAAAACATTGGAAGACGAAGTTACCAACGGTCCCATAGTACACGAAAAGGAGTAAATTTATCGTTGCTACGCATTTGTATTAGACCCGACTTGGCTTTTGTAATCATGTGAAAAGTGCACTCAAATATTATTGATTGGAAAATGGGACGACCAAACGTTGCTCAAGTCAGCCATGAATGTCTTCATTTGTTTTTCAGTTATTAGCTATAAGTTAATTATTTTACTGAAATAAGTAAAACAAGAATGTACACACCAACATACTCCTGGAAGAATGTGTACAGCATTATATGCTTGCAATGTGTGTTCATCAATGTCGCTCAAATTATTTCTTTTGATCATGTAACTGCTTGTTTTGAGATAATATTCTCGGCCGCAGTTCCAATATGTTGAGGTAATGAACTAACACTCCATAATATTTTGTTTTTGGTAATTAGTAAGAGCTGATCCGTGCTAGCTGCAGTCACGTTTAGCTTCCTTTCTGTGTCAGAATCACTTGATTCGCTATTCTCTGAACTATAGTCATAATCTGAAATATCCTAGACACTTTCTTTATGCACGTATTTGATCTTCGTTCAAGTAACGTTGATTTGCTCTTTCCTCCCGCACGTTTTCTGTTGAAAGCAAAACACAAAAATGAAAACTACAGTATGGACCAAATGGATTCTTAATCTAAGATTTGTTTATTTTGTTTTATACACAAGCTGTATACTTTACTAATCGTCCATAAGAAATTGACATTGAATAATTTTAGCTTGAAATTTTAAAAAATTGTTGATTCAAAAGCATATGCCCCATATATTTTAGGTCTACTGATTTCAAATATTATTTATAATAAATGTAAAATTAAAATCTAATTTTGGCACATAGAAGAACTTCCTTACTTTATTGATAATTCATTTTAAACTTTATTTGAAGAATTTTTGTATCTCCTAATATATTTAATTTAGGACTAATAAAAAGGTTTGACTCTTACATACTAAATGATTATTTACCCTATAAATTTAATATAACTCTACGGACCTCTTACTTAACGGATGGGCTGGACGATCATTGCGTCAGAGACGAGATGAGTTACTTGTGTTAACAAGAGCTCTGAGCATAGGTTTGTTTTCGCTTTGTGCATTCATCTTTTACCAGCGGTACAATAAGATCTTGGTGGATGTCTACATTCCTGATGTACCACGGAGCGAATGTTATTGTGCTAAGGATTTTGGATTGAGCCCTTTGTATAACATCAACATTACTCACACTTCCAGTACCGCATAATTCTGAACCGTATGTCCAAATTGGTTTAATGAGAGAGGTTTACAGAGGAACCTTGTATTCAAGTCGCAAACCAGATCTTGCGTTCATTAACCAGTGGAGACCTACTGCTCTAAGCTTCATCAGGATTTTGTTTTGATTCAATGTGCTTCCGCCTGTCTAGGTGGAACCCAATATAGGTTACCTCTTTGGTTTGAGGAATTGTAGCTCCATTTAATGTTACAGGAACGCACGTCTTACGGTTAAGTGTAAATGTGACATGCTGACATTTTTGTTCATTAACTTCTGTCCTCTAATTAGAAAGCCACTCTTGAATTATTTTAAGATGATTATCCAGGTCTGATGCAGCTTTAATTGGGCAGCGATTTCGACTGATCAACGAACGTTGAAGTGACAATTCAAGGATTTGTAGGTATATCTGCAGAATATATTATATATAGAATAGGCCCCAAAACACTTCCTTGTGGGACACCCCCTTTAATTTTATATTCGTTTGTTAAACAATTGTTGTGTCTCACTACGAAAAATCGATTCTCGATATAAGACTCCATACTCGATCGAAAGATTGAGCTACATCAAGAAATACTGCTGTACAATATTCTCGTAAATCAAATGGAGTTCTTATTTCGGTAGTAATTCTGTTGACTTGTTCTATTGTTCCGTGCTTTGACCAAAACCCGAACTGATGAAGATGACGATTACGTTTAATTATCATTATCTTCTCAAACAATTTGGCAAGGCATGGAAGCAAGTTGAAAATATAATGCACAATTTTTTTAAGATTTAATATTCAAGCATACCAAATGAAGTGAAATGAAAAAATTACTTCAGAAAATTATTTTTATTTCCATAAAAACCAAAGAAACTATCTAGTACTTGAGAGAAAATTACGAAATTTTTAAAGAAACACTTAATCTAAATTGGAACATTTAAATGTGTTTCTTTTTTTTTTAAACTGACAATGTGTAACGAAAACTTATTTAGTATGGCATGGCAAGGAAAATTTATTGAAATCTTGCTAATAGGACTGAAATGATTAGACCATGTATGTGTATTTCGTGTTTAAATGTTTGTCAGCTTATAGTAAAAGGAATCAACAACCAACTACTACTACATTAAACGATATGCAGAGCTGCTAAACAATCTGAGCTTATCCAATAAGAAATCAAACTCAACCAAATACAACAATTCAACAAATATAAGCAAAAAATCTCAATAGGAAAACTCAGTTAGGTGTGAAAATTGCACAATTTTCATATTGGGCGCGCTGCCAATTTCATTTTTATAGGTCAACAGCAGACAGCAGCAACAGCAACACCAAACCAACTTACTACAATAACAACAATCGATGTCGGCGGCGTTGAGAGAAAAAAGTGATTTAGCAAAATAAAAAAGCGAAATCTGTGCAATAATTTAACTATTTTTGTTTTGTATGTTTTTGGTATTTTCATTTGTTTGTTTGGTTTGTTTTTTTTTTTTTTGAATATTTTTATGTATTTTGTATTTGTTCAATTGCTGAAAGTATTTTTCAATTTACCAACAACCGACAACATTAGCAGCAGCAACAACACCAGCAACAATAACGAAAAGTGCTGCCAAGAGCATTTCAATTTCGTTTGGTTCCACTTGATTTTTTCTTATTTTTTATACAATATATTTTTTGCGGCACAAGGAGGGTGCCTGGCAAACAGACAAACTTGCCACCACCATTACTATCACCAGACTGTCCTAACTTTCGCTCTATGTCTAAGTGAGTGAATACATACATGAATGAGTGAGTGAGTGAGTGAGTTTTGTTAACAGTAAGTTTTTCATTCTGTGGCATGCGGAGTCTGCGCAGCATGCTTTGTTACTTCTGCTGCTGCAAATATTACTTCATGTTGCATACACTCATACACGTTGTCGTCATCAAAAGTCGTGCCGCATTTGAGTTGATGCATATAGTATACTGTACTACTAGTGGCATACCAGTGTTGTGCACTGTTGAAGAATTTCCATGTGATATTTTCACTAAATAGCAAAGGAGCGCGCAAGCGGGAATATTCACAAATCGCATCTCGTATTAGAAATCGTGCCTTTAATCGCTTTAAATAGGCGACAGGTTGCTTGCTGTTCCATTCCGCAGCTTTAATCTACTCAACACAACTCAACTAGGCTTAGAGCTCAAGTCACAGCTCTCAGTTTGCTCAACTCCTTGACAACAACGACGACGACGACGAGACAGCGATTTCATAATATTTGTACAATATTTGTTTTTCTTTGCCGCCACTGATTATGTAATTTAGTTTAGTAATATATTTATTTTATTTTCATTTATTTTACTTGTAGTTTTTTTTTTCTGATTTCGCTTTCTATTGAAAATCAAATTCAGGAAGTCATTTGCTGAAAGTATTAAAAATCTCAAAGTGCAATTTGTAGTTGCTTATGTTAGTTACTTTTATATTATTTTATTTTATTTTTCTTTATTTGATTCGTTTAGGTTTGGTTCAATTGCGCAAATAAATGTTTATTCAAATTAGACAACACAATAAACAACAACAATAATAACAACAGCAGCAGAAACAAATACAAATTTGGTTTAAAGCATTTTGGAAATGAAAAATAGCAACAACAACAATAAAATCGAAAATGGAAACAGTAGCGTTTGTTTTATTTTCCCCCTTTATTTTAGTTCATTTCATTGTGGGCGTGGATTTTCCTCTTTAGTAAAGATTTTCTTTGGTATGCAGATGAGGAAAAGGGAATGACTGAATGAGTGAATGAATGAAAGACAATTGAATTGAATGAATAAAATACCATAGTACGACAACAAACAACACTTCAAACTCATAAATTTCCTTAACAAAATTTTCCCTTTTGCATTCTACAGTTTACTTTCTACTCTACAATTTCTTACTAAAGTTTCTACTTATGAAATTCTCATTATTTGCATATAAAAGATGAATGAATAAGTTTAATAAACCTTAAGACTGTACTAAATTGTTTACCTTTCAGAATGTTTTAACTGATTTTATTTTTGACTAGCTGTGCCCACGACTACGTACGCGTGGGGTATACGAAATGTGTATTTTGTTAACTTTTTTCCTAATCATCAGCTGTTTAATGTTGCTGCGCTGCAAAAGAGGAAAACATTCCAAAATCAGCCAAAAAGTCGGCAACAGAATTAAAGATATGAATATCTTTTGATTTAGTCGGTCAATTGCAATAATATAAACGCTAAATGTTATACAACGCTTGTTACTATACACCAGTGAAAACCGCATTTAAATGGGTGAAGCCGTTTCTAAGATTAGCGTGCACATACAGGAAAAGGCTTACGATTATTTATATATATAGAAAAAAAAATTGTATTTATTATGAACACTAAACCGCTTCGGCTATACAATATTAATGTGAACACTATTGACTTTGCCATAGCCTATTAAGATACGTATGTAGACTGGACAAATCGCTCAATTTAAGCGTTGTTTCTCTTGATTTTTTAACCCAACAACATTTTGTGTGATTGCTTCCTAGAGATATCCCCGTATTTACAGATAACTTGATGTTGGATATGAAATGAAAAGAAGCACCGCTTAAGCTAGGGCCACGCACTTAGCGATTAGCGATGATCAACGCCGCTTAGCAATTCAATAAACGCGTGGCCAGAGCTTTAAACTGAGCGATTTGTCCAATCTATATATTTTATACTATTTGCTTTTAAACTCAATTTACAGATATTTTGTTAATGAAATTATGGTATATCATCTGAATGCAGAGTTTTTGAATCGCCCACCTTGAGTTGGATTCTTCGAGAGCATTTGGGTTTTATTGTATGGGCTACTGTAGCGATGCTAGGGCTGTTGTGCAGCGTCGAGTTCTTTATGAACCAGGAGACATTGGTGATTGTTCTGAGGGCCCTGTATTAAACGACCAGAATTTACCTGCGGTTTGATGGGCATGATATACCTCACAGTTGGATGCCATATTTCTAGGAGGGAGCAACGATTTGTTTTTATATTAATATAATATATATATTGCTCAGAAGCCAGTTCAGTTTTTTAGGAAGAGGATGGTGCGATGGTTGTTAAATGGTTTTTTCATGTTTGTCAAGGTAACAAGCGTAACCGGAGGGCTATGACAGGAAGGGTGAAAGGGTTTCGATTTACCTAAGTTCTTGTGAATAGTTTAATCTGAGAAACAAGTATGCATTTGCCTTATGAACTCGAAAGCAAATATCGTATGTATTTGTAAAATATCAATAGTTAATGCCCCGAAGCAGAATTCCAATTTTGTCTTTGCATCTGGGGTCTTAAGAATTTTGGTTGTTCGTTTTGTTTTTGAGAGTATTTGGTACGATATATCAAATAAAATATATTGATAATAAGTATATGATGGTTTGATTATATCAGATTGATTCAAAATATCGACGGTTAAATATCGATATATATCGAGCATCACTAGTATATTGTCTTTCAAAATAATAATGATCATGGATGACTTTGCACTGTTTTCTCTAGGGCTACATCAAGTCAAAGGGGAATATAGATTATCAGTATCCAAGCCCTGACTTAAGGTATAACATCTCGTCATTCATTTGTCATGCTACAGAATTCAATCTTCCTTTATGATTACATTATGCTTTACAAAATATATCAGAATAATACGTATCTCAGAGAAAAACTTCCAAATGATGAAATCAATCATTTCGATTTAAATACTTGATATTTTTCAGATCTTCCTTCCCTTTAAAAAAAAAACCATTCCTCATTCATTGTAATTGGTCATCATTCATTTTATGCCTTCCATGGTAATGAGTTTCAATACCGTTGGGTCTGAAATTCAACCAACATTTCAGTAAGTTGATATATAAATAAGCTACTACTCAATAGATTACTCATCTGTTGTTTTTTTTTTTCAATTTATTAAGGCTTTCCCGGAATCCATTCGCATTCATGCCACAAAGCCATTCTGACATAAAGTCATATAATATAATATTTTGCAATATTTAACCATTTTTTTTTTTTTGTAATGATACCTTAATTCATGGAAAATCATAGGAAAAAAAATGTTCAATATTTCTTTTGTTTAGTATAAAATATTTCATGAAATTGTAAAATTATTGAACATGTGAAAAGGACCATAGACAGGACAGGATACATATGACAGTAAACATGCCACAAATTGAAAGAATATAGTATATGTACATATGTATTTATGTAAAGATCCTGCCTATGGGCATAAAGGATAAACTTTGTACGGCTGGGGTGTAAGTAAGTGAGGGGGACTTGCTTTATGTCAGAATGTGATTTTATATGGAATAATGAAAAAGAAGGAAAAAACGGAGAAAAATTGTGAAAAACTTTTGCAAGCCATTAATTAACTAGAAATGGAAATTTCTACAATTATATGTTCCAACTCGTCGTCATGAGAACTTTTTACTGGGTTTTTGTTTAAATTTTTTTTTTTTTTTGTTAAGAAATGATATGGGAATGAAGTGTGATGGTTGATGGGTGATGGGTGTTGGGTAGTGAAATGGTGAAATGAAATGAAGTGGAGTGTAAACTGTTGTGAATGAACTATGAACATTCATTCGCTTACGATATATAGAAATGTAAAAACTAATTACATTGCAATTTGCCAACGTAATAACAAAGACGCCCGCTGAACACGACAAAGCCAAAGGACAACGACAACGGCATCGCCAACGATGACTATGACTATGATGATGATGATGATGATGATGATGATGATGATGATGATGATGATGATGATGGTGATGGTGGTTATGAGGACACAAACCGAACGACGACAACAATTTTATAAACGCATTTGTAGGAATTGCATGCATAGCGATTTATTGAATGGACAGGCAGGAACGGAGAACATGAGGGTCCACTCTTTATATGGTACATGTTAGTCAGTGTGTTTACGAAAGGCCCGCAGTAGGACGTTGAAGGTGCACTAACAAGTTTCCGCGCGACTTCCTTGGAAATTCAAAATCAATGCAAAAGCACACAAATTGTAAAAGAGAATGAATCGAAAATGAACAAATGAAGGATGGAAGGAACAAAGGAACGAAAGGACATTTCCTGCAACTGACAAATGAACGAAGGCGTGGCATTTAATTGTTGTAAGGGCAAAGAGAAAGGGATGACAACTTTGTTAGTTAAACTTTGTAGGAGTCAATTGTGTGTGTCTGACTAATGGGCGTACCATAATGTCATAATTTGTATGCAAAAGTTTTTGCTTTTTCTCTTTTAAAGTGGCAACGTTTAAAGTGCCGCCTGGTCAACTTGGGCACTATGCCAAAAATTCCTTCAAATGCTTTAATAGAAAAATCAATGCCACAACGTTCAATGGCCTTCTTTTGTTTGTTATAATATTGCAACTAATCCTTCGAAATCATCAACTATCCAACTATCTATACAGCTATTCCATCTATCTGCTATACATCTATCTATCTATCTATCTGGTCAGGTTCAGTGGTTATTTAATCTTGGTTTAATTTCGCTCGCGGTCTAATTAAAGGCACCTAAGCACCCAGTCATTCAGTCACCTTACTTCTGCTTCTCTTCCTTTATCTGTCAGTTATCTCATCATTTGGTATATTGCTATACCGCCAATGTCATTTTGACGCATTCTGCTTTGTTTCACATGCATAGACAGTGAACAATGTACAGAGGACTGAAGGACTGAAGGGTCAGTTACACATATTGATTGATGTGGGATTTGCGGCAGGTTGTAATACAAGTACGAACTATGAGCGCACATGGATGTGGATGTGAATATGTTTGTTGTTGCGTGTGTGTTCTTAGCCACTTGAAATTGGTAAACATTAACGCAACAACAACGCAACTATTATCTCCCATCGTATGTTTTTGTATCTGCGTGCGTGTGCTACATTTAGTGGCAGCAACGTTGTTGCAATTAAGTTTCGCTTAAATATTCATTATCAAATCATTTCAATTGAAATGTTTCTTTCCTTTGCAATTTGATTGCAATTTCTGATTGATTTCTTAGAGGGAAAACACTGCAATCAACTACCAATATTCTTTTGATTCTTGACTAGAGGTGGAAACTTAAGGGCTCAATAGGGTCAATCAAGGGTTAAATGGGGTTAAATAAAGTGAAGAGAAATTATAGAAGAAATAAAGAAAATAATAAGTGGGAAGAATATGAAAGTGGAAAAGGCTGAAATAATCAAATATTTATCACATAATATCATGAAGCCTTGGGCAATACTTTTCTCTTTTGGATATTTGTCATGTGATCATTACACCAAAAACCTCTGCAGGTACTGGCTCTTAATTTGGAGAGAATTAATTAAGTTCCTTCTATAACAATGAGTGCTATAAGCTAATAAACATTTAATAAATTAAATACTCAAAATTTATTTAAAGATATAAATTATTAAATAATTTAAATTTAAGACTTAACATTGTATCACATGTTGAAATTTCGCAATTGACAAAACTGTCACTTCAACACATCACATTTACTTACTGAACTTCAATTAAGGGCGCTCATTCATCTCATGTCACAATGAGGAAACTCCAAACTCAACAGGATTCAATGCACAAGGAGAGACTTCTCCATTCATTCAACTGAACTCAATTCGAGCCAAGCCAAGTCAACCCAAACCAAACCAAGGTAAGGCAAGGTAATGGTAATGGTAAGGAAGTAAGCTGAGGTAAGAAAAACAAAACCTTATGCCAACTTTGTGGTTACAGCACCGCAACATTGTTGCCGAAAACACCAACCTTGTTACCCGTAAACCATAGTAGAATAACAAGAGCAAGAATAACAATAGCAACATCAAATGTATCTGAGCGTGGAGAATAAACTTAACAGAGAGAAGAAAGACCTCTTTAGATCAGATTCATCAGAAGTTGTATTAGTCGTAGTAGCACCTGAGTGCGTATTCTTGTTACCAGTTTTAGGTAGCAAGCAGGCAACTAACACAGCTTAAATAAATTTAATTTAATTGCCAAGAAAAACCACAACACTGTATGGAAGAAGAGTAGATAGATAGATGTGCTTAAATGTGTATTTCCCATGGATGGATGGGTGGGTGTTTGGTTATGGTGATGGTGAACTCTATGACATTTCAAGGACATTCACATCTATGAGTTGAGCATTCAAAACTATCTCGTTGTTGAACCACTGAACCACTGAGTGTGCTTTTATGCTTAAATGCCAAGTGGCAGTACTAAAAATTTTCATCAACTTGTAAACCTTGGGCTGAAGGGTGATGAAAAAAAATGTGTATAACTAAACTGGATACGTTAGAATTTTAATGATACTTCATGAAGTGAGTAGTTATGCCTGGCTCAGATCACGTTGCAGTTTTACGTGTACTCATGTTGAAATTTGTTGAGTATGAGTTCGTGTTTGTTTAAGAAATAACATTTTTGTGGCGGCACATTTTTGGATTTTATTACATGTACCATCATCCTCATATGGAGGTGTGTGATAGAACTCTTTACTATTTTATCATTTTAAATAGACTGAGACTTGCCGTTTAGTTTACAGCTCAGCTCAGCTCAGCTCAGTTCTGTGCTTATCCTTCAGTATTTTACGCTTCGTGTATAAAATAAATAACCTTAATGTAGTACAGCAGCAGAAACAGCAACAACAACAGCAGAAAAAGTATCTAAGTGTTTATGCATCCATAACATAAGCTATGCATGTATGTATGTGTAAAGTGTCTAGTAAAAATAATTTTTAGTCAAGTCAAAAGCATATTTAATTACAAAGGTGTGCAAGAACAGCAGAGACTGCTTCAACGTGGTATTGAGTGAGAGAGTATCAGCAGCCATCTTCTTGCCGCATTATAACGACAGCTGTGCAGCATTTTAACCAACCATAGCCAACAAGCATGTTGCATGCAACACAAGCAGCTGAGCCATTCTAAGCTATGTTGAGTTCTTCTTCTATGTATTGTATTTGTATTCATTTATAAAATATATGTTCTTTTGAGAAAAAAAAAATTAAGCTTAAAGACCTCAACAGAAAATAAAATATTTTGCTTCTTTGCTTTGTTTGCTGTTGTCACTGGTTGCCTGCCTGCTTGCCACATATACTCGTACATGTTGCAGCATATTCAGCTCGTCGTATTGAGCTCAAAAACTTGCTGCACTAGTTTTTTTTTTATTATTGTAAATTTGTTGATGCCTGCCTACTTCTGGCCTCATGTTGGTTGGACTTATGTTTGTTGACGACGACGATCGTCGTTGTTGTCGTTGCCTTTGTTGTTGCTCTAATTACTTTGTGTATCACACAAACATGCTGCATACTTTTTGGCTGGGCATAATAAAAGTGTGGTGAAATGTGAAAGTTTTAGGTGCGCTCATTTCACAACAGAGGTCGCACGCATATCGTTGGTGATCGTGAAAGTTGTTGAAATTAGAAAATTGGTGAAAGTTTGGAAAATTGTTGAAATTTTAACAGAAAGTAAAAAGAAAAATGAAAATTTAAAAATTTAATTACAATTCCAATCAATCGTTAATAGAACGATTATAAGGAATAGGTTTGATACATTGGCAGTGAGTTGAATTAATTTAACAATTAAATTTAGTTTATTCTTCTATGTAGTAGATCCGAAGAGTGGAGCCTTTTAACCTTCTCGGGCGGTCATTGATTGTAAGAGCCGAGATTGCTATGTCACGATGTATTGATATTCTCCTGACATACCAAGAGGGGCACCCGTAATGTTGAGAAGAGCTTTGTTCTGCATGGCCTGGACTCGGTTGATAAATGACTTTGCTGAAAGTCCCCAGAGCTGAATGTCGTAAATACATATATGATGGTACAACTGAAAGAAGCTGCTTGAACCACGTCAAACGGCGATCCAGAAACTTTCTGGGGGACTTGAGTGCCAATAAAATGATAATAAATTTATTATAAAATAATGTTATGAAATTTTCATGAAAATTAACTACTTACATGTTAAGTTTTTAACCCTTTGCACTACTATGTCATCGCTGTGGGCACATTGAAAGGAAACATATTAGAAACGATGTAAGGAACTTAGAATTTTTACATATGAAAATTATATAAACATACTTCACTTTCAGCAACATTGCTTGATGGGATAGCATAGGCAGAAGAACCCATGAAAATGAAATAAAACTTCATTGAATCGGTAATAGGGAATGCATTCGTACGAATTTTCTTTAAAAAAAAAAGATAATATACATATATTCGTGACCCTTTACCCCTTGGAATGGCAAACCTTTATTGATCTTGGGATTTCTTTTTTTGTTTTATAATTTTTCGGTATGTGTTTTGCTCGGATTCCTGCCTATTTGCTGAAGTTGCCCATAGTCATAAAGCCTAATATATTTGTCAGATAGAATAAGTATGAAAAATGTTCTCATTCAAATGTTGGCCACGGCTTGCTCTGCATTCCTGGCCATACTGGAACACAAATTTTCAGTTCATCAGTTTGGCCAATGTTTCCTGGTCAATTTGGGTACTTAGGGCTAAGCACGAAGATATTGCAAGTTGCGCCGTCTTGATGAAACTGTAGATGAAACTGTAGTTCATCGGGATCGATATCTTCCAATTCCGGCCACAAAAAAACAGTTATCATGTGTCCACAGCGTTCACCATTAACTCGATCTGGATGCATTGGTTTTCTGTACGACGGCTTCTGGTGTTTCCGTTCCCCAAATTCAGCAATTTTGTTTGTTTACGTAGCTACCGAGATGAAAATAAGCTTTGTCAGAAAGAATCTCTAACACATAAAAATCTCGTGTCACGGTGTTAGTGTATGAACTCCTCCGAAATGGCTTGACCGATTTTTATGCAATTTTTTTTATATATTTGGTAGGTATGAGAAGAGGTCGTAAGGTATGTTCACCCTCCATCCCCCAGCCACAATTTTTTAATCGCGATTTTTGTATTTTCTTTCTCTGATTTTGATGAAATTTTATGGGAAACTCTAGCAAAATGTTGGATATAAAGTTTAGTGACAAATCAAGTCGCCCTTGTCACATACATCAGATTGCTGCGTAATGTACTACAATTAAGCAGAGAACACATCACGTACTAACATCAAGTCGAGCATAGCAAAGCACGCCGGGTAAACTAGTAATTTATTTCCATTTAATGATCAAACCGAAATCAGGCCAATAGATGGCCCATCCTTTATATGTGCAGCATTGATTAAACTAGTTAAGTCAATAGCATTCCTTGCAATTCCTTACCCTTTTGAACGATTACTTAAATCCTTAAAGATCTCTTTAAGACTCTTTAAAGAAATTATTATAATTCTCTTAATGTTTTCTTTTATGCTCCAGTTAATTTTGAGGCAGACATTGTCGCCTCTAAGTTAAAGTTTTCTTTAAGTTTTCCACACAGTTGGTGGCGTCGTCGTCGTCGTCATCTATTGTAATGCAAATTGGCATACACTAAACCACTTGAGACGCTTGTGCCGCTCAAGACCAAAGAATTCACTTGAACTACGAGTATGTTTATACATACATATATGTACATCTAGTATAATAGTAAGTGCTTGTAGTACTATGTTAGTTGTAGTTATGTTCTGCTAGTTCTTCACATGTGACTTGGTTGTTATTCTTCCTATATTTGTTTTCCGCGCATAAAATGTCGCAATTTTTGCTTTTAAACTGATTTTCTTTTGTTTCCTCAAGGCAAATTCTTTGCTAATGTGCCATGTTATAATATAATTCCAACCCACCTACCAGCATTGGGCGTCATTCTGGCTTACAGGGCATGTCTAATGTGCCCATTGTTTTAGTAGGAACTCTCTTTCGTTTCAATTTTTGCATTTCTAATAAATCTCACACAAACACACTCAGATTGAATAAAACAATCATTGAATTAATCCAAAACGCATTGGGTTAGTCCAACCCTCAATCATATAATACTCCCAGGCTCAATCGCCTAGCCTACCTTGGTATGGTTTCTGCTATTCATTTTTACTGGTAGTGTCTGGACTTGGTTGCCTGGTAACCTAGTTAAATATTGTCAATGAGAATAAAATAAAATTACACGTCGTCGTCGTCGGCGGCATTGTCGTATGTTGTTTCTGTTGCAAGTCATTCATGTATGCAATCTGTGGGTGTGACTAATTCAATTACAACGCCCAATTGTGCATGCTCCAGCGGCATATATTTGACATTTTTTTCCTTATGGTCTCTTACCCTCTCCTAGCAGTAGTTTATCCTGTTTTACTTGTCATCAAACACAGAGTTCTAACGATTCACTGGCGTGATTTTCCATTTTTCCACGCTTTTGCGCGTTTGGATTTTTATTATTGCATTTGCCATTGAACCATCCATGGTGGAAGCCATTGGCATCGGCGGTGGTTACCAACCATAGCTTTGCTTTTTGGAAACGTGCTCATTGTCAACGTTTTTGGACTTTGTCTGATTGTTTGATTTAATTGTTTTTGTCATACAAGCTGCTGAAACTTATTTACTTTTTTCTTCATTATTCTCATTCTTTCTTATTATTTATTTGTTTGTTTGTTTGCTTGTCTGTGAGTTGTCCTTAGTCAGCATTGTTCGCACGATTCGTACTTATCCTTTTTCGTTGTGTCATGTTCTAAATTGAAATTAACATGACGCAGTTTCAAGGAGAAATGCTCGTCGGGTATGAGAGTCAAAGGCGGCAGGGTGTGACAACCTTTTGCGGAAGCTGTGCATGATTTTTGGTATTTTATTATTTATTTTCTGTTTTTGTTGTTGTGTATTTTTTGTAAAAGCATAAAAACAAAATGGGAACACATCGATTTATTGAGAAATGATTGTACGCAAAATTAAAAAAAAAAAAAAATGGTAGAATTTTTTATGAGTTACACGTGTTTGGAAAACTCATGAAATGAACAAACTTTCAAATTATACTAACTAAGATGATATTATGATAATCAAAATGAATTCACGGACAGTATCCTGTACTTCACGAAAACCAGGGATCTAGTAGGCAGGAATTAGGCAAATGAGCCTGGCTACACTATCGCTAGGACGCTCTAGCCTTGCTACCAACCAAAGAGAACATCCGAGCTGCTTAACTTATGGGGCACTGCATGATGATGATGCATGTTCTACATCAAGACTTTTGTCATAGATGTGAAGATGACGAGGAACTAACGAACATACAACACATCCTCTGTGACTGCGCTGAACTTCTTGATAGACAAACATGTTTTCTAGTGAAACCGTTCTACGTGGACTCCTCAGATTGGTTTTAGAGTAAGAGGTTGATCTCTGTGACTGTACTTATATAGTTTTAGATTACCCCAGACACCTCCCAATCTTCCCTACCCATTCACAATTTGTCAGGCATCACAATGGGCATTACGCTTCTTGGTGAAATGGCCTATCCTCTACTTCTGTTATCTTTTATGGTTTCATTTCAATTTTTTCTTAAAATTATCTTATTTATTTTATTTATTTTAAGCTTTTCCTATCTTTTATTTTAACTCATCATAATTATTTGGCGTTACAACTTTTTGTGATCAAATTACTCTTTCATGTCGTTCATGCCAGTTTTTCGTTTTACATCGAATCTGAATCCTCTTTGCTGATTGTTAATATATTTAATTATACCGACCATGTTCAGAGTTATGTTATCGACAGATTGGTGTAGGCGATTTTGATTACTGAGTAGGAGAATATGTGTTTTTATTCGCATCTCCTGAGTTTCAACTAGCTATAAAATAACAATAAGTTTTAAGCTAATTTAGCCACCGTCTATTTTTTAACGATTATGATACCAAATCATAATTGAAATGCTGGAAAACTTTATTAAAGAAGTACAAGTAGAAGGTTTCATTTGCAATAGTTTCCAAAAACAAGTACCATAAATGTTTGCATTTCGAGTAGCTAACTAAAAATTCATCATTGGCATAAACAAAAAAATAAATATAATAAATATTTCAGTAACTTTTCCCTTACTATACATGTTTTTTCCTAAAATAAGATAACACAAATGGTTACTCTACCATAAATGAACAAATTTGTTGTAAAACATACTGAAGCGTTCAGTGTCTAAGTGCATTAGTGCTAAACAAATTTAGTTTGTAAGTTTTTAACTTGTAAGCTCAACTAACAAAAAATTTTATTTCTAAATGCATTAAAAAACTTTAGAATTCCACAGTTTAGAACAAACTACTACTATTATACACACAAGGACAAATTTTCCATTGTATTAGTATGTGATACACAAAGAGAAAGAGAGAGAGAGAGAGATAGATACATGGGTAGATACTTGTATCGTACATGCAATACATAACAGCAATTGGATAGATGGATAGTGCTTTCACTCGTCCGTTCAGATTGACAGATGTCATAAACAAAACTAAAAACTAAAATAAAGTTTTCATGCGAAATTGAAATGGAAATGGTTTTTTATGTTTCTTTTTCTCATTCTTCTATGCACTACTCGTTTTGAAGTTTATTTTTACCATTTTACTGAATTGAATGAGTTTAGTTTATAGAATTTGCAAAATTTCATTTTCCATTAAATTGAGCAGTGTCATGTGCCACAAGCACTCAACTCAAATGACCTTCATTCAATTGGTTATGGAAGAAGAAATGTAAGGAAAGGAAACGAGTTTTATGTCATGTAATTACATAAAAAAGTATTTCCAAATTAGAAATTATTTAATTTGAGTTTCGAAACTTTTTATATTTAGTAGTACCCTTAGACGATTAATTTGGTATTTTAAATGTAAATAAGAACGAAAAAAAGGAGGATGACAAAGTCATGTGCTTCAGGAATGAAGAAATTATAGTCACATATTAAAGAAGATTGTTGGAACTGGTACTGATTCCAAAGGGTCCAGCCATGAATAAGTTTCGGACCAGTGATTCATACTGCAGGGTATAGTCACAGAGACGGTTCTCATATGTAGACTTTACTGATTTCGGTGCTGACTAAGATTGTTACATATTTTCTTGTCGGGCATCACATTTGGGAATCACTTGTAACTCCTACAATTTTGCAAGATATATAAACTCTGAGCTCACAGTAGACATAACACAAACTTACACGAAGCCATCCAATAGTTAAAATGATAAAATAGTCACATTTAAATTAAAATAAATGAGGTTGGGAGGAATCCTTTTGGACCTATAGCCACCGTCGTGTCTCTACTAAAAATACCTCCTCATCATATGGGTAGTATGCCTACTCCGGAACTGGTTTATGTATCACTTCCCTTAGAGGTCAATCTTCTATTCACCTACGTCGAGGCTCACCATATGTGTCGGCATGCGCCACGACTCAAGGAAGCCGGGGTCGTTTTTCTTTCCTTGTCCACTCCTATTTGAAACATTTGGCCTATACAAGGGTTCTCCAGCGCACACGATTCTGCGCTGTTGTTTTTGCGCCATCCCATGTGATTTTGACATCAGGAAGCTCACGCTGGATTGATCTTCTCCAGGTGGTTTCGAGTGCGTGGGCCAAATGTCGTCATCATAGGTTATTTTTTGTATCAGAGGCATTGCCTTGTATTGGTTTCGGTAATCGGTTTTATTTCACTAAGGTAGGTGATTGGCGGGGTCGTTAGGCCAGTGTTTATTGCTGGGAATCCCCCTGTCCCTCATATTAACATACTGTGTATGGCTCATTTACTAATATTGAATCGTAAATTGAGATTGTCAAATCAAAGATACTATTATTTTTATTATTGTACTCGTATATCATTGGGGAATATTATTGCAATACATCAAAAATCGATTAAACAGAAAATATAAAAGTTATGGGCATGTTGGGCCACCCTTAAAATCATTGGAAAATATGCTTAAATGATAAAAATATGACCTGCAAAACAATATTAACTAAAATGAGGGTAATAGTAAATAAGTAACTAACTTAACTACCAACACATGCAGTGGAAGTATATCCTTTGTTTATTTCCACTAGCTGATCGTCATTCAGTACGCTCCAATCCTGTTATTTCGACAATTTCTTCACATATTCTTGCTACGTCACTTACTGAGTTACAAATGAAGTTATTTGATTCGGGATCAATATTTATCACGTATAAATTGCCGTGATTGGATATTCGAAGATATCGAGTTTACTGCTACAATCTTCAGATAATTAAATTTAACGTAATTCCGTATGAAAAATAACTCTCCACATCGAAATGACAAGAAGAAGGACCGAATTATAGCAGCAATTGTTATTCCAGCGTAGGAATAAGTTATAAGTTGTAGAATTGAATGTTTTCTTTCAGCATTTCATAGCGCACTTATCACACAATACACACACATACCTTGAAAGGGCCATGTTTTTTTTTAATTTTTGGCATGAAAATTGAATTGACAATGTTGACACATTCACCGCATTCACTTACCAACATTATAATGACAGTTAAGGTTAACCTGCTTGCCCACTTAATACATGTATCATTAGTACTTCTTTGACTAATAATTCTCTCTAAGTATTTACTACAAAACTCACCCATGTTTTGAACTTTTCAAATAGAGTAAATCACGTTTGTCAAAGACGACAAACATCAATTAAATGAAGAAAAGTTTTTAAATCAAAGACAAAAAAATGTTAAATGTCATACAGATCGCTAGTTTCTAACTGATATGATACGATACAATGCAATGTAATACTATACGAATCAAACTGATTCAATCCGATACGATGCAATGCGATCCAATCAGATCAGATCAGTCAGCCATGGAAAGCAAAGCGATCGTTTAGTGAGAATGCGCTTTAAAAAGATCAAAATCAGCGCAGAAGCAAAAACGATTTTCAAATCAATTTCTCAATCAATGTCAACAAAATACAAAAGTTAATGGATGAAGAGCATGAGGTTGGGTTTGGGTTTGGAATAGGATGGCATGGCACGGCATGGCATGGTATGGTATGATATTGTATAGAATGGGATGGGATGGGATGGGATGGGGACAACAAGCAGATTCACCGTGACTGGCAACCTAGTGCGCAAAAGAGTGAGTGCTTGGCAAGTTGTTTGGACAAAATTCCTGGAAGTCACTCATTCGTTTGCTCTTCCTAACTCCCTCATCCAACCATCCACCATTCATTCGTTCACTCATACAATTGTTTTTGAAACGTTAAAATCGTGGGCATAATAAGAGGAACAAAACCCAAGTTATACTGAACCGAACCGAACCGAAATGAACTGAACTGAATTGAACTGAAGCAGAACTCCCTTTGTATTGAGAAACAAAACACAGCAACAACAATAAAACCAAAACAAAACAGAATAAAAGCGCCCAAAAGGCAATGCAAACGCCGCCTCGGGACAGCCCCAAAAGCTGTTTACAAAAAGTAAAAGGTTCACAAAATAGTGTCCAAAATGTCAAAAGCGACTGAGCTGCGCTCCGATGGTGGTAAGTAGCATCAACAACAAGAGGGGAGTAAGGTATAGTAGTAGACTGGGAAAGGGACTGGAGTGGTGAGTGTAACCAAGCAAGCCAGGGAGCCAGCCATTCTGTCAGCCCAGGAGAGCGCGCTTAAGCTCAAAAGGAAATTTGATCGCATGCAGATAGCAAACAAGCCAAGACGAAGACCAAATTGAAGTCAATAGCCTGCATGAAAAGTGAACTTGACTGCATTTGGCGTTGAATTGCATGCCAACTAACCAACAACAACAACAACAACTACAACAATAAGCTGCAGCAGTCTATGTATCTCTGGAGCATTGTGCAACAGGAGCAGCAGCAGCAGCAGCAGTAGGAACTTCCAATCAGTAACGCCGATCGACGTTTGTAACAATCCCTGCCGATGCCGCTGCAGCTTCATCGTCATCATCATCATCATCGTCGTCGTCATCACTGCATACAATCGCTGATAATCTCACGCTTGGCATCAGCAGCAAGTACTTTTGCTTACTACCACTACTACTTATATAAACCAATATTTTTTTCTTTTTGTATACCTTTACTCCCTACCTCTTTGCTGTTTTTAGTTGATAGTTGGTATCTTTTTTCGTATACTGCCAACCTTATTTTATTTTACATTTATTTTTTTTTTGTGATGTTTAAACTAAAAGAATAGAAAAGAAGAAGACGCTTTAGGTTTTGTTACGTTTCCTGGGAGTTGCGAATGTATTCTTCTGATTTTCAATTGAATTTCTTTAAATTACATAAAGAGCAACAAGTCTTCTCTCTCTAAACTATTCATTGAACTGCTGTTGCTGCTGCTGTTGTTGCCGTTGCTGTTGATCCTTTCTTAGTTACAATCGTTACAGCTTCCACAGTCGTTACTATTTTGAATGATGACCTTACAAATCACGCTTTGCAATGTTCTGCAGATCATCAAGATCGCAACCAAGTGATTGGTTTGCCAAATCATTACAATACATTTCCCTGCTTTGCTTTACTTTACTGTACTATAGTGGTTGTAGTACTTGTGATTAGACTATGTATTAAAATAAGAACAGAAACAAGTTAACGAGTTCAAATTCTAAGTAAATAGATTTTTCTATTGGTTTATAAAACAAAGATTGGTTAAGAAAGCCAAATTTGTTAAATTAGAATAAAATCAAATCACCACATAAACTCAATTTAATCATGTTCTATAATTCTCATTTCATATTTAAGTACAATGATCTTATAATGTAAAATGTTTTATGTTAAAGGCCCAAATAATATTGTGATCAAGAACATTCGAAAGTAGATTCAAAACCATTTAGAAATCATAATAATAATACACAAATTGATGATTACAAACACGCCTGTTTATCTTACAAACATTGTGCATAGTTTTCGCACACAACGTCAGTTTTTCGTCGAGTTAAGTGGAATTCAATCGGACACTAAGAATATTACTACTGGGGTTCTCCAGGGTTCAGTCTTGGTTCCGGTTTTGTATATTGTATACACCTATGATGAACCTTTTCTTGAAAACTGCACTGTTTCCACTTTTGCAGACGACACTGCGCTTTACTGTACGGGTAACATGTATGCAGATACACACAATACCCTTCAAAATTCTTTAACTGTCTTGGAAACTTTTTACAAAAAATAAAAAAAAATTAAACATTAGCAAGACTTGCGCGATCTACTTCACAAGAAGGAGGAAAAGTATACAATTACCCAATGCTAATCTAAATATTAATAATACTGACATTCATTGGACTAATAGCGGACGAGTTCTAGAATTACACTTAGACAAACAACTTACATTTAATGTACACATTGGTAAAACGCTGGATTAAAAAAAAAAACAAAGCTATTTGTGTATTTGCACAACTTTCACTGGACAACACACTTATAATATTCAAATCGATATTCAGTGCAATTTTACTATATAGGTCTCAGGTTTGGGGTGATTGTGCTTCGTCACACGTAAATAGACTTCAAAAAGTACAGAATAAATTGCTTAAAAAGTTACTCAATTTACCATTCTATTTTTCCACTACCCGATTACATGAAAAAGCCAATGTAAACACAGTACAAGAAAAAATAGCTCAATACAATAAATTTTAATGATCGCAACTTACTTATGTAATAAAATGTATTGTACAAGACTGGTTGTAAATTGGTTCTCAAAATTTTCAGTAGTGAAGTCTCAAGGATATAACTAAACTCTGTAAAAATCAAATTATGAATATTGTAAAACTTTGAATTATTGGGTAAATAAATATAAACTAGTTCAAATACTAGGTTGCTCAGTATTTAAGTTTGTGTTACAAAATTGATCATTATTAGAAAAAATTAAAAAATTTGGCACTTGCTAAACAGTGAAGATTTTAGGGTCCTCGATACCTTAAAATGTCTAATGCGAGAACCTTTATTGGTGAACGTGCCATTTTTGATAAAACTAATGATAATGTGGCCATGAGGTGAAGCATATTGATTTAGTGATTTAATGGAAAAAATATTTAACTAGATGCTTTTAAGTTAAAACTTTTTATTTGCAATCAGATATTTGTACAGCAATCGTGTTGACTATTCTAAGTATGTTTAGGTAAATAAAAGAAATTTTTGATGTTATTTCTGCTGTTGAAAGTTAGATGCTTTGTCATTTTTAACAGAATGCAAGCCGAACTGGAGTCATCTGAAAAACGGTTCCGATGCAAGTTTTTAATGTTATTCATTTCAAAAAAATTGACTCATGCATAGGTAGATGAAAATATTATTCAGATAGCAAAAGTCAGTTAGTAATTGATTCCCATGTTTCCATAATTTTGGTATTGTCAATTTCATATTTATATTTTATTTAATTCCAAATCTTTCCTTAATTCGTTAGCTTCTTGAACCCATATTAAACAAGACAATTTGCTGCATTTCTATTTCTTCAATCCTCATCAAATCAAATTTAGACAAGTATAATTTATCCACACAAGGATACACAAGAAATATGAGTAATTCCGATAATTCTTTGAACTGACAAAATTTTGCTTTGATTGATGAATGAATTACCGAAGTAAGCTGTTTAATAAACATAGTATATATCCTTCTTGTGGGACAACAAATCTAACCAAGTACTTTAATTCTTTAAAAACCATGGTGAACATGGCCACCTTAATCAACAGATAGTACTATAATAGTATATACTTAATTAAATATCAGATAATACAATTAAATCACAGAGGAAGAGTTTTATAACTTTAGCAATGAAACGAAGGTTTTTCATATTGCTTCTTAAAATTCATTCATTTCATCTTCCGGAGTATAATGTTTGTTTTGTCTCACCTATAATATATTAAACAACACGTACAACATTTTATTTGGTTCAAAATTCAATATCAAATATGTACGTACTAATTTGACCACAAAACTGCCTCATCAAAAACTCGAAAACTGATCTCTTAAAAAATATAATGAACTAAAGGAACCTGTCAACACAGCACATTATGAACATCAGTTAGTAAGTAGTTAACTGTGTTGAGATATGCAAATATCTGTTAACAACCATAAAATTTAATTAATAATAAATAAAGCGACTTTGTTAGAGAGCATGAAGACACATATTTGAATAAAGGAATTTTTATATTGTTTAGTCCAATACATGAAACAAAATGCGCGTTGAAAGCACCACAAAAAACAAAAGAAGAAGTCGGTAGCTGAGTTGCGGAGATAGTCATAGAGTGTAGATACATGTATAGAAACGCCTACAATTTAAAATTCAGAGTTAACGATCAACATTCATTTCAACATTGTTTATATTTTGTGTGTTGTTTGTTTGTTACACTTAAATAATTTATAATGTCTTAATTATTTTTTTTTCAGTCGTCGACGATGTTCATATAACAAATTGTTTATGCTTGGTCAAAAAAAATATAAAAAAAAACAACAAGAAAAGGAACTGGGTTTATCTCGTGTGACTTCCTTTCTTTTTGGCCAAAAACATACGAAAACATCCAAATACACCCTGGTATAGTCTTTAGATACTACGTTATTGTAGAAGAAACATCATTGCAGTTTCTAGATTAAACTTACTTGATAATAATTTGTTCAACGAGTTTGAATTCAAAACGAATCGCTTTCGGTATGTTTGCAGCATTCGCGGTTGAGTGCGTTTTATAAAGCAAATGAAAAATTTGAAAAAAAAAACCCACGAAAATTAAAAACAAAAAAAAAAGAACAAAAAATTATATTAAATTGAAAATTAACATATTTTGGTATTAGATGCTTATCGCACTGGAGCCTTCACTTGAGTGTTGAAATATTGCTAAAGATACCAGATACTTTACTACTATACTATATACAATGTGTACTGCTACTACTGGAATGAGGAGGTGGCAACATTTCATGTTTAATTCACAATTCACAAGTCTCATTCATTTTCCATCTTCCGTTTTCATTTTCTTTTTTTTTTTTAATTTTCTTTGAATTAAAAATTGTTTTTCCTGTACTCATACTACAGTACAATAAATAGTAGCAGCATTGAACGACGCCACTCTATGTCTATGTCAAGCAATGAGGTGGGCCAGTACATTCAACTGCTTCCTTCTTCCATGGACATGCCCATGCCCATGCCTCGTTCATTGTCCTGCTTATTGAAGAAAAATTATGTCAAGGCTGAATGCCACACACATTCTTACTACTTACTACACACAGGACATACATAAGCCCACCACCAGGCTTTGATTTTGGTTTCTTTTTCCATAGTATCCATGTATCTTTTGCTAGCCATATTGTTTGTCTGTGCTATATCCGCTTTGATTGTGATTAATGGGCACAGCATCATTCTTACTTCTCTTATTATGTTTTATTCGCTACTTTTTGTCATGTCCTTCTTGCTACTTATTTTCTGTCTTTTTTTTATGTCTTTTTTCAATGTTTCATGGTTCATTGTGTTTGGTTTGACATGTTTGCCATTTGGAAAATTGTTCATCAGTTATTGTATGTAAGTAGATAAAGAAGAATGCTTGAAAGGAATATAGGTTAGAAGGAAAACCGAAATCAAAACCAGGTAGCTCTAGCTGATCATCAACAAGGGTCTTATTTTGACAGTTTTTCTTTGTGGGAGTCTTTTGTTCTTTTTTGCTATATTGTTCTTTATGACCATAATATTGTGGTTGTTTTGATTGAGTTTAACTCACAATACGAGTATCTACTACTACTACTCACTCAAATTACTACTCAAACACACCTAATCCTTGTTACTCTCGCATGCTCAACATACTCATTGCTTATTGCTGGAAATAACGAATTACCGTCAAGAGTTATCATTAACTCAGGCAGTCATTCACTTAGGCACCTCTACATACTCGTACATACGTAATTTCTCTCTTGCAGACCAACCATCCATCCATCCACCCATCCATATTTCAATCCATGCAATGCGCCTGCGCAACTCGCTGACACAACAACATCTATGCAGTCAGCCAGTCAGTTAGTCAGGCAGTAAAACCAGACCTTTGGCTCATACAATCCCATCCTCCTTCTCCTGCTCGGTTTACTTGCTTCATTTGTTGGTTCTTTGGATTTTGAAGCTCAGCTCCTTGGTTTCTTGGTTTCGTTTTTTTGGTGTAAAATGTTTTTTTGCAGAACCTGCAATTACCATCGCCAGCTTTGATAGTTTTACCCGGTTGCCCAGGCAACTTTGAGTATACATCTACTGCTCCTCCATAGTCTCTTTTCTCATCCTGTTTAGTTGGTTAGTTAGTTGGTTGTGGATGTGAATGTGAATGCATTGATGCATGCGATTCATGCCCATTTTGGTTTCTTTTCATTTCTATCTTTGGCCCTGTTTAGGTTTTTAGGCATTTAGTCTTCGTCGTTGTTGTCTTCGTTTATTGCTTCGTTTCGACAGCGTTTTGCGCAGCGTTTAGCTTAGTTCGGCATGTCAGTTTAGCCTTTCTTGACTTGCAGACTCTGCCTCTGTCTACCTACAATCAACCTACTATTTGGAATCTGCCAAATACCCTCCTACCAGGTCTATCGTACTAAGTTGACGACTGCCTGCTGCTGCTGTAACTTCTGCAACTTTTGCAGCTAGTGGCTCTATTCTGTTCAGTTCAGTTTTGTGCGGTTCGGTTCTGTTCTGTTCTTTCTGATGGTAGTCCCTGGTAGCTCTGGCATTGATATGTTGTTGAGTACTTTTAATTTGCATGCTGTTAATGGTGTTCGTTCATATTAGGTGCACACATTGAAGTTGGCAGTCGGCCAGGTCTAAGGCAACAACAGGAGGCTCAGGATGTTAGTTAGTTAGTTGGTTAGTCAGTTGAGTACATCAAAGAAAAGCCAATGAACTGAAGGATGAATGAACTGTGTTTAGTGCGATTAAATAGGGATGCAAATTATTATTGAGACTAAGAGAGGCAGGCACCATAGCACAGCACAGCGCATCGCAGCGCATCGTAAGATGAATTAGTCAGGATGGACATTAATAAAAACAAGAGATGACATGAGTCTTAAAGTTGATTAATTAAGTATGATCTATAAGGAAGGACTAGTTGCTTGCACACACAGATAAAGAGAGAGAGAGAGACATAGTGAGAGTTCAGTGACTTGGAATCATTTTGATGGATCATATGAGGAAGTCAAATGATATTCAAATTGTTATTATTAGTTTTTTCAGTTGTATCCTCTTTTCTCTTTTCCAGAATTCAATCAACAACACCAAATCTAACCAGAAATGGTAAAAATAACTTGAAAACCTAAATGGCATAGTGCATACTTCAAAAATATTACAAGAATCTGCAAATTACGCGCAAATGTTTCATCACTTGCGCTACTCGTGCGATGAACTCGCTCAGCTGATAAACTTCAATAAGAAAAAAAATAGGTACAAAAATCTAGAAGGTAAAAATTATTGCAATTCACAGCACATCAGACAGTGCCATCTTTGGCTCAAGGGCTTCATGGTCATGGCATATTATTGTATGTGTATGTGTGTATGAAGACGAAAAGTCAGAGAAGTAGAGTAGAAATCATTGAAAATGCCGAAAAAGTAAGTACCAAAGAAGAAAAATGAGAAATACATAAAAGGCACAAGTTCAAAACTAAAATTACGAAATAATGCTGGCTTGGCTGGCATGGTTGGCCTGGATGTCTTGGCTGGGTTGGCATTGCGCAAGCGAAATTCAACTCAATGCAAGATGCGGGTTGCAAGCCATCGAACCAAACAATCAACCAACTATCCAACCAACCAAGTCAGTACTTGTTTCATTCTAACAAGGAGGTGATATAAGTGGTTCAATTGCGTTTCTACTTGAAAGAGAGTTTCGATCAAAGCGTCATCATCACCATCATCATCGGCAGCATTGTCGGTGTCAGTGGCACCAGCGACGGCAACGGCAACGGCGTTTGCATTAATAAGCAATTGCCAAATTACATTCGCGTGAGTAATCTCGCGCTTGATTCGTCCGTTCGCCACCGGCCGCCATCTTCATCATCATCATCATCATCATCATCATTATGATCATAGTAGTGATGAGGACGCGCATGCGCTCGCGCAACTTGTGGGCGGAGTTGAGCACTGCAAGGGGATACTTAAGTAGTGCTGCACATTTCTTCCGTCGTTCTCGATCGCTTGCGGGGTACGTCACTCACTCACTCACTCACTCACTCATTGAATCAGTTAGCCAGCCAGACTCATCGACAGACATTCAGTTACTCGCAGTCAGTCAGTCATTTATTCCATGCCATTTGCAGGCCACCAATGAAATGCTGCAACTGCGTCGTCAAGCTAAGCTCGTCTTAATATTGAGAAATTGCAGTTGTCGGTCTGTTGTTCACTGTATTTGTGGCAACATACTCGTATAGCGAGACTAACAGTCGGCCAGTTAGTCAGTCAAGGAGTCAGTCGAGCAAGCAAGCAGGCAGCGCATGTTATTCCTAAGCTGTAATTTAATTTTTCTTTTCATTCGGCCGTATATCATTTAGCCCAAAGTAGTTAGCCAACTCGACTCGACTTGAATTGAAGTGAATGTGAGTAAACGAGTCAGTCCAAAATGCATTCCATGGTACTCTTAATATACCGACCGAAGTCTTTCTTGGTCTCTCTCTAGAGCACTCATCATTGTTAACTCAATTCGCTTGGTTAGGTTTGGTTCGGTTTTCCCTTTAACACTTTTTTGGCATGCAATTTGTTGAAATTAACTTCAATTGCAATTTGTTTGCCTCATGCACTCATGCATCCATGTCCATCCATATCCAAGTACAAGACCAAGTCCAAGTTGCAGACAAATAGACAGACTGCTATATCTGGAATTCGTCGTCATCATTCCTATTTTTTCGGATATCATTGATGCTTGTCGTTAAAGTGGTGAATATTTACTGTATTTTCTTTTCGGCAACTGACATATTGATCGTGCCCCTTTTCAGGGACTTACAAAAGCAGTAAAAAATTGTGCTGTGAAGGCGTCACAAAGTCGTGAATGGTCATATTTCTTCCACAAGTCACCATATTTGCCATCGCAAAGTTGTCAATAGTTAAAGTACTTCATCGTCAGAAGCTAAAAATGGGAAACCAACCCTCATTAATGGAATAGTCCAATGGGATATGGTTGTGAACAAGAAAATAGAGAAAAGGCAACCAAGATATAAACAACTAGGACACAAGTTTATGAGAACTACACGATGGGAGGATTCCAATTAATTATTTGCAATGGAAATAGAAATGAGAGAATTGTAAAAAACTAATAAAAAGATTGAATGATGTTAGGAGTTGTTGAGTAAAAGTGAAGACTCCGATGAAGGTTGATCAACTGTCCGTTAGGATGATAAAGATTTTGGTTAGCTGATGAAGTGTGTAATGAAATTTTTAAGATATATGAGGCCTTACACTACTTGGGTAGGTGTAAGTCTTGTGGCTCCTTTTAATAAGCAACAAATAGAATGGGTTTTTTTTCTTGGGGTTCCGTACCCAAGGGTGCAAACATTGTCCGTCCGTCCGTCCGTTATTGAGCTCTATCTCATGAACCGTAATTGATAGACAATTACAGAATGTGTAATTTAATTGCCGCTATAAACACAAGTAATAAAAATAAACTTAAAAAATTTAAGGGGAAACGTGCGCTCCAATATATGAACACCGCACAGTTTTCACACAAAACTGTATTGCTGACATATATTCCTGACAAACTGGTTCCCAGTCGGACATAAAACGTACCTTAAGGGATTATGAGGCACGGAACCCTTCATGTGTAAGTTGGACTCACACTTGACAGTATTTTTTTTTTCAAACTTCAGTTCTTGAACTTCATTGAGATGTGTTATATAAGAACTTTCAAATAACAATTATTATTCTTAATTGTTAAGGTTTAAAGATAATTTCTCCAAGAGGTGTATGAATTCAAATAACTCATAAATATTAGTGAAAGAACCCAAATTTTGACATTCCACATTAACTTCGTTACTAACTTTTAATCACTAAATAACCCATCATCAAACTATCTACATACTTGTTGTGTCTATGCTATTTAAAATATCTTTTGGGTAAGAGAAATTGCTATCCAACAACACCAACACGAATCTGGCTTCCATCTAATGTACAATAACAACTTAAAAGCCCTTTTTATTATGATTATTGCTAACCACAAATAACAACACTAACAACAACAACACGAACAGAATCACTAAATAAACGACGTGCAACAGCAACAAGCTGCAAGATGAAAATGCCAGCAGCAACATTTTACGTGCAACAGCAACAATAAACCTAAGCAATGGTGGTCATATACCACAACAAAATGGCAACGGTGAATCAGAGGATGGGGAGGCGGAAAACAACTAAAGTTATGATGATGATTTGAGTACCATGGTTAGTACCAATGTTGCCACCCTTGCTGACTGAAATCGTGCTGCAGTGTAGAGGAGTAAAGTGGGTCGGTCCTAGGTAAATGGGTTGAATGGCACGCCATGCCATGCCGTGCCATAAGTTTACATACTCGTACACAAATGGAATGATGATGCTGTGAATTTTAGCAATTTTAATGGCAACACTCACTACTAATGGTGTTTAAAGAATGAATTTAAATGGACGGTTGGATAGACGGACGACATCATCAGCAATTGAAAGAAGGTGGTATGTAGTATATGAAAGAAACTGTGTCTTTAAGTTATCTATATCGAAAAATACTCTCATCACCATTGACAACTCAACACCTCCCGCTAAGATACGCATACTAACTAACTATAGTGTATACTATACAGTATAGTATGTTACAGTGAGTGTATGTGTAGATACAACTCCTCCTCATAACCTCATTAATCTTTTGTGTAAAGAACTCAACGCACAAACTTGTTCGATAAGTTAAAGGAAACATGAATGTTGTTGCTTGGCATGCTTGACTTGAATTTATCATGACTTGAGTTGGATCAAGAACGAGTAAAAAATACAATAATAATAAACCCTTAGTGCAACCTTCAGAGTCAGATACTACATAAACACACCTTGCCTTCACACGAAAAATTAACGCAGACACAAATTATATCTGGCGCTGATTAATCACTTAACAAGGCTTGTATTTTTTCTGATATTAACTTCACACGCCGCACAGCCCAAAAAAAGAAGACAAAATACGCGCAAAAAACTCCGAATTGCAATCAGTCTGTGATACTACAACGAATGAGAAGAGACTCTGAAACATTGGTTCAGAGAGAGGAACCTAGTACCTTACCTAAAGAGGTATACAGACAGACACATCGCGACTTAGTTAAGAAGAGTCTTAGTCAAGTCGCCGCTTGCTAGTTGACCTTAAACCGTAGCGCGTTTACGTCTGTTAACTCCAAGTTGGGCTTATTTACGAGTCGTCAGACTTGGTCGTCGGTTGTCGGTCGTCGTCTTAACTAAAGCTCAATGGTGGCTGAAAGCGTTGGCAATGCTGGAAACCCACATCAATTTCATGCGCAGGCGCATGCGCGCAGTGCAGTGTACTGCAATCATCGTAAATTTAACTGGACGCGTAAATCCTGTTGCTGTGTCTGTTTTTGGATTGTCTCCTCGTCTCCTCGTATCCCGATTCAATGTCCTCCACTTTGATCTGTCTCTATGCGATCTGCGTTTGTCTGTCTGACTGTTCATTACGTTCATACGACGAGTGTCTGTTGGACTTAAATTTTGAATTTGCCGGTCTTATACTTTATGTTTCTCTTTTTTGTTTTTTTGGCTAAAAAGACTAATGAGCGCAATTATGCATTATTGCAGCTCGTTGCATCAAAAATGAACTTTAACAAGCTACAATGCACTTCATCCGCCACTCCATGCCAAGGAGCAAGAGGATACTTCAATAATATTTTAACGTACTACTAGTAGAAGCTCAGTCAGAATGTGTGTTCGTTGTGAACTGAACTAAACTAAAGTGAACTGGTTGCTCGTCTTGGTTTTAGTGGATTACCTTATGGTGTCGGTTTGCATATATGTTAAACATTTTGAAATGTTTGTGGCAAGGTTGCTTCGCTTGCTTTGCTTTGCTTTGCTTTCCTTTCCTTTCCTTTCATTGCTTTGCTTTATTTGTTTGCATCGTTGGTTGCATCTTTGGTTTAGTTTGGTTTGGTTTTGTTTGGTTTGGTTGAAAGACACCACTATCTTAGTAGTTGGAAGCGGCAATGAAATGTAGTCATTGCTTCATTTTCATTTTTTGGGTTTGTAGAAATTAATTTGATTTGAGGTAGTGCAGTTGAAACAGGTGTTCCTTCAACCAAGCAAAACAATATGCATGCAAACACACATACTACATGAGCACGTGTGTGTGTGCGACTGTAAGTTAATTTTAATTTTGATTTATACGAATGAAAAGAAATTACATTGCATTCATCTGAAAGATGCAATCATTTTCATTTAAAGAAATTTCGAAAAGATGAGATTAAATGTTTTGTACTTATAGGTAGCAATAAAAGCCTTTCAGACTCTCAAAAATAATACACTATCATCATTTGCATTTAAGGGATTATTGGAGATATAAGAAATTGTTCAATAAATTTTATGTTATTCATTGAAAACTGTCAACTGATCAATTGAAGTGCGGCTGATTTGGGAAGTTCAATTCAATTCAATCATAAAGCTAGAAATCTAATGTGCCTTTAAGTCTGTTGTATGAACTTACTTTCTTCTTTAACTTATTAGTACTGGAGTTCCTCAAGATAGATATGATATACCCTGCCGATTTATCATTTGATAAAGACATTAACATCACAGGTGCTTCGTATGCCGATGATTTAACAATTTATACTTGCCACCACAGAATTTAAAGTTGATGAAGAATCAACTATCCTGCAAAATATACTTAAAATAAGTAGTTACAAATGCTAACAGACTCAGAAATGACTGTTGAGTGGCTGTTATTGTAATTTTTTGTACATTTCCTTTAACAAGGAAAGCTCTCTCTATTACTTGTTGAATAATAGTTGTGACTTTTTTCAGAAATGCTTTTCAGTTAGATATAAAAAATCCACAGAAAAATGTTAAATATTTATATGCACTGTTATCTCACTGTGAAATGGATGATGTTGTGTTGGCAATTTAGTAAAATATTTGCGTGATCATGGTGATCCATTTTCAATGTCGGACAATTATCGATTGTCAAAAATGCTGTGCCATCAACTGATTGATTTTTGCATAACAAAGAAGAAGAATTTGAAAATACCACAGGGCTTGAAAATTGGAGGAAAAAGTCAGATTCTGACGAAAAAATATAAATAGTCATGATTACTAGGAAAATACCCGTAGAAACATCAATTTTACATTTTTGTAATTTTTTGTATTTATAAAATATTTAATTTAATGTTTCACATATAATTTCCTTTCCTTCTAAGTTGGCATGCCTGGATAATTTGAATATCATAGATTTCTTTTTTTTTTAGATCATTTAATTGCAATTCTAATCCACCGTTAATAGAACGATTATAGAGGATAGTTTTGATGCATTGACAGTTATTTAGTTAATACTTCTATGTAGTAGGCTGGAGCCATTTTAACATTCTCGGTCTATCATTTAAGTAAGAATCGAAGCAAGAGGATTGACATGCATATTGAGAACGCCATTGTACATGGCACATCGCTTTAAGTACCTAAAAATCTAAACACATTACATTTAGCTTGTGACATTTTGGTTGTCCACTTGTTATCCTATTTGAATAAATTCATTTGTTAATTATCTTGGTTCAATACTTGACAGAAGACTCGCGTCAATCACATCAATGCGAAATTTTAACAAATCAGCCAGTTGATTGCTTAATTGCTTCTCATTCCCTTGAATACAATACAGACAATCATAAAACTAGTGTGAACATATGGTGTACAACTTTAGGGCACGTCAGCAGAATCAAAACTACGGAGTTCCACAAGAAATTTTCAATACATGAATAATATAAATTTAAATTCAATTCAAAGTACTTCTTTTTCTTTTATTGCAATTTGCTGAGTTTCTAAAGTCTTCCATATATTTCACACATAAGATCCCAGTGTATGTTAAATAAGTGATTGTAATCTGGTGATCTTTGATGTGTAAATTGTTCCTGATGCACTCCAAAGACAAAACAATGATGATATCTAATAAAGGGTAAAATACTATTACTTTCAATACTGCATCAGTCTTTGCATACGAAGACAGGGAAGTAATCAGTTAAAATTCTATAGAAATAAATAATTTTCATTACAATAAAACATTTACATAATAAAAATGAAATAAAATATATCATATGGAGAAATAAGCCAAAGAAACAAATTTAATTCATTAACACAACTCAAGTATTGGCAATTAAAGTTTGAGGCATTTTAGGTAAGATATACAAGAAGTTTTTATGACAAAAGGAATAGTAGAAAATTCTTGAGAAAAATTTCTTCAAATTAAATTACCCGGCATGACAATTAAAAACATGTGGCGTAATTCAATCTGAATTCTTAACGAACAAAGATAAGAATGAGAATACCAACATCAACAAGGACAAATCAAAGCAAAAAGGTAGCAAATAGCAAACAATAAAACAGAAAACAATTTTTGTAGCATAGAAAAATGGTACAAAGGCAACAAAATTGAGGTACAAATAGTACATAACTCAGAAGGACACACCTACCGTATATCTACATACTCAGACTCACTATTATACATGGATAGATCTAAGAAATCCTTAAAAAAATATATTGAGCAAATTTTTGTCAAATGAAATTTGGGCTGCTGCTGCTGTTGATTGTTGCTTTTGTTAATTTATGCGACAAAGAATAAATAAACAATTTTTTTCTTTTGCTTTTCTAGGAAATTTAAAACTGGATTTCAAGTGATTGAAAAACAAATTAGAAATGGAGACGACTTCACAGACACACGGGGCGTTGACAATAGACTTAAATGGCAATTGAACAGAAATTAAAGATTTCAATTCCACCATACTCACAAGTACAACATTCTCATTCCATTATTCGCTTAAAAGTATTGAATAACAGCATTTGAATTGAATTCAATTCATTTGAATTGAATTGGTTGGACATTTTTTGTTATTATACTTAGTATTTTTGGGGTCTTTAACAAACGACGACAGATGTCAAATTTGTAAGAAAGGAGGAGGTTCCTGAACATGGTATACAATATTTGCCGTAAAACGAAGATGGCTTCCACCAATTGTGTGCGTAATGATGGAGCAAGCAAGAACAAAGGATCCTGGGCATATTTGAATTGAAATCAAACCGCTTCGAGTACTGACTTAACTTTGGTCAAGACTCATAAGCCGAATTGCATTCATATTCAAATGTAAACCAATTATTTTCCATTTCTTTTCAGGGTTTCTACTTTTTTCTTCTATCTTTTGTCATTTCAATTGTGTAATGGCGAAAAATTTTCCTTGTTATGACCACTCAAAGTCCTGAATCTTCCTGTTTCTTGTTATAGTTGATGTTGTTGTTGCTGTTGTTGTTGTTGGTGGTAGTTCAATTAAATTCGTTGCGATTCGTTTCGATAAGAAGTTTATCCACCGCAGACATCTTGAAGACAATATAAGCTAAAGCTGTTGCGATAAGACCGAAAACCAGAAAGCCAGAAAGACCATCAGGCAGAAAAACAGTTGGACAGACAGACAATCAGACAGCAAGACAAATATAAAAACAAAGTCACGAAGAAGGACCTTTTGCACTGCATTCGTTGTCATTGTCGTCAGCGTCGTCATCATCATCATCATCATTTTCATAGTCTTCATCTTCTCTACCAACATATTGGCATTTTGGCAATGAAATCCAAATGTTGCAAACAACGACAACGACAACAACTTCGATGACTTTGTCTGCTTTAGTTGTTGTCTTGATGTCGCCTTCATCGTGGTGTCTTGAATCTTTCTTGGATTTCCTCTCATACTCATTCATTGATTTGAATTTTATGAAAAAGTGAATCTTCTTCTGCTTTTCTCACTGTTGCTCTTGTAGTTGTATGCCTGCCTTATTTGTCATTTTATATCGTGAAAATACAAAAGTATCTTATGCAATTTTATAGCGATGGTAGTCGTTATTGTTGCTGTTGTTGTTTTGTCTCGATTTCATCTAAATGTTCGCTGGCTGATATCTTTTGTCTATTGATAGTTTGCTTTGTACTTGTTGTTGTTTACTTTTAGATTGCGATCTCGATTTGAATAAGGAAAAGTTGCATAAGAAAGCAATTGAAAATGCAGCTTACCAGAGAACCAAGGCAGCCTTGTGAATTGTTGCGAAATTTTGGTAAAAAAAAGATTGAAAGATTTCAAATATGAACAAATTTTTCAGGTGCTACCACAAGTACTTATAAAGAGTATCATTTTAAGTAGCACACACTAATGAGATCTTTAAAGAATACTAGAGAAATTTGTATCGATTTCACAATGTGTGTATTCGATGGCATTTTGTTAGTCTAAAAAAATATCTTTTACAAACCACAAGTTAAATTTTGCATAAAATCTAAAACAACTATCACTATAATGTGTGTAAAATGCATGTGAGAATTCAAACTGAATTGTCAAATATAAGGTGCAAAGGTGACATTTGCCTGGGAAGCATCTTTCCAACAAATAAAACGCAAAATGAAATATGATAAAGGCTCAAAAAAAGTCTTAGTCTTGTCTTCATGATAGATGTTTATCTATGACAAAAGACGGTAAGAAATCAAAGCGTTTCCCCTACTAATATTTGTCATGTGACTGAGGAGACTGCAACCTGCAATTATATGCGCGACAGAATTTACTTTGAGTCCTGCTAAAGTATTTGCTTTGAAATCTGAGTTTGTCACCGCTTCCACGAACGAGAACGAATAAAAGAGTTAGAGAGGCGGCCGCATAGACACGCCTTCAGCTTCCTTCTAGAACTTCTCAGGTCTTCAGTTTCTTTTTTACTTAATAGAATTCATTATAAAATTGTTATGAACTACAAAGGATATGCAAAAAGGAAGCAGCACTGACAGTAGTGTAATGTCACCGCAATATTAATACTCATATCCTGTTTAAGTTCTGTGTGTGTATTTCATTATTATGCGCTTTGAGTTCCTTTGAGCAACGCTTTGGTTTAGGGAATAATAACTCAGGACTCGCACATGTTTAAATGATTTGAAAAAAAAAAAATTTATTTCGCACGACTTGATTTACAAACAACAAGAAGAGAAGACGAGAACTTTGACAAAATAAAAAAATCTACAACAAAAATTGAGAAAAAAAAGGACATGTCACAACGACACGCATGTTGTGTTCTTCTTCTCTCTACTCTTTTTATGTCATTTCTTTTTATAATATATTATTTTATCCCCTTCTTCTTATCTGGTGTTTTAAAGGCGGCCGCTTTGTGCAACAAAGCTGAAAAATTTACGGTTTCAATTATCAAAGTAAATATATGTATGTATTTTCATACGACTACGAAGGTAAAGTAAAATAAAGTCCTTTGCATTCAATACTTTACTCCACTCTACTCTTCTTTGAGTCCTGGTGACAAAGCAAAAAGGTTCTTCGCACTCATACCATCATACATTGCCAAGTCCTTCATCCTGAGTCAGCGAGTGGCAAATGCCATCAAGCAGAGCGTACGATTAGCATTTCTAAGCCCTAGATTACCTGAAGTTGCCTGTGAAATGTTTTCGATAACAAGATCTACTTATAGATTATGATTGGATATACGCACATAGGATGTGTCTCTGTATGCCTTTTATGCCACGCTTGATTTGTTTGCTACCCCTAATTTTTTTTTCTTTTTGTTTTTTGTACAAAAGAAACCCTTAAGAGGTAACCTACTATACCATATATGCATCTTACTTACGCCTCAGTGCATGTTTATCTTAAGTGAAAAAATTGATAATTTATGCTACTTGAAGAATGATTATTGCATTTTCTTATTGATTTCATTATGTGTACATAATTCATTGATCTCTTCAGTTTCTTTAATTTAACATTAATTTCTTTGCTTTCTGAATTTTATTAACCGCAACTTCTCAAACAATTGAATTTATGTATGATAAATAGTAATTCAAGATTATGTGAATACAAGGTTGACTACAAGACTACAAACATTTGATTTTGAATCTAGAAACATTTGAGGAATTATTCTCTCAATATAATGTATTTTCCATTTACAGCTTTGACAATCTAATATCTTTTAGAGAGGATAAAACTTGAGGCATACATAAAAATCACATAGTTCTAGAAGAGAAGAATAAAATGGTACGGATGTTAATTAACTTTGTGAAGTTTTACTTATAAGCTATAAAATTTTGATGTACAAAGGTCTGCGTTCCGCACACTTCAAGTGATGGCCAGAAATATTCCAGAGACGGAACAAATGTTCAAAACTTCATGAAAACAATTGTTACGGTGGATGAAATATGGTTTGATACCTGCAATAGGAGTACAAAATGCGTAATATAAATGAATTTTGCAATTTGGATACTGATTAATTCTTAGCCACGCAACGGATCTTGATACGGTTCTTACTGTGCATTTAATGAATTTTTTCTGAAAGGTTTTTACAATACATTTTAATTTATCCCAATTTAGAATTTGTATATTGGTTATATGGTGGCTTATTAACCTTTTTGAAAATCAATCAAGCCATCCTTGCTAAACATATGCTTTCTGTTCATTAAAATATATTAAATAACGAGGTGTTATTTTGAAAAGCCCCAATACGGTAGCTGTCACTTTTGAAGCTATCATTTTTTGACATTTGACAAAGTCGAAATAACGTCATTAATAAAAATGGAACGATACACGCTTCAACAACGCATTGAATTTATTAAAATTCACTACAAAAATGGTGAAAATTTGGCAGAGATCGGTTCGTAAAACTAAAACATTTTTGGGTCGTCGTGAAGCACCTTGTCGGACAGCAATACAGAAATTGGTGGAAAAATTCGAGCTGTTGTTACAAGTTAGTGGTGTGAAGAAGAAAACCCGTGCACGTCGCTTAAGAACAACTGAGTATATTGCTAGTTGTAGCCCAAAGTGTTGAAGAAAACCCAGGTTTGTCCATTCCCCATCGTATCTAAGGTATTGTGCATTCCACAAATGTCATTATACCGTATTTTGCATAAAGACTTGGGTCTTAAGGCTTATAAAGTTCAGTTAACACATAGAACTCAAGCCGGTCAATCATTAACAATGTCGTGTCTTTGCTGATTGGGTCCTTGAAATGCAAAGAAATGATCCGGAATTCCATCGAAAAATCATCTTGACTGATGAGGCCCATTTCCACCTCGGTGGCTACGTGAACAAGCAAAATTGTCGCATCTGGGGCTCGGAAAACCCAAGAGTCATTGTTGGAAAGCCTCTCCATCTTCAACGTGTAACTGTTTGGTGCGATTTATTGTCCGGCAGGGTCATTGGACCTTACTTTTTCGAAAATGAGACTGGAGCAACGTTACGGTGAATGGATTGCGCTATCGAGAGATGATTAATAAATTTTAATGGCCGAAATTGGATGAAAGATGGAATTCGTGAGGCTATCGAGGACATAGGGCAGCCACTTTGCGATTTGGTTATGGAAAATTTCATGAAAAGGATATGGTCCTGTAAGCGTGTCGTGGTGGCCATTTGGCTGATGTTGTTTTCCATTATTAACGGCATACCTTCCTCTTTATAATGAAATAAACATCCGATCATTTATCTCAAAAAACGCCATTATTCTTTGAATATCAAATTAAAACCTCTTATTGGAAAACCCTGTATTATATTTTTAAGATTAAAGTTTGTTTTGAATAAATTAAATAAAAGATGTTTAAATCAATTATGCCATAAATGAAATACTTCTCACATAGGCCGTAGAACAAGAAACTCAAACAGACATCATATGCTTCAAAATGATGAAAACGATGAAGAAATTGAAATGGGAAATTGCTGTCTAACGCACCCGAGCATTAGATGAAGTAAGCCTCAATTCCTACAGTTGAAGCTATCACATAAATTCATACAATAGTTAAGTGATCATGGTCAGATCGGATCAGATATTCTGTTTGAAATGATTTTTGTATGGTGGACGGGTTTTTATTATGGAAGGAGCTTTCAATGACTTTATTTTTTGAAAGAATTTTACAATTTGTTCCTCGATTTTATCGCCAAAATGAATTCAGAAATTGTTTAAGTATTCTTAACCAGAACACACTGATATCTTTTAGATATTGTGCCTTTTAATTTAACGATTCTTCTTACAATAAACAACAGATGCTCTGATATTTCCAAGACTGAATTCACCTACACTCACACACACACAGAGACACAAATGAATGTCATTTAATGCAATAAAATGTAAAATTTTATAGTGAACAAATAAGAATAAAAATCGAATTGAAATCGAAACGAAAAGGATGAACCAACAAAAAAAAAACGGGGAGTAAAAAATCGAAATCCTTAATTAAATTTCCGTTTCAATGTGTCAAAGTGTGAACAACACAATAATTTTGATTTTATTAACTACGCGCGTAGTTCGCATTGCTTTTAATTGGCTTCTATCTTCTTCACACATCAGGATAAAAGGATAAAAGCAGCAGAAGCAATGGGAATGGCAATGGCAATAGTTACATCAACAAAAACCTCTACATCTGCTGTCCTTAAAACGAAGGATGTTGTAAAAAAACAACAGCAACAACAACAATTACAACAAAAAAATTAACAACCAACAGCCAACAACAAAAATTCTTAATAAAGTTACATGAATGCATGCATTTGGTCATGTGTTTGTGTCATATCCTTTCTGGTTTGCTTGCGCTTGCAACCGGAGGTGTCAATTTAAAGCCAATTTAATTTGTTCGGGCATCACACACACACACATTACCAATTACAATAGCAACAACAACAACTGCATTATACAATATAATGATGAAACGCAATTGTATGAATATGATGACTGAACTGCGATTGTTGAAGTTTTAAATTTAAAAACAAGTTAATATGGTATACTATAGTTGAATGGGTGGAATCGACTTTGTGATACCCTATACTAAATAAGTAATTATTAACTAATTTTAAAGTTTAATAATAGAAAGTGGTAAATCAATGTAAATACTAACAATGACTAAGGCAAAAATGCTTTTCTAGTATCAACAGAGTAAAGTATCCAAAGCGGCATTAGGTAAAAATTTAAAATAAACTTCACAGATTATCTCCGTAGAAAATTTTAGGTATTGTTCTTAGCTATTCCACTGCTATGGTCAAATGTAGAGCAGACTCCGATATTTCAGTAATCAACAGAAATCTCCAATGAAAATCGCTCCTTAACAATGACAAGATACGAATGGTAAGTGACTTACTAACATTTTTACATATGTGCATTTTAATACTGACAATTGTTTTGAAAACTGATTATTTTGAAGAGGGATCAAACTCACTCTTTATGTCTCCACCATTGACCTGACAAAACCAACGTGGAATTCATTACTAAAAAAATGCAAATGTTAAATAAGAATTGATGCCTCACATGAAAGTAAAGAGTTATCTCTAAAGACAGAGATTTATTCGTTTATGTGAATATGCATATATAGAATATAAGGAGATGAAGACTGATGTTGTACTAATATGTTCGTCTAAAGAAATATAGTATTTTTTGACAGAATCGTATTCCATAAATCTTTTTCACGTTAACACAATTTTGTGCCATCCACAGTTTTTCTAGAATGTGTTGGTGGAACAAAGTTTACATTGGTATCGTGAAAATATGTATACTGAACACTGTACTGAATTAATTTTCCCAATTTTACTTAAAATTTTAACAATCAATTTTCATTTTTATTTATTTCATAACATAAGCAAGCACTCGGAACATGGGAGTACTCGCGAAGCCATCAATTCATTTGAATGCATTACTATGGATATTTCTATGGAAGTTTGGAAGAATTAAAGTTGTATACTTTTTTTTGAATATAAATATGTGAAATTACAGCTGAACATATACTTTACTGGAGACCAGAGATTTTTGAAAAGCTATGGATGATAGAGTGATGCTCAAACTACTGTTTTACCAATAATAAGGTGGTAATGTCTCATATGATGTATATTTCGAATCAACTAAAAGCATCCAACATTTCCTTTGCAACTGCACATATGTTCTTGATTTCTTTTGGGAAACCAATGCTTAAAGACCTGAGCAGTCCAACAAACTTGACTTGCTCTTTTTGTCAATTCTGCTGGATTGTTTGAAAGGCTGATTTTTCCAGGATTTTTGTATTTGATTTTAACCAAATATAGTAGATTATTTTTTACGTTTAACCTCAAAATACACTATGCGGGGATTTTGCACACTGTTTTACAAGAAGGGCATACAAAATTGAAATTGGTAATAAAGAAATGAAATGAAATTACAATTTTTATGTTTTCATTCAAATGTTTGTTTCTTTTTTTTGTTCTGTTCAGTTGATATTCTGTTGCGTGTTGTTGTTTATATTGGTCTTTGCATGTTGCAGCTTTCAATTAAAAGAAATTGACTCGCAATCGGCAACATATGCCGTTGGCTGTTGTTCCTTGTTAAAAATCAGCAAACAATAAAAAGAGGTAAACACAAATAATAAGAAATAAAATTGAAATAAAAACCAAAAAGAAAAATTAAGAAATGCAACAATTTTTATGAAAATAAATTTTTGTTGCTACAAGTGGCAACAAACATTAAAGTTTATTTGAACGTAGAAACAGGGTTCTCTTTGTTGACCCAATTTTCATATGTACGCGCTCGCTCATATCCAATTTAAAGTGCAACAAAAACAACAACAAAACTCATTCTAGCCTGCAATAGCAACAAAGGATACGGAAGCATTAACAACAGTAGCAGCAGGAATATCCAGGATCGTTCGTTGGTTTGTTACTGGACAATAAAAATAAAAACAACAACAATCGCCAACAGCTTTTGTCGAGTCAATTCAGGCCAAGAGCCAACGAAGCCAAACACTCCAAATGCTCCAACTGCTCAGCACAATGCCATCGTCATAGTATTGGTTTGTCGCCGCTTGTGCTTAATCAAGTTATGAATGCGTCGCGCGTTATTTGGAGCAAAAATTATGTTTCTTTTTTCGTTTATACCCTACATATTCAGTGTATGCATGTAAGTGACTTGCACACTCAGTTATGCTTAACACTTTATTGTAACGTTTGGAAAAGATTAAAATAAATAAAGAAAAGCTTAAGAATAATCATAATTGGCACGAAGGAAACTTGTCTTACAAAAGGTTAATTTTATGTGAAATGAATCAATGTTCTACTGATATACGGAGTTCGTGTTGTAGCTTGAACATTTTAGTAAATTGATACAATATTTGTTATCCTTAGTACTTTCCATTCCCCACTTGTAAATTTATCTATTTATTTATGAGTATAAGAGAATTGGCGACTTATCTATCAAATCTATGCTTTCAAAATAATCTCAGCATATCTATTCTTTTATCTTTACCATATGATACAAAACAATGATAACATAAAGTCATAAAGGTTCCTCTGTCTTGTTACTTTTCTAGATTATCTTGCAATAGTAGATGTGAAGTAAAGAGTATTAAATGTTCATGAAAATTGAATCTAAAATACTTACTTATTTTTCTCAAATTTATTTTATTTAAATATTCATTTCCATACTTAAAGTTGACAGTCTGGTAAGCAAAGCGGTCAATTAAACAATCGTTTAAAGACTACTACAGTAAAATTAAAAAAAAAATTAAAGAAAAGAAAATTGTGCATCAATTTAAAGCTTACAAAATACTTTCATTAGCATAAAATCTGTTACTATGAAGCTTAAAATTAAAAGCAACAAGAAACGACAAGAATGTAAAAGTAAAATGATAAAGAAAACTAGTTCATTCATGTCAAAAAGGGACGAAGGAAACTTCTGTTACAAGATCACTCTCTCTTCCCTGCCAAAGTAACTGGTATAATTTTACCTTTCTCTATGATGACAACAAAAGCGCGCTAATTAAAAAATTAATCTAGCTTAAAGTTCCATTAGAGCGAAAACGCAAGAAAGCAAGTCGAAGTTTTTCTATTTTATTTTTGTATTTTTCCACAATTTTTTAACATTTTGCCAACTCCTTGATGGTACAACGAGTTCAAGCTTAAATTCCCCGGAAATGAAAAAAGTTTCGTACGCTCGCCCATTGCTTCTGGCAAGGCAAAGCTAAGGTTTCGTAAGAATAGCGCATAATTGTGGAATGGAAAATTGAAAGAGCTTGCAAAAGTGTGTATGTGTGTGTGTGTGCAGTGAAAGTTAAGAAAGTAGGTAGTTGGACAAAAATATCTTATAAGTTATTATTCTATAGAAAAGAATTATGTTGAATAATTAAAATTGTCCTTGAACAAGTGAAAGAAAATCATGAATGGAAAATACTGATGATATTAATTTACGAGAAATGGGTTATTAGAATCTCTTAAAATATCAAAGTTTAAGGTTTCATTAAAACCTACTTCAATAGTAAATAAATAAAAGATTTGTAACTGCTTTCCTGATTTAAATTTCCATTAGATGATGGTATTTCACGTAACCAATATGCTATGAGATGCACATGACATGATGAAATGCCCCTTACATGATTCCTCTTACAAACACTTCATCAACATACACTACTTAACACCTAAAAAAAACAAAAAAATATAGAGCTTGACTTGACTTAGTCTTTTCTTCTCCTTTCTGAGCTCACTCATGGGTAATTTAATATTTCAACAGACACCAGCACACATACATATGCACACATGGTATCTGTATGTATGAGAATAAAATTCGAGGAAAACAATGTGCCGTTTAAAGCAAGTGCAAAGTCATTGTGTCATATGCAGGCGCATCAGGACTACTCCAAAAATGAAACGACTTCAACAGACTCCGACAGGAAGAAAAGAAGCAACTTTAGAAACTTCAAACTATGTGCAACATTTTCAGTACTTAGCCTTAAAACTTGATGCAATTCAGTTACATAGTTTGCCATATACTCTCGTACACAATTTTCTTCCATTCTATCCTTCCTCTGCTGTTTGTTTCGCATTACATCCTCAGTTTGGTTCATTCTCTCACATACACTAAGCCAAAGACAAACTGCTGTGTATTAAATTTTTGTCAAAGACAAAATGGCTGCCAAGCTTTCGAAGCTTTTCCACTAACCCGTAGGTCCTTCTTGCGTTAGCGTAACTCAAACCGAAAACCAGGTCCTTGAGTTTGCAAATCTGAAATAGCCTTTTTTGTTGCGCTAAACGCTTCGTTAGCTACAAAAGGTAAAAGAAAGGTAAGTCAGAGTCAGTGTTGGAATCGGTATCAGAGGAAGGAAAGGGTTATGCTAGGAAATTGCAGCCAAACGTGAAAGAAAAGTGTGAAGTTGGGCCGTAAAAGAGGTGCATTGCTTTTTTTTCTATAAAAGTCTCTTGCTCCACTCAATTTCAGTTCCATTCACCTCTAGACATACTCGCTTGTTGGGCTTATCTCCCTCATACCACTACTCTGCTCAATCCACATTCATTTTTATTTCTCTTTTTTGGTTCAACATTTTTCGGGTGTGTGTTTTCTGCTTAATCCTTTTGCATAATACACGTAACCGAGAGCAGCACAGGATGTGGTGCCTAGTGACATAGTTTCAAGTTGGCAAAGGCACGCAATTCAACCTAGCAAATACACTCTCACATAAACACACAGATTCATACAGTTACTTGTATACCGCTATAAATTTCCTGTTCTGGACTTGCAACTCTTTGTATTACACAAGCCTTTCTCTTCTTTTTCTCTACATCTCCTTTATAGTAATTCAATTTTTAGTGTCCTGTCTTTGTGCCCGGATATAGCAGCATACCTTGGTCAGGAGGGTTTATGTGTTGCCAGTGGAGTGAAGTGAAGATGCTGCGCATTCAGTTGATATAAATTTTGTTAGCCTACTTTCTGGCGAAAATGCTTTACAAAAATGCATTCAAAAGCAGCAGCAATTCAGTTCAAGAGGCAATCCAATCACTCCCTGATCTCTCATTCACCCTCTTCATTTCAATTTAAAAAGCACATAATTAAATAATTTCTCGTTTCATTTGTTCATAAAAATAAATTTTAATTAAAAAGCACCTTTCTTCTCGATAGCTCGCTTCGTCTTCAATTTCTTGGCCGAAATCTTTCTTTAGCTGGCAAATTAAAGACGTAAGCAGCAAGAAAATCATTTCAATTGCATGCACTTGAAGCATTATTATCAAGACATTGCCAATGGAGGACAACAAGCATTTCTAAGTGCTTAAGCACATCCGTTCCCGTTCTCATTCCCATTTCAATGAGACCAATTCACCTCAAATGGAAGCCAAGAAATGAGCGAATAGAACCCAAAGATACTGTCAAAACCCACAAACGTTTCAAGCCCAAAGTGGCCAGCAATATTTAAGGTGTTGACGAAAGGCACTGGCCTCTACTATCCCAACTTGACCTGCCTCACGTTGCCCTGGTGCCTACCACATAGAATTCAGTTCAAAAATAGCCTTGTTTGGCTCTGCACTGACTAAGTGAGGAATGAGTGACGACGTCAACCCGTCAAGTAATTCTCTTTGGTTTTTTTCCCTCAACTTTTTTGTTTCCACTCAAGTTTACCTCCTCTACTTAGTGCTGCCGCCTTCGGTCTACTTTGCCATGCCATGCCTTACCGTTTGGTAGACACACGTTGAGTGGCTCTTTTCGGAAATTCAAATTTCCGATTCTTGATGATTTTATTTAAATTTGCGTATTCGAGTGTTTGTTGGAGGCTCTTCACATTCACAGCCCGTACGAAGTAGGCACTCTTTCATTCCATGCCATCTCATCCCATGCTATCCCATTCTATCGTATCGCATCCAGAGCCAAGTCATGCAATGCCATTCTATCTATTCGTTGCCATTTGCGTTTTGCGTTTTGTTTTAAGCTTCTCTCTTCTTTGCAACGTGCTTCAATCTTCTTGACTCGATTTTTGTATTCTTTTTTTTTTTTTTTTGTTTTTATTCTGACTGCGCGAATTGCTTAAATTGGCAGGAATTTTATTTAAATTGGCCAAAACATGTTGAGGTATGCCACGGTTTTATTTGTCCTTATTGTTGTTGTTGTTGTTCGTTGGTTGGCATAGTAGTAGTTTAGGCCGATTTTCTGAAATTTTTTCATGGTATTTATTTTCCTTTTTTTTAGCCATAAGCCGCTTAGTGGCTTTTTGAAGTGTTGCCACAAAATGTGAAGGTAGTTAAAGTGTTATAGATCAATCAGTGAAATCAGAAAAAAATAGCAGTTTAAAAATTCACATGTTCCTATAATTTGAAAAACTTTCTGGTTGATAAATACTTTTTTGAGAAATCACAAAAGGAATATCCTGACTGAAGATCAAAATATGCAAATCGAAAGGGAAAACCTTAGATAATATTGAGTTTGAAATAACTCATATGGTTAAGAAACCAAATTAACCACTAGCTTGTACCTAAAATAATCGTTGTAGCAATTTCGTAATACTCAAGCGCATCGTGATGCTCGTTTCGAAGCATATTATCGTAAGGAATGTCTATCTGAGAAGCAGATTGTCAGCAATAAAGTTTTTGTGATAATTGCTATGAAAACTGCTATGAATTTTTTTGTTTAAATTTTATTTTTATTATTTATTGTTTTAGCGGCAATTGAATTACACACTCTGTGAAAATTTCAACTGTCTGCCTATTACGGTTCATAAGATAGAGCTCACTAGCGGTCGGACGGACGGACAGCAAAGGCTAAGTAATAGAATCTCGTTGGCACCCTTTGGTTACGGAACTCTAAAAACAAGAATATTTCCGACTATGATACAGCAATAGAATAGGCAAGAATCTCTAAATTCAGGGCATTACTTTGAAAATGAATGAACAAGAAAGATTTATAGATTAAATGGAGGATCAACAATTCACAATATTCTTCTATAGTCATAAATCTCATATGCTTAGCTCAGCTCACAACTAATCTTTTATATTGATCCTCATTTACAGAACACGTGACTTCTTTGAAGCCAAAAAAGTAAGTACTCTTTTGATTAACAATTCTCACTAATCTCATATCTAGCAAAATCTGATTAATCTTATATGAATTGATCATGATCCATGACCATACTCTGGTTTGAATGGCAATAAAAATTTGTCTACTAACATGGCGTACATTAGAAATGAAGTCAAACTGTAAATGCTGCCCCCTTACAATGATAAATGAGTTAGATTCAAAGGAAAACGTTTGTACACGCCTATTAGGCATTTGTGCATTACATAATAGACAAATGTATCTATGAATGACATCTGAACAAATGTCCGAGGAGGATGAACAAACGATGAATGTACCACAATAGATAACTGCATCGGCATCAGCATCAGCAGCAAGCAATCTTGTCTAAACCACATATTCAACCACTCCACGTTTTGACTTGACTACACGTGTCCATTTGTTGTACGTACTACTACTCCCAGTTATATTAGGATGAGACTCGCAATCATCATTTGGCTGTTAGGTTTATCGCGCACACGTCAACGACAATGCACGCTCTCAGCCTCTTGTAATTTGAGCGCTTCACATCAAACCCACACGCAATGACCTTCAGCTTAAGAGTTTCGACTCACTTTCTCACCAATTCTATGGAGAAACCCTAATGTGGGATTGTGGCGCATTAGAGATGTTTAACTTTTATAGTTTCGTTGTTGTCATGTTTACACCTACAATTGTTATTGCATATTGTTATAGTAGACTGACTGTACCAACCAACCTCCTTAACTATTGTACACTGGATTTACGAGTACTTATGTACATATTTTGAATGCGACCAGATACAATTGAATGAGTGAGTATCTGTCGACTGTCTACAATTTCGCCGCCGCCGCTGTAGCCGCTTAACTTGATATGATAATGACGCTAACTGTCTGTCTGTCTGTCTGTCAGACTGATTCAAAGGAAAAAAACATTTTTGCAGCTGCAACAAAGGCTCAGTCTGCATTTATATTGAGAATGACTGTTTGGTTGGTTTCGGTGAGATACATTTATATGTTTAAATGTATCTTTTCTTTTTGGTTTTATGCATACCATGAGTTGGTCAGTGGTGACTTGCCGCAATAAATCATGGTTAATTTGTGTTTGATGTTAAAGGCTTTTCTCATTCTTCTTTCTTTTTTTTTTTTGACAAAGGCAGCGGCTCTTTGCATGCAACGCGATCAGATCATTATGAAATATAGGCAAGAAGTTCACCATAAGGGGCATTAAATTGGGCAAATATGAACCAGACGAAATGATTTTTAACGATTTTGGATGTCAGTGTTGTCAGATTAAAAGGAACTTCATCTTATAATTCCTTTCTTTTCCTGAATTTGTCAATTAAAACTTACGAGAGTCCTTACATTCATTAAAGATACTGGATGGTTTAAAGAGGATCCAGTAGATGCTCTGCTGATATCACATTGGGCCTCATTCTGGGCAAAGTTAATGCTAGTTTTTGACAGCCATTTAACCTAATCCCTTTGAGATTTAGTTAATTATGTAAGCAATTATTTGTTGCATGTTAATTAACAAATTTTCAAAATAATTACCAATTTATATATCATTGAGAGACTTGTCTTAACCATTGGAATTCTATAAACGCCCATAAATATTGAATGTCTCTATACCAAGACCAAACTTCTAAGCCTAAGTAATTGCACTTAGTAAATAAACTTCCCAGAGATTTCTAGATAAGAAAATCTAGACAATCAGAAAAACAAAACAAGTTCAAAAACACGAACATGAGCGAGCGTTAGAGATCAGACAAATCTTACTGTACTTGACATTAACAATACCAAAGTGAACCGAACCGTACCAAACTTATCTGAACTGAACTGAACTTAGTCAGTGACTGTCACTCAACGAACAAGCTCCTAACGGTATACATGGTGTCAAGTACGGCACGCATGCCACAAGTTAAAGCAAGGGTCCCAACAAAAGGCCTAAAAAAGCAACAACCAAGCATCCAACAACTACAACAATACAATAAGAACGAATGACAAACAAGACAACATTTAGTTGAAAATTTGTACCTACAACTATTTCAACTAATTTAACCCACATTCTCTAAGTCACAGTAAGAAGTAAGAAAGACCAAGTCAACGACTTGACTTTTTTATTTGCTGTTGCTCTTGCTTTTGTTGTTATGGTGTTTGTTGTGGTTGTTCTTCTTGTCGTTGAAAGCCGAAAGGTGCTGAAATTTAAACTCAAATTAAAATTGTTTTGCCAAAACACAAACCGAAGCAGCTCAAGTCAGCTCAGCTCAACTTGGCTCAACTTAGCTCAACTTAGCTTAGCTTAGCTTGAACGCATGCGCAACGATGCCAATGATTTGCCAAGGTGTCTAAGGCTGAGTGAGGCAGCTGCATGGTAAAGTCGATTCAACTTATCTTCAAGATCTGCCGGCAACAACAAAAACCCAAAACAACAACAATTTTTAAATTAAAAAAAAATAAAAGAATCAACATCTTTTTATTTTATTTGTTTGTAGTAATTCTTTCTTTTCGATTTGGTTTTTTTCTTGTAATTTTTTCATTCGAATCAAATAAAAATGTGTTTTCTGCACTCGTTTTCTTGTCTGTCGCTCGTTTTAACTGTGAAATGTCTTTTTGGCCAGCAAACGAACTTGGCGAAATAAGTGCGATAATTTGGCAACACTACTTACTGCACAAAACATGCAAGAGATGCTTACTTATTTCTTCTTCTTTTCTCTTCTCTTCCTTTATCATCATCATCATCTTCAATTCACTTGGGGTGTAAGTGGAATTTTGTGGTAATTAAGCGTGACGTGCAACAGCTTTGAGGCATTCTTGGGATATGCTGTGAACCTCATTTTCAATGCCTTCCATGCCTGTGTCTCTTCAAATCTCCATCCCTAGTTACTCTTCGCAACTAAGATCTGTTTTTCCTAATGCTCACCACCTCACCAGCACACTCCTTCATCTCTTGCCTGTTAATTTGTTTGGCCTTTGGCTTTGGTTGCGTTATTTCTAATATTGAACATTAGATGCATTTTTATGGTCAATGCTGAGGTGTGAAATTTTATTGAAAATGTTGCACACATTTTCTTCTTGGTGTTCGGTGTCAGCGTTTGCCAATTGCCCAAAGTAAAATCATTAGAATAGTTAGTAGTTGTAATGAAAAATTAAGCAGATCGAATCCATGGATGGAAAATTGTTAAATAGAAAAACCTAATACACATTTAATAGTGCAGTGGATAGTGGTTTAGTCAAATTATATAAGATCGCTTTAAAGTCTTACAATAAAACTCTGTTTCTTGATAGTTGAAATAATGAACTTCCCATTAGCCTACTGTGTGGATTCTCCAAAATCTCCGAGCGTGATTGAACATTGAAAATAAAAATATACTCCCATCTTTGCAATACGGTTTCAGAGCTAACCTTAGTTGTATTCATCCACTCAATAAACTAAAGAAATTTGTGATGAATGCACTAAGCTTGAAGAAATCAGTGGATCAGGTCGCTCTGAATGTTCAAGCCGCTTTTGACACCGTCTGGCACAAAGGTGCCCCTTTGTATCTAATAAAAATCATCAAAAGCTTTCCGAGTAATATATTCTTTTGGGTTCTGGAGGACTCACACTCTACAACATTTATACCCATGACATTTCTTTGGCTGATTGCTGCAGTGCCATAAAATTCGTCAATGATACCGCTCTATACTGCTCTGGCTATAACTGCAGTGAGATTAAGCATAATCTAGAAAAAGCCTAACATATTTTCGCCATATATTTTGTCAACGGGGAAAATGCAAGTAAATCAAATGCATTATTTCACTCGAAAGCGAAAAATAAATTAACAATATTTTGGTTGATCTGCGTTCCAATTATGCTATAAGGCTCGGTAATCTGTGGTGATTGTACAATGAATCATCGTGCTAAACTCCAAACAACTTATTAAAACTGATTCTGAATTAACCATTTTAGTTTTCCACTTCTCTTCTCCATGAAATGACTGATGTTTTCCCATTATCTCATAATCGTTTGATGATCCGCACTTTTTCAAGTTAACTCTAAAGCTTGTTTTAACAAGTAAGGACCCTTAGTTTTAGTGTTAGTTTTAATGCCTATATTAGGAATTTTTCTTTTAATGAAAGGGTTTACCAACCAACATTGGAAATCTTAGCCATACGATAAAATTTAATTCTAACACTTTAAGGATATCATGGGAACCAGTGATGCAAACCAGTTCAGCTAAGCCTTTTTTGGTTCGTTGTTATGACACTGAAACATTATGTCCTACCCTTTAGGAACCCAACCGAACTACTAACTAAATTACCTGAATTCTATATCTTCCAATTCTATATCTTCAAGTTAAGTAAACAAGTAAGATCCAAGCCTAATAAGCCTACTTCTTGAGAGTGAAGGATTTTTTTTATATCGCAAGTAAATCATGGAAAGCCTGCATGGTCTACAACAGAAGTGTGGGACTTTAACCGCACTAAAAATTCCCGCTCCATGTCCTATCGTCCCTCCGGAACAGTAATTAGATATTACGTCAGGAGGAAGGTGGGAGAATTGCTGCTCAAAAATCAGTCGGTCCTAGTTTAGTAGGTCATCTATTGCGTTGTTGTCGTACGTTGGTCTGGACTAAGCGTCAGCATTCCACTATCCCCCGTCCGGTACAAGAGCTAAATGAACACTCATTCTGAAAGAGCACATTACTGTGGCCGCGGCTTCCCAATTTGCAGGTGACTCACAAATACGCGGCACAAAGTTTTCTACTGTGATTGGCTCATCAATGCATTCCTCCACCCGCAGCCTCTCATCATCAAATCGGTGACAAATCGGAAGTGGTTAGCATCTTCCGCGATGCCGTCGCCATACATGATAGAAGGGGTCCTCCTCATGTTTGAAACGGTGCAGGTAAAACCTGAAGCAACAGTGTCCACTGACCATCTGTGTCATATAGTAATCCACTTTTCCACGTTATAGTATTATCCATAGCCCTTTTTTAGACGTTTCCCACCTTCTTTGCCATTCTTATATGCTGCACCGCCTCACATCTTCTTTAGATGCACCTGTGTCGTAGCTACGCTTGAGTTCTCGTGCCAATATGTCGATTGATGGCATAGAGGCAATCACTTCAATCGCAGCATCAGACACTGTGCGAAAGCCGCTCGCCACCCGCAACGCACTTAGACGATACGTTGAACGGGTATTCCGCCTTGTATGTGCTAATGAGTGAAAGTGACATGTTGCTTTTGTAGAAATCATTTGTAGAAACCTCAGTCTAGTGGCATGTATGCCAACGAAATGGTTTCATGTTATGACAACCACCACTTAGTTGGGATTTATTTTAAATATTAGGATATGAAGATAAGAATAAAATAAAATCTCCTTTTCTCATTAGTCTTCATTGCTAGATGGTCTTATTAATTGGTAAACAAGAGACTCTAGTTTATTATGGTAACCAATGAGTAAAACAAGCAATCAACAAATTTTAAACCCCCACAAAAATTGAATCGAAAACTTTAATCAAACTAAATAGACCTAAAAAAGAAAAAGGAAAAATAGTTTCACTAATATAAAATTACATCCAACTACAAATAAACAAGAAAAAAAGTTGTAAGTAATTTTCTGGGGGATAATTTATGTGTCTATAATTATAATTAATTACAGTAATTATTATCATGTTGTTGTCTAAAAAACTAAAGAGATCGTGCACACAATGCCAACTCAATTATTTCTTACAGTTCTTACAGAAAGAGCGCTCACCACCCACATAAGAAGGAAACCAAATCAAATTGAGGCAAGAGAACTGTACTGAAGACTTGAGTCCTTTATGATTTTTTTGTTTGGCCCTGTCTTCTTCTTTGGCACAAGTTGAGAATTTGCTTGGCAAAAGTTTGAATATTTTTTCGAGTAAAAAAGTAAGAGAAAACTTGCGTTAGCAAAAACTGAGTAATAACTTCATTGTGAAAAACATGCAACAAAAAACTTTTGGTTTCAGAAAAGGGCTAAGATCCAAATTTTTGGGGGACACAGAAAAGTTTTAAGGCAAATGGGCGTGGGTGGATTGTCGTTTAATATTATTTGTAATTATTAGTTTCACAGAAGATTGGCAGATTGGTAGTAGGAGATGGCACCAAGGCACGGCCCTCCGTGAAGAAGTTCGTGGGTAATTATTTTGATGGCCTTCAATTTACAACACAAAAATTCAATTCCCTGCCTAACATTAACATATTTTAAACATTAAACTTGTGGAAAACAGTAGAAAATTCACTTTGGTTTGGTAGCCTAAAAGTAGGCAACAAACAACAACACGAACCGACACCACTTGTGCTCCTGACAAAGCAAATTAAAATTCAAAGAAAATTGCAAATTGTTTATCAATGAAAATCCATTTACTTGAAGTTTTTTTCTTCTTCATTTCATTTTTATTGAAAGGTCTAAGGACTAAGGCAATGGGACAAGGCAAACGCATGGCCTGACCTAGTCTATGTTAAAAAGTAGTAGTAATAGCATCTTATATTCAAAGTATCTGATAGTCTTTAATAAGAGAAGAAAGCCTGTCAATTGAAGTTGAAGGCTCTAAACCAATACATGAATGTCAAAAAGGGACCAAGAAGTTTATAAGTAAGTGACAAACTGAAGGATGCCACCACATTCTCGCCTGTTTGTCGATAAGGACAACGAACGTTTTGTCCTGTTTTATTTTACATAAAATCAATAAAATTAAGTACTGGGCGTACTTTAAAGTACGTGACTTCCTGTCTTACTGACAGCTCCAACTTTCACATCGTGCTAAGCACATCCTTCTGAGGCTCATCTTACGTATCTTACAATAGATATGCTCCTCTGCTCTCATGGCTAATGTATTTAATTTAAATTTTATTTTTCTTTTCTTGTTACAATTTTTCATAGCCACAAGTAGTACAAAATATTCGATGGCAATGTCTTTAATATGCAAGGAATGTCATTCAAGTTGGTTGCGTCATTGTGGACACATTAAATTTTATTTTCCTGTGGTAAAAAGTGATTTGCATAGAAAATTCATTAATTATTTCCTACTCTTTTTTGGTTTATCGTTTTGGGTTTTCACCTCACCTTTTCGAAGTGGAATTTGTCAAAAACTTGTTCAATAATTGTTATTTGAATGCGTGAACGAAGGTGATTATCTTTGATTTGTGTGCGATAAAGCAATAAAGTCTTAACAAAGTTCTGTTTTATTATCCTTCAGTAATCTTACAAGGTCTTGGTTATAGCTTAAACCGAATTGTTAACCAAGCATTCTATCTATTAATCTATTAACCAATATTACTTTAGTTATTAGAACAACAAGTTTATATAGTAACTGACAGCAATCAGGACATACTATTTAGAGTTGCTTAGTCTCTGGAAGCTATGAAAGGTATTTGATTCTATTATCATCACATGTAATGTTAATTCAATGAATCTGTGAATAAATTCACTTATTGTGAGTTGCAAATTCCCCATCAATTAAGGTCAAAGAAAACAAATATTCCCACACATATTGTGCCTAAGAAACTTGTAGTATTCTTGAATAAAATGAACAATTAATAAAAATAACAAGTATGAGGGTCTGGCTGGCTCATCATCATCATCATCCTCATCATCTTGTCTGACTACTGACTTCTATTTACGATATGACGTTATGTACTTTCAACACTGTCAACCATTGAACATGACACAAAAAGAGGGAGCCAGATAAACTTTAACCAAACACTTGAGATACAACTAACAAGTGCTTAATTACAAAACTTAACCCATTTTCTTCTTACGCTACAAATCAGACAGATGTACTACTACTACACACACATACTTTGTCAAGTACACTTTATTTACTTTATAGATGTTGACTCTGATTGAGGTAGCAAGTAAGTACAAGTAAGTGAGAGTAGTAAGTATGTGAAGAGATTATATTGTAAGAGTAAGTGAACAGTTCCAATAGTGAGATATGCATCATCAACTGACTGAACTAAACTGAAAAGTAAAAAAGAAAAAAAGAAAAAATACTTTGAACAAGTTGAAAATTGAGTTTAAATCACAGTTGAACAAAAGGTGTGAATCTAACATAGTAACTTTCGATTTCAATTTAGAAAGGAATATACTGTAGAAATAGAAAAGTAAGCTTACAAGGTCTTATAGCAAATGCATCATTATGAGCTATGAATAGGCTAAAGCAGAACTGAACTAAGTTCCATGCATGAATGCATGACAGGCATACACAGATGGATGGTTGAATGAATGAATGAGTGAATGGATGAATAATTGCTGGACTACGGATGTTGGTCATGAAGCTCTATATCGATTTCCTTATATAGAAAGATTGATATACACATGGAGATGTGGAAGTTGTAATAGAAACAAACAATAGACTTGCAAGACAAAAGCAAATAAAAGTCAAAGAAAATGAACTGATTAACAGCAACAAATATACGAATGAAAAAAAAAACATCAGCCTGGGTATCAAATGTCCAAGTATCTCAGTATAGTACGAGTATTGTATATTGTAGTATGAGGTTGGTGTATAATTAATGCGGGTCAGATGACGATTACAATGCACCAGAGTATGGATGATAGCTCAAGCTAACTTACCTCTTCCATCACTCCATTCATTTACAATACCAAGTTTCGTTTGCATCATTCATGATATGAATGAGTATTTGTCGTATCTGACAGCTAAAACATACTTGCATGTAGGTTACTACTTACATTCATCTCTCATGGCATCCATCCATACTCACATACATACTCGTACATGTGAAAGTGAGAAATGACAAGACAAAACTTATAGCAGTGATAAGCAAATTTTTTTTCACTTCATCTTCAGTTTGTTTAAATGGAAATATATATATATAAACAAATAACTAAGCAAGTTTTCGGAGCATCTCAGGTATAGAAAAATAAATAATAAATAAATAAATAAAGATATGAAAAAGTAAAGTGATAAATAACTTTCATTTTGTTTCGATTGGGATTCACGTGGTATGATTTTTATTAAGATGTCCAACAGAGGCGTCAAGTGAATGAGTTGAAAATGGAGCACCTAGATAGCGCCTACCAGGTGCTAAATCTTAATGGAAATAAATTGGAAATAGCAATAAAAGGTAATAAAGTGATGATGGGCCGGCATTCTAATATAATATTTACTCTAAAAGGCTAAGAATTTATGTATCTAACACATGTGCAAGCCTTTATTTTAAAAATATATTTTTTTATTGAAAGAGCTCAAAAATTGTTGAGTCTATAGTTTTATTGCTCACATAAATATTAAATAAACAATATAAATTTTTATCTCGATATGCATTTACAAAAAATTAAAATATATATGATAATTCTATGCTTATGACATAGAATGGAAATATGAAGACATGTACTTATGTATGTGTTTGTATTTGTTTTTAAATTAAACTTAAGGAATACGATAATTCATTTTATAACAAGAAATATAATACTAGTTCAAACAATCCTTGAACTGAAGCACGTTCAGCATTTTCAACAACAGTCAAACTTCCATAACTTAAACTTCTATAACAAAAAATGGAATAAAAAAAATCCACAATTGGTCAATATTCTACATGGGAATGATAAAGATTGAAACTTGATGGAAGCTGATTTACGAAGCATGGATCAAATTAAATCCTAATATAATTTCCAATAACAATATAGCGGATTCCATGACAAGATCATTCATTATACAGGGTAATGTTTCACCGACAGAAGTTCAATTGCTCTTTTGAAACAACCTACCAACCGTTCCCAGCAACGCCCAAAGTTATGTGCACTAGCAGTTATTAATTTCCTTTGAACGCCTTTTTCTTGCTATCATTGAGCTCTTCTATTGCTTCACGCGCAGCTCCCTGAAAATTGGTCCCATTGTTTGACCATATTGTTTCTATTGTGCCACGTCGGGCCATCATTCTCCTTCTCGCTTGAATACATGAGTCGGTACTCAGTGTTTGAGCAATTTCTACATGATTTGCCCCTGTTGTTAGACACGCGAAAATTACGCCATAACGTTTGCTTAAGGATTTTGTAGATCATATAGTTCGTCTGTCCTTTACATAAAAAGGTCAAAAATAATCGATACCTGTCACTGTGAAGGATTTAATATGCGTAAAGAATCTTGTTGCTGTTAGCCAACCCATCTTTGGCTTTCAAACTCTTGCATCGAACACAGATATTGATCACTACTACTACTACTTTTGTGCCAATAAGTCGCAGCGTTTAGCATATGCATGTAAACGGTAGTAGTACTAGTTGAATTGATGGTATGCATTGATCGTGGAGTTAATGTGAATGTCACAGGGAAAAATAAAAGAAGAAAAAAAAAATAAACCTAATCAACATACAGCATTAAATAGCTTCAATAAAAAAAAAACTAATGTAAATCGGCACCTAATACGAGTACATCAATCGACTCCATACATTGTAAATACAAGGTATCTTAGAAAAGTTGTCTGGCACTTTTGGCAAGATTCCAACACCGGTATAGGGACTATAATCCTACGCGTACTGGCATCCACTTTCCATCAAAAAAACTTAAAATACCGGTGGTCGCAGATACTCAGCTCACCCATCAACACCTTCTCACCAGCTCATCGCCGCAACTCTGTTCCCATGCAGTCGTGGCCTCCGTCGAACACATTCTAGATGTCTGTCAAAGGTTAAGGAGAGTAAGGGCTGTACTTTTTAAAAGCATTAAACAATCAGAATTTGAAATCATACTGTAGAAACTATTCCTCAAGATATATTTAATTTTGTTCAAACCTGATAAGTAGAGTCGAGAGTGTTGGTTTGTTTAAGAAGTGTAGTCGATTTTTATTGAAAGAGGTTTTGTCCGTGTTTATTAGTATCTAAGCAGCACATGAATATGAAGTGCTGCACTTGTTTTATTGTTAACACAGAAAATATTAATCTGAACCTTGATAAATTTAGAATTTCAACTTCTTTTCATTACAAAACTTGGAAATTTGTCAAATGCTTACAATTACGAGTACATAATCAGGATATAGATTTTCTAAGCGTCAGTCAATCTTATCTATAACTCATAACGATATGATTTTTCCTTATTATATTACGTATCTTCACTTCAAGTAACAATTCAATTCAACTATAAGTATCTTGCTATTATTACTTATCCACATTGAAAAGTATTGACAGTTTGAAATCCAGCTTAAATAACACTTCAAATGTGCTCAAAATTAAAGCGCAAATGTGCCAACTATATCCATTTCAACTCTGCTGCTGCTGCAGAGAGAGTGGCACACTTACATAAGAAGAAAAATCACCAGAATTACCATTTTTAAAATCGATTTCAACAAACGAAGAAACCATCCATCCAACCAACCAACCAACTAAACTAATCGACCGACCGAACATTCGTTCGAACTCTGTCATAGAACTCCCAATGCTCAGCTGTCTTTCTATGTGTCTGTCTGTCTGTCGGTCTAACTGTCTTTTCGCCTGTCTACTTTTCGTTGAATTTTCTACTTTTCCTGTCTGTCAGTCCTGCTATAGTTTGCTTTTCTTATTTTCTTCGTTTTTTGTTTTGTTTACCTCTCTGAGCGGTTTTTCTTCTTAACTTGCCATAGCTTGCATGCTTGCTTTTCATGAACTGAAATTCCACTTTCAACGTCATTTGCTCAACGATGCGGCGCTCCTTACTTCACTTGATTGTCTGTCCGTCAGTCTGTCTGTGTGATTGTCTCACAGACTATCGAAGACGTTGCTGTAGTAGAACAAAAAGAAGAATAAATCGAAGTTTTTGCCAAGTGAGTAGAAGAAAACAAAAGCAAATTATCATATCATTGATGGGTGGCGATAGTCAAGTCAAGGGGCATATTGGGTTGGGCAGGCACACGAATAGGGGAGACAAACCGAACATTTATGGCATTGTTTGTTACTACTTCGGTAGTTCTTCACTTCACCCTGGTGCCATGATGTGTTGTCCTGCATTCTACTTGTAGTTCAACTCTTGGCTGTGTTACCAGGTGAAAGAAATTATATATTCCCTTGATTATAATTTCATCAGTGGCAACACTAAAAGAAAATCATCGTCGGAATGTTGAAGACAGCATGCATGTGTATATGTATACGAGTATGTAGTTACTATATATTATAAGGAAGTATGTCCTTTCCTTGTGGGCGTTTTATAAGGCGGTCGTTGGCATGTTTCACAAACTGAATGAAGCAATGATTGAGTGCTGTCTATGGCAGGATACTGTTGGTGGTTTTTCGTTTATTGACTTGAAACGTCCTTTCGTCTTCAATATCTCTTATTCGTCGATGTCTTCATCATTTCCGTTACGTTACGTTTCGTTTCACCTTTGTCCTTGTCATCGACTGATGCCACTAGAGTAGAACGAACTACTGCCACTAATGCTTGACTACCGGTCTTCCGCCTTCAATCTTCTAACGTCCTGTCATCTTCGTTTTTTAGAATTATTCCGCTGACGTGCTTGGTTGGCAGTTTGCCTGTTTCCTACTCTATTCCTATGCTAAGCTTGTTCTTTCATTCATTCGTGTTCCGACCAAGTCAGACAGAAATCAATTGTTCCCATTATTATAATGAGATTACTTACCTACTGAACGACAAAACTCTCTCTAGTATATAGTAGTACCTACCTCAATTCTACTTACTACCTATAAACGATGTGAGGAGGAAGTCCTTCTAGTATATAGAAATCAGTCTGTCTTTTCGTTGCTTTCGTTACAACAATTTTGCTCATCTTGTTGTTGTACACAAACAGGACAATAACAAAAAAAAAAAAAAAAACAACAAAACCAAGAAGCAAAAGCTTGAGATTTTTCTTTTTCATTTTGCTGTTAGTTACTCCTTCTTTTTAGTATCTTCAAGTAGTTGTAGGTTTTTAGTTTATATGTCTGTCCTACTGTCTGTTTGTCTGTCTGTCTATCTGCCGATTGCATTAGTTGTTAGTCATCATAGTCTGACTGACAGTCGGTGAGTGACTGTTTGCAATACAAATATATAATGACTTTAGTAGTTAGTTGTTGTTATTGTTGTTTTTATTGTCATCGTCAGCGGAAAATGTTGGAAAATTGCTAAAGGAAACGAGAAAATACAAAATGGAAAATTTGTTGAATGTTAAAGTTGAAGGTTGCCTTTTTGCATTGGATGGAAATCGTAGTTGCATATTTAAAGTTTTACACAATAAACTTGCTCTATTTATTTCATTTCGAGTTAGAAATTTAAACAAAGTGTCAGCTTAAGAGTATTTCAACATTTAGTTCCTTCAAAACGAAAAAATCATTTTCAAGATAAAAAAGTTTCAAAAATCTGTTAAAGAATATTTCATTATCTTAGAACATAGAAAGTAAGAAACAAGAAAAACATTAACCTCCTCCAAAGGGTTCTAAATATGATTAAACCTTCTAAATAGTAATGATTTCGCTTACGTATCACAATGACCGGATTTTGCGGGCATAAACTACCAGTCTCCGATTATTTATACAATAAAACTTAAAATTGGAGAAATTTAGAAAAATTAAAAAAAAATGTAAAAATAAAAAATCGACAAATAAGAATAATTAGACACTATTACCCCGATTATGGAGAGAGAGAGAGAGAGAGAGAGATCAGCTTAACTCAGAACGCATGCATAAATATTTTTTCAGTGCCCATTGAACACTCGAAGGGACTTCACGAAACGCACATTTCAAACCAAATGATATTTTCGTAAAACGAACTGAAACATATCATAAACGGTAAGGTGATCGCAAAATGTTGTTGTGTGCGGTGTTGCCATATGGTATTTGTTTTTTTTTTTTTTTGTTGCTTGAAATATTTTAGTGCTTAAATACTCGTCTCTTTCTAAAATATTTGAAACACCAAAAATGTAGTCGGCCAGTGTTTTTAATCTGAATGTTGTAAAATATAACAAAATGCATATAATAATACGAGCAAAAGTAATAAAATTCATCAAAATTTATAAAAATTTTCATAGAAAACAATATTTTATTTATTACATTCACGGACACATATACTATTTACTATCGAATTTCCTTACTTTTTAAGCAATACATTTTTGAAATCGATTAGATCTTAAAATATTTTGTATTACATATATGTAAATATTACTTTCCCTTCTTATGTAGCATTTTATTTGTGTTGTATTTTACGATCTCTTTAAATAAGTTAAGTAAACTAATATGAAAATTGACAACCATTACTTGATTAATATAGCCACTGAAATTCCCCTAAGAATATACTTACATAGCGCAAATGCATAGTATTGTTGTTGAACTTATGAACACAATAAATAAACTATGTAAAAACGCAGTAAACCAAAGTTAAAAACCGAAATTGAGCGCATAATGCTCCACAATTAAATCTCAATAAATCATACTCAACACTCGAGAAATGTAATTAATCATTTCTTTTACTTGATTCCTTTCCTTTTGATTCGGTTCGCCATAGTAATATTAGTTTACTTTCATTATTTTCTTCGTTATTATTATTATTATACACGTACTATGGTATACACTTCTGGTATTTTGTGGTTCCCATTGAAAGTTTATTTATTTATTTTCGTGAATAAAACAAAAACAAAAAAACGGTGGTAGTAGTGGCTTATTAATAACTCATTTAATATAGAACTGTGTCTAATTACCAGTCAAAATAGTTTGCCTTGAATAATATACATAAATGTATATATATAAAATGTTACATGACTTTAAAGATTGAGCTTGAAGTTTAATGGGTGAGGCGGCAACAGCAAGAACGCCGAATTCATTTCTCCTTGATATCTTTTTGGAAATAAAAGTCTTGAGAAAGTTTACCTCATAAGGAAGTAATAAAAATCTTTTCATACTTAAATGATTCGTCTCGACGGTAATTTCAAAGCCACCCACTCATGCGAGGGCTTCAACCAATCCACAAAAATTAGCCAAGAAATAACTGTATAGAGCAGAGTAGAGTAGAGTAAAGTAAAGCTATTCTAATTAGAAGAAATCATCTAACAAGAACATGAAGACCATAAAACTGCATAGTATTCCATAGAATATCATGGCATGGCATGGCATGGCATGGAATGGTTTAATACTTTAAACGCTAATGACTTTTTCTTCTATGATGTTTCTCAGTTTTTTCTTTTTTGCTTCTTTTGACAATTAAGCGTAAGTCAGACGCGTCTTTATGTCTGGAGTCGTCGTTATTGCTATTGTCGTCGCTGTTTTCGATGTGTCTGAGGCGTAACGTATCGAGATACATAGCCTGAGGTTGCTTGCTATCTTGCAACTACCAAATATATCTAGTATCTATGAACAACTACCTCCAACTTTTGCAATTATGCAACATAAAACCGTAAAAGAAGTCGTAGTAGTAACAGAAGCAGCAACATGAACAGCAGCCATCGCCAACGCAAGTTGTCTCTGAAACAAAATTCAGCACCCTTAGATACAATGAGTTAAAGATGCACAAGCTCTTTAGGTCTAGGCGTTTGTTATATATTTTTTAAATGGATAAATGTCACACGTGCCTCTCTCTACACCATTCGGCAAACCAACCAACCAACCAACCAACCAACACATACAACAAGTTCATGTTCTTCACGTTTGACTTTTAGACAAGACAAAGATTAGATCGAATGAATGGCATCTCAGCATGAAGTAGTCTCCACTAGACGAAGAAGTAGTGCTAGCTGCATACGACACCATCAAGTATCGTCTAGCGAAAAATTCACTTTAGAAAATGTATCCATTGTAGTATATTCAATGTATCTAAATAGCTTTGTGTATATTTTTTATGTAAGTAGTTTATAATTAAGACATAACTGAATTAGCGTTGATAATGTTTTTAAGTCAAAGAAGCATGCCTATACCCAAGTTCTGCCATCCACCATAACAAACAGGAATAAACATAACAAAAAGAAGTAGGCAGCAGTGGGGAAATTTAAGCGATTTTTCCGCTTTTGTGTTCTTGACGCTTTTCATTGGCATACATTTTCCATGAAAAGTGCCTTTCTTCGTACGCTTTAATGAATGAAATTTCTTTTTAAGCACAATTTCACAATTTACCCTTTAATTTTTCGTTAATTATATAAAATAATCAACATAGCGACAATGAATTTCTATGAAAAGCCAGCAAGAAAACAGCAGGCAAACGACAACGAACGACTGCACAAGCTTAAAATCACTCAGTCATTCATTCCTTCCTCCGTTCGTTCGTTCATTCATTTAGTTATTCATTCAGTTACTCATTCATGCATTGTGTCAAGCTTAAATAAGCTGTTTGTCATTAGCTTAAATTAAGCTTTTTGTATCTCTTTGTCTCTGTGTGTGTGTGTCAGTGTGTTGGAATTTGAATTTGTATCTGTGTATGAAATGTCTAATATTGTTGCCTAATATTGAATTATGAAGTATCCAAGTGAAATAAACATTTGAATGTATTTACTATTCCTATGACTTATGACAGCTGTTTGTATTAGAATTTTGCCATTTAGATACTATACTAATGAGTAATATTATTATAGGGTTATGATGGCACTTCTCATACTATTTATTGAAGTATAACTATTAGATATAAAGTAAACTGTGTATGACTGCATCTTACTTGATTCCCCAAGACAAATCAAAGACATCAGCAAATTTGAATGATAAACGAAACCTTATGAACAAGGACCCATGTTTAAAGGCGATATAAAATGCTGTGAGATATTGACAGTCTTGAAATAATTGCCTTATAATAAAAAATAAACGGTTATGACAAACAACTATCTATAATACAAAAAAAGGTGATATATGTTTTTATTTCCCTTTACCTCAAAAACGTATGCTTACATACAAAGTGAGCTCACATAAGTTAAGTTCGTATAATAAGTATAAGATAAAAATTTAGATAAAGCTTCAACAACTTAACACTATTCAATTGATTCTCAATTGCACTTAACTGAGGATAGGGATAAAATAATCTGTCAAACGAATGGTATGAGTAAAATAATTAGTTTTTGTCCATTAGTAGTGCATATATCATTGTATTATGGATACATAAAACATACTTTTGGTTGATGAAAGTTTAAAGGATACAAATTGTTTTAATAACCTTGTTTTTTGTGTTAGCTAAATGATTATTGAATTTTAATTTTGAGTCTAAACATCCCATAGAACGCTATTGTTGTCAACTAGGTGTTTGGAAATTGGTAGAGAAGAAGCTTTGCCCTTCTTTTTTTTTTTTAAAAAAGTAACTATAACATTGCCACAAAATAGCATAAAACATTTATATGACTAGACCTTCTGTTTGGAAGATCATTGGGGTGGAGCCTCTTTAATCAGTGTTGACCCACGCTTTGGGTGAGAGATGAGGCGGTTGGCAGTCTCTGGCGATGACGTTTACTATTTTGAAGGATCTCGTCGCTCACCATGGGCATCTTAAAGACTCTGTACAAAATGGTGGTGTTGCGCACAAATCAAGGAACTCCAGATAAATGATGAAGTGCCTTGTTTTGACAGACTTGAACTCGCTGAATGTTGTTGGTTGCAGCGGTTGCCCATGTTTGTATTGCGAAATGACAAACAATGGGCACTACTTGTCTGTTAATTGTCCTGTTCTGGACGGGCGCAACAACCAGTCAAGCTTACGAAACTTTGCTTAACAGCATGTAGTGATGATTTTAATGTGAGCTCGACATGTGAGGCGTTCGTCTAGGATCAGTCCAAGGAAGCGCACTTGATCCCCCTGCAGGATGATACTGGAGCCGAAGCTGACAACTGGACAAGAGCCACGCCTCAATGTAAAAATACAATTCGCCTATTTCTCTGCATTTATTTCAATGTTCCAACGCTTGGTCCAGGCTTGGAATGTTTGACCTTCTTAGTAAAGTATATTTAGCTTTTGTCTTATTGGCATTTAATTTGATTTGAGCTCATTTCATTTCATGACCTTTCGCCTCTATGTCAAATTGAATCAAATGCAGCTTGTAGATCTAAAGCAATCATTCCAACAGATATTCTTTAAAAATAATTCTTGTTTGACAAATGGTGTGGGTCTCATCAGTTGACATCTGATGAGTTATTGAGCAGCCATAAATATGTTGTTATCATCCAGCTGTGAAGTTATATTGATTTTAAATAAAGTTTGCCTCTAGAAACACGTATACCCCAAACAATAATACTATTAGATTGTAAACAAGAGACACAATAATTGAAAGTATTGTATATGACTGGTTCTAATATTTCATTTACTATACTTTTAAAGTCGAATTAAACAATCTGTCTTTATAAAAGTTGTAGACAATTTTTGATAAATAGAAAGAATATTGAACAATTATAATTTTATAACCACATCTTAGTATATACTGACTCTAGTTGTAAAGATCCACAAATCTTATTAAAAAAGGGAAAATATCATTGATTTTACCAAGGAAACTTTTCATCACCTCCTACTTTATTAGCGATAGTTTCATCCCTAAATGTCATGATAAACTGTGATTGCATGCATTTAATGCCACTCACTCACTCACTACAACTACTAATTTCACTACCATTTCATTAATACTCTTTGCAAAATGACAAATAACAATGGCTAATTAAACGTTTCATAATTTTCTATGACATTTGTTGATTTGGCAAAAGAACAAAAACACTAAATACCAAAACAAAAATGTCGTTTGCAAATTATTTGCCACAATTTCCGACTGTCAGAAACATATTTCAGGTAAAAAAGGAAAAATATAGCAAAATAAAAGGAGAACCTGAAAATTCTGTATAAAAATTAAAAGCCAAATAAAGAGCATTCAATTAAATCGTTTGTAATTTTTCGTAACAAACACACCTGCCGTCATTCTGTATTATGGTGTCCTTGTATCCTTGTTTCCCGGTTCGACCCTTCTGATTTGATTCTGATTGTTGCCATTTGATAAAGGTGAAAAGTTACTCTTTCGAGCTTTTATTGTGTACGCGAGCAAAACGAGCAAGCAATCAGTCTAAATGAGTAGTACTGACTGACTGACTGGATGAATCGAAAGCATTTCAAATGGGGTTCCTTTTTTTTTTTTTTTTTGGGTGCGTGTTTTGACCTGAATGGATGGATAAGGATGTCTTTTGTAGTATATATTGTTGATGATATTCAATATGGAAGAATAATGCCAAACATCAGCGTTTATAACTGTGTAGATTATGAAGTTAATTTATCAGAAGATGAATGAATGAATGAAAGTTTCTAAATGTATCAGATTAACTGCGTGCCGTACTACTAGGAAGGGAAGTTATGGAATTTCGCATTAAAGAGAAGCAGTTGTACCTTTGGCTTAGGATTACATTGTCTTTTGAATTCCACTCGATGTTGTTGCTGCTGCTGTTGTTGTTGTGTTTATAAAGTCATTAAATTGTGTAGACAACAAATTTAACAAGTCAAACGAATAAAGTTATATAAGCGCAGCAATGCGAAATAAACCAACGAAGGAACTCGGTAAATAAATGAATGAATGTACAAATGAATTCGCGTGCAACGCTTGGTATGCGTAATTTTAATTATCTTAAGGTATAATAAATTAGCCAAAGAAGAAGAGAAGATCTAGAACAATAAAAACGGAACACAGTCTTGGTTACTGAGTTGAGCTGAAACATTGTGTTATTTAGAGTTGCTAGATTAGTTGACTTGACAGTAAAAGCTGTAGAATGAGTTATTATGGTGTAATCTAGGCAAAGTAAGCCAGAAATTAAAGAACAGATTTGCTAAGGTTAGTACTTGTACAGAATATTGTTTCATTTTTTTTAAAGAAAGTTTAAGTTGTCATAAAATGTCATCTTCTCTGCACTGTTAAGAATACAAAAAAAAAAAATATAGGACAAATTTATGTAATGACATATATCTCTAGTCAATTTCTATCTTACTAAAATTTGTTGCATCTTGTTTTGAATTTCTCATCCCTGGTGTTTTTTAACTCAGAATTTGTGATTAAGTCCACATCCTAAGTGAGCCTCTTAAACACTATTTTCTATTGAAAATGAGAGCACATATCAATCATTCAGTTTTTTATACTCTGTTTCTATCCATGCAAACGAATTGGATTTTATTAACTGGGTAATGAAACCATTCATGCAATTTGGTATGTGCAACTTTGAGTCACAAAACAACCCAAGGTCTTTCATTGCGAATACCAACAAACCTGCATTAAATTTTCTTTTTGAAAAAGATACTTAGAAACTTCACACTCAAGTATTTTATTCACTTACATAGTTCACTTTCAATAGAAATCAGTTTGACACCAACACTAACTTAACCTTCGTATGTATGCCAGTCTTTGAAACTTGCTTTGGCAAATATCGTCACCTTTGTCTCAATTTCGAGAATATCGCGTATCTCATGTAGCTAGCGTCACCAATATCACTATGCTATTATCAACATTAACAGCAGCAGAGGCAGCAGCAGTAGGGGCAGTCGTGTATAGAGTATATACTAAAACAACGAGAAAATTTGACATTCCCGAAAGTCGTCGTAGTCATCGGTTGAGTTACATGCATACAATCTTTGCAACACAACTCAACTCGACTCAACTCAACTGAACAAACAACCTGATGCGATGAAGTTCAACTGCTACTGGATGCTGATGCTGAGAAACTTTTGTGAAAACTTTTGCCTTTTGTGCAAACAAATACTTAGTTGCTTCAATTTACGCTACTAATGCTGGGAAGCACGAGCAGCGGGAAGCAATAAGAAAAATGAAGAACGCATAGCATATCCGTGGAATGAGCACGCATGGGCGAGATTTGCTACTCTAGTATAGAGTCTCTATTACATTTAGTCTGACTGAATGTCGGTCTGTCTGTCTGTCTGTCTGTCTATCTGTCTCGACACAATCTTGTCTGGGTTTTAACATACTAATCCTTTTGCTTTTATCTTATGTTTGACTTTTCTTCTTTAGCTGCTGTTTCTACATGCTGGTACAATACACTTCTACATGTATTTGTGTTGCTTCTCCGCGCATTTCTCTTGATTCTTTGGCTTTCAACGCACTTTAGCATCAACCATGCAACACGCTTACACAAGTTTTTACAAACACACACACACACACACACGCTCGTACAGAAGAATCCTTTATAAATATTTGCCAATTTGTATAGCACGCGTATCTTCATTCCTCATTCCTCATTGATGGAGGGTAGCAAATGTGCGTTTTAAATGATTTTTAAAGTGTTGCTTTGATTCACGCTTTTTATTTAGAATTATTTCACTTGGTTTTCAGTTCCTTTCTTTATGGTAACAAAAAAATACGCTTCGATTGTTGCTTTTTGTTTGTTTTTGGCGACGCTCAAAAGTTGTGGCACATCCAACTTTTCTTTTAAAGCGGATTTCATATATTTGCGTTTAATTTTGAAGTTTCTCCACATTCTGTTGCTGCTACTAATCAATGCCACGTGTCGAAAATTTTAATTTTAAAAACCTTTTTAGGGGCTGAGTATTGTTCCATGGGCTAAGGAGAGTGACCGACATTATTCAATTAATTTTAATGTTTAAGCTTTGTAAGCACATTTTTGGCTCTGGCCCTCTCTTCTACAATTGTATTTTATGGGTCATTCGTCAACAGTCATCCAGGCATGTTTAAGCTTTAAAGCATCCTGTGGCAACCCTTAAATTTTTCAATAGCCAAAAAAACTTCACTACTTGATCTCTGTCCTCAACCCCAAAATATGTGAAACACTTAACTCACATAACAATACCAAAAGTTTTATTATCCAACTATTTTTGAAACAAAGAATTCCAGACTTTTACAAAATCTCATTCCATATGTCGACGACATTGGCAACATTTATGACAGTTCAAATAATAATAGAAAAATTTCTCAAATTCAAGTGAAAGTGTATTAAAGTAATTTTAGACTCTAACTGTAATTATATATCATAAAATGAAGGATCCTTTGCTTGTCAGTCAAACCATTTATATGTCTGTGTGTGTCAGTCTGGTTCTCTGTCTATCTTCGTTATCTAAATAGTAGTAGTAGTAGTAGTAGTACCGAAACTTTATCTAAAACAGTTTGTCTGTCTGTCTCTCAGACACTTTTGCCTTTCTTCTGTTTGTCTGTGCTTGTCGCTCAAATATCTCTCTGTCTGTCTGTTTGTCTCTCTGTCATAAAATATAAAAGTTTAGAGTATCAAATCCTACTGACTCTGGCTAGAGTAGACAAAAAACACTATCCTTTCTTTGGCATTGGCTGCTGTTATTGCTCCCATACTCACTCATACTCTCGACCGCCATAAAGTTTTCGTTACAGTTGCCATTTTGAGTTGAGTTTAGTTCAGTTGTGTCTCAGTTTCGGTTACTCTGAGCGCCTGTTCTGCTATCCTTTGGTACGTGCGTGTAAACCCGAAACTTTCAAAAAAGTAACTTAGTTTTTTAGCACTCGTATTTCTAGTGTTGGCCAAAAATGTTTTGCCATTGGCCCAATTACAGTAAAATGAATGTTTTTTGAGGAAAAATAATACTAGCATTACCATGACCTGACGATTCTAACATAGTAGTATGACGACCCTAGATGAGCAAGAGAAGTATGAAGACTACTTTTGTGCGTTTGTTTGCAACAAGATAAATGACAAGGTTACCCTATACTACTACTACTACTCTAGTACACCATAGATACACACATACATATCTATCTATCTACTCGTATACTAAATATTGTAGCTGTGGCAGTAAGAGTTTATTACATCTTCAGGCGTTTGTTTACTCATTGCTTAGTAAGAGTATGGCATAGTATAGATGGGTTTTGGTTGGGTTGGCTGAGTCGTGGCTCAACTGTATAACTCTGGCGTTATAATGGCTTAATGTATAAAACTCGTTATCACCGATGGAAAGTTTATGTGCAAACAAAACATTGCCAAAATGAGAATTTGTCGCTGTTTGTTTGATTAAACGCGTATAATTTTAACATTTGAGTTTATAAATTAGTTTCAGTTTCAGTTGCTGTTGCTGTTGCTACTGCTGTGTTTGCATGTATTTTTCTATCTATTTTTGGGAAAAGTGAAAGTTCTATACAATATGCACGTTTGTTGGGTAAAACTGATAAGAAATTTGCTATTTAAGCAATAAATTTAGGACTTAAATACCGAATTTAACTAGTATTAAACTATTTGAAAAAAGTTGAAGGTAACTTTAATTGCAGATAAGATAGAAAATGTTTTTGATTCAAAATGAAATTGTATAACATGAAACAAATAATCATTAAAGGAATTCACTAATGAAAAGCAACATAAAAAATAGTATGCTTATAATGCAAAACAGTTAAATGCATGTATCGATAAATTTGGTGCATAATAATTAAGGATTTTCTTTGCAATTCATTTCTAGAACAAGAAACTGTGAAACAAAACCTACAATCCTTCAAATTGACAACCAAGAATGTTTGTTTTATTTGAATGATTATTAAATGCTTTCTGTATCATCTTCTACCGATTGGGTCAGAAAAACCCATATGCCTTATTTAAGTGTAGAAAGATTATTGGATATTTCCTAGAATACTACTCCATATGCCATACATTTTTTATAAAACAATATAAGAAAATTAATCTATGTAGATTTGTCAGCTTTAGGTGGATCACAACAAATTGTAAAATGTAAACTTCCATTCCAAATTACAATGACTTTTAACACATAAATAGTTTCCTAATTTATTCCATTTATTTCTTGAATTTCCTTTTAATCAAAGGAAATTTCAAAACTCAGTGCTTACGAAACTTGCGATGGAAGAAAATATGTAACAACATACTTGCGACTGAACTTGTCAGAGTTTGTTTCGAAAGTGAATTGAGATTGTCATGACAATGACTTTAGTGCTTACTTTTATCCAAAAAATGTACCAAGAATATAGCAACATTTAAGATGATAAGTAGTTTCGGATAGCATATCATTAAATATTATTAATATTTATCACTGAATTAAAAAACTAGAAATCTGCTTTGATCATCGCAATCTTTTATTTAAAGGTAAAAATTTTGTATTGTTCGTAGTCCCAAATTACTGATATATAACTATAAAAATAGATGGATTTGATTAATGTCCTATTTATAGTGCTTAAAAATTGAAGATTTAAAGCAACCGTTTACAGTGCGGCTCGCTTAAAATAACACCTGTCTTTATGTGCTGTCGTGGTTATACTACATATACATGGAACGATGTGGCTTATTGTGAGAAATTAAAATTGCAAATTTATGAAAAATAAGTAATTTGCAGTGTATGCACTTGGTTCTTTCAGGTCCCTTTTAATACTATTCACTCCCGTGAAGAGTATTATAAGTTTATCATGAAGTTTGTAACACATATAAGGTGACATCGCAGACCACATAAAGGATATATATTTGTGATTAGCTCGATGAAACGAATTGATTTAGCCATGTCCGTCTGTCCGTCTGTTCGCAAAACTAGTGCCACAGTTTTTGAGCTAGAGAGCTGAAATTTTGTACATAGGTTTCTTTTTACCAAACGCTGAATATTTGTCGGAATCAGCCGAATCGGACCACTAAAGGGAGTACCTCCCATACAAACCCCCCTTTAAATTAACACTATAAGTTTCTGTTTCGTATCCATCAGCCATAAATTTCATGAGCCTAGGGTTACCAAGAGGGGTACCTCCCATACAAACCCAATTTTAAATTAATAATTAAATTAATTATTAAAAAAAATTTTTTTTTTTTTTTTATTTATTGAATTGAAATTTGGACACTATAAGTTTCTGTTCTGTATCCAATAGCCATGTAAATTTCATATCCTTGGGTTACCATACAAACTCACATTAAATGACAAACTTATACAGAGTATAAGTACCTACAATAAAAATACAATGCAACTCAAACTGTGTTTTCTGTTGATACTCAAAATGTCTTCCTTGTTGATACTCAAACTGTAACAGAGAGAATATGGTGATGCTAAGAAAGGAAGGTTAGATGCAACTCGGAGGAGCGTGAAGAGTATTACATCTTTAGCACAGCCTATGATAGCCTTCTTTCTGGTTCTTTCTTGCTATATAAATTAAACATTATAATATTAAGGAAAAATTTAAAATTTACTTAAAATTATTTAGAGCCAACATCAGCTGTTTATAGCCTAAAATATCACAGCCCTGGCGAAAAAGTTGGCAGTACAGTTGCTTAACAAGGTGCTTCTGGTGTGTTATGCTATGTTCTAAACAGCGCTTCTTTGTTTTGCGAGTTTTGACTGCTACAACAAGTCCTCAATTTGTTCATCATACTTGTTGTTGTTATAGTCGTCAGAACACAGAGTTCTGTTTGTGTTCTCAGAACCCAACCTCTTAATTACAATCCAATTGTAAAATTATCCAATTTTACCTATAAAAACAACCCCTCAATCACAACATTTTCTGTGTTATTTTTGTAAAAATAATCACCTGTTTGAGATGATTGCAAAAATAATCCACTTTCTCACCGAGACCATATACAGGATTCTGCTAATGAAATACACCAGCATAAGGAATACATTGGAATAGGTAAGCATCCGCACAGCAGAGGTTCCAATATTTGAAGTTTTCGAAGAATGAACACTTTATAGGAATGTCTGTTGTAGAAAATACAAGAAGAATAGTCAAAGCGTCTTCAAAAATCATGCAAATTTTGTTAACACATTCGGCGGATGTTTCGTTTTCGCAACATAGCTTTTAAATTCTTCTACGATACACCAATTGTTGTTCGATTATTATGAAATTTAACTTAGATAAAGTCAATACCCCATATTTTCATTTTCTAAAGGCAACTCGCTTACTTCAGTGGAAATATTTTGAAATTTTTTGAGTTATTTTCAAAATTTTGTATTTTGTGAATTTGGCAAGAAATGGTTAATCATATGACTAAATAATATATATATTTGTTTTCTTTTATTCCCATTTCTAATACACTAATAGTTCAATATTCATAAAATGATGTACCATAATAATATTCTCTGAATAACCCACTAAATTTTTATAAGTATATTATAAAATATATGACCCTCAAACATTTGCCACAGAAAAGTTCTTAAATTAGAAACTTTAGTCATTCTCCTGAAAAATGTTGACTTTACCATTACTATTTCGGAACAATGAAACTCATAAACTTACGAAAATAGGAAGAAGTAAATAATGGTCAAAGAAACAACAAAATTTAACGCAAAGCACAATAAACCCTTTCATGACATAAGTTCAAGCAACAACTTTCTTATAAGAATTTTATGTGTATGAGCGTAGGCCTTAATTTCGGGTCAGCATATGGTCATAAAAACTGTAAACTTTTGTCTTGAAAAGCACGAAAGCCACTCACAAAGGCAATAAAGGTAAGTTAGGTTAGTTTAAGTTTACTTATACGAGTATGAAACGGTCTAAGTCCAAGTATTCAATAAATTCAATATCCAAAAGTTTGGATATTTATAAGCATGAACTTAAACTTTTAGCGACTACTTGTGAATATAGTAAGTTCTTTCTCATACTTATACTTAGCTGCTTATTTTAACAACATCATCAACAAATTCTTATGATTTTTATGACTATTAAAAATTTTTCATATCGCATTCGATGATTCGTGTATTTTTGTTGCTCATCAAATCGTACCTTGGTACCTCATCTGTAGGCTGCTGCAGCTGCCAGATTTTATAGTAGTTCATATACCCAAACCCGACCCCCACATATCGTAGGCGAGCGAATACAATGCCAACCATTCTTCTCCAACTCTTTCGGGTTGTTGTCATTGTCGTTGACTTTCTTTCTTCCTTTCAATCTTTTATGACACACTAACTTGAAATTATATTATGTGAAAAATGCAATTTTATTGCTTGTAAGACATGTTAAATTCTTATGTTGAAAACAAATTTTTATACATTTCTATTCGGTACTACTATGCTAAGCATAGGATGCTTGTGACAAGTTCGTCATCATCATCATCATGGTCTTCGTTATCATTGAAGCAGACATGTGTGGGCCTTCGTATTGTATATGGTCTTAGTTTATGTCTCTCCTATTTATTTGATCTTCGACTTGTCTGGGTGTATGCGATTATCATTTATGAAGCACATCAAGCATCAATGGTTGTAAAATAAAATTGTTTTCAAAACGTGAGGATATCTCATTGTAAAATAACATATCTATGTATATCTATTTGTGTGCGATGATGTGATCTTTAAAAGAAAATACAATATTTTTTATTAGTCATTTGTCATAATTTTCCTGTGTCATTTGTTTGACAATATGACGCAATTCATATTTTATGGAAGCTAATGAGAGATTGTTAGTGAAATTGGTCGAAAAAATATTTATTTACATGTGTCGGGGAGTGAGTTGATAATAAATACTTACACAAGATCTGAACTTGTGACAGAAGATCTGGAAAACATCTTTATCAGTGAGAGATACAACAAAAATTATTAATAATTGATTGAAGTCAAAGAAATTATATGAAATGATAATGAAAATAAGATTGGATGGTAGATAACTGGTGAGACCATGATATAAAAATATTCTATTGTCTTAGATGAAATCATTTTCATTATATTGGAAAAACCATTTAGACCTCAGAAATGGTAGATTTGTAGCAGAATTCATATCTTCATAATATCATCAGAATATTGACACATTTTTGTCATTATTCTGCAATGAATCATTCCCTTGTCTTGTATAAGTAGTATCCAATGTGAATATCCTTCAATAAATTAGTTACATCATTTAAATTTAATCATAATAAACATCATTGACAAAAAAACATCATTAACAATTCAACAATTGACTTCAAGATGACATGTTAGTACTTGAAACTTCACAACTTCAAAATCTAATAAACAAAAAGTATCAACAATAGTAGTATGTATAACCACTTATGTTGTTTTATTGTTTGTTTGTTTATTTACTCCATTCAAATCAGTCAAAAACCCATAGCATAAAAAAAAGAAACAAAAGCGCCAACAGCGACACTCAAGTTGAATAGAGATGAGATACAACTTGCAACAATTTCATGCAACATCATGCATGCAATGTTGTGTATTGTGTGTTGCTAGTGTCCATGTTTTATCTCTCACACTTGTCTACTGAATAAATACATTACTGTTATTTGCTTTACTTGTCGCTTCACTGACAAATATCGCACTTAATTTTAAATATCGCACATCATGGACATTATTAAGTGCGCAAATGTAAACGAGCAACAAACACACTCCCATATAAATAATATCTACGTTGAAGATACAAACTGAGTAAAAAAAAGCATAAAGACAAAGAGACAAAGCAGACAGATAAACATAACTCGCGCATTCATTTCGTATTATGATGCTACAAGATTATTTATTCAACCATATGTCGCATGCGAGATGAAAGCAAATTCACCGACACCAACAATGATGACTGAAGCACTGACAGTCTGCTGAAGCAATCCAAACTTTCATAAGGAGCATAAGAAAAAGGGTAAAAACAAACAAGTGCCACTTGTGCCTTTAATGAGTTTTAATAAGTTAGAAAAAAACGAAATAAATAAATAAATATCTATTTAAAATAAAAAAAAAATACATAAACAAATAAGTCAAAGTGAATCCATGCGCATCCCATAAAAAAAAATGCTTAAATTTTGGCAAATTTTCGAAAAACAAATCATGCGAGGGTCGATCAACAAGTGCAAGTAAGAAAGATACTATCAGAACAAAATTTTGCAAATTTACTCTTCCTCAAAATAATATGCTTATGTGTTGTTCTGTGGTGTTAAGCCTATTATCTCCTAAGTAATTCTAGTTCAGAAAAACATAAATTTTCCTTAGTTCTATTTAAATTTCTTTATTTATTTTATTTAGAATCAAGAACTGCATCACAGCTAGTCGAGTAAAAAAAGTTGTTCTTTTTGTTCAAAAACTAACCTTTTAATTGGTTTAAAGATGTTTTACAAAAATTAAAATTGTCATTAAAAAATTTGATCCCGAAACCGGGCAAACCAGAGAATATTTTCACATCGAATAGACCCATTAGCCTTCTTTCAACATTCTCCAAAATATTTGAGAAAATATTTTTGAGTAAAGTGTTGGAAGTTCGAAAGAGCCAATATGTCATACCAAAGTATCAATTCGGCTTCTGAGTTCAGCACGGTACTCCTGAACAACTTCAAAGAGTCGTGCATCATATTATAACTGCATTTGAAATGAAGCAATACTGACTCCAACCTTATGTTGGATCAATACTGGAGTACCTCAAGGCAGTGTTCTCTTTCCAGTTCTTTACTCTTTATTCACTGCGGATATGCCAATGCCGGATAATGACACCATTCTGGTCACTACCTATGCAAATGACACTGCCATTCTTGCAAATTCCTCATCTCCCGTTAATTCTGCTGAACTGGTCCAACGATATATGTAGAAATTTAACGCTTGGACTAAGCGTTGGAATATTGGCTTAAATGCCTCCAAATCAGCAAACATTACATTTACATTAAGGCGCGATGCTTGTCCTGTTATTACTCTTAACTCTAGCATCAACCACAGGTTGACCAAGTTCGATACCTTGGTCTGATCCTGGATAAGCAGCTAACTTGGCGCGCCCATGTAAAATATATCACTGCGTGTTGCTTTCAAAAAATGAAAAAAATGGATTGGCTGCTGCGAGCGAAAAGCAAACTCCGGATCAGCAACAAACTGCTTATATACAGTGGCACCCGTCTGGATATATGGGCGCTCCATAGTTCGTCAGAAATTCGACCTTACATCGTGACTTGAAACTGCCAACGGCACTTGAGCAAATCAATTTCTTCAGTAGCCGTTATAAAGATCGACTGCTCCAAGACACTAATCCCCTAGCAAGGGCGCTAATACTACAACAGAACTCCACGACGGTCAAAAAGACTTCAGCCCAACGACCTCCCCAACAGGAGCTCACGTGATTAAACCTTAGAAATGATACTAATGTTTAAAAACCTTTCGGTTGATTTAACGTTAAAAAATATAAGAGAAAAAAAAAAATAAAAATAAAGGAATTTTTATATATTTTTGTATAAGAAAAATATCTTGCCATGTGCCAGAAATCGAAGACGGTTTTTATGCCGATTGATTTCAATTACTATGTAGTTGTAGCTAGAAAACGGGGAGATTTCAATTTTTGAATTTTGATGTTCAAAGCTGATTGAAGAGTGTTTCATTTAAACTATGTATTACAATTTCACTACTTTATCTCCAAAAATCATAAGCATTACCATACAATAATGTATGCCATCTTTTGACAGTTTAAAGATTCTTCTCTTCTCATTTGAATTGTTACAATTTTTTCATCAAAATCTATATACCCCGCTGGCTTTATTACACTCATAAAAAGTAAGTAAGTAAGTACAACTTTTTATGAATTTCATTTTCGCATACTTTTTGCTGACATTAACGAGCTGTTGACAAGAGCAGCCTGTCAACGTTCGCCTTTTTTTAGTGATGCTTGGTATTTTTCAAGTGATTTTTCTTTTCCTCAAAAAATAAATTTATAAATATGTGACACGTGCATTTTGAGTGCAATCGCTCTTTGATGTTGCACGAAATTGTTTGATGGGAGTTAAACAAATTTATTTTTGAGATATTTTTTTTTTATAAAAAAAAAAGCAAATATGTATCTGAGCTAATTACCATTACCCTGATTTTTGAGTGGGGTAAAATTTCATAAAATAATTAAAATAAATATTTACACAGAATGTAGAAGATTTAAACGATTTACTGAAGTGCTGAGTGATTAAAAAGTGAGAGAAAGTGAAATAGGGTTAGAGTGAAGTTGTTTGAAATAAGGGTATCTATGCAGAGTTTGAAGATACAATTTGTTGCTTTAATATTTTTGTAAAGTGGTGATAACAAATTGAATTTCAATTCTCTTCAAGGATATAAATTTCCATAAATCTGTGATTGGATTTTTTGCGGTACCTTTGATGATTTCCATACATGCATATGATGATTGAGTGTTTCAACTAAATATCGTTTAGTGTCATTTACAGCTAATTTCAAACACTTTATTAGCATTTTTTATGTAGATTTTTATTCATATTTCTGAACCGACTGTTTGCAGCCATGATTTTGACATAAAATGGGATTTTTAATTACCAAGAAATACGCTTTTTTTTATTAGATGAGTCTATTTCCTTTTGTCATAAAAAACACATACAAATCTCATCATATTTTTTGAGGCGTAGATACTCCTCATTTCTTTTGTAGCACTCTGGGTATTTGTCATCTGTGCACAATTAGAAGGCTTCAGTTCAGATACACAAAGTTATAAAAATGAATAATGTTCGTTTCGTTGAGGCAAGCCGTAAAGACTAACTGTGTGACAATGAAAAAGTCAAAGATCGAGTGTGACTGAGTGAGTGAGTGAGTGGGTAAAAGTATGAGTAAAATAGGCTGATTTAGTCAATGAAGCACACAGTTTTGACTTTGGTTTTTGCGGCATGAATTGTTGCACGAGATCAAAAACAGCTGCGCGCAGTACATGATTATGTTGCCTTACCAACTTCATCGTAATCATCATAGTCATCGTCATCATCGTCGGATGATACATTGAACATACAATAAAAAGGTGGCAGGAAGGCAGAAAGGCAGAGGGACTAGTTGAATTGAAATGGATAAACACACAAAAGACAACGACAACTCTTAACACTTGCAACGTTTTTGACATTTCAACTGTCATAAATGGCAAATGCAGTGAAGCTGACACCCTTTGTTAAAGGCGGTTTCTTTATGGTGGGAGTGGTATGGAGTGGTGTGGTAGGGGGACTTGAACTTCATACATACATACATACATATGTGTATAAGTCTTCCTTTCGTTTCATTTTGTTCCAGTTGAGTGCCATTCATGTTGAACTGTGTAAACTTTTCAATGTTTTCACTACAAAAACAACGCCAACAAAGATAGCAAAGATGGGAACGACGAAGACTTTTGCGCGGCCCAACATTTATGATTGACACTTGGAGTACTGACAAATGGTTGGCAATGCGACACTGGCTTCAACATGTTTTATAGGTTCGTTCCTCTGATCTGCTATACTACGAAGGAAACAAGTGAATCCTACCAACTAGTATGTTCACTGTTGTTTCATATTTGTGTCAACACTTTTACGTAAACGAACATAATGTGATTTCTCATCTTATGTTAATGAAGTTCACCAAAGAAATGACAGTTGAAGTGCGTTAAATGATTCATGAGTGCATGAGGTTCACTTATTAGACTCATTGACTTAACTCCCCTCTATTTGTTGTTTAACTATGTTTACTTTTTGAAGTTAATTGACATAAATTTGCCTTCTTTTTTAATAAAAAAAAAATATTTCATAATTTTATTTCATTTTTACCTTTTCTTATTTCACTCACTCGCTTCAACATACATATGTCAATTGCCAATTTTGGTTTAAAAAATGCATTTAACTAAAAAATAAGACATACTTAGTAGTACTACAATACTACAAATGTATCTCGCTTGTATCTTTTAGTTTGGTGCCTTTTTTTCTGTGGCCAACTTAACGTGCCCATTAACACTTTAACGTGCCATAATTACGTGCAATGCCTGTCGCCCAAAAACCAAGAGTTGAACTAAGGAAGCAACTCCTTTTTTGCCATGTCAACAACGCTAAAAAGCAGTTAAAAATGTTAAAAAGTGGGACCAGTAACAGCAACAGCAACAAGAACAGAAAGAAATCTGAAATAAAATCATGTACACGCGTAAAAATGTCAACTGATGCCTTTTTTAAGTCAGCAGGAAGTTAATTGCGCCGCACCAAGTGAGTGAGCAACTGTACTAAAGTGTAATGAAAGACAGCAATGAAGACAGGACAGAAGCTAAAGAAACATCAGCAGCCGTAACAACAAAGAACAGGATAGTCATCGGATAGTGAGTCAACTGAACTAAAGAGAGTATAATAAAAATCGTTGAAATATTGTTGGGTTTGTCGCAAATGAGTCTTAAAAGCAGGATTACATGGAGCAGTGAATGGACAGCAGTTGGTAATAGAGAATGGAGAAATTCTAAAGTATACAAATGTAAAAAATAAAGATATGCAATGGTTTTAACTAAGAGGTTAGAATTTAATGGAATTGCACTAAAGTATGGGAACAGGTATAATTCTGTGATGTTTTAATACTAAAGACTTTCATTTCAACGTCTTTTGAATCCAATGAAATTCTTTGCCTCTTGCAGAAATTTACAGAATCTTAGGAAGATCATTATGCAAAACAAGTGGAGACTTCTGGAAGTAGGAAATAAGGAGTCTACTTTACATTAATGGATGACAGAATGGAGTCTCCAAACTCTAAACATTTATTAAAATTACTATCAATAAGAGTTGAATTCACTTCTAGCTTAGGATTATCAATCTCTCTACAGAGCTTAGAAGTTCGTATACTATGGATACTAACTATTTTTACAAGTAAAGTTAGAGACAAATAGTCATATCATTTAGAGCAAAGTTTTTCATATTCAATTTCTTGGAATTGTCTTAGAGAAATAAATAAAAAAATAAAATGTTTTGAAGTTGATTGGAGGAGCTTGGCGACGTTTCCAAAAGTTAAAATTGTCTTTCCAAAATATCGACCCTTCAAATTATATCTTCTTCAGCCTACTTTAGCTACCTTTTGCTGCTCCTTCAAAGAGGTAATTACAATTCCACACCTCAGTCACAATTCTACAGAAGCCACAACAAAGCAATACAATATTGCTGCCATAACCAGTTCCATAACTAAAAGATCGTGCTGCATGTTTGTGAGAGAAAAACAAAACCGACGATAAAAACGAAGTCGACGACAATGGTGATGATGATGATGATGATGAGGAAAAAAGTGAATTCACTAAGTGAATTCATATAAAAATTCCTTAAATGTCGCATTATGACAAAACGATCGTTTAGAGAGGAGCCCAGCTAAAAACCAAAAGTAGCAACAGCAGCTCGATCCACGAAACAGGAGTGCAAAAGTGGTAAACCTTCTTAAAAGTGAACTTGCCGACAGACATACTATGAAAAAGAAGATGATGACGATGACGACGACGATGTCGCCGCCATTGTTTGTTGCGACAAAAAACTAGGCAAACAGCATGGAACAATCTGGACGAAAAGTGGGTTCAAATGGTTGTCAAAGATGGGGAGGGAGTTTCAAAGAATATATTCTCGCATGCGATTATTGTTGCCCTAACCACAGTGTGGTTTTGTGGCAAGCTGACAACTTGCGAATTAAGTGCCATGGCCCAATCTGTATCTCTACTACTACTCTTCTGTTTACCTCTTCCATCCCATCCCATCCTAGCCCAGTCAGCCATCATCATCATCGTCATCATCATCATACACGACATGATTTTTATGAAGAAGTAGCAACATGCGAGGGTTTGTCATCTCCTCCACCATTTCATAGTCCCTTTTTTCATGGCAGACAACGCTTTCGTGCTAAAAATGCTTTGGCGCACACAACACATTCTGTTAACATGGCTAACATGTTTGAATTGGTCTAAAGTTTTCATTCTCATTCGTTTGGGCCTCAAAAATACTAAAAACAAAACAAAACAACAACAAACAAATAACAAAAAATGTGTTCTGTGTTGCATTTTAAAAATTCTACATTATATTTTTCAGATTTTTGTATTTCCGTTTTTGTTTTGTTGTTGTTGTTGTTGTTGTTGGTTTTTATTCCAACCAATTCTCGATATCACGCTTCTGTCGTTTTCAATGCAATTTTTGTTTTGCCCTTTTTTTTCCAGTTTTGAATTTTCGTTATTTTTGTTTGCTTAAATTTCTGTAGTTTCGACGACCATGAATCATGATTTATATTATTTTGAATTTTAGTTTCAGTTCGTTTTTGTAAGGACATTTTTGCGAGCGAACAGCAACAGCAAAAAGTGTTGGTAACAGTTGCTGCTGCTGCTGCTGCTGGTAGTAGCTGCCTGTATTGGAACCAAGTTTGGTTATGCTTTTATCCAAAATAGGCTTAGTTTATTGTAGTTGTTCTCTGTTAAGTTTGTTAACTCGTGCACTTTGTGGGAATTTGAAGTTGCTTCGAAAGCGAAAAACTAACTCTCTGTCTGTATACAACTAGTCTATATACTATATCTGTCTGTCTGCCTGCCTTCCTATTTGCACCGTCTGCAGCTAACCAAAGCAGTGGCATAAATATTACTCAGTCGTGATTTCAGTTGATTTTGTAGGGTTTCCATTTTTTTTTTGTCTTTTATTTTTTTGTTGCTGTTTGCCTGTTAGCAAAGGATATACTCGTACTAGAGCCATAAAGTGTGGCTTTATGCAAAAATATGGCAATGAAGTTTTTGGATTTGTTGACTATTTTTAGATTTTCCAAGTTCTCATTGGTGAATGAGATACGTTTTATTAGTTATAAGTATTTGTAAGCGTTTTAAATGGAATTTTATGCTGAAATCATTAATACTTGCTAATACTCCCTTTTAACTTTAAGCAATTATTAGTGTTTGAACTAAAGGAATAAAGACGTTCTCATGAAAATGTTTAAAATATAATCAATTGTTTACGAGTAGTACAAACTCTTTACAGAAGGTCGAGAAGATGTCGATGACAAGGACCGCTCTGTACGCCCCAGAACGTCAACAATCAATGAAAAAGTTATTGCAGTGAAGATGTGATAATATTACCTTGTAGTTATGCGCCATTTGCGTGAAGCAAAACGACAAAAAGGCCCGGAATTGTGGAAGAATCAGACATGGATATTCCACCACGATAATGCCCCAGCTGACACGTCATTTTGTTTGTCAATTTTTGGGCAAATGCGGAATCGTAATCATGCCTCAGCCACCGTATTCACCAGACTTGGCCCCCTGTGAATACTTCCTATTCCCAAAATTAAAAAAAAAAACCTTGAAAGGAAGGAGCTTTAAAATGATTGAGGAAATAAAGGCCGCATCAGTAGATGACCTGAAGGCTATACCAAACACCGATTATCAGAAGTGCTTCGAGGAATGGAAAAAGCACTGTATTATATCTGAAGGGAATTACTTCGAAGGGGACATAATAGAAATAGATGAATAAATAAATATTACACACCACGTATTCCTATATCATTCCTAGGGTGGACAAGCTTCTTCCTCGTTCTTCTTATAAGTTTTTCATTCTATTTTGAAACATTCTCGTTTTAAGTAGATAATACGATTTGTTAAGGAGACTTAAATATGTTTTTATGCAGATATGTAGTGGCAACTTTTTGCTATATCTGGGCATATTAGTTTCACCTTCTACCTACAAACCATCGATGCTTTCCATACAAACAGTCGATGTTTCCCCAGCTCTACTTCTTCCTCCTCGTCTTCCTGGCTTTTATTTGTATACACAGAACATGACCACTACCTAAGACATGACCAAAAGTCTTCATGGTAATGTTTGTTATGTTTTGTCATCTCATTCGCAAATCTTGCTAATTTGTTCTAAATAATCAGGATGGAGAGAAAGATCTTGGAAATTTCATTATTGTATTGACTATTAAGAACCTTAAATCATGCATCTGTTCTGCCTTTTTAATGGTAAATTTCAATCTATCCATTATGCTAGATGAGGAAGGAACTGTTTCCAAACGAAACTCATTGATTCAACAATATCTTGACCATCTCTCCAAGAGAATCTCCGCATACAATAAAATAGTTCTGTTCTCATCAAGACATTATTCATTGAGGAACTTAACAATAATTTCATAATTTAAGGAAAGTTCTAGTCAATTATATTCCAAACTAATGAACCAATTAAATATTTTTTAAATGGGTTACTCACTCATAGGCGGCATATTCAAATTTATCGCAATTAACATACACATAAGAATTGATCAAAAAAATAATGTTTAATTAATGATAATAACACATTTCATATGAATGAATTCATGTGATCTGTGAAGAGAAAAATGATTAACTTTTAAATTACAATAAAATTTTAATTTCTTTAAAGGGGATTTTGTGACAATTTACTATTTATGTTATGAAAAAATGTCTTCATTGAAAGCCTGTTTAATAATAATTTCCTTATTATTTTTAGTTTCATTATATCATTTCAATTGGCTATCAAAATAACCTTTCATTAACCCATCAACACATGCCACTACTACTGACTTTAACTCATCATCATCACAATGCTTGCTAATAGCAACAACAACGAAAAACATAATAACATTGTAAGATCGTCAACAACTTAATTAAGCAATTTAAAATTACATAGTCCATCCATCCATTCATTGAGTGTTCAATATTCAGTCACTAAACTAACGCCAGTCATCGTGTTACCACTTTCAACTTTTTGCCATACTGAGCCAAGCCAAGTCAAGTGAAGTATACTCAAGTGAGCTAAAGCTGAAGCTTCGTCCATCCTGTACTGCTGGCTGGCTTATTGGGCTTATGTAAATAACCAAGTAAACTCATATTTTAACATTTTTTTAAGTAATTTAACCAATTAGTTTACGCTTGTCAATAATATTTTTGCTGTTGTTTTTTTTTTGGTTTTTGTGTATAGTTTTTGCTTTAAGCCAACTATCGATGGCAACGTTTTTGCTGTTAGTTCTTGCAGTCAGTTGCCTTTCAAAGACGACAAACATGATTATTTGCGTTGGTTGCTTTTGCAGTTGCAGTTGCTGCTGCTGATGTTGTTGTCTGTGCATAGGAGCACATGAGAGTTTTGGTCCTAAGTCAGAGTCATCAGGCGAACGACAATGTTGAGATTGACGTTAATCCCACAGCAGTTTTAGACCAAACAAAACCAAACCAAATGAAATGAAACCAAACCAGACCAGACTGGAGTCGATGCGAGTTGACTCAAGTAGAGTGGAGTCCAGTTCAGTTTGGTTCAATTCAGTTCAATGCACGTTCAAACTGTTGGTTGTCGTCGGTAGTCTAAGCTGATAAATGTTTGGTTTGCTTACAAGTTTTGGCTTTAACTTGTCTACAGTGTAACGTTAGCTATCCCCTCAAGTTGTGTTATTAATTTTAAATTGACTATATAAAATGAACAGAATTTTCATTTCTGTATTAACGAATCATTTATACCTTTCACCAACTTTTTCAATCACAATTCTAGCATATCTATACCATATGACGTTGATTGAAGGCTGTTTTAAGTAATGATCCTATTAATCTAACTAACAAATAACATTGATCGTAACAAATCTTACAAAGAAACTTAATATGAGTTGTTGGAAACACTCTGGTCTGCAAATAAAAGACTGTGTAGAGATTGATGGAAGGGCTAATAGAGGCCCCAATGCCTACGATTATGTACCTCATGAGGTTCCTGTCGCAAGGTGCTATGCGTTGCAAACAACACTACAAAGTGATAGTAGTATGAAAGGTACAAAAGTAACAAAGTTACTAGTTCTCGCTTATTCATTTGCATTGCTGTAAATTGTGAAAAATATTGACAGGAACACACAGATACATATGCCTTTGTATAAGTGAAACTTGGGTAGATCCTCGTTTGCCAGCTGTCAGCTAATGTCACATGAAGTTATAGCAACGCCTTTAGCCCATTACAAATGCCTCAGAGGCATAGTTATGTCATATGACTTGCTTTCTTAACTCACCATCTACTCTTCCCCAACTTTCTCTTACTCATCCTAACATCATCATCATCTCATTCGTTTTCTCCAATACCACCATACTCTCTTATTACTTATTTACCTGTATCCGTGTTCGTGTTACTATTCCTGCTTCATTGCGGCCTACACATTCTTTTAGTTATGCTCTACAATAAGTTATTATGTCATTTATTTTAAGCCAAGCCTTCTTCAGTTTGTTTTTATTCATACTTATTTTCCTCATTGAACTGTAGATTCGTACACTTGTCAATAATTTATACGCCTCGCATTTTGTGGCTTAGAAGGAAAATTGCATGACAAATTGCAGATACTTTGACATTTTTATAAATGACTTTTCTTTTATTCACACACAAAAACACATAACGAAACATATACACATACATATGTATGTACACATATGTGTATGGTGTAATAAAAGGATAATAATAATTTTTAATTTGAGTCAATTTTAATTGATTTTTGCTGTCCTTTCTTGCTTTGATTTCTGTCTCATATTAACTTTGACTAATTGCTAATTAACCTAGTTCCTGAGCTTATAGTAAATACAACAATATACGAGGACATATAAATGGCAATATGCCATTTCAGTTGCCAATATATAGTAATTTCCTTGTCTGCATAATTGAATTTCAATTTGTTAAGGTTAATGTGCATTCAAGTACAGAAATATACTTCAATAAATACTACATAAATATATCTGCATATATACTTCTTTCCATGGAATAATCAATTTTTTTGTTTTTACAAAAAAATATCAATTTATATTGTAGAAATTTTTGTCATGCAGTTGATTTCTTCTTTGCTTTATTATTAAATCACTCTTTTTATCTATCAAGATCACGCAATTACAATTTGCTTCAATTTGACCGCATCTTACTAAAGTTAAATATATAAGTGTACTTATTTCTATAACTACTAATCTTACCATTCCCTTTTGATTTATAAACATGTGATGTGAGAATTTTTTCAATTTAAAAGTAACCTCCAATGTCATCCTGTCATCCTCAAGTAATTTATTCAGTTCGATAATACCAAAGGTTAGCAAATATCTGGAATAATTTTATATTATTAGCCAACTGTCGTTTGATTGCATGCAGCAATATGTTGCCAAGGTCTTAGTGGTATTGACAGCATTAATTCAAATCAGCGCACAAAATTAATTTCATCAAATGCAAAATTGAAACTCTGAGAAATAAAAATGAAATACATATATTACTGAATATTAGCTGCTAGGCAAACACATATAAGTACTCACCGAGGAGAAAAGAGACAGACAGCCTACAAATATGAGCAAGTTAATTTGAATCCTGTTAGCAAGAGACACCTTCGAACATCGATGTTTTTAAGACAATATGGAGTAATGAAGACAGGCGAATATCAAAGTGAGAATAAATGCAGAAGTGGGAATATACGAGGACGGTTCATTAAGTACCATTGTTAGATATGAAGAATTGTCCCCTTTTAGAAAGATACACTTCTCCCAACGTTCCGGCCATTTTTTTAACACCTCCAAAAAATAGGATTTGTCGAACTCTTCAAAATACGCCTCTGTTTCGGCGCTGACTTCCTCGTTTAAGCTTAATTTTTTTTATCACGAGCCATTTCTTCATGTTAGGGAACAAGAAAGAGTCACAGGGAGCCAGAACGGTTGAATACGGGGGGTGCGGCAGCGATTCATAACGCAATTCATGCAGTTTGGTGGAAACAACACCAGATGAATGTGCTGGTGCGGTAACGTGATAAAACAACACCTTTTTTTCGCCAAATGCGGCCGTGTCTCCTTTAATTTTTTGTTGAAGCGGTACAATAACTCACTGTAGTATTGTCCAGTGATCGTTCTTCCTTTTTCTAAAAACTCCATGGGGATGACGCCCTTCGCATCCCAAAAAATCGTCGCCATAACCTTACCGGCCGATGGGACCGTCTTCGCCTTCTTTGGTGCAGATTCACCGGGAGAAATCCATTGTTTTGATTGTTGTGTAATGATGAATCCAGGTTTCATCAACGGTGACAACTCGATGCAAAACGTCCTTCGGTTTTGCTTAAATTGCCCCAAACACTACTTCGAAGTTAACAGCCGTATCCGCTTGTTGTCCAGCGTGAGCAATCGCGGCACCCATCGGACCGACAATTTTTTCATCGCCAACTTATCATATAAAATATTAATTGCCGTTCCGGTCGACACACCTATGGCCTTTGCTACTTCCGCACTTTCGTTCGTCGATCAGCGAGAATCATGTCGTGGACTTTTTCAATGATTTCCTCGGTAGCCACGTCTGCCGGGCGTCCTGGTCGCTCCTCATCAAAAACGGATGTTCGCCAACGTTTAAATTCGTTGAAGCAACTGTGGTCATAGATGGCGACGTGTCCCCATAACAGCATGCAACTTTGCTTCTACTAGTTCCCATCCAAAATCAAAAAGCAAATTACTGAACGATACTGCTCTTTTTCCATCTTAGCGAAAATCACGAAACACGTCTGACTCGGATGGCTGCCAAATCAAAACTTATCTATCAATCAGTCTGACATTTGTATTAGCGTCGTTTTATAGATGGCAGCACACGATGATAACACTAACTTTAATCAGGAACGTCCTCTATCGTCAAACACGAGTACCGCCATCGTAAAAGTCTTGTTAGTGAAGTAGTTCCTGTTATATCTGTTTGTTCGTGTCTTCTTGTTAAAAGCCGATCTTTACTCTTTACATTTGATCTCAGTTTTTCTATCAGTTTACACTATCTCTGGAGATGTGTGTCTATTTTATCCGTTTCCTAAACCGTTAAAAACATTGAGGGGCTATTAAATGTACATCTATCTGCACGTGGGTAGTTTCAACTTAACAGAGACTTATATTTCTTTCTTTATGTAAAATCTGAAAATTTTTCATACCAACCTCGTACAATTCCTTCAAACATACGATTTTTGTGTAGGTTTTTATAAATATGCCAATAATTGAAATTGTGTATACAAAATTTTTCTACCAATTTCTTTTTTTCCAGTTTTAAATTCTAAATTCAAAAATTGACTAATAATAGTCTAGAGCATTCTGTCAGTTTAATTTATCTATTTGCCCCTTTAGCTCCTGCCACACATTCATTGTTCATATGTAACGCCAAATGTGAGAAATCATGCATAAAAATTGTATTACTCGTATGTTGTCTGCAACATTAATAACAGTGAACAAAAACGTGCAATTGTTGTCGTTTGTTACACAACAGCAATAACAACAACAAGAAAGTCAACTAATATCATAAAAAAAGACTTACATTAGCAACAACAGTAAGCAACAAGAATAATACAATAATAATAAAAATAATAACAATAACAACAAGAAGAAACATTTGAACTGTCATTAAACTTTGACAGCACATCCTTTTTTTTCCTTCATATTCTTGTTAGTATTTTGAGCTACTGCAGTGTAATCACATCTCTTCTCCCTACCAAACATTACTTAAAGCAATTGTTGCACGGCCGCAGCCGTATTGCCGCAACCAAGTAACAAATGTTGCAGCAACAATTGTTGCTATTGTTTAGTCATTGCTTGTGTGTGTACTTGTTCTTCTTAAATAATCATTGTTGTTATTGCTATTGTTGCAAACACGTGAGCCTCCTTTTTTTTTTGTCATCTCTTTTCTATTTTGTTGTCTATTGTTGCTCTTATGCTTTTTATTGCCTGCAATTCTCAATTTGTAGCCGGCTTAATGGTGTCCATAAACTGCCAACATGCATTATCAATTTGTTTGATTTGAAATATAATTCGACATCTATGGATGGATTTTCAGAAACCATATATTTATGAAACATTTTGATCAATTGTCCTGGACAATCGAACTTTAGATATCATCTAAATCCAGTCAAGTAAATGGGTCACACATATTGGCCGTCTATGCCTACATTGATGGGCGAATGCCCTTACTTATGTGCTTTTCTTCCTATTCTTATAAAATTTGTAAGTCACTTTTTATTTTTTAAGGCGCCTAATAAAATTTGTTTGTTTCTTGAAATTTTTACTTTCTTGATACTGTTGTTGTTTTTGTCTTAATAAGTATAAAAATTGAGTTTGTTTTTTTGTATCCAAACTTTTTTGTAGGGATAAGAATTTGTTCATTCCTTCTTCATTCTTTTTGAGTTATGCAATAGCAACACGAGGGTTTTTCTTTATAAAATTTTTCTAGAAAATTTCTTTTTCTCTACCATAATAGTAGTTAATGGTGAATGAGTGGCTCATGTATCTTCTTACAACATTCAATTGTAGCAGGAAATGTTTTTTTTATTTATTTTTTGCTTACATTTTGACTTCTATTTGAAGTAAGAAAAAGTTTTATTTTTCTTTAATTCATTTTTGTTGTGAGTATTTTCTTCACTGTGCACATTTCATTTTACCATAGTCTCGTACACATTGTTGTACTATTTTTCATACACTCAAGAGCGTGCTCTGTAGTTATTCTACCCAAGTAGTAATCTCGTAGTACTATTACTACTAGTATGTAACATAAAGTCAGTTTAGTTTGTCTGTCCCCATGTCCCCTCATTCCATGTTTTGTCTGCTTGTCTCCTGAGCTTGTTATGATTTCAACTTGTTGAACGTGAAATGCATAAAATTCTTAAGGAAGTGGCAAGACGAAGAGTTTTTTTTTATAGTAAGTGGTATACTACAATATACTCGTATAAAGAGAAAAAAGGGTTGCAGAAAACTTTTAAACATAACAACATCTTTAATAAAGTCTTGTTTTGGTCTCCTTAATACTTAGATTTAATATAGAAATGGTATATGCATTTTTATTAAACGTTTGTCACAGAACAATCCATTCTGATGTGATTAGACATCGCCTGTTTCTTAGTTTCAGTATAGAAGAAAATGGTATTTGACCTCAACTATCGAAAAAACACGAACAATATGGTGTTCTCATCATACATTTGATCAACTCAGAGCTTTTATAGAACTAAATTTCCCTTATTCTTATAATCAACAGTATTGATCAGCGAAGAAATCCACTTCTTAGGAATATCGTGTTGGTAGTGGTTATCACCAAAATAACTACTTAGCATCAACGTGAGATTAAGGCCTGCTTAGCAGGTGTTTACCTAAAAGTCCTTATACTGTTGTTTATACATAATCAGATAATGAACATAATTTTCAGTAGAATTTCTAATTCGGTTCGGTTTGATCATTTCTTTTTCTCTCTATATCTTTCTAATAATCTTGTTGTTGGGAATATGGACACGTCTCACAAAAAACGTTTGTAGCTTTGTTCTAATGCATGTCGAAGTTGGGACGTTTTAATGTTGAGATTCTTCTAATCAATGAACTGGAACTGTTTTCTGTTCTGTTTTCAGTAACAAAGTATCAGGAGTCAGTGTGTATATTTGTGTAGGGTCATTTGGCAAAGTTTTCTTTCTTTTTCATATTTAAAAGAAAATCACTTGAAATCTTAAATCATCTTATCGATTGAAATGATTTCCTTCTCAGACACTTGATTATGATGTATGAACCAGACAGACGCCACAATATCTTATGTATAATTTCCCTTGTCATAATTTACAGTCATAACCAACACTTTTCAAAGTGGGACTTACTCGATTTAGATTTAGCATTTGCTATTTCTTAGTAATTCATAGAAGTCTTTTTTCAGTTTTCAGTTGATGTTGATGAACAAACAAATATTCATTTGTAGTCGGGCACTTTCATTCGTTGGCTTGATTTCGGATCTAAAGAAAAATTTATGCTAATGTGATTTTGCAATTAAAAACAAGCAATAAATGAATGAATGAATAAGTGAGTGAGTGAGTGAGTTTCAGTTATCGACTACTCTGATCTTCTTTATATGTACATTATAATTATCACCATTATATTATCATCATGATCAACAAAACACTCAACTCTGTTGCATTTGTAAATCATAATTCCATATGGTGGAGAAGACACAAAAAAAAAAACTAAAATTATTTATGTGCAACACTAAGTGTGGCAGCAACTCTAGTTTCATTTACTCACAACTGAGGAGAATGCTCATGCTGATGATGATGGTGATAATGTTGATTTTTCCCTTACTGGCAAGGGTGGTGGTGGAGGCGTCGGCATCATTGGCATTAGTTGCATCATAACAAGCTGGCAAAGTTTTTCATTACATTTTGTCTTGTTTTTCTGGGTTGATTTGTTTAACAGCAGATGAAGATGAAAAAAATAATCATGAGGATGATGATGAAGAAGAAAATGAAGATAAAGACGATGAAGATGACGACGAAATTGTACAAATGCCGTTTGACTTGGTTTGTCTGGCCTTTGATCTTGCCTGGTTCATGTACATATAATTTTTTTTATTTTTTTTTTAGATACCAAGTACAACGCCACTTTTAAAGACATAAATCAAAGTTTAAATTTGATTTGCACTTAGTCTAAAAGAGAAGAACCCAGGGAGAGACGGAGGTGAGGACTCTGACTTTGGATTTGATTGAGTACATTGGATGTAGCGGAATAAGTAGTTTCACATCAAATGTGTGAGTAAACATGATGAATGTGTTACATGACTACGAAGTATCGTATAAAGATAGTTCTTTTTCTTTTTTTGTTTTTTCATTTTAGACAAATCACGATGGCAATGTTGCATTACTTTGATTGTTTGTTGGGAAGTGGGAATTATTGGTAAAGAGTGTCTATTAATTAGAGAAAGATGATGATTGAGTAGAAATGTGTAAACGAGATTGAAAAGAGGGAAAGAGTGAAAGAGTTTATACTACTCTACTACTACATAACATTAAAGATATGTTAACATTTTACATTGAAAGACAAAAGTCATGAATAACCTAAATTAATAACACCTTTTAATTGGAGACAGGAGAGAGAGATAGAGAGAGAGAAATGATTTACAATAGTCAATAAAGTTAGTTGGTTAAGGTAGTTGCATTTTTACAAACTGCAATAAATTTAGTGCCTTCGAAAATTGATCAGAATTGAATTCTCATCACGACACTTCACTGATAACATGAAACCCATGTTGAACTTGATTTAACATGAAGGAAGAATCCTAAGTACAACAGTTCATTGTACAATATATGGTACCTATCAATAAATGTTCTTAAAAACCTATAAACTCACATTTGTCAGATTAAATTTCATCTTTCATTTCATGACATTTCATTCCATTTTGTATCATGGAACTCATAATTATCATTACAATGAAAGCCATTAGAAATTTTGAATTCTAAGAACGACAATTAAAGTACATTAACTCGTATATTTAATTATGAATATGTTAAAAGTGCTTAAGGTGACAGTTCACTTTTCAATAGAACCAAATATTGGTCTAACGTGCTTAGATCAGTCAATAAAAGCGCTGCAAGAGTCAACTCTAAACAATCGAATCGAATCACGTGGTACACGGAACCTTATCATTAATCACATTAAGTGCAAAAACACTTTCGCAAATTAACTCGTGTTGTGAATTAATGATACGAGTATAGTTGAATTCGATAACGATTCATAGCAGAAGACACGAGTCAAACAAAAGCATAGACACATTAAGTTGAATGACTCCTTACAAAAACACACATAACTCGTAATGACTCAATTTAAAAACAGAATGACTCGTTTTACGGTGTACACAGTGCAGGTACTGTGCACAGTACTGCTATCCCATGCATGATCTTCCTTTTCATATTACTCACACTCACACTTGCTTTGTTTTCATGTTAGTGTGATTTCGTGTCATACAGTGTCATACCAAGCCACACCGAGTTATGCCAGAAAAATTCGAATCACACAACAATGTATCAGGAATATATTTGGTTAGGTAATGAAGGCAACCATGCCAAAAGATATACATATTTCCTATATTATTTCTACATGTGAATGTATCAATATTACCCTTTGGCAGTTGAAAACAAGATAGAGGCAATGAACTTTTGAAGAACATTGACCAATCTGTATAATTTAAAGAGCCTTAACAAGAGAAATCACGTTGTATTTGATCCCATATTGCAGTCTCATCATTGTATAATTATAAGAATTCATTGAATTTTATAGATTGAGTATAAGCAGATCGTATACATTATCCCTCAATATATCTAATCAAACCTCGATTACAACGAAAATAGCTAAAATAATAGTGAGAAGTAATGCAATGCCACAACTTGCTGTCATAAAGAATCATACGAGAAGACACGAGTTACAGTGTATCTTCATAACAGACATGAGTCACCCAATAGCAAAGGTTCGAGTCAAAGATTCAGAAAAGAAACTAAACTAAACGGAATGATTCGTTTTCAAATACAAATGCCTCGTTTTCAAAGTGTACACACTGTTATTACTCACATTTAACACTAATTAGTGTACGCTTGTACAGGGCTCCACAGTCAATATGTGAATGAATATTTTCTATCACTGTAAAACATCGTGACTTGGTTCCATTTAGAAAATTTTATGTAAGAAAAAGCAATCCACTGAATCGAAGGCTTAAGTTTAAATAAATGTTTCCAAAGCGATCTAATTATGCAAAGAATATTTTTCATGTTTGCTGCCAAAAATTGTTTTCAATTTTAAATGCATTTGAAAGTCACTTACTGCTGTCCTTGTTGTTGATACCAGTACATTTGTCACTTATACGAGTTGTTTTTGTTGTTGTTATTTATACTTATGACTGTTTATTATCATTGTTTCTGTTCCTACCAAAGCATTGGTTGGCAAACTTAGTAAGTAGTAAACGCACATTATCTACAGCAACAAATTTTCCAAAAATGTCACTTTGTATCTCTAAAAGTCAACGAAGAAAAAAATTATTCCATTGGTCTCATTCATTGCCTCAATGAGTTGCATATTTCGTTCTATGGAATGCTATTTTTAGTGGGTGTTTTTGAATTCGGATAGAATTGAGGACCCTCATGTTTAGTTGGTTGTTGGCATCTTTATGTTGCCAACTAATTTTTGTTGCATGCAACATTTTCGATTATTTCCAAAGTCGTCGTCATCGCCGTCGCCATCGCCATTCTGCCATCGTTGCCAAAGTCATTTTCGTTTGGTTATTTTCAAGGCAATAATGATGTTGTTTGTTGACGGCATCTAGCATCTAAAGCAAGTTGTTGCTTTCGTGGCATTGTGGCACTTGTTCTAGTTGCTTTTAATGTGCTCATCGTGTTTGGTTTTGCTTGCATTGCCATCCATGCCTTGAGGTTGAGGTCCTTGTTGTTTTTTTGCGTCACCTAATCTAAAGTGCCAACATTGCGCATGGCAAACTGAACTGTTTACTTTGATATCATAATTTCTTTCTCTATCATCCCCTCCTAGAGAGCCCTTTCCTTATCCTGGTTTTTATTTCATTTCGTGATAATATCTAATTTATGAAAGTGCATTTCAATGTTTGTTGCAACATTTGGCAATTGAACCAGCAGCCACCTAACCCAAAGTGTGGGTGACTGCCGCCAACAATTTTTGACTCTTAACTTGACAAAATATAATATAAAAAACCACTTCTTTCTGAAGTACATTACTTTTTTTTTAAGTGTACAAAATGGCGCTGAGTGTCCAATCAAAATGTGAAAAAGAGGGCACTACTCTGTATTTTATTAAAAAGATTTTAAGAGCATCCACATCCAACCACTGAAGAAATAGAAATAAAAGGGCCGACGTTGCTCATATGTGGATTTCCCACAGCAATTAAAATTGAAGTGCACACGGTCAGAACCAACTGAATGCAGGACTACAACAAATAAACAAATAAAAAGGACAAAGTTGGAGGAAAAAATACGCAACAAACAAATGTTAAATAAATAAACAAAAGAAAAACGAAATAAAAGGGAAAATATACACAAAAAATGAGGCAAAGTCTACCGCAGACAACAAATGGCAAACACAAAAAACCCAGAGTAGATGATGCCAACTCAAATAAGGATATGTGTATAGAGACATAAGGATAATGCTATCACAGACTTGTGCATGTTTGTCTATTTTTTTTTTTTTGTTTTGTTTTTGGCCATTGCGACAGCAGCAGCAAAAGGACAACAAACAAGTAAAGAGCAAACAGACAACAGACAAAAAACATAGTTATATAACAGGAGGAAAACATCTATTGTAGCATAGGCCGAATAAGGACATTGAAAAGGACAATGCAGGCAAAACACACAATAACAACTATGTACAACTAAGACGACTACAAATAACATTAAATCGTCGAAAATCGCTACAAAGCATAGTAAAAAGGCTACCGCAAATACAATATACTCGTATGTCCTTAACAGACATAAAGGCGGCAGGGCAGATCGGTCGAACTATTGTACGCTAGTATCAAAGACAGGATAAGTAAATGAAAGAGTGAGTTAGTGACTACACCGAGAGGGAGAGTTGGAGAGAAAGTTAAAACCCAGATAACAGTTATTCAGACAGTGAATGCCTAAAGCGAGTCAGGAAAATCATACAAAAAAAAAAAATAAAAACTATACAAAAAAGGACAAACGAATGAAAAGTACAACATTTGCCAATTGAAGGTGAAAGGACTCGTATTAATGCCAGGGATTTACGTTGATTATTGTCATCGTCAACTTCGTCGTCCGACTTATCCTATTTCTACTATTTTGTAACAAAAAAAAAAAAAAATGAGCATCAACCAAAAATAGAGAGAAAGTAACCAAAGGTAAGACACGATTTAGTAAAGGTAGCCCGGATAATGCCATTGTTAAGGACTTTGCTGTTGATAAGCTAAACATTTAAAGGAAAATAATTGCATTTTAAGCACGCATATTAAACCAAGAAGGACAAGAACATCTCATTGAGGAGTATACGTACAAATGATGAAGACATAAAAATAAAACGAAAAAAATTACAATTAAATTGGCTTAGTAAAATGAACACGAAAGTATGAGAAGAAAATACAGTAATCATCATCATCATCATCATCATCACACTCATACTCACTTGAAATGGAATGGAATAGAAAAAACAAAAACTTGTAATAATTAGAAAGAATTTATAAAATATTTTTATATTTTTTTTGTTATTTATTTTCACATTATTTCCACTAATTAACTTAATTTTCAAAAGCATTTACCAGATGGCAAAACTCCTTGCCCTCTCTCTCTCTCTATTCTCCACTACACACTCTTTAAACTCAATGACTCTAAACAGTGAAATGTCGCGTTGCCAAGCACGCAAAACTTAATGGAATTGAGTGTGTCTGGCATTAGACAACAACGAAATGTGGAGAAAAAATCACCATAAACCCACAAAATTTGATATCTTTGGTGTTTGTTGTTGTTGCTGCTGCTCACAAAAACAAAAAAAAAAACATAAAAATTATTAAATTTTAACAAGTCACAAGAACAGATGATAAACAAAAAGGGCGGGCGTCAATATTCATACAATAATAATAGTTGTTGGGGGGTCGTCGAAGTATTTGGTTCTATTTGATGGCAATAAACAGCAGCTAATAATTAAGAACATCCCCAAAAAGAATCTATCTAAATGGCACTTTAATGAATGAGTGACTAGAGGGAGGAGAATAAGGCGAACGAACTAAAAGATTGATATTTAAAAATTGGATACACTGAAAGAAATACAAAAAATATTTCAAACCTTTAAGATTTAAGAAAGATTTTAAAATGATATAAGTAAGTATGTCAAGCAATAGAGAGCAAGGCAAATTCTTAGTTCATGGGACACAAATCTTTGTAAGTAGTACTTAAGTCACTCATGTTGCAAAAGATGTTTTTGCTTTGAATTACCTTAAAGAAAATAAATTTTGTATACAAAAATTCTTATATAGGAAACGTCATCATATTTAAGTTCAAATTTGTTGGGGTCACTTCAGTACAAACAAGCTTTTCTTTTTCATTTAACAATCTTGTAATTTTGGACGACGGAAGAAAATGAATGAAATATACAATATTTCAAAGAAACAAACGAAATACCAATTTGATTGACTATGTTCGTATAGAAAACAAGTTGCATTTCAGGAAGTGCAAAGATGAGATTGGCGCCTCTAGAGTGAACAGCAATTAGAGAGCTACTGATGCAGTGTAAACTATTCAACTACTTTAATCCGTAATAGGTCTTATAAATTCTCTTCATATGCCTAAGTCCAAATTCTTCACATACTGAAGATTCAAAATTTCTATGATCTCCTTTATCATTTGATAAGACAAAGTAATTGTTCAAATCATTGAAGTTTTATAGTATACTAGACTTCCCGCCACGCCATGCGTGCCCCCGTTTTAGTAGTTGTTAGTGCGTAGTCATTGTTTTTTATTAATAATTCCCGGGAAAATCAACATATTTTAATATTCCATTCTCTAAGCTTTCGCTAATCGTTCAATGAGTGGCTATCTATGCTAGTAGATTGTATATTTCTGGATACATAAAGAGTATTGTTCCGATACCAATAAGATATTGATACATTTTTAAATGGATAGTTTTTATTTCTAGTATTGTTTATGTTGATTGATATTCGGGTGTTGCTTTAGAGGAGGCACCTTCTTCTGACTTGTCAGCCAAGAATGACGGTAAGCGGTTGTATAGATTATTCATTTGCAAAGTCAGATTCATAAATCGTAATATAAAGTTAGGTTGACCGAATTTGATTATATTATATTATTAATAAATGATTTATTGCAAAAAGTATCAATGAAGCTTATTAAATGTCACTTAATCTTTATCTTTACAGTGTATTTGGTTTTTTTTAACACCAAAAAAAAAAAATTTGTCTTTCTTTTCACCCACGCCCACTATGGACCACATGGATCTATCTATCTATCCACTACTCTGGTATTGTTTCAATGATGATGTGTGCCTTTCTCTTTTTCTTCCACTCTCTACATACTATAGTAGTATATTATAATTATCTCCAATTTTTCTATTTCTTTTGCTCTCTCGCTTTGCTTCGTGCACTCTGCAATATAATGACCTAATTTGATATCAAATTTATGTTTATTGGTTTTATATTTTTCACACTCTATACATTTTGTCCCTCTTAAAAGTTGCCCCAACTCACACAAAACACAAAAAAACCAACAAGACCACAACAATAACAATATCTTTTCTTTTATGTTTTAATCATTATTGGAAAAGCATGATTTTGTTTCAAGTTCTTTTCATTCTTCCCAATCCCAATTCTATGGTATCATCTAATTTTCATTCTGTTTGTTGTTTGTTGTTATTTGTTATTAATTTAAGCATAAAAATTAACGGTTAGCAAAAGTTGTTCCAATGTAAAAATTACTTTTTAATCTTATGAATCATTAATTTAATTTTCAGTTCGTGTTTTTTTCTCCATTTTTTACAATAGTATGACAAAAGCATAGATAGATACACAGATACCTTTATTCTAAAGTAGAATGTTGTATGTTTGGTAGAATGTGTCTCTGTTTTTTTATTGTACTATTGTGTACTAGGGCAGTGATATTGGTTCAATAGATAATATGAATTTTAATATTGTTAATACCCTAAATCGGCGTGACTAAAAGTTTTCTTGGTCTTTTGTCAGAAGTGTTTGAAAGAAAAGTGAGTTTTTGTTATACTTATTTGGTTTATTATAGAGAATGAAGCTGAAAGTGTCGTGAGAGTGGTTTGAGATAAGAGGCCAGGCTGTAGGTTGTTTATTTGCGTATTAAGTTGGAAAATTGAGTCATAAAAGATGTGATTCTTTTTATCATCTTTTTTTTCTATAGACTAGAAAGAAAGTGTGTGGAATTCTTTTTCTATTCAAATTAAGTTAACGGCTATTGGTATGAAATGAAAGTTCTGACAAAGGAATAACACCTTGGACATAATTCGGGTATAAAATTTGGAAAAACATATAAAATTTTAATCTTGGTGAGAGAAATTTGTATAATCCCAAGTTCAATAGGAAGTTTCATTAAGCATACTCGTACCAAACAAAAGTGTTTTTCATTCCAAGGTTCTAAATATAAATTCCTAATCCACTTGGCTGATACTCTCAATGGCGGTATAACTAAGATTTTTAAGCGAGTTCTGAGCAGCATAGAATTTAACTAAAATGAATGAAGTATTCATTTGAAACATAGTAGAATTTTTGTTGAATTTAAGAAACCAGGAGTCTCTATTTTAATATATTGTATTATATTAACTTCTGTATTACCTTTCTTTTGTTTCTAGTGATAGACTTGTTTCATAATGACTAACCTACCCTTCTTCCCTTCCGCTCCCCTAATGACCAACAGATGTATATTTTTCATAATTTTTAACAAAACCAATCCTTCGATCAATCATATCACGCCAATCTTTTGTTCAAATATTATTCAATATGCTCGCTCGTTAATACATAAACCACAAATGATCACAGGACAACGACAACAAAAAATGTTATAATCTCATACAGAAATTCATACAAACTTTTAAATTACTTTATTTTTACTTTTTTACAATGCCATTTCCTGGCAAATCTCTTAACTCTTTTGTGTGTATATGTGAATATCTACAAAAAACAACAACATTGACAATAATAACAAAATACGAAAACAATCATAATAACGACAGCAACAACACCAACAATAACAACAACAAATGGGAATGGCAATGGCCATAACTGAGAAATCAAACAAAAGCGTTTACAAAATAATACAATGGCAAACTATTGAACAAACATCAGGTACAGATACAAAAGAGAGGAGATATGAATAGGATGGATGGATGGATGGATGGATGGATTCATTGCATTGTACAAATACCACAGAAAAATATTTAAACTGACAGTTGACAAAAATTGTTCGACACACACACACACAAACACATTAACAAATAGCAATTGGGAGCTACGCAATTGTATCTATGTTTCTATGGCACAGCATGCTTTCCTTTCCATCAATGTATTTGTGTATTGTGGAAATGTAGCGGGCGTGTCAGGTTGAATTCTTTTTTCATTTCATTCTCTTTCTGGTTTTGCAATGGACAATATACTTTCATTCATTCAACTTACCATTCATTCATTCAAGTAAGCATCCTTTCATCCATTCATTTCTATCTAGCTGACTGGACTATCTTGGCTATGAAAGCGAGCGTTTAAATAAAAATCTGATTAATTTCTTTTGTTCGTGAGATATTTTTTCTCTCGTTTTTATGTACTTTGGAATTTCCGTTGTCAGTTTTATAGGAAGTCAGGTAGTTTGGTGGTATGTAGAGGATATAGGAATTATAGCTGAGTATGTGTGACCATGTGTGTGGGTATCTTTTTATCCTTTTATTGTGCGAGTGTTTTTGATTATTTGTTTGCTTGAAAGGTTTATAAGTAGATAAATCTATATTTGCTTAATACGTGCCGGACTAAGCGGATTGTTGACGTAAATATGTATATATATATATATTTGGGAAACAAATAGAAAAGCATTAAATTCTCCCTAAAAAGATAAGAAGACTAAAGCACAATATAATTTACTTGAAAAGGCAGAGCCAGATATTATTGTATTATTAGCATTAGAAAATATACTTCATTCTACTTGTGTAGAAAGAAAATTGTTTAATGCGCACAAAAATGATCACTTTAGCATAAAATAAATGACCACGCCGGAAGTCAAGCGTGCTCGATAGCGTGAAATCTATAAACAAATGCCGGAAATGACGCCATGTTGAAATTAATGACGAAAGAGGCGACACAACCTCAACTCTGAAACGCCTCAGCAACTGTTGAAATGCCTAGTGCCGTAAAGGAGTCACAGTCAGCAGTCATAGACTATGGAGCCATAATTGTTTGTAAAACTTTATGCACGTAGCAATTGAGCCGTAGTCTGTCGTTGTTGCCTCTACGATAGCGTACATCAAACAAAGAGCATGTCTTACGGAAACCGCCAAAATGGAAAATGGTGGCATTGGCAGTGATGGGCGACAGGAAATGGAAACTCAATCGCCAGCGAAAGAAACGAAACTTTCAAACATAAAACCAAAATTGCACCATTAAGAAATTCGTTGCGCATCACTGAGCATTTAAAATTATGGAAAAACGAAGGGTGGAGCAGAAAGATTCACTCTACAGTCTAGAGTAGAGTATTGGGTGCTATCAAACGCGCCGAAATAAATAATAGTTATAAATAGGCGACATTAAAAAGGCGGCAAAGAAGGAAATACCTTGTCATTGACCAACGAAATTTAGAGAGGCAGTGAGGAGGAAAGGAAATAATTTTAAAATTTAAGTCTGTGAGTGAGTAGTGGGAGAGTGGATAGTCAGAAAAGAAGGAATTGAGTATAAACAAATAATTGTTTGCAAGAAAGTATGATGATAAAGATGATGATGATGATGACAATGGTGAGGAGGAACGACTTTTATAGGCGACAGTCCACCAGTGTTTGTCAGCATAAAAGTTGCAACTACAAAGTAAATGAAGATTGTAACTAGAGCTAGAGCAAGAAGACAACCATAATCACTTGAATATTACGCTTTATATGTTCTACAAATGAATGGCTTTTGCTGCTATCGCATTGTAGCACAACCGGATATCGAAAAACATTGCTGGGCACACTTCCGGTCGTTGATTCAGAAGAACACGGAGCTGGCAAGGAAGTTGTTATCTGCATTGCAAGCACTGCAAAATAGTTTAAAATGGCTTATGACAATAATGTGAAACCTGTTATGGCTGCCATGCCAATGATTCAAGTTCACTGTACTCAGGCCAGGACCAAACCTCCTCGACCAGTCGCCATCAATTTGCTGATTTCTGTCCCAACAGATAATATTAAAAATGGTAAAAAAATAGTAAATGGCAAATGGCAAATGACGGCGGCAATGGCGACACTCAGTAATGGCGCCATTTGGTTTCATATTTTCACATTTTGTTTGTCATTTTTATAAACATATTTTTTATCAGAGCGTGGGTAGTCCGAAAATATTGTACTTAGGTTTGAAGCTTGGTCATTATTGTATCTCATTTGGTACTCGTTTATAGTTTATTGAAAAATGCAATCTTTTAATGCTAAGAAATTATTGCCAAACTTTATGATCAATTGAATTTCTTGATTTATATGCTTATTTTCCCCATTTAAGACTTTTGTTGTCTAGTCATTTTTCATTAGAGTAATCAAATAGAACTTGTCTCATTTACTTAATTCAAACCACATAAGTAAAGAAGGGACAGAGAGAGAGTCCTGTGTGGGAAAACCCTCTGTAAATACTACTATACTATGTCAATGTAAGGCCAACTTATCTTCCCTTCTTTTAGGTTTTAGCTCTATCTATCTATTACCTGTCTTCTTTACATAGAAAACCAGAAAATTAAACACACTTTTGCCTACTTATTGAGTGCCTGACTTACTTTCAATCGAGTTGTATTATACGAGTAGTAGTCTCTTGAGTTCAATGCACCTTAAATTGTGCCACTTTGGTTTGTAGTATTGATTTTTGTGGCAATCAACATAATCAAGAGACACACAATAGACACTCTACTACTCTACTAGACTGATTGTCTGATTGTCTGACTGTCTTCAGTATGTGGATATATGTGTGTTATCTATCTGTTTCTTCCCTTTCTGCGCTTTGTTTACCGGCAAATATCCATTTCAATTTCATTAACACAAGTAAACAAATAAAAGTCCAAAATCAATAGTAATTAATAAGAGTATTTACCACAGACGAATGAGCAACAGGAAGCAGAAGGGCAAGCAGGGAAGTGAAAGCAAGTAAGCAACCACCCAAAAGGGCTGTTACAGACTGATAGGCAAACCAATCCATCCATAAGCATAAAAATGACTCGAACTCGAACTCAGACTTGGTTTTCGGACAAGGATTCAACGACAAACGACCGCAAATCAAAAATCAAATATTAAACATGTGTATATTTGTATAGATGGGCGTGTGTGTACACTCGTACTACAATATACATATGAAAAACTGTGTGTACTTTCATGAATGTGTAAGTAAAATACGTTTTAGCCATGAAAATCCCTTTTAATTGCCACGCAACAGCAAAAGGATTTACACACAACCCAACCGATTCCAAAAGGAGTGCTAACAGAAGTGAGGGAGTAGTAAGCGATACAGTAAGTATGAGTTAAGGATGGGATTGGAAGCGCCGGGGACGGACGTGTTGAACACGTGTGTAATGTATTTAAAGTCGTTCATATGTACTTATGTTCGTATGTTGGTTCGTTCATTCGTTAGTTCTTCCTACCAAAAGTAAGTCCAATGGGAGCTTACGTACAAATTGCAAAGTGTAACATGTTTTTACTGAAACGAAAGCACTTTAGCGCATTACCAGACGTTCGTTTGTTCATGTTGATGACGACAATGTCGGCTGTGCGACAGCACGACACCATGAGTGGGTGATTCGCTGACCCTAGTGCATGAGGTATCCATCGCATTGGTCTTCCTATGTCATGCATACTTAAACTGCCGAAATGTACTATAATGTCCATGAGTCTTGTAGTCTGATACCTTATGTTATTCAGTCACCAGCCACTGTTGTCGATGATTAGTAGTACATAGTTGCAGCAGCATTAGAAGCAGCAGTAGTAGCAATAATACAGGAATTGTGAGAGAGCTCTTGAACTGCTAATACTCAATTCGACAATGCATCAATGTCAGTCAGAAATTGCAGAATGTAGTTGTTGATTGAGGGAAAGAGATAAACAGAAAGAGAGATATATTTATAGTCTTGGGAATTGAAAGGTAAAGTCCGCAACACTTTGAGAAACTTTTTTCAAATTTAAATATTAGTGATTGATTTTTTTGTGAATTAGAAAACTTTTTAATAACAAATTATCAACCTTTCTATAAATATCGATAAAATTACACTTTTTTTTGGCTAACTCTATTTGTAGAAATGTTGGACTAGATTATTTGGTTCCTGACCTCGATTATATTGAGCTTGTTTACAATCTACTAGCCAGCGAGTAGGTGCAGGTGAATCGGCATATGAGAACACTCTTTAACGCTTTACTAGCTAGCTAGAAGATTGTAAACTCGCTCAATATCATCAACAAAAAGTCCACACGCCAGCGAGTGGCTGGCAAATTAGACCACCTTTCTACTTTTTTCGGTAGATTGTTGCATTCTGCTAGTATCTTGTCAATATGATAACACTGAGCTAATTAATTAACAGAATCGCTCAATGTAGAAACTATTTCGAATGTTTGGAATCTTGTGTTATGGATCATTTCAATCTTATTATATAAAAACTTAGGTACAATATATTCTATGAATGGTGAGTCCTTTATTATTTTAGCACATCAGCATATAGCTATTGTTGCTCGAGTTGAGTATAAGCCTTCATTGATATAATACAAAAATAAAAATCTCTCAATGACATACCACATGAACAAGGCTTAGTTAACTTACTCTTTTTGACTTATTTACAGTGTATTTTGGTTTGTGAGTATGTAAGTAATGTATCCAGTAAAAGGGATAGTATACACAATGCTACTACTTCTTGCTTATATTCCCACTAATCAAATAATAGTACATATTTAATAATCATTAATTACATTACTAGTTACTATTTGAGAGAACAGCAGATGGATGGTCAAACAAATGTTGATGAAATGAAAAAAATGCATTTCATTTCAATTCTTGTTTATCTTTTTATGTAAACATTTTTGTGCCAGCAAGAATTTATATCAAATCAATGGAAAAAATATTTATTAAAAGCCCATAATCGACAAACGATTGAAGTCAAGTGCACTACTCTTGTTCACATATAGAATTCCAATAATTGAAGTTGCTGGCACCCGATTGAATATGATCTCTTTTTTCATTCAGTATTGCCTCCCACTGAAGTTTTATTTGTTTCTAAAATACAATATTTTATTTTATTTATTTTAATTTCACAAATTTTCCATTATGAGAGTGCTGCCATGTGGAGATTTATTGATTTCATTCATTGATGCTAGAGTTCCCGCAGCTTTGGCAATTCAATATCTCTCCAACGCCTTTCCCTTCTAGTAGTTTCCATTTTTTTATAATTTATAAACACTTCAATAATATCAAGTTATGATGGGCAAAAATATACAGAAAATAAAGAGAAGAAAAAAAAGGGAAAAGTTGTTTGATATTTTTCTATAGTTTTCATATTATTGACAAAGCTTTTAACTTTTAGCTACCTTTAGGACTCTCACTCTTTGTCATTCAATGTGCAGTGAGTAGTGACTCTATAGATTTTCTATAAAAAAATATTTCATATTTTTTGTATTGACCTTTTTATGCGTAAGCTGAGCCATTTTTTGTAATTCTCTACTATTTTTAAATGACGCTCCATTATATGATTATGTTGACAGTGCAATGGCTATAAAAAGTAAACTGATCTGGTGCGAATTCGATGGCTCATATTGTATATCGTTAGACTAATGAATGGATATATAAATATATTTTATTACAAATTGTTTTTATACAATCAATTAATATGTTGGTAAAAAATTTGATTTCATATTTATTTACTTTAGTATATGGTAAACAAGTGAACAATATTTTCGGTCTGAACTTTAATATGCTTGTATAGTAAATCAATAGATTTTGTAGATATAATGCATACTATATGTGGAATCTTTAAAATTGAATTAATGAAAATAATTTTAAGAAGACCAAAAAGATGATATCAGTGGACATTTTGACACATTTTATCTTGTATTAGGAGAGTTCTTAGTCTAGATATAGACTTCGATCATTTAATCAGGTCTTCATTATATGAAAGGTTGAATATAACAGTGCTGTATTCCAACCATTCTTATGATACCTTCTACAATAACTTTACATAATCAAAGGATTATCGTATATTTAAACAAGTTTTTCAAATTAAATTTCCATATTTATTACGACGCATCACCATAAATGGTGTACATTAATCGAATCTAATGATTTTTAATATGAGCTACTTAAATTTTTACTATGCCAAACACGCGCACAGGCAACTAAATTAAACTGGATACATAACTACTTCACTTACTTATAAGCAAAACTCTTAGAAATCTTAGACTCATTGAATAGGCCAATAACTTGAAATACTTTTGGCGCCTTTAGTGTAAAGAAAAAGCAACATAAGATAGCATAAACGTCTGCGACAACGACAATCTGCTGTCTTTTCGACATTTAGTAATCAATGACTTTTGATGTGCATGGATACATGGTAAGGAGGTACGTTATTACCTCCCTTTGCTGCTCCACTGTTTGTTCACATTGCCTTTGTCTCTTAGGAGGAGTTACGGTTGCGAAATTTGCATTTTGAAGCGCAAGCGCGACAATAACATAAATTAGGAGCAGCCTGTGCAAGTCACAACCATTCACGTCTACCAGTCAACCAGTCCAACTAGCCTCATTCAGCTTATGGCTTAACGATTGCACAGGCGCGTCGTTAAGGTCTGTGGACCTTAGTTTCGCACTCTCTCTTTCTATATAGTTATTTAAATTATTCCGACAGCTACAGAATATTTATGATACTACGACGTTCGCACCCAAGACAGACATTACATCGAGTATAAAGCTAGAATTCCATTCCTTTAAGTCGCCGTCATCGTTGTTGTTGTTGTTTTTGTCTCTGTTGAAACGTATGAGAAGGTTGAGGTCTTGAAGTTTTTTTTTTGTCTTGTTCTTGTTGTCAGCTTAATTGTTTTCTGTGTGTGCTCATGGTGTCATGCGAATCTTTGCCACTTGCAGCTTTGCAACTCTGGTTTTTGTTAAACTTTTATGGTGCTGAAACTTGCTCGTTTTGACATTTGATAGTTTTAGTGGCAATAAAAATTAATTTACGTTATGTTTTACTTACGTTTAATTAATATTTTAAGCATTTTTATATGATTGCAGCAGGGAACTCACAAGTTTTGTGACCTTGAGTATGTATGGGCGCCACACTGGTGTCAAGTTAAAGATTTACAAATACAATTTTGTTGTTGTCCACCGAACCACGAGTCTTTAATCCAAACATTGACCCCAAAAACTGTGCAGCAACCCCCAAATAAAATGAGCTTATCTTATGGGGCCACCCTCTTTTCCACCATGTGACGTGCAATGTGAATTAATTCGTTTTTGATTAGACAACGCATAGCAAAATCAATTTTCACCGATTGCAAACCGAAATTTTATTTATTTTTTCTTTTTGTGGTGTTTGTTTTTGCTCCATAATAGCAACCCCAATGTTTCCAATGTCTACTACTACTCCCCGAAGAGAAAAACTTTGTTGCAATCATTGGCAGCAGATGATGCAACACGATTAGACGTTTATTTGTTTTCCATAGATGCCCGGAAAACCATTGACCAATGGCACAGTGGTGTAAGCCATCATCAATTATAGATTTAAAGAAAAATAATTTTATGTAGTCAAAAGTATTCAAAATGAACCACTGTGCATTAGTTAGAGAATTGGTATTTGGGGAGGGGTAGCTGCTCATCCGACAGTCAGGCAGATAGACAAAATTCAAAAGCGAACAATATTTCGTTCTTTTTATTTGTTGGTGGTGTAGGATTTGAAAAATAAATCAAATTGGCTGCAGCTTGTGTTGTCAGGTCACCAGATTATTTTTTGTACTATATCTTCTTCCATTCACTCACTCACTGATAGGAAAGAAAATACATAGTGGCAACAGTCACAGTATAAAGGAGACACTTGCAACCCCAGTTAAATTGAGTCACTGAGTGAGTGAGTGAGTGAATCTCATGGCAATGGAACTTTGGTCACTTGTCGCCATATTCGCAAAGCAATTAACACATGCAGATTTTATAGTATTCAGGCTCTGGTATTCTGTACTCTTTGTATTCACCATATGTCACCAATATTTTGTACCATTGGTGTATCTTAATTTCATTGCCAATATTGGCTACAATTTTTATTATTTATTTTTGTAAATCAAATCCAATTTGAATCCCATCCCATGTCATGAACAAAAAACAACAAAAATATGCGTCAGCTTGGTAATTAGCAAGCTCTGAGGCATGATTGCTTTTTCAAAAATACGCCACCACGAATAAGCAATCCAAAAGTATGTACATATATATATATGTACATGGTAGATATAATTTGTGGCTTATTGAAAAATAACTTCGAAAAGAGAAATAGAGAATATCAAAGTAAAACCAATCATTGGCAATTTCGTAAAGTAATTTCATGCTTAATAAAATTTAATTGAAGAAAACATGCTTTTGTTTTAAATACTCAAGCGTTTCAAATTCAAGTGCTTATATGTGTGTGATAGGTGTGGGAAAATGTATCTACTATTTATCTGAAGTATACAATATCTTTGGGATAATGAAGAGAAAGGAATAGTAATTATTTTTTTATTAAAACAATCGGATACTTTGTTGCTTCACAGATATGGAGGCTTATTATTAATGTAGTGATATTTGAATTGAGTAAAATAAGGGAATTAACTCATTAAATATTAAGGTGATTTCTTACAAAAAGTAATGTTCATAATCAAGTATTAAGTATACGCAACACATGGCTAGAAATCATCTTGATATGTGAGTCCTACTTCCTCTCCTACATTAGCAATGCATTGAAATTACCAACATAATGCTAAGGAAACTTTAAATAAATAATATTACAAAGATAAAAACTGGAATTCCTTGGAAAAATAAAAAAAAATATGACTTCAAGAACAACAAGAACAGTAATAATATGATAGGATGGAATGAAAGGAAGAAAAACTAGTAGTACTATATTTTAAAAGTCATAAAAAGCAGTCATAAAACCCTTTCCGCATAACGGAAATCCCGCTTCAAAACAAACGCCATTAAAAATGAGGTCACGACAACCAACAACAGAAAATATACATAAGTGGGTTTGATATAAGGATGGATGAATGGAATATGAATATGAAAAAGGAGGTAAGAATACTAGCAAGGAGGTGGGCAGTCAGACAGACAAACAACTAAAGGCACTCAAGGCGTAGGCGTCCAAAGGAAAAGTCAAACAAAATTTAGTTCCTGGAAACAAATTCAACTGAACTGAACTCAACTCAACTCGTCGTCGACTTTACTCGACAGAAATTGACTTGACTTGCACCTTCGTTCTTTTCGTTGTGCGGAGCGCATATGTTGGCATGAGGAAGTACCTAGAAACGAAGACAGCGACGACAAATGCAAAATAGTAAATGACATTGGTGCCTAGTGCCTAGTACTAGTGGTGGGCCTAGGCAACAATATTCTAGGACCAACTGACTGAGCTCCATATTTTAACGTCTCGGTGTGTTTTTGTCATATGTAATATTTGCGAATTTTAAATTTATAACATTTTTATAAGTATTTTTTGTTTTCATTTCAACTCGCCCTTTTTTACTAAATCAAAAAAAAAAAAAAAACAAAAGAAAACGAACCAAAAAATATTTGCAACAACAAAAAATATTGTAAAAGTTCAAGTTTAAGTTGTGTTGACATGCGGTGAAGGTGAAGAGGTGTATGTGACGACGACGGCGATGAAGGCAGGTTTAAGGCTAAGGACGAGGACATGGGACTGGGACTAGGACGAGGCATATGCATATGTGGATGACTTGAATTGCTTTGCCTTGCAAGGTATTTATTTTCATAACTCTCTGTCTTTCTATATTTCTCGTATGTACGTATGTATATTGTATATTGTAATATAAAAACAACAATGTGGAGAATACTCGTAATAACAACACAACATAAGGCAGCAGGAAGCAATAAATTTAAACAGACGTCGTCAGTTTTTCTTATTGCATATGCTAAGAATATATAGAGGCAAAGAAGAGTAACAATACCAACACTAACACCAACAACAATGGCAATGGCAATAGCAATAGCAATTTTAGGTGACTCTCAAGGTATAAATTGTATATTGTAGATAGATAGATGGGTGTTTTGGCAGAACTACTGTATATACTAGATAGCAGTAGTTAAGAGGGAATTGTTTTTAAAGCTTTTGTAAAATGTCATAGATACAGTAAGTAGAATGAAAAAGAATAGTAGAGAAAGGGTGTAGTGTGGTGTGTGTGTGTCTGTGTGAGTGCCTTATGTCAGCCATCCATATAGTAGTCATCATTTAAATAAATTTTATGCAATTTACTTAAGCTTTTTTGAAGCGATAACTCTAGGGATAGAGATAGAAATAGGGATACGGATAGTAATACTGAAAGGGTTATTGTAGTTATTCTAAGGATGTGTCATTTAAATGGAGCTTAAGTTTAAGGTGTTTTTTATTTTCTTTTTTTCTTCTAAGTACCTATACATATTTTTAACCTGTTTTACCTTTTTGCTTTACTTTTCTTTTGTGCTATTAACCTTTGCTTAGCTTTATTGCAAGTCATTAGAGGTTAGAGAGGTCATTTAGTTAAGTCCTTATGTCAGCGCCTAATGACCCTACCTTGTAGCTTGTACCTTGTACATACAATGTTCTTTGTGCCTGGCAATAAACTTTTGTGCTGAGGTCATTTCGTCATTATATCATATTATTTTCTTAAATTTAATCAAAGGATTTCATAATAATAAGGCAAATGTTACTTTTACATATTATCGTAAAAGAGAAAAATATCATTAGTCTCGATTACTTCAAAGGAGAATATATACATATACATACGTATAAAAATAAAACTCTTACAAAACTTGGAAATCATGTTTTTTATTTAAGGATTTAAAGCTGTTAAACCTTTTAATATACTCGCACTGTGGATATCTTAGCATAACATATGAAAAATGAAGTTCGCTAGGTTCTTTAAAATGCAACACATGGACATTGTCTTATATAAGAACCAAAAAGGAGCAATATATCAAATCAAAAATGAAAATTCTGACCAGCATTTCAGAAAATCAGAAGGTTTTGTAAATAACATAGTCCCATCAGGAAGCATACCTTTCGCAAGTGAAGCCACTAAGGGACGATATTCTATACTGTGTAGAGCGCTACCTAACGCACAAACAACTGTTAATCTTGACTCATAAGGCATTACATTTAATATGATTTTACCCATAAAACAATATGACCTAAACAACAGTTTTAGTAATGTTTTCAAACAAAAACTCAGTCCAATGGAAATCAAATCCTTCGTTTTGCCTATTATAAGCTGAAGCGTAACAATAAGGTGGCATGACGGAAAAATGCCACGGTCAGCATCTGCCCGGCCAAAGAGGATCCCAACATTTATTATTAAAACATGTAGTAAAAAATAAAAAGTTGCCTAAAATAAGTCAGTTCTTTAAGAATGAAGATTTCACTGACGAAGCATCAAATGAACATATCAGGAAGATTATGTTTGAAAGCCATAGAAACCAACAAAGCGTTGAAAAGTCATTTGAATTCATGATTGGTATATGAACAATGGCAGTAACATGGAATACTAGATGAAGAGGAAGAGTCCGTCATCAAGAGCGATAAATCTTTTGGCGCCAAGTACTCACTAGACCAGTTGTTGTTAAAATAATACTTTGGTTGAGCTTCTTTATATTGAGAGAGGGATCCAACCGATGAATTTACCATGGGCCCCCAGTCCCGGATATAGGAAGGACAAACCAGGGCGGCAGTTTCAAGAGGCGTCAAAATCAAACAATAATATGATTGAAAATAAAAAACTTACTCCACAAAACACCTAGCCCGGTTGACTCACCGTCGACTTGTAAGAAATTATCATTGTATATTATAAGAGGAAAGGAGTCGCTCCCCACTTTCTATGTCAATACCCAGCCCTGGTAAAAACTAGAAATAAGTTTCTGTGCAAATACATCATCAATAGCCTCTCGGACTGTTCAGTCATGTGTCTGGGTGATTTATTAAAATACCTAAATTCGAGAGGTTGGATTTAGTTATACTGATTGCGTTCGGCGAGGAAGTGGTTTTAAAACGGCACTCTAGTGCTAATTGTGGCCCGTAGTGGACTATACGGGTCAGCCACGGAAACCAACCAACCATATTTGTGAGTTTTTTTTAAGTAATATATCTTAATCGCTGGAGAGAAGGGCGCCACTATCTAGTTTCTGACGCCACTGATTTTAAGACTTATGTAAGTAAGCTAAGCTTTTCCAGTAAAATACTATACCATACACCTATGTAATTCACCTAAAACTTTTACTATCATTAATGTATATGCTTGCTTACTGTTCCAAACAACAATTCAGTTATAAGTCCTATAGACATCACATCCACGTTCGAGTATTTCTATGTTTATTTACTTTTTTATTAGGGTTCCGTACCCAAAGGGTGCTAATGAAACCTTATTACTATGCTTGCGCCGTCCGTAGGTCCGACTCCGGCTATATCTAATGAACCGTAACTAAACAGTTGAAATTTTCACAGAATGTGTAATAAAGTTACAAAACTGAAGGGGTCCCACACAAGAAACTTCTAACATCTTTGATTTCGGTAGAAAAAAATTTGACATTGGCATAGTGGTAGTGTGTAAGATTCAGACACCTGAGTGAGCGAGTTCGAAACCTGAACTGTAATTTCGATACTACAAGTGTCTGACTTATTACCCATAAAATATAAATAAGTAAATATAAATTTCAAGACCATCGGACTACTAGGTGTAGCACTTTTCATATAAAAGGTGCGTGAAGAGTGCGGACACTTCTCGGTGTTATTTGAATAAATAATTCATTTGTAGGATGGTACGGAGCCCTTCGTGTGCGAGTCCGACTCATACTTGGCTGATTTTTTTATTATTGTGAAGAAAACCTAGTGATATTACCCTATGGAATTCCGACCCACATCCAATATAATATATCCTAGCTGATTTTCTTTGCAAAGAAAGGTGAATTTTTATTGAAATCACACCATGTTTATGAATCAATGGGATGGTGATTTACTATCATTTATTCAATATACGTATTTCCAGGCAAATACTTAGCTATACTTTTGAGTAATTGAAATTTTTCTTTTAGAATTTATTAAGCATATATTCGAAAAGATTAAGTTATATAAATATATACAAGATACATGTTTCTTTTATGATTAAATCTCAAGCTTAGAGAATAAAGCAAATAAAATTCGAAAAGGAAAATATTAAAAATAAATATTAATATAAGAAATTAAAAAAGTATTGTATAAAGAATATTAAATAAATAACAAACAATAAATAATTTTTATAAATGAAAAATAAATTTCTTTGTCTTTGACAATAAAATCAATCTTAATTAAAAAATACAATTAAAAAAGTGAAAATCTAAACAAATAAATTCTTGGCTTAAAATTTAATACTTTACACCACATTGCTTGACATATGACAAACAACCTTTCAGACTTTGTACTGTGTTCAACAATAAAATATTAGAAATATCTATAAATACTAAGTTTGTATACATACATACATACATACATATTGAATGTCCTTTCTTAGGTGGAAAGTAAGTAAGCTTTTGAGGATTGCCAATGCTTTTTCCTTTAACTTTAACTGAATTGAACTGAACTCAACTGAACTCAACTTATAATGTTGGCAACATATGTTGCAAGTGGTATTTACCACCTAAAGTCATATATGCCAAGAGCGTCTGACAAGCTTTGACTGTCGCCTTCGAGTGTTTGCACAAAAAATATAAATACAACACGCACACACTTATACGAACACACACATAGACACAAACCTACCTTTGTATCTAAGTGTACATATAGATAATGTAGGTTACCACATAACATATGGTTGGTTGGGTCTATGTGTTCGTGTATGATGTGTTTGAAAAACAAATACGAGAAAGCATTAGGAAAATACCTTAAAGAAAATACTACAATACAAAAGAAAATTGCGTTAGTTGTAAATCCAAAAGGAAAATAAACAAGAAAATGTCATCGTCATCATCATCATCATCAACCTCATCATCGTTGTAGTAGTGTATTTTGTGGTTGTTGTTTTTGTGTAAATATAGGCGCAACCATTGACTCTCACTCTCTCTCTATGATGTTATGTATGAGATACTTGTACAGTAAGGGGTTAAAAGTAGCGCAAGGTGGGCTTCTTAACTTTTAAGTGTTTTTCTCCCTTTATACTCATTCATTCTTATACTTACTATTGTACAATACCATTCTACTTAAAGAAGTCTAAGCTTACATACAAAGGTGTGAATGAGTGTCAATGGCGTTTATATGTGGGTGTGTGCAACTTTATTTATATAGACACACTCATACATATACACATGTATTTATATATGTAGGTACATATATGTATAGTTGTGTCTGAGTTGACTCGTCATATATGAAAGTGTATGACACTTTAACATGCAAAGGTCCTTTACAGTTGCTGTTTTTGTTTTTGCCGTTGCTGTTGCTTTTGTTGTTCTACTGATTTATATTATTTATGATGTTTGGCAATTTTTAGCACTTTAGGTTTATAAGGTGGCAATGGATTTCTTAGTTTTTGTTTTCAACTCAACTTTCAAAAGCGACTTCCTCTTGGCTTGTGATATCGAAGAGGCCTCACTCAGTTAAATTGGGTGTGTTTATGGAGAATGGAGACTGACAAGTTGATAAATGGGTTCTTAATAAGAGGAATATGGAAACAACAATTAAACACAATAGTATTTGAGAAATAAAAATTAATCAATTCAATTCAGTAAAAGTTAGTTCAATAAGTAAATGCTTTCATTATCAGGAAATCCTTTGGAATGGAAATTGGGTTTGATTTGTAACTGATAATAGCACAAAAAATAAATATAAATTTAATGCACCTTTAAATTGTCATTGTTTGTATCATTTAAGGTGAGCATAGACAGCGAAAGGATTTGATGAATTTTGCCAAGTAATTTCGCCTTTAAAGTGAAACTAATTTTTACCTTAGAGAAAAACCAACATATTCATAACCACATAACTTGGTTAACTCACACTCAACTTTACTGTTTTTTAGTATGTTTGCCATTTCTTTAGTCGTGTCTTTTATTGGTCAACATTTTGCATAATTTCATTTGCCAAAGCAAAAAAAAAACACGGCAACATTGGCAAAGTTACAACAGCGAATGTGCGGCATAAATGCATTTGTGTATCTAAGTGTGTGTTTGTATATGAAATAAAACACTTTTCAAGCGCAAAGCAAAGTAAACTTAACTAAAGTAAAGCGCTGTCATCCTTATGCTATTCTACTATTCTACTGTTGTTATTTAGTCCCAGTCCAGGAACCAAAAGCTTTCATAACATGCTTTGTAAACATATACTATCCTATGGTACTCCTAAGCTCATTCTACAATAGTATCTTTTTTGCCATTCGCTCTAGCTCTCTTTGGGTCCCTAGTGTTCCATCACACACAAGAGCTATCAAATTAAGTAATTGCATAATTGTTTCACTACCTTTTTTACTGCATATGAATGTGTGGGCCATGTGGGCTGACTGGCTGACTGGCTGCCTGACTTTATGTTATTTTGTATTTACACAGATACTGATGTGTGTTCTGTGAGTATGTAACTGACTATTTGTTTTTAGTCAACGTGGACTAAAAATTACTACGAAATCGTATTTGATATTTGCTATGTTTTAGCGTAATTTTGGCGTATATTTTGTTTCATTTTCATACACAAATATTCATTTACTGATACACGTAGATACACATGTACTGGCCTTAGGGGCTCAAATGTGAATTTTAGCATAAATGTTATTTAATGTTTCTGAAATTCAAGGATTTTTTTTACTATTTGTTCTTTAGTAAGGCCATTCGACGGCCACCAACTTGGCGTTAGTTCTAATTGTTTTGTTATGGACCCATATCCGTTGAGAACTTCCGAATGACATAAGAAATAAACCAAGTTGAAAACCTTTACTATCCTCAAAGGGAACCGAACAAACATTTAGATGGACAGACAAATAGTAGATAGTCACAGCAAGTGTAAGAGTCAAAAAAAGTGCTAACCGCATTTATAATAGCTGAACGATGGATGATGATGGCCCGACTACGATGGTCTAAAACAACCAGAGGCAATGTTGCCTTTATTTTTTGGTGTTTAAAATTGTGTGCAACCAAACAAACATATTTGCCACATTTGAGGTCTGTTAACAGTCCTTCTTACCATTCATTTAAGTTACATTTCATTTTATACTATATAGAAAATAGTAATAGCAATTGTTTTGTGGTCAACGTTTGTATGCCTCAGAGACATTGTATAATAGTAATGCCAGACTGCCTTCATGTTGGAAATACTTCTTTTGCATATAAACCACAACAATGGTATTGAGTGTGGAGTGTTGAGACTTTTGGATCAGACTTCGCAAACCAAAGCGTTATATATAACGCCTAACAGGAGTCTTCCTTCCCAGAACCTTTCATTTATTACGTAAATCATAGTGCTTTTCCTTTTTTCTTATCATCTCTTTTATTAGATTTTCTTTTTCATTTCTCTATGAAAATTGATTTTTACTTGTGCTTTGCATTTGCACATTATTGAAGACATTTTTTCTCTTTGTTTCGTGGCCTTCGTCTACAAAAAACTTACTGATAGACAGACACCTGAATTGGTTACTTTTGTACTTACTTGTCCCATGTTTGGTCAGAGTTTTGTGATAATTTTTAAATATTTTCAACTTTCTTTGTATCGTCCATAGCAACATCTTGTTGCAAGAAATTTAATTAGAGTTTTCTTCTCATTCTTGCTATATGTCTTTCCCTTTATATAAATTTGGTTGCGTGGCCTTTACAGAAATAGATTTATTTTGTATTTATTTTTAAACATTTTCTTATTTATATTTTTAGTCTCTCTTCTCTGCTTCATTCAACCCACAATTTTTTCCTTAATTCATTTACATATTACAATAAAAAATTATAACATTCATCATACATAATTACTGGTGACTAATCTGTTGATTATATTGATTGATCTATAGACTAGAAATCAAGCAGGAAATGAAACTCCCTAAAAAGAATCCAGTTTCCACTCTCCCATCCAATCCAATCCACTTCACACGACTCCACTCCACTCTCCCATTAAAAAAAAAAAAAAAAAAAATCTTATTTGTTGCGCTTCGTTGCTAAATTTAATATTATTTTTGGAAATCTTATAAGTTGAAGATTCATTCCTTTAGCATTGCTACTATCTTTAACATTTCATCTTGTGTTTTATTTTGATTTTCTTTATATTTCCACAACGGAAGGGAATCGTTGTCATCGTTGTTGTCTTTGGTGAATGGTGAATGCTTCATTTATTCATTTCAGTTCAGCTGGACTGTTGATGTCTTTATTGCCCATGGATCTTTACCCTTTGTAATATGCAACGGAAGCCCTTCTCCCCATTTTCTCTGTATGATGTTGATGATTTCGTCTTTTGGACATTGACTGAGTTGGTTGTTGGAAACCCCATTAATTGGAGTTTGAAGTAAAGAAAGGAGTGTGTGTTATTGAAGCGCGTGGCATAGTTGCAGACTTTTAATCAAGATCAGTGAAGATTAATCGCTGAATGCTTGTTAATACATAAAATTACACTCTGGAGACTGGGAACTATGGAAATTACAATTCTTTTCCATTTAACTGTTTCAATGCTCTGATTAAATAAACAAAGAAAAGCGTAATTCATTCATTCATGTGATCAATTTGATTTTGTTTGGGGGCATATAAGTTTATTTCAACATTTGATTTCTTCAATTTAGCATTTCTAGTTTGATTATAATTATTATCTAATCAAGTGCGTACTGTCCCCCTTTTGAAAATACATATTCCATGACACATAGTTTGTCTTGCGATCTCTAAAGTATGTAAATTAAACACATGTCTTTTGTGTTATTTCAAAATGTTTTCCATATCAAATGCAACATTTTTGTGTGTCTAATGTTGCATTTTTGAATATCTATCAACTTGCAGCAACTTCAGGAAATTTGTTAGGAAATATTCATGGTAAAACCTCAAAACCACATTCTCATCTTCACTGGCATCATTGCCATCTTCTAAATAATAATGAGTGACAGTTGACATTACAAGCTGTCACACCAATTAAGAATCATAAAGAAAATGGGAAAAATATCAAATAAGAATATTCTCTTTCTCTATTTACATACTCTTCAAATGTTAGGAATTTCATGCTTGCGGCTTGTATTTGACTAATTGTTTTTGTTTGTTGTTGACTCACACATTGCTCTCGATAGTATTTTGATTAGAAGTTCTCGCCTTTTCTGAGTTTGATGATGAAAATAAACTACTCGGTTTTAAAATCAATTTATATAAATATTTTTATTTTATTTTCACATTTTTATTAAATAATAATATCTCATCCATGGAATCATCAAAATGAAAAATGCAAATAGTGGAAATGGTGAATATGGTAAAGAAGAAAGTGAGTGGGTCGGAAATGAAAGTCATTGTGGCCACAAGTCATGCTGTGTGCGGTGGTTTAGATAAAGATACCATAATAGAAGGAAGAGAAACCAACAAAAATATATGCATAAAATGTTAAAAGATACATGCATACGTATACAGATGCAATTTTAGATAGTGGAGTAGATGACGGAGAGAAGGGATGCTATTACTATATTGTGGTTATGCTGACAAAATATTATTTTGCATAGAAAAATATTTTGTAAAATATAATATGTGTGATATTTTTGGTATTTTAATTAAAAATGCAGTCAACACTGAACAATGACAACGACGCTGACGACGACAACATCATCGTCATGTGAATGAGGATGATGATGATGATATTGTTGTTGGTGATACCAGTAATGGTGATGAAGCTAAAGCTGAAGGACAATGCAAGCAATGGTTTTTTTTTTTTTGTATTTTGTTGATCTTTGCAACATTGATATAGTATAGTATGGTATAGTATAGTATTTTGTTTTTGGCATGTGATGGCCACAAAACTAATACTAAAATTCAAAGAAAAAAGTGGGGGTGAATCAAAGGAAAGTGTATAAAAATTCGCGTTTGCTTTATGGAAACATGTTATCCACAGACTTTATTGTGTTTAATATTCTACACACAAACGTTCATCAGCTCTAGTCACCTTTCAATCTTTCAGTCATTGAACACAAAAACTTGTAGCTAGTTCCGCCAATTCCATTACCATATCCATCCAAAACAATCTCCCCTCTTTGATATCAATTGCTTAACCTTCAAGTAGAATATTATTTATGCAAAGAAGAAAAGAATTTTCCATAGAATTTTTCTACTTTATTTCTTAGATTTGCACAAAACGTTTTGGCATTTCGTCTTGTACTGCGTGTGCACTTGACTTGGTAGCAAAGCAACTTGATTCGCCATGCATTCCATTCCATTCATTTATGCATTTGTTCCTTTCATTGTTTATATGGTGACTACTCTCCTCACTCTTTTACTTAGTACTACTCTCTCAGTACTACCCATAGATATGTATAAATGTACATATTTGTTTATCTTGTTGCAATTTTATTCAGTCGTTTGTATAAATTTTATTGTTCCGTTGGCGTTTTTATTGCGCCATGAAACTTTTCTATATATCTTCATTTACTCATATATGAACACATTTTTCGCAGATGGCGCACCAGGAGAAAGACCAGAGAATTGTGACACTATGAGGAGCGTTTGTATGCAAGAGCATTGTTGCAAGCCATTCATTCATAGTTTCATAAATATATTGGATGGTAATGTTGATGTTGATGATGACATGGATTATTGATTGAATTAAAGCATTGAATTGGTTGAAAGATTTAATTAAGTGATTTTTAATGAAGTTGTGCATATTGTTAATTAACTAAGGCAGCACATTTAATCGAATGGAATGGAATGGCAAGAAAACAATAATAATAATAATGAAATTGATAATAAGATTCAATAACAAAAATCAATATAAATACAAAACTTTTCCATGAAGACAAATATCCCAAAAAGAGATCCTCATGTCACAGACTTTCATCGATCCTATTGGCCATCAGTCTCTGTCAAGACTATGTGTTCTTCAATATACTAATCCTCCAAATCACCTTTACAGGGCTAAACAATCTTGATCAAGATATTGTGATCCATAATACCTAGCTCATCAGATGCAAGGGCCATTGTTGGCCCATCATAGTCTCAGGGTATCAGTATTTGCCAAAAAGAGTGCAAGTGAAGCTATTCAAATAATCATATTCCCAAACAAAATACCTGCACACTATAAAAACTTAACTTGTAATAGATTTCCGAACCACAATCCCATTTGCCACAATTGTCTAATATAAATTTAGTCAATCAAAGCATACCATATACTATTCTCTTTCCTACCAAATTGCAAAACATTTTATGAGGCTAATGGCTTAGGTCAACAATTGACACATACACATGTGTGTATTTGTATATCCATGCCATTCAATGACTACCGGAAAACTCCATCTAATGCGTTTTTCCTTTCATTCATATCCAACTGCAGCATGTTACATTACAGTAGTATTTGCAATGCATTAATTTCGGATTTCCGACAACGAACCAAATGACAATCCCAAATCTCAACATATGAATGTATGTATGTATGTATGTATGCATAGACATGTGTAGTATGTAGATATTGTAGATTTGAACTCCCTAAACATACATTTAATTTTTCCACAAAATCAAATCGAAAATAGCGTGACAATAGCAACAACAACAGAATCAACTGATGCGACATTTAGACATACAGAGACATTTAGATAGAGATACAAACAGACATATAGAGAGAGACATTTGAGGAGGTATATTGTAGAGACAGACAGAGACACAGGAAAAATCAATCGCTAATGTCTGTCAATAAGCGCAACATGCCCGCATTTTAGTCACTTTGGCATTTCAGACTGGTTTACTTACATTGTGTAGTGGTGACGACTGGTGGAGGTGGCAGCGGTGGCATTGGAGATGATGGCATTCGCTCACCCAAACTCTATAGTTAAAAAGAACTGTATCTACTCTATTCTATTCGAATTCATATAGAGAAAATCTAATCATAGACAGACAGTGTTAGATGGACGAATGACACTATATAAATATTTACCAAGACCACATGACAATATTTGGATAGACTTGATTTTAGAAAAACTTTTGGCAAGATTGTCCCGTGACATGCAGCAATTATTCAGGGATAGGATGGACAGAGGAGAGAGAGAAAAGAATGGTTGAATGTGTAAGCAATTCATTGCCCTTCAGACTAAATTCATCTTATTATTATTACTATGTATTTTTGTGGTTCCTTTTTTTAATGAAGTTTAGACTTCTTCATTTCCAATCATCATCAGACATTTCTGTTATTTTAATTTGAGCATGTTTATTTTCTGTATGTATGAGGTTTTTGATTTGCTTTCTTTTCTCTAGATTGGCATATTTTAAATGCAAAGTAAATATTTTCTCAAATCTTTGACTTAGAGATTTGACTTTTTAACATTTTATAACTTCATTCATCATCTATAGTACCTCTCTCTCTATCTCTCCTTTGCCATTATTCATTACTATTACTTTTTCAATCAAGACTCTATGAAGATAAAGTCTTTAATTAAGTCTTGGTCTAAGCGCAAACTAATGACAACCTTTAAGTCTGCAACTAACAACTTCACGCTTCAGTGATGCGTTTTTATGATGCGCATAAGAAAAGTCTTCAATCACAAGGCACAAAAATGCCGCTTGCATTTCCGTCATGCAAAATCTCTCACTTGGTCGGTGAATCGCATTACTCATTAACACGAAACTAATTAATTGCACAATTGCCAACAAAACTTAGTATATCAGCCATAAGGGTAACTAACCATAATAGTATAATAGTTAGATAGAAGCTTGCCGGCATGTGTTGTTGTGGCACATGCAACAACAAACGCTCAGATACATTATTATTATAAAACGCTTAATGCAATTGTGTGCGTGTGTATGTGTGTGCAGCATCAAACAAAACTTATTATAAAATACTACTACTTGCCTTCGCTAACTAGTTACAACATGAATTTGATTGATCGCCTTTTATATGTACATTATATGCAACATGAGTAAAAACACCATGTGCAACAATAGCAACAAATACACTACTACTGCTGCTGCTGCTGATGATGATGGTGCTGTTGTTGTTGTTGCCTTAGCAACTTAAAACTTGGCACCACAATATTATAGAATTTAGTTAGAGAGCGGCTTGATTTTGTTACAACTAGTACTTGTGTGTACCACACCGCCTGTTTTGCTTCGTTTAGTGGCTAATTTATTGTTAAGTGTTGCACGTTTTTGTTGCATACATAAATGCAATAATATGCAAAACCTGCAAGTAGCATCTATAATTATGAGGAAGCACATATCACCTAAGTAAGTAGAAAGATACACGTACCTAAAGCAATCACTCAGGCATTAGTAACAAATGAGAAGTGAGGGTTGCCTTACAATGTAGATATTAAAATCCAAAAATTGAAATACAATTGGCAATGAACTTTTGAGATATGCATTTTAATCATATCAAATAAACGAAAGTTCGCGCAACTGTCATTGATTGTATTCTTATATTTGTTTAAATGGATATTTTAATCCTTTATTGCCTTTCAAAAGGCAATTACATTATGAACGTTATAGAAAATCAATTTGGTGCATGCCATAAAGAAAGAAATGTTACCTTAAATAGCACAATTCAAAATTAATCAAAAACAATAATAACACGCGAGTATGAGTACAATAGTATGAGAATGCTTCTTCTTCGAGAGATACATACTTACATATTGAGATTGCTTTATGAAATAGGTAAGCCACGCACACACCTGCCCTTAGGCTAAATGATCATGATTATGACCATGATGATGGCATTTCTGAAATGGGATAAAAGTTACATTTTTACTTAAATGGGTGACGGTGATGGTGATGTTGTTACACTCTAAGAAATCAATATGTGTTTCTTGAAGAAAAAGATTAATAATAATCAGTTGGTTTTGCAAATTTCTGTGAAGACTTCCGGCAAACAAATGAACGTGTACAACTCAGAATTGACCGTCGTATGTTGCTCAAGCGGAACAGTGACCCATTCGGCCGAAAAAACAGGCGACCATTTGCCTCGCAGTGCTTCGAGCGCGAACAACTTTTGTTGCATTTGAATGCGAAATCGAATGTATTGAAGTGGAACTAATATGCAAGGATGCCTCTATCTCACGATATGTCACATGACGATCTTGCATTATCAATTCATGCACTGCATCGATGTTTTGTGGCACAACAACTAATCTTGGACGACCTTTACGGAGCTCGTCGGCGACCGAACTATGACCACGATTGACTTGTGGTTTTTGATGGTGCAAAGAACTGAGTTCTTCGACACATTCTTATTGAGATAATCCACGTCGAAAGTTGTGAAAAATTATCCAACGAAAACCTTCTCTTGAAATTTCCATTTTTTGGCAAAATTGATTTTCTTAACTCACTGTAAATGAAACAAATAGCACTTGTACAGCAAAACGTTGTCAGCACGTTTATGCTAAAAAATGTCGAACTTTATTATGGTGCTGCCAGATTTTAGCTATTGACATTAGTGTTACATAGAACCCCTCGTATAACAATATTGTAATATTTAAAGATTCTTATTTTGGCCTTATTTAGCTGCTATAATTACACTTATATGACTATACTTTGGGTACTTTTTGTCTTATATGAATTTGCACTCTCCAATATCTTTATGCTCTATCAATATCTAATAATTTGTGTAAAATTTATTGATAGTGAAATTTGTTTAGTAATATCTAACTTTGTTGTAGTAATATAAATTTCTTTCAGTGCACTGCAGTTCCAAGAAAAAGCCACGCATGCGCTCTATACTTAGGTAGTCAATAGCCTCCTAGTATGTTTATATTTATACCATATGAAGCAAGTGCGTGCCGTAACGCTGCCTATGCCACACTAACTTGCAGTCAACCATCTAGAATCGCTTAAAGGCCAATTATGATATAAAAGAGAAAAAAAGGAAAATAAAAATTGAAATGGGAAAAAATGGAATGTGGCAATATTATTCAATAATTTAACAGGCACTAAAAGACAGATAGATAGACACAATATCATGATACAAGCGAGCCAAACAAGTCAGGCAATGTTAATTATAGTGAGCTTAAGTAGTCTGATACAAACATATAAAAGGAACAACTACACACAGTAAATACTTCAATATGATAAAGGAGGGAGTCAGCCAGTCAGTCAGTCAGTCACGAAAGACAATCTACTACTTACAGCTAGACAAGTGTTTGATACTCAACCGTAAATTAGCTTTGACCTTCCATTATATCTACCAATTCACAAAGACCCTTTACTAAATGAACACGAATATGATATGATATCATATTATAGTCTTACATATCTTACATGCATATTTGATTGATTAATTTATTGTAAATTGGGTTATAGATTGAATTTTCAAAAAGAAAAAACATTTCTTTAATGCAGCAGTAATTAAAATTGACTCTGCCTACCAAATAAAATACCAGAAATAAAACAAATAGCTGACGAATGGAGCAGAAACTGACTCGTATCTTCAATCAAATTGACACAAACACATGTCAAAGTAACATATTTCTCTTTCGATCAAAAACTCTAACAATTACTAAGTGTTTTCCATGTTTTCAAATTGCCCCAATTTGGGGCCAGCTACACTGCTTACAATGACGACGAAGGGGCATTGTCACCAGTACTTATGTAAGTAAGGTCTTTTGCTTTTTTTAAATGTATTTTTTGTCTCCAGATTTCCCCTTCACACTTTTCATAACATTACATGATCAAAGTCTTGATTGCTATTAATAGCACATTAATTGATGATTATGTCAGTTAAAAACGTCATTGACGAATTATCTACACCCAAAGCAAAAAACTTTATAAGGCCATCAGTTGTTGTTATATAAAAAGAACTTGTAACAAATTGAAGAAAATATCGTACTATATTGTATAATAGAAACTCTTAACTGAGTAAGCAGAATGTATCTGTTTCTAACACATACTACAATACAATACAATATTCAACTAGATTGTAGTATTTTGTAGTATAACTTTTATGAGGCATGCTAAACACATGTTCGCAACGCACCAATTTGGTAGCGTGAAAAACGCCATGTTTTAGTTCAAGACACAGAGAAAGAAATAGTAAAATATTTAGATTAACAGAGTCTAAGAAAAATCTTGTGGAAATGTATATATGAAAATAAAATAAAATGAAAATTTATGTGCTGTCGTTGTTGACAATCATTAATCAGTGAAAGTGCGATCATTTTTTATCTTATTTTGATTTTCTACTAATTTATTTGATTTAGTAAAGTCTGTTTTTTGCTATTAAATATTTTGAAAGTAAACATGTGTTTTAAGGCCGCAAGATAATTTGTCTTATGTGGTTGGAGGAACAGTTTTTGTCAGTTTCAAAGAAAATATATATTTTAAATAAAATTAAAATATTTAAAAAAATATTTAAGAAAATATATACAAACATTTTGGTTCCATCAAAACAGTTTACATTGTTTATTATTGGATTAGCAAAGAAATCATTGCATTTGTTTAGATGACAACTCATTATATGATAAAACAAGTTATGTAATTAAAAAAAATCAAAAACCCAAGTGCACATCTTCTTTGGCAATCAAACAAATTTCTATCAATAATTTTAATTTGAATTGAAAAACTGTCGAAATCTATTGAGATGAGAGGTAATAAAGAAATTTACAAACATGCAAGATACACGCGAAAAACATAATCCTTCTTGACAGTCGGGTAAAAAGAGAAGAAAAGTATTGTACGGATAACAAAGTTAACCAGCAGAAGCCAAGTAATTTTGGCATTTTAGGGAGTTTTTCAATAATTCGAGTGATGTTGTATGGATTTTACACTGCATGTGATTCCTCGGGATGCTATGCCATTGGTCTGCTTGAAAATCTTTGATAGAATATCTGGAATATATTGTATATTTGCAGAACTTATGTAGAAAATAATTCCTCAATTGTTTTCCTCCCTGAAAAAAAGAAAATTTGCTTGAACTGCTACTGAACTGGAAGCACAAAATTCATCCGAATATCATCAACTTTATTTTTAATCCTTAGGTTAAGTATTCACTTGTTGCTCGCTTGTAAATAACGAACCACCACACCAGCTATTGAAACAAGAGCAGTGAATATTTTGCAAACAAATTGGTTTTTGAGTGTAAAGATTTGCTAGGGGTACTCTTGAGCAATGGTGATATATACATATGGCAGCACAGATGGAATAGGGCAAGCCACGGAGAATACACCAGCTTATTACAGATATAAAAGATTGGCTTAAGCGTCGTTCTGGTGACGTGGGGTTCGAAATTACTCAATTCGTAACTTTCCACGAATGCTACAGGCATTATCTTCACAGATTTGGGCACTCTGAGGATCCGTTTTGTGGTTTCTGCAGAGATGTCGTGGAGGATCCGGAGTATCTTGTTCATGAATGCCCCCGTTTCAAAGCTGAGCGACAACGGCTCGGTGCTCCTTGCAGCTCCCAAGAGATTGTAAGGCGCATGATAACATCTGCACGATTGGGGTTTCTTCTTTGCAGAAATTGCCAACATATTGAAGGGCGCTCCAATGCACTAACGAACAATGGCGTCTGCTTAATTAAGCTTGCTATTAAGGAATACTTTGGCGGAGTCGTAGGGATTAGTGAGATTTAAAGCGATAGGGGGTTCTTAAGTTAGTAGGCTAATGAATCCGACAGAACTTGTTGCACGGCTCATAAGTATCTTTAGAAAATTTCAACCTCCTTGTTCGCAAAAAAAAAAAAAATAATAAAAATATTATCAAATCATATCTCCATCAATAAGCAAGTAGAAAGAAGATAAGTCATATTTGCAAGGCCATTATGTTGAGTCACAAAGTAACTACAGCATATTTTTCTTAAATGAAGTCAGCAGTGAGTTTAAGTTCAATAATAACCTAAGCTAGAGAGGGAAGCAGTGCAGAAACTTACAGGACACAAGACATCTAACGGGGAGAAAAACACAAATCGATCAGATACGAAATTAGAATCCTCCATTATCTTGATTTTCACTGTTTAACTAAAATGTCTAAGCACTGTTGATGAATTGAAATGGTTAGGATTCCTTTGGTAATATTTATCATGATCATACTTAAACGAAAGTGAATTTGTGAATAGAATTTTCCATTATATCATCACAAGGACTTTGTTGAATAATAAACATCTAGAGCAACAACAAAATAAGTATACTATTGTAGTAAAGTATTGTATTGTATAAAACAAAGAAAAAATTATATAAAAACTGCTACAATTTCGAAAGTGCCAATGACATCTCAATGACAATGTCGTAAAGATTTGGTGTTACTAAGACAAGTTTAGCTTATTTTCAAATGAACAAAAAATTGAAAATTCTTGTAAGTAGTTCGGATTGCAAGTGTAGCTATAGCTGAGCTGCTTGATGGAATTTCTACAATAGTATGTAAGAGCAACATACTCGTATGCTAGATGCTAGCTAACTGCAATTGCAAATATGCAAAAAACTTTAAAACTATGTTAGGCTAAGTTACATTACATAATGGTGATAGCTAAAATGCATAGAGTGCTTACTAGCTAACTTCCTTGCCACCCTGCGTGCCTGCCTTGTTCACAGTATTTGAATCTTTTACTACAAACTCAATTGATCGCCCGCTCGTTTATGCATTTATTCGTTCGTTCACTCGTTCTGTGTGGAACCAAAACCGCAAACAAGTTGCAGGCATGTTAACTGCACACACACATACACACACACTTACACAATAGTTAGATATACAACATTGAGATACTTACATATACCCGAAAGTATCTATGTACAAATATGTATGTATTGCTGTATGTCAGTGTTGCCAACATACTGCGTGCGGTTTTTGGTACAGATTTTGGTTAAAACTTTTAAACAATCGAAACTATGCGAAACTATTTACTCAGTCAATATACGAAGTACATACATACATACATACATAAGTATATGTGTATGAAAGAAATTTTATTGAAGTTTCAGTAGATTCAAAAGGATGTTGTGGCTGTGATAAAGATAAAGCAGACAAGAGTAGACTAGAGTAGAGAAGAGTAGATTTGAGTATTTGAAGAAGAACTTTTTGATGCCATATTTTGATGAAATGACTAGTTTTTTTGACAAATTAAGTGTTGCTTGGCAATATGAAGAATGAAGTATTCTATTTCAGTATCTCAATCTCAATCTTTTATTGTTTGATTAATTGCTGCTTTAAAATGCAAACTTTTGCAATTATAAATAATTTAGCTATTAAATGCCTCAAAGCAAAAGCAAAGAAAAATCATAAAATACTTACAAATAAACACACAGAAACTGTTCTAGATACATTTATTTATTTATTTATTTCTATTTGGTATCTCGTATGTTGTGTGTTGATGTTGATGTTGAGCATTTCTAATGCGGAAATATTGTACATGGTTATTGAAAGAGTTTTGAAATATACAATATCATAAATATTTCAAATGTGCAACAATAAATCAAATGTTGCAAATAAATACACTCAAATGAACGCCTACGCCTTATTTTTTAGATATCCAGCACAATCAGACATGTAGATACATAGATAGATAGACTAGTCACTAGTAGATACATTACACGATGATATATGCAAATAAAGGCGTTGTCATTTTTGTCGTTAACAATTCATTCGTGATTCGTTCGTTCATATTTTCTCATTTTCTTTTTTTTTCTGAAATATTAAAATTTCAATGCTTACCTCATGAATTATATCTAGATACTATTGCTAAGCATAGCATTTATACTCCTTCCACTTCCACTGCTATTTCGATTTCGACTTCGAAATGACAAAAGACATTGATGTCGGCATATATAATGGTCAATATCAACACTTGACAGTCTAAAAATTCCAAAGCGTTGTTGCGTTGACAACTGAAAGCGTCTCAGAATGTGGCATGACATAGTAGTCATAAGTAGTATAAAGAAAACCATGTGTGTGGAAATATTATTTTTGTTTGTTCATGGAGAGCAAAACAAAAATATGAAATATTATAAATGATCAGAGCAAGCAAACGACAAATGCGCCCACATCCGCATCTTACTTGGCGTCAAAAATTTGTTTATTTGTTTCTATTTGATTAAGTTAAAAATTTATGTGCGCGTGTTGAAAAATACTTTCATACATAAATTGAGTTTGTTGAGAGAGCAAGGAATACTGGAGTAATATATGGTAGTACCATACTTATGAAACAAGTGTTTGTGAAAAGATAATTTTTATATTTTGTTATAGTTTTCAAAACATATGTTGAGAGAAATGCAATAAAACTACATAAATGTTTGGATAATAAAAGTGGATGAAAACTGAAATTACTAATGGGAAAAGTGGATATATACTGCAGAAAATGTAAGATACTAAGTATATGTCTTTGTTAAAGTTCAATCAATTTGATTACCAGAATATCCTTAATCAATTGTCTCTTCGTTAATCTAACTCGTATGCTTCCTTCTTACCATACATTCGGAACATTTCTGATGGGTATTAGAGCATTGCACGAATCAGCACTAAGTAGTGTTAACAGTCCACACTAACATTGCACACACCATGACACTGAGTCATTTGCGTTTTTCGAACGTATCATACCGCGACATGAGAGTTATTTTAACGAATCAGTCATTGACTCAAATTTTTGCTGCAGTGTGAGTTGTGAATTGCGGTATGAATTGCAACAATGCTTATATGGAAATGCACTGTCACCTACTGTCTTCGGCTATGATACTGTCATAAAATTATACTGTTGTTTACAGAGGCGAATTTGTCCTAAGGACAATTAAGCCCGGGCCCAGGGCGGCCAGATATTAGGGGTGGCCAATCGTGACAAAAACCCCATTATACAATATATGGTTATAAATGGTTACGTACTGAAGGTCTTCAAGAAATCTACCCAAACGTGAATCTTGCTCTTCGTATGTGTGTGTGTGTACTCCCGCCAGTAACAGTTCTGGAGAACGTTCGTTTTCTTGTTTTCTTAATGGGTGCTGAGAAACGGATGGCTGGTTCTTACTACATAACATGGGGCCTAGGGCAGCCAAGGCTGCAAATCTGCCACTGGTTGACTTGTGCTCAAGGAACAGCACCTGATTGTGTAAAATTGGAAATTTAAACATAAAACGCATCTCGTTTTGGCCATCCAGTAGAATTCTATGAGAAACAATTAAACCAACTTTAGCACCAAAATTTGCTTCATAATTTAAAAAAAAAAAACTCGCAAAAATAATGCAATGCTCCTACACTGCCTTAGAGAAGCATCTTACTCGATAGGAAAGCTTAAAAAGTGTGATGCATGGATTCCGCTTGATTTATGTGATATCGGCAAAAATCAATTAGCCACGATTTCCGCTGGTTTAATTGACACAAACATCGATATCTTCACCAGGTCTTTATCGACGACGAAAAAATGTACATTAATATGAAGAATTGCAAGGAAGGAATCGGTGGTAAATTTGTTTATACTACCCGTATTACATTGATCAGTACACCTCGATATCGATCGGTGATTCTTTTTTGTCGGCACCGCTTTGTTCTAGTTCTTCGCACAAAGAACACAGCGACTGAACGACACGCGCACTTCCCTTCTTTACAAAATTAAGAGAGACAGCATTTTAAGGATACTTCAATAATCGATACATATTTGTTGTAAAGTATGTCAGCCATACAAAAAGCCCCAGAACCGAGCTTAACGAATAAGTACTGCTTAAGCCCAATGGGAAGCAAGTTTGATTATAATCGTTCTAGAAAAATCCAATTAAATCCTATACACTGATTTAGTAACTGCTATTTGGCATAATTATGATGATATTTCTTATAAGAGTCTTTATCCAAGTATGGTATTGAAAAACTAATGAATCATGGAGTATTTTAGTGTACTCAAATTTATTGCTTCAACTACATTCACCATATGAACTGCAGGGTGAAAAATTACATGCAACATCTACTTCTTTACATGCATGTACTATTATTTTTCCATTTTAAATGATTTGTATAAGGTTGCTGCTGTCCCAATTGATTCCCTTATCGAAAAATTAAATTCAATGACATTTAAGTATTTCAAAAATCAAAATAACATTTCTATGCAATTCCATTCCATTATATGACTTCAAAACTGTCAAATTAATTTTGGTATTTGTTAAGAAATAACTTATTTGATTTAGAAACTTTTTTTTCTTTTATCTACAATTTATTTTATTGAAACTTACAAAAGAAAAGAAAAGAAAAAAACAAACAGAAACTATTGTATTCAAAGAAGCAAATATTTTCTAATCATAAATATTTTGCAACTCTTACTTAACTTCGTCTTGAAATGATGTTAAAATATGGTACTATGTCATATGATATTGTATTTTGTTACTTTTTGTTTTCCTTTTTTCTATTGAATTCCATTCCATTCTATTCTATAGTATTTTTTGTGTCAATGATTTTTACAATTTGTTTACAATCAAAACTGTCAATTGACTGTCAAATTATACAATCAAAAATCCACATAAGTGCAAAACAAAAGGACATTGGACACTTTAGAGAGAAAGAACTTTATCCTCCTTCCCTGTTGCTGTTAAACAAACAAACAATGGCAACTTGCATTTCAAAAACTAAAAGTTGTTTTTTTTTTCTACATATGACAACCTTATACACATACGAGTACATTACTATGAAACAGGACAAGAACAACAAAAAAAATGGTTATATCAACAAAATATGAAAAGCAACAATATTTTTTTAAATTCTTTTTCAATTGACATATGATATTCGTTTCTTGTCTTAGTTACTCGAACACAACAGAAACATTTACTACAATATTTTGGTTACAATCCCTCCACAATTGAAAGGGCGAGAGTGAAAGATTGACTGGGCCACAGCTGAAATTATGAAACTATTTGCATTGTCAATAGTTTTTATTTTTCAAACAGTTTTCTGTTTCCATTATTGAATTTTTGTTTTGTTTCCAATCGAGAATTTTTACAAAAATGTCACAATACAAAACGCCCAGTCTCCCGCCCCACTTTTTCTTTCTATAAGCAATTTCCATTGATACTTTTGATAAAAATTTATGCATGCCCTTCAGTTCTCAGTTTACTAATTCTCTAATTTATTAGAGCATGAATATTTTACTTTTTGTATAAAAATTGATAGTTTTTCATTTGATTTGACAGTTGATTTACTAATAAAAAGTCCTTTGAAGTTATTAGGATAAGCAACTGATGATCATGGATCAATTTTTAAGTATCAGTTTTGATACAATTTTATCTTTTTTGAGCGAAATGTGCCTCCTTTAAAGATGTTCACACATGAAATCCATTATATAAATACAAAATACTTATAAATAAGAAGTAGAGAAAGTTTAGATATTTTTACAGCTGCCTTTGTTTTCATCATTTCATGAAAATTGCATTAGGAAAACTAAAGAATTATTTCAGCTTTCTTTAGCTGCGTAAATCTGTACTTAAGTTTTCCACCTTCCAGGAGGAGAGACTCCAATTCCTTGTCACTACTCTACACTCAAAATTATTAAAGCCCACAAAGACACACGCACACAAATAAGTTTTGGCAGCGCACAACAATAACAACATGAACCTTTTACATCGATCCTACCTACTTACTAACATACATAGCACCATTCTACCACCGACCATTTATCCTTGCCAACTTTCTTTGATGCGCTTATAAGCATTGAAGCTTACATGATTACGCCCGTTTGCTAACCTTTTTTTTTGTATCTTTTGGTATTTTTTATTACTTTTCACTCACAGGCATTCTAAGTAAGTAGCTGAGTGGCAGCAGGAAGAATCATTGTTATTTTTAAGTTTATTCTACATCTAAGTTTGTGTTTTCGTTGGAATTTTACTCCAGGTGAAGTGAATGTGGAAAATACTTACAATAATAAAAACAACATCAATAGCATTTAGAAAGATTTTCTTTCTAAAATGTAAACGAAAAAAAATGAAAAGAATAAGATTTTCTAAAGCATTCACCTGCGCATCAAGTTTGAAGTAGCTTGCTGTGCCGCTGTCAGTCAGTTTTCCCTGTGTGTATAGAGTATAGTATTTTTATGCCATTATCCTTTATGCCCTGCCATCGTCGTCGTTGTGTTGCCATGTTATTTTATGCCTTATTTCACTCATATGAATATATGCAAAATTGATTTGAAGCAAGCAACTTGCAATACATAAACGACGACTGTGTACTTGTATCTCGTTGCTTTTGTTTTCTTTTGGGATAATCTCATACATTAACTCGTGTTTTCCGCAAATATTTGATTGAAGCATATGCTTTGTTTACATACACATATACACACATGTATATAAGAGTACAGGCAAAACACCAAGGGCTTTGCATGGAGGTCTCTAAAGTTTGTTTGAGCTGTTTGTTGTTTTGTGAAAATCCTGTTGAGAAATTTTGTTTTTTTCAACAAAAATAAAACAAAAAATAAATCTTATTTCAATATTTAAAATAATGTTATTCTTTGTCTTAACATAAGGAAATGGAAGGCAAATGTTTGCTTGGGTAAATCAACTAAGCTTGATAGGCGTTTCGAGGTGTTCTTGCATCACTAAATTATTAAATAACATCATCATCAAACATGGGCCTACTTGAGATATTGTCAGAGTTCTATGCCGCATCATCTCATTGTGGTATCACATCTTTTAGTACATCGATTGATTAGTCATTTTATACATACTTTGCTTTGGTTGCTTGTTATGGTCCAAAGTTTTCTCTTCCAGTTCCTTCTGGTAACTGCAAGCAGTGATATCTCCATTGCAATTAACAACTCATTAATTGTAAGTTGGTAGAAGCCAAGTCTGATCAGCAGTAGTGATTTTAGCAGAAGGCTGAGTAGGCTGGAACCTAGGGCCGCAGATGTTAGGGGCGGCAAATTTGTGGCCAAAATTTTTGTGTAAACTTCTTAAGACATGTTTTATATTGGGCCGTAGCAACTCAAAATATTAATACTGGAAAAATGCAGAACACTGAGTTGCTCAGCATGAAAACTCTGTGCATCATAACTCTAGTATCCTTAGTTTGATAGTTAAAAGTGAGATTGATGTCAGACTCGACAATTTACTGCATGCCCAGATTGATGTAGATGTTACTTATGGGAGAATATGGTTGTTACCGTAGTGACGCGATTATGTTCAAAAAGCCTCGCTATCAGACAATAAAATTATACTTCGATGATCCGCATATCGGAAATTATTTTATGATTTTGGAACTGTTAGATGAGTTCGATCCTTTTTTAGCGATTTTACCAGCCAGTTACTTATCAAAGACTGTTTGCGATGATTTTATTCTCTAGATGGGTCATAAAGTCTTTAAGCTATTTCTTCTTAACCAAATCGTTTGGATGTAAAAATAATCTAGGAACTGTGCAAAGTCATACTGATTACGGGAAATTTATGGTGCAATTAGGACGAGAGTGCACAAATCAAATCGAATTGTAGAGGTAGGGGCGGCATAATTTGATTAGCCTACAGGCAGGCAAATGTGTAAATCCGGCTCTGCTGATCAGTGTTGCGAATAAGAATTTATTAAGTTCCCATCATAGTCCAATCAACTACTGGACGATCAAATGTGTAGATTTTTCATTGGAGGTTCCAATTGATTCTTAAGTTTTTCTTTGCATAGCTTAACTCAACATATGTCTATTTTATAAGGTCATGTTCAACAAATTTCTTCTTATATTCTTGTTCAATTCAATGGTTTATTGGTTGGTTGAATGAAATTCGTCTAGTTTTCTCTTTTCCGTAAGATAAACTTTGAAAAAAATCACATAAAATTAGCAAAAATTACTTTTATTCCTTAAATACACCCAATGGATAACAAATATTGACTTGAGCAGTAAATAAAGCAGCACAAATTGACAGCACATTGGGATTTTTACCAAGTTTTTACTAAGTAACTTACTTAGTATTTTTGGTATTTTGGCCATGCCACCCATCACTCAGTTTTCTCTAGCATACGAAATATATTTATTTGAGAACTTGCAACTAGCAAATTTTTTTTCTCTTTCATTTTATTATATAGAAATACTTTATACATATTTTGAAAGTGAGAAAGTTTTTTTTATTGCAATGTACAAAGTTTTTTACTCGGGTACTTTGGGGAGACATTAAGCAAAATAAGTAGAAAAAAGTTTGCAGTCAACAATGACAATGACAACGAGCTGAAAAAAAGTACGAGTGGAGAAAAGAAGAACCTTTTGCTGTTGTGACTTTTTCTGTTAAGACTTCTAACATTCACCCATTCATTTTATCTTATGTTACTTACCTCTATATAGTCATGTATGACTTGATAATAGTCTCATAACTACTTATATGAGAGAAAAAAATTTGATAAAAACCAGAAATTTTGTTCTATTTGTTGTTTGTCTAGGTGTATGAATATGTCTGAAAGTTGGCAATGCCATTGGGGACATTCTCTTACTCTCCGTACATCATCATAAACCAATGCCAGACATAGCCAAACAAATAAAATGGCATACAAGTAGCTTGTTGCATGTTGTTGTGAATTATATTTAAAAAAAAAATGATACTAAAATGAAGAAAAAATACTAATAATATTGCAGACATGTCCTGGGCCACAAGTTGGTATGTTTTTGTGTCTTTGTGTATTGTCTGACTGCAACACATTGACACATTTGGCTGGCAGTTGCAAGTATGTAACTTCACTACAGTACAGTTGAGTTCACTTCATCTCAGTTGCCCCATCTTCATCTGGGGCCTTTGTCTTTGACATTCCTTAAGCTTGTTGAACATGCTAAATACTACAACAAGACCAGCAACAATTGCAAACATGATGTGACAGACGAAATGTAACTTTGCGACCTGTAACAAAACGTCGTTGACAGCTGTGTGAGACGACCAAATAGAAGAAACGAAAACTCCTTGCAACAAATTGCCAACTGATAATATTAATGCACGCACTAAAATCTACGCAACGAGACCCCATGGTAACCAGAGGCATGGAGAAAGATTGGAAAAGAGAAATAGAAATGATAGAGGTTTCTGCTCCGACCATTTATACGTGTTGCCAAACACTTGCCTTTGCCAAAAAAAAGTAGTCCAATTAACTTTATGAGAGGGACATTTAATAATGAAAGGGATTGATTGATGATGCCACGAAGAAATCACTTTCCCCAAATTCTGTTTTTTTAGTCATGCCTCATTGAGTGAGGATCTTCCATAACTAAAAACTGCACATCTTTAAAGTCTTTAAACATTTAACTCTAACCACCAGTCAATGAGTTCTGTCTTATTGAATTGTTCCACTTATTTCTGTTATTCATTCAGCTTCCACCAATCTGTTGGGTGTTTTGCTTTCGAAAAGCGGTTCATCCTGCAAACTATTTCTTTTCTATGTACACTACAATTTTGGGCTCCATAATTATTGAATGACCCTCGCAGTTTCTTTTCCTTTCCTTTCATTTCATTTCTCTCATTCTGTTGATGCAAGTATTCTTTTTTCTTGCCATTTCTTTTATCATTGCCTCGCTTAGTGGCGCCTCTGTCATCAGCTACAGCGTCAACATCATCAACACAACATATCGCATAGTTTCAGGCAACGGCGTGTGGCTATACTATATCTTTTGGTCTGGTCTCCAGTAGTGTCTCCTCCTCCATTCTCCTCCGAATGCCTGTGCCATGGCAAAGACAAGTCTTTTTCGTATCTCGGCGTTTTTAGCGTCATGATGCGTTGCTAATTTACAAATTCAATGTCACGCATGCTGCAAGTGACGATAAATTCTTCTTTCTCTCCATGCAAATTTACCCCACCCATTCGTTGTCTATCTTTTCCATGTGGCCCAGTTGCTGCTGCTGCTGCTGCTGCAATCTATAGCCTCCTCATGGTGTTGTTCATGGTATCGGTATGTTGCATGCGACATTTTGTTGTTGTTGCTGGTCTTGTTGTTGGTGTTACTGTTGTCGCCATCATTTGCATGCTTGAGTGCCAAAATGCTTTGCCATAAATTTTATGCAACATTATCTATTTTCCACTTTTCTTCTTTTTCCTTTTTTCGGGAGTTAGAAATTGTAGTGAAAGTGAAAAGTTGCCCGTTTTGTGAGTGTTGATAAGTTGTAATCACAAGTGAGTTTGTGTATTGAAAACACAAAGAAATTCTTGAAAAGAATGCGAGTTTTATATTGATTACCTCCTACTTATGAATGTGTATTACAGATTTCTTTAAATCTCTAGAGATATTGCTTTCAGATCTGTTTTATCCGTGAGTGATTCAGGCTAATTGGACTTTCAATTTTGATATTTTCTATCAGTATATCTTTCCTTAAGCGGTACATTTGAAAATTTGGTGAATGCCGACGACGCCCTCATTACAAAGTTAGCTTCTTCATCATTTATGTACTAATGCACTGTGACATATGAGCTACACACTTGTGATAATCACATACTTATGAAAAGCACAAGCACCCAACATAAACTCAATATACTAAATTTAACTTAAGAGCAGGAGGAAAATAAAAGAAAGAAAAAAACGACATAAAATTAACCTGACAAAATTTCGTTGTCATTATTAATACACAACAAAGTGACATGGCCCCGTGTGTTTGTCAGTGAGTTTGTTTCAACTGATGAACACAAAAAAGAAATAGCAGAACCAAAAAAAGTATCTTTAACAACTTACAAACTGACTGACGGACTGACTGACTGAGTCTCGAAGTGTCTGAATGACTGAGTGACTAGCTGAGTAGTCAAGACAAGAACAAGAACGGAACAGTCTCTTGCAACATACGCATGACATGTGGCTGTTCCAATATATGTAAGTATATACATATTCCTACTGGCTCATATGCCTCAGTTTATACGCCCTCAGAGAACGAAAGATGCCGACACAATCGAGTGAGGTTTAAAAGTGACTGCCAGACATAATACAATACAAATATCGTACAATACAATAAGTAAGTAGACGCATGCATGCCTTGCTGATTAATTATTTTACTTCTACTTTTTGAATTATGGCAAAGTGAAAATATTGAAAGGAAAATTCGGTAAAAATTCTTTTAAACATTTTTCTTCTATGACTGACAAAGAAATAGGGAGACCCAGAGAGACTCATTTAATTACGCTAATGATGAACTTGTGTCAAGGCGCCAAAACGAATTATCAAAATTACTGCAGTCTGCACTTTAAATGTACCCATTTATTCTTATTGTGAATGTAATTTTTAGGTACATTTTATCATTCATTATTTCGGGTACTTGGGTCAAATGTGTGTGAGTGTGTGTCTATAATTAAGTGAGTTGAATCCCACTACAGTTGTCCTTGAGAAGTTAAAAACACGTGCCATTGATTAAAGCAGGTAAAGGAATGAAGAAAAAGTTTAATTTTCAGTCTTAGTATTTACAAAGAGTACGAGTACTAGGTACATTTATTTGGCAAGCAGAATTTTCTTTGAAATTCCAATTCTAATACTACAGAGTACTGTAACACTAGTATATCATTTTCCATTCACTCAACACTATAATTATTTATAGAACCTTAAAGCAATTATCGAAATTTGTCAACCATGTGCTTGTCGAGTTGAGTTTGCACTCAACTACTTACTACTACATACTACTACTGCATAAAGTATCTAAGATTTCAAAAGAAAAAAACATCTGTTTCCTTTACAAGAGGGACGATGATGAAAAATGCGTTGAATTGAAGCGCAAAACACTTGAAAGACGACATATTGAGTGCTGGAACAATATGTAAAATATCACAGCAACGCACGCATAGAAGGACAATGGCAGCATCATCATCATCATCATCAGGACAAATGACAAATTTTAAACGCTTCAACGAACGATAAACGTTAAAAAAGATAAACATCAGCGTTGCGCTAAACTAAACAAAAGCTGAACTCGTTTCTACAATACTATAGTACGAGTATACAACAAAAGAACTTAAGGGAACCAGAAAATCCGCGATCTTGTCGCTTTGATATGTTCTTCACTGATGATCAATAAAGGAACCAAATACAATTGTGAAGATTTAAGAAATGACAAGCGGCTGCGGGTCAATGCTTGGATAGAGTCTACCTGCTGTTGCTGTGCTATTCTGTTCTGTTCTGGTATTGGTGACATTCGACAGGATTAAGCCTTAGACAAAACAAACAAAATTTGTGATGCCTAAGGTTTTTTTCCTAACAATTTTTATTCGAAAGAACAATGGTAGATAAACAAAATTAGAAGAGGAGCAATGACAATATTTATTTTATATTTTTTTAAGAATTGTACGTTTTGTTCAAAGGATTTTCTCAAGTGCACTTAAGCATAGTCTACATTGTCTTTATGCTCATTCACGCTTGTGTTTTTGCAGTTGTTTTTGGTTGTCTAAACAAACGAAGAATACAAATGCATTCACTTTTTTAGATACAAACTACATTATTTTGCTGTGCTGTTAAAATAATAAACATGCTGAAATTTTACTTACATTGAAATATAACAAAAACAAATAAATAAATATTATTATTTAAAATAATTGAAGCGCATTTCATGGGAATTTCTTACTTCTCCGATTGCAAAGATAAACTTCCATGAACAAGAACATGAAACAGAAACAGGAGAAAAAAAATCTTTTTGTTTGCAGTTGTCAAAACATGTTTTGTAGTAAAGTTAAGCTCCCTCGCGGCATATACAAAGATACATTAGCCTTTTAATAAAATTAATTACAACATTTTGTTCTACTCTACACACAATGATACAAATATCCATACAAACACATAGACAGACTGACTGACTGACTGACTGATGGAGACAGACAACGAGAAAATTTCTTTGTTCAACTTTGTGTACTTTTCTGACAAGTTGCATTTGCCGCGTTGCATACGTCAACAGGCACTTGCCTTGGATGATCCCCCTGGAGCCCGCTGCATGTTGTTAGTATGTTGTTGAGTTGCTGCTCAACCCCACAAAAGTCCTTGACTTGCATTTTTGATAAACAACGTGTCAACTTTGTCGACATAAACCATAATCTTCAGTGTCAGTTTGACTTACAACTCGTGTACTTGTGTGTACTTTCTTGTAATCATGTCAGTGATAGTAAAAGGAAAAGAGCGGCACTGAAAGATATAACTACATAGAAAAGGAACTTCTTTAGCTAAGGAGGAAAAGTGAAACACGAAGAATGAAATCAACAACAACAAAAATGACAATGATGACAAGAAATTTCTTTTTGTATCTTATACTATTTCTACTTCTGCAATTGCATTGAAGTTGACATAGCTGAAAGGTTTTTTTTTTTTTTTTTTTTTTTGAATATATTTGTGGATTAGAGAGATGCGTCATATACCATATTATAGTTGTATAAAAAGATGATACATAGTTGGCAGTTTATGCTTATTATGCATTATAATTCACCCGTGGTACCAAAAGTTCTAGTTACATTTTTGTCAAAGGTTAGTGAAAAGTTGAAAAACTGAGAGACAGACAACTGAAATATGGCAACTAAATAACAGTAGCAAGTCATGAAATACAAATCTCATTTACTGGGAATTCCATGAACTTATTAAGGATTCCATGATCTATGGTAACATGAGCGTATGTAAAGATTTTGAGTTTACATGATCGGTTTATATAGCAGACTAGTTTACTGAAAAGAAGATTCTGCTCAAGCTTGCATCTAGATGCTTCTTAAATTGTGAGACTGGTTCCTATAGTCTAATTTGGTTTACTTATTGCTAGTACACTGATCCCAACAGTTTTGACATTACATTATTTCGATTTAATAACCGAGTTAGACAGGACTGAATCAAGATTATACACTTTGCCGTATCATGGACAGCTGTTTATTGCTTTAATTACGCTTGGCGAGCAACAAAAAAGGAAAAAGAAGTCATCTGACAATCACCAAAAACGATGAAATTATAAACATGCTGCCAACTTCCAACACCGTTTCCGAAAAGACTGAATCATACCATATCAATTTAAGACTCGAATAATTCACTCGAATCACATCTACAACAATAAGCCCTGAATGACGTCATTTTCTGTGTGATTGTTGTCGATTGTGATGCGAATCAATGGTTGCATCATGAGTGATCGAATAATGGCCTTGACTAACAGTGGATTTACAGTGCCTTGTATCACAAGGATGCGGTTATGTGATCAGCTCGATGAGACGAGTTGCTTAAGCCATGTTCGTCTGTCTGTCCGTCTGTACGCAAACTAGTCGCTTAGTTTGTGAGCTATACAGCTGAAATTTTGCACATTCTTTTTACCATACGCTGCACATTTGTCGGAATCTGCCGAATCGGACCACTTGGGGGTTACCTCCCATACAAACCACCCTTTAAATTAATGTTCTTATTTGAAAAAGTTTTGTGTTGTTTGACGTATCGCACTGAAATTTGAACACTATAAGTTTCTGGTCCATATCCATTACCAGGTGCCTCCCATACAAACTCAAATTAAATGACAAACTTATAAAGAATAAAAGTACAATAAAAGTGCCACTCAAACTGTGTTCTTTGTTGATACTCAAACTGTAACAGAGAGAACATATTGATGTTAAGAAAGGAAGGTTGGATGCAACCCGGAGGAGCGTGAAGAGTATTACAACGGATAGCCTTCTTTCAGCTTAATATAATTTTTTCGGTGACTATGCCGAAACAGAAGCCCCGTAAAAATAACTACTTGGAAAGTGGATTTGAATATGAACAATTGATTATGATCTGATTATAATAATTATCAATATTTAAAAGAAGTAAAACCGATGTAACCTTGTTACCAATGCAGAAATGTTTAAAAGAGAAACAAATATTCTGTCCAGACTTAGATAGATCGATTCCCCTTGCATTACTGATCATTTCAACATATGATTACTTTAAAAACAAAACTTATGTATTTTTTATTAAAATATTATCTCATAATGCCCTACAATGCAACCATAATATCTGACTCAGCTTAATGCTAATAAATGCATACAAATCCAGACTACAAATACTAACAATTTGAACAACACTAAGCCAAACAACAACAGAGCCTAAAAGGGATTAAGTCCTCTCTTTAGTACCAACACAACATCCAAACTAATAACAATTACATACGTATATACTTATTTACATGTATTATGAAGGAGCATGTTTTGAATGGCAGAACATTTTCGAAATACCAAACGCAATTATAAATATTTAAACAATCACAGTTAAAAGTGCAAATATGGCCAACGTTATACGTTAACGATTGAAGTACTTAAGCTTCAATGAATTGCAAAAATCTCACAACAAATACAATTCCAATTCCAAAAAAGTGGATATAAAATACGTAAAAAAAGTGTGTGTAAGAGTATTTATGCATATTGGTCAAAAATAAAATGAAATGCTAACACAAAATTGGTTTTTGTATCTGTTATGTTATCTTCATCATCACATCTCACCGTCATCGTATATGTAATTTGAGTCTGGCCAATAATAATAAGTGATACTCTTACCTTTTTTGGTTAATACTACATTGAAAGCCAACAACATATGTATCTATGGTATCACATACAACATAAGTGTCTCTGTTAACTTGTTAGTTGATTTTGTTTCCACAGACCAGTGTTTGCTTTTATTTGTGAAAATGCTGATTATGTTTACATACATCAATGAACAATTGAAAACAGAATAGATGAAAGAATACCAAAGAACAGATACGATAAAAAACAAGAAAAATAAGCATATAGGAAAACAGGCAGGCATGCAAGTAAGTAAGTGTTTGGTATACATGGCGTATGTGTAATGTGGTAAGTAATTTGGTAGTAACACAAGTCTGAAAAGTTATGAGTTCGAAGTGGGATTGTACAGAGAAATTCATAATTGGTTTGAAATTCTAGAAATTCTGTAATAAAATAATCTTAGACTTTTAATTCTTTCATTGTAACCTTTCAAATCTTGCTTTCCATTGTTCGCATGTTCTTTAGTTAATTGCACTGATACTTGAAAATCATTTCTAATTTTGAAATAGGTATTTTCTTAATACAAAACATTGTTTGTGTTTCCATTTAGAATTCAACAATTCATTCTTGTTTTAAGTGCACTGCTGCTTTTAATCTTTGTTTTGATGACCAATAGTCCAGAACCAATTGTTACTTCGTCATTCCATCAATCATTTATTCATTCCTTCACTTATGCATTTGATATTCAATTCGAAAAATCAATTTTGTTTGTGGTTTTGTACATAAATGTACGATGATATGTCGTTTCAATTTATCTGTACACCGTAAGTTGACTGTTTACATGTACCATACTACGAAGTACGTAAATACAAGTAACGAAGCCACCAAATAATGATTGAACCATGCAGTTACCTAACGTAGATACGCACGCATATTCTTGATGATTGTATTGATGATGATGAGCTGATGGTATGCTTGAATGTAGCACGTTTCATTTATCTGTCTGTCTGCCTTACCTAGCAAAAATTATTAACAAACTTTGAATAGTCCTAGTCCTGTTAAACTGAAGGACACTCACGCGCCAATGAAATGACAATGACTATGACTGCAACTATAGAGTGTTCGTTATTGAAACTCAAAATTGAGTCCTGAGACAGTCTGCAACTATGAATTTGCAAAAAGAATATGAATGAAATTCAAACTAGTTTAGCAACAAAAAATAAATATTCAAACTGCCACAAACAGTTGAGTAAATGTTTTTACCGATTTTATTTTATATTTAAATTTTTTTTCTTTTTATTCTCACACTTCATTCTCCGTTGACTCATCTTAATATTGGAAAAGTTTTCTGATGATTCCCTCTTCTGCTTCTTCTTATTTTTGAGATTGTATGCAAATCGAGAAATGGATGGATAGATAACCAAAAATGCTTGAAACTTAAATGAAGTGAAGTGAATTTAATGGTCAACAGACATTTTTCTCTTCCTCTCACCGCTCGATCTTTAGAGTTTTTCTTTTTATTTCTGGTTACGAAAACTAACAAAAACCCGCAGCATTATTTACATATCTTATTGAAGGGTCTATTTTCGAAATGAATAAGAGAGAGACTGATGATGAAGATGGTGGCTGGCAAACAGTCAAGGAGTAGTTGGCAACTCAAGAGGAGTTAGTCGTCGTTCTCTCTGATTTTAGTACTTACATACATACTTTTCTATTTGCATAGTATTCATTTCAAGTGTTTGTTTGTATGTGTTAGATAGACGCATACACAAAATACTCACACACTAACATATATGAATGTATCTAAAGGACTCTACTCATCAAATTGTAGCATTGTTGTACGTATCCTGTGTGGTTTGCGTGTGTACTACTATAACTAGCAAAGCAAACGTACTTCAAAATTGTAATGAGCTTCTAAGCCAAACGTTATTCTTGTCCCTTCCCTCCACCATCCTTCAATTCTTTCATCACTCCACTATCCTTCATTTCTTTCATCCTTTCATATGTGCACAATGAACAACAACATTCGTTTGCCATACCATACCATAGAATAAATCTGCTTTGCCTGCAAAATATTCATGCGAACGAACTTGTACTACTTTTTCGTCATGCTCAGCACATTTTCATCATCATCTTCATCATCATCTTCATCAACATCAACATCAACATCACCATCATTATTACTTACTACTAACACATCACCATCCAAGTCCAAGTTCTAGTATAAAGTGTTGGCAACTGAAGTTTTGTCAGTATTTGTGTTGTAATTGTTTGGCATTTACCATACTAGAATATTGTAAACTTCTCTTCATTGCTATTTGTATAACTAAACGTTCTTTCCATTATATTTGAAACAACAATTTGGAAAACAGAAGCTATTAAAAGGCTGGCGATTTTTTGGATAATTATCAATTAAAATTTTATTTTAAATTTGGTAGCTTGATACCACATACCCCGATCCTGAGAGCAATGCCTGTGCTAGTCTAGGTTTTTTAGCTATAGCAAACACTGAAGGTGAGAGCAGTAAGAGTTCTGGATGAACTCGCCCTGTCTATCCTGTCCTAGACATTCATACTATTTTGAGAATCCAGAACTTGAACGGAGATGATTGAAAATGCATTATTTGGTCTCATGAATATAAGCTAAACCGATCTGAATCAGTTAGGAAGTATTGATATATCTAAGTATAAGCAGATTCAATGGCATGGGACAGCTTTATATAACAATAAGGTGTCCCTCTAAATGGTATATAGGGTCTCATAACACTGTTTGCGGAGGATACTGTGTAGTGTCGCAGTTTTTTCTCCTATTGCTGCTACTTTTGTTGTCATCGCTGCAGCTTTATGTTTTTTGATGTTGTTGATAAATTGTTGTAGTTCTTGTTATAATGCAGTAATGTGAAGTGGCCCGAGAAGAAATTGTCTTGGAATTATGCAACAAATGTGTTTACTGGCGTGAATGTGATTTGTCTTCCTAAAGCATATTACGCGTGATACCCAGAATCTGCTTCCAAGTCTCCGTTTTAGTTCAAGGTGTGGCTAGACCAAAGCCCATTCCACAATCCGAGTGAATCTCCAATTCGATAGAGCACGTGTACTGTTTTAAAGTCCGAGGTCTTACTCTTTTTTTTATAATAAATATTATTAGATTATAATCTATCCACAAAAAAAAAAAAAACATAATGTGCCATTTGTTTGATCCGTTCCACTGTGCCGATGATATTTTCATTCTATCCCATTGTACTTAACACAATTTCATTTCCAAATTCATAACAAGTAGGCTTATTTTGTGGGAATTTTGTATAAAAGCAAGATTTCTAATATATTCATATCAGTTGCCTGGTTAGTTTTGAAAGTAAAAGTTAGATGAAAACCAAAATCTGCAAAAAAATGGAAAAAATACGAAAAGAAAATTAACAAAAAAAAAAGGAACGCTCCCAAGAAGTTCGTAAACAAATTGTGTGATGGTTACGAACTTTGGCATCTTTGTCGCTCTAATCGTTTGGATCTTGGACTTCGTCATGTTACGTTGCTGGTGGTTTTATTGAAGATTTCAAGATTCCATGGAACTACAAAGAAATGGGAGCAAAACTAATCAATAGAATGATTGCCTATTGATTAATCATAATCACACATGTTTTTTATTTTATATAATTGTTCGTTCGTTTGTTTGCTGGGGGGAACTACTTCAAAATTGTATGAATTCGAAGTAATCTTAGTTGTTCATGGTTCCGTCGTAAATTAAAACGAAATGTCGATACACTAAAACACTCAAAATGCACTTAATCACCATAACAAAATAGCCTTGCTTTACTTCAGGCTATCATCGTTAATTTAACAAGTATCTGCATATTTAATACAAGCAATAAAATATGTTTATATTCATAATGTTATAAAATCAAAGAGTTTTCTTTAATTAAAACTGGAAAATGCTGCAAGTGTCGCTTGTTTGCATAGTCAAAAGGAAAAAAAAATGAAATCACGTAATTTCAGTGCAACAAATTCAAATTAATTGAAGCAGTCATAAATGTATCTGTTTCTGTTGTTCAAGCAAATATTGAACGCTTTCTTTTTATATCTGAAAAACTAAGACTCGCTGTCAACTAAGTTTATATACCGGCTGCAGATATTTTCAAATGCCTTGCCTTCAAACGCTTAAGCAGTTCGTCATTCACTCAGTCAATCATATAGTCAGTCAGGCAGTCATTTATATATTCAATCTGCAACCGACTGAAAGTCAGGCATTTAAACTAAATTTAGCCTAAAATTGCTTCCTTTTTGTTGCTGCTGCTGATGCTGCTGCTTTAGTATAGTTTGCTGAGCGATTGCGGCAAAATTCAATTACAATTGGCACTACTACAAGTCACAGGCTAAGCATGGTGTTAGTTAAAGGAAGGCTGGATGGAAGGAATGAAGAGAGGAATGAATGAATGTGTGAGTGAGTGAGTGATTGAAGCGTTGTGTAGTGTATTGTGTGCATATGTTGGCAACTTCTGTTCATGTTGCGCTACTTTGTGTCGCCTGCAATGAAAACGAAAGCAGTTTTCATGCACCAATGAAAACTGGTTTTCTTCGAACTCTTAATATTTTCAACACTTGCAATTATTTTAACTTAAATTTGTTTTTGTTTAAACAATTTTGCAAATATTAAAAACATTTTTTTTAATTTAATTTTTTGTATTTTTTTGTTGAAAGCAATTAAATGAAAATTGGTGCGCTTTGCCGCTTTAAGTGGATTATGATGAGAGACCAGGGCTGACAATCAATACAGAATATACTGATAAACCAAAATATCATATCTCTTTCTTCAGGTAGTCAGATAGTCAGAGTGGCATGTTTGCTTGCACAGGCACCCTGTCAATGTCAGTCATTATTTCCAATATTTTTCTTATTAAAGTCAAAATATTGTAACAATTGCTGTTGCCCTGGTTATATTGCAAGTTAAACAAATTGTAAGAAAAACCTGAATATGACTTCAGTTAAACGTTTTTAGACGCCTTAAGCATTTTATCAGTTAACTCGGGCCAGCGCAACAAATTCGCACAACTCGCAATTATAGTCAAACATGCGACTTTTGCTTTTGAATAAAAATCAAAGACCAACCAAAGAAAATCACAGCGTAAATATTATGACGCGCCATGTTAAAAACAAAACTCGATTTGAACCAATGAACCCCAGAAACCACCGAACACTTAAACCGCTCCCAACTGAACAAATTCGTGAGCCAGATCTGCTTCAATATGGATGAAACCTCACTAGTAGACTATGGAGCACAATTTACACAGATAATAACAAAATTGAAATTGAAACACAAAAAAAAAGAGACACCTGCGTAGCATAGTTTTTATAGATTAATCTTATATAACTGAAACTAGTGTAACAAGTTTGTTTTTGAACTACAACTACTACTACTACAATTTACTTAATAATTGGGAAACTCACTTGAATGCGTAATAATCGAATGAATTTATTTATGAATGATATCAGATACTCGTACAACTGAAATTAAGTGTATTATTAGATACAATACAAGAAACAAGGGCAAATATTGTAATGGTATAGTGGTACTTCTAATGAATATTGAGTAGCAGCACTCGAATGAACCCAAACAAAAATAAAAAAAAGAAAATTAATAAGGTCTATAATAATAATACTCGTAATAATAATGGCGTAAGTCGGAAAGGTTACAATAGCAGGCAATAAAATAAGTTTTGGTTACGTTTTGCTACTACTCGTATACTCGTACACGGACATAAAAATCCCAAGCATAATGAAGCCTTCGTCATGATAAATGCACTAAAATGTTTGAGTACGAGTAGTAGTAGAGGGTGAATGAGCCATGAAGAAGCTACAATAATTTCACCTGCCTATGACTTTGAAGGAAGAAAGCATTACAAGGTATAATAAAAATCGTATAAATAACAAACGATGACAAGGAAACAAACACAAATACAAGAACCAGAATCAGAACCTGAACAAGAATAAGTTTGCTAGTACTAGATACATGATACTATACGATTTATACTTGAGTTACTTATTGAAGTCGTCGAATCGTATTAAGGAATCGAAGCAACTAAGTTGGCATTGCTGCTACTCGCTCGTTAATTTGCAATAAAATCCGATTATAACCACAAAAATGTGGTTTATTAAATGCGAAGCAAGAAGCCTCTGACTGTTTATAAGCCATCACCATCACCACCAACCCTTAGTATTAATGGGTGTCTTTAGTACCTAAGTGTATGTACACTGGCAACCAGGTGTATCTTTGCTTCGGATTGTACAATAGTATTTATGCAGATACACAGAACTTTTATCAATAACTTCCTTTTTTATTTCTCTTATATACTAGTATACTACTACAATTCTACACTCATATAAGGGTGTCCCCCTTTTGTTGGGGTTGTTGTGTTTTTTTTTTTTGTGAGAACAAGGAGCAAAGGCTGTGTACTGAAGACCCATGACTTAAAGAACGAGCACATAAAACTTGCATTGATATTTAAGTATTTATTGCGTCATAAATAAACACAGTTAAGCCTTTAATCGTCGCAAAAGTTTTGTACTTTTCTATTGAGTTTCGTTGTTGGTTAAGGAAGAAAAGAAGATGTTATTTGCCTTTACAAGGTTTATTGCTTCAAGGTCTTAGATAAAAGTATTGATAGAAGAAAAGGCATCTTTTGTTTGTCTTGCTATACACATACATATTTTGAAATTAGTGGCCATATAATGAGTTTGTTGCGTGAAGCAGTTGCTGAGCTGGAGTAGTTGGACGAAGTTCAAATAACCCAAAGAAGGGGTTATGAGTGAAGAATTTATCCAAAGAGTTTTTCCTAAAGGGTTACTCGATGAGTGTTGGTAAATAAGCATTTTCTAGGGTTACCATTTCTTATTGTTACAGGGCTGACATTCTCATTCTCATTACCACCCGTTTGCAATAATTTTCACTCGTCACTTTCCACAAAACAGACAAAGATTCATAAACTTCCGAAATATCAGTCCAAAATACATTATGCTCGTCCTTTTTCAACGCAAATCTTTTTCACACTATTTCAAATATAATAATCTTGATCAAATTGGCCCATATACGGTCATTCATTCTTGAATCAATCACAAAAATATGAATTTGAATTTGATAAATCACCGCTTCAAATACTCAATCACCGCCACACACGGCCAATCTCCCTAGAATCAAGACAAATTAACTGATTTCGTTGTTAATTCATTCAAGCATGATTGATAATGCATTGGCCGTTTTAGTTATCTGCTTAGCTCTTTTTTGGGTTATTTCTCATAGTCTCCTTTAGATATTCTGACACACTACTGACTTGTGAATTAAAATGTCAAAGATAAACAAAAGATCAATGGTGGTTGAAGTTTTACTTCCCTCTTATGGTTCTATTATGAAATTAGGACCTTTATTTCACGGTATTACAGAGTTGCTTCTTATTACAAAGCTCCTCATCAACTTTTGTTTCTTAAACTTCATACAATATCATCTTCAATTTCATTGCAGCCGTTAAAAGTTTATAGAATATTACTATGAGTGACGATATTACAAAGATCAACTTCCTCACAAATATGAGCCTTCTAAGAACATACACAATTCATTGAAACCAGTCTCTTTTGTAACATTATTTCTACCCAAACTCCCCCCATCATTATCTCCATTATTATACAACCCTTTCATTAACATATCTCCACCATTTCAGAACTTTCCAATCAAACTTTTAGCAAAAATCGAATACGAAACATTAAAGTATAAAACTTTTGTCATATTTATTGTATCCATACCATCATCGTTTCACCCATGATTCTCTTCCCACTCCATACAAATTACTTTGCATCATTTAAAAACAAATAAAAATGTAAACACTGATTTTTTCGACACTTTTCCTTTAGGGTCTTCTTATGCCCACCAACCAAAGCTAATTTATGCCCCTTATATACCCTTCCATTTCCTTCTAGACCCCCTATTTAACCACCTTAGCCAACACTTCCTTTTGTTTGTTGATGTTTTTTATTTTGTGTGTGGGCCACCCGCGTGCTTTGCAAATTTTTACACGGTAATTACCTTTAACGTGTTTTCTGCGCCGGCATAGAAATCCACGCATATAAACACGTATTTCGTGGCCTGACTCTCTGACATGGGCATCAAATGTGGGGCTACCACCGGCAACAACTCCACTACATTTATGTATGCTACTACTGTCTGGTAACTTTTTGTCTTTATCAACAACGTTTACATATCGGTTGTCGTCATCATCATCTTCATCACCACTACCACCAACATCAGAAGCTTGTGCGCGAGCGTCCATACACATATAAGTACACTAGATGAATACGTGTATAGTATATGTGCCAAGGTCCTCAGGCAAGGTTTGCATGCGTGGCATTTAAAAGGATTTACCTTTTATGTTATGCATAATTTTGGCGCTGACGCTGACTCTGACTCTGAAGCTGTAACAGCATACCCAGACGCTTTACTTTCACGTTTCCACTTCCTATTTATCGACTGACTGACTGACAGACTGACAGACTGACTCTGTTAACTGGGCTCATATGCATAAATAAATTTAAGCCCTTTTTTATATGTGTAAATAACATCATCAGAGTGGTGGAAAAAAAGCAGACAATTTTTTTTTGTTTTCCTTCTTCTTGTGCCATCCATGATGGTTAGGCAAATTATCAGCAATTAAGTTGAAATTAAGTTTGTCTGAGTCAAATTATTGTGCATATTTGTTGCCTCAACTCAACTCAACTCAACTCGATTTGATTCGAAAAAGAAACTTTTGGGTTTGTTTCCGCATTTCTCTTTTTTGGCATAAATCTCTATAGTAAATTGTATTTATCTAGCCGAACAGTATTGCTTTGCTGGCTGATTGTCTATGATGATAACTGGTAATTAGTAAATGAAGCGACAATCTTAGAAGTCATTTATTTCATTTTGTCATTGTTGTTTATTCGGACTTTTTCTATCTTTATATCTGATGAGTTGTTTTTACTCTTACTTTTACTTCTCATCTTCTCTTATTCTTGGCAATTATATTATAGCTGAAGTCATTATCATCCCATCGTCATCATCATCATCATTGTTATTATTATTATCATGACTGCCAAATGCCAAAAATGTCTTGCTGTTTCCCAGTTTGAAGTCTTTGATAACAAATTTTACAAGTATTACGCATTTATAACAAAGAAATAAAAAAATAAAATAAAAATATACAATATTATCGAAGTTTAGTACTTTTTCAAACATTTTAGCTATCAAGTCTTGGTTGTGTTTGCTTCAAACCCAACAACTAACCAACCAACCACTGGGTCAACCCGTGGCTAAGATAATGTTTGTACGATGGCTAAGAAAAAGAAAAGGGCCACAACTTCTTCATCATCATTGTCAACATCAACATGGCTTCAAGTCAACATGTCAAACGTAATGTTTGACAAATAAACAGTTTCAAGCATAAATCGCCTGCAGTTATTATATACTCGTACACTCGCACATAGTATCTCCTTTTGTTTTTGGTCCCATGTCTCATACTCTCAGCATTCTCACTTTTTTTTTTTTGTTTTTCTAAAGGTTATTTCTCTTTGCTTTTACTTTGGTCGTTTGACCTTTTTGCGTAAGAGTTTCGTTGTTGCTGTTGTTTTCTCATTTATTGCTTACTTTTTAACTTCTTTCATGATGTTTCTTTGTACCTGTCAATTTAAGGGCCTGACGCCTGACATTATCACACTTTTCTGCAGTAGGTGCTAATTTGACAGCTGATTGTAACTGGAGGCTTCAGCTTCTTAATTGGTTACAAAACAAGATACTACTATAATAGACAAAAAATTATTGTATTTTTGTATTTACACAAAATACTCATAGTTAAGTTACATTAGTTATTACTGCCATATGACGAATTGCCTTTAAAATAAGCAACCAATAAAATCTAAAGAAAACAAACTCATTTTTCTTTTTGCTTCTTTCTTTCCTTACATTTTTAAATTTTATTCCCAAATAATTTAAGAAAAAAAATGCCAAATTATTATTTATTACCTTTTTATACTTATAGCCTCGAGGCCTTTAAAGTTTCACACATAATCACATATATGTATGTATGTACCTCATACATACACATGTGCTTCGCATATTTCGGCAGCCTCCGTAGAAGCATCCTTACTCACCTTAAAGACCCCTAAAATTCAAACGTTTGCTTTGCGTGTCCTTTACGCATTTTACGCCGTTTCTTTTTTAAAGGTTTTTAGTTTAGGTTTTCGCTTTCATGCCTATAAATTAAGTAAATTGTCGAAAATTGTTTTGAGAAATTATGAAATTATTGCTATTTCATTATGAAGGTAAACTGCTCATGGATGAAACAGGGAAAGAAACCAAATTAAGTCCAAGGATTGAGAATTTTGCAGTTGGTCCATTGACCTGTGTCTAGACGCATAAAAATGTTTTTATATTGTATATCCTGATCTTCATGTTTTGTTATTAGCTTAAGAATTGCTTCAAAATTTGTTTGAAAGTTGTCTTGCTATTTTAGCTGTAATCCAAATACATCCTATGCTATGAAAGACTGGATCAAGGGAATCGATAAAGATTCTTTAAGAACCTATTGATTTCATCTGTGATAAAATTGCTTTAACTTTGGAAAAGTGGTAGGTCTGAGGGGCTTGCAAGAAAATCATAGTTGTTGTTAGCTGTTTAGTCCAATTCCAGTCTACAGCAGGAATCTGTCACCATTGTATTTTTTGATCTATGGTTTATTTCTTAGTAGGAGTCAGTCAAAGTCTTTTTGAGGCTTAGAATCTTCTCAACCATCATAGTTTTGATGCAATAGGAAATTATTATTAATTTAAAATAATAGTATTTCTGCTTGTAAGACATCTTTTAAAAATTTGGGGCAGGTAGTATCGCTATACTACCGTATCAAGAGATTACAGACAATTTGTTATTTTAGTTATGTATCACAATTTGTTGCTCGGTATGCCAAAATTTGAAATAAGAAGGAGATGAAATCGACCTTTGTGAGCGACTTGTGCAGTCTATATAATTTCATAATCTTTGCATATACAACACTGATTCAAGGGAACCCAAATATTAGTGTTAACAGAGCGGGGTATATACGCATTGAATTTTGTTCTGTTCTATTATTATTAGCTTATTATTTGATCGTGCGTTCATTCGTCGTTATTAAGCACCTTTATGAATTTATTATATATTTATTTAAAAAAAAAAAAGTTCCAACTCCGGACTGGCGTTGAACTCACTCTCTCTGCTGTTTCGTATCACGCTTAAAACACTTGCCTATCAAGGAATTACTACTTCTAGCAGAGAACGCACGATAGAAACTTTACTTTTGTATTTATTCAGATTTTAATCCCAAAATTTCTAATTTTCTACTTTTCCTATGACTTTTCCAAAATTTATCCACATAGAGCAAGCCATTCTCAAGCGACACGCTTAGAAAAGAAGAATTTTCACAACTTTTTGATATTTTTGAACGGCCCTCCCTTCTTTATGACATAAGTACGGCATTACAAAGTTCTTTTTACAAGCTTCATCGCTTGCCCAAGAATATATAAATATCTTGGCGTTACGGCTGTTGAGTCACGACATATAGTAAAAATATTGGCGACATGTTTTTGGTTACATTTCCGAAAGAGCCTCATTATTAAGTCAAAACTGATATGCATTTCCTCATGGTAAGAATTTACCACACTTGTCTATGACGTACATATATTCCATCATACATAACAATTTGTTTTTGAAACAAGCGATCATGATGAGAAAGGAAAATGACTTGATTCAAGGCGATGTTCCTTTTGCATGTCTCACAAATATTGATAGGATTCCTTAGTCAATTCAAATATATCTTCAACTACTTTAGTCTAAGTCTTTGAGAATAAAAATCTTCTTAACCATAGCTTTGAAGGAATTAGACACTTATTTCATAAAAAAACAATATTATTTTTATTTGTCTGTAAAATGACCATTAAGTACAAGAAAAGATGGTCAATTAACCAAAACTTATGTGCAATTCCTCATAATAACAATTTACCACAGTTGTGTCCATGATGTATCACACATAACAGTTTGATTCAAACAAGCGACCATGATGCCATTCCTCCAGTCGACGTTCCTTTTGTATATCTCTAATAAATATATTGATAGGATTCCTCTGTATTTATATCTTGAACTACTCTGATGTTTCGTCTTAGCCTTTAATACTGCAAATGATCTTAGCCCATAATTGTTTTGAAGCATGTAATTAAGAATAACATGTCTAACTTGTGATTGCTATTAGAAAAGATTTTGAAGTACTGAAGAAGATGGTCATAAATGGATATTATCTTAATATTAAATCTACCATATGATTTGATTTGATTAAGTTTTCTAACTTTTAATAAATATTTTGATATGTCAATTGAGAACAAATAAGTTCTCTGTTGCCGTAATTATTGTATTTCTTTTATTAACAAAGTTTCAAGTACATTTATGTAAGGAAAACTTTTGTAAGACAAAACTATTGTACTTACTATTGTCTATGACTATAATATTAATTAGTTTTTATTATAATTGTATCTATGACAATTACACACACAAATAAAATGCGCCCTTCTTTGTTTGCATTGTTGTTTTTATCACTAATCAAAAGTAAGAATAGAAAAGCAAAAAAATTTGTTGAATTAGTCATGCAAATCCCTTAGATTCATGTTCAGGATATATTGCATGTAACGTATACGATATCTTTCATTAAATTTGTCAATTTCTGATACAAGATTATCATTGTGTACGATGACAACAACAAATTTTATTGTATTTATGCATAATGAACCCTGGTCCTAAATATCTTCAAAATAACAATATGCCCTACAGCATTAATACAATACAATAGTCAAGAAAAGTAAAGGAAAAGAGCAACCAGATATGGGAGACAATGGGAAGAGGGAAAGGAAAAGAAAAAGGGAGGAGGTGAAAGTAAAATCAGGCTAGTAAATCCTTCAGTGGCAGTTATCTTCTGCTTCGCATGCGTTTCTTATTTGTTGTATTCTGTTGTCTTACTTTGCTTACTATACGCTTTTTTTCCGTTAAGTAAATGCAGGATTAACTCTGAGTTCCTTCCTTACTCACTCCTGAATCTCCTCTTTCTGTCTCTATATCTCTATGTTCTTAGTAGACTTAATGACAAAAAAGATAACTAGTAGTAGTAGTAGTCAGTTAGTCTTGTATCCCAAATACCCTTGACTTGACTTGACTTGACTTGGTTACCACCAAAGCAAAGCCATTTGACTAAATAAATGCCATGGCTGACATAAATAAAAGACAATTAAATTAAGATAATCGTTCTGACTTTTCGTATAATTTGCCTTAGCTTGGTTTGGCTTGGATTGGACTGGAATCGAGAATGGAGAATGGTGAATGGTGAATGGTATAAGAAAGAAAGAATAAATGCCATTTTATGTCATGAATGCTCGAGATCAAGCGCTCAAATGCGTTTTACGTTACGTTACGTTGTGTTGAACTCTGAGTGACGGGGATTACATCTTGTTCGTACGTTAGGACCGTGTGAGTGAATGAGTCTAACGTAGAAAGAACAAAACTCATGACGCACAAAACCATTAAAATCATTTTCATTTCCATCGTGTTTTAAATGGCTACAAATTAATACCAATGACGATTATAACCATCATGTTTGCTCATTATGATGATGCTACTACTACTCACTCGTATGTATATAATCGTATGTATTTATTACAATACATTTAAGCTGAGCATCTGAATATGAGTATAGCAGTATTATAGAAATGAATACAATATAACATTGACTGAACTTTGATTTCCTTTGATTTTTGGTTAATTAATTTTTATTTGATTTGTTTAAGCGTTTTGTGGTGGCGTGGGTTGGTTGGTCGGATCAGATAGGTTTGGTTCGGTTCGGTTCGGGGATACATTCACTATGACAAATTAACTTGCTTTATGTTCATGGTTTGTGAAGCATAAATAACAAAACAAATTTTTTGAATTAACACAGAGAAAGAGCAGCTGAGAGAATACACAAAAAAAAAAAAATAATATTGTTTATGTGAGATGCCGACAAATAATAATTGTTTGTGGGTCTCAAGATAAATGAACACTTTCCGCTTTAGAGTCACCTTAAACAAAAAAACTTAATTTTTTCTTGAGACCAGCTTAAAACCGCAGACAACTGACGAGTTCATAATTTGGCTTTAACTTTGCTTTGGTTTGGTTTGAATTGCTTTGGTCAGGTCAGTCTTTAAGTCTTTGCTTGCCTGCCTCCCTGTTTCTCTGTCAGTATTGCTGTCAGTTAGTTCGATTATTGTCGTTACTCATAAACTTCTTTGAGTGTGACGATTTTATTCATATATTTTTTTGTGGTTTTCTTAAACTTCAACGTTGATGAAATCCATAAAAAATTATGATATATTGGTAACGAATATTTAATAGTTTATGTAGTGAATACAAAGAGACAACTAGAACTCCAGAACGCCTACATGGTTATTCATAAATGTCAGCAATTATGGTTTTTGAGGGCAGACATACGCGTACATCATCAACTATTGTTTTGTGGTCTTCTAAAGAAAAAGTTATTTGAGAAGAAAGGAATTTTGTGAGAACTTATAGTCGTTGGTTCCCAAAGAAATCTATCACCTTTTTGATCCCATTATACCATAGACTTCTTCTATACATTTGTGTTTATGAAGTCATTAGCTATAGACCAACATGATAACTCTTTGTATCTAACAGGCTTTTAACTAATTATAAGTAGAAAGTTGTGCAAGTCTCAAACGAAATACGTGTATCTTCAATTTCACTTTTTTTCTTTTAGTTTTTCAACTTCTCTTGCAACGCCAGCATAAATAATAATAATTTTGGCTTATGAATTGATGGCTTAATCAAATGAACTAACTAATCTTGATTTCTCACTGAAAATATTTAAATATTTTTTGTTGTTTTGTTGGTTTTTTTTGTTTCAAAAACACGAAAACTCACAATGTTGACAATCAATAAAACTCGTTAAATGCATGCACAAACTGTCAATTTATTAATTTATTTGTTTACTTTGTTTTTCGTGTATAAATGGTCATTAATTTTTTTTCTTTTTTCTTTTTTTAAGTTTTGAATATTTTTATTTGATAAAAAAAATGTTTCTATAAAAAATTTTAAATAAAAAAACACAAGTTTTTAAAAGAAGTGACACAATATCATTTTCAACGATAGTTTAACAATATTAAGATATACCAAAGCAAATAAATATAAGACTTAACAATTAAAAACAAAGAAATGGTGGAATTTATCAATATATTAATCTTAACTTAGTCCATTTTTTTCCTTAACAGTAGAAAATTAAGGGAATCCGCATCTGATCAATTGTGTCTCTTGATGTGCTTTTTTATACAATACTATGGTGCCTAATGGTGCATTTAACATAACGTTGCTTTGAAGTTATGTTAGCTCAAGGCAGCATGACTTCACTTACGAAATAAACATCGTGTCGATCGAATGCTATTTACTCTTTTGGATTGAGAACTCTTACTTAAGAAAAGAACAATATGATCAGACTGTACTTGACTTTATAAAAAATTTGCTCACTGAATACAATCAACATCGATCACTGCTTTTGTTTTCAAGATATCTCTTAAATTGAAGGCCCATACTGTCGAAAGTTACTCATTTAATACTGACAAACTTAAGTTAGAAGTTGTAGGACATGGCTATAATAACAAGTGCTTCTCTTCTCCTCTTAGTCTTCCAACATCGCCAATTACTGGCTTATAAAAAACATTGGTTCGGGTTACCCCTGGAGAGACTTTACAGTCCTATTTAACTATCATATCATAGTATAATATCTAGTCAAGGGAAGTGAAGAAATTGTACTTACAATAATTCAAATGTTGATTGTTGCCACCATGTAACGCATTCTCCAATGCTCGGACAACGTATACTGTTATCCTAAATGCTTCATTGCTAGTTTCGATGAAAGGTGAGCCACCTTATTTGAGTCATCAGTATTTTATTGTAGGACAATATTTCGACTTTAATATAAAAAAAAAGAAATTTCACATAATTTCTTCGCAATTGTTGTCGCGAAAGTTAGTCTGGGATAGCGAAAATATTTTGTAGGTTGACATACAACATATAAGTAGTACAGTGTGAAACGAGATACGGAAATTCTTACTAATGTATAATGTCACTACTCACGGAATAACTGGAAAAGCTCCAATGGAACTGTTATTGAACCGCATAATCTTGGATAAATTCCATCTATCGCTAATGTTATGAGACATGGATACTGTTAACAAAGAAATAGGTAGACAGAAGGCGGATAAAGAGCGAGGAGCGAATGACAGTGATTTGAAAGTTTGGGATAGAGTGTTGCTGAAAAATTTGACACCGACTTTTGAAACCGAAGAATTCAAACTAGTTGAACGAAGAGGAAAATATGTGTTTGTTCGGGGGAACGGTTAAGTTTATAGGCGTAACATTTGAATCAACTTCGAATAGTGGCGAACTACAACCTAATAGTTCTGAGACGCTGTCGATCAATTTTTTTTTTTTTTTTTGTTCGTTTATTTGAAAAAAAAGAAGTAGAATTACAAATATTAATATACGATTATTAAACATAGGGAAAAATGAAGACAGTAGGATAGGTGTACCAGCGCCTTACGGGACTGCCGATTGAGCAAAGCTTTGTAAGGCTGGTATTACGATCAATTAGCCGACATCTACGTTTCGGCGGGCTCTCTCTAAGCTGCGAAGCACCTTCATGACCTCAACAGCAAACCTTGAAACCGCATTCCATTTGCATTGGCTTTCAAGCATGTGCCTTACTAGGTTCTCAACCGTTGGCTGATCACCTAGGACGTTACTCAGCTCCTGCCGCTCCCTGTCGAATCTTCCGCATCTGCTTAAAATATGCTCAGGGTTTTCCTGGCACTGATTGCCACAAAATGTGCACCAAAAACCGTCATCATGATGGAACCTGTACAGGTACTGCCGGAAGCATCCGTGACCGCTCAGTAGTTGAGTGGGGTAAAAATTTATCTCACCATGCTTCCTTCCGATCCATTCGGCTAGGCTGGTGTCAGTACGTTCAGCGACCCTTCGTTGAGCTATCCCAGCGACTCTGTCACGTCCTGATGGAAGTTGGCAAGTAAAGAATGAGTTGAGTGTGAATTTAATAAAATCTACATTAAACATATTTGTTTGGTTCAACTAATTATCAAGAAATAAAGTGAGTTACATTGTATTACACACTTTAAATTAGTAATACACAATGAGTGTTTTGGTTTATGCTGCGCACGCCAGTAATGCTTCCAATCGGCATGATTTTTTCTGACATCTTCAACAATCATCGTCATCTTTCATGAAAACCGTATGAAAATCAATTTGCTAGTTTTTGAGTTAATCGCGTTTAGAGAAATGCGGCATGGCGATTTTGTTTTATAATATTTATATATATCGTAGATAATTTCAAATTTCTTCTTTTGAATTTGAATGTAAGTCGATATTTCTATCTATCACAGAAATGATGCTACAATAGTACCTACTATTAATTCAAATAATGTTTCGTACTCCGAAACATTAGCATGAAATGAGTTAAACATTACATGTGCTATGGCAAGGTCATGGCACCTTTTGCATATATAATTCCCTTGTTTGCGAAACATGATTTTGGCCACAGTTTACTTAAATTAAAAACTCAAAATCGAGTCGAATTTTGCTAGAGGTATACGAGTGTATATTAAATGGATAATATGTGCCTTTCACTAAAACTAAATTAATTTAATTTAAATTCAAAATATTGCAATTTTCAGCACAACAAAAAATAACTCAATTATATCGAACGCACCTTAAAAAGTAAACATTTCCTTTCGATTTAAGTATCATCATCATCATCTTCATCAACATTAAAATCATTGACACTGAAAAATTATAATTTTAGTTTTTTCTTTAATTTAATTTAAATATTTAAAAAAACAAAAACCCAAGAAAACCAAACTTGTTTTTATGTAGGAGGATGTCAAAGTAATTTATCTAAAATAACAAAATAAAAAAAAAAATTATAGAAAATATAAAAAACATTTATTTTCTTTAAACTGAAACTGAACAGAAAATGTTGAATTTATTAATTGGATTTGTGTTGAGTTTTTGAAAGTGTTAGATTGTTTGTATCAATTTTATTAATGCATGTTGTTTGTTATTTTATTATTCATTTTTATTATTGTTATTGTTATTGTTGTTCTTTAACCCATTGCTGTTGTTGTACATATTGTTGGTGTCATTTTGCTTGCTTAACAAATAAAAATTTAATTTTTCTACCACGGGGGGTCGTCCACTCAGCCGCTCAACCACTAAGTCACTCAGTCAGTCACAGTTCTGAGTTGAACTTGATTCAAATTGAATTCTGAATCAATTTCAGTGACTGAAACTAGAATCAAATTAATTTTATTAATTTTTCTACTCTTTGTGTTTTTATTATTATTAATTTTTTATCTATTTATTTGCTTCTATTGTCTTCTTAAAATAAACAACAAACAAACAAACTGACTGGCGCCAGTCATGATGTTGCATGTTCTGTTTTAAGTTCAAATTTATGTTTGATTTTTTGTTTTTTAGCATCTTTATACTTAGATCTTTTATTAAGGTGTCACCCATCATAGCCATGCAAGCAACAAACTTAGGACTGGAAAATTGTTTTTATTATTTGATTCATTTCGATTTTTATTCCCATTTTTTCCTACTCTTTCGAATCAATGAAAAGGCGCCGAAATCGTAATCAAAATCGTTAAAATTTCGATTTGACTTTGGGTCGATTTGTTGTTGCTTTTTACCAGTTAACAAACAATCTAATTGGTTTTGTACGAGTATTTTTTATGACAATAAGACATAAAATTCTATAATTATAGAAGCTTTTGTTTTGGCTATAAAAACAAAAACCAAAAAAATAAAAAGATCACAAATTGAAAAGGTCATTGTATGAACAAAGGTAAGCGTTGCCATAAATCTTGGAATTATAATAATAAAAACATATAAATTAATCTACAAAAGAATAGATGAATACAATTTGTCAAAACCATGTGTGGTACATACACATATGTATGTATGGTATGGTATGGTATGGTATATGGCAGTAGTTAAGCTATTGTAGTATACTACTTAATTCACATTCTAAGTGTCGTGCTATGGTGGTCAAAATTTAATTTTATTTATTGTATATTTTGAAATATTTTATTAAAAAATAAACTACCTTATAACAATTGTGTTGGTTTATATTGTTATTAATTATTGTTATTTATTACAATTTATAAGCAAAACTATGCGATAATAAATAGTTCTACTTAAGAAGAATTTGTACCTATTTTAATCGGATGTTTTAATAGAGACTGCCAAGTGTTTGCTTTAAATGGATCAGAGTTCATTGATTGTTTTAATAAAATCGGACGATATTTCCTTTAAAGATTTATCGGATGTAACTTGTAATAGAAAAGGTTTCAAATTCTTCCAACCAAGCTCCGTTTTCTGCCTCAGTGTTGAATGAAACTCAGTAACATATCATTTGAAATACATAGTACAACGGGCGTAGCTGCTTTTACCAGATATACTTTTGAATAGCTTTCATCACAAATGACTTGAGAAGCTTTTTTGCACTCATGATTAAAAGCAAAAGAAAATATTGAAAATGCACATTTTTCTCAATTAGACATCCCATTTTAATGATCTGGAAAAATAAGAAATAAAAACAAATGTAATACATTATGTCAAAAATATTTATTATTATGTGGAATATTAAAACTTGAAAAAAAAATCAATAGAACTAGGTTGGCAAACTAAAGGGCCCAAGACACGATACTACGATTTTAATACAATTTTATCATGCCTATATACATTGATTTGACACAGTCATCTACACTGTGTCAAAATCTGTGTCTAATTGACGCAACCATAAAAACTACAATTATTTGCCTCCACCATCAGCTAAAAAGTGGGCAACAATGGCCTTAAAGTTGGCAACAGTGGCCAACACTTTCTTATACTACTGCAAACTCATGGTGATCAGCTGATTGTGTGGATTTAAATTAATAATTTCATTGATAACAAATGTGAATGTGCATTCCTAACTACCTTAAAATTGTATGAAAAGATAAAGTGGCTGATCAGAGCGCAAACAAATGTCTTCATAACACTACTTCTTCAATTTTCAAAGCATTTTCAAATTATGTTCAACACTAAATACATTTTTCAGCGTTCTATACACTGTCTATCCCCGTGACGTCAGCAATTCAGGGAGAGCACTTTTTGAGAGAACAAAAGGCCAAACTGGCACTACCTTGTATTATTGTATCATGCTGCAGACTGATCGTACTTAAAGTTGCTTCAATGTTGTTTCGTATAATGAAAGAGTTTTAAGGGGCCAAGAAACAATATAACGATTGTAATAGAATTTTATCATAGTAAAATAATAATAATGTCCGACATTGACATTGTCGTCTGCACATTTCAAAAGATAAAAAAGAGTTGACATTTTGCAACTTCATTGCATATGTTGTATGCTGTATCACACACACATAAGTAAATGTTGTATTACAATAGTTGTACCGTGTATTGTCCCTTTAAAAGTTGGACATAATAGTCTATCTACATTGGGACAAAATCTGTGTGTAATTGACGCAACCGTACCCTCGTGTCTAACAGAAGATTTACAATGAAGAAAATGTTAAATGAAAACAACTGGTTTTTAAACTACTGTCGACTGGTCTTCCATTAGTAGTGTTGGGAAATTGCTGCCAAACTAGCTGATGATGGCCAAGTGAAGCGTAAGTGAATTTTATATTTCTGACATTTAAATCAAATTATATAAAATTTGAACAAAACAAAAAACAGCTGTTTTTAGATACAGAGTCACAGTGTACGCGGCTGTGGCAAATCAGCGATTTTGACACAGTGTAACTAGGCTATAATATTGTACCATCATGTATAGATAGACTGGATGCTAAATACTGCAATATTTTCACCTATCAAAATTTGAAGAGACTCTTAAATTAATTCTTCTAGTATATGGCATATAGGATTTGAATTTTTGCCAAAACTTGATTGTTGTCTAGTTATGCTCGTCAAGTTTCTAAGATCATTGAATTGACTTCCTAAATCATGTCCACATTTGACACTATAATTATGTATAATCAAAGTAATGACATTAAAAGATTTCAACTTAATTGACTTGATTCTTGCGAGCAACTCCCGCATACAGACACCAAGACACCGGCTAAGGCTACAAGCAATCCTCTACAAAATAAAAAAAAACTTACTGCTGTCAAAGTTAAATAATCTGACAATTAGATAAAGTTGAAAGAGTAGAAGAAAAACAACCAAATCAAAAACCAGTTTAAAATTTCAAAACACAGAGAAGAGACAACAACCACAAGTACCAAAAATGCCTACAAAAGGCAAAGAAGATTTATAAAAATAAATAAATAAATCCACACGAAGTGAAGAAAAAAAAAAAATGTTAAAATAACACGAAGATTCATTAATCACTTTCATTTTGCTGGTTTGTCATTTCAAACCAGCAAACATACAGTGAGATACAAGCAGCGAAGAAGATGTACAGAGGACAAATCGTAGGAAATGTGGCAAGAAGATTTGTATAAAATGCCAAAATTCAAAGATTTTTCAGATACAAGCAGAGATACATTTTGTAGATTTTAGATACAATGCTTTGACCGCTTACACATTTAATTGGTTGTATATAATTATGTTTACTACTCAGATAGGCTAAGGGCATTGATTAATAATACAATAACATATATTTTTTTTTTTGCTTTTTGGGATTTGATTGTTTCTTATTTAAATATTTTATTGATTTGTGAGGTGGTGGTGGTGGTGGTAGTGATGTTAGTTTTGTGAAAGATAAAAAATGGTAAATAATACCTTACGGACTTTGGCACGCGATCTGATATATGATTTTGTAAACATGTAACTTTGTTTTTACAAGACTTTCACTAACAACTAACTAACTATGTATTGAGTAAATTTTGTACAAAAATCACATGTTACACAGAGAGAGAGAGAGAGAGAGAGACCTCATTCCAATTAGTGAGACTCTGTATCTCCCTCACCTAAAAAGATATTGTCACCTATTGACCGTATTAGGCAATATGTCAACATATCTGAGACATGCATCTAACTATGTTCTAAGCTGGTTTAGTAATTTTAAAAACCCTTCCTTACCTCACTGCCTAAAGTAATCCAGTTGCACTTGGGTGTGTTTGAGACACACTTTTGAAGAAAACAAAAAACAAAAACCATATCCACAGACACGAATTCTAGTGCAACCTACGTGTATGAATTCTAACTTTTTAGTTACTAGACAACAACAATATTTTACCATTATTATTATTATTATTACTATGACTATTACAACAATTTTAGATGGCCAAAAAATGATATCGAAAGTGTCAAAAGCATGTGGTAAACAACACGCAGGCACGTTAGATTTGAAAGTTCAATAGCGCGCAACCGCGAAATTATGCGCCCACTTTTCGAGATCATAAAGAGATCAATAGACTAAGAATGGAGAGGGAGCAAAAGGAGAACTTGTAGGTAAAATACTGAGTTACTGAGTTAAAACAATTTTCAATAAACATACAATTTAACACACATGACATATTAAATGTCAGCACATATAAAAATGCAAAATCACAAAAACCGATCAATTCAATCCAATCCAAAGCAAACCAAACCAATCTAAAAGCCAAGAAACTAACAAACCAACAACCACCAGCAGTCATCAACTTAACCGTAGCGAAAATCAGTGGCAAATACAATTTTTCACGGTGAACATAGTAAAAAAAAACAAAGCTCAGGCCATGGCTCCTCTCTAAGCTACTGAAGTTGGTATTATATTATTATGCATAATATAATATCTATGTTTGTTGGCAATATACCAAATACCAAGTACTAGTGGTACGAGAATGCGTCTCTTGGTTATATACTATGGTACTATTGACTACATTTGATCTTTCGAAGTGGCGTATGTAGATCGCATGTCTTTTGTGGTTGTAACTTTTGTCTTGAAGCTGTGAAAAATTAATGCAAATTTTCTTGTGTACTTTGGAATTTTTGTGTTTCGGTTTTTAGGTTTCAGTAGGCGGCATCTTGGGCGGAATACTGTATGTTGTTTCAATGAAATTTATTAGCTGAAAGCATAAATTAAAGTTAAATTATTAAAGATAAATCTCGATGGTTAAAACTCATAAAAACGTCTTATTATTACAATATATAAGTTGTTTAAAGATATATTATGTAAATGGATAGAGATTGAAGATATTTGTTAATAATAATTGTATGTTATAAAATAAATATAAAAAATATGCAAACCACATTATTTTAAAGGCGATTTGTTGAATTGCTGTCTATAGATTGTAGTTTCAAGGAAACTGGTTTTAATAGAAATTATGAAACTACATTGCAACCATACAAAATATCGGGTACTTTTTGTAAGTCAGTGAACAATAGGTTGAGCTGCCCTTCTGTCTTTCTGAACAACGCAACCATCCCCTCAAAGCAAACCACCGAATACCTGGGGCTTACCCTTGGATAGACGGTAAAATTGGAAGGCTCACATCAAACGCAAGCTCCAACAGCTGGATTTGAAAACTAGAATAATGTCATGGCTTCTTAATCATAATTCAGTTTTGAAGCTCGTATGAACATATGGAATTCATCTGTGGTGCTCTGCTTCGCATTCTAATATTGAGATACTTCAGAGACTTCAATCAAAGCTTCTCCGCATTCACTATTAATGCAGAAATACAACAATTCATAAAGCTCTTCATGTCCCATGAATCCTGTCTTGAAGTACACCCTTATGATCTTGCATCAGACCTATTTGTCATTGGTAACAACTTCCACTGACTCCAGACGAGTGTCCCCCTAGACATAACTTTCAGATTTCCTTAAGGATAGGTAATCTGCCATTATTCACTATGATGTTATTTCTTTTTATGGATGTCCATTTACTTATGGTTATATTCTAACTGATTGTAAATACACTTGTTTATAAAAAATTCATATATTTATTGTAATCTATAGTTTGCTTAAACCAAAATCTATACCTCTGTCGTTTTTCCAATGATATTGTATTGTACTTGGTGACCTATTAACAGTGGTCATAGGAAAGTTCATATGTATTCAATCACATTGTTTTGACAAAAACCCCAATTTGTGTGGCATAGAAATATCATCTATCATCTAGGTCATGCGCGGGACTAGATTTGGAACTCAAAATGCCATTTATCAAGTTACCCGCCGAAGAGGCTCGAAAACTGTTAGATACGTGCACATACGAGAATACGTGGAAATCAGTCATCGATCAGATGCTATCGCTGTATTTGTTTCGGGCATGTGCCAATCAGTGCAAACATGCAATAGATCGTATAGGGGAATTCCTACTTTGTAGTAACAAAGATCATATGGTTAAAGGTTGCCAAGAAACACCTAAATGCTCAATCTGTACTGCTGGGAGCAACGATCACTCCACAGGAGGCTTCCGGTGCCCTATGAACAAAAGTGCAATGATAAAACTGAACTTTAATGGTTAAGTTGATTCAAATTATTCTTAAACACTGCAAAGCTTCCGAGGATTTTATGCACCAGACCCTTCAGGAAAAAGATGCAGACATTATGAGGAAATAAATAGAGTGATCTAACCTAGCTCTCCCTGGTGAAAATGATTTAAAAAAGAGCAATTGTAGTCCGGTGTGGCTTTTGTACGTTGGCACCACATCTATACCTCCTTGGCGAATCCAAAAAAAAAAAAACATTGTTTTGAGAAGGGATCGAAAAATGCTCAATATCCTCTAAGGCTATTTGTCTTACGCAAGTCGCTTAGTCGGTAGTCTGTTGATCTCAAGCGTGGTAAGGGAGAACTTTTAAAAAGACAATATTATGATCACATATGGGAAGATATTCTTATAATAAAAACTAGAAATATGTATTTGTAGGAAATATAAATCGAGATTGGATGTATGAAAGAATGACACTTGGAAATCAAAAAAAAAAACAATACAAATTTTGAAAGAACTGATAGAATATTCGATAGCCCGGTGGTTGTTAACACAAAATGATAAATAAGATTCTGATAAAGATGTTTTACTTTTCAATGCAGCCGTTGGTTCTTTCCTAAACCAGTAGCCGATCCAAATAACAATTTGGATAATATACAACAGTGTAATAAAACTTTATTTGACTTGATGCACTTCATAGATACTTTCATAGTTCCTTTTTTAAATAATTTATGTAGCAATGATAATAAATAATATGCGCAAAGCGCCACTCAAACCAACAAATGAACAAACAATCAAACAGTCATATAAAGAGACAAACAAACAAACAAACAAACAAATAAATAAATGCATGAACAAATAAATTGACATAGGCATAGGCGCAGACACAAACACACAGTAAGGGAAGGAAAGTCACGGCGAGAGATACACGACACGACAGTCAAACAAGTTCCTAACACCAATGGAAAAAACATGGCCTAAAACAAACGCTTGCGCAGACACAGGTTAATTACCATGTCAAACTCATCTAAACAAAAATACAAACAGATACAACAACACACCAACAACACAAGCAAGCATAATTGCGAACAGCAAACAACAACAATGAATGTATCTCAACAAAACAAAACAACAACAAAATTATAATAAAAAGGTAACAAGAACAAAAGGAACTGACAAAAAAACAAATATAGAAAAAATATATTACAGGTAAAAGTAGATTATTAAGTAGGAGAATAAGGCAAAGGGGGAAGGTTGATAAGAGTATTTATAAGAGATCTACACTACATAGAACAAAAGAAAAGACCTTTCGCTTATCATAATTACGCACAAAATGCGTTGCCCCCCAACCCGCAACATGGATGGACACAGGTAACAAGAAGTAGAAGTAGCAACAGCAGCCCATGAGCAAACAGGGGCGGCAAATAGTAGCGTCAACAAAATATGCACGCTTGACGTCACACGTGATGAGGTTTCAGTGTGATAGGACAGTGGGGTAAGTGTAAGTAGTACATGTAAGAGAGACCAAGCAAAATGAAATGAACAAACGACCTCATTTTGTTGTTCATGTTGTTGTTGATTGTACGCACTTGATACTGTCCACACCCGCATATTCGGCGACAGCTGCCTCGCACTGACTGACTGACTGGCTGGATGAGTGAGTGAGTGAATGAATGAATGACTAAATGATTGAAGGACAGACTTACTCATATAGATGGACGCACTGACGCCGAAGACTGACCAGCACACACAACTACTACTGAGGAGGAGAGTTCCAAATCATTGACAATAGCATAGAAGGTGGAGAAGAGTAGAACGAAGAGTAGATTGGATTGTCGCGGGACTCAGTGTTCTTCTCATCGTAATGTTTGATTATGAATGGCTATGGCGTGGGTCTGGGTCTGAATTGAATTGAATATGATGAGCGAGGGCTGGCACCGCTCCCTGTTTAGATTTACGTACATTTATACATAATTTTTGGCATATTTTAATAAAATTATGCACACACAACTGTGCCTTGGCCTCTAAAAAGTGAGAGATCTGTTATAGAAACGAGACAGATACACATGTATGTGTATATGTATATGTATTCCCAACCCATATATCAAAACTATGAAGCGCATCAGTATAATCGACATTGCTTGCCTCATCATCATCAATGGGTATGGTGCGCTCAGGTCCGGTTCGGTCCGGTCCGGTCAAGTTTGTTCGCTTGCCTATGTTTGGTGGGTGCTGTGGCAAATGTTGGATATGTTGTATTATAATAATGACTTAATTTAGGTTTTGAACGAATGAACAAGCGAGCGATTGAGTGCGTGTAGATGCATATGACCATGATGGCGCTCGTCTTAGTTGGTTTAATGCGTTAATTGGTATTAGAGCGAACGCTAGCAGCAACCCATCATATTATATATGTATATAGTATGAATTTTATACCTATGCAACTAAGCTATCTATCTATTGTAAATTATGCAAAACAAAACCGAGTGAAACAAGGAAAAAACACATTTCTGTCCAAAAAAGAATTTATGCGTTTAGCCCGGGTATTTTTTATTAAAATGTTAATTTTTCGAGATCGTTAGTTCTAGTTGAAATGAATTATTGAACAATTTTATGCTTATCCAAGAGAAACTTTTAACTAAAATGAAATTCATATTGCATTTAATAGCCAATCAAGAGTTTATAGAGTTTTTGGTAAATTATTAATTTTAATTGTAAAAAAAAAACAGAGTTAAAAAAACAATTTTGGTCTTCTTTTGTGAGTGAGTTTGTGGAAAAATAGAATTTTGAAATTTTCAATGCTAAAAATATTTATTTGATATGAGTTTAGTTGAGAATTCCAATCAAGCGTTAAAAGAACACATCTAAGGAATAGGTTTCATAACATTGACAGAGTGTAACTATACTAGGTTATAAAATATATTGTATAATATGTACATTCCTAATTTCTAAATCTATGACGTAGATCCGATGGATGAAGCATTTTTAACCTTCTCAAGGAATTATTCGAGTTGAGAGCTTTAGCAAGAGAATTGGTATGTACATGTAGAGCATCATTATAGCAGCTGGTGTGACGGTTAATTTGCTTTTTGATTGATAGGATGCCAAGGTATTAAAAGAGCTTTATTCTACATAGCCTGAATGCGATTAATTGTGAAATTTGCAGCTGTCCCCAAAGCTGAATTCCATAGGTGTAGGATGGTATTATTATAGCCTACTATAGCGTAACCTTGGCAGCGAGATTGAGAGTTCTATAGTGTCGGAGAATCCATCGTAATTTTTGCATCTTACTTTTACAAGTAGCTGTTATAGTGTTGACATGCTTAGACCACATAAGTCGTTCAAGCCTAGATATTTTAATGATGATTTTTGGAGGATTGGAAGGCCGTTCAGAGTAGAGGTGAGCTAAACAGTGATTTTAAAATTACAGTGATTCTAAACTGTGATTGAGTCACCGTCATTTTAAGGGAGAGGAACAGTCTACTTTGTTTAAACAAAGGGAGCAACTGAATCAAAGTAAGTCACAATCAATCAAGTAAAATGGGTCTCTCCCTTCAAATGACTGTGACTCAATCACAGTGTAGAATCACTGTGTCACTGTTTAGCTCATCTCTAGTTCAGAGTAACAAGTGGACAGCATTAATAGCGCAACGAATAGCAACTATTATTATTAAATTTCCATAGTCTCGACAAAGTCTAGAATCCGTCGGGAACTCTTTGAGTAGCTGCAGCAGCTAGATCGCATGAAGTATCACATGCAAGAAAAACTGGCAATTAGAGTGTTTTCATCTACTGGCGTAGGCATATCATTAGTATACAGCGTGTACATGACGGGCCCTAGTACATTACCCTGTGAGACACTAAAAATATTTAGAAAACCAAATTTAACATAGGTAAGTTTTTGACTTGCGGATAGTTTGTTCGAAATACTTAATTTTGAATTCAATTATCATAATTTATACCAACATACATACAAGCAATGCAAAAAAAAAGCCAATATACTAATTAGGGGGACTTTTGCATGACAAACACAATCTTGGAGATAATCTTTTGGACAGAGCTACTTGCAACATGGCAAATCTTTCGATAAGTGAATTGATTGATCAGAGCAACCGTGATATACCTCCGGTGACAACTGACGAAGCTATGTCCATAGTTCACGTGCTTAAAACAAGGAAATCTCCAGGCACTGATAGTCTTTGTAACATAGGCATTAAAAACCTGTCATCTAGTGTCCTTCTTTACTTCGCTACCTTATTTAACAACTGTCTTTGTATTGGTTACTTTTCGCAAGTGTATAAGAGTGTTTCAAAATCACCGCTATTCCTAAACCTGAGAAACCACTGGACTCACCAGATAATTATTCACCTATCAGCTTACTATGTTGTAAGCGAATATTTTCTTGACTCATATAAAATATTTGGCTTTGGAAAGTTATGGATGTCATGAAAATTAGAATTTTTAAATATCATCGAACTGTAACAGTTCATTAACTAACATTTTTCTTCTAAATGATTCTTCAACTGTCTGTCACATGCCTCACTTACTCATCACACAACTTTTGTATTACAGTTTGAATGAAGTTTTTTGAATACTTCACTTCACTTCAGTTCTCTTTACTCCACTTCACTCATTCACTCAGTGACGCGTACACACTTTGAACGCACTGACAGCTGTCATAATTAATTTTGACGTTTTGTGGTAATTAAATAGGTTTCTTTTTTTTTCCATTTTGTTGTTGGTGGTGGTGGTGCTGCTGCTGCTCATTTTACAGGTTAAAGACAATAAGAATTAAATGCACAATGCTGCAGAATGTGGTTAGTAATCTTGACTTGTGTTGAGTTGAACTGAGTTGAGGTGATGATCAACACGTCTGTCTGACTGTCCTACTCAAATGAAATCGAGTTTAGTTGAGTTTCAGTTGAGTTGAGTCTTAAGTCTCGACATGACTTAACTTTAATTGTTTTTGTCATTGTTCAGAACTTGTGCTATGCCAAGCTGGCTGGCTGTGCTTGTCTTTTATGATCTGAATGTCGCTCTACCTGTCTTCATGTCTGCCTGTCTTTCGTTCAGTGTGGCACAGTTTCAGATTTCAATTTCTTATTCCCTTTAATATAGTAGTTCAAATAACATGAGCGAGTGCTGCTGCTGCTGTTGAAAGTGTGCCATGCAGCAGCAGAAACATCATCACTGAGAGAGGTGATTAACTATACTATGATTGTTGGAAGACATTGCAAAATGAACGAATACAGTTGACCTTTGGGTGAACTATTGTATGTTAAACCGAAAGTGCCGAAAGGTGTTGTTTGTAGTAAGTATGGGTTGCTTAAGGAAATGTTTGAGTTACTTTCACTATTTGTTAATAGTGCATAGTTAAGACTTGAAGCAACTTTTCATTCAACTCTTTAGCATTTCACTTAATTCATCTCCTTTTGCAATCTCATAACTCATATTAACCACATAAACGTCAATTCAATGCAAGCCAACTAAGCCCAAGCCCAAGACCATGAAACCCACAGAGTAAGTAAGTATTTGTGTACAATATAACTAGTAGAAGGAAAAGAAAATGAAAAAGAAAAAGTGAAAATCACACAAAACACTTGCCTTAGTACCGTGGCTAGTTCTTCTATTACATTATTACTTACCATCATACAGGCCACAAAATGCGTTTTACTCTTTTTCATTCTTTGAAATTACATTTTCCGAACACAAACTATAGTATAAGCCCCCTTACACCCCCACCTACACTTACACAGAATTAGTAGTTGCACCCCATTCACCCACTTTGCCTATGCTATGCTATTGTTGTGTGGTTGGTACAAATGCACGCGGCCGGAAACGACCTTGGCACGTTATCGTTGAGTTTTCATCACTTTCATATTCATACAATTTTCAACCGATGGATGGATGGATGGATGGATGTACATATTGTACTTACTACACACATCCATACATTTATCCACACGCACGCTTGGCTACATTCTTTGTTCTTTATTCTGTGTTGGTTTTGATGTTGTTGGTGTTGGTTTTGGTTTTATACGCTTGTGTTGCGTTGAACTTTTGACTTGCATTATTGTTGTTGGCTATCGTCATCGCCATCACCACCATCATCATCATCATCATCATCGTTGGCTATCTGTGTCAGAAAATCTTTGCCGAACTACTCAACTAACCAACAAACATATAAACATACGTTATAATTTTTTCCGTATTATTGTCCCTCACCTTTAACTACACGAATGGGTGTGGTGAGGGGTAGATCACTATTCCATGGCTGTACAAGTATGTATGTGTGGTGGTCACGGAAGTTGGGGGCGTTCATGGAACGCGATGAAGTCGTTCATTGTTTGCTTTATTTTTGAACACGAATTTCATATTTATTTTGACAGCAACTGGATATTTCATACTATGGTACATATATGTATACTCGTACATATTTTTTTTTAGATTATTCTTTCTCATATTGTTATTAAGTTTATTGTTTCTAAAAATTGCAAAGAGAGAATAATATTAAAATGCTTTTTGGTTGGACTTTTTTACTGACATTCCAATGCTATGGATTATGATTTTCAGATATTTATATATTTTTTTACTGTCAAAAAATGTTTTATATCTCCTTTAACTTAAGACAAAGGTGATTAAGTCTTTATGTATGACAGATTTCATGTTCATGTGAAGGAAGTTATAAAATTGACATATAAAAATATCATATTTTGCACTTTATAAGTTCAAATGAGTGTTTTTTTCAATAAAATATGTAAGACGCATTGTTCTCTTTCAACATAAGATATGTATCTGCTCTTCTTTTGAATGCATTAATGTTTCAATTGGATATGTTCAAAAATATTGTGTTTAGATTAGGAATGCTTAGAATTAGATCAGAATAGCTTAGTTCCAGATCAAACCTGTGTATTCGTTTAACAGTATTTTAGTCCAAGGACCTGAATTTTGATCTCATTTGACATACTTATATCAAGAAAATAGTTGCAAGTTCCCGCTACGCTGGGATGTTTTTTTGTCTCATAGCAATAATAAACGTGCTTCTGTGAGAATTTAGAAATGTAAACATTGCAAAAGTTTAAAAAAAAAACCTGGAACTTTCTAGAAAAACAGTCGACCAATTTCAACTCCCATATGTTCCTCTTATAACCATCCATACACAACCAACAAAGTGCATGATGGGAGACTTGGGGCTGATGTTACCCACAAACACCATTAGTCTGGGATGTTTAGTATTTGCTGTAGACTAAAATCCAAGGACACACACGTCCATTTTAAGATACAAAGACTGACGCTAAGTAAACGAGACTTTTTCATATTCTGCATGTATAGTAAAGCTATCTTTTGAAGGGAGTACTTCACTGAGGTTCTGTCAATTTCATGATCAACAGACGAGAAGCCGAGTTATTGCTTTATAAATGACAATGTGTTTATAGCAGTGGTCGAAAAATGAACTTCGAACAAAGAGCGATTGTTAAGTTTTGTTTGAATTAGTAAAGCAAGTGTGAAGGTCGAGAGGATATCAAGGATGACAAACATACCGGTCGGAAAAGTTTCGTGACTACACCAAGTTACATTAAAATTGTGAGTGAATTTATAAAAAATGAATCAAAATCTTCATTGCGATACATGGCAATGGAATTGAACATATCAAGAGATTCACTTCATTGCATTTTGACCGAATAAATATAACTCGGGAAGGTATATGCTCGCTTTGTTCCTTGACAATGGCAGCTGGCACCTTTTGCACGTTAATGCGCCGGCTCATCGTTAGACATTTATAATTTTTTAACCAGAAATCACATTTTAACCGTCAACCATTCACCGTATTCTCCTGATTTGGCACCTTGCGACTTCTACCTCTTCGGATAACTGCATTTGGCACTGAAAGGAAAGCACTATGCTGATATTGAGATTATACAGAAGGCGTCCACCGCGATTCCTACAGAACGGCTTAAAAATTCTGTCGACTTGCTAATTGATCGTGCAAAACGTTGTATCGATACGCAAGGAGATTATTTTGAATAAAAAGATGATTTAAAAAAAAAAAATTAATTTGTGTTGTTTTTGAAATAGTCTCGTTTACATTGCGATATATATGAAATTGGAAGAAGAAGAAGTATTTGAATTGAGTGTATTTAATGGAGAACGAAGGTTAGATTCAAATGCTTTCTAACAGACTGCAGTTCACAAGTGTGAGTAGTTCCCTAAAGTGGGTCCTAAGTCTTTATAACTATGTTGGTATTCTTGAGATTTACCTTTAGTCTCACATCGATGCACCAATTTATTATAAGGATTAGATCTGAAATCATGTCTTCAAATTTCCCAAGACGAGAGCAAACATGTCTACTGAATATCCTTATACGTAGAAACTATTCTTGCTCAGTAGCTGAGAGACTGCAATGGATCATAGAAGTCAGTAGAAGATACCTCCTGAGGTACTTAATGTCATAATTTGACATTTCTATACTGTAAACAATCATTTAGTCTAGGTTAAAATGCCTTCTAAGTACTTAGTATACAAGAAGTTTTTTCGTTCATAAAATGTGCTTTGTTAATACATATAACTTTGCTGGGTAATTTGTTTTACCTTAGTGCTATAAGTATTTTTAAAACAATTTTTAGTTTGTCCTCAAAATAATTTCTCATTTCGAACACAGTCACGTTTCACTTGAAAATTATCAGCAATCTGTAACTTTGACAACACTATCAGCAACTCTAAAATGCACTTACAACGACATAACAATTATTCCAGCAAATTTAATTCACACAACCAAAAAAACTCTGACACACACACATACATAGAACAGTAAAGTCTCCGAAAAAATCACGACCAAAAAGTGTTCAATTCATTTTATTGTATTAGATTTTTGCTTGTACTAGTACTAGTACCTGTTCCGTGATTCTTGTTTAGTTGATAGTTGGTTGGTATGTACAACTATGTATGTAGTTGTTGGTAGAAGTGATAGCAGGGGAAAAAAATCGAAACATGATGCAATAATTGCTGCACTTTGCAACACTAAGCGCTTTAGTTTTCTCCCTCTCTCTCATTCGTCTTTCCATCTTTCCCTGTTACTCAACAATAACTACATACTTCTGTGTTATGTAAAATAGTACGAGTATGTATAGCTTTCTAAACACACGGGGCCACATTCAATAAAAAGTCTAATAGTTGTTGACGGAAACAGGAAACACTTGAAATTGCCTGCAATGCTTTTGTATATTGTACTACATCTGAACATTTAAACAAAACTCATACAACAACAACAACAATAGCAATAATAATAACAACAAAATGCAGTTCATTTCTTTGGCTTAAATGTGTGTGGTGGCTTGGATTTTGTTTAATACCGCATGGCATACCCAATAACACCTAAAAATATTCGTAGACAAAGTAGTACGTATCTGAGTGCACCAACAATAACAACAACAACAACAATGAATATCTGCATAACCATGTATTTTTTCAGAGGAGAAGGCATGAGTCCATTGTGCTATCAACATCACGTTCGTTGGTATTATCTTTTAGTTTAACACTAATTGTTTTTGTTGTTAGCCATATTTGTTATTGTTGGTAAGGTTTTATACCCAAAATAAAAAAAGAGATGCACCACGAACGAAAAAACAATTAAATTATCATTATCAAATGTTGCACGTTGCAATGTGTGCTTGTGCAACAAAGCAAAACAACCTTTTGACATTTAGCATGCCAGGCAGGTGCTTTACCATCTAATATTCCATTCATCCATCCATACATGCATTCATTCATTCATATTATGGTATTAAATGGTATTAGTCAACGCTCATACGAGTTTATAGATGACAGTTGCTAGCACTAATAGTGACAATTTCTCATAATGAACTGATCTAACACCTGATAAGGCAACAAACATTTCATTTCGACCTATTAGACCTTTTTTGTTCATTTTATGATTAAATGAGGAAATTATTAAATGAGTAACGCTGCGTTAATTTTGAGGTTCCTTATAAAGTAACTAATAAACATATTTTGAAGGGAACTTATACTTAGACAAAACGATGAAAAAAACCTTTCAGTTTGCTTACATTAGTAGGGTAATTGCCACAATCAAAAAAACCTTTCTGCATTATAATGAAATTTTTGGTTTCTAGTCATTCACACATTGGATCATCCAGGTCATACTGTAGCCCACACTTTGAGAACCTATCAGCTCACTGATTGCTTCCGATCTCTATAACACTTACAACCATGACTAGTATACTGCAAGGGAACAGAAGGCTACAACAACTATAAAGAGATGAATAAAGCAATTGCCAAAAGACCTCCTAGGCAAAGTAATGATTCAATTGTTAGGCGGTATATGGAAAACTAGCCAAACTATCAGAACTTTCCAAATGGATTCGTTATTATTGTATAATGGAATTTTTGAAATGCATCTAATTAATTAATAGATTTGTATATTACCTTTGTATATAGACAACTGTTAAATTGTATCTTGTATAAATTTATTTAAGTATATTAAAAAATGGTTTAATACAATATATGTAAATTTGTTTGGAACATAGGAACTTTCTTTGATATTTTCTTGTACTCATGAATTTTCTTTTAAAGTTAATTGTCTTAACAATTTTTATTTCCAATTAGTGGCTTTTTAATTCAAATTAATTGCATATTCATCATCAACATCATCATTACGTAAGTCAGTATCAATGGAATCTCCCCATGTTCCGGCTCCACCAGTATAAGGATGTTCAAAATCATATTCATTTTGTTCTTTTTCATATTCTGATACAAATGTTTCCATTGGTTTTCCTGCATTAAGATGCCTTATCATTTCAACTTGATCCTTATAGTCCTTGCTATTATAAGGATCGTATGTTACATTGGATTTTTCAGTGTCCTTGGATTCATCACTTTTAACGTTAAGCATAGAACCTTGGTTCGATTGCGTAAGTTTAGTAAGTATAAAGTTTTCATAATCAATCAATATGTTTGCATAGTATTTGTCCAAAGAAATGTTTGAGTTGTATTTCGATAACACTGCCATTGCCTTACTTTTGATCATCAACCAAACGAACGAACGAATGTGGAGATTGTATTGTTATGAAAAGAAAAAGAAAACGATAAGATTAACAAATATTAAATAATCAGAGATGTGGATATATTGGAGACTAATTTTTATATTATATCTTTATCCTTTATCTCACTATAAACTGCAGAGCAATACTTACTAGTAACTTTTAGTCTCATGATAAATGAGAAAAGCAGAAACTGCAGTAATACTCCTTTGTGCACCATCATTGTAATCGATTATTATAGAACTTTGACGTGCGACTTTGGCTTGCGCAAGGAGGCGTGCAACTTGATGGAAAGTTTGCAAAATTTCTACGCACGGTTTTCCTGGCATTCCAAAAGTAACATCTATTATCTCAACATCACTGCCAAACCCATATGTATCATAATCAGTTTTATTA